>HG995188.1:4297162-5650256 GCA_905332935.1 Bombus hortorum
AATGGTAGCTGTAGGTAGTCGCCTACATGGGAGAAAAATATCATTGACAAATACAAGCGTGGTGCCTATAATTATTGACTGGCATACATTTGTAGTCAAACCAGTTCTGGAATCAATGCCTTTTAACGTAGCATTTAGCTTTCATACACCATTTACTGACGAATTGGCATCAAAATTGAGAAATACTAAGCAGAAGACCAATAGTGAAATACACTTGGAAAAACACTATCCATACTCAAAGGGCTTACATACATGTGATTCTAGTGAATTCAGCAACATTAGTGATATTACAACATCTAGTTACATGTAAATATTCCCAATATCAATGTAATAGTCATCAAAAATATACAATTACATTTTCTGAATTATCTTAGGGAATCCTCACATATGACCTCATCCTGGATGTGTAATGGGGAAATTTCCAAACAGTATACCACCAATAGCTCCAATAGATGTTCAAAAAGTGAAAGTAAATATACAAAAGATGAGATATGCTTCGATGCAAATAATATAGCAGAGAGGAAAGACATTGAAATAAAAATTTCGATACTTCCTCACTATGGTTTAATTGATACAAGAATATGCACGGTGAAAAAACATTTAGATCTTATTAAAATATTAAGAAAAACATATTGTACATATGAATAATAAAGAAAACATTTTGTTATCTTACAAGGTTACCCCTAGAGAAATGTTCATCCTACCCAAAAGTAATACCTCCCTAATTATTGATATACAGCTTGAAAGATACAAAGCTATGATGGAAACAAATGAAAGTATTGAAGGAGAATTTTTTTGCAAAATTCTTGGATTTCTACGAGTTGCCCCAAATGATATGTTTGTATAACTGACTTATGATACAAATCAATGTAAAATATCCACAGTGAATTATATGACACTATATAATAATAATAGGTACAAAGATAACTATTATGCTAGACAGAGTGGCAATTATTTTTCTCCTGTAGAAATTGATGTTACTGCAAATATTACTAAATCTACATTGGAATTTAATATTCCTAAATTTGATAGGACATTTATATGTTGTGCCAGTAAAGTAATACAAAGTCGAAGGAAAAGATTAGAGTATGTAAAATTACAAAATATAAATATTCTTATTCAAAGAATAGAATATTTCTTCATCTAATCTATTTTTCTTAGACTAACTAAAACATTATTTTTGTACAACACTAAAAACAAGCTAATAGAGATAGCTTTAGAAACATATGAACCATTTTATATCAAATCTACATCAGTTTATGGAGAAGCAGATCTATCTAAGTCTGGAATTATATGCATAAATCCAAATGGATATATTGGAGTAATTTATCTTTTCCTTTGGCATAAATACAAATTTTTAGTAACATTCTTTTTATAGGTAAAAATATCATGTATTGTAGAAGAGAAATTAATTCAAACTATAATGAATACAAGTTCAGATCAAGATTTCCATGATCCAAAGATCACAATAAAAGAACCGTTACACATTATACATTCTGATAAACGATATCAAGTATTAATCATTTTTCTTTTTTGTTCTGCTTGAATGAACATAATAAATCCTTAAATTTATGTGATTTTAGAACTTGGAATTAATTTTGCAAATATGGTTACCAGTGTTAAAATTATCATCATATGCATTAGATTTTGGTCTTGTTTATATAGGTGATTCAAAGAAACTATCATTAACTATCAGAAATTTATCAAGTATAGCCATAATTGTTATCTTCTTTAGTGTCTACATACATTAGCATTATTTTAACGTTATACATTAACTAAGCCTTATTGATTGATTTTCATTAGTATGCAGTGTAAATTGTAGAATAAATAAAAAGTCCAAGACCAAAGAATTTATGACTGATAAAAGGCATGGAACATTATCAAGTCAATATAACTACCAAAGCTGTTATTTCACAATCACGGTTGCTTTCCAACCAAAGTAACATAATCTAATCATAAATATTCTATCACTAACTATGCTGGTCACTGTACAATAACTACAATATTTACAGAAAACCAGGGAAATTAGTCGAAACATTAGAAATACTAACAAATATCCCATACAATACAGAAGAATGCCAACTTTACGGAGAAGGAACATTGGATGAAAAATATCATACTCCGGGTGTATAAAAGAATAAACAATTACAAATCTACTTAAAAATTATGATTCATTAACAAAATAAAGAACAGTTTACGAAAGAGAGTTAAAATAAAACAGAGCGTTATTAGTAGTAGCGTTAATAGTATTCTAATAAATGATAAATGCGCAAAAGAGAACATAAACATTCATGCTGATAACATAATTCCAGTTATTACATAAATCGGAATATATAAACTAAAAACATACTAGCACTCAAAAATTGATATTCCTGCTCATAACCTCTACTATTTATTACTACTGATCATTTACTTTTCATATTCACATGACACCATAATTTAATTAGCATAAAATAAATTAAATTCTTTCACAGAGAAATACATATATATAATATATATACGTAATAGGTTACACTACTGTATAACTTCGTACTACATGATCTTGGATCATTGATAAGACATAATTACATTATTAGAATTGGTAATTAAGAAGAGAAAAGGGGGTTTTCGCTCTTATGAGTGTGGACCTTTCCATCAACGGTATTAGAGCACGTCCACGTCGTCCAAAGTCGTATACACAGGTATCAATTCTCATAGCGGAGGTAAGGTTCTTAACTTCATAACTTGTGCTTTATAAATCAGCTACTAGCCATAGAGCGCTACGATCGAGAAGTTATAGAAAACAATATATATATATACACCCGCTGATATACATATATAGTATACTTAGCATAGTTACTATACACTCGCGTGTCTACACTATATTACACATATGCAATTCAAACTCTTGACTTGAAGTGTTTTACTGTTTAGCGGGCAAATCGAGAAACATTTGGCTTTCACTAATACTGTTGCCCCCACCACGATAGTTGTCAGACTTGTGCATACGACCGTGAGCACGCTTATTCACCTATACACACTTTCGGAATTTTTGATGACTTTACCGGTGTTCTCTTACTGTATCGCCACCTAGCGTACTGTAGGTATATCACCGAAGATTTTTCCTCGGTCACGTGACCGGCTTAGCCAATCGGAGAATTTTGTGGGCCCTATACGTGGCATAAGGTATGAATCCTTTCCACGTCCGCCATTTTGACATACGGTACTTTTCGAGAGTGTTGGTTTTATGTTTTATCGTTTCCCGTGAATATAATCTTTTTTACTGAAAACGTAAGTAACGCAAGTGGCTTATACCAAGCAACGTGACATTACGGGCGAGTCTCAATAATTAGACGACGTTTCTATATAATGGAACTTTGAGCGGGGAACCTTTCGACGATTTGCGCTGGGGAGTAGGTCGAAGGTGACAGACAACCGGGTGTACGCAGTGGCTTCGCAAACCGCACGATATCTTCCGCCTTTGTCGCAATACCACGGTATTGGCGTTTTAGGTAGCCTGTTGACGATTTTAAAAAAGTGAATAAGATCACCAGTGTGAAACGCTCTAAGAGTGATCCTTAACACGGTATGCTACTCCGATAATCATAGCGATGTATTAAAATGAGAATCAATAAGCGGGCAGCGTGAGCATCTCGTGCGTGCTTCTACACACAATATTTTTTTTCTTTTTCTTTATTTCAGTTCGATTTAATTAAAGTCTATAATTTAACGTTGTTCGAAATATTCGTTGATTACTGTTAAGCGTGTTAGCCTGTAAATGTGCAGGTTAGCTTTTCGGCCTTTGTGTCAGCGTATTGCAGCACTTTACGCATGTTTCTACTCTTATCACCGCCGTCTACGTATATAATTTTTCATATTATTTTTCAGCCACGAAACGTGTCTTTTGTGTACTCGTGTACACGCGTTTCGAATTTTTTCATTATTTCGATCGATTTCGTTTTGTGAAAGTTATTTATTTCGAAACAATTTTGAGCCCGATATATATTATTGCACGTTGATCGTATGTACATTGTGTTCTTGCATATGTCGGGCATATATCTTTTCCGACTAATTTTAAAAATCAATTTCGTGATAATTATGTTTTGATAATGTCCTACTTTCGTTATTACGTGTTGCTGCAAATGATGCTCTTACCCATGTTAATCATTTTTTGATTAAGCATTCACATGTTTATGCACATCTTTGAACAAGATATAGAAGTATTTTGTATATACATATATAAATATTGTTTAGTGTTATGAAAGAATGAAGAATAAAGAATTCATTGTGATATAATTAAATTAGATTGTTTATGTGATTTGCTTTATGTAATATATGTCAAATAAAACTTCAGTTCATTTAATCTAGTTTTTTCTCTAGTTTCTCGATCTACGATTTTTTAAAATTTTATCTTGTGTATATGATAAAATAGGACATTAATCTAGTGTTTTATTATTCTAGGTATTTACATAATCAGCATTAATCATGGGGAATATGTTTGCAACATTATTTAAAGGCCTTTTTGGCAAAAAAGAAATGAGGATTTTAATGGTAGGCCTTGATGCAGCGGGTAAAACCACAATATTATACAAATTAAAGTTAGGGGAAATTGTTACTACAATTCCCACTATAGGTAAATATGGTTCTGTTTTTATTTTTCTTTCATTTAAATATCGATGATATATATATATTTTATTTTATAATTTATATTATATATATATTTATTTATTGTTAAATATATATATATGTATGTCAATACATACAGGAAATGATATTATGTATCAAATGATACAGTTTACTAAATAAATATCGTAAATTTTAGGCTTCAATGTAGAAACAGTTGAATACAAGAATATAAGTTTTACTGTATGGGACGTTGGTGGTCAGGACAAAATCAGACCTCTCTGGCGACATTACTTTCAAAATACACAAGTATGCAATTTATTAATTAAATTCTCATCTTGAAAACGATTAAATTGTATCTCTATGTGTAAAAAATTATTATCTATACAGGCATAATAGTTTATTTCACATTTTACTTAAAATATGCCTTACTTCTAATAAAATTATTTTCATAGATTAAATTTATTTTCAGGGATTAATATTCGTCGTTGACAGTAATGATAGGGAACGTATCGGTGAAGCGCGTGAAGAACTGATGAGAATGTTGGCAGAAGATGAACTTAGAGATGCGGTACTTCTTATATTTGCTAACAAACAAGTAAGTATAGTTCTTGAGTTACTATTATGCTCTGAGTTGTATCTCTTTCATTGTGTTATATGAGAGCATAGAGTATTTTGATAGCATATAACATTTGTTATGTAAACAGTACGTATTACCCGTGTCAAATGTGTAGACTTTATCAATGGAATTGAAGAAGAATAAATTAAACGAATAAGTTATGTATTTTAGGTTGTACTTATGAACTAATTAATATTTTAGGATCTCCCAAATGCGATGAATGCAGCAGAGATTACCGACAAGTTGGGACTCCACTCTCTCCGTAATCGCAATTGGTACATTCAAGCAACGTGTGCCACAAGTGGAGACGGACTTTACGAGGGCCTCGATTGGCTCTCTAATCAGCTCAAAAATGCCAATCGCTAATTGGAACATTATTCTGTCAACATTCAGTTGCTATATTAACATCATAAAATCAGCTGCACACCTATCCCCCCCATGAAAGAATAATAATATAAACAGAGGTAACACTAAGTGCAAACCGCGAGATCTTTTTGATCTTGAAGTGGAGGGTGGAGATTGTCGAAAGTTGTCATTGTGCCAGGAAGTTTTTTGGGGGGAGGGGAGTGGGGAAATCGGCCGGAAGCACACATTCTAACGGCCACACAAGACTATTGCCTTGTGCAACTTACTATTATAATTATTATTATATTAGCATTATAGTTACACTTTTTACACAGAGATACCACGAGAAAAGTGGAAAACTTGGAAGTAATTGTATTAAAGTACCTAACTCTGAAACATACAATACACTTTGATTAATTAATAATTTGAATATCTTTGGAAAAAAACTTAAGAACAAAAAAGTGAAGTACCCACGGTGTTGTCAGTTTGAATGCGTTGGACATACTGATTATCATAATGTAGCTGCATATTGTACATTACATTATATAAATACGATGATAAAAATGTGATCAATAGATGAGAGAATGTTGCTCTGTCCACTACATTACAAATGTCACATCGGCCCATCAGTTGACATGAAAAAATGCAGTGAGTGGTAACTGACGGTGCAATGACTTACTGTTTCTAGTTACAAAAGTTTGTTTCTATTTTTTTAAGTTTTCAGTGGTATACGTCGACAAAAGAAAAGTAAAAAAAAAAAAACAATACAAAACTATGCAAAATGGTTGTCTTACTGCTTGTGACTATCAGCAGGTGTTGTAATTGCACCCTCCTTCACCTGCTCGCGATTAAAACTAACAGTCAGTCAACCATGTATATCTCAGTGTAAAAGAGATATCATTTATTTATTGCACCTTGATAAGGTAAATTAGAATATTGTCAACATTCCGAAATTATGCATCGATCGTGGCGGGAAATGCAGATAAAAAAATTCGAATGGGAAAAAATATGAGATGAAAAAATGTGGAGTAAAGTAAAAAAAAAAGGTTAAAAAAATGATTAGGAAAGAACCTCTCGCAGCAAAGAGAGATAGGCCTCGCAATTTCTAAGCCAGCAATCCAAACTGGCATGGCAGTCTGCCAGATGAAGCCATTTTCGCAGTCCTTCAATCTCCTAATGTTTTCCTGTCCTTAAAAATATATTGTTTTTACAAAATAATCTTCCCCTAATTGATCAAATCGCCTTTCCGTCATATGCGAAGATTCGTATAATTATATATGAATGTTTAAACGAATTGTGAAATATACTGTAATTGTGCTTTATGTAGTCTATATGTTATTTGCCGTTAAAATAGTTTGTTTTTGTTCTGGCTGGTTTATCGAATAGAATTGATAGAAAGTCCTCCTTTTCGGGGTGCATGCATATTGTGCAAGGAATGACAAGGATAAAGGAATTTCTGCACATACGTGGACGCTGATAACATAGAAACTATTATTATTATTTACATTGGACGAAAACAAACACATCTCTATCCTCGTCGCTTCATGCTCAGCGTTGCATGCATCCCCTTTATTCAGACGATGGTACTTCAGTTAGAGAAGCACGATTACTTTTCCCTTTTAATTACTAAAGACTGCACACCGCCTATACCGCATGTTTCATTTAGCAACTTAAGTTCTCTTCCCTCTTCTTCTTTCCTTTTTCTTGATCGACTAATTATACATTAATTATGGATAAATTACAAGTTTTCTAGACTTCTATTTTAATTTTTTCAAAAAAAAAAAAAATTATAATATTTTCTTAGTACATAGTAGTATACTTACGGCAAATTTTTTCGACCTCTAATAACGTGTGTATATTTAACGACTAAAGATAAAAGGAATTTTAATGAGGATAGGTCCATGGCTGATAACGAGTATCAGCTCCAGCTCTGTCAGAACAAAAATAAAGGACGTAATATTTAAAATGTATCATACCGATTTTTTACCGATACAGACGATCGACTCATTATGCAATAAGATATGCTTTCATCATAAATCATTGTTTTTTTCAGTACTTTCATTCATCTTCATTAATACAGAAATATTGTAATTGAAAAAAAAAAACACAAACAACCGTAGAAGAAATTATATACTAGAACCGCTGCGTATTTTGTGTTTAATTCATTAATTATAAATGTATACATAGAACTCTATAGCACTGTAAACAGATGAATGTTTCTTTGTTTTTTTACTTATTTTAGCGTGTATTAATTTGCTTGACATATTCTATCATGATACGTTATTTTAGTTACCGATCAGATTAATTAGAAACCAATATTTAAAAAACTTACGTATTATATATATAAATATATATGTGTGTTATCATCGTAACAACGATAAATGGGTTAAATACTTATAAGTTGCATTCATGACATCGCTCCTATATGCATGACCTCAGTGTCGTGACATTCTCGCGCGCGTAATCTTCGATGTATGAGTAAGTACTCAATACGGTGCATTGTCATTTTTAGCTTCAAATGTACATTATGTGCACGAGTGTGAGTGAATCCGGTTTCATTAAGTCTTTGTTTGGTAAATAAACGAAAATAAAACCATTTCAACCTTGAAGGAAAATTCAATTTTCATGAATCATTTTGAAGTTCGAAATTCATTTATTTTTACTTGTATCTCAAATTTCTTAGTCGAAACTCGTATGATAATAAAGCATCTCACTTACAATTACAACGTTTATACGAATTTATTGAATCAGTTTTTCGCTTTCCATTGATACGTTTTAAGAACAGATGATACATGTAAGTGATATCGATATATTCAAGGAATGATCTTTAGATAGATGATATATTTAGAACAAACGGGAAATACGTGTAATCGAATGTATATCCGTATTGGTTAGAATTCACAATCTACAATGGCAATCGAATACTTTTATGAAACGTTTATATCAGCGATACAAGGTGAAAGTTAGTGGAAAGTAAATATTCTGCAAGAAAATTTATTCAAATTTCATATAAAGATACTGAAAAAAAACAAAGCCTAAAAATCCTATATAGATTATTATTATGCGATAAAAGTATAATATAATACTATTCTTTAATTTCGTTTTAAAAGTAAATGGTGATTAATTAACATACAGGATGTCTCTACCTTTCTCTCAAAACGATGCCAGCATATCCTACGAGTAAAAATAAAAGAAAATTGTCAGTTAAAAGTTACAGTTATAAAATGAAAATTATACTATAAAATTCAGTATCAACATTATGATCAGCCAATACCACACTTAAATCGATATGTGGTAACAATCATTTCAGTATGCCTTTTGGTTTTTATTTGATCAGAAGCTACGATTAGGAAAAAAAGATGGCGTTATCGATCAAATTGAGGTCACTGATCTTAGTATCTATTATGTGTGTAACTTCCTATCTTTTACGTTTATGGTAACCGTGCACTACGCTTGGAATGTAGACGTAGATATGGTTTGTGAAACAGCGTGAAGCCGGTGTTCCTTTATATTTTTAGAATTATTAACAACCTGCAGAGTAACGATCACGAGTATTGAATGTCAGACGAAGCTGTTTGTGATACATACGTCTCGCAGACGGCGCCAGGCTTCTCGTCGGCAATAACCAAGCGTTCGTAACTCGTCATCGCGGCCTTTCGGATAGCGCGCGCGCGCGCGCGCACTCACTTCTTCACGTATATCAACAATCACCACATATATCGTTGATCGCCGAATAACAAATAGCAAGTGAAAAGTTCGTCGATTACGGACAGCAAGGTAAGCGAAAATCCTTCGGTAAATGGTAATTGTTCACTACGTACGTACGTTCAACGCTATCGTTACAACTTCGAGGTTATCACGTGTACGTACGCGTAATGCATCAGAGATGTAGGACAGGATATGAATCTTTTTAATCAATTTCTCTTTCTTCAGCAAATTTTTCTTTACGAGCAGAAATTGAGATTCCATCGGGTATATGCAAATTTTAAATAACTAAACGTTTTTTCCACGTTACTCATAGGTTTGTGTAGAGCATGATAAAACATCGTGCCATAGGTGTTAATAGAAACGTGGGCTACGGAGCGCGTCGTTTGACATTTTGTGGTGTTACCGCGAAACAATTCTCAACTATTTTAACATGAAATTTGAAGAGAGTATAGCACGAAACGTCTCAGTATATACAGATTACAGGGAAAGAATATGATAAATCACATTTACAATTTTCTTTATAGGGAAATCCCATATTATCAAAATTGTCAATATGCATATTTGGTTTTGGAGCTGAACTGTTTCTTCATTCCTTCTCGTATTAACTACTTTTGAAAGATCTTTGATCCTCAGAGGTTGTTTCGATTTTCAATTATATAAAAATTCTCTTATCTCATCATAAAGCAACATTAAGGTCAGAAAATTAACAGAAATATAGTCATCATGTTTTTCTCCTATAATTTTCAAATGCTGCGGTGTTGGATCGCTCGTGTGTATTGAGTCTAAGGGGAAACGATGAAAACCAGATTTACTAGCATCGAATGTAAAAGTCTATCGGCGCGTGCGATCGTTGTTGTTGATGGCGTCTTATATTTAGATCGTGTTGAAATTTAGTCGACCTTTGAGCATAAAAACTTCGAGCGTAATGCATTTCATTGTCAAGATATGTTTGGCAAGACTTTTTCCTTGTGGCGCGCGGTTGAGATGCATTCGCGATCGACGCGCCATCTTCTCCTCGCTTTCATGACGTTGCCAAAAATGTGGTTCCTGAAAACTCACGGGCCCTCTATCCACCGTACGATAAACTGTTTGAGTTTACACGGCCGTCTGTGTTTTTCCTTCGATGAGGCACCAGGTTATCAATTTCCTCGGACATTGGCAAAATATTATTCCAAGTCGTGGCTAGATTGTTGTTGCGCTGCCAGGCGAGATTCCAAAGGGGATGGTTTTTCGAGTTTTGTACTTGGTGGGAGTTTGTCAAACGAACCTTTCATCGAATAATTTTGTAGAATAAAATCTTTACGATAAATAATACATTACTTCGGTAAAAAAATATTTTTATTAGAATTGATTAATTGCATATATGATCTTAAGTATTTTAAAAAGTATTTTATTACAGATATTGGTACCAAATGTAAAGTAATAATTGTCCATTGCAAACTTCATACTTCTGAATATTTTCTCAAATTTTATCATAACGATACTAATATTTCATACAGAATGTTTACTTTCTACTAGGACCCGTCCCTTTTAAGAAAAAATACAATGATATCTAATGCACCATAGACTTTCACGGCGAGATCGTAATGGAGATTGCGATTACGTATGGTTGTCAAATCGCAGACAAGATTTTAGAAATTTTACTTCGCCATTATCAGCCATGGTATGTAGGAATGTACAGTAATGAACAAAAATATCGACTAACTTATCTTGTAAAATTCTGTTTCAATTTGTAAAAAAGAAATATGCTACAGATGTTCTTACTAAATATTGTGGTTTACTAGTCAATCAATCAATAATTAACTGTCCAAATACTTTGTTAATGTTTATTCGTGTATGCTCGCAATAAGTATTTTGTAACTTCTGTATGTATTCATTTTCAGATTCGGTTCAGACTTGACCAATATAATCACGAGAGTCATACTCATCTCACGTGGTCTTAAACAAATTTTACGATATTTTGTATAGTATATTATATATGTATGAAAAGATTCTATAACTATTGGAATACTTTCCTGAGCCACTGTACGTGTGCAGGCATAATGCCGCGAGAATGGCGCCAACATTCCCATCTGTCGACGTGTATGCACCGTAAAATGTTGGATCGCGTCGCGTTCGCGCGCCGATAATGACCGCGCGTGTGGGTGGCGTGCTACATAAAGACTATAAGGCTCGTGTCGGTGGTGGAGAACGCGAGATCTGTGTGTAATGTAGGTAAATTCTAACGGCGTACAGGAATGCCGCATAATTCAGCTATTAATTGACGCCTGATTGCCAGTCATGCAAATCCGATTAATGAGGTGATCGTCAGAGAAATAAATATTTCTCTGCTGCATGTTGCCTTTGACATTGTTACGACCGTTCGCGGAGAGACACGATCGCGAGGAAAACGTGTCAGCGAGAGGCGTAAATTCTCGCTACGATTCGGATAATCGACGCCGCGAAGTAGTCGTTTCCCCTGTTTCGGTTAGGACAACAGAGGTGGTTCAATGAATTAACACTGTGTTAACAGGGTTAATATAAATGTATATTTTCAACAATTATGAAAATATTAACAAGAAACAAATAAATGGTTTAACAAGTTACGATTGATATCTCGATGAATTCACAATGTTTTCGTTCGACTCCTCGAAATGGACTTTTAGTTATTTCGTTACAACCTCTCGATATGCGTCGTTTGTATTTTCAGATGAGACATTTTCAGATCAGTCTGTTAAATGAGACTTCTCGGATGAGACTGATCGCCTGTCGATCATTTCTTTGTCTTCTTGGAGACGACCCCCCACCACGCTCGGGTCACGCCACCGTTCGCGCCCATGAATACGTGTGCCACCTTCTTTATATGTATGGAATAACGGACCGAAATCGAAGTTTCTAGAGCTCGACGTTAGGTAACAAATATGCGCTCGCTGCGACATTGTATAGATTTCGCCGGTCCTGTAAGACGATCCGTCCGCGACACTGTATTGCCGCGCGCGACGGTTAGGAACACGGCCTATAGCGAGCCTCGTGGCGTAACAGACATTTTCGCGGCGTTGATCGTTCGATGAAAAATCAGCCTTTCCATCGTACTTTGGTCGATCGTTAATTGTCGCCATTGAAATAGTAAACTATTTATAATGGCGCGGTTTACGAGCAAAGTATTTTCATGGACGCAAAAAGCGGAAATAGGTTTACGAGTTCGGTATCAATTTCGCGCGCGTCACGATCGAACTTAGGCGTAGTGATTTATCGACATGTGCTTGCCACACGTACCACGCTTAAATTCATTTTACAGTCCCGTAATTCACGTCGCTCACCCAAATTTACTGATATGGGCTATCTATTCGGACGTGCTGAATTTGGATGAGGGAATAAATTCTGCTGTTGTGCTGTGATCGTCTCTAGAAAGTGCGTTTGTATTATTGGATGACGATTATTGAGATTGCTTCTTTAAAATTAACCCTGTATTTTCTTCCAGTCGCGGGGAGACGCGGTGGCGAGAAAGCGCGTCAACGGGAGTCGTAAATTCCCGTTACGATTATTATAATCGACATCACGAACAGGTCGATCCCCTATTTCTTGTGGCATAACAGGGGTGTTTGTTGTGAAATAAAACTGGAATCAATAGTTTTATAATCTTTATAATTTCAACAACTTAGTACACTTATATTGCGCCGTTTCGGAAGATATCTTTACTATCAACGATCGAGAGGTTAGAGATTTGATAATTGAGTCTAGTCGCGAAGATTATATTAAACTGATATCTTATGAACCGTAGTGTTGATTGTCCTAAGGTGATAGGAACCGTAGGTGACTGGGCCGACGATTTGACTGACTCTCCGCCATCTTGCAATTACGGAAGGAAGCTCGGCGTAGGTGTGTCCTTTTTAACTAAGAACACGGATTCGTTATTCACACTTTTCGATAGGAAAGAGAGGGTAACGATCCGCGATGCCTATTGGTTATAGCTAAGGTTAACAAGTAAAAATATGAGGAGGAAGTTTCCTGACAGCGTTGCTCATGGGTGTCATTGTCCCTGGGGAAAACCAGTTTTTTCGTTATATATTATAAATATCTGCTTTCTCCGTAATTTAATAGAGCATAATAAACCGAAGGACTTTCCTAGGGACCAGCCATAAACCGAAGGCATTTATAGGATTCGAAGATTCTTCAGAATAAACAGGTTAACCTAAGTAACATTTGTAAGTAATTAAGTCCAAAAAGTTAAGGTTTATGGCGAGTCCTTGGGTTTATAGAGGGTCGTTGACTGACAGGCAATGAGGGATGGCCTGCAGATTGTTTCGCCATAACCATAACAAACCCATTTGCATCATATTGGAATTATTCTAAATATTTTTGTTCATTACAATTTCATGTTGGTATGACCTAACCTCATTTTTTTATACTATCTAACAACTTCAAGCTTCTAAAAAACATATGTCGGAGATACGTTGCCAGTTGGGGCGTATAAAGAATTTCCTTGTGAGTTGGCCATCGTTGTCGTATACCAGATGATACTTGTTGAAGAGAATGTATTACAAAGGTTAACAGGTGATAGCGGTGATTGAATAATCGAGATGTCGATGACGACGAATTTAGGTTCGATAACGAATACACGGTCAACGGGATGACAATTGCGATTTGGAACTGGACGTACGTGTTCACTGGACTAGTCGAACTTCTCCGATTGAGCCCCGGTTCAAGTGGAACTGCCTTTATATACTGCTCTCTGTATCCCTCGGGTCAATCCTTGTTTTTAAGGAAAGTTATTTAATTACTTTTTACCTCTGTTAGGTACCCGTCCCTCCCGTGACCGTGGCTACGTTCAGTGACTCATTATGTCACTTCGAGCCTAAGCCCACTGTCATAAATCCCGGGCAATCACAAATGACTCAACTCACAAACAGCTATTTCTCAGCCTTACTGTTTAAGTACGGTTATAATAAAAAGTCTGGACTAAAGTACTGGGGACTTTCCCAAACATTCGAAAAGAAAGGCCAGGATGTCCTTTCATCTCCGACATATATATGTAGTTAGAGGAATTTACTATCATATTTGTATTACACATATATAAGCATTCTTATTCCAGTTTATAGTTAATAACTCATCGATCAAGTATGTTTTCTCGAAACATCCCGCGTTTCATTGAGGAATCTGAAAGCGTATGGGTAGTCCCTAGTCCCGTAACAAGAATCTGGAAGGCAGATGAAACACTGGATAAAGTTCTTGGGGAGGAAGGTTCGCGAAATTCTTGTCGACGGTCCCTGAAATATTGCCAGTCAATTTCGATTGTGTACTTTACGACGAACTCGGCGGTCTTCCAACATTCCTCTAGTACGTGTTGGTAGAGTTACGAACCATCGATCTCGCACGTGCGCCCTGCTCTCTCACAAAGAGCCCCTACTGGATCCTACGAGGGATAACTTTCGTTCACAAAAACTTCCAACTTTTCGCAGCGTCGACGGGCTTAATGTTCGCGCAATGTGAATAACGTTTCGATGCGCTTATAGGTATAAGTCACTCGATGCGTACGCGGGAACATTTACATAAACACGTGCACAAGCAAGAGCTGAAACGTATCCGGGCTCAAAAACAGCGAGGAAGGATTGGCGCGGTAACGGCCGGGCTTGTGTGGGACGAATAATACCTCGTGTGCGTACAGTCAACTGCAATAACGACGATTTTAGACGACGTTTCGCGAACTCGTAACTTACGCCCGTTTCGTTGTTGGCCAGTTCCTTTCAAAACGGGTCACGATACGCATGTTCTATTTATAAGTTCACGTGGAAATTCGGTGATGCAATTGCGTCTGGAATGAATTCGCGATCGTCAATTTTATTTTGCCACTTATTAGATTAATCGCTAAAGGATTGCTCTTTTAGAGAGTTTATTTACATTCTCTTACTTGTACGTGTTAGAGGGAATCATGGAGAAGCGAGAGGTTATACTATATAAAAAAATAAGTCGAAGATGTAGAGTAGTACTATTTTATAGGGAGCTTCGTTTTCGAGGAAATCGGTATCGAAAGATCATTGCATACACGTGGGCTTGTACGTGGCGCCACCTAGATAGACTTAGCAAACTTTGTTGTAAACTTGCATTATTTTCTGTGTTTATTATTTATTAATTAACAAAGAATGAACAACCAAACAAAAATATTTTTTATCAAAGAATCCACTTTTTATATTTAAAAATTTTCTAAAGCTATTCTCCATTTACTACGATATAATTGTAGATATTAGATAAAAATATTGACAGGTTTACGTTCTTAGAGTTAACCATAACTGTACTTTGTTATCAGTGATACCAACTACCTAACCCCATTAATTTTCTTCATAGTTTACTTTCCGCGGAAACCATCGATCGTTCAGTGATTTTAGGTTAAGTCTCCCTGTAGAATTCGTTTGAACATCGTTCGATCGTTTACGTCCGAAGGATATATCGATCTAATTCTGAGAAGATCTGCGACGGAACTAGGAGTTCAAAGTGTTCTAGCGTTACTGTACGACAGGCCGCGTGCGAAAATCACACGAAGCATACGCGAATACGCGAATGCATATGCGCGGCCAGAGCCGTGAACTAATAGATCCACGCGAACGTATATTTGCGGATGCAGAAGGGCGAATATTTCTGCCTTGTATACGTAGAGCTGGAGATCTCAGGGTGTGTACATAGACCGATTATGCATATATATTAAAAACGCTTTATTTACATACGTGTATTTCATGTTTATGTACTGGAGGCATAGTGGAGAAGTCGTTGACAGAGTCTGACGTCAGGAGAGCAAGAAAGTTTTTAATTTAATGTTTTCTTATATACTTTTTTCGCATGACTGAAGTTCTCTTTCATAATGCCTGATTATAATAATATTTCGAAAGATAGTTAGATGCTCGTTTATTAGAAACTAGCTTGCTACCTTTTAATTTAAATTAAAATGTTTACATTATTCCTACGACCATTGGATAATACATTGAATTAGCTGGTCCCATAATGTCCATGTGTTTCTTGTACTATAAAAATTATAGAATATGTTTTACAAAAAATTACTGTTCTACTTCTTTTTTATAATTTTTATGTCATTTACTTATGTAATCGTCATTGATTTCTAAGTTCTTCTCACCACGCGACATTAATTTTTATGTTTCATCTTAAAAACTTACACTCTCTTATGGGCTATACACAGATAGATGTGCAGACTAGGAATTCTGATTCCATGCTCTACTCTCTACACTCTCTACTCTAATCACGTTATGAGCAATTACAAGTTTTCAATCGTGATGTGAAAACATATAGAAGTATGATTAATTAATTGTTCGAGTGGAACGTTGGTGAAAGCTGGTCAATTATGACTTATGACTGCCTGATGTTTGTGATGGACTGTGAGCTTTCTTTTCCTTTCGCTGCCATATTTGTTTCATTACTTGCGTTACTAACAACGTGATGGCTATGACTATAGAGAAAGGTGATTTTATCATGAAAAAATAAACGTATAAATCATAATACAATAATACAATGACAAATATATTTTAATAAACCTCGTATATGAATTATGTGTATATGAATTAGTAAAAGAGTGCCTTAAGATTAGTTAATGTCTCCATACCCGAGACCGTGTTCTAATTTGCCCTGGTTGCTCTCGATTTCTATCGTTTTATCGGATTAGTTTGATAAATTCTAGACACGAAGTGACAGCTCGGCTGAAAAAACGCGAGCATAGCATGAGACGCAATAAACTAAACAGGTAGTTACAGATCGCAATAGAAATTACTAGTAGAATTAGCTGCCTCGATTGAGTATGATTAATGGTAATATCAATGATATACATTTATGACCACGTAATAATAGATCCCAAGGTTAGATTAGAAAGAAAGAGGTTCGTATCATTGAAATATTTTGGGATTATATCAATATATCAATTTTATAGAAAAATATATAGTTGAATAGAGCAATAATTCTAGAATCTGATGGAAATCAGATAGTTGCTCTTGATCACCACCACTATGTGCTATACATGCTCATTTCTCAAACGCACACTATACTTATAAATATCTTCGAAATTTCTTTTTTCTCCCCTTCTCGAGTGATCCATTACAACGATAGATTTCTCTGCCGAGTTTAGACACTAATCCTGCAAAAAGTTCAAGAAAACTAACGGAATAAAGGAAACTCACAATTCGTGAAGGCAGACCTGTCCGGAAACTAGTTTATCAAAAATGAAATTTTTAACGACCGGCCACTTTATCTTACTTCCGTCGATGATTTATGCGTAACGCGATCTCCCCGCAAGAAAGTTGTAGGAGGGGAGACGATGGATGCAAAGAAAAGGAAAAGAGTCGCGGCTGTCATAAATATCGCGTCTCCTTTTTCATCCCGTCGCGTTGAGCTCCTCTTAAAAACGAGCCTTAACACTATATCTCTAAATCGAACGACGCCGAGACACCCGTGACAAGTGGACATGCCACGACGCGATGCAGGGCTCGGTTTCGCGCCGGCCGTTCACGACTCCACGTAAAATTAAGATCGATTTCACGTCTAACGAGCGTCGCCCTGTGGCATGGGTGTTGTGGGACAAATAAGAAGGGCGGGGAAACGGAAAGATGAGATTGAGCCGGTTGGTCGTTCAACCGAGCCAGTTACAACGGACGGCGCCCATGATCCGGTTAGTTTGGTGAGGAACGTGAGAGTAAGTCGCCCCTGGAGCAAGAGGAAGTAAGACAAATAAATACTCACTAGCGAATGGGAAAGAGAGAAGGACGAACAAACAACAAATGAAAAAAGCAATAGGAGGATACGGTGAGATTGGTGAGCGAAACAAGGAAGGAAGAGAAGAGTTGGTTGGAAGAGAGAGAAAGAAAAAAAAGCACAGTGACGATAGCAGAGAGCTATAGCGTGAGAGAGACGGGGAATGTGTGTTTGAAAGAATCAAATGACGCGGGAGAGTGGAAAACGTAGGAAGAGGAATGAAGGTGGCAAGATTAGTTGGGAAACGAGTAGGAAAAAGAGGGAAGATAGTACGTCGGATACGTGGGATGGATAATACTTCCTTGGCGCGTGTAATGTACTCGTCCGGCGGCGCCGGCGCCTGCATGTATGTTCTTTTTCTCTATCCCACGGTGAGTATTTCGCTTTTTGTTTCTCTCTCTCTCTCTTTTTCGCTCTCTCTCTCTCTCTCTCTCTCTCTCTCTCTCTCTCTCTCTCAGTGAGTGCAGCGTATTTATAGTGTATTATTATTGTAGTATGTTTACGCGACATGACACAGATTCCGCAGCGACGCCCCCTGGGAAGCCTATATGGTAATGCCCGGTCCAGTGTGCGCCAAAATCTTCGAGCCGCGTCTAAGAACGAGGTTATGGTTGATGTTATGACGCACAACTTCACGTAGCTCCGAGATTGTTTATTCTCAATTTGAGAGCGATAAACGAACATTATTAGCCATCGATTTTCGAACGAAAGGTTATCATTGCGACACACGGAGACGCCAGTTACGCATATTCGAGTCCTTTAATTAAGTCGTACGGAAGGGGACAAGGACGACGAACGTCGGCGCACGCGCTGCTTTCCCATCGATGTTTATGGTAATGTTGTTTGACGGTGTTACCATGTTCGCAATACAATTACGGTGGACTAAATTGCGTCGTTGTTTACGCTTTCACCGTTATTAATTGATACCCGCGTGATCAAACGAGATATGAAAAAATCGTTAATCGAAAGTATGTAGGGTTACGCGAGAAGTGTACATAACCTCGTAAACGTGTAAAAATTGTTCGGTGCCTGGTCGTATGTTTTGGTTAGGTTGTCGGTTTACATGGTGACGAAAACCGTAACTCGTGTAGTTATTTAACGCGACGGCGACAGAACCTAGTGTTTACTATCGATCAGAAGGAAGATGAGAAAAAGAAAGAAGGAACAGGGACAACGAGACACGACGTCAGGTCTGTGTTCATTAAAATTTTTTCTCTTGGGCGTCGTAATTAATTGACCTCATTGCTGACAGCGCTCAACTGTTTTTATTCCGATCGCTTATCAGTAATTAATTTGTCTGGACGTCGTAAATAAAACAATACTATCGCCGAGAGGACTTTTCTCCTATTCAAGTTCTATACTTTGCATATGCGTTGAATCTTTTTTTATTTTGCTTTATATGATTTGTAAACCTCGTTTCCACTAAAGCAACATCAAGAAACTTCTTGTCGCCTTTAGTTGCTATATATTCCAAAACATTTTCAACAAACAGCAACTTACAGAATTATTTTATCCACACTGAGGCAACATTCGACGTTACTTTAGTGGAGATGAGGCTTCTGAATGCAGACTTTCTGGATTGATTTATCGTTTATCCATATCGATTAACCATAATGTTCGATCGATTCGTTCGAAGAGCTAACCACATTTTGGATCGAGATGACTTCTCTTCGTTATATTTTTACGCGTAGATTATTTTTTTGGTAGGGAATTTTCGGAATATCCAACACGCAGATTTATCATTGCAAGTCCTTGGAAGAGATTGAAGTTTACCTTACGGTTATTACGACCGCGAGATATCCCCAGAAATACATATAAGTGATCGTGGCGCCGCCCTCGTTCCGTTGTGACTAAAGAATCGCGAGGCTGCGAATAGATCGGCCATGAACAATAATAAATCATTTTGGTCTCGAAATCGGTCGATCCTGATGAGCTGCAGGAATACATAATAACCGACAGCTGATCCACTTGTTTGTTGTCCTATCGTCGCGTCGCGTCGCCCTGGGTTCATGACAGCGTATAAAATGAGATCGACAGGGTTAATGGTCGATTGGTTTTACGCGGGGAACGTATTTAATCGGATTCAAGCGTGTTCCAATCTTCTCGTTCGTGTCGTTGTTCCGTTGTCGGATAACGTTCATCGTGTCGTCCGACAAATCAACAGGTTGGATACTTAAATAGTAAAGGAAATGAAGAAATTTTATTTTTACATGATAAAACATTTCTTCTAATTAACACAAACTACACAACTACAGAAAAATAAATTGCTAATATTATTCAGTAGATTGTAAATATTTATGGGAAACATGAATGTATAAAAATATATAGAGTGCATATACATAATTTGCAAGAATATATTATATTAGATGCTGAAACAAATCTTCAATTACTTACTTTTAATAATAACTAATTACTTTTGATAAACATCTACAGTTTATCAATCAGTAGTTAGTTATTCAACTATTATTCATAAAATCACAAAAAAATATTTTCTATTGAACCATAGTAGACATACATTGTGATCTACTGCATAATGTATCAACTATCGTTTAAGAAACTTCCTATAGAATTAGACTTTACGGAAAGCATTATATTCATTGAAAAGTATGCTCGTATCCTTTATGTGATCATTATAGACATCTATCATATGAAATAAACCATTGTCAAACCGTCATTTATCCTAACCTCACCTATTAATCCACGAAGGCAATTTAACGTCTATTATTTGGTAATTACGTCACGCTAAAGCAAACAATCGGGGCTGTCGTTTCCTGTTTGTTTAAATTCACTGGTAGAGGGCCCTTTGTCCGTCTGGGGCCGGGTTCGATTTCAGAAATTTGCGTAACTGGCTTGGATCCAAGGCGTACCGACGACTTATTGCAGTGGAGCGGATGCAGCCGCTCTCGGTCAAAACAGAAACACGCAGAGCGACTGCGCACGATCGCGGTCCCTTTGCGTCTGTATTTTCGAGAAGTGCGCGCGAATTCCATCGATAAATCATTCAGACGGCGCTGTGAGAGGAATGTCAATCGCGGCGCGGTTACCTACACGTGTTTGTGTTCTTTTCAAAACATTACTATTTAATATATTTCTGTATACGAAAAACGATATTGCAGTTTTCATTTCATTTTCAGTCTCGCAGTTTAAAGAACCATTAATCAGATAACGCTACCGTTAATGTAACATTAGAGGATTGCATCAATCAATGATTAATTCATTTAAACATTATTCAAAGTGCTAGTTATTTGACAAGTTTGAAGTTTTAATAGTCAAAGCTTTTGCATGAGCTTCGATCATTTCATGCTAATACTCAAAAGATGAGAATTCGAAATTATCTTATATTTTCTCTAGAAAATAAAAAACTTGGTAAAAGAAACATATTAATGGACACCTGGCTATATACATTAAAGTTAACACAACCTTCATTCACATACGCGCACTCTTTAACCTTAGATCCTTGAAACTCATTTAATTTTCATTCTTATTTATACAGTATAAAATGCATAAGCATGTTATCGTCTGAAAAATTCCAGATTCCACGACGAATTGCGATAAAGGACCGATGATGGAGCATTCACCGTCGGCGTTCACCGACCATACTGTTTACCTGAATGAACGAACGTTCAGGGGAGGGGGAGGAAGTATTTTCAAGAATCGCCAGCGTGTATCGCGTTGTGGTTGGGCAGAGGTGTGCGGGCAGGTGTCTCGACCGAGGCGCCGGAAGGTCGTAAACCGTTTCGGATCACGAGGTCTCTACCGAGCCTCTCGGTACCGAGCGGCTGGACATTATTTACACCTCGTGGCGCGCTGTAAAATCGCGTATACACTCGTGTTCCCTCGTGCTGTCCACGCCTGAACGCAGGTTCATTTAAATTGCATTGCAGTCGCAGGACGACCGTTTCGACTCTCTCTCTCTTTTCCTTCTTTTTCTCTATCAGTTTACATATAGTAGAGGTTCTTATGAAAGCTTTTTCTGGATTATGATAATGAAATGAAATGTCAGAGCCCTCTCATAGTCTGTAGACAAGACTTAAAAGAAGGAAGTGTATTAATAATATACAATATGTCAAATGCAAAAAGGTTCTACTATGTATATTTCACATTAATTGTTATATGTATATTTCACACAATTGTCCAACCTACATTCTTTATTGGCCAATGTTATATTTTGTTTAAACAATAATACTTATCTCAGCACACTATCCGTTAGGTTACTTACCTTCCTTAAGGTACTCTATTAAGAACTGAAATACGTATAACCATTGAACAGCGTTACTTTCGGAATACTAAATCAACAAAGAACACTGAACATTGTAACATTGAACGTACTGAACGTGCTTCCGCACTCGGTATCCGGATTATCCTCACACCATAGCTACCCAAAAGCAAGCATCGAAAGCTCGGTCCAGGTAAAACTACCGTCATTTACTTTCTTACATTACCTTAGTAATGGTAACTTTATTCATCGAACCTACGGGGCCCGCAGTTCAGTTTTTCGTAGAAGCGACTATTGTCTCGGAGATTAATGGTGCTGCGCGAAACCGTTCGTCCTGCAGACGTAGAGACCCGAAAGATTCCGCTCCTTTTGTACCCTTCCCTGTTCCGTTTCCTTCAACTACGACGACTACAATCGTAGGGTGGCCGGCCTCGTTTCGATTCCCATTCAAAAAATGGCCCTTCTCGAAGCTTCGTTTCGAGGGTTGAGTCTTGGCTTCGGTCTCTAACCTGCTTCCCTCGGCCTTTTCACGCGCGTGCCCGTTTCTCGGGGGACCTGTTAATTGTCGGACGAAATTAATCACCCGGTACCCCGGTTCGCCTTTTGTATACGGCGAGGTCGCGATTCGCTCGATTTAACGCGTTCCATTATACGGTCTCTTGGATGGAAGAGAATTGATGTGAGATGAAGATAGAAGTGGTGAAAAGGAAATTATGGCGCATCGTGGGATCTAAATGGCGCTGGTGATGTTTTGTTGCTAGGTCTACCTGCAGATGGTGCTTGCTGCTTTAGGGTAAGTGTAAATGAATGAAATTGTTAATAGAATAGAAGACGCGGTGATATTATATTACTAAACTATGGATGTTTATGCATTTATACATTATTTATTTAACGTGTAACACTGAATATCCGAAGTATAATAATCGTTATATAGGAGTCAGTTTAGGTTATATTCATCTTTCATTCTCTTAACAAAAATATAAATCTGTATAAACATCCGCAGTCTAGTTATTATTATTTGTTCGAAACACATTGTTATGCGTATTCATATAGGCTTAGTCTTATATAAAGGCTTGAAAATTTCTAATAAAATTTTATGAGTTTGATGAATGCAATAGAACTTCGTTCATATGGAAGTCCATTTACTTGAACGAAATTTTAGTTACTGTCTGATTTCAGTGTCGTTCATTTTGTCGTGCGTCAATTAAAATTTATATTTTTGAAAAGAGGTCGCGGACGAGATCGAGAAGAGAATTTTGAGAAAAAGGCGGCACTTAGACGCAGAGGAACGCGCGTCGACAGGCGAATATTGCTAAACCGACGTTTATTATAGTCCGTAGACGACGTGCACGATCAATTCGCCATATCTCGGCCGCTTGATCTACGAGCTGCGACAGCTATGCACGAAATCGTGTATGTTGCTGTTGGCCCGGATTCAGATAAATATTTATGGTCGATGAAATAATTTTACTAGCGCTATTTTTTCCCCTGTGGCAGATCTTTCAGATATAGTGGAATCTTCATACTACAGCTCTTATATCTAAATTGAAGTACTAAATATCAATAGCAATTTATGAAATTATCTACAAGTCATCTATAACACTACGTTTTTCTATAGAATTTAGGCGAAAGACAAAAATGTTTTCTAAGATATATGATCTTAAATTAAAGCATCAAACTTTGATAGCAATTACTACAACTACGTCTATATCCTATGTTTTTTTACCAAGATTAAGCAAAGATCAGGGCATAGGAGTATTTAAGCTATAGTCAGGTTTCAAATTAAAGGATTAATTAACAGTGGCAATCGATGTAATTACAGATGGAATTATAGATAGCATCTTACATTTTTTCTATTGATTAATTAAGAGCATAGTAGTCTCTAAGGTATTGTTACATCTTAGTTTAAAGCTCTAAGTAATGTAGAATTTAAACCAGAAGTAAAGTATGGAAGTCTATAAAATTAAATTCTAAATTAGAACCTCAAGGAAATAGAATACAGTAAGTATATCAGATAGCTAGCAAATATAAAGTTATGTTCATTTTATTATAATTCTATTAAGTATCGAAAAAAGGTCGTGGGGTTTATTCGTTAATAATAACAACAAATCGAATTTCATAATTGTAATTGATAAATGTAATGTATGAAATTGGTTTCAGTGGAAAGTTTAATCTTCGTAGTTGGTATACATGCTTCACTGTATTCAATTGTTTTGACATATCGTTGTCGCATGGCAGTAAACATATATAGCGAGAAGTTAGAAATTCGTTCTTTCTTCCTTTACGTGTTTAGACTTGGATATACAGCAGCAAATGTAGCAAGATGCATTTATAGCGTACGCGGGGAAGGTGCTGTTAGCGAGAAGACAGCACAAAAATGGTTTAAACGGTTCAAAGAAGGAAATGTATCGTTAGATGACGAGCCAAGTTCACAAAGTCCATTTGTCATCGAAAATGAGAAATTGAACGAGTATATGCGTTCAAACTCACGAAACAGATGTTGAGATGTAACAGCACCTTGTCTACATACATTATAAATGCGTCTTGCTACATTTGCTGCTCTATATCCAAGTTTAAACTTGTAAAAGGAAAAAGAATTTTTTAACTTGTCACGCACCATGTTTACTTCAAAGTGATCAACGAAATGACGAAACAATTGAAAACAGCAAAGCATGTATACCAACTGCTGAGATTAAACTTTCCACTGGGACTAATTTTACGCATTAAATTTACCTATTATTTTTATTATTGTTAATTATAAGTAAACTATTATCCTTGATTGGTGTTATAGGCATTTCTCTTCTCAGGAGTCTGTTTCCCCAGAGAATATATATAAACTTTGATATTTGATCATCATTGAGACTTTACTATATCATTGAAACTACTTATGTATATTCAAACTTGGTTCAAACCATAACCTATAAAATATAGAAATTACTATTTATCAACCATATAAATCTCCAATTCTAAATAACTTTCCACTAAAAACATGCTTTAAACATCATTTAAAATACTTCCCTAACCATTAATTCTTGTATTTTACAATAGTAAATGAAATATAATTGAAATAGTAGTAGTGCTCTATTTGTTCAGTAGTATAACAGTATCCTTGGTCTGACCGGTTCGTTTTGTTTTCTCTCATTCGTGCGTATCGCTTTTCACAGTGTTTGGAATTTTCAAAGGCTCATAACATCGCTTGAAAATGCATAAAGCATACTTCTTATGAAATTACATTGGCGGATAGGTTGGAAAGGAGGAACAGGCAACAGGCTTTGGAATTGATCGCTTTCGTAACACAGCTAATCTCACAGAAACGTTTTATTCGATGTATAAACGTGCATTGCTTCACGTGTACATAGAGTCCATTGAATCTAAATGGTGTTTTATACTTCTCAGTCAGTGTCCAATAAAATATCGATGGTGTAGCCGATCTGGCTTGCCTACTGAGCCTTCATCAAAGGCGCAAGAGTATTAATGTCACATTAATTTCGCCTCATGCATTTTGTGAAGACTCCTTATTGATGCCATGAAACTTTGTCTATTAATATTGTGCGCCCTTTTGGATATTTACTTTAATATTGAATATTTAGAGCTTTCTCTTTCAACACATACCTTCAACTTGGCAAACCTGATGAATTTGATGTTTTGGTAACTAGCTTACTATCACTATTATCATTATTTTACTCTCTTAAACAATTCCAAAATTTTGTAAAAATAATTCTTTCCATTTGTTTCAACCTCCTTCTTATGACACTCTTCAAAAATGAAAAATAATTGCAAAGTCCAGTAGTATAGTAGCAAATATAATCCATAAAAATACTTCTATGAATCATGAGCCTATAACCTATAAAATCTACAAAAATCTATCAAAATTAATTTGTTTATCATACGTACAAACATTTTTGCTTTCAAATGTGTGCATTGATATAACCTATCCACAACAGAAAAAGATAAGCCATAACAGTGGCGAAAGAGGAAAGATCAAATAACGTTCAGCGTGAATGTTGTTACCAGTCGAAAAGAGGGATCTACATTTGGCGTGCGCCGACAATACATACCTCGCTCCCCACATTCCACGACGAGTTGACAATGAGCATTGTGTGTCTCCAGCGCGTTATAGGTGAGCACCGGCGGGACTTAACCTTATTTCTCGGCCCTCCTCTGTACCCGGCTACAAAAAGGGATATCATTGTTAGAACAGACAGCAGAAGGGTCTACGAACTACGAAGCGTTACATCCGTTCATCGAGCGTTGAATAGAAATACTCTTCTCTCTTATACGTTCATTCCTTTTTCTTGTTCTCGTTGCATCTTGTGGCTCTTCTTGTGAACCGCCCGAAGTCGCCAAGGAATCTATTAGATTTGTCATAGCCGTGTGCTGTGAGTGGTTGTCGGTCAGGTGATCCTTTTACACCTATCTATTTTTCTCTTTCTTCCATCTTTTTTCTATTTTGTTTTCTGTTTCTTTTCTCTTCTCATCCTCATCATTTTCGTCTGTTCTTTTTCTCCGTCGTTGTTCATCCTTTTCCCACACTCCGTCAATTCTGTACCTGCGAATTTTATCATTCTTTTATCATCTTCTTCAGTTTAATCTCATTTATCATCCTCTCATTTTTTCTTTTTCTTTATCACTTTATCTCTTCTATCTTTATCACGCGTTTTTGTCTTGTACCGTCTCCATATTCATCTGTTTTATCAACCCTATGGCCCACTTGTCTTTCATTTTCTAATTTCTAAAAATTTGACAAATCCAGAATTCGATTGAAAAAGCCGCAAAGGAATCTTCGATGATTCCCCGAGGTAATTGAACTTCTTCTTGTTTCATTCGGCGTGTGGTCCCGCGCAAATGATCCTCTCTCGAACGCCACCGTGGGCGATACGCTTCAGCCGGCCACGATAGGGCATTGAAATAAATCATTTCGTGTCCTTTTGTGCGCCACTGGCACTCCAGCATCGCCTGTCTTTTCTCCTCGCTATCTGTGGTTTTGATCTTCGACTGCATCTCGATCGGAATCTCAATTCGCACTATTTTTATTCCATCATACAGTTAAATTTCTTCGCTGATACTGGCAAAAGCTTTCTTCGTATCTTATTTGTTGTCTTTCGATTTTAAAATGAACAATTCTTCCGGTAAATCATGAATGAAATTGTAGAGATAGAAAATAGTAATAAAAGTTTTGATAGGTTAGGTTAGGTTAAGTGTTGCACTTTTTGGTTTGAATGCGTGCATCAGTGTATTGGATTAGATGTAAAGACGACGAATATAAATCTTTATAGTATTAATTGCATCTTACGGCTTTATTTCGAGGATCGTATCAGGGTAGAAGTCGATGTGTCTATTTAACGAAGTGTTTACCGAAAAACATTCAAGATTATAATGGAGAGCTACAAGATTAATTCGTATGCGTGTATGATGTAATCAGCTCGAGTATTCTTGTTGACAATGACACGATTCTTCGTGAATCATCTTCGATAATTATTTGCAAAATAGGAAATTCTTTGCGAGTTTTACAATCCTTCCTTGGTATCACATAATGATTTTCTTAAAACATCCTTTTTTAAACATATCTTTGAAAATGTGAAGATTTTTCATTTTTCTATGTTCCATATTTCAATTTTTCTATTGTTTCTATTTTTTTTTCATGTTTTTTGTTTCTGTAATACAAATAAAGAAATTAGAAAATGAAGAAATTACGAAATAAAGGCGACCCGTATGAGTCGCAAGCTTTTCCTTAACTTCTCATCTCATGGTCCGAAGTCAAATGTCAACCAATCAGACGCAAGAGATGCAAGCGCGCGAGGGATTACCTTCGATTCGGTGCGCATCAGCGGCGCGCACGAAACGTGTCAGAGACGCGTAAACGTCGTCGCGGGGAAGAATCACTGCGCGGTTTATCGTCGGATTAGATGTTTTATTGCCGGAGCTCGGTTCCGAGGCGGTCCACGAAAAACGACAAGAAAAATAATAATAAAAACATCATGCGTCTCCGTGTCCTCCGTTTCACGCATCAAGAGGAACAAGGATAGAAGGAGAAAAATAGTACAGGGGAGAGAAAGAAAGAAACCGCTCTCCGGCGGCGGTCTGTCCGCGAACAAAATCTGCCGTAAAATTCGTTTCGTGGCGGAAGATATTTTTCCTGGAAATGAATTCACCGAGCGTCGTCCACGACGAATGTGCATCCGGCTTAATGCCCTGCTGCAGAACGAAGAATGCCGCAGGTATCTCACGTGGAATCTGCGAAAGCGTCGTCCCCTCTCGCCTTCGAACGCGAGACGACGCAGCCTCGGCCTCTCTTCGCCATTTTTCTTTTCTCACCTTAAGGCCTCACACGCTCACGCTTCTCTCGCCGGTTCCCCCTACCACTCCCATTGCGCGCCCCACCCCCCACCATACCCCCTTCGCGTTCCGCCGTCACCGCAGCCCTCCTCTCTATCTTTGTCGTTCCCACCATTTTTCCCCATCGCTCGATCCCTCTCTCTCTCTTACAAGTCGTTCTCTTCTCTAGTCGACCGTGCATGGGCAAAAAGTATAACGGCGCGACGATGAGACGGCCGCGCCACGATGTCGACAGACTGTCCTGCGAATTTTTACAAGCCGCTTAGCAATTAGTCACCCCGTCTTAGGGACTATTTCGTAACGAGTTTGCCGCTGCTGGTCCCGTCGGTGGAACACAAGACCCGGCGAGGTGGAGAATACAACACTCCTCCGTGAATCTTTTCTTCTCCTTCCTCTTTCTCTCCCCTTCGTTTCTTTTTTTCCCCTTTCGTTCTCTCCGTTCTTGCCGGTGGTTTCGAATCTGTATCCGGTCGATCTTTGGTGTTCGAACTGCCGAATAAAAGACGAAAAAGAAACCGTATTCCTTTCGAGAACACCCTTCGCCATTCTATTTTTAGATTTCGAGCGAGATTCGGGGGAGCAACACATCGAATCGTGGTATGCCCCGTGTTGTAATTTTTGGGAAGGAGAACGTAAGACATACCCGCAAGGGATGACACCGAAATAAATCGCGAATTACACTTTGCTGATTGATTCGTAAGATTTGTAGATACAGATTATGTGTAACTAGCAGTTTTTTACGTATGCGACGGGTGTACGTGCGGATTTGCATCGTACGCGCGTCGAACGCATTTAACGTCTACGTCATTTCAACGCGTGTCATGAATCAACGAGAACCGAATGGAAACCACCACGATCGCGCCTCCATTCACGACATTACGCTCGGCTCATTGATGTATTCCCATGGATACTTATCTCTTTATCTGGAAATCCCTCTTTGTTGCTGAACATCTTCGCAAAATAATCACGACATTCTATGCCCTCCGTTTCCATCGCGTTAGATCATTGCTGCGAAAAAAAACTGCATAGAATTAAGTCGTAACGTGCCATTTTTTTACGGAGCCTCGCACGTCAGATCCGTGTCCAGGTCCGTCGTATCCTGTTGTTGGTGCATAAAATAGTAATCAGTATGTATTAAGAACGAACGTAAATGAAAGATCGTGTAACTGTTTCAGCTAGCATGAGAAAAAATCTGTGAACCGAAACGACTGTTCTTTTACTTTATTTAAAAAATTTTCTATTTTTGTAACTTCATTTCTTTAAACATATTTCATTAAAATATAGATATGCTTCAACGTCATTGGACGCGCTACTCTCTAGATCTCATGTATGTGTTTATTTACACTCGTTCTGAAAGTGTTATCTTTCGCGTTGTTCTCTGCCAAATGGTAACCACATTCGGAATTGTTTAATCGTAATCTTCGCGAGATATGTTTTTCGTACTCGCAGGAGGATTCAGGTTTGGGGAAAACCCAATTGGGTGTTACCTTGTGTACAATACAATTGTATACCACTTCTACGAGTGGTACTTACATGTAGATAGAATAGAAACTGCCCTAACCTCTCTGATATTAGTCGATATACAAATAGTATAGGTGGGAACATTTCAAATATAATTATAAGAACGTAAAAAGTGTGGATGAAACAACGAAACGGAAAGAAGTTGCGTTTCGTACTTGCCACTCTCTGATACTGGTGTATACCCGCCGCGTTCAGTGGTGCACACTGGTTCCGTGGTGGTGGTGCCGGGAGCCTGGCGCGCTGGTGGTGGGAATCGCGATAGTGGTGGTGGCGCTGTGGTAGGGGAAGCACCCACACGCGCGGCGTACTCTCGCACACCTTTTGGACAGAGCATAGTCATTCGCGACACCCACCGCGATCGAGGTATCACACGAGCGGACGACACGAGTTCTTTCCGTTTAACCCTTGTTCTTCTCTTTCTCTTTTTCTCTCCCTCTCCTTGCCGTTTCTTTCCACGTGTATATATGTACGTGTACATATATACACTTATGCATCTCTCGAGCGGCGACACTCTGGCGAAAAGAAACTAACCGTGGCCACGCGAACACTTTGTATCCTGTATGTATACGAATCCTGTGTATATATGTGTGTGTATGTATATATACATATATACATATATACATCCATACATGCATACATATATATAGGGATATATGAAGGAAATATATGTAAGCGCACGCGCGCACACTTGCACAATATACGGTACATCGAGCACGTAACGCGTACGCACACACGTAGATGCGAGCACGGGTCCCGGTGCGGCAGCAGCGTGGTCGGCTATCCCCATAAAAGCGACGGACTCGACCGGCCTGCGGACAGTTGTCATCGTTGGCTACATCGGCGCAACGTGTCTCTTTACGCTCTAACCGTGTTCCGACTGTTTATCGAAATATATCTCGGGGTGGTAACGTCTTCGACACAAACGAGACGAAAGTTCCGTATACGCATTTCATCACAGGATATCATCCCCTAATTCACGCGCGAACCCTCGCGGCGAGCCCGCGCACTATTGAAAAGGGACATGAAATGTACGCGTTTCTCGAATTCGCGACAACAGATAGTAATCGAAGACAAATAGTGAACAAAAGAATGCGAGTGCGAGCGAATGATTGTTCGGAGAATTGTATTATGATCGCGTGATCGAACGACTGATTGATCGAAGACGACTGAGAAAAAAGACGTCGATAAGATCGACTGTTCGTCACTTGTCTATAGATAACGCGAACGATATCTCGGAACGATCGCTGCCGAAATCTAACGCACTTATATATACCCGTTGACTTGATGTGTTTCACGAGAATCTAAATTAAGAAATAGCGTGAATTCGATTGATATTTCTCCTTTCTTTCGTTGGTGGTCACGGTATAGTACACGTGGTTGAAAACTATTATAAGAGAAGAAGATACGAGCCGGTAATACCGAGTGCAAGCGCCAGACAGAGCGACGCTTCCGCGGGCAAAGCCGTGTCCTGCCTCGTCTTTCGTGTGTATAGAACAACCCACACGGTCACGCGCGCGCACGCCCGAGAGTGTAATAGAGACACGTATATAAGTACGTGGAGTGGCACACGTACCGGTAGACGAGGCGCGCGTGCACACGCGTGTACGAAAGCGAAAAAGCAATTCGTCGTGGCGCAAGCGCGAAAGCAGAAGCTTTTTCGAGCGAGCCAGCCGGAGGAGAGAGAGACGGTGGTGCCGATGATCAGATACATCGGATTCAGTGGCGGCACGGGCGTAGAGAGCAAGTCGAGTAACAGCTTCCCACCAGTCAGTCACTCACGATCGGCTAGTCAGTCACGGCAGTCACGCGCCGACCGTGTCAGACGCACGCTGGTCTGTTGGTTCGCGTGGAAAGAGGCCGGTCAAATAAACCGAGATCTAAACGGGTGAGAGACAAAAAGGATTCAGTGTCAACGTCGTTGATTGTAAATCGTGCGACCGTAGTCGGACTTGTTACACTCGATATATACGACGACGGTGGTATACCACTACGCAGCGCAGGCGCGATGCAACGTTTCACGGACCTCGTCGAGATTCGGTGTCGATGATCACTTTCGATTACAGTGTGAACCGGCGAGTCGAACCAAGGCAATCGTGTATATTCTAAGCGAATCTTATCGGTGTCAAAGACGATCGAGAACGGTGTTCAGCTCTTCTTTGTTGGTACATTTTCAAACCGATGAATCCAGATTTGTTTCGGAAATCGGTTACCTAGGATAAAGTCGCGGTAATCCCAGGAGGGATAATCGTGTGGAATCACCGTATCAGATGCGCATACCGGCGTTGTTGGACCGCGAGGAAAGGGACGACGACAACGCACACGGGGCTCGTAGGTTAAGAGAGTTAGTGAGGTGCGGAGGTGCGTGGAAGAGTGCGCCGGTTAAAATCGTGACAGAGGGAGGAAGAAGAGAGAGAGAGAAGAAGTGGCAAGCGCACGGTACGACTCGGTCGCCTCGCTCTTTCGTATCCCTCTCGTCTCGAAACTCGTCGCTCGTTGTGTACCGCCTTATAAAACGCGCGCGCAGTAACACGGAACGCGCGACGACCACGGGAACGGGGAAGAAGAGCGGCGGGGGACAGCCGGAGAGTTAGAGTCGTACGAACTCTCTGTGCACTCGGTAAAAGAGAGAAATAAATAGCGATAGTGCAAAAAAGAGACGGCCAGACGGTGTTCGAGCTGGCTTAAAGGAAAGATAGATAAAGAGAGAGAAAGAATAACGAACCTGCGTGTGTACCTTAGCCTATTAAGCCGTCGGATGCGCTCGTTCAACGTGTCTCGAACGGTGCACGATACCTCGCCGCGTTATCTGCAGTAAATATTGCGGCTAACACACGGCCTCTCTCTGGGTCTGCCGCTGATTGTTTCTAATCATTATCGCACACGTTCGCGACCTGTGTACGCGTACTATCGTCGTCGTGGTTCGTCATTGTCGTCGATTCTTTCGTCGTCACAAACGTTGTCGTGGTAACCCGTCGTTGTGTCATTATATCGGTATTGTTATTGCTCGCGAACGATACTCTTTGTAATCGTCATCGGTGTGTTGTCGCGTGGACACGTTATATGCGCTCGGAGAGGCGAGAGAGGAAAAGAAGAGAAAATAATCGTAGAAGATGGTGTGATACAACACACACAGTGCCACAGAGAGTGCAGAAAGTTTTGTGCAGTGAACGTTCGTTAATAGACCAGTGGCCGCGGCTCTGAAGAACAGACAGAGAAAGAGCACACGCGTGCAAGATAGGATAGAACGAGACAGACAACGTGTGAGGAATAGGTATAGTGAAAAAGAGATAGGAATAGAAAATACGAGTGAGAGAAACGTATTGGCGGAATAGAGACGAAGGAGAACACGCTATATGCGTTGAAGCACCCGTGTCGAGTGCCAGCGACGAGACAGTGAATTGGACATACGCGAGAGTGAGCGTGACAGAGAGAAAGAGGAAAAGGATTCTAAAAGACATCACAAGACTTTTTCGATATTATCAAAGATGCATTTCTACGGTAGTTTATTGTCGATTTTGCTGGTCGTTCTTTCTTGCCCCTTGACTGTTCGTACACGCAGGGTGGCGCCTTTGATAGAGGAAGACTGGGCAAGGAGACCTCATCGCGCCGCCGGTAAGTCGCCATTTCAAACTTCTAATTTCTGATTCGTTCTTTCTTCTAGTTACGCGCGTTATCATGTTTTCCTCTATAAATCATAATTTCATATATCGTTGTAACTGTATGTAGGGATTTTCATTAATTTTCATTAATTTCGTTCGACGAGTTCTTAGATAGAGTGTTCTTGCAGATATTTTGATGTCGATATTTAGTGCACGCTGGTACGTTTTGGCTTGGTTTGCCTTTGGTTGTTGTGATTTCGTCAGAATGCGAGCAGTTTCTTTTCCTTTAAAGGTTAGGGGACGCTCGAAAATACCGGACTTCATCGTGCTCTCGGCCGGCAGTCCGCCGCATTTACGTAATGAGAGAGTCACGTGAAAAAGGCGGGAATCGAACTCCTCTCGATTGTCTACTTTGAATCGATGCCGCGTTACGCATTCATCTTCTCTTTTGCCGGCATTTTTGCCGGCAAGCATTTTTTTTTTATTCCGGTTGCATCATTCGTAAAGACTTATTCAGTTCTATCTAGCCGGAAAAAAGAAACGTTATATTAATGTAATGAAATGTATCTCGAAAAAGTAATAAAAGACGACTATTCATGGATATAACAACCAGACAGGAAGTAATGTACTGATTCTTAAACACCTCGTACTGACCCAGTTGTAAGAACAAGTTAATGGATGTGTATTGTAGTTGCCGTGCAAAGCTACTGCGCGACGGAACCATGAACCTCGGTCTCGAGTTCGCTCGTTTTTCACACTTGTCGCGTGCTCTTATTTCATCGAACCGAAGGAAGATAGGCTCGATTCCATTAGACACTCTGTATCACTTTTCTGTAATCATTCCAGTCGGTCGATTGTTGTACTTTGGTATTAGATCGTTTCACAAACTCGATTATTAAATATATCGATTGTTCGATTATTGTTACGTACCGATTATTATATCGATATGTAGACGAATATTGTTTCTCAAATTTTCTCATTTCTTTCCTAATTTCTAATTTATGTTTGAATTTTACGTCTCGGAAATAACTCAAAATGTAAAACTCTTTGATAATCTCATTGAATAGGAAAAAGAACTTCACCATAGTAGCATCATTTTCCTTAAGAGGTTATGTTGAATTTATTTTTCATTCGTAGTCATCAAATGGTTTAATAATTGTTCTATTGCGTTAATGTGCAAGAGCACACAGTTAAACTGTTCTATTAGATTTAATATTTGAACGATTTATCTATTTATTACATTGACATTTCTACAGTAAAAGAGTTTCATTCGACTCGATTACAATTTGTTGCGTTGTAAAACACACTAAACAATTTGATTAAAAATTTTTCGAGCGAGGAAATGCGGTTGTATAGCCGGGGATTAATTACAGTTGCTTCTAGATTACGTAGCGTGATACTTACCTTTGATAACGATCGAGTTACCATGAGGTATCGAATTCAGATTCTAGTAATCAATTTAACGAAGGAACACCGAAAAAGTATTGGGGGAAAAAAGAAGAATACAATATCGTTTTATTTTGTAAAATCCAATCGTAAAGTCCAATCGAACATTAATTAAATTTACCAGTGGGAAGAAAAACAGGTTTTCCCAATCGACAGAAAAGGGGTTAGCTATCTGTTGAATGTGTGACGCGTGATGTCCGATAAAAATTCATTGCGCATGCGCACTGTTTGCGCATTTCGCGTGGGCAATATATGTGGTAGTGTCGCGTTAACTGGCCACAAATTTGCTTTGTTAACTGACCGTTTCTTGAAACTTTTCCCTAGTTTTTGAAACTTTTTCGTGTGTCATTTATTTAAGCCTCGATTCAACATTTATTCATAAAAGCAGGATCCTTTTTCACAATATGTAATCTACTAACCAATAATATTAATAATTGTATAACTCAAATTGTATCAAATAAGAGAGACGTTCAAATGATTTGGAATTTGGCAAATTTACTAACAATGCTTGACTTGTTTCAGTACAAAACTCGTACATTACCATGAAGCATACTGAAGAATTGATTATTACTGGGAACTTACGATTGACGATTAGTGAAATTTTACTAATATTAATTTGATCGTACACGGGGCCAGTGATATGTAAGATAAACAAATGTTTCAAGTATTCATATCACACTTACATTTGATGATTTTCTGGAAATGTACATTCCTCGATAACCGATCAGATAAGCTCCCATCTGTGGCCATTTAACGATATTTTGATTAGTGTCCTAATTAAATGATCTCGTGTCAATTAAATACAATTATCGAATCATCGTGTTTCACATTCAATCTTCTATTTACTTTTACGCGTTATTATTCACGAAATACTCTGATACCGATCGAGCACATATTACAATATATAGTAGTAAGATAAGTATGCGTGCGTCGCGGGATGATCGCGTCGTTGTTTGTCGTCGTGGACATGAAGTACGAAGCATAAATATGCCGGTTATAGCGCGAATATGTAAACATATACTTTGGGTAATGATACGATGCTCGTTGCATTGACATTTTTGCGACAACGCGTTTCGTATATCGACTTGGTTAAGTCGGATCGAACCATAGCTCTGTCTATATATAGTAATTTTCTTTTCTGTCCCATCGTTCAGATTGCACATATATCTGAACAGCCGATAACCCGTTTAACTGCACCCACATACCGACAGCGATTTACGTTCGAGTTGAACAACTTCTGAACTATACGTTGACCCGAAACTCGTAAGAGTTAGAAAGAGTATGAGAAATCGTGTGCAAGTTACTAAGGAAAATCTCGTTTAGATATCGATGGTAACTAAAGCGATTTCATCCGACGATATAAATATAGAGCGTTGAACGTGAAGATTTTTGGGAATAGCTTATATCCAAGAAATTTTATTTTGTTCAATCTAATGCTGTACCGTTTATGCTTAGTAATAGACCATTCTAACAACGTTAATTGAATTAGTTTTAAGGCATACGTTGTTTCATGAACAATCGTAAAAGAGTTTGAAAAGCATGTATCTGAATCGAAACACAAGACAATTTTGATACTCGCACACACGTGATCCAGGACCCAACTGAAATGGGGACAATGTTAGCATTCTGATCATTGTGAAGTATCATTGTGTTCAAAAATCATTACGGTGGAATACCATATAAATTCGGCTCGTATAATAAATAGAATACAATAGTGCATAAAAGAAAATGCAAAAATATATAAAATATATTTTAGTTATGTTTATAAAAATATTATACTACTGAGACTGATATAAATGTTCGTAGTCAAAAATAGTGAATATAGTATGACCGAGGGTATTTCGTTCTACCATTCATACGTAGATATTTCAGCACAATACATGTTTGCTAATTCAATTAATCCTAGTTACCATCCGAACTGGACACACTGTATGTACAATGTACGAATAAAGTCACTAAAAGCGGGCATTTCCCATTTTCTCCCGCCGTTCGAATAGAATTCAGATGAATGGAATCCTATCGTATCTCGTCGCTTCTATAAAGAAAATTTGTATATAACCTATAAACTGACATAATATCCGTATATTTAGACGGAAGCATTGAGAAATAGTTTTTAGAGAACATTCTAGTGTAATTCTTATTATTTGTCGACTTAAGCATTTCGAGATCTTTATGTGTATCGATAACTATCCTATTTCTATTTATTCCTATAAAGAAAATTTGTACATAACCTATAAATTGATATAATATCCGTATATTTAGACGGAAGCATTGAGAAATAGTTTTTAAAGAACATTCTAGTGTAATTCTTATTGTTTGTCGACTTAAGCATTTCGAGATCTCTCTATGTGTATCGATAACTATCCTATTTCTATTTATTCCTATAAAGAAAATTTGTACATAACCTATAAACTGATATAATATCCCTATATTTAGACGGCAGCATTGAGAAATAGTTTTTAAAGAACATTCTAGTGTAATTCTTATTATTTGTCGACTTAAGCATTTCGAGATCTCTATGTGTATCGATAACTATCCTATTTCTATTTATTCATATAAAGAAAATTTGTACATAACCTATAAATTGATATAATATCCGTATATTTAGACGGAAGCATTGAGAAATAGTTTTTAGAGAACATTTTAGTGTAATTCTTATTATTTGTCGACTTAAGCATTTCGAGATCTCTATGTGTATCGATAACTATCCTATTTCTATTTATTCCTATAAAGAAAATTTGTATATAACCTATAAACTGATATAATATCTGTATATTTAGACGGAAGCATTGAGAAATAGTTTTTAGAGAACATTTTAGTGTAATTCTTATTATTTGTCGACTTAAGCATTTCGAGATCTTTATGTGTATCGATAACTATCTAGAAACAGGGCTCGTATTGATACGATACTTTTCAATTAAAATTAGTTTGAGGATCCGCCCGACGAACTATGCTGTATTTGCTTTTACTTTCGTATTACGATAAGACGACGCACATGCCGGGAATAATGTACCGAAGTCCGTGAGATTCTTTATAGACGTTTGCTGCTTGCCGAAGGCACACCATTGGAAGCATCACACTCGATTGCGGAATTCTATTTGTTATTACGTGGTGTTTGTCGCATAATTGCGCAATGTTTTTGCAGTTTCGATTGTAAAGCGTATCTCTCGAGCCTTCGCTGGGAGCATCTACGTAGAACAAGGTCGCCTCGTGAATACGTGGCGTTAATTTTCAATAAACCGACAATTTCAAAGTTCTCACTTTGTCTTTCTGTGATGAAAGAAGCTGAATCTTTGTCGCAATACATAATGATTTTGGTTATTCTTACTTGGTCAAAATGTTTCTATATACTGCGTTTATAATGTAAAAAAATATTTAATAAGATATTCATATAATGTTTTGAAATTAATTATGCGTATTATAGTCTGTACAAAAATAGCGGTAGTCTTGTTAATTTCGTAATAATGAAAAGTTGAGAAACTTGTGCTATGAATACGACGGTCAAATAAGCTAAGCTACACTATGGAGACTCTTGAAGTGTTCTAAGGAAACAAAGCCGGTATGTATACACGTTAAATAGACTTCCTACGTCAATTCTGTATCAGCAAGTTCGAGAGGCAATCAGATTCTAAAAAACGAGCAACGCTAATGATTCATAATCTCTTTTCTCTAAAACAATATTTTATTTATAAATACGATTACAACAATCTAAATTTTCTTATGGAAATAATGTAGAATATATCTAGAAAAATAATAGAGGAGGTGTTATCTCTAATTATTAAAAATAAAAGTTGATTTTCATCTTGCGTCTAAATATTATCAGTAAAATTGCTATATATGATATTTATAAAATTACAGAAATAAAAATCATTGCCTTTGTTCATTAAAAATATGATTTCACATTCATATATTTCTTTTAAAAATAAATTTCATGAAGTGATATCGACAGGCATAGTTGGACAACTTTCATTCCGCCGTTCTGTACACAGCTTAACGCGATCTACAACACGAAACTTGGTATCCAGTCGCGTTAGCCCGTGGATCGTCGCAAAGAGAGATCTAAGTGGTTCGTTCTTCTCCTTTATAAGGATCTAGCAGTGTCCAGTATCGTCTGCAGCCTCTCTTTCTGTCCTGTTTCTATCCTTGTCGTGCCTTCTAAAGGCTCTGTTACTCTCGTTTCGTACCTGTTCCGCGGCTACTGCCTTATCTAGCTACGTTGCCCGTACACCGTATAGAATCCGCCACCTCGAAAACTGTATTTCATCGCTTGGTCTAAATAGAACGCGAAAACCGTCGATTTTATGTATTGCAAGAACCGAGGCGACGGGAACGAGACAATCGAGTACCTCTAGATACCGCTTTATCGCCAGTGACATCACATTGCAGCACTTTATTCGGTTATCGTGACAACAATAAAAACGGGAGCAACGATATCTCGTCGTGGAGCAAATTAACCGATCATTACCACCAGCGTGGTGTGTATCTTAGGCGCCTTGGTTTTGTATAAATCTGACTTAACCTCTACGTTGCGATATTCGATTGTAATGGAATGTTGCTGCGCGCGCATTCGCCGAAGGATTCGATTTTAATCGAATTGCGAGTGTAACAACAGGACCATATGTTCAGAGATGTAGTAATTTTTGTAAAGAATATTGGATTATTATATCTTCTTCTGTCACCATTGCAACCTATTGAAACAATATAAATATGCTGTATGTATTCCATTTTAGAAATTACTCTTCAACTATTCCTTTTTCCAAATTTAAATGTTCCATAATCCATACTTATATACTCTGTTGTTTATTATAGCCATAATGATTTTATTCCTCTTGATATGTTTATTTAGATATGAATCATAGGGGATTTCGCCTACTCTTCCAATTGATTTTGCGACACTAGCGATATGTACGTGAAATACATGGTAATAAAGTTTAATTGTCTTCTACGAAAATCCAACCGATTTCCGTCGCCGAGGGGCAACGTATTGCGGGGAAAATCTGTACAGGAAGCTTCAACCATAAACAGCGTTTGTCTTTAGGTTTAGTTTCCTTTAAATCTCAGACGCAATTAAGATAACAGTACAAAGTAATTGTATTGATGCAGGCGATAGAAGAAAATGTCTTGGAAGCACGTTTCGACCGTTTAGAAGAGAAGGAAATAAAACTGGACTAGCTGTAAATACTGTTGTCGGTCCCAAATGGTACAATAAAAGGGGAAATTCTCAGGCCATGGGGACTCAGCTGTTACACACCTGTATGTACCTGCCTGACCTGCCTTGATTGATTTCTGGTGGCCGCAAGGCTAAGTACACGACTACCTGTCGACCCTGATAATTTCTGTATGGACTGCCAGCCGTTTTTGGACACGCGAATATAAAGAATTCGGTAGCAGACGCTTACCTCTTTGTGTTTGGACTTGTAAAGTGCAAACTTTAGGGCGACTAGGTGTTAGAAAAACTGTTTGAAAAATTAACCGTGAAAAGGTTGGTCCGTCAACACCTGGGCAAGATGGCAGGTCAGTAAAGATGCATAAATCTTTTGTCCAAATTTCCTATTGTATATCTTCTTTTCGGTATAGTTGAGTAACAGGGAGAAAATATATTTTTTGGGCATAACTTGACGCTATTCTGTTAAGTACAGAATGTAAAGTATCATCTAAACAGTACATAGATGGCATTCCAATCGCTATTACTAACCATACCCCTGTGTCGCTAATCTCCTTATTTTAATTAATCAAGGTAATCATCTTTCTCATTTCCTTATTTTAAATCGTATCAATTTCTTGTGAACGTAAGTTATCGAACGTAAGTTACTCAATTTGCAGACGGTGTATTTGTATAAATTATGTCGCTCATTGGAACCTTCCGCGTCCATCATCCTTTAGATATATGGTTATCTAAAATCGTAAAATAGTGTTCTATATTTATTATTATAAGAAATTCATTGTATTTCTTCAAGTCACAAGAAGGTATCAGAGAGAGAGAGAGAGAGAGAGAGAGAGAGAGAGAGAGAGATTGCAGCATAATTAACTATGAAACTAAGAGCATGATACTTGCAAAATTGAAATACGTGTGTGACTATACTTGACTTGCACCACTATAATTTTCAGCCCGCTATACGTGAACCACAGTATCGAACTTGATTGGCTACATTCTATGTCTACATGTACTTCCTCTTTTCCTCCGCTTTCTTTTTCCCCTGCGGCCACCTGCTTAACGTAGCACGGCCGGCGCTAATCTCAATTAGTCTTTATTGCCGGCTTGGCGACGCCGGACGACGACGATGGGTTTCATGCACGGACGCGGCTTAATGCGCTCGCTGCGACCTCACACGAGCATTCCAGATACGCGACAGGATCGTAGCGAAAAAGAGAGAGATGGAAGAACATCTCGCCGACTCTAGAGAGTAGGACCTGCCTGAATGCCGCCCGGGGCGCTGGTGAGGGTTGTTGATCGAGAATTTATCGGGATTAAGCAAACGGGAGAAACGGATAATTAAGGCGAAACGAGCGGTCGACGCGGAAAAGGTCGGAACTCGGCGTGAGGTCGAAACATGTACGGAGATCGCGACGTCGGTAGGTTAGGCTTTTTTTTCCCGTGTGCGAGGTTATTGAAACGTTAGGTACGCGTGTCCGTCGTTCTTGCTGCTCTCCGGAAGTCGGGTACGCGTTCGACGGGTCGTTAATACGCCAATGGATGTTTGTATTTGGTGCGTGCACGAAACTGTCGGCATTATGTGTCATTACGGACAGCATCGTTAATTTACAAATCGATTTACGAGCTCTCGTGCACAACCTTGATAACAACTCGCCGTATAGCCTGTCTAGCTCGTCTCGACGACTGTTATTGCACTCGAGACACAAAAAATCCCGACATTCCAGCAAAGAAAAGGAAACGAAGGTCACCTTGAAATCTACCGGCGTGTTTACCGAGAAACCGTGTTTGGTACTCGGTGTCCTACCGAACGACTTCCGGGAGAACAGTTCCTTTGTGTTATTTCAATCGATTCTCGTGGTAGAATTTATTTTATCATTTCTCTACATATAATAAATATAAAAATTATTAGTAACCTAAGTAACTTTTATAGAATCATAGAGACATATGATTACGCGCGGAGAGGTTAGAGTGCATAACAGACGCGTGGCTTCCTCTTTTTCGAATTTCACAAGACAAGGTAATACATAGATGCGTTCTTAAAGATTATTTCAATTAATTCTCGCAAACAGAATTTATCTCATAGTTCCTCTAAATATAATTACAGCCAATTTGAATAACTAGATTTATAGAAATATATGATTCTACACGCGAAGAGATTAGGGTACGTGACAGATGTACCGACCTCTCTCCAACTTCTTTCGAACTTCATAAGACGAGGGAATAACTGAATGCATGGTTAAAGATTCCCTAAGGTCTCGCGTAAATGGATCTTATTCACGTGCGGCGTAATCTCCTCTCTTCTCTTTTTCTATCCTTTTCTCTCCTCATTGGCCGGACCCTCTGGAAGTGGCTGCACACTCACCGCGATTCTCGCTACACGTTTCGCGGCTAATTGGCCGCAGCCACGAGGACAACGTGGCCGTTGTGCAGTAAAGAAATTTAGCGAGCCGATGTACGCTTTTAAAGTAGGTAAATCGCGAGTATCGCGTCCGACTGCCTCCGGCGTTGCTGACTTTTAGCGGACGCGTGCATCCAACGACTCGCTATCGTTTGGGTGTAGGGGCTCTGCTATTCGTCGACCCGCGGTTAGACCAAGGCCTACCACCTTCGTAAAGCGAGTAGTTTGCCCTTGTACGGGGAAGAGAGGCGTAGTGGTAGAAAAACTGTGACGAGTGACGATACGTTGTATCGTCGAGATGGACGCGCCCTCTCGCGTGTCAAGAATCTCGAGTAATAGTCCCTTCACCGTCAAACTTTTTATTTCATACGACAACACCCGTTCCTCGTTCACGCGAAACATGATTTCGATACGAATCTCGTGCATGTCTCATATTTATCTCAATTGCTTATCAGTAGACCGCAGATTTTTATACAAATTCACATTGTAAACAATATACGTAATTAAGAAAATATGTAGAACCTACGTAGAAAATCGTTTTATCTACTAAATATTGTAGAGAGCACTATACTTTGGTTACTTTCTATATTTTTTCATATTATGCGCGTTCTGTGCATTTTTGTATTTTCGAATTTTCTATAAATGCATAAAAATCCGCAGTCTCTATTTATTATCAGATTCGAGTCGTGACTCGAAGCTCGAAACTCAATACCTTGTACTGCCGCCATCTTGCATCTCGAGGTTTGCGTAACAACCAATTATCAACGCATGCATCACATCTGAATCGAATTTTAATCGAGAAATCGAGCGTCACGTAGGCTCCACAATTTTAGCTGTGGATCACCTCATTTTTCATTGACGTTGATTGACGCAAATCAGCCGCGATCGCGCGACCTTAGGAATTTATATACATACGTAGTGATTTATGTTCCACCTATGTCGCGCCATGTGTGAATTGATATATACACTGAAACGTGTAACATCGATGGCTAACCAAAAATCTCCCTTCGGATAGTGTGAAATACCGACAAGTAATCGTTTTTTCTATTGAAAGAACAAACAGTTTGGTTAGTGCAATGCTTTTTTATGCTGTATTTATCGAGACTTCAAGGTCGACAATGTTTTCGTGGCTGACATTGGGCGCCATTCCATGACCTGTGATATTCGTGTACTTCGTACGATATTGTCAATTCATTTTGAATTCATTTAAATATTGGCAATTATATTTTTGCATATTTTTCAAATAATAATTGTTACTAAATATGGCCTATCGTCCATACGTATTACAATCTCTTTATACAATTTGATTATTAAATGATAACCTATATCCTATGATCATTTTGAATAGTTTATTGAAATATGTCTGTATATAACATCCTATAGGTAAAGCCTGTTCGCGACAGGACGTGAGGTACAAGGTAATCCAATTTTCAATTTGTTACGTCAAAGATTATTTGCGGGACGGCCGTTCCTCTTCAGTCCAGCGCGCCCTCGGCATCTAATCTCCTAACCACAGTGACGTTCTCGATGGCGTACACGCATCAGCGCATCAGCGACGACTACGATGTAAATTCTATTAAGTTCGTTTCGATCCTATTGTCAGTCGAATTCAAATCCAATAATAGAGCGCAGTCGAATAAACAGGGCACGGCTTGTCCTTGATATATCGACCTCCTTACGAAAGCTCGAACGTATTTTTAATTCTCGAAATCACTTGACCAGCGAATATGTGTTTTCTCATGTTACACCATCGTGTCTCTTTTCTCGATGTTTCCCTGCCCCCTCTCTCTTCCTCTCTTCCTCTCTTTTTATCTATCCATCTCTTTCTGTCTAGTTAGGTTAGAATAAAGGTCGCGTGAAATGCATGGGCGGTCACTTGATTCGTCTAGCGACGCGTCTGGGATATTTTTTGCCCCACGATATTCTCGGTACCGTATTTCATTTTTACCGATGTGACGTACACTACACATTCTAGAATGGTTTCGCGTTGAACGCACTTCGTCTCTCTCTTCCACTTCGCTCAACGGTCACTTTAACTCGATGGCTGTCACGGCTTTTATTTTTGTTCTCGCCATTGATGTAAATCATACGTCTCTTCCAGTTTTAAAATTAATATCGAATTTTAACCTATTCGTATTTCTCGCCGTTTCTATTCCATCACAAATTTTTTATTTTACTAGATTGGCACGTGTATAAATATTTGGATATTTCATACCATTGGGATATTATATCCTTGAATTACGTAATACGTCATTTACATTCTATCTTACTTTGTTTTGACTGTGTAAAAGCGGCTTCCTATCAATTGAATTGATTTTATCAAGAAGTCAATGAAATTTTAAGTATTTGTAATTACTATACTTTTGCATTCATACATTCAGTATTCAAAAGTCAGGCCAGACTAATTAAAATATTTGCTACGTTATTTCACAAGCCTTAATCAATTCTCCACTCTACATTTTAATTTCGTTTTATTGTAATTAAATTCTAACTTAAATATTAAAAACAATTAAAAGCAAAATTACGTGTTATAATTTGTTATAGTACCTAGATTTAATACAATAGAATTTTACTCTAAATTTAGTGTATTCATTACAATTTTGTAATGAAATAATTAAAAAATAATGATAATTAATAATTAATAATTGAAAAATATTGCATCGAGGCATGGAGCAATTAACGCGGTAGATAGGAAACTCAATGCATGGTTTCTACTTTCAACGGATTCGTTTGTCTTTCCCCGTAGTGCGTATCAGAGCTCATGTGGTAGCTAGTGTTAATCACGCTATTCCACATCGCGCGGTTAATCGCATGACAAATATATAGACATCTACATATATTCGCTTGGCTCGAGTCGAAGAATTTATATAGGGAGGAATGCGCGAGACTCAGCACACCTCAAAGGATCATACGTCGAGTCACGTGTGTTTTGCCGGGACGTGCCTCTCGATTTATGAATAGGTTTCTCTTTGCATTCGGTACCGGCACGTGAACGCTTTGAAGAAGTGTGAAAATAAAAGAGACGCCTCCTCCGGATGAAGACTCGTGATTCCGTGCAACTGTTGCTGCTGAGAAAATAGTTCGCTTTTCGTATAATCCAAAATAACTTGCCCGAGTCAAAGTTGCAGTTTAAATCAGAATAGCGGAACCGAATTTGTACACTTACGAATTGTAACGTTGCTAATAAATTTGGCACTAGAATCTCAACTAAGTGGAACGTGATTGTTTGACGTTTTACGATAAACGTATTATTTATTTAAGTTGGAGACAATATGAGTTAGGTATTTTGGAGGATCTTTTTCAAAGAAACTCTGAAATTTCTTGGTATCAACTTTTGCACGTGTATTTATTAATGTTCGAAGAATATTCATTATTTTTTTTTCGTCTGAATACAATAAAAATTATATGAAAAAAATTATCATGTAGAATTAAAAAAAAAAAAAAAAAATACTTGATATGATTTCAATGATTCTGCTTATATAGGTTATCTAATTAAGGAAAAAAAAAAAGAAACTGGTACAGTGTAAGTATACCGATTCATTGAGTTGTCATTGCAACGCACGAATCGCCAAGCGAATTGTTTGCTATAGAAAGTGAGGTTGTTTGCAAGAGAGCGGCGATATGATAAATACAAGTGTCGCGCGATGTTTTGACTTGCCCGAATACTTCGGAAACACGATATCTCGCGCTTGTTTATTTTAAGAAATCCGTCTCCGCGATCCGTGCACGCGTCTCCTAAGCTTGAAAACTGGATGGATTTCTCACGCGGCAATCGAACGCTCGTTGCACCCCGAATCAGCTGGCAATATCGAGGCTTTTGCTAGATTCGCATGTAGATCTCTCGGTTGCGCGTTGCAGTCGGTAATTTTCGCTTTTTCATCCCCGCAAAACCGATTTCTCTAAGAGCTAAGATAGTCAGTCGTTACTGACTCTCTTCCTCTCTCTTTTTCCCTCTCGTGCAAGAAAGGCTGCATTGCCGAGGAGAGGACCGTGTATATTTAGACGGGCTGCAGACACAAAACGACTTACCACCACCTCCGCGAGTGGTTTCTTCGTTCAACCGCTTGCTTTTGCGCGAGCAGTCTTCGTCGCGCGCGCAAGTTGTTCGCGTTTTTTCCGCGTTTTATTTCCCACCGCTTCGGCAATCGCGTTCAACGAGCCGTACCGCGTCAAATCGCGCTGCGACGAATCCCTCGCGTGTTTCGTTCTTCCCCTTCGATCCTCCTTCCTTCCTCCTTCAGTTTACCGACGATCTCGCAAGAACTTCACATTGGAAATACGTCGGTAAAAAAAGAACCAACAATTCTCGATGCCTAGTCGGTAACTTTTTATTGAACGAATTACTCTACGTCTATAGGAGTAGTAAACGCTGCAAGTTAAAAATTAAGATTAATGGATCGAAAAGGAATGCATTGCCAACGAGATTAATGCATTTCTGGTTCGAGGTTTTCGAGTCCAGTTTGAAAATATAGCAAAGTAAAGAGACCTATTTTCTTTTCTTTTTTTTTCTTGTACGTGTATGTTAAACAGTTGATCGTAGATTGTTACGCGTGGTAGATAATCTAGAGTAAATAGAATTACGCAAGTGTTGCGTTGATGAAAGTGAGATTCGAGAAGCGGGCCTCTAACCGCTCATTAAGACGCGAGCATAATGCTATCTGATTGATGATTGAATCATATCGACCGGACAGGGCACGGCAGGATACACAAAATAGCTTGCCCGCTCCTATTACCTATCGAGCGCTACTTAGGTGTGGTTTTGCACCCAACGCATTCCATCATGCCGGTATCAGTTTTGGCATTAACGTTTTCAATAATAATCAACGTCAGTCTTGCGTGAGTTAGTTTCCACTCGCGGTTGCTAATATGTTATACCAAAGGCAATCAGCATTACGGTAAATTAACTGGGAATTTAAATCGTTCGCGCTACTATCGTTGAAATAATTCCTGGAATTATTTAAACATGTACTCTGGTAATTGCTACCAGAATAGGAACCCTCCCTGAACAATGTGCAACAATATGTAACACTGACATTTCTTATTCTCGAGCCACATCATTTGGTAGAGAGATAATATTGCAATTTGCAAGCGAGCCAGTTTATTCACTGGCAACTCGTTGTTGTGACATATGATGACACACGATGACGATGCAGTATCTCGTGGTCCATCGGCAATCGCGTCATTCATCTTCGCTAATAGTTGGCGAATAGCACCAATTTTAATTCGCACGCGACCCGTTAAAATGACCGTTAAACACCCGTGTTATTATCCTTTCGACCGACAGAGGCGCTGACTTGCGAAATTATTCGACCAAGCATCTTGGTCAACAAAGTCAATGATAATTCTTATGTTTTTTGTCACGCGTATATTTTTTTAGCATCGAATTTATGCAATCTCACGGAGCATGCGTGAACATCTATATTTTTTGTCCTTCGTTTACCGGTTAGTGAGCAAAAGGTGTAAAAATGTTTGTGCGAAGAAAGGTAGCAAAGCAAAAAGAGAAGAATTGGATAAGGGAGGCAATTTGTTCAGACTTCACGAATCTACGATTATTTATTTGTCGTTTATTCGTCGATTTTAGTCTTTTACACTGTTTGCGTACAATGTCACCAAATGTATCTATATTCCTTGTTACCTATGTACGTTCCACATGTATTTATATTGAGCGTATAATGTATGTATATAGTGTATGTATAGATATAAAGTTGCATTAATGTATAAGATACGCTCCCATTGACTTTAGACTCTCGCATACGATGTTGCATTTACATGGTTGTTTTATTAATCAGTGATCCGTCCCTTTCTCGGTGTTTTTTTTATCTCGGATCAGAACCGTGAAATTTCCCTCGCTGGAATCATATTTGCAAGAGAAGAATGAATTGCAGACGTCTTTTCTTCCTAGTGAAAATCTGTCGCGTCGGTCGATGAAAACGATTGCGAAGACACGACGGGTAAAACAATGCGCATGTGCGATACATCGAGCCGCACGCATGCGCAGTCGTACGCGTCACATAGGGGTTATATTTTATGTGCGTATGGACCGTGTACAATTTTTGTCAACGCATGTAACATAATATGTACATTCATTTCGTTTGGTGAGTGAAATTGAGCGTAGGAAACTCACTCTTGGAGTGAAATCGATCGTATCTTCAAATAAGGAAATGAGAGTAATGTAAGTACATATTCAGTTTTTCGTTCATTTCATGTCACAGAGAACAAGGTTATATTTATCGAAGGTTTGATTATTGAATAATTAGTTAGGGGTCAGACAGAGCACGCCCATGCACTACAGCATGCGTATAGCTGAGATGACAAGTAAATAGACATGTAAAGCAACAGATGAATCTAATTACGAGTCGAGACGACAATGACGCCGACGGTTAACTGTTTGACATTGTATGCAGATACATGCGAAAGTATCGTACGCGGTCGTGTAAGGAAAGAATGTGTTAATTTCGTGTAAATGCCGGGATAAAATTCGCTCTTAGTGCGCGAGAGCGACGTCTGTCGGCAATGCGGTCGGTGAAATTGCGGACAGCGTCTTTGTCATCGTGTTTTATATTCAACGGCAACGAGACCAGGCATGAACTGATATTCACGGATGATCGTGTCGAGGCACATTGTAACCAAATGAAACAATGTAAATCGTAGGCTTTAATCCCGTGTGAGTTATTGATGATCATTTATTATGTAGGCGACTGTCTCGTATTTAGTATTGCTATACCACGGAAAAATTACCAGCGTCACCAGGTGTAATCTGCGTTTCGTACTGTGTGATTTCGATCGATAAAAAGGAACGTATAATACGTATCGTGGTTCTGATATCATTAGACCATGGAAGATGTGTACACTCCTGTTCATATGTATTAGGGCAGCTGCTGGTTTGATATGAAAGGTGATGATTAGTTTAAATCGTCAAGGAAACGATTAATTGATTAATCGATCAGAATTTTGTATTCATGAAAGTTTACGATCCAATATGTACATAAGAATTTTTATTGAAATCAATTATGAGAGGTCTGATGGATATAGCGAGTATAGAGAATATATTCAAGTTTGGTGAATGAGTAATTCCGGTGCAAACATTGGTCAACAATTATCAGTCTGCCTCAAGGCCTTCGCCTTTCTCCGCGTGATCGTCGGACGCGTCTGGATGTGGTGAATGAGCGAGAAATCGTGAAACGCGCTGTATTAACAGCAGATGGGTGTGAAAAATAGGTCTTGTTTACTTAAGTGGTTTAACATGCGACCAGCGTCCGAGGTTGCAGCTTCCCCTTGTTCTTCCTCTTTCTGTCTCTATTACTGAATCACCCGGGGACAGGTTTCTTTGACAAAAATCAGTTTGAAAATTCCTCCTTGAATATTTAACCATGGAAAATATAATTATTAAATTTATTATAAGTCATAAGCTACAAGGAAACTTTTAAATTTTAATTTACAACTGTGTGAACATGATCTAAGATACTCCGCTTGCTCCTTTTGTTATATTGTATAGGTCATAAACTATGTATGCATATAGGGCCTTAATTTTTTCACCATAGAATGGATTGGATGCATTGTTTGACTGGTAACAGCATAGCGTAAAATATGAAACGCACCATGATTTCGTTTTATTATTTGGCGTACATTCTATGTGTGACAACCGAAGCATTGTTGACACAACAGAACATGAGTAGTGATAAATTACGATTTAAGTCGTAAGGAATCGAATTTCTCAATCGCTTCTGGAGTTGAACCGGTCATAGCCAATTTCGGTGTCTAGGGAATTCTAGGGAAAACGCGCTAAGGGTGGCATATGGTTAAGAGGTGCTAAAAATCCAATGGAAAAGCAATGGACGTAATGTTTACTGTATCGTAAGCGACACTTTGTCCCCCCGCCTGCAAAGGATTCCGTCAAGTTCCTGGGAGGCTCGTGCTTCTGGCGTTACACGAACACACGCATAAAGAGTCGCTAGCGCGCGGTTTGTTTATATTGGTAACTAGACCGTTACATTAGCCTGTCTACGTATTGGATAGTTTTTTTGGTCCGTCGTTTGCTGTTGAAACGGTCGTCCGCTGCGACGGAATTTTATTGTAGAAACACGATGCCGTTAAGCGGTTTACTTTTTTTCTTTTCCTTCCAATTTTTTAAACCAGTACGAATTTGTAGAACCTGCGCAGACTTTTTACGAAACCGACTCGTAAATAAATAGATGTACGTGCAGCAATCTATGGTTGCATAATTTCGCGTGATTCGAATTATTCCCGAAGCGTGGAAATTTCAGCGTGACAGGGTGCGCGCTATAGGGGATTTCGCCTAGTGGAATACAAAGTGGTACCACTACATTTCTACATACTACTTTGTTCCTTCCCAGCTGTATTACCATAATCATCGACGCATGGATACATTGCTACACAAATACTTGGCTTTTGTTTGTTTGAAGTGGTATCTTCATGAAAGTCACGTCATTCCTTTCCGAATACCCCATACCAGGAGCGAAATCGTCCCGTGTATCGTTCCTTTTCTTTTATACTCGTTTACACGCGGTTCGAACGTAACGTTTTTATCCTTTCCGTCGAGAGCAGTTTACCGATCGTACGATCGGGATTCTGAAAAAAAGGCTTCACCGGCTTTCCGTTTCTCTGCTTGGTGTTCGTCGTGTTTCTGTAACAAGTCACGGGAGAAAAAAAAAAAAAACAAAGTATACATCGCCATCGACGTGACTTCCAAATGGAGGGGGAGAGTAGGGGAAGTATCGAAAGCAAGACGAGAAGTCTCGATGCGATTGGATCGTGTGAACCAGCCACTCTCGATTGCCTCTTTCATTCTTCCTTCCCCTTCGCCCCTTTTGGTCCGATGTGTCTCGCCTTTTTTTCATCCTCCTTTTATCCTTTTTGTCCCCTGCTTACATCGCAACGCTCGCTGCATTTCGTGGCACTTACACCTTCTCGACTCTGTGAACGTTGCCGGTGAATTCAGCGATTTCTAAACGGCCATTCTTTATTTTACTCCATCTTCTGTATACCTGTGTTAGCTTAAAAATTGTTTGTACTATGATGAAACCATGATACTATTCCAACAATCCAAATTAGATTAATTTGTAAATAATTTGATTTCTCTAATATGTACATCACATGTATAGTTGTCAGAATAGTGTACCACTTTTCTTTGATATTCTCTAACCTTACCTTCCCTTACCCAAGTTTCAGTCTGTGATATTTTGCTGTCGGAAAGATTACATTGACATTACACTGGATGACTTGTACCAATAAGATAAACGAAACAATATCGCCGGTATTAATAAACCACTACTTAATAAAATTATACAGTATGTGTTGCGAATTTTTAAGTCAGTTCAATTATATATATATATATATATATATATATATCAAGCAATGAGTCGTATCTCTCTTGTACGCATGCGCACTGATCCAGTATCTAAATTCGAATCCCCTAACCAAAGGTACAGAAAGAAACCATATTCCATCGCGGCGACCTATTTTTTTCACGAAGGACCCCAGTTCCCGGTTGTACCGTGACATTTGCCGTTCCCCGTTGTTTTATTCGTAGGTGCACGCCGCGTACGTGCCTGGCGGGTTTTAAAGCGACGGCCACGAGCCAAGGTGAAAATGCACCGGCATGCGAACCCCAGTCGAAAGTTTATATCCTGAACGTTAAGTGGGTGTATTACGTGAGTCGAATACGAGCGTCATGGATGATTTACAGAGATGAATCCCGTTTGATGGAAGACACTAGGCTGCGCAAGGAGGCTTCTCGATCGTCGCTCGGTTGGCGCCTGCCAAGTGAGCGGCGCGCGCAACCTAGCCTTCATAGTTCCCACGTGCTCCATAAGTCCGGTTCTCACGGCAACCCCGTGGAATCTGGAGGCGATCTGTCGCGCTCGCGATTCTGCGATTACGATTTACCGACGCGTCTCCCCCATCGTTAATTCGTTGTTATTAGACCGTTCAAAGGCGGTTCAAAAGGAATCATCGTCGGATCCTACCTCTTTTTTTTTCACGTTCTCGCGCGCGTGAAACCGGTTACAGATTTTATTCACGGGATCCCGTGATTTATTACCGATACCCTTACGGGAGAAGCAACAGATCTGACTGTAAAAATCCGAATTTTTTCCTACCTCGACTATATCGACGCCTCGAGATTTTGCGATTTTTTTTTTTCAAATCTTCTCCCGTAGCTTGTGTCCTCGTGTAAATTGAACCGTTTTGAATTATTCAAACGGCCCGATAAGCATCGTGGTATTCTAGGTCGGTAATATGGGATTTCTGGTTTTCGTATTTCGTAAAGATGACCGTTACGAAATACGCCGAGAATCGTCCGTAAGGGAATCGTTTAAATACTTCCACTTGTTGCATCATTCGATGTTTTCCGAGTTTTCTGTCGCGTGTTGTAGTTTTCCGAAGTAGAATCATGACACATGGTTAAATCACGTTCAAAATCATAGTTTCTTGGTAGGCCTTAATGATCAAAGCCATGTTATCGGAACCTGCTGAATGTTACTCAAATGAGCGGCTGCTTCGGATTGGCTGTTAGTTATCTTTCATCTGCAACGAGATCACCAGAACTGTGAGCAAACAGGCTTCCTTAGAACCTTGAGAGCGAAGCCTGCAGCGATGTGCTTTCCCGTGGAATTCTGCGTAACTTTGTTAATACATGACTGAGCGTTGGTGCACGGATTGCCTGGAATTCGTTCTGTGATTTTTCCACCAGGAAAAATACGAGAAAATATCGCACCATTATTTGTCACGATTACCAATATTTTCCGTAGTACACAAATTTGCGCAAGATAGCAGAATATTGGATGGAACGTTTCTATATTAATTAAGCTAAGAAATTTTGAAGTAGATCAGGTAGTTTCTGAAACTAAAACTCTCAAATTTGTATATTTCTGAATCTTTAAACTTTCAAATTTTCAAATTTCAAACTAAAACTCTCAAATTTGTATATTTCTGAATTATCAAACTTTAAAATTTTCTAATTTCAAACTAAAACAAGTTTTTATATTTCTGAATTTTTAAACTTTAAAGTTTTCTAATTTCAAACTTTAAAATTTTCAAATTTCAAACTAAAACTCTCAAATTTGTATATTTCTGAATTTTCAAGCTTTAAAATTTTCAAATTTCAAACTAAAACTCTCAAAATTTTATATTTCTGAATTTTCAAACTTTAAAATTTTCTAATTTCAAATTTTAAAATTTTCAAATTTCAAACTAAAACTCAAATATTTATATTTCTGAATTTTCAAATTTTCAAATTTACAAATTTCAAACTAAAACTCGAGTTTTTATATTTCAGAAATTTTAAACTTTAAAATTTTCTAATTTCAAATTTCAAACTAAAACTCAAATTTTTATATTTCTGAATTTTCAAATTTTCAAATTTCAAACTAAAACTCTCAAATTTTTATATTTCTGAATTTTTAAGCTTTAAAATTTTCTAATTTCAAATTTCAAACTAAAACTCAAATTTTTATATTTCTGAATTTTCGAATTTTCAAATTTCAAACTAAAACTCTCAAATTTTTATATTTCTGAATTTTCAAACTTTCAAATTTTCTAATTTCAAACTAAAACTCTCAAATTTTTATATTTCTGAATTTTCAAGCTTTAAAATTTTCAAATTTCAAACTTTCGAACTTAAATTAAATTAAACTTAAATTAAGTTAAATTTCCAAATTTCTCAAATATCAGGCGTCAAATTTTTATATTTCAAATTATCAAATCCAAATCTTTAAATTCCAAATACTCGTATAAAAAGCCCTATAATTTTCCATAACTATAAATCTCAGAGTAAAATTACATAATCCAAGACGCGGATAAGAATTTGTCAAAAGATTGTTGAGAAAAGCGGTGAACCGTCCAGAGACGAATCCTTCGGCGGAATTTCTCGCAGCTTCTTCTAATTCTCGGTAGCAATCGATTGCCGTTCCAATTCAATTGGATGAACGTTCTTCAGGCCGCGGAGCGGAATGTATTATTCATCGTTGCGTTTCCCAGCGCGTCTGCCTTCGCGCCGTTGAACCTACTACAGAAACAGGAGGAAAACTACTATTACCACTACATAGCCGCCGTTGTGGATCGCCCAATGATTTCTTGTCATCTCGCAGACGTGGTGTTTCCTACTGTGAAACGAATTCAGAGTAATTTTCCCCGACGCCTCAAGGCGTTGTTTTTCCACTGCCGGAAAAAATGTTCTACCCACTGAACGTTGTCACATTAACCCAATATCTATCCGCCACGTAGCAATAAGCTTATTCCGAGTCTGCAACTAGAACGATTATGTGTCATTACCACGTGCTTTTTTTTTCCCTCTCTTACATATTCTTTTTCTTTTTTCCTTTTTCCGCCGTACAAATTGACAGTTGATTAATAGACACTTTGGTGTTAACAGCTAGAAATTCGAGTAATTCCATGTTTTCATAACGGTTAGTAATGATGTACGGTAGCAGTCATAGTTATTTCATTCGATAGAACGGGTATTGGTTTAGCGCGGTCGTATAATTTGATTTGTCGAATGTGTCTATTAATACTAAAGCGGCATGGAATTATAAAGTATGGCAGAATTTATTCATAGGCTATTCCGTTTTTTCCGTTTAAGTTGCAAATATCAATTCCTTTTATTATCTAAATCTATCAAACACGACATTTACCAATTACTCATATTTTATCCTGGTGTACATTGATAAACAATCTTAATGACTCGCGATTTATTGTAAAGAGATTTGTTTCGTTTCCCATTTATATATATGTCGGAGATGAAAGGACATCCGGGCCTTTCTTTTCGAATGTTTGGAAACGTCCCCAGTACTTTAGTCCAGACTTTTTATTAGAGCCGTACTTAAACAATAAAACTGAGAAATAGCTGTTTGTGAGTTGAGTCAATTGTGATTGCCCAGGATTTATGACAGTGGGCTTGGGCTCGAAGTGACATAATGGGTCACTGAACGTAGCCACGGTCACGGGAGAGACGTGTACCTAACAGAGGTATAAAGTAATTAAATAACTTTCCTTAAAAACAAGGATTGACCCGAGGGATACAGAGAGCAGTACATAAAGGCAGTTCCACTTGGACCGGGGCTCAATCGGACAAGTTCGACTAGTCCAGTGAACACGTACGTCCAGTTCCAAATCGCAATTGTCACCCGTTGACCGTGTACTCGTTATCGAATCTGAGGCCATTGTCGTTAGTGTCTAAATTATCGTCGCCACTTGTACCACATACATACCCGCTAATAAACGTTACCTCAAGCGAGAGACGAAAATGAATAGTACCAGCGACGATTCATTAAACGCCCCTAACTCCATTCCTGATCTTAACCCGACATATATATATACAACAAATAACAAACATACTTTGAAGACAACCGAAACTCAGTCGATAATATCATGGGTATTTTTTGGTGCATATCATATAGGTTAGTGGAGGAATGCTTTATTGTTGCTTGACTATGTATACCACATTTTAGTCTGTATAAGACCAATATATATATACAACAAACAACATACTTTGAAGACACCCGAAACTCAGTCGATAATATCATGGGTATTTTTTGGTGCATATCATATAGGTTAGTGGAGGAATGCTTTATTGTTGCTCGACTATGTATACCACATTTTAGTCTATATAAGACTGATATATACGTATATATATATGTATATAGATAGGTACAGTACGATTAACTACAACTTATATTATAACAGTCTCATATAGACTAAAATGTGGTATACATAGTCAAGCAACGATAAAACATATTCCTCCTAACCTATATGATATGCACCAAAGAATACCCATAATATTATCGACTGAGTTTCGGTTGTCTTCAAAGTATGTTGTTTGTTGTGGATTCGCATGAAACTGGATAAACTTTGGTGAGATCTTCTGGTCTGAGTCAGGCACCGATTTTAGCTCGTGTATCAGCATCCCTCGGACGAGATATGGTGGCTTGCATGAACACTGAACAAATGAAACGGGGGAGTGGACGGTGGAAAACCGACTCAATCGGTCAGTTTTCTTGGCTCGAGAATTGACACGTGCCAGCGTGAGCTTGACAGCAGTACGAATGAGCCACTCGCCGACAGCGGATCACCCGTTGGACAGATTTGATTTAAGTCAGCCTTAAAGTCTGGCATTCTTCCAATACTGTTAATTCAATACAATGTCCGTGTGTGGCGAACTTTTCATTTCGTCATAGTGAAAACCGCCGTAGAAGAGACCTCAAGAATATGAATATCCTCTGTAATGCGCATGCGAAAATTTGACAAAATTGCTGCAAATGTTTCTTTCGTCAAAAATTCGTCAAAGTTTCGATCTTAGACGATCATTTATATAAAAGTCAATTATTTAAACAGACCGAGTTTTAAGGATTCTAATAATCTAAAGATTTATCTATTCATTTTGGAAGTAAATTTTGCCAAAAATGTTAATTTTGTTTCTGAGACAATAATTGAGATTATGTGAATGAATATGCGAATTATTTACAAGGCAATGATATATACGTTTTGAAGATTTTAATAATCCAGAGATATCGACGTATTCGTTTTACAGCAAATTCTTCTTCCGATTTTATGTAAAATTATTTTATTGTAAGGAACGCTGAACTTTATTTTAATGACACCCTGTACAATGGATGAGACTAAGAACGTTCTGCTTTGGCACTTGCAAGTATGCGATAAACTACTGCGTACAGTGTCATCGACGCATTTCCGCGCACGTTATTTAATCCAACGTAGTCTAGCACGTGCAACAAGAATCCTTTTGGCGCCGGAAACGTAAAAGTCGTAAGCTGACTTAATACGTTATCTGTGACAGTCTCAGACTGGCAACGCGAAAAGTGATCTCCACTGGTGTGTCGTAGCGCCGCAGAACTTAAGATATGTTTAGAAAGATCAGTCACATTGGCATGCTAAAAATAGTCACCATAATCTTCTGCTCTTATTTAAATAGATCACTCAGTTCAAAGGTGGTTTCGTTTCAATTTTGTTTCCTCTAAACATCGTTAGATTCGCAACTATGATTCAGAGCTACAATAATAGCATTGTGCAGAAGATGTTCGCTCATTTCTTTTTTTCTTTAAAATTAATTCTCTCTGCGTCGATATGGCGATTTACCAATGACCTAAATGTCCCTAGATGTTCAGTCAAAGGCAATCGCTACCAAGACTATTTACAGCTTACTGCATTCTTTATAGTCATCCTCCTGGGACACCTTGTATTCCCTCTACGAAAGCGAAAAACATGGAACGCCAGTATCCACCATTTTTCAAATGTCTACTTAGCCATCCATGCCATGTTTGGTATCCTTCCATTTCAGATCGTCTAACCATAACCTGCACTAACGCCGGTTCATACTTCATAAATAAATGAAATATCGTATATCAATAGAAATCAGTGAAAGGACCTTGGCTTCGAGATTCTTAAGATCTCAACTTGAATAAAAATCTCTTTCGATTTCATCCATTCTGCACCCGACATCGCATTCAATAACGTTCGCGATCGGCGAGAAATGACGATTCCTCGTACGGTTACTTCGCACATATACCTACATACCAGGCACACGATCAGCCATGCATATAAGTTTGCGAGGCGTAGGTATGCTTATCAGCGCAAACCGATGGTGGGATCGGCCGAAAGGCTTGGCCAATACAAATGCATCGCATTACGCGTGCACTGACTTGAGCTGCAGCCGCAAGGTCGGCATTTCTGACGCGCGCATGACATCACGTAGGCGTGCACGATGGAATATATCGTCTCCGCGTATAATACACCATCGACGCGTTCGTCTATTTACCGCCTCGTACGATCGCTATGTCGCACCCTACAGTTAGGGTTAAGTTAGACGAGTCGGTAGAATATTTGAGCGAAGCTAAGTTAATCTGCTTGGTAGTTCAGCAAATTTGGTTAGAATCAATTTTTAAGCGATCTACACTTAAAAACAACTATTTAGCTCGTTATAAGCTCCTATGACATCACGTAGACGCGCACGATGGAATATACCGTCTCCGCGTATAATACACCATCGACGCGTTCGTCTATTTACCGCCTCGTACGATCGCTATGTCGCACCCTACAGTTAGGGTTAAGTTAGACGAGCCGGTAGAATATTTGAGCGAAGCTAAGTTAATCTGCTTGGTAGTTTAGCAAATTTGGTTAGAATCAATTTTTAAGCGATCTACACTTAAAAACAACTATTTAGCTCGTTATAAGCTCCTATGACATCACGTAGACGCGCTCGATGGAATATACCGTCTCCGCGTATAATACACCATCGACGCGTTCGTCTATTTACCGCCTCGTACGATCGCTACGTCGCACCCTACAGTTAGGGTTAAGTTAGACGAGTCGGTAGAATATTTGAGCGAAGCTAAGTTAATCTGTTTGATAGTTCAGCAAATTTGGTTAGAATCAATTTTTAAGCGATCTACACTTAAAAACAACTATTTAGCTCGTTATAAGCTCCTATGACATCACGTAGACGCGCACGATGGAATATACCGTCTCCGCGTATAATACACCATCGACGCGTTCGTCTATTTACCGCCTCGTACGATCGCTACGTCGCACCCTACAGTTAGGGTTAAGTTAGACGAGTCGGTAGAATATTTGAGCGAAGCTAAGTTAATCTGCTTGATAGTTCAGCAAATTTGGTTAAAAACAATTTTTAAGCGATCTACACTTAAAAACAGACTATTTAGCTCGTTATAAGCGACAAGTATGTTAGACGATTAAATTTATCGTGTGCTTACATTGTTAGCTTGACTGGGGCATCTCTTCATTAGAGACTCATCGTACTCGTAATTCATTTTGTTGTTTGTTCTATTAGTGCTTAAATACCTCCTCGTTGACGCAATAAGCTTTTCTCTTGTTGAACCTAAATTAAAGGATATTTTCTCGTTTCCCCGTTATTGCATTACACTACGTACTGATAGTGTTTTATTATATACGACAAATTTGATTACTCTGTGCAAGGTTCAAGATTGAGTTTGGAGACGCTGTATCTGTAATTCGAATAACATTATCCTTTCTTCCTCTACTTCAATGTATATCCTGTTCCTGTAGGTTAATTTTCACTGAACAAGCCATCTGTATTTTTGACTAAATAGTACCTGTCCCTTCGAAAGTGGCGTCGTTATTCGTCATTTTTCAGTTGCGACCGAGTCATCGCTAGATCGGAACGAGATTTGTATTGCGACCTGTAACGCATGAGGTATAGAAATGGAAATCGTGAGTTGTAAGGCTTACAATTAGTTAAGGTCCGCTTGGTTGGTACGATGCAAATTATTCGTTCTTGATAGGGCGACACACACAATTGACCGTCTCCAAAGCCTGATTGACACTGACAGTCTGCTTGTGGTACGATCTCAATCCATTCGAATATTAATCGTTTGCCATTCGAATGGAATAAGGCTTGATTCGCAACGATACTCTGCGGTCCAATCGATTACTCAATACCGTAGGGAGATAAAGCCTGATTTACAATGATGCTCTAGTCACGGACGTGTATAAGCTTGATTCAATATGGTTTGTCGTGCCTTCCCGCCGATCCATAGCAATGATTTACATTCACGATCCGTTCGTGGTGAGGTTATAATCTGAGTATCAAGAGTTGAGAGATTTTCTTCTTTCTTATCGTTTTTTAAAACGAACAAGAATTGTATGGTGTAGCGATACGGTGAATGGATATGGCAGTATAAATCAAACTTAACCTCTTCGTTGCATCCCATCACTCGTGCCCGTACTATTTCTTCTTCTTCTTCTTCTTCTTCTTCTTCTTATGTACGACTTTCTATTTATATTTTCAACAAGATCTGCAGAATAAAAGTATGGCTGCTAGTACGACCATAAATTTTAAATACTCTAGTCGGATACTATAGTACTAGATATTAGATTTCCATTATTTTCTAACCTTAGATACTTGCACCATTTTTTTCAAATAAAAATTATGCTACCGTACTGCTTGTAAAAATACATTCTTCCGTACAGTTTCTCTACGTCGTTCGTAGCACACAATTTCATACCCTTAAGCAGTCGCTTTAATCGTGCTAACAATTCGTCTGTAATGGAACCCAGTAACGAACAATTGTCGGGCCCTGTTAATTACTTTGCCTCTGAAATAATACGCTAAAAATGGTAACGGCCGCGGTGGTTGCTCGATGGTTTCTGTAACGAATGATAATAATCTCATCGCACAGGAAATTAACGGCGGCGGCGCACGTGTCCGAAAATACAACGCAGCAAAGATAACACGAGAAGAGTAATCACGCCGGTAACCCCGTGCTCGTTTGTTTCCATCAATTTCAGGCGACCGTGGGGTCATCGTTGCAACGGAGGTTCACATACCACTTACTCCCCTGAGTCACTTAATAATATCTTTGGTATTTTTACTGACCGACCTCACACGGTAATTCTTCGTTACCACCGTAGTCATTCGTTGATGGATTTTGCGACGCGTATATGATGGGTCCATCGTCATCCGTTGCTTCGACGTCGAAGAAACAGCGATGGGACTGACACGATACGTATCCGTAATGTTCAAACAATTCGATGTTTACGGTGGCTCACGAAAGTACACGAACATTTGTAAAAACATTCTATAAATATACAACGTGTCTTATATAAAACATTGACATTATCAGCGTAATCAAATCCTCACGATTGTATTGGTAAAGTTTAGTCTAGTCTGAACTGTCCGCGGACAATCTACATACGTTCTCAGCGAACGTATAGATAATGAGATACAAAATACAAACCCAGAGATAAGTAGCTACGTATGTGTACACATTGGTCGAATATAGAAGAGGCAATGTCTATGGACAAATTAGACGTGGACCTACAAAATTGCGGACTGTCTTCAATCAGTCTGAAGTAGGCTTTCGAGATAAGCGCGTGCGCAGTTCAGTGACTTTCCCAGTTTGAATCACCCAACTCCGCAATCTTTTTTTACCGAAATAATGAAAACTTAAGAAATTCAATGTCCCTTCAGTTCATTCCATTTGATGTTCAAAATTAGTCAAAAGGATCAGAGTCGACAATTTTATTGAGTATTAGAGTATATCGGTCCCAACACTACAAACAAAACATAGAAGGGGAAAGGAGAAGTAACGATCCGTTCGTCTTTCCGACTTTTTGCACACAGCGACGATGCATCGCGCCTGGTTCGCTCGACTCGTGGTCTCTCGTGTGCGCGCGCACGCGCGCTCTTACAGTCGCTATAAAGAGAGAGGAACGCGTGACGGCTAAATCCTTCGCGATCATTCGAGTTATTTAACTGTGGCGCGACAGATGTGCGCGGAGGAAAGGAGAAGGCGAGTATGTATTAACAGTGACTTTAAAGCGCGATGAGTGACGAGGCCGGTTTGCGTCCCAACGGGGAAGAAATTATGAGGAATCCCGAGTCGGCGCCCCGCTTTTACGCATCTGGGAGGCCAAGAGTCGTCGGGGCATCTCTTTCTAACTGCGCCTCTGCCTCTCTCTTCTTTCTCTGTCTGCTCGTGACTTCTCTATTTCCCGCCTCCTGCGTGACGCGTTCCTTTTCTGCCTCGACTCGGTCGTGGTGCCGTCGCGTGAATGACCGAGTGCCGCGTCTTTGAATTTTTCGCTGCGCACGTACACGGCGCGATGGCACACACGATTGAATCCCGACGGGGACCCTCTACAGGGATTGCGGTGTCTTTATGCTAAACATGGAAACGCTACAATCATGATTTTAATAGTTCTGGAATTGTAATTTATTGAAATGAATTGAAACGAAGACATTGATAAAATTGAGGTTCTAGTGAGATGTTATTAGTTTTCAGGCGTTGGAGGTTAGGTCAGTTCTGACGCATGCAGACATTTTACGTTTCATACTTTCTAACCTACTTTTCTTTTCTTCTTCTGTATTATTTTAAAGGCGTGGCAAGGTGCCTTCATGGTACACGTAATAAAGTTCGAATCTTGTTTTTCATCGTTTAGATTGTAATTAATGATTGATATCAAGATGTCGGTAATTGAAGTCCCAGTCGACGTTGTTGATCCCTGTACTAATGTATCAGCAGAAATACTTCTCTTCTGGTCTTCTTACAAAGAATATATAATGAACTAAAATTGGCGTCAATTTTACCATGAATATATACATTTATTGTTTTACTAGCTAGTAATATTTTAAAGTACAGTGTTGCTTATGCGCAACTCCAGAGAGTGGAAGAGTCGATTGAGGTTAGGACAGATTACTTTACAGAATTCATTGTACAACTTCTAAGTTCAAAAGACACTAGTCTTAATAAACTTTTGAAATGCAGATTATCTATGATACGAAATAGTGCATTTCGATTACCATAGAGCAGATGTTACAATTAAAGACAGGACTTTGGCTTAAAATTGGCAAATAATCGATAATTAATTCTGATTATGCAAGAGAACGTTAATGACGTGCGAAGCGCGTTTAATTTCAGGCAAGAGAGCATGAAGCAACGTCGACTGAGTAATTTTCGAGTCACGAAACTGGCTTCGCGTTTGCAAGAAATTACGAAGAATTCCCGATCGCACGTTTGATTTGTACATCTGGCAGGCGTTCTATCGCTTCGTTTTGCTTTCCTTGCCGTGCTATTTATTCCTTCCGCCGTCCGGTTAGCTTTTTCTTCGTAGACCTTGCTCCTGCTCTTTCCACAGCTCCTCGTTAATTGAATCGCTCAATTTCAACCGCGATTGGCCTGCATTTATCGTCGCGCGTTCACACTCTGATCGACCTACGAACGAGCTCGGATGATTCAGACCTGAAACATTCGCGAAATCATTAACAGAATACAGTCACCGGTTCTTCGTTAATTAAATTACTCAATTTGAATGCTGAATTGTGTTTATAACATTTATTATCTATTTTATAATTCGAGGCCGTATGCTCAGAATGACGTCAATTAAGATGCACACTGTTGCAACCAGTTCCCAAGATTAGATATTGTTTTATATAAAATGAATAATTGAAAATTCATCCTAATTATATCGCATTCCTTTTTCTGAAACATATTAACGTATGCTTTTATTATTGAAGAGGTTAGTATATTTTTAAGGACTCATTATTTGTAACTTGGCATACATTCAACTTACTATTAGCGAAGAGGGAGGAACGAGGTTGTTATTAGAATTATTATGTATATAAATTGTGAAAGTAATTCGGGAATAATTCCGTGGTAAGATAGACAGCCTCGGCATTCCGGAAATGTAACCACTCTATTGCGTCCACTGAAAGGGTTAATGGTGCCTTCGCGAGTACCAACTACCAACAGTTGACGTATATATAACCTGTATACATGAAACGGTATGTTAACGTTAACGACTTAATAGTATTAACTTAATAGAATTACTATCTATCAACGTACGTATTGTTGAGATCGAGGTCGCAAATGCTCTCTAAATATTATACATTTTTTCAGTGAGACTATGGCGAACTATGTTGAACTTTCCAAAATTCTGTACAAAACTTATTCAGAATACATGATGGATGAATTACGTATCCTAGAATTTGGTAGAAGCTACTTAAAGAAATTCATTATCAAGAAAGATGACAAATTTGTCGAGAAGAGATTCATGAAGGTGTAGAGATCTATGGTTCAATCTTTCTTTAACCTCCCCCATGGAATTTTTTGAGCAATCAAATATGTATATTCTTGAAGTGTTGTTCACGTAGTGGTAGTTCTGATTACTGGTGTAGATGTCGTCCGCTGGGGTACTGCTCTATTTTGCTTCGCCTTAAATAGTCGCAGAAGAAAAATATGGACTACGGGGGCGTCAGGATTCGAACCCGAGTGCCGAACGTTCGTAACCGTGAGGCGCTAACCACTGCGCTATCGTCGTTCGTGGTATTTAGTGTCAAACGGCGGTATTTGTTGTGCCGCCACATTCTATTTGATAGAGCTCAACAAGCACATTGTGTAACAATGAATATGAAAGCTGCTTAGAAAAATCTCCCCTTACAGAAAAGTAGATCCTAGATCGGTGTCGTTTTCTTCTGCCGCTGCATTCCCCAAATCTTATCGGTTATCATGATCGGCGCTTCGCTGGAAATAGTTTTACGGTGCAGCACCGGCATTCGTTCCTTCCATCTTTCTTCCTTTTTCCTTTTCTTTGTTCCTTATAGCAAGCTGAAAAGCGGATTCCGAGGACATACGTTAGTGTCTGCCGAGTATTCCAGAACAGAGTGTCGGCGCCTAGAAGCCAGAGCATTTATCCATTGGGTCCCACAAAACATGTCTCCGGGTGCGTGCATTATATGAAAGGTACGATATACATAGCACGTACGACAAGTAGTAGGGGTAGTGCAGTGGCCCGTGCCGCCTGAAATACACGGACAACCGACTCTCTGGCACTCGACTCCATTCTGAGTGTGGCAGCACACCGAACAACTCTCCCCTAACACCCGCGCCTCCTTCCTCGCCCCTCTTCTGTTTCGGCCGTTTGCTCTTCAAACGCATCTTCTTGTTGCTCCCTGCACTTCCCTCTTTCGTCCCGTTCCATACTTCTACCTCTTCTGTCTTCGACAGCTCTTTACACTTCGATAGTGTCCGCGGTTTCCCCGTTCTTGTTTGATAACGGCCGCAATAATCATAATATTGATCATTTTGTATGGTCGACTGTTCGCTTCGTTAAGTTTCCATGTTTTTAAGTAACACTAATTAGGATGTTACTTACCTATGAAAATTATTTAAACAAGTACACAGGTAATAATGGACACGGAGGTTAGTCATCTCTACTGTCTTAAGGAATAACTTCTTGTGTGTTTCTCCTACATGTAAAGTATGCAATCGTTTGTTTCATGTGTCATGAATTTTGTAGAGAGACATAGAGTGGCTACAAAAAGTACTTGTACAGCACATTGTCTTCATTATAGCATCTACATATATGTTCTAATTAATTGGTATATTAAATTAGTATAATTAATAATATAAATAATTAGTAAATTAGTATAATAAATCAAGTATATTAAATTTTGCATCATTTAGTAGTACTTTCGTGTGACTGCGAAAATTTGCTGAACAGCAAAAATGGAACACAGAATCTGATCAAAAACCGCTTTAGTGGAAAATAAGGTTCTGTAAATAGTACTCTTCGTAGCTGCTGTATATTTGTTTTGCAATGAAAAGATTGCAAAAATTTGATGACACTTTCACTTTCAAGCAGATGCAGCCACAAATGGTCAGTTTCCAAACGCATGATGTCCGAGCGATTCATCTAATATTGTATCTGCAAACTGTGAATGACTTTTTCATAATTAAACGTTTTAAAACAACCGTTGTTTTCTATCTCATTCTCATCTCCGTCAGATGCCGCAGAACTCCGTCCAGCGAAACAGCGAATTACGCGAGCGACATTACTCGTTTCATCGTTTTTTGTCGCCCTCTCGCGGTCGTTTCGTTTTGCCCGTCTCTTCGCCCCTTCTACAGTGACGCTCGGTCATATCGAGAGAGACAGACGACCCAAGTTTCGACTAAACGCGAGAGACCCTTGACGAATGGTTTCAACGCTTTCTTACCGCATCGTCGTATTCTTTACGAGATCGTTTCTGGTCGTGCACCGACCGGTTACGTGGCCCCTTCCATTTGGCACGCGTTATTCGCGCGCACGATACACATCATTCGCCTCTTACGCTATCGTGATGTACATTATTACGAGATTTATTGAGTCTGTGTTTTCAAGTTGGAAACTTGCATGCACTTCCCTTGAAATTATCTTTTCCATTGTTTATGAAAGTTTGAAATACGTAACAACCTCGACAGTCAAAATAGAACGGTACTATCTATTAGTAGCGATATGTTAAATTTAAATAGTTCAAATAAAGGTAATTTGGATCTGATCCTGAACTACGTATGTACATGTGTGTCTACTGGTAATGTTATCTCTCGTGTAAGAATCAGCGTGAAAAATTGTGCACAAGTCTACGAAAATTCGTTGCACTCGTTTCTTCAAGTTGAAAATAAAATATTCAAAATTTTCCTCCAGTGGAAGCAAAATGAAGTATCGCTAAACAGAAAAGTTTATTTTTTCACGAATTTTTTTATCTTCCTTCTCTGTTCGTCTTTTCTTTTTCGGACGAGAGAAACTCCGATAGCTAGTTGAAAGTTATCACGCAGCCGAGTACAGCGATGGCTGTTCTTTTTGGTTTACTGGAAATATTTTCATCGCGAGGGTTTCGAAGAAGACGGCGAGAAAGCGAGAGCGAATTTAAAATTTCGCCGTGTCTCATTCCGCGAACGAGGGCGAGAACGACGAGCGTCGATGTACGCGACGAGCACCGGATATCGTACGTTAGGTTCGCGATCCTGTGTGCGTGTGAATGCACGGAATCGATGTGATTCACGGCCGATGCGATGCGTGGGTGCAACGAGTACGGTGGTTCGAATGAATAGCAAGTGTATGGTTAACAAATAAACAGAGTAAGATGAAATGTGAATAATATTTGCTAGTACATTTATCCTGTACTGATCTGTTATACATCATACCTAACCTCTATAGATCAACGGTATCTTGTATTTTAATAAACTTTAAAAAATTCAGTTTTCGACTTGTACAGAATTTCAATTCGCAACGGGTCGATAAATAACTCAGGTTGGTGGTAGAGTAAAGGTACGTTAGGTTAGGAAGATTGCGTTTCCATGAAACCGGAGACACTACTGCAGATTAAGTTATCCGAACGCTAGAAATTCTGGAAGCACGCAAGGATCAGCAGAACGCTGCAGTTGCGCGCGCACACCGATTCTTCGTACGGTTCCCGCTCGATTTCTCTTCACAGTTGTGCGTGGAGCGGGTGGTAACGGTGAGTGATCGTGCACGACGGCCGCGATGCCTCTGAGAATCCTTTAATTTCGCGGTTCGTTAGGAAAACCATCATTGAAAACCGACATGACACATTATGTATCTCACTCGCGCAGTTCTCAACTGTACTCATATACGTACAAGTATATGTGAGCTTACGCGCAAACTATATACTTATTCATATTTATTCCATAAATGTTTCTTAAAATGACAATACCATAATATCTTATCTATGATTGGTAGAGAACCATAGAGAAATAAGGAAAATGGAGAAAGGTGAAGTGCCAGAGTTACGGTCAGCAGCAGTCAGTGTAGATGCAGTATGGAGGGGAGAAAGATGGCGAGAGTAAGAGGAAAGAAACGAGAAAGTCCGTAAAAGGAACTAGAACGGAGGTGGAAATGAATATAAGGGAAAAAGGGGTGGAGACTCGTGGAAAAATGATAGGGGAACTGTTGAGCTGTAATACGGCGTAGGAGGGGGGGACAGAGGTGGAGGTGAAAGGAGGAGACGAGTTAGTATGATCAGTGAGCAAATAGGTAAGACTGATCTCAGTCGTGACGACAAATACGGTCATAATTACGCGTGTAAGGAAGTATAACAACGGACCTGCCTCTTTTCTCTTGCAAGAGGTTTGACCATTTTCGGACAACCTGTGCGCAGTTGCTTTGCAGGGATATCGCACGAGGATTTTTCTGTCGGCTGAACGCTGGCCTCCGGCTGACTTATCGCGTCGCCCGATCTCTAGCAGGTTTCTGGCGCCACTAGTCACGCGAATTTCAATTATCACCGTGCACTGATCTAATGCTATAGATATAACGCGTGTTCTGACTAACTGCCGTTTATGAAACGTTCGAATAAAACGTTTGAGAATTGATAACCCATATATTCGTAAAAATCTATATATAATTGTTTCGGTATATTCGTTAGAACGACAGTCTGTCAAAATATGCACTTACTGTAGCCATAACCTAAAAGCGCATCTTCATAGAAGCAACAATATATAATAAACAGCATATTTTGTTACTGGTAACTGGCGAGCGTGAAGGAACATAGAGAAACAATAGGCAACAAATATCAGCAATTTCTTCAAGAAACGTGGATTATCAGCAACAGATTTCTAGTTATCGCTGCAGTGAGGGCGCAGCTTAACGCGTATCGCGATTCAACAACCGATCGGACGTGTGAAGAACGTTCTAGCGATCTACTTTCATCCGAAGACTGTTACAAATTTAATTACATTATAGAGCAAGAGAGAAGGAAGTGTAAAAATAAATCGTAAATATAAAATCTAATACGAGCCGCACCCACGATCATGCAAATCGACGATCAAACGTCCCACGCTTGCGTGAATCGGATCGACCCGAATATAAAACCTGCACAGTCAGCGTTAACGATCATCTTAATGTATCTTTCGAGCGCTGAACAAGTGGCAGGGGAACGACAGCATTGGCAGACAGCGACAGTACAGAATTTGATTCGGCTTTTACTATATATGGATGTAAGAATGCCCGCACGCAACATTCTGATGTATATATCAGGGACAAACGATGACAACGTCGACGACGACGTCGATCTGGACGACGTCTGTCGAAGGCGCTTTGGCGTGCTCTAGGATACACCAGACACCGCGTAACGCTTGGCGTAGTTGGTGAATGGCCCCTTGATCCAGATTTTTGTAGGGTGATTTTTGCACACTCAGGGCCACCTATATATAGCACTCGGCACTCGACATTGCATCGCCAGTTGCCGTCTCGACGACAGCGTACGGCCAGGAAAGAGAAGCGAGGGGAGGCAGTTCTCGCGTTTTGCCTTTTCTCGTCTTTCCTTTATTCGTCCTTTCTCATTCCTCTCTTTCTTTCTCTTTTTATTCTACGTTTTCATTCTTCGTCCGAATCTTGTTTATACGTTGCAGTTAATCCCCCAATTTTCGTATGCTGATGCAGTGAAAGTCTGTCCTGTTGTTTTTTGTATTTGTACTTTCGTTGTAAAAAGTGAGTCGGATATCCCAGTCCGACCAATGTGTCGTAGGTTGGTATGATTTGTTCTTGTTTTGCGCGTGCGCAACCTATGAACGCCTGATGCGTTTCGACCTCTGCGCGTCGCATGGCGTGCGCCGAACTGTTTGTTTACGGGAAGTGGTTAGAGAGATCATTGACTCGTTTGTAGCTTCTCAGCGGGTATAGCGTGTCGTGTGGCGATCTTCCGCTGAATAGGAACAGTGTTATCATTGACACTGTCTACTGACCTCTAATAAATCATCCATAAGAATTTTCAGTCTTAACCTATAATTGAAGTTTCATAACTCTTTTCATCCTAATACTATAACATTATTTTGTTAATTTCCAATGACGCAGAAGAATAGAAATGCGCTATATGAGCGAAAAATTACACAAAGAATTGCATAGAGAATAAAAAGGACATTAAGTTAGATATGCTCGACTCACTTGTATGTCACTCAATGGAATTCTATCTTAGATCTCATTCTGAATCCTACTGTCAGCCAAATAATAAGAATGTTTAAAAAATTATTGCACTGTGAAGCAAATACAAAAATCTGATAAATATCTTATCTTACTAAGACTTACTTGAATTTTTTATGTCCATGTTATTAATATAGAATCGTACATTGCGTACCGATCAAACCACGTCTCTACACTATTAAGAGCTATTTCTTCTACGTCTGTGGAGCGACAGTAACATATTTCTTCGCGCGCCCCTTGCAAAATCACACCATTTATCATAACTCTTGATGCGGCATTAACATTCCCGTTCTTGCGCTGCGCTGGAACTGTTCGGCACGGCCTGCTACGATCGACTAGCAATACATATTTCTGTCGCCTCACGCCCGGTTCTTATATCGTCCATGATGAAGGGCGCATCAGTGACTTGGTGACATATTTTTGCACACTTCAGTGCCTCTAATTGGAATTTCACGCTTCTTTTGCTTATCGTCTTCGATGTCTCTTTATGACATCATTTAATCACGCGGGGAAAACTTATATTTGTGTTTTAAAGTTATTTCAAAAAGAAGAATACCGCAGGGTCACTGGCTGGCGGGGAACTCTCGACCTTTCACGTTACTCGTCGGCGTTTCCCTTCACGCGCACCGAAAGAGATTAATTGTGCCTCTAAAGCCGCCGGCAGATAGGATCACCTACAGCTTTGATCTTTCCTTGTTGTTCTACCACCTACGTTGATGGTTAGAAGAAACAGGGAAGATATTTTAAACAGGGACGAACGTGAAATTGAAAATTGGGATTATAATTTTCTTCTTCTTGTAATTTAAAACTTCGTTTTCTTGGGCCATGAAATTTCAAATATTTTGTTATTCCTAGTAGAGGATGTAAATTTTTCTTTATATATATGTCGCAGATGAAAGGACATCCGGGCCTTTCTTTTCGAATGTTTGGGAAAGTCCCCAATACTTTAATCCAAACTTTTTATTATAACCGCACTTAAACAGTAAGGCTGAGAAATAGCTGTTTGTGAGTTGAGTCAATTGTGATTGCCCGGGATTTATGACAGTGGGCTTAGGCTCGAAGTGACATAATGGGTCACTGAACGTAGCCACGGTCACGGGAGGGACGTGTACCTAACAGAGGTATAAAGTAATTAAATAACTTTCCTTGAAAACAAGGATTGACTTGAGGGATACAGAGAGGAGTATATAAAGGCAGTTCCACTTGTACCGGGGCTTAATGGGACAAGTTCGACTAGTCCAGTGAACACGTACGTCCAGTTCCAAATCGCAATTGTCGTCCCGTTGACCGTGTATTCGTTATCGAACCTAAATTCGTCGTCATCGACATCTCGATTGTTCAATCACCGCTATCACCTGTTAACCTTTGTAATACATTCGCTCTAATAAATATCGTCTGATATACCACCACGATGGCCAACTCACAAAATGATTCTTTATACGCCCCGACTGACAATGTCTCTCTCTCCGACATATATATATATAGGATATTAGGAATTTCACGGATCACGTGACTCTAGGGGTCACTGTTGCAATTGGCCGGTCAACTATGTCTCCGACCAATGGATAAATTTATTCTGTATCAGTAGAAAACACCGGCTTTAAGTCGGCGTCGGCGCGGTACGAACAAAGCTGCATTGTTATATGCCCTCGCGGCAGTAAAACATCGTTCGCTTATCAACCTGTAACACTCCTGTTCTCTCACTAGATGTATTTTAGGAGATATGGAAATGCGCGTGTGGTAGCATTGACGGAGCCCGTGCTCAGTTTGGTGGATAATGTGGCACGTGTTTCGAGTCACGTGACTGAAAATACTTATAACCTAACCTTTTCGCTACTTGTTGAGAACTACTATGATACTGCGTTCGTTTATGTGTATTACTAATATCTAGAAAAACTAACCCAATCTATTTAAATTCTTTATTTTTCCTACGTTCGCTTTTCGTTATATTCTATATTATTTCGATATATTTCTATAACTTCATTCACGAAAAGATTATAAAAATTGAAAAGAAGAAAATTCAGAAATCGTTAGTTTCGTCATATGACGTATCTAAATTCTATTAAGCAACGTTATGTGGCGACAAAGTCATATAAAATTCTGTTGAAGTAATGGTGTGATTGGAAATACCATTGCCTACATAGAAAATACTTATAACCTAACCTTTTCGCTACTTGTTGAGAACTACTATGATACTGCGTTCGTTTATGTGTATTACTAATATCTAGAAAAACTAACGCAATCTATTTAAATTCTTTATTTTTCCTACTTTCGCTTTTCGTTATATTCTATATTATTTCGATATATTTCTATAACTACATTCACGAAAAGATTATAAAAATTGAGAAGAAGAAAATTCAGAATTCGTTAGTTTCGTCATATGACGTATCTAAATTTTATTAAACAACGTTATGTGGCGACAAAGTCATATAAAATTCTGTTGAAGTAATGGTGTGATTGGAAATACCATTGCCTACATAGAAAATACTTATAACCTAACCTTTTCGCTACTTGTTGAGAACTACTATGATACTGCGTTCGTTTATGTGTATTACTAATATCTAGAAAAACTAACCCAATCTATTTAAATTCTTTATTTTTCCTACTTTCGCTTTTCGTTATATTCTATATTATTTCGATATATTTCTATAACTACATTCACGAAAAGATTATAAAAATTGAAAAGAAGAAAATTCAGAATTCGTTAGTTTCGTCATATGGCGTATCTAAACTCTATTAAGCAACGTTATGTGGCGACAAAGTCATACAAAATTCTGTTGAAGTAATGGTGTGATTGGAAATACCATTGCCTACATAGAATCATGAAAGTCTGGGCTCGATTCCCGATAAAGGCGCGGTCTCTGTTTCTTTTTTTTCACCAATCCTGTAAACTCTATAGTGACATCTAATTTTAGCCATGTGGGTATTCAAGCCTGAATTGCGTAATTCCTTTTAATTCGAGTCACGTCTGGCCATTTATATCTCGTTATATTTTTCGACGATCGAAGAAAATTGCTGAAATCGCTGTTTAGAACCGACGTAGGTGTGTGTTGTGTTTTGTTCCCAGACAGAGTATTTTTGAAATGCTTGTAGCTACGTGAAAAAACAGCCAAAGTACGTGTGGGAAGCTTCATCGTGATCCTCGTACTACGCTGCCGGTGGCGCTCGCCCCGGAAAAGTGACGTTGCGAGGGCGTTTCGCCTACATGCGTACTCGCCCAGAGATTTACGCCTCTTTCATACAGATCGAAACGGTGAACCAGATATTACGATTCCTATAAAAACGTATTAATTACTCGAGTAGCAATCTTTTATCGTAATTTAATGTATTTCTAAGATTTTCACCTAACCTTAAGGTTGATTCTAATGTCAATGTCTAATTAATGGTCTGCGTATTAGCGCGTCTATTTATGCGAATGTCAAATATTTGCGAACATAATTAAAGAAATGAAATCTAAACAAAGATTTTTCACCCATTAAATATAACGAGAACTTTTCTTCAGATATTTAATACGTTGTATTTCATCCATTTTTCGGTGTATAAATTCTTCGTAAATTCGCATAAATATTCGCGTTCTACTAATTAACGCCAGAATTCATATTTGCAAAGCAAAGCTTCGTTTCATATATTTTCAGGGTAAAACGGTCGACTATTAGTGTAAAAACATAATTTCTTAAAGAATATGAAAACTTACCTTACCCCTAATAAAAACATGCAAATTTGCAAAAATGCACATTCACCTCCTTCAATTTTAATGATATAGTTTGATCCTCGGTAATTCTGCCCTTCGTTTCTTTAAAACGAAATTAGGCCGACTAATTATCCATAATTCACAATAAAACCTGCAAATCCTTGACTCCTTCGTTTCCCTGCGGCCAACCAGATCGTAGATGCGTTTGCGTGCAGCTCAATTGAGGCCGAGGAGTACTCGACTTTAACTCCTCTGCATATTAATGCTGATCGAGGACTCGGTGAGATACATATTCGGTCGAGGCGCACGTAGGCGTACACCTACGTGAAACCTGTAGCCGGGAGAGCAGGTACGGCCGTACAACAGCGTCGCCGTTTTATAACGTAGTGGCGAGACACGGCAGGAGAGGCGACCGCGATGTGTCGATGTCGACGAAGAGAAGTCGCGAGGAGAGTGTGTCGCCTACGTGTCTGCCCACTTGCAGTGTCAGCAGACCAACCTATGAGAAAGTGGCCCTCAAGGATTGGGCCGGACCGGAAGATGTAGATAGCGCCCTCATATTCGGCCAGACGATGCTTCATGGCCAGCCAGCGTTGCGTAAGGACAATGTCGACGGCACCTGGCTGCTTCGCCACACTTCCTCCCTCGTCTGCTCCTTCGTCTTCCTTTCCTCTATCGTGTTTCTTCCGCTGCTTATTTTTTCCTTCTTTCTTCTTCGCGTGGTCGTTACGATCTCGTCGGGAATCGCGAGGACGAGACGTCGAGTTTTATTTTCGTTTGACTTCGCCCACGAAAGAAAAATCTCAATCCGATCGTTATCCAGTCGTTCCGTTTCATTTTTCCGAGCTCTTTCCCCCTTGCTTCCGTGGCGATAGGTTACCGGTTCATTTAGTTTCTCGTCGCGTGATGACGATTTACGTTAGGTTAGGTTGTAATTTTATTATATGACAAGTCATACATAGATTGGTATCTCAGTCGCTTTTGTTTTTCACGACATTTGTCAAATCATCTGTCCGTCAATACATTTGTGATTTTTTACTCGGCTTGCGACATCAAATCCAATTTCGCATTTCTGACTTAATGAGATCACACCTGACTCGGTGATAATTCAATTATCGTATAGACTATGTTTGGGGATTTAGAGTTCGTCAGATTTGTGTACTAAAGCGATCGCCTGATTTTCCATCTCGGACGTCACACGTTATGTGCGAACTGACCTTATAGATCTTCTACGAACATCTGTCGCGAAGCAAAGAAGAGCAAAAAAGCTGAATCTATCTTTAGCAGGTATCCCAGACTACCCGCATGTTCCCCGTTGTGCATAAATTTTCATTTTAAAGACGGCCGCGTAGTGGTCTACTGATTTGGCACCATGAACCACTTCTAAACGCTCCTTAATATCAGTTGTCATCGTGTTAAAAACCTATTACCATGAATTAACCTTTCTTCGTTAATTAAAATTCAGGCAAAAAATCATGTTGTAGCTCGGCGTAACGTTTCGATTAAAAACGACAGTAAAACTGAGAATCTGCCTTAAGGTCGACTCTAACGACACCTAAATGCTTGTGCGGTTAACTTTATTCCACTTGCCCTTCTGCAAATTTTATGGCCCTTGTTTTCATCCTGAAACAATGGCATTGTTTAGTGCGGCAATGAAACATTAGAAATCACACGACCAACACAGCCACGTTCGCGTTCACATAAAATAACCTCGATGCTGCTCGGTGCATCGCAATGTCACGTGACGTGAGACCGTATACGATGCTAAAGGTGATGTGAAACTCGAGATGGAGATGAGTGAGAGCGCCCATGTAACAGAGTGAGAAAGAATCAGAGTTTGAACGAATGTTGCAAGAGGGAGGAGAAGAGAACAAGTGGCGGATCGCGAAATAGGGGGGACAGGAAGTAAGTGTAACGCCGCGAGATTCATGGAAAAGAAACGAGATGGAGAAAAGTGGAAAAAGCAAGAAAAGAAAGTGGCATGTGTTTGTCGTTCACTCACCCGGCTATCGCGTCGTTTCTTTTTCTAGTCCTTTTTTATCCGTCGCCGGTACAGAACGTTATTTATTTTAGCGAGCGAGGACCTACTCATAGCGTTGTTACAAAACTATCTAGAGGGCGGTTTGATGGGTATAAAGATAGTGGGCCAAATGCAGGTTTGGATATCCTGTTCCGCGTGAAGAACTGTGCAACTGTGCTAAGATGCTAGCGCGAATTTGGGCCGATACTGAGAATGCACGTGACTTTGTAGCGTCTTATTCTAATAGTTACCTTATTGTTGTACCATGGAATTATGGTATTATCGTATTAACATAATATTCATTTTATAAACATAAATTTCAAACAGTATATGAATTTAGTATGAAGAAGAAAATTAAAAATTGTACGGTATGTTTGCAATAATTTTTTTAGAATATTCTCTTAACTTACCAACTGAGAAACGATTTGTTTCGTTGAGTATAATACAATCAGTAAGAATAAAAAAATTAGTAGGAAGAATACCAAGACGGTTATTATTTTCAAACATTTTATGATCACTCTACGATTTCCTCGCGGATAGTAAGCTCACGAACGTGTTTGTTAACAATATGTAAATAGATGGGGAACTTTACATGAACGCCAATGAGGACGCACATTTACGAGTTATGTTTGTGGATTCGTTTCTCGAACGGCAGAGTTTATATCGTGAATTTATGTAACCTAGTCTCAGACGAAATTAATATCGCGGTCGAGGCGTGTCACACCTCGCGTGTCCACGGTTTATCGTCCCCGAAACTGAAACGTGTCCCTGATCGCGATTCGAATTTCGCGCGCGGGCAAAAAGTTGGAAAAGGAAAGAAGCGCGCGTGGATTTGTTGGCAAGTTTTCTTACAACTTTCTTGGCGTCCATATTCTCGTTCAGTTTATTGAATCGCAGGAGGAATAAAGTCAGGGTAAATGTTTTACCGTGGAGAATTTGGAGCAAGCTTCTTTCGTCGTGCGTAAGATAGTCATCGGCCTGGCTTTAACGACGTTTTGCGGGCAAGAGCGGTTTTGTGGAAGCAAAAGCCGGGGTAACGTGTCCGATCTTCCGACATTGGACAGGCCGAGTCAACGGTCGACGCCATAGATATTTTAGGATTAACAGTAGTCTATCCTGTCGTATTTTTCCTAAATGGATCCCGGTTGAGGATTCATCGCGGTTCATCGAACTCCTCAGTTGGAAGCGCCACGCGTTCATCGTTATCCTAGACTGACTACGTGGCTCAGAATAGTGGCAGAAACAGTCTTCCTAGAATTCTTGATGAGATTCGCTGAAAGCTAAAGCTAGAGGGAATGAATCGTCAACGGATGATGCCCGAACTTTAAATACACCAAATTATCCTGCGACTAAAATTACTTGCCTTGGTTCATTCGAATGTGTAATAACGCCATCTTTGATCTAAAAACGGTAATTAATATTGACCTTGCAGTAACCTATAAATTATCACGCAATAATTAGTAATAGTTACGTAGTAAACGTAGCATATTATTGGAAGGAATTATTGGAATATTATTATTATAGAAGATCATTGCATAAATCACAAATATAAAATAAAGATTGTATAATTTGGTGAAGACTACTACAATTATGCTATAAATGCTTCAGCTTCTTCAAACATTATTACATTGTAGGAAATGCATATCTTAGAGAATGAGTAATTAATAACGACCTTGTACACATTACTAATCCCTCTTTTTGCCCTAGATTTCTCAAACTAAATAGCTATATACATACACGGATCATAATGCGACAAATGTTTTGTATGTTCACCTTAAGTCAATATTAGTATTACCGAACGATAGCAACCGTTTGGTGCCCCTCTACCGGAGTGGAAGTGAATTTACACGAAGCCGTCTTAAACGCGACGTCGTAACTGGTGTCGCCAGCAAGAGCGTCTGCTCGTGTTTTTGCGCTGCTCGAAACGGCCGACACTCGACCGTTTGAGGACGCCTGTTTTCATTACGTGTCTCAACCCAAACGCCGTATTACGTCGTCGGCTCTCAGGATGGCCCTGGTTGTCGTCGTCGTAGTAGTGTTATACGCCGTTTGAGTGGCTGCTCCTTTTTTACGACTGCGCTCGTCGACTTTCGTCGTGTCGTGTCCGTACGATTTTTCTGCGAACCGAAAGGGGAAGAGAGGAACGCGTTACGCGAGAAGGCCTTCTCCGTTTATGCAAATCGCGGCCAATTTACGGACGCAGCCTCGACGCTTTTCCATTCGGTTTAATTTATGCTAATCCATTTATGCAAATGTCTCGGTAATTCGCGTGAACGCCCTCTACGCGGCTGTTCTCCGCTAGCATCCTTAATTTTGTTACGTGTTAAGTCCGCGGGACGGCCACAAAAGCGCCATTATGCATGTACAAGGAAAAACAGCGGAACGCCACCATGGGGCAGGCCATTGAATTTCTGATTGGTTCACCGAGAGGGCGCGTTTAGTGTTCCGCGAAATGGCCAAGGAAGCTGCTGCTACGCTAAGCACGGTCGGTTCACTGGCTCGAGATAAAGCGCACAAAATTTCACAGTTCATAAGTTATAGCAACGGAGTTAACGGTCTATGAAACGTTAGTATATGGGCCAAATTAGCATCGGTCGACTCTATACTCCGTCGTCCACTCCGCTACGACGTCCTATTCTCATCCTTCCAATAATAGATTAAACGTTTAGCGAGATTTGACGCCTATGCTCCCGCCCTATCGTTGTTACATTCCTTCCCATGAGCTTAGACTTACGTGGTAAGGCCAATCGAGTATTTCTATAGCGCTGCAACTTCAAATAATAGAGAAAGGAGAAACTTGTATACAAAAAGAAATATAAAGGCAATTAGTATAGAAAGAGCAAAGTCTATCGTAAAAATCTAACGATATTGTTAAATGAGGAATTTCATGTTCCCTGTGAAACGACTTATCGGCGCGTTTCGCACTACGTATCGCGTTACGAATTCTAGAGAAACGGGCGTTAAGAGGGCGCGAGCCGAGAAAGAGAAGAGATCCATTAGGAGAATGTCAGATCGAAACGATAAAGAGCGTCGACCGTGCACGCGCGGTGCGCCAACACGGCAACGGTTCTCCCTGAAGCTTTCCTCTGATTTCGATGCCCCTCGTAGCGCAGTGGCGGGATTAATTCGTTCTCTGGCTTTGTCCTCGATACTCGAGTGATTTATTCGGTTTGCTGGCGTGTCTCGTGCTAAACGAAGGAAGGAAATCGAGCCCGGATGAAATGGACGGAATTCGTTGATTTTGTTGGCAGCACTGCGTGTTTCTCGCCATATCCTGTATTCAGGCCATTAAGACGTTCGCGAATGTGGCGATTCTGATCTACTTTTTTTCTTTAACCTCGTAAACCATAGTTCTTCATAGTTGTGTGCCTTCGTGGATCTTTGTATTGCAAAAATGCTGTGGTATACAAAGGCCTGTTTGCAATCGGCAATAAAGGCCGGCGCATACGCGTAGAACGAAGAGAAAGGAGTTATATCTGGGATGAATTGAACGATGAACTGAACAGTATCGATGACACATGAACACTGCCGCATAAAGGGCGAGGTAGCACTCGACTCGCATATTTGCGATGCGGTGGCGTATTGAGGCTCTCTTCTCTCGGACTCTCCTGGTTGCTTAGGACCGACCATGCGCTTAGAACGACTTAGTACACACGGTGCAACGACCTCGCGCAACGAGCATTACTGTGTATCTTTCTTCCTCTCTTTCTCTGTCGAATGTGTGCACATCTGAAGCAAACGGAACGACTGGACGAATCCAAAGAGACCCGATCTCCTTTCGTTTCCCCGTTCGTTGAAACGCGTAGCGTCGTGAGGCTTGCATCGTATTGAAGTTCTGGATGGATTCAACCGTGATTTGTACCGTTGCTCGGCTAATAGGTTCGTTGGTACGCTGCTGAAGAATTCCACGTACTTCAGTTGATCAGCGTATAATCTATTACGTTTTATTTTTGCCTTTAGACGCATTCTCGTCTGTCGTTGATCGTTAGAGTGAGCTTTGTATCGGATAGTTGTAACTCTTGCCGTTGTTCTTTAATAAACGATCAGCTAACCTTCATCTTCCAATGACAACTGAATTACGATCTATTTTGTTATGGTCCTTGACTCGTAATGGCGAGTTGCATTTGTGATTCACCTTGATATAAGATACCAGCAAAATATCGAAAACTATCGATTCGATGTGTTGGGATGGCTGCTCATCCACTGGCCGTCACGTGATGCGTAGCACGCGAGGCGGCGCCACGCTTCCCATAAAGCGATTGCTGTATTCCGGTCTCGAGAAACTTCTTCGTGTTGAGGTGTAACGCGCACGAATCGCTCGGTTACCGGGCGCGTGATACGCTCGATGGAGGGGATGGAAGCGGTTTCTTAGAAGCGACGATAAGTCGCATAATCCGACAGAAAGAGTGCAGGTTATTTTCGGTGCGGGCACGGTCGAGTATTTATTTTTACGCTGAAAAAGAAAAGGACGTGGTCGCGCTTAACAGTCATACACGGACCTAGCTGACTTTTCCCTCGGTTTCTTTTTATCTTAGCGGAAGAAGGTGAATTCACGTCACTGTTAAACGAGGCAACGGCCTTGCGAGAATGGTGCTCGCTTTCTTTTTCCTTCTCTCGGATCGCCTTCTGCTGCTTTCCTTTCTCTCTCTCTCTCTCTCTCTCGCCGTGTCGTTTTCTTCTTTTACGCACCGTCTCATCGTCGTCTCGGCGATTTTTAAGCGGCGACCAAGGAACGTTTGCTCCTTCTTCGAGCACGGTGATGATTCAGAGACTGGCGATTAGCGTACCCCAGCCGGAAAGAGTCCTCCATTCATTCCGCGATTTCACTTTTATCCCATTCTGGAATGTAAAGGGATTATGTGGTCGTATTACGTATAACTTAAACGATACACGATTTCCTTCCTTCGCGATGGAAACTCAAATACCGAGTGCATTAATTTTCTTTGCATCACGTTTTATACATAGTTCATAAAATAGTTGATCCGTTTCTTCAGTACTTTGCTCAAAGTGCCTCCGCGTCTGCTGGATTAAGTTTCAATCTCGTTGATCAGAAACTATGGAAAGAACTTGAAATATGAACGTACAATTGACAATTGACGATCGTGAATTTTTCTTGCAGTCGAACAGCGCAGTTAAATAGTATGGAATATAATATTCCTAAACCTTTCTCCTCTGCAACGCCCTCTTTTCCTCTCCTATCCACAATCTCCACTTTCTGTTCGCTTTCAAATGTTTCCGCCTAGTCATTTTTCATTCGCCTAAGTCGTGTACACGTACCAGTCGCTATTGCATCGAAGAAAACGGGGAAAAAAGAAAAGAGGAGCCACAAATTCACCAAGCCAATTCAAATGCCTCTCTGTTGCAGAATGTACGTTCGGCAAGCAGATACGGGAACTGGGCTCCACCTGGTTCGCGGATTTGGGCCCGCCCTTCGGAGTCATGTACTGCATCAAATGCGAATGCATTCCGGTACGTATTAAAGTGGGTGTGTCCTCACGCATTCGTGCGTGTCTTTGTGCACGTATCGGGTCTCCCCTGTTCGTTTGAGTCCGACCTTTAACCCCCTCGCGGCGAGGCGAGCCTCAAGAACCGCACGTACAACATTACGTTTCTATGTAACTGGCCGACCTGACGCGACTTTTACGGAATTCACGTCGATTATTCGTGTAGGTACAACAGTCCCGGAACACCCTGTTCTCCGCCACTATAGCTTGTTTCAAAGTACCAACGATCTGTTATCTTCTCGGCCGTGTCATTTGTTCGTCACAAGTTTCTATAATGTTGCAATTAATAGTAAATGGGAAGAAAATAATTCTGGATTGGATGGATTTTAATCCTTGCAAATAATGTGACATAAATCTTTCATAGAAACTGGTCTTAATGTAACAATTTGCAGGTGAATTTTGGCGATTTGTGCGAACCTAAGATCCTATCCTTCCAGGATAAGTTTTCTCAATTTTATTATATAAATTTTGCTTACATAAGCCATTGGCAATTCAAATTACGAGTTAATTCCGTAAAATTCCTGATCAAACGGTTATTATAAAAATATCGTTGTCTGGATTGCGTCATTTCATACAGTCATAGGTCATCATCGTACGATATATCAATAATTGACGTTCGTTCAAATATCAACGTAATCTATCATTCAGTTTAGTCTAATTATTTCATGTAATATATTACTTATAACCCTAAGCTTTCCCTTAAGCTCAATTCAATTTTTATAGTTACTTACTATACATGTAAGAGCAATTTGCTCATACGACTTCGAATTTGTAAAATATAAAATAGCTTATATATTTTTCTTGAATTTGAAATATGTCAAACGTAATATAAAATAGCTTATATATTTTTCTTGAATTTCAAATATGCCAAACGTAATACAAAATAACATATATATCTTTCTGGAATTTAAAGTATGCCAAACGTATTACTTACTAGGAAATATTTACTAGGAAATATTTACTAGGAAATATTTACTAGGAAAGATCATAGACTATGTAGAATGTATAAGTTTGCGACAACCACTGTATGCAACAGGCTGATCGATATCGACTCTTTCTTGGATCGCTTTTTCCGAGAAGGTCATAGAAATGGCATTGCCCTTTGGATAGTACTGTAGACCGACGTAATACGCGAGGCACGGACTAAATCTCGATCTGGGTGACGTGACCCACGGAGACTTGACGTGCTTTCTAATCCCATTCCTGATCCGAGACAGACTGGCGTCCGCTTCTTAGCTCGTCTACTACTACTATACGTGAGCGAGGCGCATATATTGCTCACGTATCGTTTTACGGGTAGATACATTGTGACACGTCATACCACGTCCTTTAAACTCTGTCAAGGAATTCTGAACGTGTTGCTGTAGTACATTAACCGTTTCAAGATTGTATCTGATTAATTTGGCCGTCTTAAATGATTAATATCAAGTAGTCTTTCGTACGAGGAGAATTGAAATACTAATATTTTTTAAAGTTGAGGAAATAAGCTTCTCGTTTTAGGTATACTTAGCGAAAAAGAAAACCTCGTATGCGAGAGCAATTGGTATATTTATGTTGATATTTTTGAAATTAATGGAAGAAGCTTTTCGTTCTAAGTATATTGCACAAGGAAAAAGAAATGGGGAGAAGAGGGAGGAAGTACAAATAAATAAATGGCAGAAACATGCCAATTAAATGCCAATGCCAATTAAACATGCCAATATGGAAAGGAAAGAAACACAAATATTTTATATCAATAAAAAATGTCTTCAGTTTATATACAGACAGCTATAAAGACTAGAAAACTATACATAGATGGATAGCAGAATGCACATTTAAAAGAATATACTTTTATATAGATATATAGATATAGAATTTTATATAGATATTTTATATAGAAGTATAGATGCAAAATATAGCTATGTACATATGTATATACATATACCAATGTAATATAATACTATACTAACTGAGAAAGGACTAAGCATTATACAAGCAATAACAGCAGCAAAAAGATATAATAATCAAGAGATATAAAGATATATAATAAAAGATATATAATATAAATAATAAAAATATATAATAAAAAATATATAATCAGATATAATATGAAGAGGTACAAGAATATAATATAATATATTGTAAGAATCTAGAAATGAGAGGGGCCAATAGGCTACGAGCCTATAATACAAAATAAATTCTTAATATAATATTAATCAAAAAAGATATAATAAAAATATATAATCAACAGGTATAATATAAAGAGGTATAAAAATATAATATAATATATTGTAAGAAACTAGAAATGAGAGGGGCCAAGGATCATCCTGTAATAGACTACGAGCCTATAATACAAAATAAATTATTAGTATAATATTAATAAAAAAGATATAATAAAAGATATATAATATAAATAATAAAGACATATAATGAAATGTATAAAAAATATATAATAAAGATATATAATAAAATATATAATGAGCAGATATAATATAAAGAGGTATAATAATATAATATATTGTAAGAAACTAGAAATGAGGGGGGCCAAGAATCTTCCTGTAATAGGCTACGAGCCTATAATACAAAATAAATTATTAATATAATATTAATAAAAAAAGATATAATAAAAGATATATAATATAAATAATAAAGATATATAATGACATGTATAAAAAATATATAATAAAAAATATATAATCAACAGATATAATATAAAGAGGTATAATAATATAATATATTGTAAGAATCTAGAAATGAGGGGGGCCAAGAATCTTTCTGTAATAGGCTACGAGCCTATACTACAAAATAAATTATTAATGTAATATTAATAAAAAAAGGTATAATAAAAGATATATAATGACATGTATAAAAAATATATAATAAAAAAATATATAATCAACAGATATAATATAAAGAGGTATAATAATATAATATATTGTAAGAATCTAGAAATGAGGGGGGCCAAGAATCTTCCTGTAATAGGCTACAAGCCTATAATACAAAATAAATTATTAATATAATATTAATAAAAAAAGATATAATAAAAGATATATAATGAAATGTATAAAAAATTTACAATAAAAATATATAATTAAAAAATATATAATCAACAGATATAATATAAAGAGGTATAATAATATAATATATTGTAAGAATCTAGAAATGAGGGGGGCCAAGAATCTTCCTGTAATAGTTTACGAGTCTATAATACAAAATAAATTATTAATATAATATTAATGAAAAAAGAAAAGGAAAATAAAAAAGTTTCAGTCAGACATGTTACGTATTCCGAAATATAATATGTACATATAGAGTTGAAGGCGGATAATTTTGACGCGATTGAATATCTGCGCGTTCGAAGCGTCAGAAGAATCGGCATTGTCTCGTTTCTTTTCGTTGATGCAAACAGGTCGAATGATGGGTTGGCAGTGTTGTATTTCCGACGCAATCGTTGACAGGCCGCACCTACGTTCGGTTATACATTTTGTCGTGCTAACGCGTCCTCCATTATTAATGAAGCCGCGTTCGTATGACGCGAAGTACGCCGAATTAAATTAGTTCCGGCCGTACGTTTGAAAACAAATTTTTATCTCTCCATTGCTGCTCTATTTTCTTTGCATACATATATTATTATTCCTTTTTGCCCGTCTGTCTGCAAAATGAAAATAAGATGCGTCCAGGTAGGTAAAACCATATACAGCGTATGACATGTATTTCTATAAAATATTGTAGCTCTTACAAATTTACATAAATACAGTACCAAAAGAAAATTGAAAACGATTCGATACGCAGTGCTCGACGAATACCGATAAGCCGAACCGATTTCATTTTATATTGCGTTGTTGCCGGCCAGGATCGCTCGAATTCTTGTCCAATCGCGCAATAATCGTCATTTACATTCCACGCATATGTGCACGGGGGAAACGCCGCTTTGTTTTGCGTCCTATATGAGCCGAACGATAACGTCACCGTGTACCGACACGTCCCTTCCCTGTGTCATCGATATTCTTGCCCTTTCTCGCCTCTTACCCGTCCCGTCGATAACAACATTTTTCAAATCATCCAGTCGATAACACCTTCCTCACTCATTTTTTTCCATTTACATGAAAAGCTGCGCAATTTTTTCTGACCTTGGTCCCCTCACCTTTTTTTTTTTTTTTTTTTTCAGACGCAGTATACTTATTTTCTGAACAGATGCCGACGGTAATAATCGTGCCTTTTACGACCTAATTAGATGAGAATCATAAAACATTGTTCGTTTTATTGCTCGTTCGCCGTTTAACGATGTAATGTATGGCAGCGGTATTTGTCGAACACCCGATATACACACGAGGGTCGTTACGATCGAACGAGAACGTAACGTGTGTTCGATGTAAGAACGACGCCCGGTTGCTAAATCGAGCGTTTTTCTTATCGATATTTCTTGTAGACTTGTAATAATAGGCCCGGCACTAATGAGCGTGATTATGAAGAGATAAAAGTACGGCCCCGGTCGATTAGCTCTGTTTAGTGGTTCTCTTCCGGACTTTCTCGATGAAAGGCGCAGGCCTGATGTTTTCTGCTTCGTTTAACCGCCTAGCATAGAACTGGCCTTTTTTTTTAATTGCTTCTAATCAGCCATCTATAATTTTTATTCACTTGCAGTTTTATTCCTTTCGCGTTATATTTCTCTCTAAAAGTGGATATTTTCTTAACAGGACAGAAACCTGTGATTCAGCCGTTAAACACGAAGAAATCCTGTAAATTTCAATTTTGTAATTCTAGTCTTTCGGATTTGCGAAGAAATGTATATACGTGTGACGTTTCATTGAGGAATGATAAAGACCGATTCTTATCGAGCGAAACACCTTTTATCCGCTACGAGAACAAAAGCGCCGTTAAACGATGATCCAGTCGAGATTTCGTTCACACCCACTCGATCCATTGAAGCAGAAAAGAGAGGGCGACGTGTAAGGCGGATACGAGAGGGGGCTTTGATACCCACGACGTGCCGGCCGCCTTGTATCGTCGGACTATTAAAGATACTCATCTCATTATACAAGACCCACCGACACCACCCACGCAATATGTGCGTTCATTCTTCTTTGCGCCATTCACCTTTTCTCTTCCTCCTTCTTTACCCGCATAATTTCAACTGCAAAACAGGCACGAAGGTTCGTGTACTATTCCTGGCAATATCCACGTGACGATTAGTAATCTTTATGGTAGTCAGAGAAGTAACTTTTGAAAGTTAATCTTTAATTGGTAGATAGGAAATTACATAGGTACTTACGGCCAGAACTCAATACCACGAATGCCACGGGAAATTTATATCGTAGACTGTCTTTCGAAGTTCAGTTTTATTTTCAAGACAATACGTTTATTCTGTTAATGCTCCTGTGTCTGACGTTTTTCTTTTAATAAACGCGCGTTTTTAGAGAGATGTATCAATTTCACTATGAAATGTCGATAAAAATTCGCCCATAGTACCATTAGTTCAACGTTAAAGAACCGTGCCAGTTTAAGGTTAAGGGATAACCGTTTAGTAACATTTTCGTTTTCTGTAGTATCTTCTGAGGGTAGATCAGCCAATGGAAAATCTAGTTCCAAAAATTCCATTAGTTTAAAACGGACAATCGAATCGTGCAGAATTATCGAATATCGATAAAGATATTTCCCACGTATCTGTATAAAATTAACCATTGATATTATCTATCAGGAAAACGATTAACTGTCATCTGATTGATACTGGAACGTTCAGAGCCATTATCAGTATAGGTATTGCGTCTTACTTGTTGCATACATGAAAACACATAAAAACGAAGCTGCTTTTCTGCTTACGACATTTATTGGTAGAAAATAACTGGTTTGTTGTGTCACTTCATGCACGCCCATCGCTATGGCTTTGAATTCTGTTTATAGTGTAAACAACATTAGCCAATTTTCAACCGGCAACGAGAAATTCGATCTTTTCCCGAGCGTTCAAGGCTTAGGCTGTTTACACTGCGCCGATTCAAACACGAGGTTCGCGCCCGATGTTTGCTCTGTCGGTTTACACGATCCTGTTTGTGTACAAACATTGTACGTCACATTATGTCCGAAAGATAGAGACACAGTAGCGTCATTTTACAAAACAGAATTGTATCTAGCAGGTATAGTGAACGTATATAATACATGTATACTTTAGAATAGACGAACATATTGAAAAATATCTGATACAAAAGCTACTTATATGTATCATTTTTAAAATTCCATTTGGTCCATTATTTTTCATCCGGTAAGACGAAAGATCAGATACGTGGCTAGCACGAGCGCCAGTCGCGACATCTGAATTACGCGATTTAAAGCGGTACACAATAATTTATTATATACGTAGTTACGAATTAACGGAAATAAAAAGAACTAGTTATCGTACACTAAATGATTAAGATGCTAGCAGGAATATATGTTAAAAAAACACTGACATACTGATTTTCATTTACATTTCATGAATGAACGATCACTAATGGTCGATTAGATACTCCACACTTTAGAATCGAGTCATGCTGTTTATATTGGATATGCTTGTGTCATTCATCGGCAGGATATTAGCCACGGGCACGATAAATAATTTTCATGGGATCCGAAAGTTAGATTGACGAAGTCACAGGCGAGGTTAATAACATTGGGTTAATAAGTTGACCCGTGCATACAGTTGTTTGTAGGTTAGGGATGTGGATATAAATTTGGGGTCAATCATAAAGCGATTCGAAGCCCTCGCTCTGTGCGGTTCAACTAATGATCTCTATCATAGTAACGGGTTCTGTCGCGCATGCATTTGTCGTCCGGGCAGAACGGTCACGACTGTCCTAATGGAGTTTAATTTAGCCAATCTTCGTAAACTCTGTCCTTGACTGGCAACCGTTCTTACCGTGTTTGCCTATAACATGCCGTCTGCCTTTCGTTCTTTTTAGTTCACCTTAAAACATTCCAAACATTGCCAACTCAAAGAAAATATCGACTTTTGGAATCCAAGTATAAATGTTAACAATATTCGCCGATTGAAGTATCAACAGCGAGCAGCGAGGAAAAAATTTCACGAGGAACTGCTATAAATACTGGCGTAGAAAAGAAAAAGGAACGAAGATCAGGCTGCGACGAAAGGGTAGACGAAGAGGGAAAATAAAGTGTGATCGAGAATGAGAGAGATAGAGAGAGAGCATTGGTACAGAACTGCTCGGACCCAGCGGCTTATGGACGGACGCGCGAACTCTATTTTTAGTCTTCGGTGGAATGACAGTCCCTCTTCAGTGTATATGAGGAGCTATTGATAGGTCACGGGCTTCGTTGTGAGCGACCAGGCAGACACGTCGCGTGAATCACACGAGACATCGTTTCTTTACCTAAAGTCATACACCGGACTAGTGTACACTGTCTGCTTATTAGTTTTATTTTTCAGCGTTACTACGTCTATTTATGCTCGACACATACGTTTGTTGGATTTGCCTGTCAAAATAGAACTTGTTAATGTAATTAACCACTCAGATGTAGATAGTACGTTGTAACGTATGCACGTTCAGTTAAATAGGGAAAAATATAAAAAACCGAACTTAATTATGTTACAACTCGATGCATTTCTAACCTCTCATGAAAATAGGTTCAGCTAAATAGGGAAGAATATTGCGTTTAACCGAACTTAATTATGTTACAACTCGATGCATTTCTAACCTCTCATGAAAATAGGTTCAGTTAAATAGGGAAGAATATTGCATTTAACCGAACTTAATTATGTTACAACTCGATGCATTTCTAACCTCTCATGAAAATAGGTTCAGTTAAATAGGGAAGAATATTGCGTTTAACCGAACTTAATTATGTTACAACTGGATGCATTTCTAACCTCTCATGAAAATAGGTTCAGTTAAATAGGGAAGAATATTGCGTTTAACCGAACTTAATTATGTTACAACTGGATGCATTTCTAACCTCTCATGAAAATAGGTTTAATAGCATATTAAGAGGTTAGAGGTGGTTCGTTCATTTTCTTAGGAAGCGGCATAGATCGAAGAACGACCCACGCATAAATCGATACCGACTTCCTGTCCGATCAGGCGAGAACGTTTGTCTTGCTTCTATTATTACCTATAGAATAACGTCGAAATAACGAATGACTACAACGGTGCGAGAAAACCGTAGGTGGGTGGACCACGCTAGCTCGTGCGAATAGCTGGACGTTTTTTAATCGAGACGATCATCAGGATTAATCTGTCTGTGTCTCGCAAAAACGTTCTCATGACATCGTATATGGATACTCGCGTTACACACACTTATTGGCCGTTTGGTTGCGATATTAACGCAGTCGCATGGTATTTTTGGTCACGTCGTCGCACAGCTATATTTGTACAGTGTTCAACGTCGAAGGATCAAAACTTCAAAACTTCCTTAAGGAATGTCTCTATATTTGTGTAAGCAAAAGTAAAGAGAAACAAGATACAGAGTCGGTAGAAATCGCGAAGATTTATATTTAGTTTCTATGAAAGCTATATAGATTTACGCCACGTTATCTGTAATATAATTGAATACCTCGAGAGCCTGCCGATGGAAAAATGGTCTTATCATTATCGTTCTTTATGTTTCCAGATCGCTGAAAAACTTTTTGTTACATTGTATCTCGCAATGTCGTAGAAACTTATCAAAAGTACTAGAGGCATGCGTCGGCAGGCACCTAAATGTATCTCTGGGCGATAAAAAATACACCGACATACTCGCTTAGCGGGTCCCAGTTAAATAACTGTCACGCGATCTCACGAGGGCCACTGAATCTCGGAATTTACTCCTGGCGCCCCGATTCTCCCGTAATGCGAAGTTCAACGTCTGCGTTGTCTGATCGCCGGTCGGCGCCGTTCCGCTCCCTTCACTTTTTTTCATTTTGTCACTCGAATCAACATCGAACGTATCGTTTCGCGTTTCAGGAATGCAGTGCAGCTCTATAAAACCCCAAACTTAATTTCTGCTCTCTCGGCACCAGTGTAACCGGAACCCTCGCCGGATGCACGATCTCTTATCCATTCCTTTGGTTGGCGTCCCGTTGAAGAAGAATCTTTCGAGATTAGTTTTTCACACCCAGAGATAACTAGGCGCCGCGAATTTGCTCTAAAGTCGGATATTTATCGACCGGTCAACGCGTGTCTGCTGGATCGCTGGAAACTCGTTCGAACTTTACGATTTTTGTATCCAATGGTTCTAGTTCTACCTGTTTTTCTTTTTCTTTTTTTTTTTTTATTATCATAGTTTTTATATCGTCAATTTATAATTCGTATCATAATATATTATTATTTATATCATTATTTTATTATCTGGTTACATTATATGGAACTTAAACAAACAAGTAACAGTCGGGTAGAGAAATAATTGAGCAGGTAGTGGAAACAGATATCAATAAAGTTCCGTTAAATATGGCTGACTCGTACAACAATGTGGATACTAATTTCGATTACCTATTAAGTAATCTACACGTGTACTACAAGGATATATAACAAAAAGAACTTAAGTAGATAATACTAGTACCAGTTTGATTAAACGTCATTGATACCTAGATCCACTATCTGATCATTTAGTTTTGTCTTTGTCCACACCTATGTATTGAAATCTCGCATAACCTCTCATGATATTTGATCACAAATTGTAATTACTATCATGTTGCTTCGTTATCGTCATGAAATTTCGATGGATACTATTACATATATATATATATACAGAAATTATATTATATATATATATATATATATTCCTGGTCAAAAATGAACAAGTAAGGAATGTTTGTTGTAGACGAATGTGCGTTGTTCATGAATCGAATCGTGCATGTACCATCGAGCTATGAATGCATCGTAAAGAACAACACAGTCGAGCTCGAGTAAGACATCTGAAAAGAGAAATACCTTAGGTAGAAACGGCAGATCTATGGTAGAAAGTGGAGTGAACTACAATACCGCGGAATATGAATTTATAAGGCGTATATTGTAGAACACGTCGGTAACAACGCCGCCATTTACACGGTTCAAGCCCCGGTAGGTGGACGTTTCTTTTTCGCGCTAAACCCGTAGAAAATGGTGAACGACAGAGACGTTAAACGATAATTTATATTGCCATAGAGTATTGTAAATCGTATCGCGAATAATGGCACCATTGACCGTGATAAACGAGTCTTTTGTGATCAATAACACCTACCAATTACTTGACGATAGATTTATGCACGCCGTGCATGTAAACGTTGCAACTGTCGTCGTCAGCGATGCGTAAAGGAGTAATAAACATGTAAGCACGTTTACAGGTTCGAAAACATTACAATCACACTTTCAAACGTCACTGCGAACGTGTCCAGTAGTATGAACAGGCTGACGGAGAAACTCGCTGGAATTTGAATAATTTGGAAAAGGAAAATAACGCGTTAGCATTCACCATTATTCGAATAATAATTAACCTAGACGCTGTTTCTTTAAGCTCTTACATTTCTGTTTCGTAACGGACATCGTTCAAACGTTTTCCTATTGTTCAACTGAAAACCATCTGTTACAGCGTGGTAATATTTTAAACGTTGTAATGTGTGAAAATGCATAATAATGTTCTGGTTTCAGGTGCAGAAGAAACGGCGAATCGTAGCGCGGGTTCACTGCCGTAACATCAAGAACGAATGCCCGGAACTTACGTGCAAAGAGCCAGTTCTCCTTCCAGGCAGGTGTTGCAAATCTTGTCCGGGAGACTTTAGTAAGTAACAGCATATTTTTCTTTCTATACACTTGATATTGGATCCATTGGATTTGAGAAAAAACAGCAGATGTAGGCACTTGTGCTGACCTCCATGTAGTAGACGTGTTATTGAACATTCCTTGCACTTGTGACACATATAGTAGTATCCTTATTTAATACTACGATATCTCCGAGATAAGAATATTGCCGTTATATGATCCGAAGACTCTGTTGTATCGCATTACTATTTTAAAGAAACACGTGCGCTTTTTGCTCGACATTCATACGTTAATGTTCTTAATTCTAGGTTATGTTTGAAACAAAAGAATCTGCCAACAGAGGCGCCAGTATCGCAATATCATTGATCAGAATACTGATCTCTGTGAGAAATAATCTGAAATGTATAGGCCTGCTGAAACTTGTGCGATTTGCCAGTTACCATAATTGTACTGAGGATCAAAAAAGGTTAAAAATGAAAGATGCTCAATAACTATCAGCAAACTTGTAACGATTAGCGCTTACAGAAGATATAGATCCAATATATTGAGTGACGGGAGATATTAATGAGAGTCAAGTGGCTTGCATAAATCATTTATCAATGATCACTGCCTCTTTTGTCTGTGTCGTTGTCTTTCTCGCCTTCTAGAGGATTCTCTTTTTCTTCTTAACGCTTCCTCGGTCGCTTCTTCGAACGTCTCTCTATCGGTCCGATCGATCCGATAATCGTATTTGCAATGCCATGTAATCATGATTGACCGTTATCGCCTGGTGGCTTCAGTTTTATTATCGCCTCGATGCTCGAGTGCTCTTATTAGGGATTAGCAGATTAACGCGCGTATGCAGCTTTTTTTCGAGTACTGCAAAATAAGAGACTTCGACTTGCTACTTTTCCTTGCCAAGAAAGATGCCCTAGCTTTTCCTTGCCTTTTTTCCTTTCATTAATGTTATAATTGTAACCGCAACATTAACTTTACTCTTACTAGTTTCATTCTCCAGTACAATTCAACGTATACGATCTCTTACATGCAACGATATAAAGTGTTGCAAAAGATTTATATGCTTATCTCTTTGATTTAATTTTATTCTTAATTCATAATAACCTTTATCCCATTCTATTCTTAATTCAGATCTATAAGCCTACTTTAAAGGATAACGAAGGTAACAAAGGAACAATTTAGACTAATACTTATCAAGGAATTGTTTGTCTGGTTGTATTATAAGTTCTATGAGTCATGCACAGATGACATAAATGCATGTCACCCTCATTGTCCCTTGGTAATGCTCTTCTTGCATCATAGGTGATCGACTCGCAGATGTCGAAATCAGGACGGCAAATTTCGAGTGCTATTTGATAAAAAAAAACACAAGTTACACGAGTGGAATATAGCTAATCTATAGGACACAGTTCAAGAGTTTTATATTTTGTTTCTCGTTCAATAAACGTTACGGTATAAAGTATTTCTAAAATGTGCAACTTTCACTTGAATAGCACGGGCCAAATTCTTTGCACGGTTACTTGGCTCCTCTCTTTCTTCAATGGATTCCTATATCGCCGTTAATTACCATAGAATGCGGATGGAATAAATGATCCGATTGAAATACCTGTGCCCATTCCTCTTGCTTTTAGGTGGAAATACATTGGCTAGCTGGAAATAAAGGTTAAGGATTTAACTCTCTTGTAAGCGCAATTCTGACCTAATAGTGAGCGTTTTGCAAACACAGCGGCTCTATTAACATATTGGCTCGATGATAAATCTATCATTACATAAATTTTTATGTAATGAAGATATTGGGTTGGCAACTAAGTGATTGCGGATTTTGTCATTAAGTGGTATTGACAAGCCCGCAATCACTTAGTTGCCAAGCCAATATATGAGAACTTTGATATTAAGTTTGTATGTCGTTTTCTATGAACTAAAGATATGATAGAGATCTACATGTACAAAACGTTTGAAACGAGAATGATAATAAAAAGACAGAAGAAGACGAAACGAGTTAAATGAGATTTAAATGAGTTTTTAGTTTTATAAAATTCCGAGTCGTTTCATAAACAATAAAATGATTTTTAAACGCACGCAGATCTGTAAAAAAACAATAACATTATTTGATTATTTATACTGATTAATTATTCATATTTAATTGTCTGTTACCATAATTATAACGATAATTATCACAAATGTCATGAGATAATCTACGTGAGCAGAAGTCGTCGTTGCACGTAAAGTAACTTTGAGACTTTTATAAAAAGAAATAGCTCGTAGTCCATAAATACCGAGAATCCCGTGTTTTATCTACAGATGAAAATGTATTAGTGCTCTACGTGTTGTAAATCCTTTTTTACCTACGGCGACGAAGCTTGAAGTATAATTTTTATATTTACGCACGATTGCAGGATAGAAAAGACCTTGTGTAGTGAACCTTCATAGTCCATTCCATTCGATAACCTAATTGAATTCTATGAAACATTGATGTCGATATTCAACAAAACATAGCTCTACACGATCACCTAAAAAATTCTGCAAAACATAATACCACGTGATAACCTTTTCGCAATAAAATATCTTTTTGAAGAATCGGAATTTATTACCTTGATAGCTGGGACGATGTTTCACGATATCCTCGCGGTATTCTACTCGATACGATGATCATATTACCATTTGGCGAGAAGCGTCGATCGAGACCACCGCCATTTTTAAACGAGCGAGGAAAAGCGCGGGCTTTTATGATAACGCGCCGGCCGACAGGCGCAGGCGATCTCGGGAGGGAAAAACGAACAAACCAGCAGCGGAAAGATAACGCTCGGCCACACGCATACGTTCACCATAACCACTTTTACAATGCGGCCAGCGCAATTTATTGGTTACTTAGAATCAATTAGCGAGCTCACATTTATTAACCATGGACAAGCCTGCTGTCATTGTCCGCGTGCTTTCTATTTCCATTCCTGGCTAGCCGAAGATTTCTTTATCGCGGCCGTACAAGATCCCTCGTATCGCCATTTTCTTTTTATCATTATATTTTCCCCATAATCAAATTCCTTCGTATTTTTGTCATGTTAACCTCCTGTCGTAATCTTACGAATGAGTATGCCATCTTATGTTGTACGTAGCGCGAGCTTGTACAGTGGCGCTAGTTTTGCAGGTGCCTCTGTAAGAAAGATAGGATCACGTAAAATTTCTAATTAGGTGGAGTTAACAGTGTATCGACGAGATCGTTACTGTTTGTTTACCATACATAACGAGCCTAGTGTTCGCATACTGCTTTTTGTCATTCAAAACACTATGTTATTCAGGGAACGATTCGCTACGTGACCGATCTTTCCGCATTTCTTGTTTCCTTGAACTTATCTTGACTAGACATCTACGATACTTACGGTCGAATATTTCAATAATCGAGGATACAAACGTCCGAGCGGCGCCGTCTCGTTCGCAACGTGAATATGTCAATATTCTTAATAATAAGTCCAGTAATGAATACACGCGCCATGTTTTTGTATTATATTACACTAGCAAGTTCAATTGCTCCACTGCTTAATTGCCATTAACAGACTTACGATGCTATTGTTATATTTAATACCCGATGTTACATTTTTACAACAAATAAAGGGCCACATAGGCGGCAAGTAGCCTCTTCTCTTGAGATGATATCACACGGCTTTTCCTTCCACATCAAGAGAAATTAAAGAAGGAGATTCTTAACTGGTAGCCCAGTTACCCAGCACCTTGGTTAGTCCAACATAACCGAGGATACGATTCTCCTTGTTACGATTCCACGTCTCGCAAAAAAGAGAACAAAAAGTTTCAAACGCCAACTACGAAAAAATTATGTCAAATAATGTCAATTGGAAGAAGATGGCGGGTCGGATTTCTGTCGAGCGCAAATAGTGCCACCCCGTGGCCGTTCCGTGGGACACAGCAGCCGCGTGTGGCAGATAAGCGAAATAACAACCCGTGAGAGAGATCGAATTAAGCGTAACCGACGCGGCGGGAAGGACGGTCGGTAAAGAAAAAAGCAGCGCGGAAAAAAGGTCGATGATAAAGAAACGGCAGGAGAGACAGTGTAGGCAAAAAAGAAGAGAACGGAGAACGACGAGTGGAAGAGGAGTAGAAGATGTGGTCGTCGGTAGGCAGAAAGAGAAAGAAGAGATAGGTCGGGCGCCACGGTTTAGCGCCATGGCGCCGGCTATATTACCGCATGGCGTCACTTCGATTAAGCCGTGCAATCTAAATGTAAATATTAGCATACGTAATGATCGGGCATAACGCGCGCGGGAATGAGAATAGACGAGGAGACGTGGCTTGGTGGGAAGGTTGGAAGGTCGCGGGGGAAGCAGTGTGGGAGGAGCAGGGGGGTAGGGGCATCATTGCAAACCATTCCTCTTTCAATGAGGCTGACCAATCGTCTCGTCGCTACTGCTGCCTCTTCGTGTTCACCTCTTATCGTCTTTCCTTGTATCGCTCTTTATCCTCCCGACATGCTTTATCGTCGTTAATTTCGTGTCTGCCTCCACTCCCTCTAGCCCCTTTTTCTTATTATCTTTGTCAACCACTCCCTCGTTGCTTGCTGTCACGCATACTTTAAATTGCCTCCATAGGGGGGCAGGGGGGACTGGTGTGTTTTTCGAAAATGTCGGTGGTTGAAACTTTGTTTTAATTTGTTTATTAATCGATATTTTTAAGAGCAGGAAATAGACATATACGTATTCGAAAGCGATTAAAACACGGACGTAATTGTACCAGATTCCAGGCAGGTCAACCTCAGCGTATAAAAATCCCTAAAACATTTTTACGTCTACCTGTAATTTACGAGTAAAATCATATCGATATTCGTTAAGGTTGTAACTACTGTAGCTGCGAACGATTTATTATACAATGTACCTTTATTCACAAACGAATAGTAATTCCTCTTTTTTCCTAATTAACGTACGGCGGAACATGGGCAGTGAAAATGGGCACGGCATCGTGTTGCAGTAACCAATAATAAACGTATGCCATAAGAGTATACCCGTATAGAGAAATTTGTCTATGTTAGGCGCGACATATATTTGTCTCGAATAACTTATCGCGTTCAACAATTTAGTCGCGAGTTGCATTAAGTTTCTCATTCACAGGTTCCTTAGATATCTATGTATCATTTCCACCCATCTGACATGGCTGGTACCCGGAAAAACCAGATTCGAAAAGGTCATCTCGATATGGTGCCAAGAACCAGCCCGTTATAGCAATATTTCCGCTCGCCTTAAAAAAGTCATAGTATCCATTTCTAGGAACGGAAAGATAGTTGCTCCTGAAAACATACGAAACAATAATTAATAAGCCATAACAGGTTATATAGCGATAACAAAATTTCACAGTTGCCCAGTTGTCGATCGATTTCGATTGGTATTCTTAGATCAGATAAATAAGAATTCAAAAGTTTGCAATGAAACTAGCACTGAAGTACAGATTATACAACCTTCTACCAACAGCAAGTAAAAAATTCCCTACGTATCTGATAGAACCAATTCTTCCCCGTTTCAAGAAGTATCGCTTATCGTTATTTATGAGTATAAAGTTTCAACGCGCAGAAATTTGTTTTCCCCCTACATTCTTCAGCCGTTGTCATCGTGGTCGTGTTCGCGTCGTCGTCTGGCAGGCTTGTTGCCCCCTGCTGATGGAAGGTGAAGTCGCTTACGATTACCAATACGCGGCCGTCTCCCTTTTATGTCCCGCGAGAAGAAACTGTGACCCGTGAGCCCGTCGATTGGACTGTCACATCGATTCTCATCGGCTCGGACAACGGACGACAACGTGTCCAGGATGTTGGCAGAGGACGCGAAAGGAGTTCCATTCATTGGATAATGACGAAACTTGTTGAATCTCCCGCGTTCTCTCGGGAAGAGCAACGAAGGGTCGAGACATCGAAAGATGCATGAGCATCGCGTAATTAGCGTTGGGTTAATATACGATCCTGTCCAGAGTATTATGGTAGATCGTTTAAAAGTGTATTCATTACAGCAACTTTGTTGAAGTTCTTTTTTTTTTTTTTTCTTAAATCCTTCGTCGACGTGATTACCATCATTCGGTTATCCCTTTTAAAATAGAATTCTTTTTTAGCCTGTAAGAAGAATTATTTTTCTATTGATTATTAGTAATACGAACTTTAGAAGAGTTTGATTATTATCGATAATATCGTAGAAATTTAGGAAGATACAGCAAGAAAAAGTTGGTAATTGATAGAACAGCATCACGAATGATCATCTTACGGAATTTTTCATGATGCTATTAGTAAGATTGAAATTGGAAACTGGTCTTGTTACTTTTAATACATTTTTCTGTAGTTTTATCGTCACCTGCCTTATTACAGGGCTTCGGGTAAACATTCCCGAAGGTTGTAAATTAATGAAAAAAAAAAAGACGTTGTTATAAGATTCTGTGTTTCAGAAAATGTGAAAGGTGGCCGGTTAGGCGGGCCCAGTGATTTTGGCGCCGTTTTCATGCGCAACTTAATCCTGAATAACGACCGACCTTCGGTCAAACGTACCGCGTAGTGTCGATTCTCGCGTGAAAGCTATTAAATTGGCCGTAACGCTCCTTCTAGTCACGTTCAGCTGCCGTAAAATCCAAAATCTACGTCCCTCGATTTTAGGAAATGCTGGCCTATTATTTTTTGCAATGCGACTTGTGAAAGTAACATTTACTGCATTCTAAAATAAAAGGAAAGTCTATCTTTATCAATATATAGAGATGAAATACGCACGTGCTAACATCAATTATAAAAATCTGTCGTACTTAAACATAAATAGAAAGTATCTGAAATTGATGCCAGTAGCGCCATTTATTAAATAAATTTATAGCGCTGTCTAACGTGCGCCATTCCTGGCGTCATCTCTCATGATGATTTACAAACAATGTTGGACGCATCAGCGTATCAAGCTTGACGTAATTGTTAGAAACGTGTAGCCTTTTTGGCATCTTGTTGGACTCTTAATGCGAGGGAGATGAGAAGAAACGAGGCGCCATCAGCCACATGGCTTTCCGACGGTACAGTGTACGGAATCTTCAACGACTTCAGAGCTCAATAACATCTTTCCCGTTTACCTTTTAATTGCAGCAGTCTAAAAATAATAATGCATTATAATTTTTCACTGATATGTTTCTCTATAAAACATGCGATTGGAATTTGAATTTAAATACGAATCTCAAAATACGAACAAAGATTAAATACCGTTTTTATATGTGTTACGTGACAACCGATTTTCATAAAGAACTTTGTACTTGAAAATGCTGCAAAAGAAAAAGAAGATGGCCGCTTCGTACAATTGCGAAGATAGAAACAAATTAGTAAGGAAACGTGCTGGTATAAAATCCTGTGGAACGAATATCCATAAATCGAGAGGTTAAGAGGTATAGAAACGACGGGTAGAAAGGTGAAACGGCACGGCGTGTCGCGATACTCCATGGCTATTGGTGGCTGTCACTGGCACGCACTGTACACTGTGTACGTATACCAATTAATGTATCCGCGCGGCTGGATCGGCGCGGTATGCGCCATAAAAGCAACATTCAAAGTAGCGGTGGTTGGCGCCAGCCTCCTCTTTTCTTACCCCACGGGCATTCTTTATGGTTCATACACACATCTTGGCTGAATGAGGATTCACTCCTTTCTTTTTTCTTTTCCCTTTCTTTCTCTTCTTTCCTCTACTTACCCTTTAGGCTCTTCTTCTTTCTATCTGTAGTTAATTTCTTCTTTCCTACTTTTCTTTCGTCTTCTTTATCCACCTTCTCCATCGATTATTTTTGTTCTACGTTGGGACTTGAATGTGTCTGCTGTTTTGTAATCGATACGCCACCATACGAGATCTCTCGACTTTACAATCGAAGATGTGATACGCTGCTGTAACGCGCATACCACGCATTATCCTTACGAGAAGGAATACGAAAATGGGGGAAGTGCGCACGTCTTATCTCGAAGCGACGTACAGTGGTTCACGTATTTGAACACTTGTAGAAATCCTTTACGATTGTATTGCGTGTGTTATACGATACAAACCTGACACACGCATTCACACAGAATATATACATCAAATTTTTCTGTGGTAAGTGTTTAAATGCTTTCGTATGTGCGATTTTAGAGATTCGATATGGGCATTACGCCGACCGGTATAAAGCCTCGACATATATCGTTGCTCCATACAAAATGAGCTTTAACGAGAAGTTTCTCGCCAGAAGGAGGGAGTTTGGGCGACGGTGGCGCGCGCGTGATCGTTTTACGAGGCAATAAAGTAAGTTTTTTTGCGGGCCACGATCTTACCGGCGTTCATCGCTAGTTTAGCGACTTTTGACGTTATGGGAAATTGAAAATCCGTTATGGCGCTGATACTTCAAATTTTTTCGAAGGTTAGCTCTCCATTAGCAAACATATTTTCGCACTTTTCGTGAGTACGTTGCATCTTTATAAACAACACCTAACTTTTTTACGGGAACCTGTTTACAAACAATAAAAATTCGCCCCGAAGATGACGAGTAAAATTTCGACAGGAAAATAAATAAATAAATCAAGTTGCCTACGAGACGTTAGAAAGGGAAATAATATTGTTAGATGGACGTTCAACGGTGAAAAATAATCATAGCGAAAAAGCGTTTGTTATATAAACTGTTGAATGAAATTTGATCGTTTACCATGTTACAGGTAGCGACATAGTGCAGGATTTGCCAGCGCAATTGACCTCCGAGGAAGAGGAACGAAGTCTAAAACGTAATTTTCTCTATCAATCTACAATTCGGTCCATCCGAACATTTATCCAAACCTAACCCAATGTATTCTCACGTTTTTCCAGATTTTGGGACACTTTTAACTGGTAAAACATCTCAGGTACTGCGTCGCGATGAACCCAGCCCAACGTCAATGTACAACAGTGCTTACAACTATCTGGCCACAGGTCGTTTCACATTTCACCGCAAAAATCTCTACTATTCCTTTTATTTGTCAACATCCACTCCTCGTCCAAGAAACATACAATTTATCGATGGATCGGGAAGTATTCTAGAGGAACAGACGATCGATCCTATTGGTGGAGTGTACCAAAATGCTACGGGTAAACTTTGTGGGGTATGGAGGAGGGTCCCTCGAGATTACAGGAAACTGCTGCGCGAGGAACGCCTGCACGTGTCCTTTATATGGGAACCGTCGGCCACCTTGACTGGACAGTTGTCCCGTTATCGCGCCTTGTCCACGGAACAGTATTCTTCCTTGTTGGAGCCCACAATGGGTGTGGATCGCTCGCTGATGTCAGGTGCAGGAGCTACCGCCATAGTTTCAGCGTCCTCAGCATCAGCGCCATCTATCCACGTATCTTTGGTATTCAATGGCGTCTTCCTGCCTAACGATGTCTCCGAAGTACCACTGATCGTCCAATTGGAACACATGGAGAAGGATTATGTAGTTTTACGGGAGGAAATAATAGTGAAGAAGCCGTCGAACGAATTAAACTTTGGGGAAGTTCGGAGCGCCTTATCTGGCGCGGACCTTCGTTTATTAACAAGAGGCAAGCTCTCTATTAGCATAATGTCAAGAAAAGATCCTCAGGCACTTCGATTAGCTGGAGTAGTGGGTCCACGTGCCAACTGCGAGATGTATCAAACTTTGCTGATCTCAGAGACACCCTCAGCAGCTTCTGGATTGGCCTGGGCATTTTTAGATCGCGCTGGTTCGTTGCGCTATGGCGTTCAGTTGATAGGATTGGAAGAAGAGAGTCCTTTGGTAACTTTAGTAGATGAAGGAGGTAAACGTCGCACCGAATTGGAAGATCTGACGCCTTCTCTTGTCGATGGTTTAGCTAACGGATCCTTAGAGCGTCCAGGACCACGATTCCTTGAACCCCTGTTTAATGGAGAACTTGCAGTTGTTGCTGCCTCGCACGTTGGATCTATGTTGCGTGGCCGACTACTACAGAGACCTGTAGCTGATGCTAAAGATACTGCTGCACCTGTTTTGCTCAGAAGACTGTCCCAGGAACCTTTAAACCCTGGTCCAGTTGGTCTGGTCTGGACAGCTGTTGATCTAGACTGCTCTTTACATTATGAGCTTGAAATTGCTGGCTTCCCTCAGACGTCTTCCACAAACAGCCACGAGCCACGTACCCTCCGACTTTATCTAGAAACCATGCCCTTAGTAGTTCAAGGAGCACCTGTAGCTAGGAGATTGTTGGAAGAGTTCACTGGATACGTTTTGGAAGGTTCTGTCACTGGACTCTCACCAGTGGAACTGTACAGAATTGAATCTGGTATTGGTTTCCTTGAAGTAACCGATAAACAGGCTGAAAGAATCTTGAAGGCTCCGTTCAAAGCCAGGGCGCCGCTCAGCTGTCTTCCTCATTATGCGGATAACGACGTTGCCTCGGTGGTAGCGTATAATCTTTACCCACCCAGGTCGGATATCGAAACTGGCGCGTGCTTCCATGAGACTAGATTTTACGAAGAGGGTACTCAGTGGACCTCCAGCACAGATCCGTGCTACATGTGCCACTGTCACCGTGGACTACCACAGTGCGATCCAATGCCTTGTCCAGTTCTTACCTGCGCCGAGGGCAAGCAGTTGAGGCCTGCCTCCGGTCACTGTTGTCCTATTTGTTCAAGTAAGTTATCTTTATCTTCACTGTTTTTTTTTTTCTTCTTATTTCTATGGGAAGATATGTATATAATAGAAAAGCAAGATTTTTTATGTTGATTTATTGAGAAGAAGCCCGTTCTTGGAACTCCATGCAGTGCTCATTATGTCCTATACTGCGTAGAACTGGGGAAAAGGCCTCCAAAACAAAGGCAGACCTGATTGATTATTTTTAATAAATTCATGTGTTTAACTCATAATCGTATTTTAAAGCAGTATAACGTGTAACGTGGCTAAGACTGTGAGCTAAAGTGGACAGTATTCTTCTCTCTCTTGTACCGTCTTCAGGTACCTCTTTCTATCTCGTCATCATAATATATATTGAATTTCTTTTATCCGCTTTAATATTTAAACGCCTCTGAAAATTGATATCGCTTGAAATGATAATCAAGTCTTCGTCTTCTTCTATATTTATCGATCAGCTCTTTTAATTCTCATCGTCATAAGGAATTATGTTTATATCAGAAACACGACTAGAATCCTCGTAATCTAGAATAAACCGTGGAAAACGCCGGATTAATTATCCTTTCCTTTCGTATGCCGTCGTTTCGACAAACACCATAGAGTCGTAGAGAATTAAGAGAATGACCGTGGCCAATATTCAATCCGATTACCGTGACACGTTCGTTGAAAGTAATCGCGCGGAATTAGTTACAGCTACTTACGATCCTGTTTAGATTACACGATCGCTTATCGATCGTGAAATAAGGCAAATTTATTTCGCAGCTTGTCCGATTCCACTTGTCGCTGCTCGTTCTTTGCAAAGAAACATTAAGAACCGTTGAAATCTTTGCCTCGGGGAAACATGATCTCATCGTGGACGATATAATTTACTTAATTCAGATATACATATATACTGTTATTTTAATATTCGTTTTAATTGGATTTATATTTATCGCTGATACGACGACGAGCACGTTATTCTACAAGACGAGTCAAACTTATTTAATCATTAATTTTGTCATTGACCGATTAATCGGTCAAATAAATCGGAAGTTACTAACCATTTGTCGTGTACGATAGAGACGTATCAGTCAGGTTACCGCTGGTCGAGAAAAAGCCCTCTAGTAGAATCAAATTAAAGCAATGCGTCATTTTCTTCGATACATTGCCGGCGGTACATTGATGTTCTACTGTATCTAATTAAATTGATTACGATGTTCTGTTCGTCCGGTTTCATTATTTGTTGCGCTATTTGTATATAAAAGCCGCTAGTACAGTTCGCTTCGGTTTAACGGCTATGTAACAGTTTCCTGGAAGATTCGCTCGGAAATAGGTTATGTTGTTGCGCATGTATATCGCGACGAATAATATAAATTAAAGATACGCGAAACGGAGTAATGGCATGGATTGTTTGTATAGGTCCAGGGATCAACATGAATGCGACGGGGAAAAATGTCAGTTCGGTGACGAGGGGTTGCACACTGGCTGGCCAGTTCCATCTACCAGGAGCGTCATGGCATCCATATTTGCCACCAATGGGGTTCGACACTTGCGCAGTTTGCACGTGTGATGTAAGTCTTTCATTATTCTTAATCTGCCATTGCCTTTCTGTAATAGTACGTGTAAATTTAATCCACCGAGAGAATGATACTCCGGCATTTAGTTACTTTTTTAGAGTAGAGAAGTGACCGGTGAGCTGAATGCAGTGATGCCATTGAAAGAAAACTTAATTCACCACGAAATTCTTCAGACTTCGTTGAAGTAAAGGAATAAAATTCAACTTTTGTAAAGATAGAATATTTCCAAGTATATTTAGTGCGTATTCCCGTGATTAACAGTCTATAATTCATTTAGACAAGTTCCAAAGGTTTCTCTCGCGTGAGTACCACTTTTTCTCCTAAGCACAATAAGCGGTGATGTAAATATTCTTGAACCTTAGGTCGAATTTCGAAACGTGTTGGAATTTAAATGGTCCCATGATGCGGAACAGAGCGGCTGAAACGCGCGAGGCACGACGGTTCCAAGGCACGGTTCGAATTCCACGCAGACGGCTGACTTTTTCCAGATTCTTTGTTTACTTCTTTACCATACGTTCACTCTCGTCGTGGTCGGCCAGAGAGTTTCGTAACGATTCCAGGCATCGGCGTCGATCCTGCGACATATATTATAATGCGCTCTCTCGTAGGCAACACGGTTATAAAAGCTTCGTGCGAATGAAAAATTCAACTAGACACCGGGGCGCGCTCGCGCGAGTTCGTTGCGCCAGAAGAATGCGGTTGCTCTCTGCCGAGTCATGAAAAGGAGCTCCGTGTTGCGAGCGCCGCGATCGGCAATCAGTGACAGGCCTTTCTAAATAGATATTAGAGAATTGTTTGAAGTCATGCCTGGAGACACGTTGCACCGAGTCATGTTCATTACCGGAGATAAGACGTTACTTTTGATTCGTTGCTTGTCACTTAAATCGCGCTTGACCAACTCCGTACGTGTAATAAGTAGAAACACTGATGCCGGATAATGTGTTTGTATACGTCGACAAATCAGAAGCTGATACGCTGGCTGTTCGATTTAACCTTATCGCGTTCATAGACTTATTTGGAATTCAATTAGTATCATGGAATTTAACTATGAACAATGTAGTCCGTGTACAGAGAGAACTGCTTGCTTCGATTATCTAAGTCTTTGACTTTTTTTCTCTCTATATAATTTCATATTTTTATAATTAAAGGAATTGTAACATAGGTAGACATATGTTTCTTCCACTGAATATTATAACAAATACTTTGTAGTCTGAGCATTCAGACTACAAAGGGTTGAGAAGGAAGATTAAAGACCTCATATCACTCATAGTCGCAATGTGAACGCGGCATTAGGTTTTGACTATGGACATCCATTTATTTTGCAGCCCGTTACGCTAGAGGTGAAATGTCCGCGGGTGCAGTGCCCGCCATTGGATTGCGACGAGAAGAACGCCTTCAGACCCAGTAAGAAGGCATGTTGCAGACAGTGTCCGGCGATGACGCCTAGCACGATCGCAGGAGTTGCGGGCGACACGACACGTTTACCACGGGACCAGGCGGCGCCATCCACCAGGCGCACTGCTGATGAGATACTGGCTTCCGGCGGTTGCAAGTATCCCCTTGGTGGTCCGTATGAGAACGGCATGGAGTGGCATCCACGAGTCCACTCGCACGGAGAGATGAAGTGCGTCAAGTGCAGGTGCAAGGTGAGAATCACTGTTTAATAGACGAGCGTCTCATTTTCTATCTTTACGAATCTTCCCGCGTGGCGGCGCTGCAGTCGTTTTGATACTGGTTGTAGTTTGAGAATTTTTATCATACATACATGGAGAATCTGGGAAGCTTGTAATACATTAATCCGAAGTAATACTTTTTGAGGGTTTTGAAAGTATGCAATGTGGATAATTTTGTTATCTTATTGGTTATTCGCATTATATGATACTAGTTGGGGTTGCAAAACTTTTGTTAGACTTGAAGGATCTACGTGGGTCCTAGATTCTAGATTAAAGTAAATTGATATAGAGAGATTCGAATGTTTCAAAAATGTACAATGGTATACGTGACATTTTAATAGGTAATTTTCTCATTAGTACTTATTAGCTGCTTCTAAAATTTTATTTGCTCAGATGTATCAAGGTGTATAGCAGAGACTGTGCAACGTGGATAGATGACAGTTATTTGTATAAATAATTGTCCTGTCCTGTTTCCAAGTAGCACCCGGTTTCATGTTCTAATGGTTTTTACAAATTAGTCTAGCGTAACTAATTATGCACGAGGTCTATTAACAATCAGCACCTCGTATCTCACAGGCGCCGCTCTTCCACCGACTACACACCGCTGACTGATTCTTGTATAATCTAATTAAACGCCGTAATAAATCGACTCCGTGGGATTCGTGAGGCCCGTGTCGCAATATGAGATAATTTATTCAATACACTAGCAAAATTCTTGTAACTTGGAAGAAATATTTAATAAGAAACCTATTACAAGCTACATTATTTATTCAATTATAACATAACCTCTATATAAATAACAATCTTCTCAAAGTGGAATATTTAAAAGTTCTAGACTCTAAAAAATGATTCATATATTCTATTTGTCAACTTAAAATATTTCATACACTTCAGGTTTGTAATTTCAATGTCTGGAATTGAAGTCAGGCGCTCGAAACGACTCGAGACTATTACTGTTGGCGCGGAGCGCCGCTAGAGTCATTGGAGATTCTTCGTGGTCGATCTACCGTCGTTTTTTCTTTGTTCACGTGCGATAAGTGCGGCAAAGATGAGATTGCGTCGGTGCATGAAAGCGCGGTCCATCGTTCCCGGATCGTGACGGTTTTGTGGCCGCCAATTGGCCACCATTTGACGCGCGGAATGCGAATCCTTTCAATCGACGGTGGCGCTCGTGCGAATTTCGGCAGATTATGATTACACGCCTCGCTGCTAGAGAGGTTAGGGCAGTTTGTAACCGCGACCACTACAGTCTCGGTGCAATTTGCGGCTGTTGTGAGATTAGGCTGATACGTGATTGTATGAATTGCATTTATAGGGCATTCAGTGCAATCTCATGAAAATACGGATCGAAGGCGTTTCGATTAGATTGATATTATAGAAACGTACGCTGCATTTGGTGAATACTTGGTGCAATTGTGGGTAACTAAAATGGATCGATAAAATTTTTTAAATACGCGATGTAAGATGTGCTGAGAATTAATTTTGAGAATTTGCAAATTAATGCTGTGGGATAGTAAATGCAGCTTTACGTTATATGAATTACAGGGAAACTAGGATGATCAACATGGTAATTCTATTTATAAACTTGGAAGTTAATTGTAATCGTCAGAGTACCAATGCACTTTGTGGCCATAGGGAAATTAATGGTTTGCACGTGTGCAATTTGCGAAGCTGCAAGAAAGTAAGATACAGATGCAAAGATCCAATTATGAGAGTGGCTGAATGATATATATTAACACATATTATAAACTTACTAGTGTGTTGTTAGGACAATTGCGCGACTAGACAGAAAATTTTGCAGCGTTCTTCATTATCGGTAGTACAGAAAGATAGAACAGTTGCAAAGTCCAATTACTAATAATGGATTTCTTTTGGCATTGTATTGATATAAAGTGGATCTTATTGGACGTGTAGTGTTGAGAACTAGTAGCGCGAGATCGTCACGGTGCTTTAGCCAGCAAGTGCGACAATTTCCGGTTTACACGATCGCTGGTTACCCTCTCATCAGCTGCATTCCACTCGTGCTTCAAGTTGCTGACCGACACGATCGAGGAGACACATCTTTACTACCTTTCTAACATATCATTGGCGAAATGCATCGAGTAGATACGATTCCGTTTATTTCAATTAGGAGGTTAGGTTTTTCAAGAAATTCTCAGTTGAAAGTTTTTCAAGAAACTTTTGGTTAAAATTTAGAATTTCTTTTTAAAAAATTTTTTTATAAATAATGTTTCAAATGAAACTAAACGACACTGGTATAATGTTTAGAACATTATCGCGGTTAAACAATACTGAATATTGAATAATTTATGTAGACTAGCGAGATATCTTTTTAAACAATACGAAAAACCGGTTTCCGTGAAACATAGAGTAACTTTCTTTCGAATGGAAGTGTACAGGAAATTTCAGGGGCGCCTTGATTTTTTTCGCGGACTCGCGTATCCTTCTTTGGTCTCGGTGCAACGACACTTGTCCAGACGTGTTCTACAAGTTGAAACAAAGGTCGTTCAAGGTTATAGAAGGTTTTAACATTAACGATATATCTATCTTGCTAAAAGTACTCGATGGTAATGGTCGTTTGCACTTTCCTTATGATCGAATCTACCAATAACGCCGGAAATTTTATACGCAAAAAAACTGACAGTCATTTTTGTGGCTCATTCGCAGGCCTTTTTTATATTTTGCTAGTCTCATAATGATCAGTTTTTATTTTATTGTACGAATTAAGGATCGTCTATCTCTAATCTTCAGATAGTTATGAATCGACAACATTCTCAGTGATTATTATTGCTCCTATAACAACAAACCTGAATAACCTGAAATGAATGAATAAATAACAGACTAGTTGCATAAAAGCTTTCAGTCAAATAACAAAAGATATCAAAACTTGGAAATCTTTTAAATGACAAACGGTAGAAAACAGTTATATTTTATAATTTAAGCCTGATAAAATATTTTATTTTCAAATTTTTATTGTCACGCTATTCGTATTAGAAGATTTCCAGTACATGTGAATAAGCAATTAATTATTGGCCGCGTTTCAAATAAGGACGAAGAAATTCTTCCGAGCATTTTCGTTCGCATTTCATCATTTATGCGAAGATCTCATCGATGAAACGGCTTGCGACTTGCTTTACTTCTGCTCGCACGGCTTCACAATATATACTCGTTAGATGTTTTTCAATGGTAGCCCCGTTGTGATATCCAGACACGGCCACGACCAGAATCCTTTAAGGAGAAAACCTTTAACCGGACTTGTTCGCCTGGACCGACCCAAAAGAGGGTCCATCCATTACGATGAAAATGGAACGCAGCCACGGATCGTGCGTGCGGACCAACATTACACGGAGAAAAAGTATTGCTATTTTCCGATTGTTGCAATTGCGAGATCATCCGCAAGATATTATTCCAACGTTTCTCTATTGTACATTCGTTTTAGCGTCCGCTACGCCATCTTAATTATATATAGGTTAGGTTTCTGTCCTCTGAAACAAAGATTACGTTTACTATTATTGTGCGTAGGTTAAGTTTGTGTCTTCTAATAGAAACGTGCCTTACTTTCCTTACGTCTTTCATATCTAATAATCGTTTTCAACGATCCGTCGTATCTCGCTTAAGGTTATTTCACATGTTGAATACATTTAGGTTAGGGTTACATTTCCTGGAAAAAGTGCATTATTATCATTGCGTCTTCCATGTTGTACATAACTTGGCATTTCGTAAAGAATAACCAATGACGCGGGAAAAAAGCTCGATATTTATATGAAAATTACGAAACGCGGGGGAAAAAGTATTGCTATTTTCCGATTGTTGCAATTGCGAGAACATCCACAAGATATTATTCCAACGTTTCTCTATTGCACATTCGTTCTAGCGCCGCTACGCCATCTTAATTATATTTAGGTTAGGTTTGTGTCCTCTGAAACAAAGATTACATTTACTATTATTGTGCGTAGGTTAAGTTTGTGTCTTCTAATAGAAACGTGCCTTACTTTCCTTACATCTTTCATATCTACTAATCGTTTTCATCGATCCGTCGTATCTCGCTTAAGGTTATTTCACATGTTGAATACATTTAGGTTAGGGTTACATTTCCTGGAAAAAGTGCATTATTATCATTGCGTCTTCCATGTTGTACATAACTTGGCATTTCGTAAAGAATAACCAATGACGCGGGAAAAAAGCTCGATATTTATATGAAAATTACGAAACGCGGGGGAAAATGTATTGCTATTTTCCGATTGTTGCAATTGCGAGATCATCCGCAAGATATTATTCCAACGTTTCTCTATTGCACATTCGTTCTAGCGCCGCTACGCCATCTTAATTATATTTAGGTTAGGTTTGTGTCCTCTGAAACAAAGATTACATTTACTATTATTGTGCGTAGGTTAAGTTTGTGTCTTTTAATAGAAACATGCCTTACTTTCCTTACGTCTTTCATATCTAATAATCGTTTTCAACGATCCGTCGTATCTCGCTTAAGGTTATTTCACATGTTGAATACATTTAGGTTAAGGTTACATTTCCTGGAAAAAGTGCATTATTATCATTGCGTCTTCCATGTTGTACATAACTTGTCATATCGTAAAAGAATAATCAACGACGCGGGAAAAAAGCTCGATATTTATATGAAAATTACGAAACGCGGGGGAAAAAGTATTGCTATTTTCCGATTGTTGCAATTGCGAGATCATCCGCAAGATATTATTCCAACGTTTCTCTATTGTACATTCGTTTTAGCGTCCGCTACGCCATCTTAATTATATATAGGATAGGTTTGTGTCCTCTGAAACAAAGATTACATTTACTATTATTGTGCGTAGGTTAAGTTTGTGTCTTCTAATAGAAACGTGCCTTACTTTCCTTACGTCTTTCATATCTAATAATCGTTTTCAACGATCCGTCGTATCTCGCTTAAGGTTATTTCACATGTTGAATACATTTAGGTTAGGGTTACATTTCCTGGAAAAAGTGCATTATTATCATTGCGTCTTCCATGTTGTACATAACTTGGCATTTCGTAAAGAATAACCAATGACGCGGGAAAAAAGCTCGATATTTATATGAAAATTACGAAACGCGGAGGAAAAAGTATTGCTATTTTCCGATTGTTGCAATTGCGAGATCATCCGCAAGATATTATTCCAACGTCTCTCTATTGCACATTCGTTCTAGTGCCGCTACGCCATCTTAATTATATTTAGGTTAGGTTTGTGTCCTCTGAAACAAAGATTACGTTTACTATTATTGTGCGTAGGTTAAGTTTGTGTCTTCTAATAGAAACGTGCCTTACTTTCCTTACGTCTTTCATATCTACTAATCGTTTTCAACGATCCGTCGTATCTCGCTTAAGGTTATTTCACATGTTGAATACATTTAGGTTAGGGTTACATTTCCTGAAAAAGTGCATTATTATCATTGCGTCTTCCATGTTGTACATAACTTGGCATATCGTAAAAGCATAACGAACGACGCGGGAAGAAAACTCGATATTTATATGAAAATTACGAAACGCGATGCCCAGATCTAAATTGAAAAATGGCGTCGGTTCTAAAACGGATTTCGCCGTATGTCTGAATGTTTGCAGAATGGCGAGGTCAGGTGCGACAGGAAACGATGTCCACGGGCGCTATGCAACACGATCGCGCACCAGATAAAACGCGGCGAGTACGTGGCAGACGGTGATGACTGTTGCACGGTCCAGTGTCGCCGGGCGAGACGTCATCATCGTAACAATCATCATCCAGCTCGGCATTCGGTGACACCACGTGAACTCAGCTGAGTAGTTCCAGCCGCTGCTACCAAGCTTCCTTCGAGCAGTATCCTGGTCCATGGTAATGCTCCTGGACCTCGTTTCTCTCTATAGCCATCGATTAGCCATGCCGTAGTCGTCGTCATCGTCGCTACTTTCGATTCCAAAGCGATTCTAGAGCGACCGGGAAGCTATGAGAAAGTGATAGAAGCGAATTAGTATCAGAAGCCTACATCGAAATCAAGAAGTATGGAGAAAATTACAGATGGTTTTTACAATCTGCCAGCAGCACCATCGATTGAACAGTTACAGAGACACATATTGTTTGAAAACTAGCCTCTTTGGATTAATGAACGTTGTAGAACAATGTGGAAGGCGTATCATTAGGTTATGCAAGATCCAAGATTCAATTTATGCAGGAACGAGATTAAACGAAGCCGTCTAGGCGAAATAAGGGGCAGAGAGGCACCTCGGTCTGTATATTGTATGAAGTTGGTCAATTTGATCGGTTTTCAATAAATCGCCTGCAAAGTCTGCTATCTCTCCATATGGTAACCAATAATGATTTTCCAGAATTTATGATTGAATAATCATCCTAAACAAGTGTTCTGAGAGAGGATGCTGGAAATGCACGGCGTCATATCCAGCGCGCAGCAGCCATCCTTTAAAAAAAGAAGGATCTATGAAGAAACGATTGGTGCTCATTTTGAATGCTATATTCGGGAATGATAAATCGCAGCCGGAAGATGGTAATCAGTGAAACAGAAAGATTCGCTGCTGGGATGATCGGTGGCCATCGCAGGAAGCCATAATAATGATGATATCAATAACAATATAGCGCGAGCACGGCAAAACAGGAAGGAACGTGGATCGTTCTCGTCAGACGCTATTCTTATATTCTCGTCGCTTGCTCGGTTATGCGCTATAGAGTCCCTTGCAGCACCCACAACCAGACTTTTATTAATCAATTGGCTCTCATCAACGGACCAACGGACCGGAAGCCAACTGCTCTCTATCTTCGAGTGACCTCTCGCATACACGTACGTATGCTATGCACACGTTTATATTCGTATACATACATATGTACATGTGCGTACGTATATTATATAGTATGACGGGTGTATTGGAAGAAAAAGCTAGAAGAAGAGAAAGAGAGATTCGAAAATGAAGGAAAGAACAAATCTGGAGAGAGCTTTTGATTAATTGATTTCCAAATTTTAATCTCTCGATCAAGATTATTTCAAGGAATTTTCTATTCTCTGTCGTGTTATTTGTTTTAGTTCCGATTCTAATTTCCATGTTCGTTAAGCCTATCTCTTCTTTTTCGTCTGCAAAGATCTTTTTTCAAAGCTATACACACTCTTATCAATTCAGATATGTTACTCTCAGACTCTTCTATTTCAATATGGCTCTATCCGGTGTACGGTTACCTTTCATTTCATCTCCTGGGTCGCATTTTGGCGGGACACGAGCTCGTTTCCGGTCTGCTGCTCTGATTTCTGGAGAGAGTTATTATTTTATTGTAATCAGAGCAATCGAGGAATCTCTCTCCTCGTTTCGCTACATTTATTTTTTAAAAGAAAGTTGGCTTCTGGAGAGAGTTTAAAGTCGTGGCGGCAAGTGCAGAGCCCTACTGTACCCACCAACCTCATCGAGTTACCCAGCAACCAAAGAAGACTGAAGAACCTCCGATGGTGGCATCAGTTATCATTATAGCGCAAAAACACGCTAAGGTTTATATCACACTGTATTAGCTCCACGCAATTTATTACTGCTACGGATTATTATTATTATTTTTATTATTATTATTATTATTATTATTATTATTATCATCATCATCACCATCACTACTATTAACGGTGATATCAACATCGTTAACGTTATAGATCATTATTCATTTTCATCGACTTCGTATCACCATTGTTTCATCATCGTTCATCTTATCGTTTGCGATTCATAGTATTCGTCGTCACCGAGAATTTGTTTTACATTATCATGATCGTCATTATGATTATTATTAATATTTCTATTACTATTTTTAATAGTATAAATAATATTGCTATTATTTTATTAAATATTTACCGCTACTATCAACATTATATCCACTAATCGCGATTATTATTGTTAAATATTAATTGAATGCGACACCCTAAATGAGTCGGCCTGTAATCTCATGGAAATGGCTTCTCTTGTAACTTATAAGCGTATTTATTGTTAGGTTCTCTAAATTATTCGATAGTGAATTTTAAATAGAAAGTGGAGGATCGCGGCTATAATCTCGATTCAAAGTCTGTGTACGTGTTACAGAGAATTTGAAAAATCGGAGTTGGATGAGGTTAAATTTAGAGTCGCCATCTTTAAACACACAAGAGTGCATGTTATTTGAATGAATGTGTAGAACTGCGTCAGTTTCTTTTTTTATGCGTATGTCGATTGATGAAAGCGTTTATAAAAAGATAGAACATTTGTAATGGAATGGAAAAAGATACCGTGCGATATAGAGGGAGAAGGGGTATTTGTAAAAATTGTATAACGATCCTAACTTATCATTCTCGCAATTTCGATCAATTTTGCTTGGCAGTTCACGTGAAACCATTCTTTTCTTCTTTATGTTATGCATAGAACATAAACAACAAGACGCGATAGAAACAATTTTGTCCAGTTTCGTAACATTTTGATATTTCGTGCGTGCGAGCGGTTCACCGTTCGAGCGGAAATTTCGCAAATTAGAAGCGAGCGAAGGCGAACATTTAAAGAACACAATGAGAAAAATATAGTGAAGTATAGAAGTTCTGATACTAATTTCGATCTATTTTAAATAGATAATCTCAATTTCTTTAAATTATATAGCATCCGAACTTTTTCGCTATATTAACGTTTAATCTACATTGTGACGCACTAGTCACGGATTTGTCGTTCTTCTGCATTTCTTTATGATCTAGTCTAAGCGTCTGGAGTGCTCATTCGGGCAAGCTTGCGGAAAACGAGCGGTGATCCGATCGCTGATGAAAGACGAGATGAAAACACGGGTAGCGGTTTTATGCGTAGCCCCGGCAGCTGGCAGACCTGCTTACTTTCAACGCTTTTGATACAGCACCTTTTCCAATAGAGCGTGCACACCAGGAGAGTGCCTACCGCTTTACATGGTCAACAGGTTCAAGATAATACAATGAAAGGTGCAACATGTATTACAAAGAGAGTTTCATTTAACAATTTCTACGTTTTTAGTACACTCGTTGTTTATACTTATTTGTAATTGTCGAGTATATCTTGTCTTACTACATGTGATAAACAAATATTTTGTCAACGCTATGATAATTTGCTAATTTCCACATAAAATGTATATAACATAATGTATCACATGCACATAATGTATATGTAATGTTATATACACATAATGTATCTCTCACACAAGAAACCAACAAAATACAATTTGGCTAATGTTTGTCAGAATATTTAAAAAATAAAAAAAAGTGGACTGTCCATACAAATGTTATCCAAATTCTGCTGGAACAATATATATTTTCTTCTATAATAATCCAAATTAACTCAATTGTAAAAGATATGTCTGTTTTATAAGAAACTAGATTTTTGCTCTTATAATACACAATATTTCTACAAAATATGAAAATATTTCACGATGGACAGATACTAGAATATTTCTTTCAGAATTCTATTCGTTCGATGCGGCTCTCATTGTAAGGTAGATATACGTAGAACAATTTTTAGAGGGTAAATGGCAGTCTTGATCCGGTGGGAACGATTAAGAAGTTACTCCGTGCGACACGAACGCCACCTTTCTTGGTGCTACGACAGCTGAACGGTAATGTAGCCTGATACCGAACAGATTTGGAGCGTTTGATATATAAGAAACATTTGTGAACATTCGAGACTATCCATGCCTTAATAATTGTTAACCTACATATATTTAATTGATTATAAAGCCCTTAATTAACGGTGATCGATTGTCAATGTTTTTTTGTACATAGGCGTATATATATATATATAATATGTAATGAGAATCACGACGACTACTATAAACTTTATTATTCTTTATTATTAATAATATTTATATATAATTATATAGAATGTTCATGCCTCATCAAACTTTTCGACAATATCAATGATGCTTATTATTATTAACATTAACATTATTTTATTCTATTTTATTATTATTGCCATGATATATAAATATTATTTTCACAATTATTTAAAGTCATCTGTACTCGTCCCTGTATCGTAATACTGTATCGTCCTGAGAATACATTAAGCTCGCATTATTTCCTTTTTCTTATTTTGTTAATTAATCGAAACATGCCGATTTTTGTTGCCATCCATATTAAATAATCGAGCTTTATTACAATCAATACCGAAGTTGATAAATTGAATAAATGGCGAAGCATATTATATTCGATGTATGATTGTATAGATGAATAATCGGATATAGAGATCTATAGATATATACACTTCTTAGATGGATGTCATGCGACAATGTCAATTTGTAAATGTATGTAAATTATTATGTAAGAATCGCGGAGACAACGCGCTTTTCTAGTGCCTTAAGAAGTTTTAATTAACAATCGAAGCGATCAGTACGGAATCTGTCTAGTGGATATACAATACATTCAGACAATACACATCTCATAGTAAATTAAGTGTAAAATATTGCTGAGAAAACCGAAAGTCTATTTTTTGAAAGTTCAATTTAAATGTGGTGCACGATCAGTTGGAATTGTTCATCTGTTAATACGAGTTGTTAATCTTGTATATTTCAAAGACGGTGATATTTTGTACTATGCCAAAACGATTGTCAATTAAATCCTAATTAATCGTCAATCCGCTAGAATCATTTGTTATTTCGACTAGCTTGTTGTAATTGCATTACAGGTACATGATTGTATGTGTACGTGTATTATTATTCGACGAGAACAAGTCAGAGAGAGAGAACGGAAGCAAATGTGAGAATGAGAGAGACGCGTGTAACCAATTGTTGATATTGCTAATTAATGCAATAAAACGTATAACTGAACATAAGTAAATAATTATATTAGAGGTAATTGTATGCCGATTTCAGTATTTCCATTAATAAACAAATACATTTGATTGAGTCTTGTTTGTGCATCTGCGTTATTGATCGAATGACATAACATTACAGATTACATGAATTTAACATTAGAGTTGGTATTGGCGCCTATTGCGCTTGAACCAGTCAAACAGCGGTGAAAATGAGAGTTGCGAAGCTTCATATGATATAGATAGTAATATTCAGGATAATATGTCCGTTTTAGCTTTGTCTGTGCATTTCTAATAAATCCTTATTACATTAAAAATAATTTCCAGTATAATGTCAAAAAAATTGCAAGTAATTAAGTAATAAGTTTAATAAGTTAGTTGAAACTTGCGTTATGTTTGATACAAAGAATATAATAGAGATTTAAGGCGTATAATACGCTAATAGTTATTGTACACAATAATCGAACATGACGGACACCTCGAATTCACAATCCAAGGAGACGTAATAGTAACTTTTCTTTATTGGTTCTATAGCTTCGATTGTGACACGTATCTCAAAGCGTCATCTAGAGCACGCAAAATAAGGTCGACCTTGTTAGGCGTAGCATTAATCCCTAGCAATCCAATTCGCAAAATTTTCCCTTCAGTCGATTCTAAACCTCTGCCGATCTCCACTTTGTATCTATAGAAACCATAATGATCTTAAATACAATATACTCAATATACAAAATATTCAATTACATCGTAAGTATTTGAATTTTACAGTCTATGAAGAAATTACAATAAGTTGATTAGAATTTGTAAACGGTACTTACTTTTGCATGCAACGTTGTACAATGATTCTATCATCGACGCCAGGTGGCAGTTCTATCGAGATAACCGTAGATAATTGATACTGTGGAATTTTCACATAAGATCGAAGACGCCGTAATTCAAGACCCTTCCTTAATCTGGCAGCTGCGCCAGCGTGTCTGATCCAAGATGCTTGCAGGCCCTCGTCAGCGATTTCCGCCAACGCTTCGCGAAGACCATAAATAAGCGTAGCGCTTATGGTGTGATGATACAGGCGATTCTCGTTCCCAAAACACTTCCAATAATTCCCGAGAAGGGTCATATCCAAGTAATAGGACATAGGCTTGGTCTTCCTTTGAAACAATTTCTTCCTATTGCAACAAAGCAAGGAAGAAAATTAATAGCAAGCAATTAAGAGTAATGGCCGGAAATTAGTAATAATAATAGAAAATTGATACTAAGATGTGCGCAACGAGTTTATGCGTTAATGATCGAGGCGAACGTAACCTCGTTGACAGATTTAGAAAAAGGAGCGAGAAAATTAGTAAATGGACAGAAGTAATTTTTTTTTTATAGAAGTGGGTTTCTTCTTAATGGATGAGCCTTGACAGACAATACCGATGTCCTATTTAATTCAAAAGGCGTCAGACTATCATTGAATAAGAATTCACTGGTGCCATCTGCGGTTATGAATCACAGAAGGATCGAATAGGTTACGTGAGAGTGCGAGTCACCGCGATGACATCACGGATTGGATTGATATTCACAGGAGATCACTAAAAGTCCCAATTCTTAGACCATCTTCATGAGTGTTTTCTATGTGAAAGTTGCGGTTTGGGTGTTATAAAAGAAAACTGCGATACGTACTCAGCTCGTGGACTAAACGAAATAGGTGCTAGTCCTGGAGGGGCGCCGAGAACTTTTTGACTGCCTGAGTAAACTGCATCGATGCCCCAAGAATCCATAAAGAACGGTTCTCCGCACAGTGATGCAACAGTATCAACGATAAGAAGAGCATTGTATCTGGAAGAATTTTATTCTATCAATTTCACAAACACGTTCCTAATTATATTCCCTTCTGATAGCATTCCATAAACTGCAACTTATACTAGTGGCAAATATAAAAAATGTCTTAAATGGCAAGATTACCTGTGAACAAGATCGCCAAACCCTTCTAATGGTTGTTTTAAACCAGAGGAGGATTCAGCTTGTACCATGAATACCGCGACTGGATTGTACATTTGCAAAGCTGTTTCCAATTGTTTCAACGTGACAGCAATAGTGTGTTCCTTTTCTAACAGTTTTACCTATATTTTAAAATTCATACGCTATTTAAATTTAAATAATGGTGAATTTTTTAATTTTTATGTTGGTACTTTCGAAACTGTACAACATACATTTGCGCCAATTCGAGTTGCCATGTCAGCCGCTCTTTTACCCCAAATTCCATGCTTGACAATGAGCACAGTTTCTCCAGGTTCAAGTAAATTTGTTAAGCACGCCTCCATACCGCCATGGCCTGACGCGCTTAACGCCAAAGTGAGTCTATTATTAGTTTGAAATACGTATTGCAGACCCTCCTTAATCTCATCCATCAACTAGAAATTAACAAAATATATTTTGTTACTAATAATGATCAGTCTACCTCTGTTTGTTCACCTGAACAAAAAAAAAATAATTACCTGACAGATTTCCGGATGAAGGTGGCCTATAATTTGATTCTGAAGAGATTGAAGAACTCGCTTCGAACAATTAGTCGGCCCGGCGCTCATTAAAGTTTTTATCGGTAACTGTAGTTTGGTTTGAAGTATCTTTGGTGGGTACTTGCGAACAGCCAATTGATTCCATTCGCGTTGCATTTCGATTTCCTTTTTTAAATTTTCGAAAAGAAACTAGAAATTTTCTATAAAGTAAAAGATGACATATAAATAACTCGTCATTTTTACGCCACCTTTCTTTCTATAAGTTACCAAAACGATAATTTAATCTTGATATCAGTGATAATGTATTCAGAGATGCTACTTCCAGCTGTTATAATATCGAGTAACTTAATATATCGAATTTGATATAGTACAATTTTTATTTAAAAATTTATTTACCATATTTATAAAATTTCTATATAGTAACGTTAAATATGCATAAAATACGCTATAGTTCCGGTTCTAAATTATATGTATATTATTCCCATTCTTTTTCGTTTGTTATTGCATAATAATATGGCGTGATACTTATATTTATTACGAATACGCTGTCACTTACAACTTCCACTTGCGCGTTGCGTGCCCGTCGGAACTCTTATCAGCGCACGATTTTGTGTTGACAATTATTTTAAACCAGTGCTGTTGACGCGAACAAAGTGTATAACACACTGAAATCTTTCCCGCAGTTAGGTATTTTATCTTACCATAGTTGTAGCAGACTTATGAAATCGTCCAATACGTGATAAACTTCGATAAACTGGTATAATTTTAGATTGTGTTCGTTATAAACAAATCGATGATGTATAACATGTTCATTCGACGTGGAATCGCATTGACAAGTATATTTGACATTTGGAACATACAGTGTATATGTATGAGAAGTTATTAATTTACAATCAAATACTTAATAAGGGTATATATTGCATATCGAATAATGTATTTCGACGTTTATCAATTTATCCAGCGAACTTGCAGCACAAAGAAATCTCTTCATTGAATGATGAAAATAGTTGGATACGCTACTGCTGCTTGATAACCTCCTCAATCCGATCATAATTTGCGTAAGTAAGACGACTGTGGACTCATAACTCATAATTATTGATTTGTATTTATGAATTGGTTAAACTATAAATTTTATTTTAAATCTAATCAAATTTTTGTCAATGATAATTTGGAAAGATTAATGCTGTTAATTTATAAATTTCGTGGTCGTATTTAATATGTGCAAAGTATTAATGTCTATTTTAATATAAAATATATATTCTATATATTATAGATCTATATGTAGATTTATATACAGCTTCGTATTAATTTGGATTATAAGGTTAGATGTAAGTAATTGTATGTATAACTAACAGAGGTTAGGTTAAGTTATGATTATTGTTATGATTATTATTATATGTGCGTTTTTGTTTATAAGCAAGTTTCTGTCTATTGTTCTATTTTACTATTATATATGTCTCTCTTTATGTGTAAATTTCATGTTTATTATTCTGACTTATTTTGTATATGTAACTGGAAGTCACCGTAAGGCCAGAAGACAGGCGGAAATAAAGATATACATATATATATATATATATATTAATGCCCATTTCTGCAGTAATAATACTATAGAAAATTTAATAATTAAAAATAAGAAACATGAATTTGATAGACATTTATTTGAACATTATTTGTAAAAAAACATTGGACTTATGTATTTATGATAACCATAATTACAGAAAGTAGGATCACAGATAAGACAGCACATCTTCAAAAGATAACTAAACAAAGAGAGACTTCATTCATAACTACAACCGGCTTTCGCACCTGCTTTCAGTTCACTCAATGCTTATGCTTATTCGCTTCTAAAGTTATCACACAGCACTTTACTGTTAGTACATTTTACTACACTCTACAATGACATGTGCTAATATTCGTTTTATCTATCCATAACAATTACAAGTGCAAACGAATGTTCTTAGCATTATTAATATATATAACCTTGTTGTCAAACATGTCATTATATAATTAATAAGCGGAAAAAGATAACTAATATATATTTTCGAACAAAGTATACGATTGCAACAATTGTAAAAAGAATACACGCTAAAGTGCTATTTCTAAACTAAATTAGCACCTATCCATTAGAGAGGGACACTAATCTCATCTATTAGATAGTTAGGATGGATTAGGTTATGTAGGTTATGTAGATTAAATGCAAGGTATTTTTTATATAACACATATGTATTTTTGTATAAGATATCGTAACATGAATCCGTAGAGACCAATAAATAAAGTAAATAAACTTTGCATTAAAAACATTTATAAAAGGATGTCGTGTTATGTATACTTCTAACGACAGATCAACCGCTATCTTCGCAGTAGCGATCTCGTTTCTCATTTTTCTTTCCCAAGTTTCCTTCTCTTTCTCCTTTCTCCACTTCCCCTTTTCCTTCCTCCCTTTATTTACCTTTTATGTTCCTTATCTACCTTTTTTCTCTTCTTCAGACTTGAATTTCATAAAGAACATAGGTAAACAGTATGTTTTTGCAATACAGTATCAAGTTCTAGTATCTAAGTAAGGAATATAAAGTATAAAAAATGGGGAAAGTCCCGTAAACTATAGGGCAACTGGTGGACAGCGCTGACTCAGAATATGGAATGGTGAAACGTGCTAATGGAAAAAATGAATGCGCGTGTTTAAACGCTTTTATTGTCGTGGTAGGTTCGCTATTAGCTTCCTAAATGCGACGAGTCGTTATCAGATCCGCTTCAGGTTACGTTTATCAAAACTTCTTTCGTGCTCATTTGTCAAGCATTATATTATGGTTTCTTCTCGCACGTGATCCTGAACACGTAGTCAGAAGATTATGATTCTTATATTTTTAGCGGAATCTAAACAAATTTACGAAAATTTTATATTAAAAATAGAAATAATTACATTGAAATAACCGATTCCACTATTGTTGATATAGTTGATTAACAATTTCATTTGTGCACTTTAAAATGTGTACAATTAAAAAATTATCATTTTCCAAACGAATATAAACAAAAATCGCATACTCGAAACGCGTATTTAAGAAGAGTCAAATTGAAATATACAGACGTGCGTGCGCTTTTTACGCACCATATTACAAAATTCTTCTGAAGGAGAACACATTTAACTACAGGAAATATGTAACATAGGTGATTCTGTACAATTAATTTAATTAAAAATCTACCTTTCTCATTTTCTGGTTAACATGCAGATTACAATTACAATTAGTACAATTAATTTAATTAAAAATCTACCTTTCTCATTTTCTGGTTAACATGCAGATTAGCAGGTCAGTTTTACTGTTATCATTTTGTAGAAGGTTGCATAGTTGACTGGTTGCGATAAATCATTCGATATAGGCTGTAGGTAAAAAGCATTATGTAGTTCACGGTTCTAGCAAGAACAAATTCCTTGATGCGTATTCAATGTACATATCTAGAAGCTCATAACGGAGCGCTGGCACGGCATTCCTTTCGCTAGAACACAAAGAAAATACATAGATAGACGTTGCGTTGGCATTAACACATCAAGAGAGGAATTTCAAATATCCGTTTTATTTTGCACAATTTTTTTTAAATTGATCAAAGCATGCCATACGTACTATTTTTGTAATCGTATTCTTGCTTATACTCTGTTACAAAGTTTTGCAAGTTAAGTATCCTATTTTTTATCATAAAAGTATGAAAAGACCTTAATTAGCATACATATACATGCGTATATTTCAAGTTACAAAGTTAAGACAAAAAGTGATTCAACAATAAATATAATATCTGACATAACCAGCAATCTTCATAATTTCGAAGAAATGACATTTTTAAAATTACAATAATAAATCTCATGCTTGTATACGTTCTTTTTCCAGTCGAGCGAACGATAATTTTTCCAGGCGATTAAAAACTCAAGATCCTCTGTCGGCTAAGCAAACCAACGAAAATGCAGATCCACGGAGGGTCAAGTTCGGTTGCTCGACATCATCTTCCCCTTCCATCGTATTCTACCTAGCTCTTAGCTCCCACCCACTTAAGTTCCCTTTATATATTCATCTCTCTCACACCAATCCAACCATTTCTCTTCGCATTCTACTTCCCTCTTCTTCTGTCCTCCCTTCGTTGGAGTCGCCGGTGTTAAACTGCTAGCAGTAAATACCCTTCCATGGACGTGAAATTGGCCGAAATGACTGCAAAGTCGAGGAGAAAAGAGCAAGTGGCAAGAAGGGCGTACAATAAATTTTCATCGGTACTTCAAAGACCTGTGATAGGTTTTTCGTTCGTGAGCGAGCGAACAGCTTGTGTGCGAGAGCATATACATGTAGGTATAAGTTAGGCGTGTGTTCGTGATGGGTTCGGGTCCGGTGGTAACCGGACTACGGCATTCATACACGAACGAGAGATCGTGCGTGACTGGTCGGTCGGTATATAGTCGGTTTATAGCTGCGAGTGTGCGCCCGTGTGTATGTGCCCCTAACCTGCTCGTACGTGTGCAGAGATTAGCATGTATTGAGCGGGCGTGCACGTGCGCTACCGCAGCCGTGTCTGTCTGTGTGCCACGCTCCCGAGCCAGGAGACAACGAAACAATGGAACGTCGTCGTCGTCGTCTCGGGTCCGAGTAGCGAGGCGAGCGGGTGGATTGTACTTGGTCTGCTTGCTCGTTCGGGTCTCGTACATCCACGAAACCGTACATGCATCGGGGATTTCAGAAGACGGTTTTCAGGCTCCCAGCGGTTCGAGAACCGCTTGCTCGTGACTGCCCCCTGGCGTACTTGTTTCTCAGTAGAGGCCGGGCCGCGACCAAGGAGGAACGCTTTGTGTGTTGGCCTGGAGAGATTCGTGAAACGTTCACATCGTGAAAGTTTATTAACGCGCGTGTTTACTACTGTGTTTCGTCAGAAGTTTTATATGAAAATAAAATCTAGATTGTATACATCACCGTGATCGTAACGAGGGTGTTTTTAAAGCGCGCGTGAGAATCATCGATCGATACTGGATCACGGTAGCCAAGGAAACGCACAGTACGAATCACCCGGCATGTGAGTGTACATAAGTACATATATCTTTCCACGAGCAGTGTTTACCGACAGAAGAGACGAATTTCGTATGGAATCGGTATCATTCGTTGATCTTCGTCCCTGGAAAACTAATTGTAAAACGCGCCTCATGGGATCGTAATCGCAGTAATCGTTCACTGATTGTCACACCGATGCGGCTGTGTGTCCTCTGGCTCATCTGAAACCTTAAGTTTGTACAATCGACGAGTGATTATCGATTCGTTCGAATAAATGAATCGAGTGTATTTAAGTGTTCATGGTTTAAGAAATCCGTGCAGTCGACGCACTTTCTTTGGTTTGGTGTCGCCGCCTCGTACTCTCTCGCTCCCTTTCATCTTGCATTCCCTTCGACCATCCTCCTGTCCCTATCTTCTCTTTGCGATCCTCTCTTTCTGTTTTTCTCACTATCTCCGTCTACCTCTCGCTCCTTGTCGCTCCTTTCTCTACTCCATTCCTCGGTCGACCGGTCTCTCAAGGGGGCGTGCTTGGCCACATTCAACAATGAGCGAACGCAAAACTATCTAAGCACGAGGCGCGAACGAATGGTTCTCCCTGTGTTTTCTGACTGTGTGTGGCCCGATCTTTGCCCCGCGAGTGTGTTTACTCCTGTGATACGGTCGCTCGACCCCTTTTTTCCGGATTTCAAATGGATTCACAACGGTCAATAATAACTTAACCAGAGGATCGCCTTTTCAGCGTACATCACTTTTCCGCAAGGTAAGTGTGCTAATGTTGTTATCTTCTGTATATATCTTCTTTTCGAGTAACAGTAGCATTTCGTTTATTTTAATAACTTTATGTTTAGTATTAATGAAATACATTGAGTCGCTTCTAATATATACGGTAGCTTACGAAATTATTTAAATACTTATAGAAACTTTTTATGAATACGTTATATGTTATACAACATACTAGTAGTGTGACGAGACATAGTTATCATTGTATATAAATGTTTTCTCTGACAAGCGTTCAAATATTTCTCAACTTTGAATTACTTTGAACATGATTTTATTCCTTAAACCTTTTATAAGGCTCGGCAAGTTTTAATACTCTTGATACATATATAATTATTTGTTTGTGTTCAGAACAATTTGCGTGTACGTCGAATACAAGGAACAGTTGAAATCTGTGATACCCAGACGATTCATAGAATAGATCAAATTCACAGTGTGCTCAACTTCAACTTTTTCAACCTCAGCTCCTAATATCGAAATTAATAAAAACAAATGGGGGGTTCCCTGAACTAATGTTAATAACAGTTTAAAAAAAATGAAGGGACGACAGCTAGAGAATTTATTATAAGATCTATCCAGTTATTCGAATCGCCGTGTCTTCCGATGCATCCGAATAAACGGAGTTTCGGCATAGTGTTTTTTCTAACACGTTGCTTCGATGTGCGCGGTATCATCGTGTATTAACTGATCCGATCATTTCAATTAACTTCTTACACCAAAAAGACGTCTCTTGCAAAAACAAGTTGACTTTCAGCGTGTTTTTCTTTAATCCTATTAAATTGCCAAATTACTTGTCAAATCGATAATGTTTCTTTCGAACAAGTTTCTCAATAGTGTGCGTCTGTTCGCAGACTGTGCGTCGCGTTGTATAGGCTTTGATTCATAATCTTCGAACCAATAGGTATCATGTTCCCATTTCGAAATACCATTACTTCGTGTGATAGATCGTGAGAAACGTTACGGGTCTATGAAGATAGTTATCGTTCTTAGAGATATCGACACACGGTCACGCTAAAAACGAAAATCCTTGTTGTTATTATTGTAGAATTCTATTTATTTGAACTTATGGTAGGACAAACAGTTCACGGAACTGGAATTCATATAGTGGACACTTTTCATAAACTTCTCAATTTTATTACGTCAGTCCTCTTGCACAATAATTCGTCAAATAACAATAGCAGTGAATTGACAAGTAAACCATAGACTATGAACTTTTCTTTTGCGATTTTATAAATTCCCATCGAGTAGGATAATCAATAAAGTCAAAATCGTACGATCGAGTAACATATAACATTGTTATATATTATATTATTATTAAATATATATTATATATTATTATTAAACTCATTAGAACTGGACAAAGGCAGAATTACAACCTCTAAAGTTAATTTGAAAAATTTCATTCGTTTCATTATTAAACTCGTCAGAGTTACGCAAGCATATTTTATTAATAGTAGTAATTTATAACTTATATAATTTGATCAGTGATATTAGCCCAATTGCGCAAGAAAGTTCAAGGTATATGATTAGTGTCCAATTTAAAAACGTCCAACATTATATTAAATCTATTTTCTTTTTCAATTTATACAATGTAGCTCCTGAATGGGCCGTATATATAATAGTTAATTGATCCTTTCTATCTCCTACCTATGATTTGTACCATATAACAGGAACTTAGACAAGTGAATTGAATCGACAATTCGTTTAATCAAACACGAAACTTTCATCCCAACAGAAGTAGTTTCCCTAAATCTTTTTTTCAAATTTTTTTTCAAATAATTCAAGGGAATAATCTACTAGTATAGAAGCGAATAATTGAGCGCGGACACGTGTCCGAGAGTCAGGCACAACCAAATTGGACACGCTTTGACTTTGAGAAGCCTCTCTTTCAGCTTAATTCGGGATGAAACGAAATAGAACCCCGGACGATAAGCTGGCGTGACGCGTAAAGACGAACCTTTCCGACAGAGGGATTTTAGAAACGTGTTTCCTTCAAATGCCACTGCGTGGATATGTCGTTAGTCGCGATCGCAAAGTATGTATTTTGGGTATTTAATAGTTAGTTCAAGTGAGGGAAATCGACGTCATCGACGGGCCCTTCTTCCCGCATCGTCTTGGTAGTTGTTGGATGCTGTCCAAAAATACCGACGACCGCTGAAAGTATGCGTATATTCATGGTCGAGACACGATATAACGGAAATGATATTTCAGTACGGAGAACCTTGTGCGTTTGATCGCGTTGAGTGATGTATGCCTTAGGAAGCGACCTCGGTGATATTGACATGACAATGACGATAAAATTGAAAATATATAGGATGTGTTTGTAGTATACGTATTACTACATTATATACAAACGTATCAGCCCTTTTTGTAAAATTCTTTTAAAATTCCCTCTTGCTACATTGAAATTAACTACCAGAATAAATTCTATAGAATTAGAATATTTAATATATTTCATGTGCCCTCTATAATTATATCTAAACACCGGCGATGATATAATTGTGTAAAGAACTTTATTTAAATATTTGATTTATCATCTTCCTTCGATTCGCTTAGGTAAACAATGCGAGTAAACCGACTACGTATAACGGAGAATGCGGAATATTGAATGAAAATGTTGATAGTTGATATTCAATATTTGACATCATAAATACAAATCATGTAGACGTTATCATAAATATTTACTAGATAGAACTCTATCTTTATCGACAGAATAAATTCAAATGAAATCGCAGTTTATCGTAAACAGTCTGAAGAGACGTTTAAAGCCGTCATAAGTCTCCAGGCAATTGTATGGACTACGTAATTAAGGCAAATGGTTCATCAAGTTGGCCAACCTAAGGCGGATGCGGCGAATTCCTTTATGAAATTAGTCTGTTACATATAGTTATTACTGCTGTGGGAGGAAATGTTTGAGGAAATCATATTTTCGCATAATTTGATTTTTTCACCATTAAATTTGATCCTACAAAGTTAACTTAAGAATTATTTGAGTATTATGTTAGAGATCGTAACCGACGTATTACGTTGGTCAATAATGGGAACGTTATCTCTGTTACATGCTCAATTCTTTATAATTGTTACTTATATTATTACATCTAAATTGCAACATTCAATTCTTAACATTTAGAAAGAATTTTCTATTAAAGCTACTCCTTATTTAATTCTTGTTTATTGGATATATTGAAATTTATAAGATTTCCAATAGAACACGTTGCTATGACAACGATCGTAGTAAGTGTGCGCAACATCAGCGCGTTCGCGACCATCGACCAAACAAAAAAACGTGGGAAGAACGTATACCACTCAGAAGTCAAATTCATCGATTCAGCGTTTTGAAAATTTTTTATTTTTTAATATCAGATATAGCATTTAATTCTTTATGAATAGAACAATAAACAATAATTTTGCAATCGATCATTGAATAATTTCTGTACGAATTGTAACATAACCTATTTCGTGGTTCCTTATTCTGCACGTACGCATTACCGCCATTTTAGTGTCAATAATTTCGATTGTCGTACTTGATCGAAAAAGAATTACGACTTCAGCCAAATCACTTTGCCTGGTAATTGACTGCATTAACGTCAAGTGGGCAGGTGAAGATAGACACCAATCGTTTATCATGCAAGACCAGTGTGCCCCTATTTTCTTCGTTCTGGCAGCTACATTCCTTTACACGTTCTACGTAATTCGAATTTTAATTAAATAAAACATTTAAACGAAACACCTACAACCGTATTAATATTGTTTCTACGGAAACGAAATTAATACGGTTGTAGGTGTATCATTTAAAATAATTCTTACATTAGACGAGATTTACTATTTTCTATCGATAAACGTCATTCATATGTATACACATGATGTATCGGATATGGATTTCCGCTGTTTTCTTATTAGTTTAAAAGCAACGTTTAGTAATTTCATGGGAAATTTCTAGATTTTCATAATTTTTCACTATAAACTCTCACGTTACGGAGATTTATTGGTAGACAAATTTTTTAATTTCGATATATTGGGTTGGCAACTAAGCGATTGCGAATATTGCCAATACCACTTAATGACAAAATCCAATTCAACGGTTCCATCTTACGGAGACTTAGACAAATTCTTGAATTTCAAAATGGTTCCCATGATCCAACTGGTGTCAAAATCTTCGCGAGTGCATTTTTTCTAACAACGTGTAATTATTATTATCGTATATCATTGGCGATGATAAATCGACTAATTTCTATCATTATTATCGTAATACGCAGGGAAACATGTACGCGAGCGTCGCAAATAACACACGTTTATCTTGTTAGCTGGATCTCACACCCGACGTACATTATTACACGACGTTGCGTGTGTAGGGTGTTAGCGAATTATATGCTGCGTTTTGAATCTCAATCGTCGAGTTCTTACGGCAGATCACGTCCCACACCTGTGTCTTCTTTTTTCTTTCGCTGCCAGTAGGAGACATCAGGCACGATCTTATCGCGCGTTTAACACACGACTTTGCTTCTTCCTTTAATTTCGTCTCTCGCCTAGATGTCGCGCGGAAAACTTCCGTTTACAAAGTTAACTTACCCAAATATCTTCTTGGAAATTCCATTTCTTGCGAAGAGAGAGTACTCTTACAACTTTCGTCCCTTATCCACATAGAAATAGGTCCGAGTATTAAAATTTCTCGCTTCCTCGATGAACAAGCCTTTTGCAACTTTTATCTGTGAAACGAAGTTGCCGAGTCGAAGTTAAAATTTCCTTTCCACAGAAACTACTTCGTAGCTTTTACCTTGAATTTTTTATGCAAGTTGAAATTTTTATTTCTTGTCTTCGTGCTTCAACAGACACGATATAGAACAAATTTCAGGAGGGTCTTCAAAATTATTTTAATGACCCGATTCTCTTGTTTGTGAAGAGCGTCCGGCACGTTATTCAAGTACAGGAGAATAATGATACGTTTCTCGTTGAAAATCGTGTAGACTGTAGATCATTTACGATGTTCAAAGAACACGTACGTATATACACATATACAGGATTATGTTGCACGCGTCGCTGAATTTCTTTGAAGGGATCGAGTGTGTCGTCGATCGACGTTGCTTTTTCCTGCGATTATGCCCTGTCGCGTTTTCTTTCGCCAGACACGCGAGCGTGCGTTCGTGTGAAACACGTGAAAAGACGATTCGCGATGAAAGCGAGGATTCAAGATACAAGGCGACTAGGGAGCGTGCTTATTATATGCAACGTATTAATAAGGTTACGAAATATATATGTTAAGATAATAGGATTATAATTTGAAATTAGTAATGTTGCATTATCTTAAGCAATTAATTAAAAATTTAGGTTAGGTTTGAGCTAGGTTATTTAATTTGAATTTCATTTATATCTCCTATTTTACGTAATGAGTATCATTGATGGATTTTGTTACGTAAAATAAAGTAAAGTAACTTAACCTAGATTCTAAAATTTACTCAGCTTAACTTGACGTAGCCTAAGCTGTTGTAAGTCACGTATGATTTAAAAATATTATAATAGTTAGGGATTAAGATTTAATACTTACTTACATTAAACGTACTATGATTTAACGACACACACGAAATGAAGTTTGTACGAAACTAGGAATTTTAGGTTAGAACAGCATGGCGTCAGCGAGACTTAGTTCCCAATTTAAAGCACTCAAGTGGTTCGATTATTCTTCATTTTTATTGCGAATTCTAGTGGTCGTATACAGGATAAGGCTTTTTTAATCGCAGAACGAGTTACGTTATTCTTCCAGGAGCTACAAATCGAATATGCGAAGAGAAAGCAAATATATTTTGAAGATGCAATGAACGAAAATGAGCAATAATGGTAGATGGTATGGTTTTTCCAGAAAAAGTGAAAGAACGATGAAAAAGAGGCGCATTAATTGAACGATAATCAGAACGATGCATCATGGCTTCGTCTTTAGGGGGACCAGGAATGGCGTCAGGTGTCCCGTCACCGCGAAGAGTCAACCTGGAATTTCCACCACCTCCACCTTATCCACCGCCTCACAGCCAGGTATAATTTTCAGCGTGCAATGTTAAACCTTATACAGCTTATGTCGTACGCACAATTCTAATGCGATCCAATGTGAATTCGAATGCGTGTATAATTCTAACCTGTATGTAGAATCAGTCTTGCCATTGCTTTCAATTGGAATTGAAGTATCTATATGTAATTAATATATATTAGGTATTATACATTTACCAACGACGAATCTCAAGGATGTTACATAACCTCATTGTTTGCTACAGAAATTAGAAATTGTAATTGTTTGAATTTTTAATTGTTTTAGGATATTATGTTTAATACTCAGTTTAATATAAGAGTTTTAATACTAATAATATGGAGGATATTAGTCATCATTTTATTAAAATTCCAACCATGATCACTTAATTTAATATACCACTTGGCATCGTCCATTGCATACGTATGTACAAATTAGTCGTGCACGTAATAATCTATAGAGTGATCACGTGCTCGATGATTTCTAGTATTCAATTATACGAGAGTGATTCTATGTTGAATAGATAATTAAACCAATTACATACGTATACGAAATTTTAACAATTTACTGTCACTAAGTTACTAAAATTGAATAAATTTATAAGTTACAAAGTTACAAAATTAAGATTATTAAGAATTAGGAGATTACAGGATTTAAATCATCAAGAATGAAAAAATTGGGAAATTATGAAAAATATAATTCCACTCTTTAAACATGAATTTATCACTACAAAATTGCATTATTCCATACGATTACTATAACAACTAATATCGTTCTCCGTTCTTTCAGATGGCCTGCCCTGGATTGGTGGATCCTGGACCGGTAGCGTCACCGATGGCGAGTTCTGCCCATCAGCATCCCCTTCAGGATTATTCATATGCTTACTTCGAACCTGGACCGAGTCGGCTGCATGGCACATATCCGGCGGAAGTTGGCCTGAACCGTGTGCAGCCACAACAACAGCAACAATTGCGCGCAGATTCGTTCAAGAGACACACATACATGACACGATACGGCACGGAGGAGAATATTTACGAGGAGATATCGGAGATCAAGTGAGAAATTCATCATCAAACTTAATTATTCGTAAATAATACTTTTCGAGCCAAAATATAACGTGTACGAGAGCATGGAGGAAATCAAGATCTAGAGATTCTCCTTGGCAATTTAAGGGAGAATTCGCTATAACCTTGAAATTAACAGAGAGTAACAGTAGCGCGTGAGAACGCGATCGATCGAAAACAAAAAAGGCATAATATTCGTAATAATGGCGTGCGTTAGATAAGTATCGGATTTATGTTATGTTATGAGACTTTAATTGAAAGTTAATATGGGAAGACCAGAGTCTTACCCGTCGTTCAAGTCAACCGGTTTCTTTAGCGACTTTCTTCTGATGGTTTATCGGATAACATCCTTTGGGCGGGTTTCCATTACCTAGAGAACAGTTCATATAATGATTCTTTAAAAGATGATTCTGATAAAAGGTGATTTGAAAGATGAATTTTAGACATTCATTGTAGCGACCATGTTCCATTCGAGTATTCACAAGTCAAATTCTTATGCATTTGCAGATTTCATATATATAAATATATATTAGAATCTTACTAAGGATAGAAACTAAAAATTTAGTTCATCGAAATCCTCCAATTTCCACTTTCCAAAAAAATGTATTGATTAAGTAATCTTTAGGGCCAATAGTTTCCAATAAACATTCTCGACAATAAAAGGTGCTTAATAGGAAAATAAATAACCAGCCTCCTGGCGAATAATTAAGTTAAATCTTGAATATTGAATTCACTGCTGAGTCGGTCGATTTTTCCATTTATAATATCTACTTTAAAGACGATGGATATTATTCCATGACAGGAAGACGGTGTTAGCTTTCAAGGGAAAAAGACCCGAAGCACGCGAGCTTCATACGGTCGATAGGAACGCCGATGATGATAGTCGCGGTAGAATTACGTTTCATTCAATCTAAACGATGATGAATACGCACGTTCATTCGCCTCGATGCAAAGTGAACTTCAACTGGCGCGAGTTGAACGCGAGGTTCAAGTGGACAACGAGCTTCTCCTCCTGCTCGACCACTTGGCCCGATTCGACGAATTCCCTGCACCGGATGCCATCAGACTTAACGATTAAAGTCGCAAACAATAAGAAAACAACCCCGAGTTTATGGTTACGAGTGTCTAACACCGTTTGTCATAATGGTGCGCTCCGAAACATATGATCGAATACTGACCTCGCTCTGTACATACATATATCCTTTCGTTTCTCAAAGATAAGTTAATAAATAAAGTCAAGTTTTATTATTTATTCATACTTAATGTTAGAAGCTTAATATAATATAAATCTATGGACAGTGTATGGGTATAGCAAGAATAAATCTAAAATTTAGTATATCTTTCTAATTTATTTTTGCTAGATCTAATTTTCTTTCTTGTGAAATATCTTGGAAATTAAATGAGCATTCCTGTATCTGGAAGCATCAATAAGTTTTGGACAATTTGGAAAAACAATTCTCGAAAGTCTCACAGTGATCAATTTGAAAGTTTTAAAAATTTGTATCGATATTGAATATAATTAAAAATATTCATAATATTCTATAATTAATATTGTATTTATTAATATTAATAATTGAATAAGAAATAAACGTAGTTAAATTATATCTTATATATACAGTCATAGTAACGTTGCAATAATTGAAATATATCTCGTGAACTTTGAGGAATCCTCTTAATATCAATTACTTTAATAACTATGAATCATTGCTGAACGATTATCGGTCATCCAAACAATCGCTTTATATGATTTCACATTGTATATGCAAGAGGGAAACGTATGTAAATACTAATGGAGAACTCGAATTCATTAGCAGACAATGTCACCGAGCGTTGCATGGTTCGAGAAGATCCCTAGTGGCGGAAGAGGTACGACGAGTTCAGTCACGGCATCGTCGAGTACTCGGGGAATTGAATTTGAGCGTGGAGGCGATGCTGATGCCTACCGTAGCCGATAACAACGACGAGGACGAGCCACAGGACCAACGAGGGGCGTCCACAGAGGAACTGTTATCCTCGGTCAGTCCCACCGACGACCTCCTTTCGCCTGTTGGCTGTGACATGGACAGCGGCTTCAGTGGAAGCTCCAGTGCAAGTTACAGGTTCATAGAGACACATTGTAATAACGTGTATGTACCTGGTGTGGGTGGACAATTTTGTGGGGCACCGTATTCAAACTTTCCATAATTTATTTTACTTCATTCTTTTTGTCACTTGCTTCTTTATTATTTCCTTTTATTTATATTCATGCTAGAATCCTTTTTTAGGATTTCATATGATTCAAAGATGGATTATTGAAGAATTCATTTATGTATTTATGAGGGAACTCAAGTGTTGTACAATCATGTTGAAGATAAACTGTTTCAGGTATTTTGAATTGTTTCTGTGGTTCATTGGGATATTACAAAGTATTCTAGAGTAGAAAAAGGATTTAATGCATAGCAATTTTTATGTAGATCATTTTACTGATATTTACTTGCAACTAATTCCTTCTAGAGAATTGTAAATAAATTTTATTCAATTATATGTCATAAAGCGTATATCTTATAATATTTTATACGTACTTTACCTGTATTGAAAAGGAAGTGACCATGAATCAACTGCACAGAATAGAAGTTTCTCTATTATCTTGCACTCAAGAAGTGTATAAAAAACATTGCCACCATTAATAAAAAATGGGTCCACGAACTCTTTGTACACACCTCGTACAATTCTAATTCTAAGTAATCCTAAAACCAATGAACCTAAAGAAGAAAAAAACTAAGGAAAAAGAAACGGATCTAAGAATGTTGATTGCTGTTTGTTCAGGTCGGGGCTGGGATCGTTGAGGAGGGGAATGGGCAAGACTAGCACTCCGGAATTAGCGGGCGGACAGCGTAAAACGAAAGCGGCTATGATCTGGAAAAAGGGTTGGAAAGGCTGGAAGAAACTGCATTCTTTCGGGAACAATAGCAACAAGACTGGTGAGTCATTCGTACTATTTGCTGGCTCGCATTTATATTGTGCAATTCAGGTTATAGGGAACTCTACGTTATTTAATCGCTATCATAAAAATATTCTGAAATATTATTACAAGCTGCATGTATCCTCTATATATACAACATTTACTAACATAAGCAGATATATATATATATATATATATATATATGAAATAGTGTTATAGTCAAAGCACAAAATTTAGTAAATGTATATATGTACCAACTACTCAACATATTACACTACATATATTTACATATATGAGATTTTTGCAATAATATTGACCGAGTACAAAAATACTTACTATTCCTAGGAAGTATATTCATTTACTTTTTGCATTTAGTACATGCATAAACGATTAGCAAGTGTGTATTTACTGAGTTAATATATTCATTATAACGTATATACAGGGTATCCCGCAAAGTCTAGCATTGTTGAATACAGAAAGCAAGTAAAGAATTAATTTAAAATTAATAGCAAGTAAAGAATAAGTATTTTAAGTGAAATTACGTTTTGAAAAAATGTATATTACAGAGAAGTACTCAGAAAAAAAAAATAATAAAAATGAAAAAAGCAAGCGATAATTCATAGCGCATTCGATTCAGCTTTTTTCCGTTGGTTGCCTCAGCTGTAATAAATCTCTGCTGTATCGAAAGTGTAAGCTGTGGTCAAGCTTCGGTCACGAACTGCTCATGGCTGGGAATTAATTATACTCGCGGCTGTGGCTGTATTAAAAATTCTCGTTGCGCGACCCTCGACTATCGTGCTGCGAATACGAAGCCAGTGTGAGCAAGAAATAGAGGTGTGCAGAGAGAGAAATCTCCAGAAGTGCCGCTCCTTCGTACAAGTGCTTCGAAAAGTATGCAAGGACTTCAGCACATTCGTTTCTATGCGACCAATGTGAAATATTTAGAATTATTACAACGTACGATTTCAGTCAAACTTAACTTCAACACATATCTACGTACCTCTACTACATTTTTAAAATTAGAAATTTAGTACTGCAGCCTATGAATGCTGTTAAACATAAATATAAAATAAACAAATATATCAGATATATCTCATTCGTAATTAAGGCGAGAGATGTTATGAATTTCTCAGAAATATATCTTTTTCCATACTTTATCACATAAGATCCTGATCCATGATTAGTTAGTGGAACTAGTAACCCATTATGTGTATAATAAATCTTAAAAATTATTATTAGTCAGTTTTATTATTAGTCATAATTATTATTATTAGTTATTTCCAATATATACAATAATATTTATAAGTAACCTGAAGCACAGATCTTCTACTATCTCAATTTGCAATATACACCTTTAATACTAATAGCTAAAATAACAGAATAATTGGTAAAAGCATATTAATCAGATCCAATACGTTAGAATTGCTCGAAATAACAAATGTCTGGAAGAGTAATAAAGCAATTCTCGCCGAGGGCGAGCAGAGCTAATTATTTCGAACGGCATACATTGCCGAATGGAATACACCGCAAAACCTAACCGCAATCTTGATCGATTCCCTCGGCGAACACGTCTGGCCGTGTTCGGAGGCCCATCGAGCACCTTTTGTGCGTTCGTTTCATGGCCCTTTGTCGCGCATAACTGCACAAGTATGCGCAGGCCTTTCTTTCATGGGAACGCTGCCCTCTCCCGGGCTATGACGCAAGCGTTTGGCCCCGTGTGCGCTCGTGTGCATTTGGCGCACGAACCGAGTTAATTATTGGTACTTGGAACGGGTCAGCCGCGGGGTCACTCGGTGGAGAAGCAGATGCGAGACCACGTGCACGCCCAACTCATTCTTCTCTGTCTTTCTTTCTCGCACATTCTTCCCGCTGTCATCTTTCTTCTCTGCTTTGCATCATCTCCGTTTCCATCTCTTTTTATCTCGTTCGAACGAGGGTTTCGCTCGGACGTTGCGCTCAGATTTCTGAACGGTTCTCGATTTGGTTATATGTATTTTTACATGATGCATTTGACACTCGACAGCAAAAATGGAAGTCTATGTTTTGTTCTGTAAATGAGAGTTTATAGCGTCAATTTATTCTGCTAAACTGTATTAGTATCGATCTATTAAGAACCAATTTATAGGTTATTATAATTTATAAATATTGCATATCGTATTGCTACACTGAATATTCTGTGTTCCTATTTGTCTCAGACAGCGATAGGAATTATCGAGTTTATTAAATATTAAAGTTAGTACACTTTCGTTCTCAAATATTATTTATTTCTTAGAAAGAGATTGATGCGTTGTATATACAGAAAGTTAGGAAACATTATTTTTTATTTATGCATTTTTGGGATTTTTTGATGGTTGGTGTGATGGTAATCTTTATATGTATTAGATATTATAATGTGCATTAATAACAATGGTATTATTATATGCATTAAAGACGTTGAAATTATGTGTTTTGTAACATCTACTGTCATTTTTGCGTGACTTAAGCTGGCAGTGTCACTGCTGAAGTCGCTGATACATTTATTACCAGACATGTCAGAAACATATATCTTATAAAAACTATAATAGTAGCATCTTTAGTTTGTTTGCATTTCGTCTCACAATATTCCCAAAATTTTTCCACGTTATTTTTAAGTATCTACAAACCTTTTTGTCACCTACTAAAATGAGCGTAAAATCATGGCAGTGAGTCGTATAGTATACAACAGAAGGTTCCATCGATAGCCGACAGAGATTGTAAACAAAGAATCGTGTACATACGGGGCAGATGTTCAGAAAAGAGCAGTCTCTCAAGGCACTCGACCATATGGTTTCCGGGATCCCGTGGCGTTTCTCGAACGGCTCAGGCCTACCCTAATCTCTAGACAGAACCTCGACGACACTTGTCCCGTTTAAAACAATACCAGCTTTGTAATGACCACCGGATGTTACGAGTTTTCTCGGAATTTTAAGGTTAAGTCGACGAACTCCAGAATAGTGAAGGTACGCTATTCGTTTTGGTCGGAGGACTGTAATTCGAATAATTTTCTCTGGGGCAATTGATTATCGACTTCCTTTTGTCTATATATACAGAATGTTTCAGAAAGAGTAGTACATCTGCAGAGGTAAAACTAAATAAAAATTATTTCTAAAGCTAAAGTTATTTCATTTGAGATTTCTGTTTCGAGCAATCGATTTTCTTTTTGTCAATGTACAGGTTATTTTAAGATGAGTGATATAACTGGGTAGAAGATTATTCATTAATTGAGTTTAAAGAAGATATGGTATGACAATTAAAAAGTAGATTTAACTTTTTTTCTTCTTTCATTTAGTATCAAATAAAATCATGAATTGAAGTTTATTGAGGTGTGGTAGTCATCTTGATTGTAGTCTCCGTAGCTGCCTGGCCGCTATAGTTGTGGTTGCTGGTGTAGATGTCGCTGAGGGATTACTGCTGCATTTTTCTTCTCATTTCTGATGCCGCAGAAGAAAAATCGGACTCCGGTCGCCGGGATTTGAACCCGGGTCCCGGAACGTTCGTAACCTATGGTGCTACTTACTGCGCTGCCGTCGTCCGACACTAGTTAGTGTCGAGTGGTGATATTTTTGCTGTCGAGTGCCGCCACATTATAAAAAGTGGTATGGAATTAAGATAATTAAAATGAGATGATACATCAGATTCGAGGTCTCATTGTGAATAGCCTTCATACCTCGGTTATGCTCGAACACTCTTACGGCAAAATATATGAGATTATTGGTTAAAGAAACAAGCTTCCTTAAGTGCAACAATCTATCCGTTCTGCAATAGCAATAGCAGTTGTGTTACTGAGAGGGATACGAAACCTTTTGGCGGGAAGGAAGGTATGCGAAAAGCTATCGAAAGAAAAGGCGAAACGCGTTAAGAACGAAGAGAAAGGCGCCAGACGAGGCTCGCCGCTGTATCCCCGATACTTTATAGGTATTCGTTTCGACAGCGTGTAATATTCATATCGTAATCGATCTCTAACCCTCGATACATCCGTGCTTCTCTCGAATTCACTTTACGATCGACCGATATCGTCCTTTTTTTCTTGGTTTGCCAATTTTCCTTTTTTCCTTTCCGTTTTGATATAGTGAATTGAATTGTGGTTACGATAAAAGTAATTCATGTACTTTACAATTACAATATTCTTTACGTGTGTGATTAAATAATTTTATTTATTAATTTAGAATTGATTTAGTTATATTAGAATTGTTTTATAAAACTGTGCAATTTGTTTGTTAATTCGTAATTTTCAAATCTGTATGTGGTTTATTAATTTTAAAGAAACCGAACGAACTCAGTTCAAGATAAATTATCTTTGAAAATATCGTTTATTAACAAACTCGAATTCCGCCTTAAAATTTAAATTTGTATATAAACTTAAGTCTAATTTACTATGCGATTGAACTTTACGCCCACCAGTAACAGCCCCGTAATATTTCTGAAAGAAAATCTTTTTCATTACTGCTCCATGTTTATTCTCAAATAATTATACGATAATTTACACACCTAACCTCTCTTGCAACGAATTAAACATATATAAAACAAGTGAAAAATATTTTCATATTTTCATTCATACATTTATCTCAAAGATATTTAATACATCTACGTTATCGTCAATAAAAGGAATACGTAAAGAATGGTATAAAAGCGTCGTCCATATAATCTTATCGCATCATTAATCAACCGATTGCATAATTTCTAGAAAGTAGTCAGATACGGTTTCATCCCCTCCCCTTCTATATCTACAGCAGTGTCACAGTTTGTTAGCGATGCTCTCCACCGCGTGCATCACTCGTACCATGATAGATCTATTTTCTTCGTCTCGTCGTTTGATATATTCAAAGATCTGCTCGATACGGCGATCGGTCCGTGAATCGCGATCATCACAATACGGTGCTGCCATGCGGCTTTTTCGTGACTTTCTCGGCATCCCCTCATCCTCGTTACGTTCTAACCTCTCTTTGTCTTCTTGAGTCGACGCGGCATCCCTTCCACGTAGTCTGGATAAATCCTTGGTGCAGTCCGTCTCTGACGTCACTTTCTCGATCGTTAGTTCTGTGGCACGTGGTAACCGTGGCATCGCGACCGCGACGTTCCGCGTGGTTCGTTTCCTCTTTGCGAAATTTTTGTTCATTTGACTGAAAACCGATTGAAATTTCCTAGTAATAATTAATTAAGATAATGTACGTAGCTGACCGTAATTATCTCTACCAGTTTAGATCTTGAATATTTCGTATCAATTACCCTATCTCGTTCAAACCTAAAGCAGTACAGACATCTTTTTTTAGAACTCAATTTGCCTTGAAAACTGATCAAATATGCTTCCAAATCATAATCAGTAGTAAGAATGCAGTACTGTGTTATGAAATACTATATTATAAAATTGTAAAACAATGTCTCTAACAATAGACTCTTACATGCTTCATATATGAATATCTATCTTATTTATCACGACTTCGATTCGTTAGATATACATACTTATCATATTTTATATCATTTTTATATCTTACTAAACCTATCCTACTGTACCTGTTAACACCAGAAGGTCGTACTTTCTGGATCTCAATCGTGCAGTTGGCAGTAAGCGCCCTTAACCTCCGTTCCGGAAACGAATCGCCGATTCGACGGTCGATTTCCGGATTAGATTGCGCAGGAAGTGTGTCCACGGACGAGGTGGGCTCTTCCGGTGTCACGGAGACGCAAAGGAATTCGTGGGGATCGATGTACTCATCGCCGATCGGCGTAGATCCCCGATCGTATCCAAGAACCTCGTCGATCGCATTGTAAAACGGCCATGAAACGTCATCCACATTGTTTCTGTCTCCGTGAACCGGATTCTTCAGCTCCTTTAACAAATTGCTGATACATAATATTTAACAAAAATCGAGGACTAAACGGACAATCGTGCCACAATTCGTATTTAGCGATCTTCATGTGTTTTTTCTTGTTTCTAGATCGTAAGGAATCTTTCGATAGGTTATACAAAGTGAAAATATTATTTTTAGCTAACAAAGACTTCCTTTAGATGATATGCAAAACACTGGTGTTTGCTACAGTTAGGTTAGAGACTGTTTAAGATCAGTTGCATTCTTGGCGTTACTGATTCGAGTGACATCTAAGAAATATCAGTTTGGAACTAAGGTATTAAAGCACATTTTATAGAAAGCACAATTTAGAATTTAGAACATGAAATCTGGGAGAAGTACTACTATACTAAGACATTATTCTTAAAAACCTCGAATCGACAATTCTGCACAAGGTTTAGAAACATGCTTATATAACCAGTTTTATAATCTGTTTTACATACTTATAACACTATTACACAATACTTGTTCTTCTCATTTTCACACGTTATAAGTGAAAATCGTCGTCTCATATTTAAAAAAAAAACACTTGCAGGTGATGTCTAGTGTCAACGACAAAGACATCAATTTAAAGTAAACGACGATGATATTGAATAAAATAGAAGTGAGAAAAGTATCGTGTCGAATTTACGAATTGTCGACGGTTTAACGCGGTATCATCGTGATTGGTGGTTTCTCCGCGTCGTGGCGCTTATCTCGCGGTAAGGAAAACGGGTTTATTATGCTTCACGCTGAAATGAACACAAACGAGGGTAAAGCAAACTAACTCATGCACGGGGATCAACGAGCGATCGTGGTTAATCGTTAGGGCAATAAAAGGCGTGTCTGTCTTGTCTCACTTTGTACTGCTGCAACAGGTTCGACCATTTCTTCTTCAGCACTTTGTAATGTACGTTAGCCATTATAGTAGGAAATTCTTCTCTCATCTGTTGCAAAATATACCTAAAGAATTGACGAAAGTAAAAAAAGATAGATATAGTAAGAGATGATTTCAGATAATGGACGACAATGAAACGCGTTCAGCCTCAGCTTTTTGTGTTATGTATTTTCGCGATTCGCATTCCGAGAAACGAACAGTGAGGATACTATTCACAATACGGAATAAAATCGGCCTATTGTTTTGCTTTTATCAATAAGCGTACGCGTTTTGACTGATAACGGAACGGTTCAAGAAGAACGCGTGATATAGTGGCCAAGATGATACGTAGGATGGAGTGCATGTATTGCTGTCAATTTCCGTTTCCGTTATTGTCACACGTTGCGTTTAGTGTGTTAGTATAATGCTTTCTTTAATTACAATGTGATATATCTAATATATTTTAATGCTCTAGATAAATAGTTGTATCAAACAAGTCGATTAAGCCTGTTAGATAATAGTAATGTATTTCAACGAGTTGTCATTTTAAAATTGTTATATGTTACATTTTGATTTTTTTAGTTGCACTGATAATTTTTTTTTTTCACTGATAATTTAACTTATTAAAAAACGCGATAGAGCAAGATATATTTTCTAAAATAGAGTCGATCTAACATTAACTATACATATATGTATATGATACGACATATACATATAACATATATAAAAAGTTTTATTTATTTATTTTGTTAAAAAATATATAAAAAATTATTTTTGAAGATGCTACATCAAAATATTTTCATAGATTTCTTCGCAATATTACCTAACACTAAATGAAAGCTAAACATCAAACAAATCCCCCAGACAATTTATAATACACCGATTAAATTCGACTAACATTTTTCCCCCAATTTTCGTCATAGTCGTTAATAATAGTGATTCGCGTGTTGATATTTCTGTATTCCGTGCTATTTTAGTACATACGATTTGTTTCTGGCAAAGCCAGTCTTTTTCGATTTCACCAGTTTCAATCAATTCCCTCAAAATGTAATTGCCTCGGTGTTTTCATTTAAATTTTGATAAAGAATGAAGAAAATAAATACAAATGTGAAGAATGGTAAAATATGACAACTGCGATTACGTTTCGACTTGTGAAAAATTATTCGTCCCATATCTTTACACTCGAGGTCGACTGGCGCGGGAATGTCGCGGTTGATAAATGATGCAAACGAGACTCTTTTCGTCGGTATTTTTATATGTGCGCGCAGAAGACGCGTTTCAACGTTCATTTAATTCCGCCGGTGTTCTGTGAGCCTCGCGCCTGTTTTTAGTACGTCGAGTTCTTAGAAAATTTTCTAATATTTATCAATGAAAAAAGTGATAATCAGTGTGATATATTGGTTGTATTGTGATTTGAAAGCAATTAGAAATTCCATTTCCTCTAAGCAAGTATAATATTTACACTAGCGTAAAATATATAATTTTGTGATTTTATAAAATATTAACAAAATATTTTTCGTTGATAATAAGATTGTGCAGTGAATTTAATTGATATTTAATGTATTACAGTGAATTTTATTTAATTTTTGACAATAACTTCTATAAAACACAAATATTTCAAATTTTCTTCAAAAAAGGTAGTAAACGTTATTTTAATCCAGTCGAGCAATTTTAATAAAAAAAAAAAAAAAAAAAAATATTCCAAATTTTCTTTAAAAAAATAAAGAAAACAGTAGACTACGAAATTTTAATAATAAAGGAAATATTCGAAATTTTCTTGGCAAAGTTCTTGAGCGCAGAGAAAAAAGTACCAAAGAATGAGTTAGGGTATATGGTTCGTATTATACTTACTCCCATCCAGCTTGGGCTGAATATTTGCGTCCGGTGAAGAGCTTTCCATTTTCCTTTCGGAGCTGAATAAACCGGCAGGTGAGGTTCTCGGTCCCTGTGGACATCCGCAAAACGGGAGGGAAAAATCGTTGTGACTACCTGCATGACTCGCGATTATTATCACTGTGGTCGTGGTAATGATTCCTATTAGACGCTTATTATATCGGCGGAGGAATGTTGTGTCTCGAAGAATGGGGCAGACATAGACCGGTTGACATGGTAGAAAGAAAAATAAGAAACGGTATGGTAGAAGAACGAGATAATGGGAGGAATAACAATTCGAACGTGCGCAATTTAATAGTACGGGAACACGTGGACAGGCGCGCACGACTGCGCATTCCATTTCTTCGAATCGCTCGAGTGCATCGAGATAAGTCCATTGGGTGATTATAAAAACGAGACGAACAATTTAGTTATATGGACAGTGAAATCATGTTATGTTTATGGGATAATCGCATTGTCATAGTAGTTACTTAGAAATGAAAAAAAGATGTAGAATCGAAACGAAGATAGAGAGTTATAGGGAAGGATGGTGATGGGCGAATGAGAAAATTGGCTGCGCGCGCAGTTGCAACGCGCGTAAATCTTTGGTAGACCAGTCAATGCGTCATAAAGCAACGCTACGATACGCGGTATAGACTGTAAATCTGGCCGAAAACAAGACAAAAGACAATAGGTAACAGTGAAAGTGGTAATAAATTGAGCGGTATGTAATTTGAATATTAAGATTTGAAGCATTAAGAAAGGTAGGAAGTTGTTTCGGAGCAATGCAGAAGAAGCGTCATAGTGATGATGACGCAAAAGAAATCCGATTGCGTGTCGCACTTGCGATACATTCACATAGCAAAACGGATCTTCGTGACTGACGTATACACAGGACGAATAAAAATATAAAGACAGGAGCCCCTTGATAAAGCGGTGTGTCATTCGTTTCGCGTCCAAGGCACAATTGGTATCGTCATAGATAAAAGACGTCATAACCAAATATGAAAGAAAGAATCGAGTATACACGTGGTTTTTATTGAATGACACCGTACACAAATGTGTTTATCGTAGAAGCCAGAACTCACATCGAAATTTCGCGTGCTGAGAAACCTCCGTCATGATGACCGTTCGATACAAATCTACAGAAAATACGATTGGACGTGTGAAAACTTCTCATAGTCGGAGATTCTGATGCGTACTAAAATCTAGACCTGGTTTCAGTCTTCACTAATGAGCAAGAGGGGAGTGTACGTGGAGTACATGCCACTACCGCCGTGGTGGAAACTGCAAACATAGATTTTGGTGGGGTATGCGATTCTGAGATAGAATATGCGCGAGTTTGTCCGTGGACAAGGCACATAACCGGCTGCTCTTTGAGTGTACGCCAACCAAGGAAGGAAAACAAACCGCGTCGCCATCTCCCATTAGAGCTGCACAACAGCTCTTTTTCCTCTTGCTCGGCCAACTGTGTGCTTTGCTCTCGTGATTCACTGTGTTATCGACGAGAAACCATTCTTAGCCAGCGATATCGATCCTTTCTTCGATCCTTGACAGAGATGCGCTTTTGTCAACAAAGATGTATCTGACAGTTCTTGTGTTCTCATAGGGTCTTTTTGTAAATAATACAAATTTTCTCGGCGGTATTCGAGTAAAATAAGAAGCTTCTATTTGTTCTTGTCAAAAAAGATTAATTTTAACTAGAAATTAAAACAGTTTGCATTTATCCGATATATATTATTGGATAATCTTGTCAAGGAAATTTTCATAAATACAATTAACTTCTAGTCTTGGCTACTTATCCCTTGACAACATCATGTAGCATATTCTCACCTCGCCAGAAACTCGTATTCTTATTAGATGACTTCCTGCGATCGTTGCGTAGTGCGATACGGTTTTTCAGTTTATTTGATTTTTTTCAAGAATATGTATTCTCTTTTCCCCTAAAGAAAAAGAGTTGTTTCACTTTTTGGCGTATTTGTGCATATATAAACATATTTTGCGTGTGCAATAAACCCCTGGACTTCCGAAATGCATCATATTTCACTTACATAAGAACTGCTTGTGTGTCGACGTCAACATCTTGCTTGCATTGATCTTCGAGTTACAAATAATTTATATCTCCATTCAGTTTGCCTTGCTGTTTCATTTATTTACTCATTAATGGGTATTCTTATGTATAAATTAATTTTCAGTTATAAACTAAAACTGCATACATCGTTTCAAAAATATAATACAATAACTAAAATTTCTAGTTGCATGCATAAGTTGAACGAATTTTTTAACATGAAATTGACGCGTTTAGTTTTGTGAAAATATGTGGAAATCGATAAATTCGATAATGTCAGTATGCATAAATATAGCGGAAGGTACACTGATATATTATCGCATTAGAAGTTCGGTGCTTTAAAAATAAGCAATTCGCTAATAACAGCTTTCAGACGAATATTTTCTAGTGCAAATAAAAATTTTTTCTCTTGAAATACGACGCGTTTCGCTTCTTTCACACGGTAAAGCTTTTCCAAGAATTTTTCATCAAAGTGCCTTTTCCTTTTTGAGTGCATAGGACCGAGCATATTTTTCCAGCAACAAAAGCCCTCAAAGCCCAGCTGCTACACGTTTTCTCTGTTTAATGATGCCCTAGACCAGAAAATCGTGTTTTTCCCCGATTGTCCAGCAGCATAAATTCTCGTGATCGAAATTCCGACATTTGAGGTGGCGCCACGTAGCGGCAGCTTTGACAAATTCTCCAAACACTATGACTATCTCTGTTTCTCTTACTTTATGTCGGTCGTAGCTTCGTATCTCTTTTTTCTCCCTCCTTCCGTTGAGAACGTATAGAATGGCCCACTCTTTTATTCTACTTCTCTGTCCAATATTTTTCATCCTCGTCCATCCACAAGCTATTCTCTGTCTTTCCCATTTCGTTTCCACACATAAGCCCGTTTTTAACTTTCTCTCTCGTTCACAAGTTACAGCACCCTCTGTTCTACTCCCTCTCTCGGCAAATCTCTTTTTCAGTCGACCAGCCGCAGCCTCGATCACTCTATCTCGCTCTTTCTCCGTCTCTCTTCTCCTCCGTGCCCTTCGTTTCCATGCAACCTCCCTCAGTGCGTGACGGGTCTGCGGGCCACGGAGAGCTAGAGAAGCGCGCGCGCGCGGCCATGTTTACTCGCTTTGGTGGCGTTTCTTTGTCGGACACAACGCATTCTTATCGGTACACGCTGTGATATTAATTATGCCTGCGGCCGGCCGCGTGACCACGTGTGCCCCGTGATTTTTACGGAATTGTGTTTTCTGTGCTTGAAAAGTGTCGTTCCTTAACTCTGTCGATTGAACGCCAAGAGCGTGCGCGTATGTTGGTCACTTCGGCTCCGATCGGCGAGCACGTTGGCCGAAACCGAAACGAACGACTAACCACGCTCGGTATTCGAATAACGAACAGTGGCTTTTAACCTGGAGAACGAAACGCGACGTGGATCGCTCGCCTCCGCGAGATGGAGGAACTGCATAACGGTGTCATCCTGATCAAGTGTAAGTTTCGTGAGTGGCTTGTCAAATGCTTCCTATCTCGCGTGGTGCGGTTTTATCGTGTCGCATGTACGATGACAGCGTTCAACCAGAAACAGAACGTTCACCCCTCTGACATTATTGGAATCCTTGATCTGCTGTCTTGCTAAAATACGAAGTTTCTTATCTACCTGTTGTATAGTTTTGAAATGCATTCATAAGTCTAGGTGTAGAATAGAGTGAATTCTTTTAATAGAAGGCTGTAGTTGATGATGATTTTGGTATTAATAATCATTTTTGAAAATGGTGTTCAACTCAGTGGAACATTGTTTGAAATATGAAATTGACTCCGTGCGACCGATTCTATTGCGACACGGTCGATCATTGTTCCGGTAATTGGCATCGGCACGGTTGCGTGGAAACGATGAAACGCCCCGTATCGTGCAGCGTCAGCTTCAGGACAGTGCCCGTTCCGCGTTCTTGGTGCATCGTCCATATGTCTCTTTCTCGCCTTCTGGCCGGATCCTCCCGCATATCGGTTCACGACGCCTATCATTATCAAATCCTCGTTAATACTCGTGAGTAACGCGAATCCGTTCGTGAATCATGCTGGGATTTTCAATCGCTGGTCTTTCGTGGTAGCGTACCGGTAAAAGTGATCGTGAAATTAATAATATGCTATAAATAACTTGCTGGCACTCGATATCATCCTACAAATTAGAAAATATATATCTATTTATATCCGATTTCACCATTGATCTCCTCCGTACTTATATTTGGTTCAGTCACAACAAATCTTTAACAGCGTCATAGATCTTTCTTAAAATATAACTAAACGAATATAATATAATAAAAACAGAAATTTGTATTATCATAACAAGCGTTTCATATTAAATATTTTATATATTATTTTTGTTTATTATATACATTCTATAAATTTCCAATAACTACATAAACATCGATACCGACGAAAAATAAATTTCGTAATTTTATTTCTTCTATGTGAACTCGGTAAATAAATCTGATAATTGCCGGTCGCACGTAGATCATTATGCCACAAAGCAACAATGTGAATACGTAGATGTATGAAATAGCCACATGTGTCATGAACACGGTATCAAAAAGTAAACCGTATGTTTTTACCACGGGATCGAGGTGCATTTGTCGCAATCGGCACGCCTCGTACGGTACAATCCGGCAGCTCCCCCGTATTGGTGCACGCGCGACACCTGTGAGATATCGATTTAAAATTCTAATTCGTCTCAATTCGAGATTGGGACGCTTGAGCAACCCATTTAGGACAACTCTACGTGGTTAGTTAATATGGTAATTTATGCCGAGTGATGTATGGCCTTATAAACCGGCGGCCGAGCTGGTATCGAATGTCTACTAGATCATAGGACCTGTTATTCGCGCGTGGGCGTGCTTTCTCTTATAAAAGTGCAGATTGAAATGTCATACCGGTCGGCGGTATTTCGCCGGTTATTAAAAATGTACCGTTGTGTTCCGTTCGCTTTTATTATTGTGCACGTACATAGATGAACCGGTTGAGATAGTGAAAGGGAACAAATAGATACTAATTTGTACCTTTCGAAAGCGACACCGGTAATCGTACGTCCACCAACCTCTGATTGAATATTCATAAATGAACGAGCAAAAAACATCTTGTTTGGTTTCTGTGTACCAGGAGATCATCCCGTGATGCGCGCGCCTCGTCAATCTTCTCCCATGTGACCACGTGGTTTTCTTCGTGCGTCTTGTGTTTGTTGCTCCCAGTAAACGTTAAATCGCTGTTTTCGCCGGTCCAAAACGAGATTTATTACGTAAGCGGAGCCTCGACTTTCGCATGTTTCATTAATATCTATATAAACTGTTCGTTTTATCGTCATCATTTTAATTTTCAAATAATCGAAAATATTTCGTGGTAGCGTTGTGTATCGTCTAACGTAGTTGTAGCGTAGGTAGCAGAAAATTTGTACGGAACCCAGCTATTACGCGTATATGTTTGTTGTTACGAAGGGAGAACGGGGGAAGGAAAAAATATATATAGAATAGAAGAAAAAAATGGGACACTGACCGTGACAAGCATTGCATGTCTGCAACCGCAAAAGGCAATTCGTAGTGATAATAGTGCACGGCAATACACGTAATTCGATATAACCTATCGTTTCGCTGGACGCGAGTCACTTCGCTTTTCCTAAAAACCTGTTTCACTTTACTTTTCCTTTCTGCCATAGATATATGTAGATCAACACGGAGTTCAATACCTCCCGATATATAATGTTTATCTACTTTAACCTTCATATAAATTTTAAATACACGCATCTTTTTACAATATCATTTAACATTATTCATTTAATAAACAAATAAATAGTTATATAGTTTGTATGATGCTACATATAAGCCTCTATAATTTTGATAGCTCTTCTATTCTCGTCATCAGAAGAATGTGTACCAAATCAGAATTTCATGAAAATCTTAGCCCACCTATGCTTCCTCTGACTCAATCTCCAAATTATAGACTTGCTAAGTGACGATTCTGAGCAACGCACTCTTCCTTTCCCTTTCTCGTCTTCTATTATCATAGAGTTATAACAAAAAAATGACAAAGAAACAATTTTTTGCAAAGAAAGTTAGGTTATCTTAACATTCCCTTATTGCTGATCAAACATTCAAATTCAAGGTTAACTATTCCCAATAGGTAAAGAAGAAAACTCACTGATCGCTTTCCGAACGATTGTTTATAACGGTCGAGGTCGTTGTGCTATTACGTAATATCCTGTGGAAGAATCTCTGCGCGAATACATACTACTTCGTATCCCATTGAAAATCATAGCCGCAGCTATATAACGAACTGGTTTGGTTGCATCGCTGGGGAGAAACAGTTGCCGCCTAATCTCAGTTATGCGTGTTTAAATGCGAACCGGGTAAGAGGACAGGGATAACGGGGTGCGTAGTCGCAGTAAATTCGGCTCCCCGCTAGCGAAAAAGGAAGTATTCTGGTGCCGATGACTCCTCGAATCGTGGACTCTGTCGTCAGAAATAAAGTTAGTGGGGAGCACGTGTGTCACTGTAAAAAGCTAGTCTCTCCGTGTGCCGCTCACACGGCTCCGGACACACACGAGCTACGTGCTTACAATGAGCATTCAAGTGGCGCGCTGTTGCCAGACTTATATTGCCCACACTCCACTAGTTGCTTTTAACTAATTGACGCGTCCTAAAATTAATGCCCGCACACTATAAAACGCAAAGCATCGTTTTTTTTCTTCCAACTCCTCGTTGATTGGTATATTTAGGTATAAACAAATAATCGTTAAAATAATTGTTAGACAGGTGAATCAATTAACAAAAACAGTTAGTTTATAGGTAAGAGGGATGAAGATATTAAGAACTGGAAGGCAAATATATCACAATGGAAGTATGGAAATATTGAATAGCATATTTAGCTTATTTTCAATAATAATTGTTTCCTATAATTAAATAATTTTTAGACAAGTGAATTAGTCCATTTGTTATTATTCGTTTACAAAAATATTGATTTTTAGATAAAAAGAAAGATATAGGTTAGGTTTATCCTCAATAAAGATCGTTCTTAATAATATAATTTTTAGATATGTAAACTAATTGATCGATGCTCTTCTTTCATAGAAACGTAGATTCTCAGTAAGAAAGACACGAAATAGGTTAAGAACTGAATGACAACCGTTTCGCAACAGAAATATGGAACAGTTAATCAGCACGCTAGGATACAGCGATAAACGACAAGCGTAGTAGTTAATCGGCTGTACAAGTATAACATAATTTGACGTTGTATAGACATTTGTGACGCATTAGATTTTACAAGACTCTTCCGGAAGACAAGGACGTTATTGTATATCCTGTATATAATTGAATTGCCCTCGCGATTAATTATCGCGCCTTTTCGTCACGAGCCATTCAGTAATTTATTGATTTAAAAAATAAACGTCACAACCTTGTTAGAAGAATTAACAGCAGCAATTAATTTAACCTTCAAATTTTGTACGACATGCTGAATGATATTAGGAAGAAAAACATCTAAGCTGATCTATGTGAGATCTCTTACCACATGCATGAATTAGATTCGCAATATTGTTCAATGTGCTCACGAACGAGAAAGTTCAAACATGGCGTGTGGGTTGTTAGAATGTTCAATAACGTCAAACAATTGACCTAATCTTCTCTAAACAACCTATTTGTATTAACTTTGTTTCGAACTTTGAAAGAATATGAGAATATAAATGAAGACTAAGAATATAAAAGAAAGGATATAAATGATGTTAAACAAGTAACTTAACCTTCAAACCTCCGAGTGTTGCATTTGTATTAATTATTCAAGCTTCCAAAGAAAAGCAAAATTATTTAAATTAATCCACGCGAGATTCCTGGCACGATACAAATAAAATTCGCAATACTATTCAGTATATCTTCAACCGAGGAAGTTGAAACATAACATGGAGGTTATCAGAATGGTCGACAATAAACAACTAATCTAACCTTCAAATTCTCAAACAATCTATTATAACTTCCGAATAGTATCGAAAAATATTGAAACCAATACACCTGAGATTCTTGACAAGATATGAATTAAATTCGCAATATTACCCAATATCCCTGCAAACGAGAAAGTTCAAACGCGGTGTGTGGGATGCATCTCTCGGATATTGCAGCTACCGTCTGCACGCGTTCGTGTACGCGTCTATGTATGAGAACGGTCGTGTACCTGCAGTTTGTTGTGCATTGCCGCGTTGCACCTGCATGCTATGCCTTACCCGTTCTTATTTAAAACCAAGCGAAGCAGACGGCGACGGGATGCATTGAAGAGAACACGCAAAGAATCGAGGGGATGCGTATATAAGTACCCAGCTTCTATTTTCGAAGAAAGGAAACAATATACCTCGCCTCGTAGGCGAAGTGCATTTACGTGGGTGTTCGATACAACGAGCATGCTTAACTGGTTCGACTGGCTTGAATTGTCTTGCAGGTTTCGAGGCATGCCGATGCATCATGCAGTCGAGGCAGCCGGTGCTCGCGACATCCCGAGCACATGTGTTCGATATGTTCGCATGCATATGTATATGTGCATATTCAGTTAGAGTGCGTTTAGAATGGATGCTGTTACGCATTTCGCTTATGAGTGTATTACAGCATGAATTGGGGAGAAATGATAATCTGTATACGGGAAAATATAGTGCATACTTATACGTACGTACGTATAAGGCAGTTATTGTATGTACGTACAATCACAAAAGTAGTCAATTGTTTGAAGATTTCATATCTAATGTTCAGAGTATAATTGTTTACTGTACATTTTGGTTTGCTTTCAAATCAGATCATCATTGTTAAAAATAAATTTCGAATTATGTTCTCTTTTTTATTCCATACATAATTTCACATAAGATATGTTGAATACCTAATATCACATGATTTTGTGATCGATTATACGTATACATTATATGATACAAAAAAATGAATCTTAATAATTCATAAACATAGTATGTATTATACTATAGTCATATATATAGAGTCCCAGACTAAACATTCGATCTTTTCATTACATCGCTTGTTAGCGCCCTAATCAGTTGGTCTTCATGTGTCTCATTCACTTTCTTCGTCACGAAATGTTATATGTTTTGATACACTTATCGCGTTCTACGAATATGGTGCTCGTACAGTACGATTGTTGGACGAAGACTGAACTTTGTCAACGTACAGTAATGTTTGAATATTTGGGTCACAAATTTGTCCATTACTTTTGGACACCACTTGTCCTAACCTTAAATGCTCAACGAGTCGCCAGTAAGTGCTTGATCTATCGTCGGTTCAAATAAATCTTAATACTTAATGAGAAACTATGACAAAGAAGTTAAATTTGAAAAATAGCAAATAGTCGCTAGGCCAGTTTTTGATCGTCACACCTGCGTAGGATATTTCTGTTTGTTCAAAAGTCCTTATTTACCGGGGACTAAGCAAGAGCCGATGCACCTGCTGTGTATTTCCCCTGTCCTTGCCTTTGCCGATGAAAAGAACCATCCGAATAGAGCAAGTAAATGAGAGGTTAAGAAGCAATGCTTGAAAGCAGCCAGGCAGCATGAAAAATACTTCTCCGCTGATACTACCATGCGCGTGAATCCGTAGTGCGTAATAACGTTGGAAATAGCGCCACTGTCTCCGTGGCCGTTCTAGAAATTCGACGTGACTCAAATAGCGCCATAAACGTTCGCGATTCATTTTGTATATTCTTAAACCTATTAAACCGTACCGATGTAAATTGGAAAGAACTTAACTGAAGAGCTACAATGATCCGTTATTGTTGAAACCGTTTTAATGTAAGGTAACACGTGTTTGAAGTATTGACAAAAGTCCCTTATATGTTATATCGAAGCACTTTCATATATATATGCCCACTCGTTTCCTCTTGTATGCGTCGCAATCTTACGCGTTCCATAATCGCCTCATATCAATGCAAAGAATTAACAAAATAGATTAGTAGCGTAAGTGATAAAATGTATAGTCTCTCACCCTACTGTTCCACTAACAAGTAACGTGTGTGAATTATTCACACTCGTACGAATCTCTGCGGATATACATCCTACACAGACGAAGATAAACGACGGACAGGATATCGATAACCATGATTTCGTAACATCTGAAAAATCAGGTCAAGCTAGTCGATGCGCGTTATACATTTCATGTAATGGTCCCGTTTTAGGACCGATTTGGACAATTTAAGAAATTTTAGCATTTTATTATTGATTTAGCATTATTATACCACGACCATGACCTACTCTGACTCATAATATCGAAAGATCACTATGGTGACGTACTCTTCCTGATACGAAATTTTGTTTCTCTTTACGAATAGTTTTTTTTGACGAAAACGATTTTGTCGGAAAATTGGTGAAATGATTTACGATAGCGTGAGGAATCTGTTAAGTTAACCACGTGACTGTAATCAATCGTTTAAGTGACCCACGCCCCCTGCAACGAATCGACTATAGGTGACCCACGCTGTTCGTGTCTAATTGCTTGCGTGACCCGTATTGTAAATCGTTCATGAGATTTATGGTCTACCTTTTCTATAATTTACTTGCAAAATATAAAACGATCTATATTGAAACTAGTTCATATCGGTTACATAAAATTTATTTCAAGAAGGTACAATCTGTTGGTCGATAAAGTAGATTCCCTTAGAATCGATCAGAATTTTTCTACTAGACCGCAGTGATTCGAGAGTGATTCGCGGGTAGTCCGCGATCGCGCAATGATATCATGAATCATCGACAACAAATCGATCAGATCACACAGTAACGCGACGTTTCAATTATTCACTCTACCTTTTTTTATTTCATCGATATCGTTTTGTAAATTCTGAGTATCTGTAAAAAATTTGTATGTTTGATCGAATAGGTGTAGTTCAACGTATGCAAATCACTGTATCGCGATATCATCGTATGACTAACCTTATTCGTATATGCGTAGCTTCCTTTTGCATATCCGCTTGTACATCTGCTTTTTATATTTCTATGACACAGTGAATAGACATACTATATAACATACTAGTACTTCGCGAGTGATTTTATCGAAATCATATTTCATTTTCGGTCCATTTAACTTCCTTTTTAGAATGCTCGTGAAATTCAAAATAATTATAGTATGTTGCACAACAGGGTTCACTATACATTATTAATTCCTACATATTATATAATCTGGTTGATTATTGTATTATCGTTTTTGAAGAATAAATTGAAGAAATTAACCTGTTTTAACAATTACATAGAAAAGAAAATGAAAAAAGAGAGATTGCTTACAAGAAAGAACTATATCCAACAATACGATCAACTAACAGATTTTACTATATTTTTACAAGACTATTTAAATTCATTCGATCTGATCACAAATGATTAAGAACATGCAAACTGTATTATTCACACATTGTAGCAAAAAGATTAACTGACCAAAAGTAAAAATTATCAAATCGATTTTCCAGGAATTAAATTATCAAATTATCAGAAACAAAATTTTGCTTCTTACCCAACCTTTCAGTAACTCGATAATATAAAGCGTTGAACCGATCGCGATTGGAGTAATGTCCGACATCTCTCCTCCTCCTCCTCTCCCCCTCCCTCCTCCCCCTATGCTTGTGTGACGTTAAAGATTCATTTCCACCCTGTCGTCGAAACGATCGAAGGAATAGACCGTGACGTTACGCTGGGGCCGGTTGACGCGCAGACGAGACGCGTGAAACGCATGCGCTCGCGCTATCGCGTGCATCGCGCGAGACAAGCTCGCTCGTCCCTCTGTCTCCGTTCCGCGAGAGCGTACGCGTGGGCCGTTCGCGACGGAGGAACGAACGACGCGCGACTCGCGAGGAAATAGTGTCGATCGTAAGCTCCGGCCTGACGGTCGCGTTTCTTTCTATGATCAAATCCTTCCTGTGTTTACATCCGTGTTCGAAAAGAGAAAAAACTGACGTTCAACTTCCTGCTGGAGTCGATTGTTCTAAATTGTCAAATTGTATTCAAGTGTTTTTTTAAAAGTAATTTGGAATTTACGCTTTTTTCGATTGCAACGTTGTGTAATAAATATATTTATATCGGTGTAAATTTGTTATCTTAGTAACTTGTTTTTTTTGATAACGTGGCAATGTGGTAACGTTTTAGTAACGTCGGTGGTCTTTAATGTTGAATAAGAAGGGTATGTTTAATACAACATTTCGAGAGTACGAGTTCTGAGAGCAAGATCTAGCATCGACTTCGAAGCCCCATTTTGTTGAAGTGAAGCTGGTTAGTAGATTAGCTAGGCCGCAAACGGGATGCTTTTCTGGTTGTGTGGGTGTGTGGGAAGCATGCACTGTGGTTGAATGTCGAATTGGTTGCATTGAATCGCGCGCTGAATTGACTCCGCGTGAGGATTCGGAGGGTAATTAAGGATTATTGTTTTGTTGACTTTTATGTGTTATGAGAACTCTGGATTATTGTCTTTGTTTTTGCTAGGTGAATGTTAGATGAAATCTCTAATGCGAACAGAAAAATTCGATAAAATCTCTGATACCGTCAAATAATCGCTAAATCTATATTTCTATGTATATCAATTCATGAATTATTTTTTTCAATTAAATTAGTTTGCAGTACATTATTAAACATTAATAATAAATATTAAATATTATACTTATCCCAGGAATAAATACAAGTATTATCAATTTTTCCAATGTTCAATAGGATAAAAACAAAGAAATACTGTTTGCAAGAAAATACCCGTGCCCCAGGGCCAATCCACTTGTTAACGTTCTGTAAAGTTCGCGCTCCAACGACGTGCAATTGTGTGGACACAATTGGACGTTCGTATATGTCCATATATTTAAACGTGAAAAGGGCACGGGTGGATAGGTCCGATAGAAAAATGAACAACGGAGAAACTGTTCATTGTGTTATACTAAGTTGGACAGAGTTATATTTATTTTGTCAATTTCAGAAAATAGAACTCGCCAGCTTTGACTGATAGATAAATCTTGTGGAGCAAACCAACAGCTCCTCCGCGGATACGCACAATGTTTTAAAAGGTTTAGGTAAAAATTTTAGACCTGAATTACATATATCAAAACAAATATTACGTAGTGACAGAAAAGAAAAAAAATAAGTTCAAGCAGATGGTATTCATATATTGTTCCTATTATAGACTATCAATCTCATTTAAAGAACATACTCAGAGACAATTAAAATATACTAATGCCATATAACATCTCAACAGGAACACATTTAATAATTTACATAAATTTACAAGTTTTTATATAAGTTCATACGGATTTTCTTTCTTGTTTTGGGATAGAGTTTATACTCAAATTGCTATTAATTTTTTTTAAATACCAAATTTTTTGTGTGTATAACTTACTCTCCTATTGTTCTAAAAATTGTTTCCATATTTCGCGTAGTAGTCAAGTTCGTTCGTGTGAAATCGACCTTAAAGAGATTCTTTCTCCGTAACAAAGATTCTGAAGCTTTTAAAGGATTACTTTATCTCTGCCACGGAGTGTACCGACTTAGAGAAGAAACTCCGCTCGTTTTCTTCGTGTCGCGGGCGTCATTTCCAATTCGTTTAAGTTTAAGGTGTAAGAGAATCGAGGAATGTTTTTCTTTCTCCTGTAAAAGAACACGTGCTCTCGTAGCTGGTGTACATGCACGCGCTAGATAAATACGTTTGTACTCTGTGTGTTCACTCGTGCGTGGCCAGTCCGCGTGGGTGGACGATGATACGTTTTCAAACATTTTCGTTTCGTGAAAGTCCGCGTTGCGACACCAGCGCTTGAAAAAATAAGTCGAGTGTTCGGTGAATCGAGAAAACGAGTCATTCTTCGGCTGCGCAGTTCTTCACGAAGAGCGAAGTAACATTGTTGGCAGCCGTTTCCGTTTGCTTATCATGAAAATGGTAAAGACTCTTTTATAATTATTTCTGTTGATAATGTCACATTGTATGATTTTGGAATCATTAATGACAGTTATTAGCATTTGTGATGTTTCTCCTTTTTCTTTCTTCTTTGAGAACTTTAGACTCGTTGATAAAAATTGAAATTTCAATGCATAATTTTTTAAGCTGCATACATGTTTCCGTTCAATTGACGTTTACATAAGCCTTTTAAATACGGAATTGTTAAATCACGCAGACCCTTTTTTTATTGATTAGTTTCTGTTGATAATTTTCTGAGATCTATTAAAGTAAGGATCGGATGTAAGATCCCTAGAAAATCACAATTATCGACACAGAGCATATCTAGCATTCGAAGCTTTATTGATCATAGCGCAATGAAAAAGTAATAAAATGGTTCTTAATTGTACTTAACTATCGTGCAATAATAGGGTATGAACTAGTACCAATATCTAGCGACGTGGAAACGATCAACTATGTTTTAAAGAGTCGCTAAATTACCGGTTGTTCCTCTTATTATTGAACATAATTTTCTTGATCGTTGCATACGATGCATGGTGGCGCGATAATCGACTTCCTGCGCACGAGTAAACGCAAGGGGTGTCCCGACCGGTCGTGTTTATCTCCGAAGACAGTAATGATCGAGTCTACCAATGGTAGCGATCCATGATTTATCCTTTAAGCCTCGGATCTAGCAGTTGTCGTTTTTCATTCTTCGAACAGCCTGTTCAAAGAGCATCAGTGCATTGTTTCTCTCGTCTCACTGATGGTTGATAAATCTTACGACAAAGTACACGCATATATACTTATACTACCAGTCAAAAGTTTAGAATCGCTTGTTGGATATTTGAAGGAGAGCTTAAGAGAATATTTATAAATTCAAATAATTAAATTCTCAATTATGTATATCTTATTCTAGTACATAAAATGAGAGTAAAAAAAAAAAAGATTATTGCCATGGCTCTGTTTTTCTATTTAAATCAGAGAAAGTATTTTTTATATGGAGTATTAAATACGATAGAAGAAACTTCTATATAATGAACCTAATAAAGATAAGAAACACTAAACTATATTTAACTATTTTTAAGCTTGTTTTCAATTGTGCTTTCATAAATCGTGAATATAGAAGTGAACCAACATTTTTTAAGGTTAGTGTGATGCGTGTGTATGCGCATGCGCACGTGTACTTTATGATACCAACGGAGAACCCGTACAATTTTGTACTGATCTTATCTAAACTGTGAGGGTGTGCAAACCGAAATTATCACAGAAACGTTTTAATCTCAAGAGAATAATGCACTCGTTCAAGGAGAGCCGTCAGAAAGTCGTGAAAAATCGCAGGTTCAAGTTTTGGTAAATTTTCGTTCGTGAAATCTTCGAATGAATTTTTCATGTTTTATCGGTGGTCGAAATTTATATGTTTTCGCATTTATATTTATATTAGATTTACTGAAATTTCGGTTTAATACTCATTTGTTTTTGTGTTTTTCAATTCATACGAGATACTCGGGTCGTAAAAGCAGGAGCCTGTACATATGTCAGTCTCTCGAGGTCAAACTGACGTGTCGAGCAAGCATTCTGAATGCGTTATGTGTCGTTCGTGGCGGTTTCCTGTTCGCGAGAAGAAAGGATATAACGTAAAGATCGCGTCCTTTTTGTCTATGATGTTTTTATCCTTGAACATTTAACCTTCTTTCGTTGCACGACCTGGAGCGACGTTGTCTGTATGTATTTAGGCTGCTTCTCTTTCTTCTGAATCATTTTTTGTAAAAACCGAGACAACAACGCAGCTGCATACACGGCGACTGAGATAAGTCACCATCTCGTTATTCCAAGGGTCAGCGTATCTCTAATTACATTAAGGAGAAGGATTTAAGGTTAGAATCAGGACTAAGATTAAGGCTAGGATTTCCAAAAGAGAAGAATTTGGTTTCATTTTTCTTCTTTTTATTTCGTGCTTTTAGAATATATAATTTTGGAATAAAATATTAACCTATTAATGATATTATTCCTTAACTATTCTTGGAAACTTCTATAATTGCAGAATTAAAAGCGGATAGAGATAAAATAATTCCAGTTAGGTCTACTTCAATCCTTGTAAATGTCAATGCAATAAATAAATTATAATAATTAAACTATACGTATGAATAGTAAGTGAGATTTAATCTAATAAATGTGTTATTAGAGCAGAAAAAGATGATTAAACTCGTGCACCCATTACAAGCGATATACAACACGAGATCATTTTACCTATCTCTGTCTTTACCATTTACAGAAATGTGACGCAATGCTGCGTCGTATGCTTTAACAATTACACCGTTGATATACCTTCGAAGATCGCATCATTCGTTGGTAAACGTGATTCGTATGCATCATCGTGTTTAATAACATCATGTTACGCGCTAGACACAACTTTTTCATAAAAATCATACAATAAATGTTAAACCCATTGTTATTCTTAGGCCTAATAAACTGACAAGTTACAGATTGTAAGTTATAGACTTCTTTCTATATTTTTATAACGTTGCATAGAATAAGGTAATGTGAGGATTTGTAAAATTTCATTTGTTTTATTGTTACTGTTATACAAGAAAATTTATTAGTGCTAGTAATTTATAACCTGTGACTTGTACAATTTTACTAGTAATATTAACTCAAGTGTGTAAGAGTGCACTGTAGAGATGATCGTGAAGAAATGAGGAAAATAGCAAGGTGAAACATAATTTGTGACCATCACGACATGTTTATTCGAAGGACGACCTTGTCGAATAACTAGAAAATTTATACGTATTCCCATTGTTATAATAGGTTATGATCGTGGATGATATAGAAAACAAGCGTGAACTGTCGGTAAAACGATTACAATCTTACAGGGTGGCCTTGAACATGACACTGCGCATTTTTCCTTGAATCGCTCGGTCTTATTAGCGAAGAACGATCTCTCCTTAGAAATCGAGCTTAATCTATTGCAATATTCATACTGGATTGAAAGTTTCAAATGTTTGACGAACAGATGCGCACGCGCGTACAGGTTATGTATGTTGAATTATGTAATGAACATCCTTCATGAATATCCAGTGGCTGATCTATTAAGATACAAGATCCAAGGTTATGGGAATATCGATAAAAATATAGCATATATTGACGCTGAAACTGTAACAAGTTTAATCGAAAGTGCTACATAACCTATGCTTCTTCCTATCGATCTTATACTTAAATAGAATTTAATACAAAGCATATATTTTTTTGTATTTTTATTAATCTTTTATGAACCATCCGATTATTTTTTAAATGCAGAGGTAACTTTAAAGGTAAAGATAACTATACTACCGACACTATATAATTACTTAAATTTAATACTCGTAGCGAATTTATTGACATATTGTTATGTAGTGAACACGATCGCCGTTATTACTGGTGTTTATCAAATGAACATGATTACGTACTAAGTGTGCGTCGAAATCTAGTGAGGTTAATAGGTGAAACATTAAGTGAATATCAGTAGTCACTGATGCGTTCGTTGTACAGCTCTTTAGGGATTGATAAACAGTCTCTTCATGCATGCATGACGCGTCGTTTGACATTAGGGAGGAATTTATAAGAGCTCGATAGTATCATTTGCAATATTATGTGGCATTCATTTATATTATTCACTGAATAGTCACTACAGTATTGATTCAATAAGGAATTTTAATAGAAGGAATCTTTCAGATATACAGAACCTACGTTTACTTGATAAAATAATTTTCTCCACAGGGAGATATTATAGGATAAAGTATATAAATCTATTGTAAGATATTGACATCTTTTGAACTTGAACTTAGATCTTTTCCTTGACAATTAGAGTGTACCGTGTATGATGCTGAGACTGTCCCTTGTACGGAAGTGGTAGGTTCCACGCGTTGTTGGTTTTATTGGGTCTTCCGGTGTGCGTGCTGTGCTCAAGTTACTTTGGTGTTAACATCAGGGTGACTATATGGTTAACGCAAGTCGTTTTGCGTTTAGTATGCTCTTTCCCACATTTATAAACGTAGCGTAAATATTTTCGCATGTTTGGATGCTTTTAATCGAATTTAATTTAAATTTCTGTTACGTTTGTTTTTCTCAAGTATTTGATATTAAAAAAAAAAAAAAAAAAAACGCAAAATCTGTGAACGAAGTTGTCAAGTTTCTTAAAAGTAAAAATATTTTTAAAATATTTTCTCTTACATACCATCTATTGATAATCAAAATATATTTACTGATGTTCATTATGTACACATGCACTACTTAATAAGTTACGAATTTAGAATAATGAATTTAATATTTATGAAATGATTTGTAGGAATAAAAATATCATGGAGAAAATACTTGAGATGAAGTGTGTGAGAGAGTAGGATTAATGCCTCGCCTAACCTGACTTTATACGAGGAAAGGTAAACATTGGCCATTGTCTACGCTTGTCTCTAAAACGTGGGAACGAGTCAAGTGTTTAATTCGAATGATTGCTGACCGGACAAACGCGGTCCACGCAAAGCTCATAAATGACGTTAGAATTAAATGATCGAGCACATCGCTCCATATGTACATATACATTTCGACATTGCAAGTGAAAGTGTTCTTTATAAGAAAAGGATTAACAAGATAACTTCTTATTATGTTTTGTGTTATTATTTCTAGGATTTATGCAATACGCAAAAATCTGTAAAATATAGTACTTAGTATACTATTTAATAAACGAAACAAAATCGTTATTTAGGTTTCATCTTTTTAATTATTTTCATAAAAATATGAATTATTAACCTTCAAGTTTCTCGTGGCAGTTGCTTCTAAGATTTCAAGTAGTTTGCTCTAGTACGTATCCTACTATTACCATAAGAGCAAATAACTGTAATTCGTGTTCTGTTTATATACTCAAAAGTTTATCATCTATATATTATTATCTGCTGTCTATCGAAGTTTATATATTCTAATTACAATATTATCGTTTATTTCTTGTATTAGGAGAAATATTTACCTCGTTTAACGAAAATGCACAACGCAACTAAATAGTGAGTGAAACCGTGACCTTGAGGGTAATAAAGGTTATCTATATCTCTTAGCTGCTTCGTGTTCGAACAATAATACCTCTTTTAGCAAATTCACAGTACATGGCGAGTAAAGATCAACTATGCATGAAATAACTAAACCAATATTATGACTTTAAAGAAATGACTCAAGTAAACTACCCTTCTTATCTTCGTTTATACTGTTTCTAACATGTTTAGAGCAAGTTTAAAGGTTTTCATATGATACGAGTCCAAAGCGTTTGGTGTTCTTCCATTAGTAAATCGCAAATATTTGGAAAGCTATTAGGATAAAGAGAAATATTGCCAACAGTCCAAGTTTAATTAATTGATTAAAAAAAAAAAAAAAAAAAGAACATTATGGTATACAAGAAATATTTATGTAAATTTTTCAACATTTAAAAAAATAATAATTTGTATAAAAATTCACAATCTCTACATTCCCGTTCATTGGTGTACATAAGTAACTCAAAAAATGAGGAAATGAAGATAATAGGTGCGATATGTAATCGATAATGAAGGTTTTATCCACTTTCGAAGAGGAGTGATCAAATCCCGAACGATTGACACATATTGTATAAATAGAGGCTGTCGTCACACGTTTCACAAAAATGTAGTTAGTATTAAGAGGCGTATGGAAATGAGTTATCTTGATCTCGAGAAGGTTGTTGTTTAGCGAACGTTCTTACGAAACTTATGTTGCTTCAAACACTAGATTTGTAATACCATCTCTTTTTTCGTTTCGCTAACGATAAAGCTACTTTCTTCTTGAAAATGTAGTATTCAAAGTTGGAATAACATATCGATATCTTCTATGACTATTCTATATTGAAAAATAATTACAAATAAAAAGCTTTTTCAGCATTTTTTAAATTACATACTTCTAAGTATTTTATTGAATTTTCGCAGAATTTTTTACATACTTAAAATATATGAAAATCACGCCAAACCTGAAAGATCCCGGTATTGGAGTCTGAAAACACAATGTGCCATTTTAGGATTAAAAGTCTTTTGAGCATAGTAGAACACTGTTTGAATATTGGGATCAGCTTCGACTTAATTTATCAAGGCATCATTACCCATTGAACTAGAAACAATGCCTACACAACTAATGGTGTCTAACAAATAGGAGAGATCAAAGTACACAGAGAATAATGCCCTACTTTTAGTTGGAACTATCTATCTTTTAAGGAAAATTCTTTGGTAATATTATTCCCTGAACTTTGTTCGATACACGAGAATAATTTGGAAGATTCGTATTTGTAGAAACTTTAGAATAATTGAGAACTTGTGGGAATCGGTTAATACTCTTCGCCATCTAGCTGTGGATACGGAAACTAACTAAAGAAAGTTCTATAATGATAATAATTAAATTTTTGGTAAAAGCAAACAAAACAAAAAGAGACGGTATTCAATGTAATTATTGCCTTTTGTTGATTAATTATATGAATAAGATCGTAATAAAAGGGATGAATCTGGATGTTCTTATTAATTAATGATAATTTAATTATTAATAATTTTCATTATGGCGCTTAAGTTAGAGTAATTTCAGACTAACATGTGTCATTTCATTGTAGATGAACCACGTTCAAGGTGTAGATCATGGGATGACGTAGGACCGACTAAAATGGAAACTGTCGGCCAAACGCACAGACAACATCATCCCTCCTTAGAGGCAACTAGGTCCAATACGTCGACACAGTCGGCTAGAAGCGAGGACTCTTGGTGCTCAGCATCGGATCATGACCTTTCCTCGGACGACGAAAGTGAGAAGAGTAATATCAGTATTAAGTAAGCACCAATTTCATCGGATAAATTTTAATAAATAATAGCTATGAATAACTAGATTTGATGTCATTTATTGATATCCAATAATTTAAAGTTTCATAGTATCTAAAAAAAAAAAAAAAAGATACCGATTTTCCATAATACATAATTTAGATATTTTTATGAAATTTAAACTTTTTCATTTAATGTCCTTTTTTCGAATTGTCATTAAAGAGAGGAAGAGACCTCATGACTTGAATCAGTTCATCAATACAATTGTTGTTGGTTCAACAAATCAATCATTGGTCTGCTATTTCTTCCCACACTGGCATCCTCCTGAGGGCGTATATAATTAATCGGAACAATTGTTAATTCTCCATAGAAGCAATTGCCAATTGAGGAATACGTTGCACAAGGCAAGGACGCTGTGTGACAAGTGGAGGCCACAAAATATGCGAGTGAACAATGCTGACCCATTGGATTCGCCCGGAAACCATGGAAGACTATCTAGATGGTTCAGTATCCGGAGAGGATCGACACAACAATATGATGTGGATTCCTCCGACACGGTATCCCTTACCAGTCCCATCAAAACACCTCAAATGCCGCAACTTTGTGAAGTAATTATCCAGAAGATTAATATCTTAAATAAGGAATTATTTTGTACCTTAATAATGAAAACGAATAGTATTTTTTTTTATTTTTATAACTTTGATTCATCTTTCTCTATAGAGAATTGTTTTATACTTTGATAAAAGAAATAATTAGTATTCTCTATTTATATAGTTATTTTATTACAAAATTAAAAAGTCTATTAACAAATTTATTATAAAAATTATTGCAAACAATATGAAATAGAACTTTTAAGAAAAAGTTAGAATTTCTCCTAAACACCGATAGTACAGGTTTACACAGATTTACTGAAATATATATGTTTCAGGTTGAAGAGGAAAACAGTGCAATGGTGCAATTTCAGTGCATGCAGCAACGTAGGCAAACTCCACCCGCCCTTCCTCCGACACCTCCGAATTTAACTCCTCAACAGCTAAAACGTCGACATATAGTAGCAGCTATAGTACACTCTGAAAACAGTTATGTGTCCACGTTACAGAGGCTAGTGAACGTACGTCGTACATATTAGTTCGAACCATTCTATGTACATATGATTCCTTCGAAGAATTTTATGTAAAAAATATATTTTCCTCTTCAGGATTACAAGAAACCATTAGAAGAATCCTCGCCGCCTATATTGAGCCAGGCAAAAATAGCAACATTGTTCCACAGATTGCCTGAAATTCTGCAATGCCATACGTTATTTAGAATTGCATTAGCTGAATGCGTACGTTCATGGGACAAGGACGAAAAGTTAGGAGACGTGTTTGTAGCAAGTTTCAGCAAAGCTATCGTTCTTGACATTTATAGTGGGTTTATAAATAATTTTTCAGTAGCTATGGATTTGGCTAAGCAAGAATCAAAAAGAAAGACTGCGCTAGCCGATTTTTTCAAGGTATAAATCCGTAACAATATTTGCTAATGATTATATTTTATAGTAATTGAGTTTTTATACAATGGTTATGATTATATTTTAGGTGAAACAAATAAGTGCACACGATAGATTGTCCTTCTTTGGATTAATGGTAAAACCTGTGCAGAGGTTTCCACAATTTATACTATTCTTACAAGTAAGTATTTCTTATTTTTGTTTTTAACGGCTACATTGAAATAATGCAAACGTTTCGTTAGGATTTACTGAAACACACGCCACAAGGTCATCACGATAGGATGTCGTTGCAATTGGCGTTGACTCAATTAGAGAGTTTGGCGGAAATGTTGAACGAAAGGAAACGTGAAGCGGAACAGTTCCAAGCGTTTAAAGAAATGCTTCGACATGTATCTGGGAAATTGTCCCATCGACCTCTTTCGTCGTCATCTAGGTATCTTATAAGAGAAGATAATGTTACGCAGTTGGTAAGTGTAGTATATCCTTAACGCCATTTCAGATATTCTAATGTAATTTGTATCATTTATATCATGGTAAATTGTTTTAGGAATTTAATCAAAACGGCATGATAACGAAGTCTAAAAGAAGAAGGTTATTATTATTGAATGATCTTGTAGTGTGCGTTTCGGTAACTCCAAGATCCGCAGAGGATTTTAGCGGGAGTGAAAGACTAACTTTGAAATGGACATATCCTGTATCGGATATTGAGGTATAGGAACGGTATACAATTAATAACGATTACCAACGATTTAAAATATATTTTTCATAACGAAAATTAATATCATCAATAATAGTAATGTTAACAATATTATGTTACACTACAGATTCAGGATACAAGCACTTCACCAACGTTAAGTCGTTTACTGACTGCTGGTCTAAATAAATGCGGAAGCCTAAAATCTGACAAGAGCGGCGATTGCGGACAAGTGGGTGCAGATAGTCTCTGCGTAGAGATGAACGATCTAATGCATGACTATGAAGTAATGTCTAGGATAAGCGATTTAGTCGCACAACTAAAGGGTAAATACGAGGTAAGCCAGATTACATGAAACAAACTATGTTTACTTTGATTTTATACGTATACAAATAAAAATATATTGAATTCAAAGGGTATGACGCTTGAGAAAACTAAACAAATTCTGCAATCCATACAACTTTCAATACAACAAAAAGATGAAGACATGGTTTGGGCAGATAGTTGTTGCCTGCAATTAGTAACGAAGCAAGGACAGATGTACACGTTTCAAACCGAAAATCCTTTGGTGAAGAAAGACTGGATAACGGAGCTTAGACTAGCACAGCTAGCCTTGGATCCAAATAATTCGCCATCTTGGGAAGTACCTGAACAAGAACAGCGACCATCTACAAAAATGCCACTTTTCGTTAGTTCCCAACAAGTATATCATTCGCAACATCAGACAGAGGTAAGATTTTTACTACCATAAAATATTCCTTCTTAATTATTTGCAAATATAATAATGATTATATTTCTAATTATCTTTTTAATTATCTTCTTTAAATTTTATCAGCAATGTTTATACATAATAAAACGATGTTTTTCAGGTACGTTGCGGCTGCTATTATACCACGCAGAATCCACGTCCCACGAGGCGTCGTGGAAGAAGTCAAAGTTACTTGTGGATATGTACAGGCGACGGTATATCCAGTCACGTAACAGTATTTGGACAATCCACAACAGCCTCGGCAACTTCCTTGAAGCAAATTACAGCTTTTGATTTGGTAGAGACTAGAGTCGCCGCCATAGAGTTCGTAAAGGGTGTTTCTTCCGATCCACTCTCATTAGCGAGCGATCTCGTGTGGATGGGTACGGACTCTCGGAAAATTTTGATCTACATCGCCTCGGAACCTGAGAAGCAAGAAGAACTTGGAAACTATTCCGTGTCAGGTCCAGTGATACAAATCAAGTATCATTGTGACAACGTTTTCGTCGCTCTAGGAATTGGTTTACTTCTTCTGTTCAAAAGGCAAGTGGACGGCACTTGGAATCTGAGAGATCCGTTTGTAATATCCCTAGGCAGCGAACCGGTCTCTTGCTTGATGCCAATTAACGCGTCTGTCTATGCTGCTTGCGGCAAAAAAGTTTGGGTACTTAACGCAGTCAGTGGTGACATTACGAAAAGTTTCAGCGCGCAACACGAACACGTTGGCAGCGTGAAACTAATGGCTCATTCCGGAGTAGGTCTCTGGGTTGCTCTTAAGAATTCCAGCACCGTTTGCCTATATCACACAGAAACTTTCAAACATCTGCAAGACATCAATATAGCATCCAACGTGTTGAGAGTAACGAGGTCGAACAATGCCTCAAATTCTTGTGGCGATAACTTAAACAACAATCAAACTGCAGTCACTGTGACAGCACTTTTAGCGTGCAAGGGCTTACTCTGGGTCGGTACAAACGTAGGCATCAGTCTGACGATTCCCCTGCCACGACTGGAAGGAGTACCTATCATTAGTGGCCGTGTAAATATTTCATATCACGCGCACTTCGGTCCTATCACCTTCTTACTTGCCATTCAGAATCCAAAGAACACGATAAACTGTACAACCGATGAAATCGCCGACGAGGAAACTGTACAGTTACGGTCAAAGGAATCTGATAGTAATAGGAATAGAGATCGAGCAAGTTTGGATTCCTCTATGTCAAACAGTATATTGAAATTGAAACAACAATTGGCGAGCAGCCCAGTAATGTTAAGACGGAAACGTAGCAAAGAATACGAGTACAGAGGTTCGAAGACACTTCCCAGAGGGCTCGGATCTGGTGGGGGCTTTCTGTCAAGCTCGATGTCCGGATCGCAGAGTTCTGGAGAGAATTGCGACGTCTACGGCTTATACGGAGAATTAATGTATGTGAAAGATTATGAAAACGAGAATAGCTCTGGCATTGATTTAATTTACGAGCCACTAAGAAGAAGCGATCCAGAACTGGCAGCCATACCAAATAAAGTTAGTACCTTAGATCGTAGACTGAAGATGAAAATCACCAGACCCAGATCGCTCGACTTGTCGAATTGGTCAGTCGATTCTCACGCAAGTTCTCTCTATACGTCTTCTGGCTCTGAAGAGAATCTTTCATTGAAAACTGGCAAATTATCTCGAAATAGTAGTACAGCTAGTCGAAATGGTCCTTATGAAACGACTACTCCCAACAGTAGTATAGTACAGTCTGTACCGGAAACGATATCACCGCCCAATAATTTGAAAACGAACGGTAAGAAGATCAATAAAACGTTACAACAAATTGAACAGCCTAAAAAAACCGTTCTAACATTAATGGGTGGTCGAGGTTACATCAATTGGAGACAGTTAAACGCGCAATCGGTCACCGACAAAGGCTCTAAATCGGGTTACACTTTCAAAGATCCTAACAGCAACGATGCCCATATCGTGTTGTGGGAAATGAAGTTATGATACTCAGTTACGCTAGGCCTATCATTACGCCAGTATGGATAGAAATGTTTAAAAAAAATGCTTTCAATAGCCGATGGCGAGCTCTGTAGTATCGGCGTATAGGACCAAAAAAGGAGAAAAAAATGAGAAACTATTGTCAAACTGATATCCACTTAATTAATAAGGATACTCGGTAAGGATTCGTTAATTAGCGTAGTTTTTAAGTTTAGTCGCAACGAGTGTTCGATATGAATATCTCTTGGAACTATGTTTGAAAACGATGTTCAACATTTTTCGAACGTTCTTATCGTTTGCAGTGCAAAGATCTAGTTTTTTCGTGTAGCTCTCTAAACACAGAAAGAGGAAGCAGAAATCTCGTATTTTATTATATACACTCTTTAGTCCTTCAACACGGTCAAGATCTTATATTCCTTTCTCTTAGGCTGTTCTGTTTCTTTCGTGTACACTCGTATATGTTTATTTATATTTTTCTTTTATTTAAAAGAGTGAAAAAAGGAAGCACATTTAACGGAACAAAAGGCGTTGAGTATATGTGTATAACTATATAACATAAATAAATATTGGGTTTTGAAAATATGTACTGATATACGAGTGTGCGCGTTATTGGAAGAAAGAATTAATCTTTCAACGTGTATTTTAATAAACATTGTTATTTCTCTAGTTACGTATAAAAACAATTTAAAGCAGTGGTATTCTTATAAATAATTTAACAAAAAAATCGAAGATTACTAATGGATTAATTTGAAATTTAATATGGCGGATGAAAATGGACATGATTTGAATAGCATTGATTTGAAATTCCAGATTTCGAGCTTTTGTTATTCGGTGGGGATCATGTGATGTGCACATGAATTTGTAAGATATATGAACATAAAACGTTATCTTACGCTTTATACGCAGGACGTTTCGCGTCGTGAGGGAAAGACGATAGAATTTTTAAGTGTTTCTCGTGTTTTCTTTTCAAATCTTGTAAATGAAAGTTTAAAACATAACCCCAATTTTTGTAAGCTGGGGACGAAATAAAGTGCACAGAGCAGCGCCTGTGATTTAATCTTTTTGATGCATTAACTGCGCCTAGCATACGCAAAATCTTTGACAATATTAAACATTTTCTTTAAGTTTTTTCTTACATCGATAAAATAAAGGAAAAAGAAAAAAAGAAAATTCAAAACATACAACCAAATTTATTGGACACATTTAGTTTTTTTATTGGTAGAGTAAAAGTGAAAAATTTTGAAGTTTGGTTTTTCTAATGCTTTAAAAAAAAAAAAAAAATGAATCTCACGTTGCTATTGTTCTTTACTAAATGATGTTATAGATCATTCGGTAATATTTAATAGCATTTTTTGAAGGTACGTAAGATATATTTTATATCTTTTATAAAAACGTTAGTACGTTGAACATTTTTGATATATATATTTTACTGCCAAACGCGATAAAGATTTCTCTAAAAAAGGAAGAAAAATGGTGGTTGAGAGAAAGGATGCGCAAAACAAAAAGATCTCTGAAGATCGATGACATTGCATGTTGTCCGTTCTTTACTTGTGATACGATCGACCAGGCAAAAAAAAGAGGTTTAAAAGATGGAAAAATGTTTATATCAGTTACCCAGTGAGAGAAGTATATCGTAGTTTTGTCGCAAATGTGCTGTTAAGTTTTTCGCTACCGGCATGGACGAACGAGTCTGCGTGTACATATCATATTTTCCGAGGAAATTAATTTTTATATCGCAAATGAATCCTGGATAGATTTATATTTTGTACACTACTTTTTTTTCTGTTTAGGTTTATATAAATATATACATAAATGTAATCTTATTTTGTATTTATACGAATGATACATACACGTGGAATTTATTCAGCAATACTTTATTTTACACACACGGTACACGCACACGTTATACACACATACATTGCGCGCGCATATATTTATTACTTAAAAAAGGTCGTAACGTTGTATTATTGTTATGTACGAAACTCGAAAATTTTGTTACGTTAGCGTTCGAAAAAGCTATTCGATTCAATGATTTTCACTTTGTATTGCTATGTTGCTGGATATTATAATTATTTAAAAAACGAATGTATAAAATTCTTTATTCCTTCTACCTTCCACTTTCTCAATAATTATGAAACATTTGCAATTTCATAATTAACAAGAATTTGAAGATTAATAGATTTATGTTACCATATGAGTATGTAAGGTTTAGGTAGTAAAATAAAATTCCGAGTAATATTGGTTTTCAGGTATACGGTTTATTCTTTGTACAATATTACGATATGTTTACATTATAATATGGCGCATAAATAATTTGTTATTCCTACATATAATTCTACTCATATCGCTTCGAATATTTCTTTAACGCAGAAAACGAATTTACACATTTTTTTTTTTTATTCCTACGTTAATAACTTTCATGAGACTTACTACGATATGCATGAATAAGTACGATATGTGTACTATACAATATGAAATGTTAAGTATTTTACGTTTCACTACTTTTGTCAGTTACTCTTTTTCATGAACCTTTTTACGTACAATAAATCTTCTACAACATAGTTTTGTTCCTGTAAATAATTCTTTAAAAGTTTCCTTCTCACGTATTAGAATATGATGTATATTTATTACAATGTACAAATTAGAAAATAATCATCATTGGAACAATTCTCTGGTGACAAAAACTTCTCTATAATGTTTCGTTAACATAAGTGTAATATCTCAAAAAAAAGAAATACATAATAAAGACATTACAGAAATTATACATTTACAGCAGCATTCATTTAATTATTTTCATCTCACTACTTAATTTCAATATATGTATATATTTATTATACATGACAGAGAATTCATTGTTGTTTCAAGACTGTATGTATGCATGTACGTAACAAACTACTAAGGTTTTTTTACTCTGGTATGGTGCTCTATTAATTCTACATTATATCTATAGTTATTTAATTACAATCATCTTCGTCTGTTTGTTTACATATACATATATCGTGATAGTAGAGCGGAAAATGAATTTTTCTACATCGCAGTTCTAATACAGAAATACAAGCTTTGTTGACAGTCACTTAACAGATCGCTGTATATAGCGGTATTTTCGGTATATAGCGGTTAAAAATGATGATTTCTCTTGATTGCAACTTCGAAACGTGGATTCGATTACATAAATTCTCAGAAATTACAATTTGCAACGTTAGTTTCTTGAAACTTTACTTTCTATTCCCTGTTTTTTTTTTTTTTTTATTTTAAGGTACTAAAGTATAAAGTACAGCAGAAAAGATGCACATACAAACAGAATACTTACATTATATATTCAGTTTGTGATAACATGAAATATCCCCCTTCTTTATGCATATAAGTTGTTTGTTGTATATTTATAAACCTCTTAATTAACATATCGTAATTTGTTCATTTTTCTCCATCTTCAAACATATTTCGATATTTAATTATATGCTTAAATCTTACACGGTACTTCGTTTAAAAGTATATCAAAATCGAAAGGCGCAAATCGACAGTGTTTGTTAAAGAATCAAACGCACTGTAACTCCTTAACATTAAAATACGAATTTGTCTTTCATTGTAAAAAGCATGATTGATTTGCCGCGTCATACGAAGTGCATGTACGGGTTTCCTGTTTCAAACCTTTTTCTTATTAGAGTGTCGCCATAACTGCAACTGTATCATTCTATTACATGTATTTATAAAATACCTATATATACATATACGTACACGTATGTAATGCAGATAACATAATAGATAATACCTGCCCGAGCTGCCTCTATTCTGTCGCACACTTAAATATTTGGTGCTGTTTTTAACTTAAAATATATTTAATTCACGGGGAAGTTGGAACTTCTCCTTACAGACGGTAGATGAAAATTATGAAATGTTCATTCCATAAAAATCAAGTGGAAAAAAGATATGGTTACCAATTAAGAGTTACTATGAAATGCATAATACTGCTAGAAATTTGTTTTTATCCAATTTAATGAATTTTCAATATTACTGTTTTTGTTTTTCATTTCTGTAATATTGAAAATATCATTAGAAACTTATAATGCATACATATGTCAGCTCTCACATTGCATACATGCTTGGTAAATGGTGTGATAATTTAATATGATTACTCTTAATACGATGACACATACTAATCTTTCCTTTTATTAAATAAAAATAAAACATAATGAAAATATTGAATGATGATAAATTATTATAATAATTCATACCAGCCTTATAATTTGTTAAATTTATACATATCACCTCGAACATTTAATTACATTAACATATTGACAAAGGATAGATATACATGATTTTATTTATTTAAGTTTAACGATTTTACTCATTTAAATTAAGGCAGAACAAAATAGTCATTTTTATTATTATTACTATTGCTAATATGAAACTAAACCATCTACACGATTAAAAATTTACAATTAAACATCTTTGCCTCAATTAGAGATATATAAGATAAACAACTAAAGACATTCTTTACAATTAAATCAAATATCGTATCAGTTTCAGAATTACATTGTTCTGTCTTTTTTTCATGCACTGTTTGCAATAAAAAATGTTTATAATTTAAATAACTGTACTTGAAAAATGAAAATTACATGCATTCACATGTTCTAGAGTACAATAGAAAAAGATTTGCACATTCGCACTTTTATTAACAAAGAAAGACTTTAGGATAATCTGTATAAAAATCTTGGAAATAATATATAGGAATTAATGATAATTTATCCGTAAAATTATAGTTATGCGATGGAAAATTTGATCATTGTATAATACATCATTCATCTCAATATACCTTAAAATCAATAACTAATCAAAATTTATACTAATCAATAATGTGCCCAAGCATGCAATTTTTTTCTTCATAGGTGCTACTTTCCTCCAGCACTGAAGACCACTCGAAATTTTTGTTATTTCATTTATATAGTTTGTGTGCGTGTATGTAATCACAATATATCGCTTAAAACAATTTTTGACCAAGTTTTATTGCAAAATGTATGAAGATATAAATAATAATAATAATATACCAAAAATATTAGTAAACGCCTTGATAATATAAATCATTTGATTAAAGCAAATATCACTTTCAATAATAGTAAGAAAGGTAAATGCAAGCAAATAATAAATTATTAGCATCTAATATATATACATATAAATGTATATGTACATACAATATATAAGAAATAAACGTAATAAATAGTAACTAAATCAAAGCTGCAATTTTTATATAAAAATAAAAATAATTAATGATACTCATTATTTGACTAAAGATCAGGCAGTGTTTGATTCTATGATCGTATTAATTACTCGTATGTCTTTTAACTTTTTTTTACTGGAATGTTTGCCTAAATCTTCATAAATGAAGAAGTATCAAACTTTATTTAAGTACTCCGGTATTGTTTGCTATTTTCAAACGGCAAATCTCATTTTTAACGTCGGCCAAATACGATAATACATTGTTGATGCAGGCACAGTAATAAATTCTAACAAAAAGTTATAAATGCTAGCAGATTGAGTAATTCATATTAAAAATATTGTTTGCCACTTTACTTTAAAAGTAAGCAATAATAATTGTGGCTTTTGTCACTTTACTTTAAAAGTAAGCAATAATAATTGTGGCTTTGTTGTAATGTTTCACAGGTAAGAAATGCAACATCAATGCTACCATTGTAATAATGGTATGAAAAGTTAATTGACAAATTTAAAAGGAATGATGTAAACATACTACATAAAAAATATTTGTAGTTATTATATAATATACATAACACATAATTTTATAATAAACTGAATGGAGCAATGGTCCCAAAATTGTTACTATGAGAAATTGGAAATTGGTAACCCACGAACGAATTAATCAAGTTTCAGTCAATTTACGAACCTTGTTTTCGTCGATAAGATGTTTCGTACATCCTATATCAAAGTGATAATTATGTCCAATACATGCTGGTGTAACAAGTAGACTATATATAAAAACCATTCACTCTTATACATGTGTACGTTTTTCTCCATAAATGTATCAAATGGTGAGGACAGAAAAAGAAGAAATTAATCACCTAGAGAACAACGTCGGGCAGGGAGCAATGCCACTAGGCTAAGTGCGTCCCACTTCGTCCACCATGATGTCCCATACCAATCATAGAACCGCCGCCGCCGACATCATCGCGAACGATTTTTCTTTCTTTGTAATAAATTTCTTCGCTTTCCTTATCGCATAATAACAACACTGCTCCACCAAACAAAAATATAGCCGCACCCCAACCAACTCCGTATGCCCAACCAAATTCCCACATTGGTCGGTTTCCTGTATAATATAATTCTTATCATATAAAATATTTAAAAAGGTAGAATTGATCGTTTCGTAGGAATTTTAAAATATATATTTTAGAGATATACAAACTTACCAAAGTTAAGTTCTGCAGCAAAACACACTGGGTATATTACTAAAGCTATTAAGAGTGATACCACTAAAATATAAAAAAAATATACATGTACTTTACAAAAATACATACACTATACATACATGTATTTATATTACAAAAATACTATATATATATTTACTGTTTTAAGTAATGAATCTTACATGCAAATCCCATGCAGAAGACTGCAAATCTATAATATTTATGTTTGTCACGATTATCTTGTGACCTCAATCCAAGACCAGTGAGAATCGTTGCTGCAATATCTGTTATTAGACATACAACACATAAGGCAGCAGCTGCTTTTATATAAGCTGTAAAGAAAGAAAAACTAAATTAATTGCTTAAAGAATTCTACCAAATGTAATTAGTTTGTTTGAACATACCAACATCTCTAGCTTGGAAACATCCTGCCGAATCTGGCACATTAAATGGGAGAGGAGTAGGTGCTGCTTCTTCAATGCAATGTGCAAATAGACCTTGTCTCCATCCCAATGACATTAACCAGTCGGTAGAGGCTAAGCCCATTATCATTAATAATATTACTATTATTCCACATATGAACGCTATCACCTGTAACATAAAAACGAAATTGCATCTTTATCATTTAATTCAGAAAAGTATATTTTCATCACTAATTCTGTATTACACAATACTATAGAATTTTAACTCCAATATTATTTAAGCCTCTCGGAAGGCAAACTGATCAACTGCACTTTCTGAACTTCTCAAAGTACAAATACAACTTCTATGTATACATTTTCAGATTTATTTCAAACTTGACCAATATAATTATGATACTAAAGTGCCTTTACAAAATTGATAAAATTTCAAAATACTTTGTATAATACATAATATATTTATAAAAAGTTTCTACAAATGTTCAAATACTTTCATAAAGTACTGTACATAAATAGTCAATCATTAGATAAAGTACTCATTATCACCTCTACAAACTTATAAAAAAGACATCCCGAGTATACCTGTGCGATCTCAGTATCGCCCATGTGATCTTCCGCGACTGTATACATGATCATCGTAAATCCAGCGTACACTGTTAAGACTAGTCCCAACGGACAAAACCAAAATGCACCTATCTAATTAAGAGGGTCTCGAACTCTTCACACTTTCTTTGGTCTCTTCAACGAATACCATTTACGGGACATCGTACACTCCTCCGCACATCACCCTCAACAGATGTCGAGAAAGCATTTAGAAACGATTCGGAGACATGGAACTCTCCCAAAATGACAAACACTTCCAGGGTAAACACAACTCGCGTTTCCCGTATATATACCTTTGTTCGATACGAATAAAACAATAATTTTTCTAATCAAGTTCCCGCTTCGAACGCCACGCGAAGTACATTTTGTTGGTAGAGCTATCTCCTTTATTTCTATATTGGTTTATTCACTAAAAAAAAAATGGAAAAATATCGTTTGGCTAGCAAGATCGAACAGAGACAATCTCCATCCGAAGTTGGGGGAGTAATTGGGTTCCAGGGAAGCTGCGCCCATTAAAGGTCGTGGCGCAGTGCGCGTACGTGATAGAGGGTGCTTTTTAGGATAGACGAAACTTGAGACGAACGCTTCCATTTATAGAAATTTTCCTAATCACGTGACTGTACAAATAATTCAGCTTTCTTAAGTGAATATTGATATATATGTTCTACCTTTATTGATATATTGTATGTTATTAATAAAATGTGGATGTTTATACATTTTTATATTTTTATATTTTTATAAACATAATTAAAAAATTTAGAGGCAAATAGAAATTCCTTTCATCCACTAAATATTATAAATACTGTACTTTAAATATTATGTGGGTTTTTACACCCTTAAATTTCCCAAAAATGCATAAACATCCCCAGTCTGATTATTAATAATAGTAATCATATAACATTGGAATTCGAAATTTAGTCATATTGATTAATATTTTTAAATCAAATTACATTTATGATATTTTGATCACTTCGTGATTTAAAATAATTTTTATTGTTTTATAATAATATATCTGTAATTATAAATATTTTGAGAATATAAGATAAGATTCATACAACATATTGAAGTTAAAAATAAATTAAAACATTTGAAACTTACCTTGAAAGGTCTAGTAATAGTGATTGTTTCAATAGTGGTTGCTTGTGGCATTGTTTGTGTCTATAAGTATATCTGAAAATAAAATTAATTCATAATAATAATAAAAAAAAAAAAAAAAAAAAAAAAAAAAAATGAAAACAATAGTACTAATAGAATAAAGTTGTAAGTAATATAATGGAATCAAAATAGTCATTTTGTAAAACACATAAATAACAGAAGAAATGAATAACCATTGATAATGATATGTTAAATCAGATAAACAAAGTAAAGATCATTGTGGTAAATTTTTTTCATCTATTTTATATTTATTTTTTATGCATAATATATTTTACAAAAATGGAAAGTTTACTTTCTAAAATCACCTTTTATAGCTTTATTCAGTATATGTACAACTTTTAAAATATTTTATGATATTTTAATCAGTACAAACTTATTAACACATTGCAGCAGAAGCTTCTATCTAATAATATAACTTGAGTTAACTAATATAGTAAACTATACTTGTTAGAAATTCCAGAAGTAGAAAAATATTATAGACTGAGTCAACCTGCTCATGTATATCAATCATAAATTATTGGTTGATAAAAGATTAACATATCTTAACAATCATCAATTCTGTTCTAAAAGCAAACCACTTGTTATTATGGGAGTGGCATGATTCCTTAACAAAATTATATTATTTACTAAGTCCAATGTGTCACAAGAAAAAATAGAGGTTTCAACTATTTTTTAAATAATATATATATTAAATTATATTTTACTAGAAACACTAAAAAATTCAGACTATTACAAATATTTTAAATAAAACTTTTTCTTAAATAGATGGATAACTAATAGTTTTCCAACACTTTAAGCTTTTCATTTTAAAGTAATTTTCTAACAAAATGTATTTTTCTTAGTTGAGTCATTCTTCTAGGAAACGAACAGGGTAATAAAGATTTGCAATATCCTATATCACTGACGTCCCGCACAATGCGCATATCATCAGTAGTGCACTACTTATCCGGTGAAAAATAGTTTTTCATCTTAACAAAATAAGACACTTACAAATGATTGATTATTCTAACCTTATCAGTCACTGCGCACACATCGAGCATTTAATAAATAGATGTGAGTTTAGAGTTTGCTAGCTTAAGAAAAAGTTGTGTATAAATATAAAATCCGATTCAATGATAAAAACAATAATGCGATTCAATCTTAAGGGTTATGTCACTAGAAATGTCAACACAAGTTTCAACAATACATTTACTATAGGTATACTGAAGTATATTCTCGTACTACTGATTCATATACAATAAAGGAACACAGATAGACACAATGAATAATCGCTTGGAGAGCTTGTAAGGGACGAACACTCTTATTGGCCCTCCTTCTGTTGTGATTTGTAACCTCGACACTGATTGGCATTTCTATCCATTTTCTTGTTCAACTCGGAACTCGCTCTACTTTTAAACGTACATATTTCGTCCAATTAAAAGAGTGATCTCAAAGTACTCGAAACTACCAGTGAAATAACAATATAAATATATTATATTTTATTTTTATATAAAATCACTATATCTGTTTTCTTTATTTTGAACTTCGTGTATCTTTAAAAATCTTCTTAGGTTATGTTGTCAATGTAGCTATATTAAAAATTGGCATTAAAAATTGATATAATTAAATTGCTATATTAATTTTCAGTGCTCTAAACTTTATATATTTCTAAAAATGTCTCTTAGCATCTTATTATGTCTAAACATATACATATAATAGATTCAATCTGTTTCATAAGTTATTTTTGTCAATAATATTAAATACAAATTAAATAATAAAAATAACAGTAATGTTAAGTAATAATATAATATAATATAAAAATAATATTAATTAATAAAGATAATGCAATAGATTCTTTCGTAATTGTTGTTTGTATAAATAACACGAATGAAAATATTTAAAATAATATTCTATATTTATATTTATTTTAAATATTTTATATTTACAATAATTTTATATTTAACAATAATATAAACATTTCTTTAAACACTAATTATATGCATGAATATGTTGTAATCGACAAGTTTTTTAAAACTCACGTATATTTATGCGAAATTTTTGAATTATAATATATGTTGCATTAAATACAATGAAATTTATGAAATTAAAGATATCATGCTCAATCTAATATGACAATTGCATTTAATGCCATATATCTCAATTTGTATGTAACAAATTAATGTATGAATATAAAAAATATGCTACATGCAATTTAGCAATTAAAAATAGTAAATTATAGCAATCATATGATATAACATTATTATATTACATTATAATGTTTACTTCAAATTTTCAATACTTATTGTGTTCTAAGTAAAAAAATTGAAGTAGTTTATTGACAATTTAATACAAAACAAAATTTTGGAAAAGGTTGATGGTACAAATCTGGTTGAGCATGTCAAACATGTGCACCTTTCTAAATATGACGATGACGTCAGTGAATGACGTCAGCACCATTACACGTTTCTTTAAACTAACACAAACCTATCTACATTATACATGTGAATATCGTTACATATCAAATCTAGATTTTGTCATTTGATGTTTCAAATGTTTATACATATATCAATATCAGTTAAAGAAATTATTCAACTAAAATTACGGGAAAGAACATAACTGAAACATACATAAAAGCTGCGATTAGTCTTAAAGGATTTCATTATTTCAATATCTACATCTTAAACAAATAAATGTAGCTGATTTGTGAAATCATGTATACTTGGAATGCGATATCATTTTTTACGACGTCTGAGTAATTTCAACATTTTTTCGTTGGAATACTGATTAAAAGATTGTTTTCATGACTAAATACATAGACTGTACTATAAAATCATATAATAATTGTAAATTAATGTAATAATATATGAAATTTATATGTACGTATATAATTATTGTATAAATAATAATAATACATACATACATACCACATTGCTTTATGTTATATATAGAATAAATATAACTAACTAAATTTTAATAATTTTACTGATTATTCATAGATCAAAAAACAACCAACAATATGTTTCTCTTGTTCTTATAAAGTCGGAAGCAAAGTCAACAATTCACTCAATGCTACGTATAATATAAATTATAAATACGATTATATGATCGAACCATTTAGATATACATATGAAGATTATAAGTGAAAAACATGGTAAGTCATATTTCCTACCTTTTATAAAAGAGCAGTTTTAAAATTAAACACTAAAATTTTCTTTAAAAATATCCTTAAACATTCCATAAATATTAATAACAATATGCAGATTAATATTAATTAGGTTAAACTAACATCGTAGTTCTATCACTAATTTTTTAAAGGCTTGCATCTTCGAACCTATCAGATTATTCCTTTTTCTAACTATTTTATATTAAAATACTATTTTTTAATACTTAAACAAGTAACATAAAAATTAAAAAATTAACGTGTCATATTTTTTCTCTGTAGTCTTCATATACGAATCGTAGTTGCAATAAAAGAGAATGTTTAAGAAAACGAAGTTAGTATTGAATACTAAACAAGATACAGTTTATAAAATATAAAATATACATACATATAATATATATATCTAAATTATATAACATTAATATAAATTTGATATAACGCTTTTTATATAAAAAAATTTGTGCATTTAATAAATTAATACTTTTATTAACTATAATAAGTGTTTCAATAATATCAAAAACCAACACTATTATAAACAAATATATAATATTTCTGAAACACCTTTTTGCCCGATTATTAATAAATATACCACTGTATATGAATCGCAGTTTGATGACTGGTAAGTCGAAGGTAATATTTAAGAAAACGTCGCTAGTATTTGATGTGAAGCACATATGTAGGAGAGCATCGTCCATCACCCATCACTATCCGATGCACGATCAGTTTTTTGAGGGGGTGGAGGGAAAGCACGTCGGCCATTTTGATGGTGACGCGCAGCGCGGAGGTCGTGGGCTCCACCAGTGACGAAGCCACTGGAGTTTTGACGTGGCTGCTACGTACCTGCCCGTTTGCCCACTCCGATTGCAGCAAAGTTGGTGACGAGAAATACGTAACTGGTAAGTACCCAGCTGGAGAATAATAACAACCGGGCATGGACCACTGCGCTAACGGTGCACCGAAAATTGTTGCCGAAACTACTAGCATTTGATTTTTCATGATCCTAGTACAATCAGTTTTACGTCTGCTATGGAATATGCTGTAAAATATGGCGCCTTAAGGAAGATGTATGAATTTCTCGAAAAGGGCAATGGGGGTTACGTGACAATTCTGACATCTCTTTTCACCAATAACCGACACACCGTGATGCCAATCGGTACAACCTTAGCCATGTTTCATCGTGTTTTTTTCATTAATTTTCTGACCCTTCAATCATCCACGAGAACATCTCTTTTAAGTGTTTATTGTTCTCGTATTATTTTTAGATCTGCTTATGTAAATGACGCAGTAACACCGCCGATCGCTGACTGGCGGGAAATTTAAAACTTTTGCACTTTAACGGCTAAATCCTGATTTTGACTTGAATACACACAGGTTTCCGAAATTCTATTTGTTCCGAAGATGTTTATATTTAGTCTGGAGTTCGTTTCGTAATACTTCAACTATGTATATATATTTGACTTTTTTCAATGAAATATTGTCTACGGTTTCTGTGTAGTTTTGTTTTCATTAAAATGCTTAAAAGATCACTGAGAAGGTTAAATGTAATCTTAGTGAGATGTATACGATGTTTATTCTTAATAGGACAATTCGATTAAATGTACAATTTTTTATTGTGCAACAATTCTATCATTTAATGTATCAAAAAATAGATTTAATCATCAGTAATAAAAATTGAAAGGTTTGATTATACAGTATATATAAATACAATTTTAAAAATATACGTAATTATGAAATTATTTTTCATCTTTTGTAGGGTTTGAGGTCCCCAGGCTATGGAAAGTATGGTTGAGGAAAATGGATCAGCTGTTGACCCATTGTCTACGGGTTCTCAAAGCGGTGACGCAGCACCAGCAATAGCTACATCGGTACAATCTCTCAATAGAACACAGCAGCAAACTCATCATCTGGTAGCTTCTACCAGCATTGTGCAACTGACACTACCTACGTCAGGGGCAACACAGGTATACAGGAGAATCTCCTGTGTATCTATGTCTGATCATTTATTTCTTTATTTTAGTTCAAAGCATGCATATATAATTTATTTATGTTTTTAATAATTATTATCAATTAATTAAATAAGCACTGTGTGTATATTCACTCTTGCATAATGCTGGTTCAAATTAAGAAACTAAAATTCAAATTTAGTTTTCTTAATTAATTACTTCTTTATTTGTTGATACAATGAATTTGGTGTTTCAATTTTTATGATAAATATTTTTATGAAATAATTGTTTCATACCCACTTTATGATGACTTGCATATGCATGATGATATCAATCAATTATAAAATTTATTATATTTGGTTCATATTAAAACATTTTAAAAATATTCATGTTCATTTATTCAGTAATATCTATTCTTTAACATGCATAATATTTTATACATTTATGTGTAATGTTTATTTTTCGTTTAGGTACAGTCTGTTATACAACCTAATCAACAATCAGTAATTCAAACTGCAACGAACATTCAACCTGTTGCTATTTCAAAAGGAAATGTCATACTTGTCAGCAAACCCAACTCTGTCATACAAACAGCCCAAGCAAGTTTGCAAACACTTCAGGTAAATATCTTGAGACCAAGTTATACTGTTGATCTCTTCTCATCTTCTTTTAAATCAACTATTTATAAGTAGATATAAAATTTGAATATACATAATAGCATTTTATATATATTAAATATTAAAAATAAATAATAAATAAATAATATTCAATAAATATAGTAAAATATTATATTGTACATTAATGTATTAGGTGGTTGAAACTGGTAGTGATGATAGTTTCTCAGATTCAGAAGAATCTCCAGAACAAAGGGGAGGAATTCTTACCAGACGGCCGTCTTACAAGAAAATTCTCAATGACTTAGGTGGTGGTGAAATTACAGGTATGATAAATTTATTTTTATCACATATCAGGAACAGAATTAAAATCAGAACAAACATTTCAATTTTTAATAGAATATTTACAAGAAGTAACAAGTCGTCATCTAGATATTTTATTACTTTAATTAAACTTACATATAAATTTATTAGTTCATTTATACAGGATGACCAAATAACATGTGAAGGCGGGTATAACGCGATTCTTTGTAGAAAAATAAAAAAAAGTACATCAGATAAAATTTTTCCATTCACGGCTTAATTTTCGAGAAAATTGAGTTTGAAAATTTATGAAGTATACTTGAACTTGGCTAATTCCGGACTGGACAAGACTAAATCATTGACAGGAGGTCATTTTATGTGTGAGAATAAGTCGAAAATGTAAAATTAAGAAAATAGAGTTTGAACATATTTATTTAAGAATCGACCTAGTACATATGTATGATAAATTTTCAAATTATTCATTATTTTTCTTAGAAACAAAGCGTTTCGCTAAAAAACTTTACTTCTCGGGTCGATTATTTTGTTTTTGTCCAGTTTGGAATTACTTATGTTCAAGTATATTTGATAAATTTTCAAACTCAATTTTCTCAAAAACTAAACAGAGAATGAACAAATTTTATTCTACATCTTTTTCTTATTTTTTCGCAAGGAATCGCGTCGTGCTTACTTTTACATATTATTCGGACTGACATATATATGTATATGTGTAAAATTATTATATTCACCTTTTTATTCTAAGCCTTCCATATCTTCAAAAATACATTGACTCTTAGGAAATGATAAAGTGCATGTCAGTTCATACAACTATTGTTATGTACTGTCTACGTGTTTCTTAAATAATTATTCCAGTTAGTTATTATCTTATTAATTTACTTTAAATCTGAATAAATATATGTATAATCAATCTGTCTTATAAGTCATTCTTTATCAAACAAATATTTAAGTACACTTATATAACTGTATTAGGATAATAATAGGGAATAAAAATGTAATACTTTATGCTTCTTAATATTTTATTTTATACATCTGAGAAAGGGAATGCCATACCAAGCTTAGAGTGTAAGTTCAAATTTAAGTTAATAATATTAAATCAAAAACAATGCAATGAACTCTCCTTTAACCATTATTTATAGATACATGACATAAAGGAAAATTATTTATTTTTATTTAAATGAAATCCCGCTTATGTTTATTTATTTGGTACCAATAAAATGAACTAAAAAGTAACTTTTTTATAATTTAAGGTAAATACACAATTAATTTGATTAAAAATATCTAGTATTCTCAATATATCTATTTGTAGATAATTAGTCAATTATAAATTTTATAGTTAAAGTTAAAGATATTTATAACTAAAATTTAAAAAATTATTAGAACCGACGAGACATAATTGTTATTTTTAATAAAGTTTCATTTTGTACAAAAAAAAAAAAAATATTAACAAGTTATTTGTTTTATTTATACTTTACAAGACTGCATGTTTTTATTGCTTAGCTTTTATTTTTATTTTAATCTATTTCCTTTTTGTATGAGCTGACTGACTGCACAGCATTATAATAAAAATATGAAAACAGCAGCCAGAAAGGAAATAGCATACAATGATATTTTATTTTTATTATACTTTCTATTTATACAAAATCATTTTCTGGATGCACATCTTTCTAAACATACAAATATGTACAATTACATGCTTTTATGCAATCAGGAAAGTTATTTAAGAAGAAATGTACCAAACATTAACCAAATTGTTTTGGTATCATTGTTTGTAGAAATGAATGCCATAAGATATTCATTATATTGTTTTCTCATGAAATATATGTCACATTCTGGAAACTTTCCAAATTGATTTAGATTAAATAAATTAACACCGATAACAACTCTATTATAATTGGGGGTTGTATTAATTCGGTGTTACAGACGGTCGATTGCCCCCTCTAGAATCATCTTCTGAGTGTGATTCTAACGTGGACAGTGAAGTGTCGTCCCATTCGCTTCATTATCAGACAGGTTGGTTATTTTTTCTTCTACATATCTTTCCTGGCTGTCCTTTATTTAATTCTGTGCGCAATCCTAGCCATTATCCTTTCATTTTAATGAAGATAATATTAGGAGAGTAAATTAGAACTATTAGTCTGAAGAACTTAAAATTTTATTCCTTTTGTCCTTATACATATTACCTGATGTAATACTATATATGATTTAATATTTTGTATGATTGCTTGGTGTGGCATCCTTGCTTATGGGGTTTTCAATTCTGTTTATAAATATATATATAGGTTTATCTATATATACTCAATAATATAAATAATCATTATAATTGTTAAAAAATCATTCAGATTTATGTTTACCTTTTCTATGTGCCATCATTTAAAATAAATGACTTTTAGTACCTCTATTTAGTAAAGAATTGTGTTATATGAAATATGCTTAATTAGATGTGTATTGTCTTTATTAATACTGTGTTAGTAATTGAGATTAATGCAATTTACAGTAATTCCTGCTGGAACCATACAAATTGCAACTCAAGGGGAAGGTGTGCCTGGACTTCATACATTAACTATGAGTAATGCAGCAACTGCAGGTGGAGCTATAGTACAGTATGCACAAGGCCAAGATACACAATTTTTTGTCCCAGGTGCGCGTTTTTTCATAGTTTTTTAACATTGAATTTTTTAATAACTGATATATCCCTGACATTTTCTTTTAATTTTTTTTTTGAATATAAATAATTTTTGTATTCAATAAAAGTGTGCGAGTATCCGAAATTATGGATATTCACGAACCTCAGATTTTAATTAAAAACTTTCAGGATCCTAACTCAATTGTTAAAAAAATTCTGGTACTCGCTTACTTTTAGTATTTAATAATAATATTAATAATATACATAAATTTTCATTGACTGATTGTGAATAACAAAATTAAAAATTTGGGGAATACAGTCTCTGACAATGTTCCAGCTTACACAGGACATGGTGTTGTAGTAGAAGATGCAGCTAGAAAAAGAGAGTTAAGGTTGCTTAAAAATAGGTAAGATTTGAAGGAACTGGAAATATTTTTAATTATAATTTTCGTAACTGTTCTTGTTTATACAAATATTTAAAAATATAAAAATACTTTCTTTTTATAGACAAGCAGCCCGCGAGTGTAGAAGGAAAAAGAAAGAATATATAAAGTGTTTAGAAAACCGTGTCGCGATATTGGAAAATAGAAATCAGACGTTAATAGAAGAACTCAAATCGTTAAAACAGCTATGCGAACCGAAAACTGACTGAGGTTGGTGTTTAATGTTGAAAAATTGTATGAAAACTATTAACCTGCTAAAAAATTTGTACATGTCTTCTTTATGTACATTATCCTAAACGTTGTTAGGTAAGCGATGGTGATGTACATGCATTCTTATAAATAAGTGTTTCTGTAACATACTGTATTTAAAATGCGAATATGAAGGCTTGTGAAACTTGCTGTTACTAAAGCGAGAAGCCAAAGGTATATGAGATGCAGAGGCAGCAAACTTATAGGCAATATTCTGGAAGTCAATCTATATTTTGGATAAACTTAACAATCATATAAATTTAGGTTATTAACGTTTACATATTCAAAAAATGTGTTGATAACCAGACGATAATATTAACATCTGGAATATATTCATTTAGATTACAGTGACTATGTGATGTTGAACGGAACTGTTTTACTTACACATAAATATTATATTCATGTAGTTCCATTCTATTCGAAAAAAAATTTACATTAGTAAAAAAGTGAAAAGAATTATAAAAAACAAGAACACGAGAGTATATTTAGTAGTCAATTTATAATAAATAATTGGTCGCTAAAAAATACACATACTTGAGGAAAACGCCTTATACACAATATTTGCTAGTGTAACTTAGAAATTAGATACAGCTACGAATTAAAATCACATAGTTTCTGCATTAAAAAAAGAGCGTAGTTGTTAGACAATAGTATCTGTATAATTTTTTTCCAATTTCTCTATTCTTTTATACTTGAAAGAGACAGGTCCATTAAAAAAGTGCATCTATTAGAGGTGTTTGAATGAAAAGATAATGGGATGGTTGTAAATAGATAAATAGACCGAAATTCTACTACTTTGATCATTGCTGCTGCAATATGTACGTGTATAAAGTGTCGTCTCAATATAATTTTTTACTTTAAATACAAACTTCAGAAATGTATTATGAAGAAAAATATAATTTATACAATGTAGAGAAATGTGCTATAAAAAAGCATTAGGTGAAATGCTCTCGTCTTATTTTACTTTCTATTTTAAGATGCCTCAAGTGCAAGAAGGTAAAGAATAGAATTTGTAAAATATAAATATAAATGTAATATATATCTGGAGTGCCTTGAAGATTTCTGTATAGGGTGATTTAAAAATGCATGTCAATACTTCAGGTGATGAATCTAGCTAATCTATTTTAATGAATAGATTCACTCCCTGAAGTATTGACATGCATTTATGAATCACCCTGTATATATATAGTATACAAATAAACACGCGCAAGTGCGCTCACATACATACATACGTACGTGTGTATAAAAATATGTTTTAGGTAAATATGGGTACATAACAATATTTTTGAATTATATATTATGTTATAGCTTTACGTCCTGCGTAAAAATCGTACAGTTGCGTTAAATTTGAAATTTCTATTCCGATACATTTTCATATTTTTTAAAATTAAATAAAACCTTTAAATCGCTAGTATAAGCCATAAACTAAATCAACTACAATCAGATAATTTGCATATTATATTTTATAATATTATTAAAGAAATTATTTTTTAATGTCTGACATATACTTATTGTCATGCTAGGAATTATTTATCCAATGCATTTTTCCCATAAAATCAATGTTCTGTAATCTAAGTATGAAAACTATTTGATGTATAATTTTGATTGTTATATATTTATAAGAAAAATATAATTTCAAATACGAAAGGTCCAGTTTGATCATTCAATGATGTAATATAAACTGTTTAACACGTTTAAGAATGATATTGTTGATTATTTAAAATTATTTTATTGGTGTAATTTTCTTTCTTTTTGATTTTTTATAGGATATCAAAATATTATTGTTTGTAAAATAATTTATACAAGAACATACTTGTAATATTAATTTCGTACTATCTGCATACATATCATTTTTTTAATATTAATAATATATATTTTTTAAGTAAAGTCCAGATAAAATTTACAGTGACTGATCAGACTGGAAAGATTTGTTGTATAGGTATGAGGAGTAATTTGTCAAGTTTATTTGTTATCAAAACTATTCACTCTGATAATAGAAAACAAATACAGTTATAATCTTCGTACATGCTTAATATATCATTTATAATTGAATAATTTTATTGCAAAGTAGATCCGAATTATTCTCTGTAAATTGAAAGTACAATGTACTTATAGTGACTTGTTATAAAATAAAAACGATTCACTGTAAGTTTCTTTTCTTCTACAGATTTAAATTTGATTTAATTTAGGCAAAGTAATACTGTACACATTTTCATCTGTGTTTTAATGTTAATTATATGTATGATATATGTATATCTTGATTGCTGCACCGATGATATGAAAGATTGTACATAGATAATATATGTATTTTTGCATATCATTTGTTTTTGAAAAATATAATTCATAAACCTCTTTAACGATACTGTTATTTTATTACAAAGACATAGAAAACAATTGGAATAAAACAGATTGAAAATTAACTGTTTAGATATTTAATCAGATATTAAGTAAACAGAAATATATATTTAAAAAAATAGTATTTATTATATGTACAGTTACTTTCTTGTTAAAAGTACAAATTAGATGATACTGCTTTAGTGGATTATCTTCTCATCTAAAATATGAAAAATATTATAAAATACATATCTTAAACATATTAAGCTTGAACATTTAGGTTTAAAAATTCAGTTGGTAGTGCATATAATGAATAATCATGAACTCATATGTGAGTGATCAAATCATCATATATATTAAAATTCTTAATACAAGTCTTATAAAGAAGTAATAATAATACTAACCATATTGCAATAACTTTTTGTAAGTATTATATCTTCATTCAATAACCTGAAATCAATGTAACTAAATTAAATTTTTATTAATAATTACAATATTTGTTTACTTAAAACAAATGATTCAGTTGGTAGTGCATGTAGTGAATAATCATGAACTCATTATGTGAGTGATCAAATCATCATATATTAAAATTTTTAATACAAGTCTTACAAAGAAGTCATAATAATACTAACCATATTGCAATAACTTTTTGTAAGTATTATATCTTCATTCAATAACCTGAAATCAATGTAACTAAATTAAATTTTTATTAATAATTACAATATTTGTTTACTTAAAACAAATGATTCAGTTGGTAGTGCATGTAGTGAATAATCATGAACTCATTATGTGAGTGATCAAATCATCATATATATTAAAATTCTTAATACAAGTCTTACAAAGAAGTAATAATAATACTAACCATATTGCAATAACTTTTTGTAAGTATTATATCTTCATTCAATAACCTGAAATCAATGTAACTAAATTAAATTTTTATTAATAATTACAATATTTGTTTACTTAAAACAAATGATTCAGTTGGTAGTGCATGTAGTGAATAATCATGAACTCATTATGTGAGTGATCAAATCATCATATATATTAAAATTTTTAATGCAAATCTTACAAAGAAGTAATAATAATACTAACCATATTACAATAACTTTTTGTAAGTATCATATCTTCATTCAATAACCTGAAATCAATGTAACTAAATTAAATTTTTATTAATAATTACAATATTTGTTTACTTAAAATAAATGATTTAGTTGGTAGTGCATGCATCAAATAATCATGGAATCTTACGCAGTGGTTAATGATTCATCGTATAGACTCTTATATTATTGCAAATAAGAATAAGAAAAAATACAGTACATACTACTTCATTCTTCCTTGATATTCTTTGATTAACCATTAGGAAGTTTCAATGATCCTCCTGGAAATAAATTGTTACAAAGTTCAAAAATATTTATTTAGAATTTTCATAAATACGAAGAATTGACTGATTAAAATACCATTGCATAATAACAATGATTCATTATTACAGATGTTTTTAGATTACAAAATCTTGAAAGAAATGCAAATTTGTAAATAATAGGAAACATGTGCTGGACACTTACTTGTGTTAATATTTGTAGAAGTTGAGAAAAAATAAAATTACATTCTAAAACTTTTACTTTACAACATCTTTATAATTTTCCATTATTAATTTTTCGGTAGACTTATGTGACCGCTTCAGTTTTTAATAAATAGCTTTCAAACCTCATTTTAAACATCTTTGTGAATCACCAGCGTGATTACCAGTAATGTTTAAAATGATCCAAAAGTATGAATGTTAAGTTTGAAGCTGAACATTCATTTTTTGCCGACTCTGGGTAAATTCTTATGTACGCGATAATCTTGAATAGGGCTATTTGAAAACATATTTTTTATAATTATAGAATTATTATGAAAAAATTAGAAGTTTATGTAAATATTACAGAAATTATAACTGTATATTTATTCAACATTTATATCTCAGTTTCGTTAATTCTACATAATTTAAAGTTTTTATCCAATCAAAAATGAGTAGATTCTCTTGTACATTTATGGCAATGATACATACCTATCTAGTTGTTAGCAATTCATCTCACAAGCGACCGTGGTTACAAAGTTACAAGTGTCAGCCTTAAAAGTGAGAATTGTGTGCCGTTTGGTGAAGACATGGAGGTAACTAAAAGATGTTTCAGCGTGATCTCAACAGAGTTGTAGCTTTCTTATTAACTGTAATTAATTAATATAAGAGCAACTATAACGACAAACGAGAGATTTAAATTTAAGAGATTGAAATCACGCGTGACAACGACGTCGAGCAATGTTACTGATATTTCATGCTATTACAGTTGTCTTGGTATTCCAATTTACATATTTATCTTAAACATGACATAAATTAATCGATTGAAAGTAATGATGCCTACTGGACGAATGATTTTTAAGAAACATATTTATGAATAAATAAATCATTTTGATGATCAATCATAAGATTCGTGTAATGATTGTCAAAGTACTCGATGATTTATCTTGGATACCGAAATTTTTTATCAACAAAATCCTGATTTATTGACACAGGCAAAAGGAAAATAAAAATGACGGAAAGTTTAATAAATGAATGGCTAGTAGATTGTGCAGATGTGTCATCGTCAGAGCTCCATACTTTTGCCACTACTTTATCACAAGATAATGAAATAGTCAGAGCGCTTTATGTACTCTTGGAAGAACGTAGTAAATATAGTCAGGTAATATATTTCTGACAAATATTTTTTACACCTTAATAGAATTTAATTAATCCTTTGACATATATATTAAATCTTATAAAGTTCTTGTTAGTTTATTTTTTAACTCTTTCCTGTCAAAGTCCAAGTATTGTTCAGCATTGTAATATTGGGCAGATCGATGCCCTCAGAAATTATGACAGGAAAGAGTTAATATTGAAATAAAACTCAAATAAAATGTCTTCTGTATAAAGTTCTGTCTTTTATTTGGAAGTATATTAGATTATATTTTATTCATTTATACCAACAATGTTTTATTCATTGTAGTTAATGGATACAGTATGTGATCAGTTATACAATTTTTATCGCTCTCGAGAAACAGAATTGCAAAGGTTCACCTTGCAATTTTTGCCAACATTAGTATACATTTACTTGAATTCTGCAGCTCATGGTGACATTAAGGTAAGACACTATAATTGTTGGGAAACATACTTAAATCATGTTTTATAATGTAATGGAATATAATTCATATAACTGTCTATGTTATATAACAAAACAACTATAATTTAAATCAAAATTATATGGTGAAATAGCACTGTCATTCTTTAATTATAGGACATTTATACTCAAGTGAAATATGTACAAACTGCAATTTAAGTCAAAAGATATTATGATATCAGTAATTTAGACATTTTTAAACGACAGATAATTAAAAATATATTCGATCTCAATTTTTATTTAATATGTATCAATATTTTCATTCTTTAAATATTTTGTTAAATACATCCTAAGAAATATATAAAAGAATTATAATTGCTGTTTCTTAATACAAAAAGTAAATCATACGCACCCATTATCTCAAACTTTTAATTTGACATACTCTCAGTTAAGTTAATTCTCTTTTTACAGAATTGTCGGTCTGTAGAAACACTACTAATTGGTTTGTATAATCTAGAAATAGTGGATAAATCTGGGCAACAAAAAGCAATTTCTTTTAGATTACCTTCACTTGCCATGCTTTCCATATTTCATGAGGTATATCTGTTTCGCTAGACAATTGAATTTTATAAGTATGTAAATGTTATTCTAATTATTCCTTCTTGAACAGCCTGCAAGTTTGGCACCTGCTTCTTTAACTGAGAGTGCAGTACGCAGGTTTGAAGAATGTAATACGAAACTTGTTAGCTGGGGTCCACTACAACAAGTTGAGACACTAAATGCTCAAAATAGATTAAAAGTTATGACTGCTCTTCTTTTTATCTATAATCAACAACTCGGTTATATAAGTAAATTTGCATTAGAGCAATTATGCAAAGTTGCTACCAAGTAAGATGAAACTAATTGTTTTTATATATTTGATAAATATATAATAATTATATCAAATCATTTATTGCAGACTTGTTACTCAAGGATTTATGAAGCCAGGACATCATCAACGATCCTCGTATGGAAGCGAGTCTAGTTTTGTTCCAAGACTTCTACCACGCATACCAGTATCAAGTCAATTTCTCCTTGAATTTTTGCATGCTGTATACTTTGCTATGTGAGTAACATATTTTTCAAATAGTAACTTGTCAAGTAAAGTAAATATCATACTAATAAAGAAAATATTTTAATAAAATTAATAGTAATAAAAAGTAACATATATTGGCAGGTATAATGACTGTTGGTATTTAGGAACACAAGCAGTAGACGATATTCATAATCGAGCATGTTATGAAACATATCCAGATGTTATGCTAGTCACAAATGCTATACGTAATTCTGCCAGTACTGGACCATCAGGTATGTCAATACAAGATAATCAATACAAAAATGTAAAATATGTTATACAAATATTTAATGATAATTAATCATTCTAGGACAACCTAATGACGGGCCAATTGGAATTAGTGTTGCATTATCGCCAGCTACTGCAACCGCTACAGTATCTAAATCGATGATCACAAATGCTTCGTTCCGGACCAAAAAATTACCAGGTATATGTTTTATTTTAAGTAAATCTTTATATCATCTGACAAATTAATATGCTCAGACATTTTATTTATGTTTATTTTTTTTAATGTCTTACGCACAATACGAGAACTATTTTTTATTAAATTAATTATAAATATCCAGCATGTCAGTTGTTGTATAGCAATTACTAATTAGTATGCACTGAAAAATGAATAACATAATGATAAATGGATTTAAATAATAATAAATAAATTAAAAGTTTTTTAATCTAGACAATTTTTTTAAATAGAAGTTAAGAATCAAAGATAAACATATAGTATATAATATGAGATATTAATGTATACATGGTGAAAAATGCATGAATATAATGAAGTATATGAATTTTATCATAAACAAATGTAATTTGATAGTAATTGTAGTTATCTTTCTAAATATATTTTAGTTTATAACTCTTATCCCTCATCACTCCAATGTTGTCGGTTGGAGTAGAACGTTGATTTGCGATTGGCAGCATCGCTGACGGTTTGAGTGATAAGAGTTAAGTTAGAATAGATTAATATTTGCATTTAGTAGTATGAATGAGATTTCCAAAATTCACAGATAGAAAAATTTGTTTCTTTATAAAAATTTAATTTTGCATGAAGTATATATTCCACAAATACATAGAACACATATTTAAACATTTGATCAGTAACAAATACATTTTATAAGTTATTGGACTAAGCAAATGTGCATTGCTTGCAAACATATGTCGTTAGACGATCTGGATGAGAAGTTATTTGAGGATGAAGTGTACGCTACCCAACTTGAAAAGCAACCACAACCAACAGTATCTAACACTACGAAGAGGTTCCCTTGGCATTGGAAGCATTCACTTCCGATTTCAAGCGAAGAAGATACCAAAATAAGAAAACTCAGTTCTTCCTCAATGGAATTCTCTAGACGAGGAAGCACATGTAGCAATCAAAATTCCCCTATCAAATCCTCTCCTAAACGAAATCTAAGAGAACATATGAAGAAAAATGTATTTGAGAAAGGTGAAGATCACGATATGAAAAAAGTGAGAAAAGAGCATAAAGAAAACACTGATTTAGCTCGTGACGAGAACAAAATTGGATCTAGTTCGCATTTGTATAATGTATTGGAGGAACAATTTCTGGGGGAAATGGTTCATGAATCAATGGAAAATTTGTATCTGGAAGGAAATAAATCAATTGGTTTTCATACGACTGCTGCCCTGTCAACAAATACATGGTACTAGTGATTCAGTTTCAGCACTTTAGAATCACTGAATATTATCAAAATTTCTCCAGCAAAACACGCGGCAAATTAGCTGTTACACTGTGTAACATTAACTATTTTAATTAGTAGCAGTTTGTGCATTTATCAATGAATTCGTTTCAGAGGAACCACCATTATTAAGAGCAAAAGAATTCAAACCTAAAGTATTACTTACTTTATCGAAAGGCACATAATGGAAAACCTGCATGCAGTTTTGGCACATTTATTTTCACTGAAGATAGTGCATTTGTTATCACACAGGTTTACCCTACGTCTTTCCTATTTCCTATTCTGTCCTTAAATGTTAATTTTTTAATATTTTTGTTTGTTTGTTACCCTTAACTTATAACATGCATGAAATATTTCATTCATGTTGTGATACATGTAAAGTTTACGAATATAAATAATAGTACAAATATAAAGCTTAATACTTTTATTTTCTGCTTTACACAGATTGCTTAATTTCTTGCATTTTATTCTCACAATATTTTAATGTATTTCCTAAAAATATGACTTTATTACTGTTTTAATATTGTATTCTTATATTTTCTTTTGTTTAGATGATATACCAATTCAAGAAACGAAGGAAGATTCTGGAGGAGAAGGTAAAAGTAATCTTGTATCGATTACAGAAGAAGAGTCGATAGAACCAAATAGAGGTGGTTCAATAAGACAATCGAAAGATCAAAAGACTGCGTCCAAAATCACGAATTTCCCGGTACTTGGAAAAAAGCCGCGAGAAAAGGATGGTAAAATAGCTAAGAATGCTCACGTTAGCGTTCCTGAAAAGGAAAAAAGACTTGGATCTCAAGCGACTTCAAAGGAAAGTATTAAAGGTAGTTCCTCTATGTTAAATAGTGAATCAACAGAAATCGATGGAAATGTTAATGGGTGTTCAGTCAGGAAAAAGAATAATAGTGTAGAAAATAATTCAGTTACAGTAGACAATGTTTCTTTGATTGATGGCGAACGTCTTGCGTTAGGCGGAGAGATAGATAACACTAATATGGATACTTCTGTTACTTTAAGAACACATAATGAAAATGAATCGCTAACTTCGTCTATCCAAGTCAGTTCTGTTTAAGTTATGCAGATAGATTTTTAGAACGGAAATAAGGAAAAGAGTAATGGACCATACATTGAACGACTGAAACAAATTGTTGTTGTAGTTTCTTATTTAATTGTACATACATATTCTTTCCTTATTTTTAAGAATATATACATAGTGTTTTATATATAATTGAATTAAATTATTGATTCTGTGACAGACCAAGATTTATTTAATATGCTATTGTATTTTGGAGCGAATATTATTATACATAGTTGATTCAAAAGTGGTCCATTACTATATTGATCTCCATACCCTGTTTAAAAAAAGTTAATAAAATAGTAATGGGGAAGGGAATAGTAAGTTCACACTAAATATTTTTCTTTGATGAAGGTACATCTTTGTATATTAAAGGATTCTGTTATAATCGTTCTTATAATATATCTGTTAAACCATTCAATAGATTTATATTCGAATATTCTAGTATATGATTGTTTAAAGATTTTAATTATCAAAAAATTTAATAGATTCGTAGGAAAATGATTCAATATTTTAATTAATTAAAAATATCAAAGTGAAAGGACAATATTTTAATTAATTCAGAATATTAGAATAAAAGGATTTATATCAATTTTTTCAAAATTATATTTACTAAATTAAATAGTGTTACTTTTTAGTATAATATCTTTTATTTTGCCATTCTTCACTCGATTACTAGGCCTTGGCTCCTTGGAAACCAGAAAGTCACACAGATGGGCTAATGTTATTTTTTAATAACTACATTATTTAATTCTATTATGTTTGTGTACATTTTCGTGGAAAAATGTAAGGCTAAATGGCTAATAATTTTATGAATGCTAATAATTTCGTTCTGTCTCCTATAGCAAAAAATAATGGAGGTATCTTATAATTTCATAAAAAAAATTATTTGCAATATCGAATATCGAGTATCGAATATTCTGTGAAAAGAATATAATATGACTGACTTATTGTTTGAGACAGTAAAAATTGAATTTAGAGAAATCTTATAATTTTTCTAATAATTGTATTTTCTATAACATCTTTATGTCTATTTATATAGAATTACGTGCAAATTACGTTTAAATAAAAATATGTTTTGTCATAAATTTCGAATGAACAAAATGTTTTTAACTCATTGTATCGTGTTTGTTCAATCTCGGTTTTAAAATAATTTATATGAATGTTTTTCCATAATTCTAATACTAAAAGTAATCTTACTTTATAGTAAAAATACGTTGAGAAAAATATTTGCAAGTAAATCTTCATGATTCTAACAGTATATAACAGTGTTTGTAAATATACATTGTGACAGAAAATATTTAAACCAAAATATTTTTTCAAAATTATTTATTGATTATCTCTTGTTTTAAATAACATAACAAAACTAATTTAAAATTTATAATTACTGAAAAAATACTAAGAGTCATAAAAATGTTCATAAATCTAAGTAATATATGTTTAAAAGATCAAAACTTGGAATTGGTATTTACTTAAAAAGACTGTACATTGCATCACATTATTACTTAGTCTGATAAAAAAGTATACCATTATGATTTGTTAATCAATTAGAGTGTTCAGTATGGTATCATATGCATATTAATATCAAATCAAAAAGAAGAAAGAAAGGAAGAAAGGGAAATATATAATATACATTATATGAATGTGTCCACAAAGCAATCATTTAACTCTTGTGACACTTTAAAATCTTTCTAATAATCATAAATTCAGTCTATCAAATAATAAAAGGAGGCTGATTTATATTCTACTTGTTAAGAAAGATGGGACTTTGTATAGCATCATTACTTTCGCAATTTATTTTTGGAATTCCATGATTTCTGAATTTATTTAGAACATAAACTGATCGAAATTTGCTATATTTTATTACAACTTTCAAATTGTTCTCTACTCCAGTGTATTATTGTTACGAATGTTATATTATAATTTTTCAATAAAAAAATATTTTATTTTTATTTTTTTTTGTATTATTAAAAAATACTGTGCGAAATGCGTGTTTGTGCTTTTTTTGAACATTGAAGATAATTAGTTCGGAGAACCTTTGTAACTAATAAGATTTTAAAATGAAAATATCTGAACACTTTCTAATACATATATATAGCATATTATGTGAAACATAATTTAAAAAAAATAATTCTTTATATTATTTGAAAGTTCTAAATTGATAGCCATTGGAGAAACAAAAGCAGAAACCACAAGATTATAAATTAATTTATTTAGAGGGAGCCAGAATTTAGTTTTCTGTATCACTGCCATGTAGTGTAATTTAATCAATTAAATTGTATTAATAACTTAAGTTTATAAGTTTGGTTGATTATATACATTATTATACCTAAAATTACACGTCCCTGTATATGCGCGTGTGAAATATAAATATTTAAACGAACAAGAAATAATATGAATTGTAAGTATTAAATAATATAAACTGTATAGGGAGAACATCTACACAGCAGCAGATAAGTTAAAAGATTGTTAAATTTATTGAAATACTTGTACAAAAGATAAAAAGAAAGGGGAATTGGTGAATATATAAGAAATGTAAGATTTAATATAAACTTTGGAGCCATTCACTATTTGTTAAAGAATTGCTCTTTTCTGTACATTTGACAAATTTTCTTGGGCACTTAGTTCTATCATATATACATAGAGAAAACTCTTGTATACAAAAAGAAAAATATGTATATAATGTTTCATGACAACTATTAATGATACTCATAAAGCGATAAATAACAACTACGATATCTTGTATGTTTGTGCAAATTATGCAAAATTATGACGATTCATGTATATGCTGTTATAAATATTGTACATTATTTTAATTTATAATTATAGTGTTAAAGCTTGTTATATTGTTAAAGCTATCAATATGTAAATAATATATAAACTTATTGCACAGAGGAGATTTGATTGAGTTTATTGATGAAACATTCGATTTTCATTGCATGTCTAATATAAAGCCAACATTGGCATACTTTGTAAACATAAAACAAAATTAAAACAAAATGCACAAAATACATATTACATTTTCATAATGACGACATATTTTTATTATCAATATCAAAAGATGAAAGCATACTTTTCTTTTACTATTAAGTAAAAATTCAGTCATTTGCAACTGTGCATTTCTAAAAACAGAATACATTCCAAACAATTTGAAATTATTACATTACAGATATTATTAAATTAAAATTGTTAATGTATTAAAACCATATAAATTGAAATTATTTTATTAAAATGTTCATGCTTTGAAAACTATTTTAAATGTAAAGCCATGAGAATTGAGATATTTTTCAACTTATGAATTTTATAGATATAATGATGAGTTTTGTACATTGAATTTAAAATCAAGTATGTAACTTGTTCCATATATATATATATATATATATATACATATAATTCAGTTTTATTATAAGTGTAAATAAAATAAAGATTTATTCTTTATTTATCTTTTTACAAGTATTATGACTTGTAGAAAATCTACTTGTAATTATCAAACTTATCGTCATAAATCTGTTGAAATTACTACTTGGCAATACATGCAATAAAACTATTAAAATAAGCTAATAGAAAAAATCGAAGTATTTATATTAATTCTTGTATTAAAGCTGTATTGTTGTATTTTATATATTTATTCACATTAATTATTCTTTAGCACTTATTAAATAACGCAATAAAAATAATATTTAGATAAATAAATACGCAATAAATTATACAGAAATGCTGTTAATATATGTAATTAAATGAAATAAGATATACTGTGTTTTTAAATATATATTCCCTGATACATTTACAAGATATAACACGACTGTTATTCAATTGTCCACGTTTTCCATAAAGATTTTTCCTAATAATGCAAAAAAATTAATTATATATATATTGTATAATATGTGACATTCTAATAAAACTTACACTCGAAATTTCATTGTTGTATAAATCTTGGTAATTTTTTAAAAGTCCTGCAGTTTCATCTTCCAATTTCTTTATCATATTCTGAATCTTTTTTAGCTTTAAACAATCTTCATTGTGTTGAATTTGTGCTTTCTCTAAATTTTCTTTACATAACTTTTTATTACTGTAATTAAAAATCTTTTTTAGATCCAGGCAAAGGAAGTAATCCTTTATTTAAAATAGCATAGGAAATTTTAATTCTAAATCACCTTAATAATTGAGTATTTAAATTACGTAAAGGAGAGAGACGTTCATCACACTGTGCTTGAAGTTCATTTATTTCATCTTCTTTATCATGATCCTTTTGAACTACTAATCTTTTCTCAGATTCTGCAACATCTGTTCTGAGAGTATCAACTTGTTTCTTTACAGTATCTTCTTGTACTTTTATTTTTCTGAAAATAGAAAATAGAAAAAAGCTGAGAGTGCAATAAATTAATACTTAAGAAATCCTTAATCAAGATTAAAGAAAAATTATTTAATCACTTTAATCGATCGTGCATATCTCGAACTTCAGTGAACTTTTCCAATAGTTCTTGGGTAAAAGCCAATTCATTTTTTTGTTGTTCGATCAAACATTTTTTATCCTGAAATGCTGCCTGTATTGTTTCACGTTCCTTGACTTTAGCACTTAGCTGTTGTTCTAATTCACTTAAACGCTTTTGATATCCTTCAGGAGATTTTACAATTTCTGATTGCAATTCTGTTATTGTTTTATTTGACTATAATTATATATTGTAATCATTATGTAACATAATACATACAAATAATTTCAATTTTCAGATGTTAATTTACCTTTAATGCTTGTGCTTTATAAGTTCCACAAAGTTCCACTGTTTTTTGCTTTTCCTCTTCTGCAGCTGTTATCTTTGCTGCTAATTCAATTTGTTTTTTATTATTCTTTTCACGTTTAGACTGTAGCTTTTGAATTTCAGCAATAAGCTAAATAAGAATAGATCAATACGATATAAATAATTCATAATATAAATATAAACTGAATTTACTAATAATAGTACCTTTTCCTTTATTGATAGTTGTTTTGCTATATGCAATGCCTTGTCATTTATAGCTTGCAATATTTCATTTTTCTTTTCCACCATATCGTGTAAAATCTTTGCCCGGTTCTGAATTTCAATAACTTTATCTTCTATATCTGATTCTTTATTAGTTGCGTATAATATGAAATTTGCAAGGAATTTTGCTTGTTTCCGTACCCTTTTTGATCCTGTATAATACAATCATTTTTAATCAAAGTGACAAATATTATTTATAATATTTTTAAGTTTGCAATTAAATATTACCTGGACTAGTAATATCTGTAATACACAGATCTTTTAAATATATTCTATCACATATTTGAACCATAACAACATGCAAATTTATGAGTGCAATTATAGTAGAATCTTCACAGTATGACATTATGTCCCGTTGTTCTATTGTTGCCTATAGTAAAATTAAATTTTGTGTATTGTACTTTGTATTTTATTTTTTTTTTTTTTTTTGTATAATTATATTTGTATTTGAATAATAAATAATATATTTCTTACATTATCAATTGCATTAACATCAATATGAAACCTTCTTAGAAATGTGTCAATTAGGTTTACAATAAATTCTTCTGTTGGATTTTTTAAATCATTTATGCTTGACGGAAGATTAGCTTCAGTTAAAATACTATGAATCTTTTCTATATCTAAATCCATGTTTCGTATTCAAAGATTTTTCGTACTTACAATACAAATTGTTCTCGCTTTACCTTTATGAGACAGTTACAGATAGTTTAATTTCAAACACGTTCGAATTTATTTATAACACATGCGCAAATGATGTGTTACTATTCCTTATAGCGAGTTTTCAATTGAAATTTTCACATCAATCTCCTAATACTACTTGTATTTATTAAATATATAAGTTCATAAATTAACATATATCAAATTAAAATCTATAACTAATTTTCTATAAAATTTTTCATGTACATGCATTAAATGCGTCTTTCATATTTTAGAAAATGAATTTATTTAAAATACTATACATATATATATATATATATATATATTATATTATGTGTAATACTCAAAAATAAATTTATCAATATTACATGCGAAATATTATTTGCTATAATTTATACATGAAGATAAATATTAGACAAAATTTAAGTCCTATAAACAATTTAAATGTCATTACAAAATTCAATATTATATTTCAATGTACATATCTATAAAATTATAACGATAATATTATAGGATTGTTATGAGTTCATTAAATTAGCCAAGTTAACTAATTTAATCACAAATTATTTACAATCAGTAAACACTTCTCTTTTTATTAAAGAAATGACATATATGTATATTGTTAAATTGGTAACATTGAATCGTAAGCATATAGCATAGCAGAACCTCTACATATGATAGGCTACGTCACCAACGAATTTGTACATAAATTTTGTGTTACATATTTTTCTACTTCCGTTACTAATTCTCAGACAACAATCATTTTAATGCTTTGTATTCTTTTAAACCAAGTAACTTAAGAAGTTTCCTCTTTAAAAATGGGATCTTCTCATAGTATCAGTATACCAGGAGGTGGCACAGAAGGTTACCATGTATTGAGGGTAAGAACATTTGTTGAAATAGTGTAGTTTATTGTATATATTCGTATTTTTTTTTATTTACCAAAATAAATCTTAATCTAACTTTCAGTAATTAATATTTTGATATGTATTATAAATTTACTATAGTTTAAGAAAAAATTTATTAAGTAATTTCATCACATATTAGATTATCTAAAAATTGGAAGTTTCAAGTTATTTTTCAATAAATGTAGCTATCTTTTTGTTAGATATTTAGTAAATTTGATTCGAACATCATGACTGAAATAGGTACAAGAAGGTTCTCCTGGTCAGAAAGCTGGACTGGAAGCATTCTTTGACTTTATTGTAGCTATTGGAAATACACGCTTGGTATGTGTTCCATGTTACCTACTGATACTTTATATCAATAGAATTTATTAAATTTATATAAAATTTAAATTAAAGGAATAATTTATTCTTACAGAATCAAGATAATGATACATTAAAGGAGCTTCTAAAAAATGGTGTAGATAAAAAACTAACGATTACAATATACAGCAGTAAAACACAATCTGTAAGACAAGCTGTTGTAGTACCTAGTCTCACATGGGGTGGACAGGGTCTCCTTGGTGTTAGTGTAAGGTTTTGTTCTTTTGAAGGTTCCAATGAAAATGTTTGGCATATTCTTGTAAGTATAACCACAATTAAGCCAAAAAAAAGTTAAAAAGTACATAAGAAGACAAATTTTTTGAATTATGTTTTGTAGGAAGTGCATCCATCTTCTCCAGCTGAATTAGCAGGTCTACGTCCATTCACAGATTATATTATTGGTGCTGACTCAGTTTTACACGAGTCTGAAGATATATTTACTTTAATAGAAGCACATGAATCACGACCTTTGAAATTGTACATATATAACACAGATGATGATTCTTGTAGAGAAGTTACAATTACACCCAATCATACTTGGGGCGGAGAAGGAAGGTAAATTTGTTAACCTAACATTAGTATTTCAAAATATTACTGTAATTCATATCTTACGAATATTTTTTACACTTTTATAGTTTGGGTTGTGGAATTGGTTATGGATATCTGCACAGAATACCCATTAGAAACATTCAAGAGCATAAATCAAATAATTTGTATACAGTATGTACCAATTTGAAATGTCACAAGAAATTTATCAAAGTATTGTAACTAAGTTCTATTTCTTCCTTTTGTAGTCTCGTGTTAAAGCTACTAATCCAAATCCAGTTACATCAAGCATTACTCACACAGAAGGAAGTAATGTGATTATAAACATACCACCAGGTTTCTCTATTCCACCGAATTACATGTCAGCACAAGAAAATGTTACAAAATCCGAAGTTGAAACTACTTCTACTACAATGGTGCAAAATATATACACATCGAGTGTACAAACATATACTACATCTCAATTGAATCCTGCCGCTATTGGAGGATCCACTACTACTAGTTCTGTGTCTCATGTTATGCCTAATCAAACTGTTGTAAATACGACATGTAGTAAGTATCCATAACTTATTATTAACTTTCAAATAAGTAAATATAATGACATTATTTCTATTCAGATAATGATCCTATCATGCCATCGTCACATCAAAATACAATGCCGAATATACCTGGTATGCCAACTACTCCACCTTTGCCAACTTTTACTACTAATGCGACAGTTTTAAGCGAAGCAACTGGTGTTGTCGGTACACCGAAAGATTTCACAACTGTACAGAGTGATATATCACCACCAGTACAGTTTAATGTGCCTCAATCTCACGTAGTAACGACGCCTATATCGTTACCCGGGATGCCACCTATTACCGTTAGTGCAAGTCTACCACAAAATTCTTCTTTCTATCCATCTGTTCTTCAGCAAAATGAATTGACTGGTGTTAGTACAGCTTCTACATTTACGGTGCCACCAACAACAACGCAGTAACGATTATGTTATTTCTAATGAAAAACAATATCTGTTTTATAATAAAGTAAATATTGAAGAGTAAGGATAAAATAAAAAGCATAATGTATCTATTATGAATATATGTATTACTATACTTTATGCATTTATACTTTATTATTTGTTTAAACGTAATATATACAAATTTTCAGACATGCGGGGATAAATTATGTAATTCTGTACATAGATAAGGAATATTGACTTAAACTAAAGTCAAATTAAAACATTTCGAAAAGTATTAAATCTTAACATATTACTTGATCTGTTTCTTCTTATATTTTGTTGTTGTTGATACTTATGTATAACAATAAATATTATTTTTTAATCACTAAACTTTATATATATGTAATGTATGTGCAGACTAAAAGTTTGAATTTGTTATTAAATAAAGGAATAAAACATTTACATATTAATGAAATGGATTTTATTTAAGATTCAGCAATTAATAGTGATTTAAATTTCAGCATTTATTTTTAACAATGTTGATAGCACAATAAATGCAAATATATCTTTTTCAAAATACAAATTATGTGTCTGCTAATAAATATTAAATTTGGAAAACATTCATAAGCAAAATCAAAACTATCATTTTGGATAAGAATCATTTATTAAGTGTTGTACAAATTGATCTTGTATCAACTGTTATTGTGTAAATATTGGAGTAACAGATCTTATTTTAATAACTAAAACTGCCAGTGTTTTTCTTAGAATTTTTTCTCCGCAATTTTGATATTGTTTAAATAATTACTTCAACATCAACTAATTCCTCTTCACTTGGGAGCTTGATTTTTGATGGATCTATTAGATTTGGATCAATCAGTGGTAAACCATTTTCTTCTCTGTAACGAAGTTGCAAATATGCTTCTCGTTGAGACCAATCTTTTAGAAATGGGTCTGGTGAATATCCAATCACAAGAGCTCCAAATATTAAGCTTACGGATACAGACACAAAGAATGTTATATGCATGATTTGTCTATCAGCTTTCTGATCGTTGTCATCAAATCCATAACTGGTCCATACTTTTTTTACCTCATACGTATTCTCATTTTCAGAATTTTTAGCTGCTACATTACTTCGGTATATTCTGTTAAATATATTATTTTGTTTCGGCCTTAGAAACGTCAATCCGCTCTTAATTCCTTGAGAACGGATGAATCGTAGTAGAGTTGACATCTTTCTTTAATGACAACTTTTTTTTTCTAACAAAATACCGTTCTTCTACGTATTCGTTAGTTTATTATGGGATAGTTACCAATATATCGTAACAATTTCAGAAACCAAAATTAGATACTCGCATATATGTATGCACAAGACGACGACCGACTTTAAAGGTTAGAAATTGCTAATACAAATTACGTGAATGACCTAACCTGACATTCAGAGGGACATGTAATACGGCGCCTTGATTTTAAATTTGAAAAAGGTAATCAGTTTGATGATTACGGCTTGAAGAGGATAGATTTTGTAAATAAATCAGAAAAGTATTAGTATCCGAAAAGAATATAATAAACTATGACAAATATTCAAATTAAAAATAATATTAGTTTCACATATATTTACTTATAGATTTTTAAATCTAGTAACTTATCATGCTTTTACTTTTGAAGGAATATTTTTACATCGGTGACAAAATTTATGGAATAGAAATTTATTTCAATTCATGATACAATTATTTATTTTGTACAGTATTTTCCTTATCATATGTGTTTTTATGCTCGTTATGGATTACAGATTGATATATCTCTTGCCATAAAAGATTATTCAAATCCTTTGTATTTTCTTCATTTGAATAAGAAAAGTGATGGATATACACCCCTTTATATATATCTAATATTATTATTAAGGATACAGTTTTATATATAAGATGCATCAGTAAGAACTATCACCTAAAATAAGTCGTTATCTATTGACTTTATCAAAAAATCTTTAAAGTGAAATTTATTATATTTCAGGAGTCCGACCAGAAGATTACATTTTGATTTTCCAATATCTTATTATTACCTGAGATATTAAGGTGACTTTGACATAACATTCAATCGATCCAGCTAAATATTTTCTATAAGTTTAGCAGATATTTTAACTTTAATTTGTCAAATTTAATGTATGAAGCAAAAATAAATAATCATGAATGATGCAAAACAGTACTCTTATGTTTACATTGTCTTTGTCTTTCATACATTAAATTTTACAAATTAAAGTTAGAATATCTGCTCAACTAATATTTTTTCAACATAAATAGATTAATACTTTTTTTATAGGGAATGCCGAAATAGGTCGATTACTGTATTTAAAACTATATGATCCCATTTAAAAAAATGGATACTATCCTCATATAATCTCTACCTGACCATCACCAAAATACTAATTATACCAGATTATGTCCTTTAAAACCACTCATTTCTTGTCTGAACCATTTTTTCATACAATAAAAAACTATATACATATATAGTTAATGCAAAACTATCCATTGTATGAATATATATATATATATATATATATATATACATATATACACATACATGTGTGTGAAATGCCAAATTTTGTTTAAATTACAGGAATTTTATAAGTTAAAAGGATACTTCCTGTAATATTCTCTTTAAGCTTTCCAAAATCCCATCGTATTCCAGTTAATTCTCTATATAATGCATATTTTCTTCTGTAATTACAAAAAAGAACAAAAAAACAAAATCTTATTAGTTAAAAGTATGAATGAGCATAATAAAATATTAATAAATTATAATCAGATGCAAACCTTCCTTGATCTAGTAATTCTTGATCTTGTATGTTTCGTTTACATGTTTTAAGTTTATTTCTTTGCAATTCCAATTGTTGACATTCTTCTAAAAATTTATTTTTTTCTGCATCCAACTCTGTCTTTAAAAAGTATTAAATTTTTATTTCTGCTGTATTATTTTATAACAATGTAATATACAAAAATAACAAATAATTACTATGTGGTCTAAGTGCTTAGATAAAACATGATTTTTATATTCCAATGTTTGTTTTTCAGACTGAAGGGTATCCCTCATAGAAGTTATTTTTGATGTTAAATCTGTGATCTTTATTCCATCTTCTGAAAAAGAAAATATCTTTATTTGAACACAAAAAGTACGATACAAATAATGTAATAAATTACCGCTAAAGTCTTGATTTCGTTTATTTTTTATATGATCGATTAACTTGATCTGATTCTGTAGTAAATCCTTAACTTGTAAATCCGAAATTTTTATATGATTTTCCTTAAGCGTCATTATTTCATTCATTATTACATTTACATTAATGTCACTGTTAAAACATTTGGTAAAAATGAAAAAACTATAAACACAAATTTATAATGTCAGTTATCTTCAGTTACAAAATTTGAAACGTCACTATGTATTACTGCCAACAATATTATCAAAATATCCCAATGTCGCCTCAAAGCGAGTTAGGGATTTTAATCAATATGCCACGATCACGCTGCGATAAAACAAAATTACGATTGAGAAAATAGATAAGATTATATACAGGGTGTATAATTTTAATTGATCCATGCAAATATCTCCTAAACTGTACATTATTCGGAAAAGTATTTCAAGTAATATTTGTGCTCTTTCAAGAAAAATATCTTATGATGACGGTGAAGGTGTTCTCTCTGTTTTTTTTTTTTTTTTTTTTTTTTTTTTTTTTTTTAATGGAACTATATGTTTTCATTTAGCCATGTTCATAGACCATGGGTCGAATTTATTGAGTATAAAATGTTGGTTTTTAAAAGTCATTCGAGTTCACTCATTCCCATTTAAAGCTTATCTTTGACAAATATGTATAGAATTTGTTCTCTATGTCTTGTATTTGAAAGGACAGCTTTGTACATCGATGCAATGAGCTATTCTCTTCATAAACGATAGTTCTCCACCTTCTGAAAAGTTGCAGAACTAATTTGTTGGCAGGCATTCCTTGTGCGAATTTCTACATTAAATTTTTAGGAGTGGTTAGTTCCTTTCAATAAACTTGTTCCCTTGTTAAACCTTACAAGGAAATATCTAAAGGGGTTAGATCGGGAGACCTTGATGAGAAGAGAATTTTACTTCCTTTTCCAGAAAACATGTTATTCAGAGTTATACAAACTCGGCGGTCATTATGTATAGGAGCACCATCATATTAAAACCACATCCTGGTAGCGTATGGAACGTTTTTAAGAGGATTTTGTAATTTGTTAGTTAAGAAAGTATTGTATCAGGCTTCAGTTAATGTTTCATTAAATAATTTAAATTCACTAAGTGACCTTTCACTACGCCGCACCATACATTTAACGATCATTGGTGTCGACAATCAACCGATCTCTGCCAATGTGGAGTTTCATCGACTCAATAATTGCTGCTATATCTATTCAATAGTCCACTATTCTTGAACGTGGTTTCGTCAGATGTGTAACATGTGACATGCCATGATTGCTTTTTACAATATTTGCCAACTGATTTGAGAGTTGTGTGCTGATATCAAAATTTAAAGAAATTATTGCGAGTACTGCTTCTGTCATGAGTGCTGTCTACGACGTTATCGTTGCAAATTTCCTCCCTTAGCCGGCGATTAGGAAATCTTTCTCGACGCAACCATGCATTTACCCTATAATCTTTCTGACACTCTCCTGGAATCGAAATCATGTCAACAATTTCGCTAGGCGTATAATCACACATCGCAAACTGAATTATTATCGAAATGAAGGATGTGTGATGCTATAATAATACTAATCCCTTCGAAGCAAATACTGTGAAATAGTAATTCTAGTAGTGCGAGACGCACCACTTGTTTTAGTCGTATGCAGAGCAGGTTTAGAGCAGGTGTAAATGGCTTTGGATAACCTTTAAAAATTAATTTTTTATAAGTCAATAAATTCGTCTCGAAGTGGGCTACAAACCTGGTTAAATTAAAATATAGAGTTGCATTTAAAAAAATAAAGATCACCTTGACATCCTGAAACACCTCTGGTTAGATAAAGCTGATGGTCATCATAGAACATTCCCTCAAAACAGAATAAATTTTATTACTAATGTGAAGTTTAGGAGATACTTATAAAGATGGATTAAAATGAGAAATGCTTTAAACAAAATCTTTATATACAATAAATTTTATATTTTTAAATTAATTTTTTAATTAATTTAATTCATTAGAAAATTTTTAGGATTAAAATAAAAATTTCCTTTTTACATCAAATCTTCATTTAATGACATATATGCTAGTCATTTATAACAATAAATGTCTTACTATAATAAAAGTGTACTAAACATTAGTGATTCTATTTAAGATTTAGATATAGTTCATTTATGATATTGTAACTTATAATGGCACATAAAAAGAAAACATCATGTAAAATAAAGTACAATGTAGGGATACCTAATTATATAGGTATCGTTACATCGTACTTTACATAATATTTTAATAACATCTATATTGTCTAAATGTATAATGTGTATTATGTTCTTGAAACATAATATTTTCATAGACATTTTTGTCTCAAAGAAATTTTGCTCATTTAAAAATCAGTTACGTCTAAATCACACAAGAATTTTTTTTCAATTATTACTCAAATATAATTTCTTGAAACATTAATACATTATAAATACTATAGGTTGACAAAAATTATTTACGAACTTAGTACTTTTTTGTCTAACATTTGCGTCCATTATGCGTCGCAAGATATTGAGCAGTTTATAAGTGTTAAAATAGTTTATTGTTATATAATTATCATGCATATTAATTATAAAAGTAAGTAAAAATCTCAACGTTCTTGCATGTTATTATAAGAAAATATCAAGAACCCATTATATAATACTTAAAAATATTCATATAAAACGTTCTCAAGTAGTGATCAACATCAAATTGGGATAATTTATAATCATAAATAATGTTTATTCGTTTATTTTGTTTCAAACGTTTTTGTCTACTGAATTTAAAAGTTAAATCTTACTGTTAAATTGTAAATCAATAAAATTGAAAGTGTACATCTTACAAAAGTACCAAAAGAGAAAGAAAGATAAAATACTAGTGGCCATAATGTTGATGTGATTCATATTATGTGAAGAATGTAAATTCATTTTAAGTTCAGATAGGAAAAAAGCGAAATTTTACTTTGTAAGCATTTTGAATTGTGTTTAAAGAACAGAGATAAAATTATAATTTTCGATATAATATATGTAATTAAATAACAAATTTTAGTAGTTAGCTATGTGTTGACTAGAACTGACCTTCTTTTAACTGATAATCTTAAAATTCAATTATCGTTTTCTCAAGTGTGAACTACATATCACTAAAATATTATGGCCCATATAATGAATATATAACAAGATAAGTTTTACATATACGTTTGCATATTAAAATGTAATCTTTTATCATTTATCTAATTTTTAATGTCAAGATATTATGTCACTTCATTCGTAAAAGGCACTTGCTTAACATATTTAATCACAATTTTTTGAGATCAACAATCGTCATTCAATAGATTCACGTTCATAGATATTTTCTGAGAGATCAAAATGTTTGATATCCGTATATTCTCTCTATTATTTTGAGTATTACTTGATTCTGATGTTGAAGCATTATTATTATTGTTATTATTATTTTCTTGAGTCGAGTCGTTAGATGAAGAAGGATTATTTGCTTGAACTAAAATTGTGTTCAAACTATTATCCGCTTGTTCGATTTCATATCCTGTTAAATTTCCATTTGTAACTTCATGTGCTAGTTGCCTATAAAAACATGATTATGGTTATATAACAAAAAACAAAAATGTTCTGTTCTGAAACACTAAATATCTACTTACTCTAGCATCAAATTATTAGATCGATTATCGGTTGGTTCAGACACAGGATGTTGTTGTCCTATTGCATCTACGTCGTCATTACTCATATCATATTCATAATTAGAATTCGTACGAACCCAACTTGGAGGTACGAAACCTACTGCACGCACAAGATCATTCTTATCCTTCAAAATTTTATTATTGTTGAATGGTACAGGAAATGACCCTTCTTTGCATCTAATGAAAGGACCTGTAAAATATTAAGTTATGAAGGAATTATATTAAACATCATATTAACATTTTCGATGTAATATACATAATTCTATACATATTATTACCGCGTTGAACAGCCCGCAGTTAATTCAGCGTTCAAGTAGGTAGGTATACTGTAATGAAATAATTGTGTTTTTCGTATCAAAAAAATTAACCGTTTTTATTCACGGTTAGTAACTTCAAACATATATGAAAATGTTAAAAATTAAGACAAAGAAGCTACAATCTACAGTGCTCGTGTATCTTTGTTTACAATTTAGTGTGTTTGTAAGAAGTGTTCATTTTAATAGAAATATCGACCGCAGAAAAGAATACGTAAAACAATGTAGCTTTGAACGAACAAATGAATAAGATTATAGAATAAGCTTCTAATCTACCCACTTATTAGTAGCAAATAATCGCCGCGTCTTCGTGTTATTTAAAATGGATTTTTTTTTTTTAGTGCTGCACTAATTAATATGAATGTGTACTTTAGTAATAACGGTGTTTGTAACAATCTGTATTTACTCACTATTTTCCAATGGCGGGGCAGTTGGTTCCATCACATCAAGTTCATCGCGCGGTTTTACCATATTTCTTTGCCGCTTTGATCTTCCTAGGAAACATTTTATACAATTGCATTTTGAAATTTATTTTCCAAATAATTTCATGTATTATATGTTTTTAACATATTTGTAAATATTTAGGATCTGTTACTTACGTCTTTTGAAAAGTAATATACCACAAACAGCTATTATACCAAATAGGAATGTTCCAATTACTGAGTAGATAATCATAGTGTTGTCCAGTTTTACTACTTCTGTATAAAACAAAGGAAAATTAGTACACAAAAATTATGATATCAAATACAATTTTCATCGAGTTAATTTTTCCTTTAATTACCGGGTATATCTTGTTGAGCGTTAGTTTTTCTACAAAATAATGCCATTTCTCCTGTACCAAGTTTTTCGGCGATGTAGCTGCAATTATACCAGGTTAAAAAATATAATCGTAATCATGTATGAATATTTGGCAAGAAAATTAAAAAATAAACCACAGAAAAAGATAAATGAATAGTAAAATACATATATATATATATATATACCCAGTCAGGCAGGGGCCGCATTGAGAGGGATCTCGTGCTTTTTTTTCATGATTTTCCAGTCTATTATACCTGTTACATTGGGTATAATCAACGCACCGTTCCGATACATGATAGCAGTATTGTTTATCGGAACAGTCACCATCATCACGACAAAATCTTTCCTCTATCGTAGCCTACAAAAAAATTGATTTTCAAAATTTTATTTCTATATTATTAGATTGTCCGAAAAATTTCTTTCATTTTATAAGGAAATAATAGACGCACAATGTTTTTTGTTTTATATTAGTTTATTGAATTATGCACGAACATAATAATAGAAATATAACGAAATAGATCATTCAATAAAATAATATAAAATAAAAATTGTTGTTCATTTATTATCATCTTATGAAACAAAAGATACTTTTCGGGCAACTTAATAGTTATAATATCAGTTATATTTCAAAAGATATTACTTTGAAAAATAAAATGATTATTGTAGTAGACACAAAATTTAACTACAATATTTTTTATAAGGAGTCTTATAAGAAATTAACTATCTTTCTAAAAAAAGCATTTTATATTAATAAATTTGCAATTACCTATGACAGATCGATTCATTCACACATTACTTCCATTATTTTTCTATAGAGCATCATTTATTCTGGCAAAAAAATATTGTCCACAAATTTAAAAATCTTAAAACGATAATGCAATTACGTTCTTTTTGTATAAGTTTTCATTCAAACGTTCCAAATTGATAATCTATGTGGAATTATTAATTGTTATCAATTACCAAAGTATATGAATTTAGTAAGAAACAATAGCATTAAAAAGTCAGGGTGATTCTCAATCTTTTTGTATGTTACTCTTATAAATCAGGTGTGGAACGCACGGCACTTCCGGTTCAATAAAACCCAAGGACTCTGGACGATTTCTTACGACTTACGACCTACATTTTGATTTCAAACCACTCTCAAAGGATTATTCTTCTAAATTTTGATTTGCTTAAATATTAACTAATACAAATAGGTAATACAAACTCACGATCACGATTAATTTTATACAACAATATAATAAAAACAAATAAATATTTGTTTTATTCTATTTTTTTCATTATTATGTATCATGTATATATTAATTCCTTTACTATATTACGTAATTTTATAAATGTTTACTTTTAAAAATTTAATAATAATTTATTGAAACATTTTTAACTTTAAATTTAATGAAGTTCGATAAACAATAAACATATAAACATGCGCCAAAAAATATGAAATAAATTTTCATTTTCTGAAATAAAGATCATATTACCACTATTTTTCTATCATGTATTTTTTCTACAGAAAGAAGAAAAATTAGATTGTATCGTTCGAAATGTAATTTTATTAATACATCATAATCCTTTGATAACTTCAGAAATAAATATCAAAAAGAATTATATCTTCGTTTACAAAAAGGAAGAATAGTGTACAATTTTGTTAATATTTTCGATTAATTGAATACAAACATATAGAAGGGTTATTCTGTAATTTTGATCTGTCATTCAACCGCCATCTTGTTAGTGAGAAACCGCCATCTAATAGTTCACCATACAACCTAAAATGGTGGTTAGCTAAAACCTGCATATAATGATTTGACTATGATATAAACTTACATGAATATGAATATATGAACAGTTATTATCGCCACTTCTAAATATCTACAGCAATTTCCTGCATAAAGTGTAAAATTGTAGAAATTATGTAATACAAACAATTTTTTTAATTTTTTATAAGCACAACTTTTACATTATTGTTGTAAATTAAATGTTCTAAAATTTAACACTGAAGTTTATTCCACTTGTAATACTTGCTAAAGTACGTGTCACATGTTGTTAGACATCGTAAGAAATACTAATCGTGCGTATATCAAATTACGGTATTTATAATATAATAAGGGAAATAAGAATAGCATACGTCATATTTGATAATATCCCTTCCCTTGATAAATAATCTTCTTGGACTATATCTATGTTACGCTAAATTCATAATAAAATTATGTATTATATCATAAATTACTTTGGAATTAACATCACATTATATATATGTATGTCAACTGACAAATTTTGAATTCAATAACAGCGTGTAAATATTTAAAATCGATAGAATAAAGAAAAGTAGTTTGATGAATTTAAAAATATTTTAACGGGAGATTGAAATTTCATTGAGTTACACATTCAATTTCCCGTAAACAAAGCAAAAAGCACTCTTATCTGTCAACCGATATCGCATGATTTCGCTATATGAAAAATCTATCGTTGCAATTTTCAATAACTTATAATAAAAAAGAACAGAAGGATGTTATGCAATTGAAAATTATTAATATAGAATATCAGAAAGTTTAATATTAGAATTGCCCCCTTTATTTCTTTCCGATATCTTATTTCTATGATGATCGCAGAGATTCCCGGGCGAAAAAAAAAAAGAGTGGTGGTTGAGTGAGTCATCGTGGCGCGTTGATGTGGTACTGAGAATTGTGGAACATATTCCGGTTCTAGCAACAAGATCAGTGCGATTTCGTCACGATACTACGCATTATTAAAATTTCGTTATATTTCTCATTTATTTTACTTTGTCATTAAACTTTTTTTTAGCAAAAGTAAACAAAACTGAGCGCTTGTTATCAGTTATCAGTAACAATTGCCGCGTTCTTCATTGGCACAATAAAAACAAGTCTGTTTACAAAGGAACACGATCGTTCATGAAATTGAACGTAACTTACAGATTAAAAAAAAATATATTAGGAATAATCAAATCCAGAAAAGATGATGAAATCATAACTTGGAGTTACGAAAATTTGCAAAAATCTTAAATCTAACTTTTAGTGTTATTCTTGATGGTGAATAAATAGAACAATCTAGAACAGGTAGAGGGACATTCAACCACATCGGTGGCACATTTCATTCTCCCCATCATCATCATGTGCATATCATTATCGCTATCCCTGCATGTTTGCAAAAGGACTCTGTAAGTATGTAATATGTAACATACACGCACTATGACTGACATGTAATGTATCTCAAACTTGATTGTAGCACCAATTGAACAACCCGGATATATTTATACCAATGTATCATGCGTTGTATTGTAACGATATGTGAGCATGTTATAACCTGTTGATTTAGGTCATCTGATTCACCCGTGATTGGGAATTGTGATAGGTAAGAAAATTGGAAAATTGGAAAATTCTGATATTACTGTATTAGAGTTTTTTTTTTTTACTTACCATTGGAAGATATAATGTGAACGTATAAAGGTTGAAGATATGAGTTATTTTTGGGGATGTACTCGTATATGAGTAAGATTCTTCGGTAGAATGTTGACAGGTTCATTCGTGCGCACAACTTCGCACGTAGAGACACTTGCACTGTTGGGAATCCACCTGCAGTCTGTCGTTGTTCGTCGGCAGAACCGGCGTATACTGAACGTGTTCAAACCTGCTCGCAACAAGGCAGGTAGTGGGGATGGTTGCCAGTAATGTAATAATACTATATCGGTCCCTTGTCTCTCACAACAATGGAACACTTTCGTTATGTACATATGTATATACTTAATATGTATATACTTAATTCGCTAGTTCGGGATAGAGTATATTTGTAAAAAACAATTGCGAATAAGATTGATTTTTAACTTACAGTTAGAGTATATTTATTGTTTTGTATATTATAAATAATATGAAGATATTTATATTTCTTAATGTTAAATTTGATTGATAATTATATTTTTAAGATTGTATTTTCTAAAGACAAAATTCAATAAGTATTCTCCTTATTAAATTGTTTGAATTGAAGTTGTACTCATATTATCATCGATACGTGTGGCTTAGTTCTCAACAAAATTTTCAATTGCAATTTGTCTGCAGAAATATGGTCGTAGAGTTATCATACTTTAATACTTAAAGTTTAAGCGATACAACAATTGCATTTTATAAAATTTGAAGTATGTTACAAATATCAAATATTAAATATACATTGCACTATTAATCTATAAACGAATAAATGTATAAGTATCTAGTTATTTTGTATTCATGATCTTTCTTATTCAAATTCAAATTAACCTCGCAAATAATTATAATAAGGATAATTAATGTATTATATTAAATCTTCTATCATATTAAATTTTGTATTATACTGACCTTTAAATTGTAATTGATGTATTATATTAAATATAAAAATTCCTTTCGCGTAAAGAATATGAAATGTGGTTTATCCTTTTCCTTAAATGCAAATGTTATGTTACTTAACAGTGTTAATGTCTCAATAGATTCTAGAATAGAATATGATCTTTATATGATATAAAGAGATTTGGATACCCATAAGTAATCTGTAATTTGACTTTTATGCGTTCAAAAACGTAGATTACGTGACTATTCTTTTCATAAATGTTTAATAAATTCTCTTTTTCGCCTCATAAAAAGTTTTCTAACTGCGTCATAAGGATAATTGCACCGTAATATGACACAGCGACACAAAGCAAAAATAAAAAAAGACCAAAATAAAAAAGTGATAAATTAAAAAGGCGAATTCTATTCAAATAATTGTATGTAAATATGTTTTAACACATTATGAGAAATTTTTTTCTTCTTTTTTGCATAAAACATTTTTAATTGTAAAAAAAAAAAAAAAAGAAAAAAAATACGTTTTTAATATAAATTTGTCAGGTTAGGTCCTCTGAATGTATGCATGTAGATAGACATTCTTGTTGTGAGATATTTAAATTTCTTCGATAATATTGCAAAATGCACCTTGATATTATACGTTATAAATTGACGAATTGATATATACAAATAAGTAAAAAAGAATTGATGCAAAACACAAGTTTTTAATGCACAATACATTAGGAATTTTTCTTGTTTATTACTCGATGTATTGTGTAGATTGATACTATTTTTTAAATTACATTTACTAATTAATAATTATTGATAACTGAATTGTTCAAAATTTACTACAAGGTTGATACTAATTGTGCAAATCCAGGAAAGTGGTCCATTTCGCTTTTGAAACAGCATACGTGAAAGCGAGGGGATAAATGGTTTCAGTAACCAGATATATCAAGCAATATCATGGATTCCTGTTCATGGCTACTTTTGTATCATAATTATGAATTAGAAAAAGCGGAAAATATGAAGTTTATATCCATTATAATTGTGCGTATTAGGAATAAAGTTAAATTTGAGTTTGAAATCGACTAGAAGAGACTTTCTATTGTTTATATGACGTTTTTTGATTGTTAAATTTCAAAATGCTTTAAAGACTGCATAATACATTACGAGATTTATCATTACATCATAGTTAATGTTATTTTACTTCTACAGGTCTTTAGATCTAGATAACTAGAAAAGATGGAATATTTAAAAACAATGTATAATGAAGTAAAAAACATAATGTGTATTTCTCATTTTAGTATATATGTATATACACTGGTAAAATGGGAACAGCCTTATTTCTATTAATTTATGATATAATAAGCCATAATACTTAAAGTATTAAACACAAAAATTCCAAACATTTCTAGAATATCATCATACAATCAGCTTTAAATTACCGTTATTAAGTATTAATGTTTAAACAGTTCCAGAATATTTTTCATTGTATTAACGACCATGATGTTAGTTTGAAGCACATTCTTCTTTCATATTCTGTTATTAAAATGTATTTCAATACAATGTTTTTCTTAATAAACTTACCGTTTATAATCTCTATTAGAAATTTACTTTTTCACGATTAATGAAGTTACTTTTTTTTCAATGATATATAGTAAGCAATCCTAGCTTCTTTCCAAAAGACAAACAATTATATATAAGTATCCAACAATAAACAATTTCATTTCTATACAAAGTTAAAATAATTTTATTATTGTGCAATTTTCTTTGAACATATGAGCTTTCTTAATAAAGCAAAATCAATTAGCATGTACCACATAAAAGGCTATCATTTTCTTATAATGTTTTTCCTTTGAGGTATCCAAATATATGAAACATTCAAATCTTCGTTCCAGGTACTACTTCATTCATCATATTATGGTCTGTGCTAGCTTATGTATTACTGGCAGTTAACGGACATTCACATCACTTCCATACTATTGTGTGTATTTTCTGTAAAACCCAATGTAGATGTTGGTGCATCCTGTGATGTTTCTTCTAATGATTGCGCATCCATGCCTTCTGGTACATTGTTTGTCGCCGTACTTGCTCCATCATCCCAGTTTATTTTGAATCTAGTAACACGTGGTTTATCTCCTAAGATATTTCTTTGTACTTTATCAAACTGAGGCTGTGGTGGTGGATTTTCTCTAAGTTCTGCGTCTGTGTACTCATTATTTATAAAATAACCAACACGCACAAATTCATGTCCCCTATACGAACAAGTTAACAGAACAACTGTGACTCCTAGAGCATCATTTACTGGAATTCTACTGACATCAGGGGGATCAGCCTAAAATAAGCAGTAAATATTGAATTTATAGAAAAAAACCACTGCTGTATGCATATATTAAGTATATATTTAACAAAAGATTTTTAACAGGAACTCATAGCTATCATTTCATACTTAGTTAGACAATATTGTTAAGGTACCTGAAAAATGAACATATGCCTTCCTTCAGGAATTGGCCCAACATAAATTGTGTCTAAAACCTGGTCGAATTCTTCGGATTCGGCACTTCCGACATAGATCATTTTCCATTCTAAATCTGCAACACCACCAACATTATAACACATTCTACTTCTTGCTTCAAACAAATTATTTAATATGAATTTTAAAAGAAATTATACTAAAATTGAAGGCAAAAAAAACGTCAGAGAAAGTTTCACTAATTTGTCCTTGGAGAGCTTGGTATTAAATTATTGAAACTAACCTAGCATAAGCACCAAAAATATTTGGATATTTCTTCATTTTGAATAACACTGACATCAATTTGTAAATATATTTTGCAAAAGAAGATAATATACAAAAATGTACCTTCTTTTAGTTCTTCGATACATTCAAAAGTAACTTCGAACTGAAATGGATTGAGGAACGGTGAAGGATTATCAAGAACGGCTACATTTGCTAACTGAACTTTGGCCATCGTTGACTTCGTTTAACGAATAATTTCACCAAAACACTGATAATTTTACAATAACGAGTTTAAGGGACTGTTCGCCAGACTTTGTTCTTTGTACTGTATTAGACAACTAATCTCTTAATAAGCGTAGGATCCCGAATTAAAGTATAAACAATTTCATCCCAACACACTGCTTGCTTTGGCGGCAAACGAACCAAAGAACGTTTCCGGTGTTTCGGGAACTACCGAAATTTTGTACAATATAGCATAGGTACATCTTGCACTAACGTAAATTTAAATATCTTCTCTTTTAAGTCAGCATACAATTTGAGAAGTACATATATGACAAATTCATTATTAATTTTATATGTACTTCAAAGATTGTTTAATGTAACTATCATGGTAATTTTCTTGTTCATTACGTATCTTTGAAATTCTATTCTTTAATGTTAGCATACTGTAATTACATTTTGCATGAACGTAAGATGATTTGAATGGGATGCATTGACGTTTAAAAATAGAGAAAATTGTAAAAAGAAATGCCTTTAATAATACAAATTTTGCTTGTTCTAACTTAAATCTGTACATTTGTAAGATATTGTCCTTAAGGATTATTTACAATATAGAGATACGTAATTGGTGCAATTGCTAATTTTTCAAATCCAATCACAGAAGGTATAATAGATATCTTGGACGAATTATAGAAAAGATAACTTTCTATCTTCGAAGGATTCAGATGTGTTACAGATTTTAGTTGAACGAAATTTATCGAAAGAGTATATATCGTTAAATTTAAAATTAAATAGTTGGATAAGCATAGACGTGATACTAGATAGATCTAACATTCGTTCCAATTTTTTGTCTGAGAGTTCACAAAATCCATTGCCAGTTTCAAATCATTTTCAATGTTACCGATTCAATATGGAATACCTCATTGTCTGTGCTAATATTTTTATGATATTTATAACCAAATTTATATTCATATATCTTATAATTATCTTATAATTATGTTACCTATAATTTCAAAACTTCCATAATTTACTTTCAGATCATTTGTGGTTACTCTAAAAGTGTAATGGTTCTGTTGTTTTTAATTCAAAGGTAGTATTTTAAATTTCGCTGGTATTTTGAACTTTCCATGATAGAAGAACTTTTTTTAATCCCAGCCAATAATGGTAGAAACCATCTTTTAACAGCTGATAATTTTATCAGCTTCGGCAGTCTAGTTGAATGTAATTTTTATAATAATTATTTTAAATTCTAAAGGCTATATAAAGACTACAAATAACAGATCTAATTTATAGTAATATTATTGTAGGGGAATTAGGTTTGATCATACGTCGATATAAAATTTTTATTAGATAAATCTTTCGCTCAGTATTTCTACTTTATGTCGATAGATGGCTACCTATACGCAATTCGTTCTATAATTCTCCCCACTCCATTAAATGCTTTTTCACCAAAACATCAAACACTTAATTTATATGTATATATCAATATCTTCAATCACATATCTAATGTTAAATGTGTAAGATATCGTATCATATAACTATATCATTTAGCTAAGTACATTTTCATTTTTTTAACTAGATTCGTAGGTCCAATTTAAGTCTACGATCTTTATCTCAATAAATACGATACAGGTATACTACTATCGATTATTAATTTTTGCAGAGGTTTTATATAGAAAAACTTAGAATTCTTGCAAAACATTGATCCAATTTCTTTTATGTTTGACATACGTTTGTCATAGGTTATCATATTCAAAGAATAATTATTCGGACTTTTTTCTTTATGGAAATAAAATTACTCTCCGAAACAACCAGAGTTTTTACATATAAGGTTTATTAAATATTTTTTATGTACATTATTCCTGACATACTTGCGTTATCTATACAGAATTGCTTTTACATCGCGACATAGGTCGGCAAACAACTCATTTTCAAATATTTTCCTTTTCTCCATTTTCATTAAATGACGAATTTATAAACAAGCAACATCGAAAAAAACGCTCTAAACTGCATTTACTATTCGTTGCGAGTAGCACCGTTTGATTCATAATTAGGTCATGACAATTAACTTAATTTGCACTGGCATTAAGAAAATTAAAACTTTATGCTCAACGATTATTTCACGGCGCAAAGTACAGTATACGCAATAATAATGCGAAACGTTCAAATAACGCGAAAATATGGGACAATACTGAGATCCAAAATAGTTTCAGAGAAATCTTACAGATTAAACAAATTTTTCTGTAGAACAATGGCAAGAATTTCTTTACATATCCGACCATTTTAATTTATTATATATATCTTCGTGTTTTTTTTTTTTTTTTTTTTTAAGAAAAGTAAAACGGTAAAAAAGACAGATAATTATTCTGTGCAACGATTAATATCAACGTAATCGTAGATAATTAGGAGAAACATAATAAGGTGTTTCGCAAAAAAGCTTTTATTTACATTTGTTCCTCTTTCTTTAGCGCTATGTTTTTTCCTTTAATCTAAAATTGCAATAAAATTCCACAAAATCGCATTCACACTGATCAACATCTTGCTGTGGAATGTTTCATATAATAAATACAGCTTTCGACATAAATTAAAAACGAGTCTTGCATTTACAACTGAGAATTATGAGGGGGTGGGGATTAGGTACGTGTGTGTGTGTAGTGAACATGTGGACGTGTATGATCGTGTGTACATGAGTGGCCGAGGGCTGGCGCTCGTGTTAATGTCTGTTTACATGTGAATCTCGGTGCGTGTCGGATAGAATCTGCACAGATTCCATCGCAACGAATTTATATCTACTCACGACGAGCCCGTATACCTTATTTACAATGTCCATATAAACATATACACTGCGCTGACCGCTTATTTAACCTATTACCAATATTACGAAGTGAAGAAGGTAGAAAGTACTGTTTTGTACCGTAGGTTCAATGCGAAAGAAACGCGTACATACATACATAGAATGTACAAGGGAGATGACTTAGAAAAAGAGAAAAAATATGGAAGAGAAAGAAGGTGAAACAAACGAGTTAAAAAGTAATTTAAGAAATTATCAGAAAGAAGAAAAGGAAAAATTAGGAAACGAGAAAGGAAAAGGTGGAAGAAACGGAGGAAATATGCTGGCCTGTGCGCGAAGTTCAATCCTTCGTGTGTGGTGTCTCCGACGCGGAGAGGAAACATGGTTACATCGTGCTTGTCGCTCGACATTGAATTCGTTTAACAGAAATCGCTGATATCCGTCTCTACGAGCGCAGTAGCATCTACCGGCTACATCGACGTAACTTAATATGTAACAGGGAATTCTTAATCCAACCCTTAACAGCTAAATCAATCTTACAATTGGACTGAGTGATAAATTATTATCGACTGTACAATGCCGTTAGTCTTTTTTTTTTTCTTTACTTCTTCTCAACATCATCATCATATCTTCCTTCTTTTTTGTTCTCAACTTTATTTTCTTTTTTTTTTTTACTTTTTACTTTGCTTTCTTTCAACTTGACAACGAAAACAAAAAAGAATGTACATTTTTCTACTTCCTCGGAATTACTTCTCTTTCGCAGAACTACTACAAACCTTCCGAGTCTCGTTTCGTTTTTTTTTTTTTTCGTTCATTTTATTTGGACCACGTGAATAAGTTTCGACTTTTTTTATTGTTTAACATATTTTTTTCGCTTTCACTCTTCATTATAAAATATACTTCCTCTCGATATCGCAGGAGCCGTGAATTACGTGCAGGCGGGATATCTCGAGGAAGAATACACGCGTATCGGTCGAACAGGTGATAAAAATGGTGTGTCGAGCACTTGAAATTTGTACAAACGCACGGTTCATTTTCGCTAGTGAAAATTTAACGGGGCGGAAAAAATTCGACTTCTTTCTGGAAATAACTCGTGTCGTTAAAACAAATTATTCCGTGAGTTTTGCAAATGACGAGAGGTAAAAAAGTTATATAGTGAGAAAAATAAATTACTAGATGGCGTGTCCGTGGTTTACCCACGGGGCCTCGCCACGATAGCTTTCTTCACCGAATCACGTGTTACACCGATACGTTTCCACAGCCGAGTTTTTCTCGCTACTAGAAGAAGGTAAAACGAAAGAAAGCTTGCCTTCTATAAATTTCCATTCTTTTCGATTACGATATACGATCGTTCGTTTGAATCACATGAACCTTAATAAGTACCAAGTGCCTAATGTAAGGTCAACGTTCGAGATACCCTGAACACTACCCGTGTTAACAGGTAGAGGAAAGAAACTCTAATTACCGAGAGTTTCACGTATACATTTCTCCTTTTATCTTTTTGTTAATCTTCGTTACATTTTTTCTTCTCCGCCTCTCGATCGAGAACCCCGAAATAAATATTACGGATACCATGAACAGCAAAGGTTCGTCGGCTCGGACGCAGACGCGAAGCGGGAGAATGCGAATGGCGAGTTTTCATATTTTTTTTTTCCATTTTTCGCTTTAAGGTTTTGTCTATACACAAGGACGTATCTTACATAGAGTTAAAGGTAAAGTTAGTTTCTTCGAAATTGTTTAGACCATTAGTCGCCAGAGAGGGAGCCACGGAACATATTCTTATTCCTTATACAATCTTCGTTGACGATCTCCTCTGACCATAACCTGCAACAGGAAAGAGTGTAAGAAACAATCGTGAGAATATTGTAAAATGTCGCACTTTCTTCTCGTTCTGTACGATCGTAATTTTAAATTTACCGAAAGGAAATTGCTGCTTATCCCTCGTTATCATTAAAAACTATATATAGAATCTCTTAAAAGAGTGGTATCGTTCGTATAGCCCGGAAAGCTGGGAGATTTCATGCGCGCGCATCCCGTTAATTCATTGTTTCTATTAAATTACTTTTAAAGCTGCTCCGCATAGAAGAAGAGCAGGGGCAAGGAACTTTAATCTCTGCTAGGTAAACTTTTTTATCAACTTCTTAGCGAGATAAAACGCGCGGAATCTCAACTTTTAACGATTCACACGGCCGCGTTTTCCCGCTACTCGCGTTCCTTCATTTTAACCGAATTACGCGGGAGCCGTTGTGTATCAGACGCCTTTACGACGTCTGGGCAAAAACTTCATGGAAACTGTTCTTTATCTTTTATCGACAACGTATGTATAGTTTCATATTACCTGTATACCCACTATACCTGTCATATACCTCAGCCAACACACTAAATTTGAATTTTAACTTTACAGTGTCTACAACATCCCATTTAAGGATAAACTAACCCCTAACTTGAAACACGAAACATTGATGATTTCTATCTATAGCGTAAAATAAAAAACTATAGACAACAGCTTTTTCGCATATCAATCACATCTACTCTAACAATCCCCGCTGTTGTCAGGTCTCAACTAAATTCACGTTCCATAAGGAGAAGTTAACTCGGAACTTTAGGTTAGATCTAGTTCGAATTGAGAACATGAAACACCGACGACGTCTGTCATGAGGTATAATAAAATCTATATACGACATTTCCTTTACATAACAATCACCTTTTCCCTGACAGTCTCTGTTTATTTCCAGTTCTCTATCAAACTTATTACAACTATAAGGAAAAGTTCATTTCTAACTTAAAACATGCAATACTGATGACTTCTACTATAAGGTATAACATTGTTTACATATATCGGTCACTTCTTTTCCTAAAACCTATACTTATTTTTAGTTCTCAATAAAACTCACCGAGTCGACGGGAACGAGAAGTTATAATCTGGAACGCCTGGAACAATAGACTTTTACGTGTTGATGTACAACTGATGGTGAGCCTGATGCTGACTCTGATGCGGATGCTGCAGCGAGTGTTGATGCTGGTGCTGATGAGGATGCTGATGCTGCAGCGTCGGGTGTCTCGCGTTGAATCTCACACTTCCGGCCAGCGAACTTCCTCTACCATGGGTGCCAACAACGCTCGGTGTATCCGACAGTTCGTCGTCCTCTGCTCCTAGACTACGAAACCTGACGAACCCATCCTCGTCAACGAGCATCGTAGAGCCTGTGGTCGGTGTTTGCTCGTGGATACCGCCACCGCCTCCCTGCTGCACAGGCGTGTGTCTGCCGCGACTTTCGGAGTTCCTTAGAGTTTGTATCCCATTACCATGCCGGTTTAACGAGCCGCGACCTTCGTGCGGGAAATGGCCCATGGTGCCTGACTTGCGAATGGAATGCCTCTCAAAAGTACCTGTAACAACGACAATATTATTCATATATATGCTTGACAGGGAAATTGCTTGTTTATTATTTTTTCAATTTTTTTTCGCTTCTCTTTCGCCTCGTTACGGTTCGCGGTGTATCTCGTTTAGGTAAACCAATAATTTGAGTGCCCGAAAACGCAGAAGAGTTATTTGTTATATCTCTAGTTTTGTTTTTCTTTAGTATGGAAGCTTTGTCAATGGAGAGCGGATATGACATTTTATGACATGTTAACGTGTCGTTGAATGTAGTAAAAACGTAAAAATTATTTTTTTAAATTACTACGATTATCGAATTTTTTTCGAACGGACATGAAGAGAAGGGTACTTGAAATGATACTTGAAATAATTGTTCACTTATGTTGGATTTTAAAACGGTCACACGAATAGAAAAAAATCAATGTTCTCGGACAATACGCTATTCCGGTCGTGCCATCTTAGAGGTAATAGCGTGTCGATTAGAAGACAAAGCGTAAAAAGAACTGCTGATTTCGGGGTTTCAATATTGTACTAATACCGCGAGTCAGCGTTCTGAACTCCTCTCAGGGCACGTTGACTGTAACAGCACGTTGCTCCGGATGACCTAATTTATCGTTCTATATCTCGCAAGATTATTAGAAAAAACAACAATTTCATTTCTCATTTCAACAAGTATTCTATGGAAGTATTATGAAATATTCTTCTGCGAACATCCTCCTGCACCAGAGAATTATATAACTATGTTTTCGTAAAACTGCTTTAAAAACAAGCAGATCTTTGTTTTTCTCTAGAAATAAAAAGAGCGAACTAATTTCTTTTACTCGTATTCTGAAGAGAAAAGTTTTTTTTTTAAGTAAGAATTTACTTTTAAACGAGATACACAAAAATTAACAAACTCTCTTTCGAATCTGCTCGTCACGTTTCAATGCGATTTAAGAGGAAAAAGAAGGAAACGCTGGTAGGATCCGCAAGAGGTTGGGAAATTCTCTCACGAACCAGAAAACGAGAAGTAATTCGCCCGTTGATTCAGCTCGTAACGTTGAATCACACGGTAGCGCGCGCGCATCGATACCTGATATGTTCAAATGCTCGGGCAGCGTGTTCAGCGGGAAGCTATCGTCGTAAACCTGTTTCCCGGTTCTCATCGTGTAATTCTGGATCGCCTGGTTGGTGCTACAGATAGCTGGGTAAAGCACGTCGTCCATATTCTCGGTGGAGGTCGAGCTACCGCATGGAAACAGAGCGAAGCCAGAATGGACCGGGTGTTGTTGCAGCTGTTTCTCCCGCAACGGGTACTGGGATAGACTGGCTACCCAGGCGAGTAAACCGCACACTGCTAGTTCGAGTAGCCTAACGGAGAACTGCCAGCCCCACCATAGCCATGGATGCGATTGTGGTCTTTCCTGGACATTGCCAAATATGCCATACAACTGGACGAATCCCATCAGGATGAAGAATAGGGCGGTAGCGATACTGGTAGTGATGGCAGTGCTCAAGGCCATCGTGGTAGGATCGGCACCGACTATGTGATTCGTCCCTGCCGTTTTGTTATTTGTTAACAGGATCTGTGAGCGTACCACCCGGTAGACGTACATGTAGCCTAGGCCAAGGATCACGCAGACGATGATATAGATGCACTGGCAGATCAACGGCAATATCTTCGCCTCATCCGGATAGCCAAGCACGTGCGTGGACACGTGCAGGGAGACACAGAGAACTATGTGTACCGTAGAGGACAATACCAATGCGGCTGACGACAGAAACCTGTTGTTTAAAGATGGAGCCTCTGAGCAACGAGCTAAGTATAGCACCAAGGTGGCGAACGCGGTGGATAATAATGGTGCTGGTAGGTACATGAGCACTCGGGACAGAGGCTCGGGCAGTGAATGGCCTAAATTGTAAGCGTCGTAGAACAGGTGAAAGCACCTTAAAGTACAGACGGTCGTGAGAAGCAAATGAACCGTGAGGAAGTACGACTGGGTGAGTAGATTCGTTGCTTCGTTGAAACGGACAATCTTGTAGATCGAGTATAGAGCCATTAGCGTGAACAAGATCGCAGCGACGTACACGTGGAGGAACCAAGCGATCCGCCAGGTGGACTCAAGGGGATGCGTGTCAACTTGAGGTACAACGCGGTCACCAGCCTCGTTGGGCCTCTTAGGGGGTGGAGCAGGAGGTTGTGGTTGGGGATACGGAAGTCTTTCCGTGTCCACTATCTCGATGTTCTCTGTCTTGAAGCCGTTTTCATTCCTGAGCCCGTGATAACCGTCATCGTCATGCCTCCTGGTATTAGGCAAATTGAAGATCGTCGGTTGTGTAACAGATTTGGAAGAATCTAACGTGCTAGACGTCCTGGCCGTTGTTGTAGATGGTGTCGTCATCTTTTCGGTGGTTGGAATTACCGGCGCATTTTGCGCCGGGCTCTTCGTGGCCAGAGGCTTCAAAAGTATCTCTGGAATATCTTGTTTACGACCGTTGCTGCCAGATAATATTCTCGAGATGCTTGGATAATGCAGAGTAGGTACAAACTCGTTAGTATTGTTCCTTCTGTCCAGCTCGCTGGACTCCACCACGTTCTGCTCCTTACTGGGCGTATTCAACGGTTTGTTTCTAGAATGAGAGTGTCTCTCTGGCACTTGAGAGGGACCCTGAAGATCGGGAGGCCTAATGGGTATCCTCTCGTGAGCTGGCGTGCCGCTCGGCGGTGGTACCGGTCTCTTGAGACCCGAATGAACATCCGAGTTGGTTCCTCTCAGCGTTGGCTTATTTGCAAACGGATGAAGGTACTCGGGTGGCAGAGGAGGGGTGAAGAGGGCGCGAGACGGGGGAGCGTACGAAGGCAGTTCGCGGAAGGCCGGCGACATGGTCGCTCGAGGAACAGGAGGATACCTGACGGATGGTATCGACGAGCTCGTCGTTGTGGTCGTGGTAGTGGTCGTCAAAGGCGACGGTACCGTTGACAACGTTGTACTGGCCGAAACTTGAGCATCATAGGCGGGCACGCTGCGTTTCGTGGTCGCCGAGCTGTGCGCTACCTTGTTAAATATGGCCGCGAGGTTTTTCTCTAACGCGGTGTTGTCCAGGTTGAAGATAGGGCTATTAGGTCCACCATCGCCGCTCGCTGAACAAAGAAGGATCGAGCAGGAGGACAGTACCAGCAGCAATGTCGACAGGAGCAGACGCATCATCGGGGTCATGATGATGCTCGATGATAGTAGCAGAACCTAAAGCACTGACAGTTGGAGAATTCAGCCGGGCATCGGTTCATTCCATAACCATGAGTAGGAAACGAGAGAGCTTGCTGGCATGCACGCACGCGACGACGAGTGCACTCAACGTTCTAAGGACACTTGTGAAGACGTCTATGTATCTTCTTCTAACGAATCCCTATATTTTCTCTGCTCTCTGGCTCAGCGCGTTCTTTAAAAATCTCCTCCGTCGATATTACAGCTGCGCGGCCAATCTCGGAACGAGTCTTGCCTGTCGAGGTGTGCAATCTGAGTCAAATATTACATTCCTAAATGTACAACGACGGCGGCGGCGATGGCGGGCTAGTAGTCTATGCGTTCTTGGCGGATTCCCCTGTTGCGGCGTTGGTTATCAACGGCATCTGTTGCATTTCCACCCTTCAGATAGTAACTATATCACTGGCCTGATCTTTGGGAGCGGTTTCGTGGTCAATTTACTTCGTCCTTCGAACAGTTGGATCCCTCCTAAAACGCTTCGAATTCTCTCTCTCTCTCTCTCTCTCTCTCTCTTAGCTATACTTGTATATGTATATATATATATATATCTACATTTTAGAAGAGAATTCTGTGAAACCAAGTTTCCACGCGATTCGTCGATAAACGGACCCAGATGAATGGACGTTAGAAATTAAGACAGGACTACAGCTGACTATATTCTCTGTCCGTGCGCTGTTACTGCTGCTGTTGTTGCTGCTTTTTTTTTCAACGGTATAGAACCACACACATAGCATATACAACGTATACCAAAGCTGACCTTCTTTACGGATTTTCTCTATTTCGTTATATGGTAGAAGAGAGGCTCTACACACGACCAACTATTACCGCTTCGGCTCGTGTACTTCCATTATATCATCGGGATTCAATAAGCCTCGGATTATTTCGCCGTGGTAACGGCGTTACAACGTTGCCTTGTTCCCGGAGCAAGACTCGATTTAAAACCTATCTACTTTTACGGACGATAGAACGTCGGCGAACTTGTTAGCCGGGCTTAATCCGATATCATCATTGCTCGAAGCCATCCCAGATTCGCGAGAGCCTCGGGCGAAACCTGAATTCCTGAGGGTACATTTAATGTCTAGAATCAGTCGGAGTTCCTTCTGGATGGGATGGTCTCGTAGTTACCGCGTCCATTCATTTCCTCGAAATGCGTGCGCCACCGTTTCCGCCTGTCCCTCTTTGTCGCTCTAACTGTTTTTGTGCACTTGCTGCTGGCCACTTTTCGCTTCTCTCAATTGGTATCTCCGCGCGGTTACGACCTGTGAAAAATATTTTTCCGTTACTTTTCTTTCTGTTATTTCAGTCGAATATCGATGACGCCGGTAGAATATGAATTAAAAGTGTCCAATGAAATTATATGGGATGAAAAGATATAGTTATTGGAAAATGTAGTAGGGTAGAAGAAGGGTTCGAACCAATTATTCGCGCGATAAGACGCATGTTATATCAACCGAACTAATTTTTAACTCGATGAAATTCTTCTAATTTTAATATCGTCTACTGGCCATGGAAAGATTTCATGCTGAGAGAATTTATCTAATTTTGAACTAGGATTCTTAAATGACCTTGTTATATCTCTCATGATCCACGAATGGCATTTAGCGTTCCTTACTTAGTCCTTTTTTATAAAGGAGATTGAATTTCAACAGAATTATGTTTGTTCAAAGTAGATCAAAGAAAAGGCGATGATGTTCAACACAACCCATCGATTGGAAAGGTAACTGTTTAAATGTACGGGCAGAAAATATGTATATTTCAATGTCTGTCACGTGATTATTTTACATGATGCTAAAACTAAGTGTTGCATAAATTTACTGGGAACTGATCGAGCTAAAATAATTTCGATATAATTCAATTATATATGACTAGATTTTATTTACAATTTATTTTTCGGTATTTGCAGATTTCACGTAACATATTCCGCTGAAATAAAATCCAGCATCAGATGAAGATATGTAATATAGGTTATGCTAACAAATTATTTTAGTAACCGTCAGAGACACGTAGTTTGCGATACATATTATGATTAACTACAACGCTTGTTTTTAACCCCGAAGGGTTAATGTAAAAAGCAATCTGTTTTTGAAGTTTCGCTTATAGTAATCAAATTTAACCTCTATTTAAACTCTAATAATATTCTATTACGTTCTAAGGACTTTGTTACTAATGATATTAGTGAATTGACAAATTACAAATTAAGATCATTTGCAATTTCTTAAGTTATAGAAATCTATTTAGACAATTTCTACAATTTGGGAAACTTAAGATGTTTACTTTAATTATAATTAGTTATTGTATTATTTGCTTATTTCGTTACTAAACTTGCTATGTAAGAAAGCTATTAATTCTGATGAACTTATATTTTATAACTTGTAAAATTTCGTTAATATTATTTCAGTTATGTAAGAGGACCTTAGTGTAGCATTTTTTGGCATATATTCGCCCATACTTCTGTTCTTCGTGTCATTAACCGGCAGAATAAAGAATCTGCCGCGACAAAGAGGAGACATCGTAAGAATAAACGAATAAACGGGTCATAGAGCACAGAAATTAAAGATTGGAAGCGGGTTTTCAATAGGACGTCGGTAAATGTAGGTCCCAGTGAAATAGCACTTTCATAGAGTATAAGGAACACAGATAAGGCACGTAAGCCAATACGAAGTAAGAAGGAAAAGACGGTGAAGTTCCACTTAGAGCCTCGTCAATGGCACAATAGCGAGACCTGATTTAAAAAACTTAATTTTACGTTAACAATCGATCATCAACCGAGCCGTATGAGCCGGATCGGCTGGTATTAAATTTCGGATATATCAGCTAGACGGAAGCCGTTCGAACGTAGACGACTCAGGCTACACAGGGGATGCATGTTACAGGAAATTGGTCGACCGGCTAAAAGAGCATACGCGAGTGACTCAATTTTCTAACACGATCATTTACCAACTGAAAAGTTTGCAACAACAAAGGGGTAACCTTTACGATACCTAAATTGTATTCGTTAGAAGAGCAAGAAATACATACAGTGGTTCAGAAATGTATCCAAATACTTGAAAAAATCTTTGTTGTAAGTATGTGTGTTACACACAACATTTTCATGATTATATTGGTACAGTTTAAAAGAAATTAAAAAATGTACGTATTCAGCGCAATATTGATTTACTGAAATTACTAAAAAGTGGAGCTGCTTCCTTATTGTAGTAGCCCCTTCAATTACAGCGGGTCACCAACCATGCGGCGCATTTAGCACACATACAATTTTCATTTCCCCAAATGTTTCCATTTGCAATACAGGATAATGTAGCCCGAACGAGGAAAATTCCAGGGATATACAAAACAGTGCATAATACAGGATTTAAGCTGGTAATCGATGATTAACGTGTTGCGTGGATTACACTCGCTCACATGTAAGCACAGGAAATCATTATCGTATTAAACAATGGAGCTCAAAGATCTCTGTCGATAAAGTAAATCTCGATGAAATTTCATTCCATCAAATATGTACTAATTTACGTCCAACAAATATGACGTTGTTTAGCGAACTCTGTCAACCACATCAACTTTAGCTATAAAATATAACTCGAAAATATACATATTATAATACTATGTGAAATTAATTTCGTTTGAACGTTAACAATTTCAATATTGCATTATACTAATTCGAGCAGAAATTTCGCAATCGTACAAGAACTATTCATACAAATAATTGTATATACTGAATTCGACGATAAATTATCTCGTTTATTTTAAGAAAAATTCTTATTGATTAAATTTTTATAACACGAATATACGATTATAAGTTCTTCAAATTTTCGTGCTAAAACGCTTCCAAATGAAACTGCTCTCACAATTGTTCGTATTATTTACGACGAACTTTTGTTTGCCCCCAATTGAAAGATTCGGCAAAAATACGCGAAATCATCGAACATTCTCGATTCATACGAAGTACAATTACTTCCGGAAATCTGCCCCTATCTATCCTGATATTTATGTCTTTGTTCCGTACAAACGTATACGTGCAATCCTACGCGAGCACACATGATAAATATTTGTAGAAATAACAAAATATATATCTCAACGCGTATGTCCCAATGGACCGGAGGGCTTCGTGTTGCGTCCCAACTTTTTCATATAATGGCACACGATGATCCGATTTTGCGATTGGATCATACAGGATTTGTCTTTTCAGCTATTTACGAAGAGCTTTCAACACAAAACTTCTAGAGTTCGCACATAGGTTTAAACAATGTGTATTCTGTTTCGACTCATTCAACAGATACATGAAGATTATATATTTCATGAGAGATTGCACATGAGGCTGATCAGAAATTATGTATCTAGCAATGATGCTGTACTCACAAATACGATTTGTATAAATATTTCAGAAGAAGTTTAATTCGATACTAATACTCAGTAAAAGATATATTGATCAGTTATTAAATGTAATTACGCTATTTAGTTACTTTTCTTGGTTTTGACTATTTGACTATATAACTACTAGACTAGCCGCGTAGTAGTGACACACGTATGTGAATATGAGTGTATGGAAGTATGTGTGGTATAGAAGATGGTGAGACAAAGATAGTGCTGAGACGCGTGCAATATCGACGAAGATCCAGCAAATCATTTATTGAATGAATCTAAAACTATTTTAATATAAATTCTACGTGTAATCTTAGTGTTTCTTTACTTTTATTTCGGCGATTAAGATCCACAATTTTCAACGATCGTTAAAAGAAATTGCGGAGCCGAAAAATTTATCAAAAAGGTTAGGTTAGATTCTGTATGTAAATATGAGTGTATGGAAGTATGTGTGGTATAGAAGATGGTGAGACAAAGATAGTGCTGAGACGCGTGCAAATGTATATCGACGAAGATCCAGCAAATCATTTATTGAATGAATCTAAAACTATTTTAATATAAATTCTACGTGTAATCTTAGTGTTTCTTTACTTTTATTTCGGCGATTAAGATCCACAATTTTCAACGATCGTTAAAAGAAATTGGGGAGCCGAAAAATTTATTAAAAAGGTTAGGTTAGATTCTGTTACATTTGAATCAGATTCGAGTTAGATTTAAATATGTTTGAATAAACGAAAATATCATTCCACCAAAAAGACATCAAATTTGTAATCTTTTTTAATTTGTAAAAAAAAAAAGGACTGGAGTCGAATAGTTAAAATCGGGAACAGTTACATTATTAATCATTATAATTATTAAGTGTAATGTCGCATTACTGTATTATTAATTAGATTAAGATAATTTAATTCTGGCTTAGTATTATAGGTGAGTTACGACTGGAAGTTATATTTCGCAAGATATGTATTCTGAAATCTCGAGGTCTCGATTTGAAACATGGTTCGAGAGTAGTCGGATATCGGAATTCGATGGAATTTTGTTTCGCGAAACAGTCTTACAATTAGCGTAAAGCAGCGATATACCAAACGGCGCTCCGCGCTACATTCTTGATCACGTGATTCATACAGAACCGATGCCATTACTTACTAGGGGAAAGAATTGCTTGACGTCAGTTTCGGTATAGTATGCGATTTGTTCAACTTTTACAATTACTCTCCATGATTGTTCGCGACTTAAATCAAAATAAAACGAAAACCTCGAAATTCGTCCACATAGACTGGAAATTCGTCGAGGCGTGAAAAACTTAATTAAAATTTACTACGGTCAAAAGTAGAATTAAATGAATTAATCGAAGCTCCGGCTTTCCTCTTTCCTTTATTTGGAAACGAAAACGTAGGGTAAAACCAGTAAAACTTTCCCGTAGAAACTAAAATCTACATTTATCCGTCTCTCTTGTTTATGCGTCATTGTTACGTTAATTCATTTCGCCTTTTACAAATTTCATTCGTAAATTAAAGTCGAAAGATTCGTGTACATGGAAAACAGCTTAAAAAAAAAAATATATATATATATACGATTTAATGCTTTTTGACTACAAAAAATCGTCCGAGAACGGTCGTTCATATTGAAATGTCGATTTATTTTTTTGAAGTATGAAAAAAAAAAATACACGTCGCCCTTTGAAAATCGGCGTTTCGCTTGGAACGGTAACAGGACTTACCGGCTGTGATTTAGCGGCTAGTTGGTTTCGTTTGGCAAGTACACGCGGCGTTCGTTAGTTTGCGCATCTACGTTTCTCTCACCCTCTATCGGTCTGTGTTTCTCATTGCTCTGAACCTGTGTTGATCAGTTCACATAGCATAACCGAGGCTTGCGATGCGAACATAGAATTTCATAGAACGAACGCTTTCGAGAGATCGAGTCTTATCCTCGATCAATAAAAATTCGATATATGTATGTGATAATAACGTACGGTTAATAATTGGATCTATGATTGAACCATAAAGAAGATAGTGTAATCACGTTTCCTGTTTGGAGAAATATGATATGATTAACGTCTCGAAATAATTTCCCGGTTAAATATCCAAGAATTAACATTGTTTGAATCGAACATTTCTTTTTTGGTCAATTTATATTATTGAATTTTGCTTTTTTAGGTTATGTATGCCGCTGAAATGTATCCTTCACTGTAAGGATCAACGATTATATATATATATATTTTATTATATTAATAACAGGAAAAATGGAAAAGTGTAACATTTTTTAAAGATTAACTAATAGTAGAGATTAAGTCTGTTCGAATTTTATATACTGAATTGAATACACCGGATTTAGTTTGTCATGGAATAGATATTCGTTCAAACAAAGAAAAACCACCCGGAGATGTAACAAACCGTCTAATTCGTGTAGCCATATATGACAGCTTTTGCACTGAGCAAACCGGCTGTTTAGTGTGCCGCGCATGTTTCTCGAATAAAAACGGCGATGAAAACCGCATCCTGGAAGAACGTCCTTTGGAATTGCTGTGCAACAAAAGCACGCTTTACACATCCTCGTAAAAACGCAGACACGTAGACCGTTTAAACCGTACGAACGCACAATTGCTTATCCACGGAGGTTCGCGAGATACTCTTGGGTCGATCGTCGATAAAACCTCAATTTCTCATAGGAAGACTAATTTCAGTTCGCATGAAAAACTACCCGGACAGTCCGGTCCGACGAAAATACATGAGAAGTTCAAATAAAAAAGAGAGCGAGCGAGCGAGAGAGAGAGAGAGAGAGAGAAACGACCACACGCGAACCGGTGGTGGTAGCAGATGCACGAGAAGACGGATTCCCGTTAAAAACGGCCGATATCGTCAAAAATAATGGCGTGGAAGGAACGCATTTTGGCACGACGGACACACCAGATACCGTGGAATGGATTCGAGCCAGAGAGAATGATAACACTTAAACAAATTTTGCCTGTCTTATCTCGTCGTACATTATTCGAGGTCCAAAACACGGAGGTTATACTGGACCTTTTCTGTCTTAAGTATGGTAGTACCATATTAACTGGTTTATGACTATTACTCTGTTAGTAATTAATTATTGTAGCCAAATGTATCAAGTAATTGTACGTCCAACCACCCGATGGAGAAGAAAGAAGCTATGAATTTCCTAAAAGTATACTTCTCTTAATAACTGACCACACAAAAGCTGGTCCCATGACCAGTTAGGAAATCAACGTTGTATGTTCTTTGTGACACCTAAGCAGAAACGACCGTAGACAGCAACTAGCCGGTAATGTCGTTACTCGCAATTATCGTGATAACTGCGCTCTCTTCCAATAGCCGGCGCTTTTTGCACAGTGATTGCGAGTCGTGCCAGACCCAAACGCACACGATGACACTCGCCTTCTATATATATAATGCACGTGCTCCACGCTGCCACCGACCAGCTGGTCAGAATCGGGACGAGCAGGCCAAGTAGTCGAGTCACGCGAGGAATTCAGCTTTGCAACGCAACGAGCTCGCGCGGGGCGCGCACATACATATACACAGTCAATGCACCGCGGGGATTAGCAGCGTTCACTTTCACGTGCAATTATCTGCCTTTACGAGCTTGTCTCCCGGGAAGCATTATCGCACGAGGGAGCGAGAGTCCTCTTGTTCCTCGTCCGTAGGGCGGACAAAGACGAGCTGGCAGACGGTTCTCAGTCGGGATCCGGCTGGTGGGCGAGAAATTTTCCAATTCTACTTTGTTAGTCGTAACAGGTTGTTCTCTCGTGAGATCGAAGCATTTACACGCGATCGTTGCTTTATACCCGTGCAACACGAGCGCCTTGGGAATTTTTGTTTGAAAGAATGCAAGCGCCAGATATATGCCGGTATATACCATATATACATACATACATAAAGTAAGTGCTTTTCGAGAATGCGCCATTAATGTTTAACCGAGTGTTGGTAAAGAAATTCTTCAGGACTGTTTTTTCTATACATCTATACATGTTCATTCTATACATTATTTCGTTTTGATTTATTCGTCTTCTTCTTTTATCTCCCCTTTTCAACTATAAAGTTATGCTAGAGGTTGTTAGTTATAAAATCTTGGTGGCGCTCTTGGTTGATAAAAAGGAGCTTACCATTAAAAGTTGTGTATATAGATTTCTATTGTGGTAGAAATTTCTTTCTGCTCCACGATAACGCAGAACAACTTAGTAATACAGTCTCCTAAAAACTTCCAATTGGGCTACGAACTTCTTCCTTATCCCTGTTCACTTCTCGACTTCCTCGCACAGATTACCATCTATTTAGAAGTCTCGACCGGTTTTTCAAAAAAAAAAAAAAAAGAATGAAAATAAAGAAGAGAAAAAAAGAACGTGAAGCCGGACTGATTAACTAAGGAACTATACTCTTTGAATCCAAGATTAAAAAACTTTCTCCCTCGCTTACGGAAATGTACAGAAGTGTCCTCTGGCAAACAAAACCGTGCAGATGGAAAATATTATATTTCCGAAATTATTACGAAAAAACAAACAGGGGGGAGAAAGAAACGTATGCATATCAACGATGGGACAAGAGTTGGTGAAACTCGAGTGGTAAACAGCTTACGAACTCCGCGCCTCTACCGTAATACCATAGTGTCATGTTTCAGATTGAAATTCCCTAGAAACGACAGATTGCCATTTCGCGAAACAAACACGAATCCTGTTAATTGGCAATTTCGCTTTCTCTAACATAAACTTCCGCAACTACAGATATTCATGAAGACGTAACCGTTTTCATTTTCGTTATCATTTCATCTCGACTTATTTTCATCTTCGTCGTTGCTGGCCTCATCTCTCTCTTATTTTATCTACAGTTAACGTTCTTCTCTCTCTCTCTCTCCCTCTGCACGGTTAACGTCCGTTTTTTAACTATGCCATCTCCTTCGTTCTCCGTTGTATTTGCAATGCATACCGGGACTCGTGCTACCCATGGAAGATTATCCCTGGGGCATAATAAAAATTTTTCCTTCCAGATGCTACCAGACAAAATTTCCTTCGTAATGGAAGTCACTCTATTATCTTACCTCGGATAATTAGGTCGAACCGCTCTAGGTATTTTTTCCCCCAGCGTTTTCTCCCCCACTCTTGGCCGCTTAACGCGGACACGGCGTTGCAGCGAGGATAAATTCAGATGTGAATTAATGTGGGAAGAAAACTTAATGGAGGTAGCTCAGGTGGATCGAACGGCGGATTACTTTCGCGGGGAAATATAAAATTACGTGGAAATTCGTTTGACGTCTTGTTTTATCAGACGTTGATCTCTAATTTTTCACCGGCCAGCGACGTTACAACTCGGAAAGTAAAATCGTTCTCCGACTTTCTGCTGCTTACCTTTGCCAGTATTTTTTTAAATTATTATGTAAATTTCTTTCATCTTATTTCAAGACGACCGAGAGAACGGAGAAAATTTCCAAGAAAACATCGCGAAAAATGTAACTATGTTCGATGAATTTCATCAGTTTGTTATCATTGCTTGTACGAAAATAAATCCGAAATACTAGCTTGCTTCGTGTTTTCGCGGTCTACGAACTTGTTTGCAGTTCGCACAGTTGTTTGTACAGCGAGTCTGCAAACGATCAACTGGCATTCGAAATACGTACTTTTTATTCCATGAATATTGCGTACATCGCAGAAATTGCAAGCCACGCATTTCAAATCTCCTCTATTATTTTCATCCAAGTGTAACATACGTCAAAATAAAAATGTTTTATCATTTCATCCTTATTTTAATTTTGCTGCCATCTTTTAGCGAATTTTCAATCTCGCTTCCGTTTTAGTAAACAAAAAGCATTTGTGATGCTTCAAAACATTTAAAATGATATATAACAAAAGAAAAGCTAGAAATCATTCATAGCAATAACAATTTGTTGATGTTCTGCATAAATCTGACATATTTTTAATATTATAAAAATATAATTGAGTTAAAAATGTCTGGATGAACGCAGCAAGGTTAATAGCAGCAACGAGGTTTGATTTAAATGTCAAATTTAATTGGAATTTTTTAGGGGTTATTTAATCATTGTGACGTAAGTTGCATCTAGTACACAAATCATCTCTGCAAACCTGCAAATTGAAAATATCACTAGCCTGCGAGTGCCACTCGTAAATTAACGCGGATGAAAACGCCGCATTTATTACTTTGATTTACCCGGCGAACTGTCATGAGATAATACTTGAGCGCTAACGCTCCAATTATCTCAGACACGGGTACAAACAAATTGTCCGAAACGTTTGTCGTAGTAATTACGTGATACAATTTCACAGTAGACGAAACGTGTTCCGTGCTGCTACCGATCTGAAGCGGTTAACTAGGAAAGAACAGAAAGATAACGTCGGCGTGGTCCGCGCACGAACCTTTGTAGAACTTTATGCTATCTGGTGCCACGCCCAGTTTTGCGTGTGGATAACGTTGGAAAAAAGCACACCGATAGGAAAAACTAGAGAAATCGAGAGAGACGCTGGGCGGAAAAAGTGTGACACCTTAACGGCCCTCTATGTCCGTGACATTAGACGAATTAGGTTAGGAATAGCGCTTAGCACTTCGACCGCGATCGATAGGGTTATATCGAACGAGATTTGACGAAGCCTAGAGCCATCTACTACGTTCTCTATTAATTAAACAAGACGAGGTTGGAGGGCAGCTTCTATCTATCGAAGTGTGAAAACTGCATTCTAAAAAAATTTCGTGCGGTTGACCGACACAAATCTACCCGTCAACGATCGATACAATATTAAAAAGAAAAAGAGAAAAAAACCGAAGAGAAGAAAATACCGGACGCAGTTTTAACTAGAAAATGAGTTAAGTAGTTAATTCCAGTTTACTGAATTTTCCCAATTTTGATTCTAGTTTCTATCATTCTGAGGTTTTCACCATTTCTCCTTATTTCGTAAAAAAGGAGGGAGTCAAATACATATTCAAAATTGGGAAGAATCGTTAGATTGCGCAATTACTATGAACGAAAATCTTCTTTTACTGACAAAATCCTCTATATGTGGTAATACGAAATCAATTTATAAATTACACATGATATATTGAAATAACGACACTTATTATCGTACGAATTATCGTTAAACAACATATCGGAAGTTATAACGAGAAACCTTTATTCGTTTGTTGCTTATTATTATTGTTATTAAAAAAATGTTCTCGTTATAACTTCCTCGTTGATAACATAAAATATTTTGCAATATAGAAGATGACACATGAACCAACCTGAAGTTCGCAGTGCGTTCTTGTTTTACTTGCACTTCACATAACCTATCATCGCTTATGCTGTTTAAATCTGGAACGTATGCATTCTTTCAGCCAATTAAAAGATAGTTAAGTGGCGGTAGTTATGCCAGGCCAGAACGAATGACAATATCAGAAATACGTTGATAATTTCGTTTTTCCGTCGAGTGATACACCAGGTGGAGATAATTAATTACACCTGGAAATAATTAACTGCGCCATTGCAACTGCGCTCTAATGAATTCACGGTACATTTACTTTCGCAACGAATTATTTCCCTTTAGCAAAGGAAGAGGAAGGGAACTGAGGCGGGAGGAGATGAAGGAGGAGGTGGGGGATACTATGGCAAAAGGCGTCGCTTCTTTTGAAAAACAAAGGCGCCGCAACGGACGCGCGATACACAATGGCACGAAGCTCGTCTGAGTAATAAAATTAAACTCACTTCAATTTAAACTCTCCTTTGTAAACTTTCGCGAAATGATTTTAAAGCACCGCGCCGCAAGAATCATCGTAATCGCGCCGCGGAAAACAAAGCATCCTTTCTCTCTTTTCGTCCGGCTCACTCGCTTCCTCTATCGCTCGTTCTTCCCTATCAACACTCGTTGTTCTTTTACCTTCGTTTCTGTAAATCGGTCCAGATGTTACAGACGTTTCTTTTTTCGTCGCTAAACCATTGTGATGAGAGTTAATTGAGAAGCGAACGTCCGGAGGAAAATTGTTACTTTTCTCTGACGTGATCGTTACGTTTGTCGTTCATGATTTCAATTGGTCTGAAAGTATTAGGAATTTGGAAAACATAGATCCTGTGAAAAGAAAAGACGGGAGAAGAGGAAGCAAACGAAGCTGAGGCACAGGCAGTATTTTAATCTGTGTAATGATCTCACGGAATACTCAGGGAACAGGAAGCCTGTCGTCATTGATTGTACGTGACAAGTGGAATTTTATTATCCTATCTTTATTTCATGAGACGTATCATTACGCAAGCCTCATCAATCGGCACCACTACTTGCTTCTTTAATTCCAAGATTTCACTATATCTTGAAATCTATTACAGACAGGCGGTCGTGTATAATTTATGCACATCTCATTACATTTTGTCATTGGTAACTTTATACTTTAATACTGAAGTTTCTTCAAATTTCAAGATATCTTAGAGATTTTAATATTTTTGTTTGAGGACAGATTAACATTACCTTCACTGTCACAGTTTGTTTCTTTATTGCTGCAATTGTTGGTTTCCACTCACTGCATCGTTTTAAGTATCATAGCTTCCCTTTTGGTCTTTCTCCTTACTGTCGGTATCTCATATTTGATCGCAGTGTGCTACTTTTGTTACCATTGTAATCCTTCCTTGGTATCTTTGTGTCTTTTTATTGCAGAATTGCACAAGCAATTTCACTTATGTGAGATTTCTCTCACAGTAGGATTGTTTCCCCGAATGTAGAAATTTTTCTAAGTTCCAATTTCATCACGATAGAGTGTAGCCCAGGAAGTTATTGCCGAAGGGAAGTCCGTTGGATGATAGGTTATTTTCCTCCGCTGATTCGAGATGGACATTGTCACAGAAATAAAAGCTCACCCTCTCCTCAAATACGTTCACGGTAGTTAAGGTCGTTGGCAGGAACAATTTTGGAGACGGTGATCGATAATGACCGTTATTTAACCACTGCATAGTTGCTTATGGTAGCTTATTGATCAAAGGGATAGTTTTGATAGTATAAGCTAGTTTAGGGCACCTCGGCACTAATCGACACTTATTTCATCACATAGAGTCCGAATATGAAATTGATGACATGGAAATTTTTCGTTAAAAGTATAAGTATAAAAATGTAAGTTAAACTAGTAAGTAGAATATTCTTTAAGAAGATACGTAAATATGTATTTTAATGTCTTCCTAATTAACAACAAGATGCGAGCAACTCTGAGAAATATACGCTTACTTAAATTTAAAGGAGTGCTAACAATTTATTGCACTAATACACACAGTTGAATATTTCCTAATAAGATATAATAAGTACCTCAGTGCCTTCCTAATTGGCAGCAAGATTCAACCAAGCCTGGCTATTAATAAGGGAGTCTATATCAAGAATTTTATACTATCTTGGTGTGAAATGGATAGAAATGGATAGAGGGGAGTGAAACAATGATACCTGACACCCAACCTGAGATATACTCGGCGTTCTGAAATCGATACTCTATATAAAAACAATTGATTGTGGAGAGACAGACTCTGGACAACTGAAATGAAAGAAATACATACATATGTATCACTGTATCATGTATAAGTTCCTCTCCATTGAAGATATTTCCAGGAGATAAAAATAGATAGGAATATTCATTAACAGAAAGGTGAGCAGTCACTGTATGTATAATAGTAAGTATTATATTTACTGATTTCACATTCTAATTCTAACCTACCATCTGAGTTCATATATTTCTATGGTCTAGCGAGCAAACTGACCAAATCCAAATCTTCAGTTGGATCTTCGAATCTAAAATTGCAGTCGAATTTGAAGAACACATATGTATGTGTCTTAACCTCTTTCCAGCGAATTATATTTCTGTGGTCTAGCGAACAAACTGACCAAATCCGAATCTTCAGTTGGATCTTCGAATCCAAAATTGCAGTCGAATTTGAAGAACACATATGTATGTGTCTTAACCTCTTTCCAGCGAATTATATTTCTGTGGTCTAGCGAACAAACTGACCAAATCCAAATCTTCAGTTGGATCTTCGAATCCAAAATTGCAGTCGAATTTGAAGAACACATATGTATGTGTCTTAACCTCTTTCCAGCGAATTATATTTCTGTGGTCTAGCGAACAAACTGACCAAATCCAAATCTTCAGTTGGATCTTCGAATCCAAAATTGTAGTCGAATTTGAGGAACATATATGTATGTGTCTTAACCTCTTTCCAGCGAATTATATTTCTGTGGTCTAGCGAACAAACTGACCAAATCCAAATCTTCAGTTGGATCTTCGAATCCAAAATTGCAGTCGAATTTGAAGAACATATATGTATGTGTCTTAACCTCTTTCCAGCGATTGAGAAAGGTACAATACTATGTGCAGTCAGGAATGTTATTGCATCAACCGGTATCGCTATTTAAATGCTTTAATTTAGGACCATGTTATATAGTGGAATCTACTACAACGGTTTATCCGGCCGTATATGTTACCGTACATGTCCAAGAAGGCATAGGATCGCTATGTCGTAATCCTCTTCCTATCGACACGAAAATGCGACACTGATTGGAGAAGTTGACGTAAAAGCGCCTCGTTACGCACAAGGAGCCTTTTAACAGGGTCACGCCAGATTACCTCGTTTATTTATAGGCCGACAAAAAAATTGATCGCGACACCGATCGAACGACCCAGCTTTGAACTTTCGAACCGGACAGAGTATCTTTATAGTTTGGCTTACAGTTGAGCAGTCTTCCCTCGACTAATGAGGCCTTAACCTAACTTTCGTAAGCATATCTTAAATTTTTCTGAAAGGGCACCAGTTTCGATACGAAGCGTATTAAATGCGACATATATTTATTTTAATTAAATCAGTTTACCTTTTCTTGTACTATTACTTAGAACTAGGAGCAGTAAGTGCTCATAGTAGGAAATGTCATTTCCGTCAGCCATATTGGATATATTTCACTAAATTAATATTTAATAAAATTTAATATTATTTTGTACGATCGTGTATATACGTGTAGCGTATTTTACGATTGGAAATATGTTTTCAGATTGCCTGTACGAGTAACTTTAATTGATGGGAAACATAATTTCCATCCTCTGTGAAAAGGTTAACGCGTCGAATGAATTTCCGGTCTTTACGGGAAATTTAGGAATCCAGAAATTTTTTCGTAGTTTACTCGGAGAAGTTGATACGACCGGTTCCTACGTTTCCGGTACACGTAGTAAGAGAGGAAACGATAAAAGGGTATGGCGGTACAGTTGCGCGCTACGTGAGTTTAGTTCGGAAAGTTTTATCGGTCAAAGTTGCCGGATACTGAGGATTTCGAAATTCGATTCTCTCAACTCGACAGAGAACCCGCTATCCGTAAAACGAATGATTGTTTGACATGGATTATTAGCGATCTGCCTGACGATAGAACGATAGAAATTCAAGAAGAAAATTTCCATTTTCTTCGTATGTAAACGAACCATATTCTCACTTTGCTTATATCGGAGAAAAACAAAAGAACCATTATTCATATAATGACCCACATTTAGCTAGGAGGTTGATATATTTCATTGATGGCCGGAAAGCTGATACGGTTTAACCGGTTTCAGCGCGTAGCACGCGCCAATAAAGTATACACACTGGCTGTGCGTAACAGCACCTTTTAATAATTACACCAACAAGACAAATTTAATTTTAACCGTGAAACAGGTTCTTGTGTACCTGTGAATGCTGTTTACATACGCTTTTCTTGTACTAAATGGATCTTTCAATTATTCCAAGGATAAAATCTGACATTCTGAAGAAATATAATCTAATGGCATTTCTCTTTGCACGAGCATTCCTGCAAATGATTATCGACCGAGTCATAAATCTTTGTAAGAACGGGCGGGTACCGTTTCATTTGTGGCACATTTTACGAGAGACCTACAATCCCTACGGAGGGAACGGCAAACCATTTGCGGATCGTTTCATTCGATTCGTCGCCGACGGTGCCTCTCTATTGGATAAGCAATTGCAAGTGCAAACATTTGCTCGCAATCATTTATGCTCGCCGGTGTGGGCATCATGAGTGAATGTCTCACCAGCTTTGGCTTTCGTTGAATCTTGACTGGAAATTGCGTTTGAACTGAGAATGTTTATCGATGTTACATTCATTGTTCACAGAACTATTATCGAAAGGTGATTGTGTAACAAAAGTATGCTCTCCTTGTAATCCTCTCGATGCATCATGAACATAATAATACCGATTAGTAATTCAATCGATAAAACAGTCCCCACACGAACATTATCTAATGATTTATAATTTCAGGTAGAACAATCTCCATGGGATATCTGCATAACCAAGATACAGGAAGATGTACAACCGAAGTAGGTTAGGAATATGCTTCCACTAACCTATATTCTCTCATGGTCTCGCTCGTCCAGTGGAAATGCATCATTACGTTCCGAAACGTTCGTCGTACAATGTCACCAACGCTGTCACGATTCTCATGCACACATGCGTAATTATTCCGGTGACTGAAGCACGTCAATTCGGGCCGCACTACACGTAGCATTAAAACTCTCATGGCGCGGTGTAGGTTTGGCCGTTAGTTTGTAAAACCGCGAAGCGTGGTGTGAGCAACATACCAGTCGATACATGCAAGCTTTACCAGGTATAAAAAAAATCCATTGCATTTTACTTAACTTTTACAGTGGCCACCGACAAGTTTTATTAAACCGTCGTTTGCATTTTTACGGAGGGGAGGGATATATACGTAGACCGACGAACGAATAGCCCTTTTCGCGAGGTATTATACGCGTTCCCGCCTCGATTTACCAGCTGTTCAGGGAGTTAGACGAAAGTTGAACGAGAATCAGGCCTACACATAATACGAGGGCCGTTGCATAACGCGTTGGCGTTGCCATCGCGTCTAAAGCTCAAAAACGCGTTACTTCAGAATCCATCTCCTTACAGCTTTATGCAGCATTTACAAGACAAGTAGCGCACTCGCGCGATTTACCCAGACGAAAATCACTTAAGCTTCTTTTGTCCGCGCTGTTTCAGCGATTCAAACGTATACTTGAAAATATATGTTTTCAACGGATCTGACGCGCATGTGAATGCACCATTCGGTCGATACAAAAATGCGTGTTACGACCGTTCGCGGAGAGACGCGATCGCGAGGAAACGCGTCAGCGAGATGCGTAAATTCTCGCTACGATTCGGATAATCGACGCCGCGAATTAGTCGTTCCCCTGTTTCGGTTAGGACAACAGAGGTGGTTCAACGAATTAACACTGTGTTAACAGGGTTAATATAAATGTATATTTTCAACGATTATGAAAAATATTAACAATAACCAAATAATGGTTTAACAATGAATGCGGTTGATATCTCGATGAATTCAATAAACTCGGAGACTTTCAGATGCGACTTCTTAAATGAGACTGTTAGATGCGACTTCTCGGACGAGACTTTTAGTTAAGACTTCTCGGATGAGACTGATCGGCTGTCGATCATTTCTTTGTCTTCTTGGAGACGACCCCCACCATGCTCGGGTCACGCCACCGTTCGCGCCCATGAATACGTGTGCCACCTTCTTTATATGTATGGAATAACGGACCGAAATCGAAGTTTCTAGAGCTGGACGTTAGATAAGAAATATGCGCTCGCTGCGACATTGTATAGATTTCGTCGGTCCTGTAAGACGATCCGTCCGCGACACTGTAGTGCAGCGCGCGACGGTTAGGAACACGGCCTATAGCGAGCCTCGTGGCGTAACAATGCGTTTCGATTAAAAGCAAACAGACAGACTTGGCTAGAATTATTTACAATTCGCTCTAATATTAAGGAACAAATAATTGTGGAAACATTTACCTTTGGGAACGTTGTTTCCGATAAATGATTCACTGCGTGAACACTACAAATATTTGCTATTCGTCCATTTTCAATTAACACTGTTTTATGTTGCACGCACGTTTTAAAATCGACAATTCGAACAGCGTTTGCAGGAAAACAAAAAACTATTTGGAAACCTACAAAGATGATTAGCAATAAATACACGATGTTGGGAAAAAATATGGATTCTACGAAACAATGATCAAATATTATTTTTGTAATCCTCCGTTACTCTAACACAGAATTGAAGTATTTTTGAGTCGTGACACTGTTGAGACACATACGAAGATGTATTTCTTGACGAAGTCAGAATTTAAAAATTGGCGAAACAATAACCTAGCACTGGCAACGTATACGATAGTAATCCGATCGCGGATCACTTCGGATAAAAGGGATATTATTTTCAAGGAATATTTCGTTACGGTGGGTACCGGGTAATTGAGTTAACTGACCGAGAAGACGTGTACGGCAAAAGGTAAGTTGAGGCTTGTTGGATGCGAACTTGGGTTAAGGATAGAGACTAGCCAAGTTCGGGCCAACTTCGGATCAGGTTCGGGTCAGAAACCTGTCGGAGACAAGGCACAGACGGGCTAGAAACGGGACTCTCTCATCGCTGTTTCTCCCCTCAGCTAGCTATTATAAAATTACGCTGCGAGACATTCTCGAGAACGCAACGTCGAGCAGCACGAAATTTTCACCACGTGCGTCCCCTCTGCTCTCTCCCCTCTCCCCCCTTTGCCGGGTTTCGCCATAATTTAGCATAAAGTTTTCGATACGTATACATTATATACAGGGTGGGCCATGTGAACTGTTCTCTCAGGAACCAAGGCAAAATATTAATTGAACATTTTTTTCAGTTTAATGAAATGAGAAAATTAATTATGCGGTGTACGAATATTCTTTTGGCACTACTACCACTACTAAAGGTTTTTGTTATTTTTCTAAATGAAGCGCTGTATTCGGTTCGCTTCACTTAGATAGGTGTTGCCAAATTTAATAATATCTGCTTGAAACATTTTCTGTTATTCCACATAACTGACGCTACGAGTTATATCTTTCTTAAGAAAAGCTTTATAGAACACCCTATACATACAAGCGTGTTGAAGGCAAATAATAGAGGTTTTAAGTTACCTTTAATCACGAGAATTTAAATCAAGCTAAGCCTAATTTATGGCTGCCATTAAATTAAAGATATTCCTCACAGTACGCATCAGTGTAAATCGGATTTAACTTCTAACCTTCCAATTTTCCAACGATTTGCGTCTACACGATCGCGAGTATCGAGGTCATATTTGTCGTCGTGGCAGGTTCCGTCGGCAATGTTAACTTGCAACAGTTCGATCATATGGTAATGAAATGAAACCGCGTTTAGAGAACAATAGTTTTCGAAATATCGACATTATCGATACACAGGTGGCGCCCTCATCCCGAATCAACATACTCCATTAACGAAATGGACAGTCTGTGTCTATGCGTTCCGTAAATCCGTTTTGACCGATATTTCGATACACAGTGTGTATCAGCCGCAACATGATTTAATATCGGAAGATGTTAATTAAAATCTCAACGCTATAGGGCTAGCGATTTTCTTTCTTGATAAATTATAGGGCTTCGAGACACCCCTATGATCCGTGAGAAATTATTAATTATATCGATCAGGGCCAACCTATATTATCCATCCAGCTGTAATCGATGATGGTAAGTCGTAGCTGACTGATCGGGAGTAATTTATGGCTGTTTAATGTAACTTGATATTTTTCTTATCGAGCGCGCACGACCGCCTAAGTACAAGCCTTCGACGATTCAACGCAGGAAGTTCCGACCTCGATCTCTTCTTTATTGGCTTCAATATTCTAACATGAAAACTGATCCTTCGAGGAAGCTGAAGGCAAATAGAATTACCGACTCAGAATAGGAGAAAAAAGACGGAATCAAACAAAAGAACGGAATAACCCTTTGGACTTTAGACTATTAGAGCGCCATTGATATGGTGAAAATACCATTCTTCAACATCTTCTTTTGAGAAGTTACTTTATGTATTACTCGTTGAAGGCTAAAACAGCGCAGACTGAATTTTAAATAAGTGTAAAAAGCTTCTTTTTTGTGTCTGACTTATGAAATATCAGAACCAAAAGAGATGAAATCAGGGCTTATAGGTCAAGAATATATTAAAAATTATAAAAAAAAGGATAAATCATAAATTACATTAGTGAAGCAATCTAACCTATAAAATATCTAACCTATAAATAAACGTAGAATTGGCCAAGAAAATAATGGAGAACCAACTATATGCAAAAGGTTAAAAAATGAAATTTGTATTTTACCTTAACCAAAAAAAGACTGAAGTTTAAGAATCAAGGATTGAAGGAGACAAGATGACCCGCCCGACCGAAGGTAAGTAAACGAAGTTGAAAAAAACAGGATATAGACGAAAGAAAGAAAGAGAGGGGGGAGGAAGAGAGAGAGAGAGAGAGAAAGAGAGTACACAGGGGAAAAGATAAACAGAAGAAAACAATTTCGAGAAAATGAGAAAACGGAGTATCATGGAAAGAGTAGATAGAGAGGAGCGGAAAGGGAAAGGACAGAGCGAAGAGGAACGAGAAGACTGCCGATACGCAACTTGTCTGGTGGTACAGGCATAGACTACGTTTACTTTAGATCTGCAGTGCATACAGAGAGTGCAGACAGGTTTTATTAACCCCCTCTCGACCACTCCGCGAACGTGTATCCCGGATATATACGCTTTCCCTACGAGTTGCTTCCTCGATGTTCAACCCGAAGCCACACGGCTATATACTTGCAATCGATCGTTGGCACGACGCCACTGCTATTTCTTCTTCTTCTTCTTCTTCTTCTCTTTCTTTATTTCTTCCCTCTTTTGCTTCTACTACTTGTACTTCTTTTGCTTCTCAGTTTCTTTCATCGTCTGCTTCTTTTACCCTTACTCCCACCACTTACTACTTCTCTTCTTATTCTCTTCCCTTTCCACGTTTCTCCACAACCAACGATGGATTCTTGCCCTTCTTCGCAGTATCTGTGCATTCCTTTCCCACGAGCTATGAATTTACTTTCGATGATATTGTTCTTGTGCCGCTAGCACGCCCCCGATAAAAATCTAAAACCTTTTCTAGGGAACATCAAGTTTATCGTTGATCGTCCTCGATGCCGAGGTTGGTAACTGAATTTTAATGGGGAGTTTTAAGGGATTCCACGAAAGGACGATTCTGCTAAAACTCCCCATTAAGCATTCTTAGTCACCTAACCTATTAAAGGGACAACGTTAACGCAACATCTCATTTGCACTCTTTTTCAATCATTTCACTGACACGTCATATTTCTAAGCCTGATATAACCTTAAAAATTCTACTGTCATTTGTTTCTTCATAGCGAGAAACGCAAAGTGTGAGTGAAATAGAAAGACATATTTAGCAACTTAGTATCTTGATAAAAGAAAAAGCAAAATATTTCTTCACGCAAGAAAAAAAAAAAAGCATTTCTTTGTATAAGAAAAATAATTTACAAGTAATTGTAGGTTAGGTAACTCGCTCATATCTAGTGCTAGAGAGCAATCGTTTCAAAGCCATTAAAATATATGAGGAAGAACGGTGGCGATGAAAATAGTGTATCTCTAGCGTGAAATCAGATTGTTTACAATTTGAAAGATAACCTCAAACGACACTTTTCTACATAAACTTCCTCCATTGTATCGATGTCTAGAATGACACAATGTAAATATCGTCTACTTTCGTCAGCAATCTCTACAATTATTTAAATTATCCTAACGCTACGCTTGTTAACACAATCGTACCAGTATTTCAATTTAGGTTAGAGTTTACGTAACTACAGCCGTGAAAACAGTAGTCGTTATGTCAATTAGCATTGAAAAACTAGTCGTTGTTCTGAAGCGATGTCGACAATGGCGACGACGACGGCGACGCAAGGCAAACAGTCTCGCGTGAACAAAAACACCGCGCGCAAAGCATGACACGCTGAAAGGAGGATAAATATTTAGTCAGCGAAAGTGCTCACGGATACGTTTTCAACGCACTAAAAATTACATTTAAACTCCACCTGAACGAGGTATTAATGCGTCCTCTCCCGTCAGGTCTGGGGGCTCTATCCTATCGTTTAATTGGCCAGTGTAAATCACCGCGGGGACACAAATATTTTCTTCCAATCGTTTCGCTTTAATCGGCTGCGTGCACACCGCCGATCTACCGGTTACTATGACGACTTTTGATTAAAGCACCGTTTCAAATTGGCTTTGTGCGTTTGCACTTAACAAAAGCCTTTACAATGGGGCCCCTTTCGCAACAAGAGTTTAATATAATAGATATTAGCGAGATGGTACGAGTGCTACTCGAAGGGGTTGGCAATACCTCGGTAGGAGGTACTCCCGGGGGTGCCCAACTGTTCGAACTCGTCGAAGGGTTACGGTCGCTGAAAGATTTGCGCAAAAGGAGATGCAGTTCGGAAAAGGGACAAGGAGGGAAGAAAATATTAAAAGAAACAGTGTGGAGTAACATGGTCGCGTGAGAGGGAAAAGCACTGTGGTACGAAACGTGAGACGAAGAAAGGGACAAACGTTAAGAGAGAATATATATATATAGGGTGAGTCATTTAACACTGTCACTTACAGTAACTCACGAAAGTATTACCTTATCCCAAAAGCTTCTTTCGTTTTAGAAGGAAATAATAGATGCACAACATTTTTTGTTTTATGTTATTTTATTGAATTATGTATGATCCATTGTATTATCCTATTGAAACAATGCATCAACTGTGCATCTATTATTTCCTTATAAAACGAAACAAACTTCTGGGACAATCTAATATTTGGACACTCGTAGCAACGTACTGTGAATATGTTACGAGTGTTACTGGAAACACTTTGAAATTTCAAGAAGAGCAACGATGGCAATATGAAATATGAGAGAAGAGGAACAGTTTCAAACAGAAGATTGTATGGTATCAAGGATGATTAGACCACTTAAAGATATATGTCGATAATTATTGGTTTTTATTCAACGTTAAAATACTCTTTCCAATCGCCATTAAAAACATCAAGGTAGCCTTCGTATCTTTATAAAAAGAAAAGAAGCAAAATATTTCTTCACGCAAGAAGAAAAAAACACTTCTTTATATAGGAAAAATAATTGGCAAGCAATTTCAGATTAGGTAGCTCATAACCAGTGCTAGAGAGCAATCGTTTCAGAACAATTAAGATATATGAGGAACACAACGGTGGTGAAGAGAAAAGTAAGAAACAAGAGTAGTACGAAGGAAGCCATCATATCTTCATAAAAAAAAAGAAGCAAAATATTTCTTCACGCAAGAAGAAAAAAGCATTTCTTTATATAGGAAAAATAATTGACAAGCAATTTCAGATTAGGTAGCTCATAACCAGTGCTAGAGAGCAATCGTTTCAGAACAATTAAGATATACGAGGAACACAACGGTGGTGAAGAGAAAAGTAAGAAACAAGAGTAGTACGAAGGAAGCCATCATATCTTCATAAAAAAAAGAAGCAAAATATTTCTTCACGCAAGAAGAAAAAAGCACTTCTTTGTATAGGAAAAATAATTGACAAGCAATTTCAGATTAGGTAGCTCATAACCAGTGCTAGAGAGCAATCGTGTCAGAACAATTAAGATATATGAGGAACACAACGGTGGTGAAGAGAAAAGTAAGAAACAAGAGTAGTACGAAGGAAGCCATCATATCTTCATAAAAAAAAAGAAGCAAAATATTTCTTCACGCAAGAAGAAAAAAGCATTTCTTTATATAGGAAAAATAATTGACAAGCAATTTCAGATTAGGTAGCTCATAACCAGTGCTAGAGAGCAATCGTTTCAGAACAATTAAGATATACGAGGAACGCAACGGTGGTGAAGAGAAAAGTAAGAAACAAGAGTAGTACGAAGGAAGCCATCATATCTTCATAAAAAAAAAGAAGCAAAATATTTCTTCACGCAAGAAGAAAAAAGCACTTCTTTATATAGGAAAAATAATTGACAAGCAATTTCAGATTAGGTAGCTCATAACCAGTGCTAGAGAGCAATCGTTTCAGAACAATTAAGATATATGAGGAACGCAACGGTGGTGAAGAGAAAAGTAAGAAACAAGAGTAGTACGAAGGAAGCCATCATATCTTCATAAAAAAAAAGAAGCAAAATATTTCTTCACGCAAGAAGAAAAAAGCATTTCTTTATATAGGAAAAATAATTGACAAGCAATTTCAGATTAGGTAGCTCATAACCAGTGCTAGAGAGCAATCGTTTCAGAACAATTAAGATATACGAGGAACACAACGGTGGTGAAGAGAAAAGTAAGAAACAAGAGTAGTACGAAGGAAGCCATCATATCTTCATAAAAAAAAGAAGCAAAATATTTCTTCACGCAAGAAGAAAAAAGCACTTCTTTGTATAGGAAAAATAATTGACAAGCAATTTCAGATTAGGTAGCTCATAACCAGTGCTAGAGAGCAATCGTGTCAGAACAATTAAGATATATGAGGAACACAACGGTGGTGAAGAGAAAAGTAAGAAACAAGAGTAGTACGAAGGAAGCCATCATATCTTCATAAAAAAAAAGAAGCAAAATATTTCTTCACGCAAGAAGAAAAAAGCATTTCTTTATATAGGAAAAATAATTGACAAGCAATTTCAGATTAGGTAGCTCATAACCAGTGCTAGAGAGCAATCGTTTCAGAACAATTAAGATATATGAGGAACGCAACGGTGGTGAAGAGAAAAGTAAGAAACAAGAGTAGTACGAAGGAAGGATGGTAAAGAAAGACGCAGAAGGAAATATATATATATATGTAAGAACTGGCACATGTAAAAGCTGATAAGAAGGGAATCGAAGGTAAAAGAGAAACATGAGAAACGAAAAGTAAAATAAGAAGGATGAAAAGAATGCAAGAAAATGAAGATGAGTGAAAGTAGAAGTGGGAAGAAATAAAAGAAAAGCAAGACATTTCTCTCTCCCTCTCTCCAATTTTCAGACTACCAGCTGAATCTAAGGTCTTCTATTTCTCAACCTGTTGAACTTCTCACCTACATGACGCACGATTTGTTTTCCCTGAACGTTACCACCGGAATGCTCACTGGTATTCTCTTCCCTGTTCTCGCTCGCACCAAGCGTAAAACAGAGAACGAAATGGGAATGGATTAAAGCAGCCGTAAACGTCTATAACGTCCATTACGTACAAATCGCAATCGAACGATTTCCATGAATGTTAACGACGCTATTTTACATATTTCCGATTCCATCTATTTACAAGCTCTTTCTTTGTTATAGCGACAAACATTCTCATTTTACAGCCTTCGTAACATCGTAATTCATACTCTCAGGCTGTGTTGTCTCTCAAGTTGCGACACGAATTAGCAACGAGACGCAACCAACGCAATTTTATTCGGGCCATTTGATACGTCGATGCGTGGATACCACAGTGCGTTAAGATAGCTGGCTGATCAGACAAAAATTATACATTTGATCGTTTTCAAGTCTGTTCCTTTATCGAAGCGCTCGTGATGGAAAGAGACACGAGGCTGAAGGATGCGTCGGAAAAGCAGGACAAATTTCGCTTCAGGCAAATCATATATATATTGTAAAATAAGTGAGAAATTCGGTGTGACCTAAAACCAAAGAAAATTCAGCAAACAAAGTGTGTCAAACTGTAGTCGCCCTGTGCCCGCGTTCGCCTCGCTATGCTTCTTGCATTCCGCGGTGTACTCTGCGCGCCGCTTTCTCTGGTTTCGTTCCTTTCACGCGCGTCTGCATATATTTATCGTTAAGTTACCTTTATACAAACACCCCGGGCAAGATAGATCGCGCGCACATCGTGAACATCGCAAACGCGACCCTTTACTTGCGTAGTAATGCTTACTGCTTGGGGGCGTAACGACCTGCCGGCATATCTGGACCGCGCAACGATAGCAGCTCCCCTAAATGGAGTTGGCAGCTTCCCTCGGCCGTTTTCACGATAAAGACGCGAAGTTGTTCCCAGAGTCTTCCTAGCAGACGGAGAATTTCATTAAGCCGGCGATACTCGCCGAGTTCAGGAAGTTAATGCGAGCCCTTATTCTAACCAGCCGGCGTGAGCTTCGCCGTTGGAATTTCTTCTATAACGACGGTGGCCAACGCTATGCTGCGGATCCATCGACAAACACCTAGTTCCTTTGCGTCACTTAACCACGCGACAAAACGCCGAAACCTCCCGAACACTTTGCCAACTTTCTTTATTAAGCTCTTTCGACGAGTTGGAATTTTCAGTTGGCTAGCTCGATTCACAATTTCCTTTTACGGAAAAGGACTCCATCGTGCTACGGTGAAACTTCCTCTTTTGTAATAAAAAAAAAAAAAAAAAAAAGAAGCACTCCGCTACAGTGTCACGCGACAAAAGTTTCACACAGTTCCAGGCAAAAAATGTCTTTTATTGGAATCTTGTTTTTGTTCAGGTGGCACGGAGACGTTTCGAGGATTTCAATTGAACTGCAATCTGTGATAGGGACGTGCTGAACACGCGTGTGTGCGAAGATCTATAATATCCGAACTATATATATATATACACTCGAAATGTCGGACTCGCGTAGATAAATTGTCATCTGATAACGATCGGTAAATGCGTTTCCACCCTGTTCCGTGTTAAACGTAATTGACTTGTGTTAGAATTATTAATACCATTCCGGGATTTACATGCGATATATATGTTTGATCGAACTGCAGATAAAACCGATATTTAACCGAATTGGATGTTTCAGATTATTTTCTCCTCTTTCTCGAACAACTTGTTTTACGATCGAAACTGGCATTTCCATTAATCGACATTCATTTACGCGGAAACGATCGATGAACGCTGGAACGCACCAATAAAAGAAATCGTTGGGGCGGTTTTAGGGCAAACATACTGCCTGTCTATAAACGAACCGAGTTCTCCGTGGAATTAGGTGAAATGTGGTGCCGGTTCGGCGATCACCCAGAGTCGTTGGAAACTCATGAAATTTCCAGCTCGATAAGAAAGATTTCAATCTTTCCTTGGTTGGCAATCGAAGGAACCGTGGCGCGCCACATAACGTCTCTATCGTCAAAGTATTAGGTCATCCCATAAGTTCGTGCCGACTTTTGTGTATACATTTCATGTGTCGATTTATAAACATACGGCGATCAGGGACCAATGCACTTGAGCTTAGCTGATCGAGAACAGGCTGGAGCAGATTTTCGTGGGTATAAGATCGTAATATAGTGAACACAGTGATTTCTAACAGTAAAAAATCACGAGTGAAATGCGTATCCATTTTCGACATCTCACGTTATATGAATTTCGGAAAGGAAGTTTTGTAACAATTGCCACGAAAAACATATGTGCTGTTTACGGAGAAAATGCGCTTTCATCTCGCACCTGTAGGAAGTGGTTCCAGCGTTTTAGAGCTGGGAATTTCTGTTTAGAAGACGAGCAACGCTCCGGGCGTCCTCCTCAGACAGACGAAGATAAAATTCGGGATCTTGTTGAAAAATCACGAAGTTTGACAGTTCAAGAGATGTCAAATGTTCTGAAAATACCTAAGACAACGATTCATAGGTGTTTAAAAAAAATGGGGATGGTGTTAAAGTTGAACGTTTGGGTGCCCCATGAACTTACGGAACGGAACCGTCTTGAACGAACGACAGCGTGCATGTCATTACTTGCGCGTAATAAACACGAGCCATTCCTTAAACGCCTGGTAACTGGTGATGAAAAGTGGATACTTTACGAAAACCCTGAACGGAAACGTAGCTGGTCCCAACGAAATCAGCCACCTCAACGCTGTGCAAAATCAGGGTTACATCCACGTAAAGTTCCTTTGTGCGTATGGTGGGATTATAAAGGAATACTCTATTTGGAACTTTTATCTAGTGGTGATACCATTAATTCAGACAAATATTGCACTCAGTTAGAAAAATTAAGGGAAGCACTAGCTGAAAAACGACCAGGTTTAGCGAATAGGAACAACGTTATCTTCCATCGCGACAACGCTAGACCGCGTGTCGCGAAAAGCGTTACAAAAAAATTGTCTGAGTTTAATTGGGAAATTTTACCACATCCCCCATATTCCCCAGACATTGCCCCATCTGATTACCACCTGTTCAGAGCAATACAACACTTTTTAGTAGGTAAAACATTTGAAAATATTGACATTCTCAAAAATAGCTTAGAAAATTATTTTAAAGAAAAACAAGAGAACTTTTATCGAGACGGAATAATGGCCCTACCAGAAAAATGGGAAGAAGTTGTACAACGAGATGGGATTACATTTTTTCATGAAACTGAAAGGTACGTAAACAATCTTAACATATATAACCGCTCGAAAAACGGCACGAACTTATGGGATGACCTAATATATACAAGGTGTCATATTTGAAATTTTACGTACAATTGTCTCTCAGACAATTCGTTGTTCAAGATATATATTCATTGTATCGTATATTCCATTATCCAAATTTTATCATTCCAAAAAGAGATTAGGAGTGAAGCTTGCTTTGTTCCCACCAATTTGACAATGTATATAACAGCTACAGGACATTTTGTATATGTGGTATATGCATGTAATATATTCCAACATTTCCGTAAGTGCTGGAATGCTTTCGTGAACTATAGCACGTACATATACGCGGTTCCGTTTCTTCGAACAACGTAATTCATGGTTGAACAGTTTCTCGTGAAATCATTGCAGACATGCCCGAATGACAAATTATTATCGCAACCTCGAGATCTTCAATGTACTTTAACTTCATTTAACTTGTCAGTGTAAATAGATTTGTTTCCACCTTCACCTTCCCCTCACCCATCATCCTCCTTAAACAATTCCGCGAGAGTTTCTCATTTGGTCAACGGAAACCTCGACCTCGCGCGTGTGTGTTTGCTGTGTATTAAGCAACATTTACGAATATTATGAGCACGACGTAGTGTGGTTTTTAATTATCCTGCGCGAAACTAAAGAGAATCCGCGAGCTTTTGTGATATTTCAATTAAATTTGCAACACATATACCGATGCATCGAGGTCATGCCACAGCTCCAACTATAGCTGCTTTTATTAAGTTACGCATACCAAAGGCCATTCTATTTTGTTTTCAAACAATATTCCCCGTTTTCGCATGTACGTGTCGTGTTTGTACAAATAGTTTCGCATAGTATTCACTTGGGTTCTTCCCGGGCTGGGGAGTAAAGTAGGGATAATGCGCAGTAGCGAATCGCGTACGAACGCGTACAAATCTATATACGTGTCAACACTTTTTCCCCTTTGTCACACGGAAAGGAGGTAATTATGGTTAATTTATTGTTTGCCAGCCTTCGATCAAACCAACAGACAAATTAACAACGACCACCATGCAGAATTGTTTGAACGGCCGACCATTGACTGTCAGTGTTTGCAATGTCGCGAGCAAACTGTAGCAATCGAACCTGTTCTGTAACGGATCCAACAACTGATTATTGATTTTGGTGTAATATGGTATCGTTAATTTTCAGTGGCTATTAACGAACGAATAGAAGCGGAAAAAGATCACAATTGAACATTTTGTGCGTTGCAAGGAATATTCCATCATATTTAAACGTATTCGCTAAATTGGAAAATATTCACCTTCTTAAAATCCTGGTGATTATTTTATTCGCAAATTCCGTATCCTTCAACATTTTCGACCAACAAGGTAAGTAGTTCAACGTATTTTCCCAACATGTTTATGTTTTCGATATAAACGAAAGATTCTTCAACTCTCAAAAACAAAAAAAAAAGACAAGATTAGCTTTTGGAATCATTTTGCAGACTGTTTTATTATATTTAGAAGACCTATAAGTCTCCACAAACCATAAAACAACAAACGAATACAGCAGACGATCGAGTAAGTAACCGCAATGCACAATAAGCGTTTGAGGTTAGGTTATGCAGCAAGGCGCGAATCTCTATGGACGAAAAAACAACAACAGACAAAGATGGCGTACAAGCATCCATTAAGTGACCACGATACACGATGACATTGGAGGTTAGGTCATGCCAGGACGTTATATGTATACATGTCGCGCGACTCTGACGAAACGCGATACGCCTCAAGTCACAGACGCGTCTACCTTTTTCTCGGAATCGCTTCTCGTCGTTTTCTCGGAGCTCTCACGGGCCCGTGTTTCTTTCCTTTCGCTCTTTCATCGTTCCGTAAGAATAGCGAGCGCGGAGAACACCAAAATGAGTACGAGGGCTTGTCTAATTGTAGGAGCACGGTGAAGGTACGCAACAAAGCGGCGCCGCTTCATCTTGTATACGGTTTTGCACCCTCAGACGCCGACGCCCGTAAGAGAGAGAAGGCCACACGTATATCCGTAGCACAATTACACGCTTTTCAGACTCCCACGTCGGTATTATGCGCGTCTGGTCTTTTCCTTTTTTTGTTCCTTCGCTTTAATCTACTAGGGAACCGATAATCATGTTTTCGAGAGATTTCACGTCTTTTTTTTTTTTCTCGCGTTACCTCTCCATGTACTCGGGGTGAATGCAATATTTTTTTAGTCACGACTCGGCAACATCGAACGTACTAATCGTGTATTTCGAACCAAGTCAGAAACGTTTTTTTTTTTTTTAATACAGCAGGAATTTGTAGAAAATTTATGGAAATAAAATGCATTTTTATCCTCTTTTGTAATTCATAACTGGTACGATATTTCCATGGAATGCAATTTTTTTATTACTACTCTTTTTGCTTTTCGGGCTTCAATGGCACGATACGCTTTTTTCCGCCTGGGAAATAAATGCGATAAAGGGGAGGGCCACGGATTTCTCGATTACCGTTATTCGCTCCGACGCAACGCGACGATTTGTCCGTTCGTTAAAATGTTTTGTCTGTTCGAAATTTAAAAAGGTTCCGCGTAATTGCACGGGTAATTAATTATCATAAAATTGCCAAGATATACGTATTATACTCGCTAAAATGGCAACTCATTAACGTTTCTTGCTCGAAGGTTATAAGCAGTGAAATAATAAAAAGGTGAGAGACAAAAATGTGAAAGAAAGGAAGAAAGGACGGAAGTGCAGCGTGTCCTATCGATGAAAGGACGGTTTATAAAATTCTGTACATTGACCTTAAGATCGTCACGCGCTATTGTCTCTGTAGGGTGCTATTTTCGTTGGCCTCGTCACGATCCGCCGTACGAAAAAATCGTTCTGTTCCCTCTCGAATTACTCAGCATGTCAGATGGGAGTGTCGTACACGACCAGTGATTAAAAAAACAAAAAGAAATAAAAAACGAAACGTGTACTTAGGATAGTTACTACGATGCTTTGTCCTATCTTAATCACTGTCGTTGTATCTACGTCCTGTAATTATTAAATGTTTCAACTTTTATTATCACCGACTGGCCTCGTTAAAATTGTCAAATATCGTTTATGTCAATGACAAATTTAATTAGCGTACTGTACATATTATTGATATTATATATTGTATTCTAGGTACACGAAGAAAGAAGAAATGAATATCGTTAAAAAATGAAGAGGTTAACTTAACAGAGAGGTTAGGGGATAAACCTATAAAACCTGTAATCATTAAATGTTTCAACTTTTATTGTCACCGACTGGCCTCGTTAAAATTGTCAAATATCGTTTATGTCACTGACAAATTTAATTAGCGTACTGTACATATTATTGATATTGTACATTGTATGCTAGGTACACGAAGAAAGAAGAAACGAATATCGTTAAAAAATGAAGAGGTTAACCTAACAGAGAGGTTAGGGGACAAACCTATAAAACCTGTAATTATTAAATGTTTCAACTTTTATTATCACCGACTGGCCTCGTTAAAATTGTCAAATATCGTTTATGTCACTGACAAATTTAATTAGCGTACTGTACATATTATTGATATTATATATTGTATTCTAGGTACACGAAGAAAGAAGAAATGAATATCGTTAAAAAATGAAGAGGTTAACCTAACAGAGAGGTTAGGGGATAAACCTATAAAACCTGTAATTATTAAATGTTTCAACTTTTATTATCACCGACTGGCCTCGTTAAAATTGTCAAATATCGTTTATGTCTATGACAAATTTAATTAGCGTACTGTACATATTATTGATATTGTCCATTGTATTCTAGGTACACGAAGAAAGAAGAAATGAATATCGTTAAAAAATGAAGAGGTTAACCTAACAGAGAGGTTAGGGGACAAACCTATAAAACCTGTAATTATTAAATGTTTCAACTTTTATTATCACCGACTGGCCTCGTTAAAATTGTCAAATATCGTTTATGTCACTGACAAATTTAATTAGCGTACTGTACGTATTATTGATATTGTACATTGTATTCTAGGTACACGAAGAAAGAAGAAATGAATATCGTTAAAAAATGAAGAGGTTAACCTAACAGAGAGGTTAGGGGACAAACCTATAAAACCTGTAATCATTGAATGTTTCAACTTTTATTATCACCGACTGGCCTCGTTAAAATTGTCAAATATCGTTTATGTCTATGACAAATTTAATTAGCGTACTGTACATATTATTGATATTGTACATTGTATTCTAGGTACAAGAAGAAAGAAAAAATGAATATCGTTAAAAAAATGAAGAGGTTAACCTAACAGAGAGGTTAGGGGACAAACCTATAAAGAAGGGGCTCGAAAAAATGGGGATCGAATCTTTATGAAGGATGAATATGTCGAAGTGATTACATAAACTAAGCACTACTCAAGGATAAGATGCCATATAACAGTAATTATCACGATCTATTGTACGTATAATGCTCACGAGTGTAAGCTCATTGAAGAGGTACTCAATTGTAACTTAGCAATGCGGTTCAACGTGCAAATAGCACTTACGTTTGTGGTTAGACTGTTTCGCGCGCGGTATTCGCTACGCGTTCAAAGTATTGAAGCTATTTTTCATATAAACAGCATGTGTGGGACAACCACGTTTGTTCCTCGTAAACGAACAATGTCGTGCGTGGATAGTATCAGCAAGAAGTTATTAGATGTTAACAAAGAAATTTACCGATCAAAAGTATTTTTTTTACCAACAATACGCACGATACGACCATTTTTGTCTCCAATAACTGAATAATATTATCGATAATATCAACAAGATCGTAGAATTTGTTATATTAACACGTTGGTCAACAACGGTCAACAAAAAGTATATGCCCAATTTGGTAATGTCCTAGCCGCTGAAGAGAGGTGATGTTGGAATATTATCAACGAAACATACACCCATTATGATTTCAAGCTCGAATTCTACATATCGCGGACGTCCTCCGAAGCAGAATCCTTTGGTGGTAATTGCATACAATAATGGGGAAAAATGGTATCGACAGAAGTGACCAGATGATCTCAAATGCCACTAGGATACGGAAAAGCGTCAAGTGGTATCGGAAATTAGCACATTTAGTCTTAGGAACAAGTATAGTAAATGCTCATATTGTGTATCAAACAGCCACAAACGAAAAAATTTCGGGAAATTCTGGTTTCCGAATGGTCCGATGTGTGGGCTCAGCAACCATCGGAAGAAAATGAAGGTGTCTCACCATTTGGAGATTCGTAAGAATCAGTAGGCCAAGCCTATAAGAAGGATGTGCGCCCTATGTTATGAGAAGAAGAGGCAAACTGTCGCACACCAAGAAGCGAGAGAAAAGGTAAAAAAGATCTACAACGTATTGTTCCAAGTGTCCAAAATCGCCCCAAATGTGTTTGAAATGTTTTAACGAATACCATGCAACATAGGCATAATGTAATATTTTATCCAGAATATAAATTAAATAAATAGTATAATGTGTTTTTAATATTTTTATGTTGTATATTCTGTATATAATATCCTATATTTAATTAAGTCGAACAAGAAAAGCGTCAGCCATATTTGATACGATAGTGTTCTGTTTAAAATGGAACGTTAAAATATAGCACAAGAGGCGGTTTGTTCATAGTATATTTCAGAATGCTAATTTTAAGGGGAAAATTACTAGAGGAACTAAATCTTATACGATATTGAGAATTCATGAAAATTAAAGAAGTTTAGTCATTATGAAGTTCGATGTTTCATTCATACGGGTAGCCATTATTCCAGGAGAGGTGTCGCCATCTGGCAAATCATATTTCAGCTGCAAAGCGTTTAGTTCGATAGTTTTGGACATAAGTGGTGCACATAAAGCATTGTGTACGGCCGAGCAGAAAATACAATAAGCCAGATTCGAAGTTAATCTGGAGTCAGAAATCCCGATGGTACCGGTGTGTCTGTCAAAAGATAGATCCTACGCTCATATTTCAAACTTTGCTTTACGTGTTTGGTAGTTGGCTCTTAAATCTTGTAACCGATCCAGTCCACGGCCAGAAATCACAGAGGGAAATCGTAAACTCAAACAAGGAAAGAATACTGTACGTACGAAATAACATAAAAAAAACTCGGTCACTAGTTATATCATACATACTACTACTTGACGCCACAATTTTGAACTATACTACTTGTCACTTCGGCTTGCTACTCTATCAGTCATACATCCGACACAATTATCACGACCAAACGTATTGTTAAGAGCAAAATTTTGTTGTTCCTTGTTCAAACTGAATTTGTATTATTTCAATTTTGAAAATTCAATATTAGATATAACAAATTGCAAAATATTGTCTATTTTATAGGAAGATCGTCGTTTTTCGACGAAAGATCAATATCAAGTTACGTTGCACGCCAAAAAAGGAACAAAATCCCAGAAACGTTCTAAATTTGTGCTGTTTTAATTTCGATATTTTGCAAATTTACTAACTACAACGAATTGTGAAACATCCATTTTATGGGAACGCATTACCATTCATCGATAAAAAAAAAATCAGTATCAAGTTACGTTACATGCCAGAAGAGGATTTCTTTCGAGAATATTATCGAAAAATACACCAGAGACACTCGTGTCGATCGTACACACGTGCATCGAATTATCGACTATGCCTCGAGTTACGCGCTCCAACGCACACACACATTCACGCCTGCCGTTTTTTTGCCACGGGGATCGTTGCACACAGTTCAGCCCCGTGTGTATACAAAGTTTATGCATGCGAGACGCGCCACCCTGCACGTGGATTGCTTCCACAGGTTGATAATATCGGCCGCGAGAAGATAATATCGACGCGCGATTCGCGACTTTGCTTCTCGGCGAATTATACGATGAAACATGGGCTTGCCCCCGTAGGCTGCAATTTCGTAACTGTTCGAACGAAGAAAGAGAGAGCAAGAGCGAGAAGAATACACGTATCGAAATATCAACAACAAGATTTATCGACCATACATGCAAATCGAATTTTCTTTTTTGCGATAGATGCAACTTAATTTTTGAAACCTGCGAACGAATCGATCGTCGAACAAAGGCACCAAAGGCACGTGTGTTATGGATATATAACGGCTCGCGAAAGCTATCCTAACACGTAATAAAATTTAAAATGTTTTATATAACACACACACAATATATATATATTCATTATATATATTATATATATTATTATTATATTATTATATTATATTATTATTATATATATTATATATATATATTGAATGTATATATATGTACGTACATTGAATATATATATATGTCGGAGATGAAAGGACACCGGGCCTTCCCCTTGGAATTCTTTGGAAACTCCCCTCTGACCTTTATAAATACCCCGATTATAATTGTTCGAGACTGGCGATAATGAGCTTGGGCTCGAGGTGACAACTAGTCGCCGAACGTAGCCGCGGTCACGGGATAAGCGTTTTTACCTAACAGAGGTATGGAGTAGTTGTATGGTTCTCCTTAAAAAGATATAGTTGTAGCGACACACGGGCTCGAGGACAAATTAAACCACGTGTGGTTTTGCCTCAAAAGTGCCAATATTATGGGACACACGTTGTGTTAACAATCAAACCCCGGGCAGAAGCAATATTGCAGCTATGCGAGTCTGCCTAGCAACGGCGGCTGGGATCTTGTCGGTATCCCCGGTCAACAATCAACGAAACGATCGCGATCGTAAGGAGAGGAAGGTTTTCACCAGTCTTTTATTCTTGCGATCACCTTGGAGAGTTTTCACATCGTTTCTTAAGAGCAGTATATACCGAGCGTCACAGCGAACGTTACCTTGTGCTTCAAAATATATTCTACGTTTAACAAAGAGTTATCCCGTTGACCGCGGATTCGTTATCGAACCTGAGGCCATTGTCGTTAGTGTTTAAACTATCGTCGCCACTTGTATCACATACGTATCCACTAATAAATCTTACATCGAGCGAGAGACGAAAATGAATAGCGCCAGCGAAGATTCGTTCAACGCCCCTGGCTCCATTCCTGATCTTAACCCGACATATATATATACATAAAAGTTTTCTATAACACGTGCTGATATAGTTATAACTTGTACGTTTGTGAGCTACTGCAGGATAATGTAATAACGCATTTACAAAAATACCATGCAATTCATTTTATGATATATTCGATATAATAGATTATAGGTGTATTACTGATGTTCCAGGTCTTTGAATTTAGTTTAATGTCTAGGGAATTGCCCTAGGGATTTTCATCATACCAAATAAATGAAGGTACTTTTCTCATACACATTATGGAAAATCTAAATGGAAGCAGAATGTCTGAGGTGAAATTGGATTCTTGACTACAATTACATAGCGATTAACCATGGTGCGGAGGAGTCATAGAAAGGAAACGAGAAGCTAAGAACGGAATACGCGATGAAGAGCGCAGTGATCCTGCGGTGGACAGAGATCTAGGGAAGCATTGGATGAGAGATTTTTGTTTTCTTTTTCTCTTCCTACGTAGCACAATTCCCCGCCTTAATAGCTAAGAATACACGTAGACTGAACCTAATGGGAAGAGATTTCTCTCCATCAACATATTCTCACGATTGTAACAGATCACGTTATCGTCTGGATCAATTACACGTTATACGCATCTGCTAGTAAGTAGTAGTCGCTCGCGTGGCGATGCTACGATAAATGGGTAATATGTTCGCATAATAAAGCAAAGAACCGGTGACATAAGTGCATCTTACTCGTACCATGAGAAAAATGGTGAAAACGGAAAGAAAGGAGATTACCGGCTACCATAGTAACACGATGTAACTTCTCTTAACGTGAACCGACAGTTATGTATCGCGTTAATGATTTCGCGTCTACACTTTCTAGCAACACTTAAATGGTCGCGTTCACTTCCGTCCGGGATAACGGCGCAAACTGTTTGAAACACTCCTGCGCATTATTATTACGTCACAGAGCAGATGCATTACGCCTTCTGTTCCACGTGTACAGTACCGACCATAACTACATAATTCTAAATTACTACAAATATGTACAGGCGTACTTCAAATGAAACTTTTTAATCTAATTTTCCCCCTGGATCTTATCCCAAGGAATTGTATATGGTTAGTACATATTAATAAAAACAGTAATTGATACTACTCAATACAACTAAAGGAGTCGTAATTGAAGGTGGATGAAAATTGGTACAGACACCTGAATTAAATGACATTAAGTGAGTATGTTCAACGTTGAAACGATAGAGCAATTGAAGTATACGATTCTAGTCACATTCTAGAAGTTTATATAGATTCTATGAAGTGTCATCTGTTCACTACAGGTAAACATGCAACTCGAATGATACAGATATATTCCTCGTTTCAGTTCAAAATTTAACAGAGCATTTGTTTCCAGTGATGGCAAGAGGCAAAACGTACTTTTGTATTTGGAGAACTGCATTAGGTGCCGAAATACTTATAAATGGTACTGTACCTCTAACACATGAAATCTCGTGCGAAATGTTTTTTACCCTTATCTACGTCTAGTAGGTACGTGCAACATGTTCGCGTTGGCCTCGTACGAGATTTGGTTAAGGAATCAGCAAAAAGTTTTAACCTATAAACATTGCGAAACGAAGTCGATCAGAGGTTATGTACGACGCCATTTGCAAAAAACGCGTAGTATAGTACGATTCTCTTTTTGTAATAAATATGTCGCGTAGTATTAACAGTTTACGCAAATCGTGACTAACATGATACTATACGATTTTATGGGTTACTTATTCGTTCCTCGCGACATCTATGATCATATACTATGGCACGTTTTTTAGTTCATGGCAAAGTGCGAATTGCCTGTTACGAACCTTTTTGTTACGCGTCGGTGAACCGCAGATCACGTAGCACTCTGTTTTTTCGTCGATCGCCGATAAACTGCAAATCACGTACCGCTAAGTTTCCCTCGCTTAAAAGCAACTTTATTTTATTATACGTGTCCGTGATATCCGAGGTTATATTCTTGCTACGACAAATGTATAGAGTACTGTTTTTCAAACCCTATTGTAAGTTTAATGCCAAAGTTTCGTCATAAACTTTCGCTACTGAATTAAATTGAAACAATGCAATCATATATATATACAGTTCATGAAAATACGTTGGTACCTACCATAGAAAATTTGGACATATACACATATATTGTATAAGTCACATGAAACCTTTTGAAATTTCATTACCGCAGCGATGAGAATGATTGTCACACAAGTTACAAGATATTTATTACAAGTATATACATACTCAGGGAAAATAACTATAAAAAATGATGTCACTGAACACTGAGGTTTTTAATGTAATGGATGATATTGCATTAGATAGATATCCATTAAATACGTCCATTGTCAAATTTGCTCCAATGAACATAATCACGACAATCGGATCCAATTACAGTGTCAATGGAAATTCAAAATGTTTTGTGTAACACGTCTGATATATATATATTCATAAAAGCTTTCTATAAGCGTCGCGGTACTTTCGCCAACTACTGTATAAATGAATATTAACAAGTACCAATATTCGTACAATATTTTTTATTCTGCAGTCGGTCATAAATTTTACGACAATAGAGATTTATCATTCAGAGTAGAAACTACGATTATTCATACACTCTCGGCGCTTCAATCATGAGTTTAATAATTCATCTACGCTTCGCCCGAAACAGATCTACGAGAAATAGGGGAACGGCTATTAGTAGCGCATTTTGTCAAGCACGCGATTCGTCAGAGTTGCCAACTGTCACCTCTGGTCTCTATTTCGCCAGACATTTTCTATTATTAACGAAAAATGTAGCACCGAGTTGTCATTTCGAAAATAAAAAATGAAAAGAAAAGAACGAGCGGTTGTTACGAAAAAACATACATGCGAAATAAAAAGTAGCCGTGCGCACGAAAAAACTTTAATTCAAGAAAGGAAGGTGAACGCAAGAGACAAGTTTGCCAACCACTATCGCGAATTTAAACGTTTTCAGCGCTTCCCACCATTCAGCCAGAGCGCTCCACCGCGATTTCAATTTAAACGAATGCGAAAACGTTTCTCTCTCACAACTGTTTTTTTTCTCCTCGTTTTGTTTAAACACCGTGTTTCCCACTTCGCCGAGTTTTCTAGTCGGACTGGTCAGTTCAGAAACGCGTATAGAAAAACTAGTAGAAACGGAACAACGGCGATACCAAAAGTTGGCATTTTCTTCGTTATTCTTTTATTTCTCGCATCTCTTGGGAGACCAATGGGTACAAATGTTATAGAGGTATAAAAACTACCAGGACAATCAACGAACATTGTCGACGACATCTAATTTGCATTTCGATAATTTCATTAACCTCGTAGCAAATGCGCCGAAGATGTATTCCAACTTGGAGAAGAAAAGAATTCGCTCATTTTTCGAGAATGTTCTAACAATGGAGCAAAAAGTATTTCACACCCGCCCATTCACGTCGCTCGTTTTTTCCGTTCGAAAGAACGATAACTCACGCGTGCAATTAATTTTACTTTTTCAGTCGCGTTTTATAGACCTTGGCAAAACGAAGAAAAATAAAAAAGAAAAAAGAAAAATGAAAAAAGGAAAAAGACTGGTATCAATCATTTCATTTCACCAGCGTTCTCTCTGTTTCGCCCATCTTTTCAACAAGCCCTGAGAGCGGCGTACTTCCCCCTTCGCCTATCTATCCGTGTTCGTTTCTCTCCCCTCTTTCAGTCTGCGTTCTCTTTCCCCTCACTCGAGAGAACATAACCTCTCTTGCTCACGCCGCGCCACAGTCGGAATCAAACGAAAGAAGGCACTTCGAGGTCCAGCCAGTCATTATCTAAAACGTCCTGAGGTAAGCTATTAAATGCCATCGGTATCTTTCTCGGTGGCCCGCTTGTCGTTCTTCTCTCCTTTGTGCCGACTGGCTGCTCAGCGTCTTCCAAGATCGTGGCCTAGACATGGGTGGCCTTTTCCTTCCCTGTGCTCGTATTATAAAGAACGTAGAATCAAGAAGGGAACAAGAACAGAACGAACGACCCGGCAGCAGCAGCAGCAGCAGCAGCAGAGACGAGAAGAGTGTGCGGATAGGTAGAGAACCTTCTCTCTCTTATTTTATCCCCGGTTTCTTTCTATCCATCTGTCTTTGTCTCACGCTCTACCGAGAACTGACATTCCAGCCGCCTATTTCGAGAATGACTGGACCCGTTTTGTGTCGCGACATGTACCTGTGTATTTCTCTCTCTTCTTCCTCTGTTCATTGGAATCACGCCAGTTTCGCCGGCAGCAGACTCGCCCAGTATTCTCGTCTTTCTCGCACCCATCTGCCAAGCTACGCGTATAGCCCCCCTCCTCACACCCCTTTTCCTTGCCATCCTTCTTTCTCGCTCCTTGCACCGACATTTTCGTTCGATACCGGGGCGCGTGCGACTACACACCGAGACTAGACGACGTATATGTCTCCTCTATCTGCTCCCACCACTCTCCTATTCCAAACCCTCGTTCATTTGCTCTCCTTCGCTACTGTGTCTCCTTTTTTCCCTTGCCACTCCTTTGCACGTCTCTCCTTTTGTCCGTCTCCGTTTCTTTGGATGTGGCACATATGTGGCAGAGGGTAATAATTATTACGAACAGCTCGGTCCCCTTTGTGCCATGTAAGAAAATATCCGCCACGAATAGAGAGTGAAGCGAGAGCAGAATGCAGGACCCCATTGCATTGCTTTCAACGCCCCCTATGTGTTTTCATTGGATGGCTTTCGCGCGGTGAGAACTTGTATTCCTATTGGTGAACCGATGTAGCGGATATGTACATGTTTTTTAATCTTCGATAATACACCGGGGACACAGATGAAGTTCATAGAGTATCTGGTCGTTAGTTTGGCTTAAGATTCTGCAACAGACTCCTGGGAGAACGGGCCCTTAGGGTGCAGCACAAGTCACGCATTATAGATACGTAATTACGACCAAATACATTTCAACTATCGGAATCGTGTATATGTGTGTAATATTAAGCGACCTGTTTGAATACGATAATCAGAACTTCGTAGATAAACAGTAACATTTGGCGGATTAATCGATAATTGAAAAACGACGAAACATGTATTTTAATCCGTGAAGACATATATTTTGATCGTATAAAAACAATTTATATATTTCGCAAGTGTAATCGATAGAAAACCGTAAACATGAATTTAATATGAAAACACAGCCGGTTAATCAACGCCACGAAAACGGCACGGTAACGAATTTGTTACGTGCAAATTATATACTCGACGGTGCCGTTCAATTTGCACCAGAACAGCTTTTCTTCCTGCAGGCAACAAGGCAACGTGCAGTTTCAGGAGGGAATAGTTATCACTCTGTACGTTCTCTCCCCATCTCCACAACCCCCCAACCACTGTATACTCCGTCTTTCTCGCACCCTAAGTTCACGTTTGTCTCTCTGCTTGCGTGTCCTGTGTATATATGTGTTTGTGTCCCGCTGAAAAGCTCGGCGTTCAGTCGAGCACAAGCAATGGCGGCTATTCAAAAGCGTATTGCAAAAATTCCGCCGATAGAGGATGAACAACTTCTCTCCCTCTTTCGATGCATAGGCAAATCGCGTTCGGTGGAGTGACTCGAAAACATAATTTCGACGGGCAAACTGACAGAGAAGAAGAGAGCGGGAGGAAAACGGGACTAAAACCAGCCAGAATAGTTAACTCTGATATTCATCCAGGATACTTCAGAGGATCCCTATACACACGGTTGTACGTGTGTCTCTCTGTTTCACATGCTGCGTGACTTTTCTCCACTGCCCTAACTCTATATTGTCATTGGCTGCTTACCTTCCTCTAACACTGGCTCGGCGATCCGCTGGATCCCCTCACCCCCTGCAGCAAGACGAACGCGCGTCTCTCTCGTACTTCTGATAAATTTCACCTCTCATGCACCTCTCGTGCGTAATAACGCGAATGTGCTCACCGCTCGTTTGTCGCATTTCCCGAGGCAGACCGAACAATTGTTTTATATTCATTTGCATCTGCGGGCTCGTGCACCCTTCTATTCGTGTCGAAAAAAAAAGAAAGAAAAACACAGAAGAAAGAGAGGAGAAAACGAGATGCAAGATAGAGGGGAAATTTGGAGGGTGGGGAAGACGAACAAGAGAGCGGAGAGCGAAAGAGAATTATGAATAAAGCATTTAATTATATTTTTTCGAGTGTTCTCCTTTGTGCAGCCAAGCATAACCCTTTATCCGCAGGATTCGTTAAGTTAAGTGGTTTCAGCAGCTGCCCCCCCCCCCCCTTCTACTCTCTCACTCATCCTAAGCAGCAGCAAAGATGGATGTGGGGTGGGGACAGCTATAATTTAGCCTGCACTTGCTTATTTACTACGCCCATTATCGTCGTAACGCACTTTGCATGCTTTCGCCCATTTCAGCGCTTTCGGTTCGAGGTTGGAGGAACTTCGAAGCCGGTAGATGGGGAAGAGTGGGGATGAACGAAGAAGAACATCGCTCGAGTGTAAACAGAGATTGAGAGTTGAAGAACGTGTTTCCGTAATAAGCACCAAAAATTCCATTAAATGATTAATATCAACGAAATAGTAAACAGAACGTTCGCGTTTCTTGGGAAAAATTGTACATAACCTCAAACCGATCTCTTACATAACTTTACATAACCTTGTAATAGCTGCTGTTTGCTAACCTCAATAATAGAAAATCGAGAAACTAAATTGGAATTTAATCGAGAAAAATCGAAGCTACGCGTTTAATCGCTATTTAATATCTGTCTAAACAATTCCAGTGCGGGATGTGCGTGTGCGTATAGGTTCGTCTTAATAATTCTCAAAGAGAACCCGGCACGGCGAAATATTTTTCTCACGCTCATTACTTCACACGGGCTAGCGCAGAAATAGAAAAATTAGTCGAGAAGATTTTACTGTCGAATAACGAGGTGAGCGCCTGACGTTTCCTTTGAGAGAAGTTAGGAGTTAACGAGTCACAGAGACGCGAGACGCGCCGGACCTGCGTGAAAAAGGTACACAACGCGGTGCACGTGAAAAGAGAAGAAGAAAAGTCTCGGCCAAGAAGGAAACGAAGAAAGCAGGTAGTAAATAGAGAAAGAAAAATGTACATACATATATATATATATATATAAATTATAGGTATACCTACTTGTTTTTTATAGGGTTGGCAGTCTTGCTTATTGAGGTCGTCTGCTATTCAACGGCAAACCTAATAATAGGAGGCCGTTTTCGTAGAAGGAAGCGAGGGAAGTCGTTGTACCGAATTATTCCGCGGCTCGGACCTGCAACAAGGCGCATAAAACGAAATTAATGCGGCAATAATCGTTTTCAGTATAGTGTAATTCGCTAAGCCAACTACCCTTGAGGCCGGTTTAATTCTACAATAATTGTTCTACATGGCAACTAATCACTGTGATATTACGTTGCCGTACTTTTCATACGTGGCGTAGGTCCATGCGCCATTTCGAATCAGTTTCCGCACTCTGCTTGTCTAACCTCAATTTTTACACGTTTCTTTTTCCTTTTATTATTTTTACGTCGCTTTTTCATTCCCTTTGCTGGAGGCTCGTCGAGGTTGGCGTTGCGCCATAATATAGCGCGTGATATTAGGGAAAACGCGTCCGTAAATTCATTACCTTTTACGAGGCGTTTTCCTCGTTGTTAGCCGCCTTTTTATCCTCAAGACCATTACTCTACTGTCGCCCATTACGGCGATCCCTACACGCTAAGTATTAAAATCGCGCGCGCAATGACAGGCTACAGTTCTCACGGTTGCTCGACAACGCGATCAAGTGGAACATAAAACACAAAATAAAGTACAGCGCGTTCATGAAGGCAGACACGCACTTGTCTATTTACCAAGAAGATTGGAATACATACGATGAAACAAACAATTGCACTGCAGGGGAAATTAAATACATCGAGAATTAATAAGAGTTACCTATCGTGGACACTTATAAATACCTCATGAAAGCGCATTCATGTGTCATGTCATTATCATGTATATGTCATTACGTGTGTACATAAAATATTTTGAAATGTCATAATTGAAGAGTGCTTGTAACAAACGCTGTAAATGCCAAAATTGAAAAATTTTTATTTTTTTTACTGGAAGATGTTCTACGTACCGATAAGAATGCTATGCCATAGAATCTAAATGCAATTTCCCTGTCTATTAGTTAATAATAATAGACAGGGTTAATAATAATAATAATAATAATTAATAATAATAATAGATATAGTTAATAATAACTCTACAAGACAGCGTCACGAGGTCGCCTATATAGAAAAAAATAAAGTGCCAATAAACATTAGTTAATTATTTTTTAGCATTTGCACATGCCATCTATAGAAGTTATCCTAAATGAACGAAACATTGAGTTTTCTTTACAACCAACAGATGGCACATAGAGGCTTTACTACGCATACATTTTTCTTTTTCATGAGTTTGGACTACATTAATGCGTGTTTTCTTTCCCTCCATGAAAATGTACGTGGAAGCTACAGGATGTTTCGTAAATGCATCTAGTAGTTGTGTAATAGTCCTCGGAGAAGTGAATTTATGTATGGAAATTTTTGATTGCGAATTAGAAGATAATTATCAAGTTTACATACGATAGTAACATTATTATTACGTAACATTAAGGACACGTGCCGATTAATTAGAGATTAATCGTAAACTGCGTGAATATTCGAATGGTGATGAATTATATCCGGCGGAATGCATGCAATTACATTACATTGGGGATCATTATAGGTTAGAGTCACGGTACATCTCAAGGGAGCGTAATTCCATCTACCTCAGGAATTCAGACGATTGTCTAATCTATAAAACTTTTGTCATCAAAATTCACAATAACTCCAACTTTTGTACCCAGTGGCGGGAAAACGAAATTTCGTTTCATAACCTAAGATCCCAATATTTACTTTTACAATATTATTTGTAAGCTAATACGCAAAATCCTAACTACTAATTAAGTAAATTGAACAAGAACCAATCCTCCTATTTACTAAATGCTTGGCCGTCTAGACCGCAGACACGTCCTCCAAACACGAAACATAGACAATAGGAAACGCGTCGATCTGATTCCGTATCTAGGAAAGCATGCCACGATACGGTTAATTTCGATCGAACGACCAGAGAACTGCCACCCTCGGATTCTGATTAAAACAATCCTCTGCAACACACACACACACGTGAGAATACAGAGAAAACGAAATATCGTTCAATTAGAAGAATAAAATTGTCAGCTGTTATAACGTAAAGCCCATTGGCTACCATAACCTACCATAAGCTGTCGAAGTATCATATTACCAATCCCAGATACCTAATAACTAGACTGCGGATTTTTATAAGAGATTTAGAAATACAAAAATGCATAGAATGCAGGTAATATGCAAAAAAATTGGATATAGAAAATATGCAAAGTATAGCACACTTTATAACATTCGTTAGGTCCTATTTTATTCGTATTCATAAAGATGTGAATTCGTATAAAAATTCGTAGTCTAATAATAATCTATTTCGATAAATTGGACATGTTCGCGTAAGTGCGCCACCTTTCTCTGTAATTAGGGTGATTCCGAGCCGTCAAAAGCATGCAATTACAGAGCAGTAAAAAAGAAAGCTACGCGATAACCACGTAATAACCGTTAACGCCATCAGATTTTAATCACGGAAGCAGAGTTGCTACCCCGGCTCCTGGGTTAGGCTACGGCCACGAACCACCATAAACTATCCACTTACTAGACACTCACCACGCGCTCCATCTACCAAACTGTACGAAGAACCTCCTCCCACTCTACGGTTCGATTAAATCCTCGTCTATAAAACCACACGGCTACCTGAAAGCCAGTTTCGATCGTGTCTATCCGTATCGATCAGCGGTTCTGATTAAAATGGTTCGGAGAAGCATCGGAAGGGACGACGACCACGAAGGATTCGGGAGCGAAGCAACTCGCTCGAGCAACTTATCTCGTTCACGAGATAATGTTCGAATGGATTAAAGCAGTAGATACGTATGCTTGATGCAAGGATAGTGGTAGATGACGATATGGTTCAGAAAGGAAGAGATGGACGATGCAGGTACCGAAACCCGTGAAATCGTTTATCTCAATTCATGCAGGTGGCAATACACGTTCCAGGCTGTGATACGTTTCACGAACCTCGTTAGCCTGACTGTTCTTCATCGACCAAAAATACACGCTGATTTAATTGTCTCTTATCCTGTATTTGTTAACTATTCAGAATAGGGTACGTTTTAATTAGGAATTATCCTTAAATAAGAATAGGGTACATTTTCGATCTGAGTATCTAAGATCTAAGATCTAAGTATTTTCTTCTTACATATGTAACCCTCAGTCGATAACGCGATCGTTAGGTTTAACCAAACTGGCAAGAACATTCAGCGCGAGTAACAGCATTCAATGTAAGTGGTCATCGAGCAACTACTTCCTCAACTCTAGTAATAAACGCTGCAAGAGACTCTTCGACACGGTCATCAAACGCCAAGTGGTGAATGGATGCTAGTTTACACCTTAGTTTTACCAAAGCGATGGAAGAACGAAAGGAAATTGCTTGTTGAAAGAAAGCACCGAAAATAAAGAACAGATAATGGCTACGATAGATACAAACTGAAAAACAATTACAGCTAACAATTAAAATTAATCGAAAGCTTTATCGCAATTGCGAGAATTTATCGCCGTGTGAAGGAGCTCTTACCGATTCATTTAACGACTAGACACCTATGAGAACGGGTGTGCCCCGTTTCCCTCCTCGTTTTTGTAAACAGAGGCACGGCGGTCGAGAGTGTGTTTATGATCGATAACTCTTGGAAATCGTGCAGCGTCGAGCGTGTTGTTCAATATTTAACGCACTGTCCTAACCTCTTTGCGCCGCAGTCGAGCGCAGCAGCCGGGACGACATGAATTTCAGATGGGATGAAAGTAAAATCATCTGACAACGACGCCAGCGTTACGATTGAATTAACGTCTACGTGGTTGAAACGTTTACCCTAGCGAGGAGGGCGTTTGATAATTTAAGAGTCATGAGCGAAGCGGAACCATCGACTGTTAATGGAAATCGAAGAACGATTAGACAAATTCGACAGTATAATGGAAAGATCGGCGGAAACGAGTTATTAATCCTGGAATGATAGTACACTGTGATCTTTCATGTATTAAGTAACGTGTTTATTTTTATTGAAATATATGTAATTTTGTGCGCTACACAGGATCAGCCGCATAGTGTGATACACTATATATATATATATAAGTATATGTGTGCGAGTATGTGCGTGCGCAGCATCTCGTAGAACAAAAGAATGTCACCGTTCCGTACGCAGGGTAAAAATTGAAAGTAGAAGTGTACTGAAACACGTGTAATGGGCATCTATGAACATCTTGTAAATCACATATTAAATAAATACACAACTATTTTATTATCGTCTCTACAAGTAACGAAAGTGTTGCTACGTATTTATTTTCGCGATTACGATCTACAATACTCAACAATTTTACATGAAGTATACACATTATACATGAGAGTGCGTTGGTAAATTTTGGCAAAATTTTTTACATAATCGAAATATAGATAGCGAATTATTATTTCGTAATTAGCAGCTCATTTTACAAGAAACAATGCGCTATTCCAACGTTAAAAACGTAACAGGAATGCGCGAAATTACGGGAAGAAAGATTCGGATCGTGTATATATATATACCTATGAACGATAAAAATGACTCGGTAAAAATGGCCTGGTAGAATGAATCCACTATATCTCGCGCTAATGAAAATTTAAAATGGAACTACAATCGCTTTAATGAAACCTATAAATATACGCGGAACAGTTTAATCGAAACAGACTGTGAGCCGGTCGTATCCGTTTTATAAATATAGAACAAATTTGATCGGCGAACGTAGCGCCATTCCGAATGAAAGCACAACTGTCTCGATCTATTCTTCGATTTGTGTTATTGTCCCGTATCGAGAAACGTATTGCAGAAAGAAACGCTAGCTTTACACTTGCATGTGTTGTTCACGATTATTAGCCGCCTTGCTGCGTAATCCTCTCTTCGATATGTTATAGGACACGCTACCGTAAACGCAGAAACAACGGATACGATTTTATTTGATACAGATGGTATGGATAATGCACATCGATAAAACAGAAATTCACATATGAAGACCACAGGTAAAACATAATCAGTTTATTTTTATTGGTCTTCTGATTTTTACGTTAATTGACAGTTAAAAAGATGTATTTCAGCGTGAAATAAATTGACATAAGGACAAGGTAAGTCAAAATCTATGAATTTTTAAGAAACCAAAAACTATTTAACGTAGTCGTAAAACTAAATAAGGGGATAATTTGAAATTAGTTGACAGTATAATAGAATTAAAAAATGCCCTTTTTTAATTTAAAAACCGAAAATATGATTTATCATAATGCTCATCTGTGATCTTACGTCGGCGAATATGAGAGTGATTTAAAGACGCAAAATCTAAGAAATTTAAATAGTACTATATATAAATGAAATTGGCAGTAGTATCACTTTATTCGAACCTTATATAATCAATAGTAATTAAGAGCAGAGTATCGGTTAATTAAAACAGCACTATGTTTCAGTGTTCTCGTGTTTTCTCTTGCCTTCAGTCGTCGAAACGACCTAAGCAAACGCAACTATTTTTCCAACTGGTACACTTAACGAACAGCGACGGTACAGGAATCGACTAACACTGGCAAAGACGGACAGAAAAATCGAAAACGACGACGGAAAGATTTCTAGAGAACTTGAAAGAGATTCGAAGAAGGTTCGGATAAAAAGGAAGGCGAGCTACTCGACGTACGGACAGCCAATCATTGAAACTTTTGTCTACGACCTCTTCGAGATGAGCCGTGGCTCATTTTCAGAGAGTAAAAACGACTAAAGATGGCGTTTCTCCGTAAGAATCGGTAACGACTCGATGTTAACGGTCGGTAAGCACGTTCGGGTCAAGTGTACACCATCTCTGAGAACTTTTGCTAACGACAATACACCGAGGCGGAGACAGAAGTCATTTTTTCTCCTCTTTCCTTTTTCGACCGTCTCCTCTTTCAACGTTGACGAAAGCTTATTACGGACGGTTGAAGCGAGTGTCAAGTACTAGCTGAAAGCTTAAACCGTCGTTGTGACACAATAACAGCTCGAGATTTTCCGTTTCAGGTGTCTACGATTGTGCGTTGTTTCACGCGTCGAGTGTACATGATGAAGCATATACACAGGGACAAAGGGGGGCGCGCGAATCGCGCGAAACAAATCTGTCGATCCAGTTTAGCAACTGCACTTAACCTATTTTCGTCCGGAAATTACATCGGTAGGTGCGTGTTATTACTATGCGAGAACGGATTTTATAAAAAATTGAAAAATCGAATTTCCGAGCGGCGGAAAAGCGGATTTCTTGCCCTCGTCCCATCATTCGGGGGTTGTGCTTCGTTCACTACCGACCGTACAAATTAAGGTCAATACGGAGGGGGCTGTATTTTCAGCAAAATATTTCATCGTTCGTATCGTCGAATCTCATCGCGGATCGATGACGATAATACCGTTGTAATTTATTACGCTTGACCGGGATATATATCGAAATTCGACCTCCACGTTGTTAAGCAAAATGGAAAATTGAAAATAGGAATTCGTTTGCATCGGTATCTCATATTTCTTATGTGTATCTATCTACGTTTTCTTCCACCCACAACTATACGCGTACGCATAAATTTCAGGGCACACACGTCTCTACGTATATCTCGATTGAAAACACGATCGTCATCCGTGGATGAGGAATCTCCGGTTACCAGTTGAGTTACAGCCGCAACCACCGCTTTTTCATCAAAGAAATCTCAACGTGTCATTGAATTAAAAACGATGACATTTCACCGTTCGCGGATCGGCGTGTATTTTTCTCGGCATAAATATCGCTCGTAACTCGGACATCGTATCGATATACACGGTATATATATATATATATATATATATGTGCAATATACAGACACACGTGTATGCTCCATAGAGGGACCGCCATGGAACACTTGAAACGGATTTTCAGCGGAGAATACGGCGCAGTTAAAACAGTGACGACAGCTTTTAATTGAGGCTAGGACGCCAAGTGAAATATTGGAATTAATCGCGAAACTTGCGTCGGCTAACGAACGAAGAGAGCTATCGAGTTAGATCAGTCAACGAATAATGGAAGAATCGATACAATGCCGCTCCATCGACGTCGCCGTGTTTTCGTTCCCCCTCACCTATATCGTTCAAAATACGAAATTCATCGCGGTTTCGGGCAAAGTTATTGATACAATTTTTGAGGGGAAAAATGGATCGTTTGTTCTCGACGCGCTCGATGATGGCGCGCTAATCGTTCGTGTAAAACGATTATATAGTGTTCAAAGTGACTTAAAGCCACCAAAATTATTGTTATTATTTTATTGCTTGCTAATGACGATTCTATCTTATCGAGTTTAACGAGTTTACAACTCTCGCCAAACCTAATGGACGATTTCTGTGAAGGATAACTCATTTGTCTTGTTACGATTTAACGAGGTAGTTATTTACTTGACAATCTGTTTTAATGACAGACGTATTATTTCAGCAAACAATATAGCTAACTTATTTTTGATATTGCGGTCTGTTTGACTCTAATGACGATGATTGACAAGCTAACAGGTATAATATTAAATATTTTATTTCAGCAACAAATAATATAGGTAATATAACCTATTTATGGGCTTCTAATTTGCTAAAATCTGAGGATAATTGAGGTTACACTTTTTACACAGTTTTACACAGTAAAATTTTCTCCTTCTAAGAACTCTAAAATACAGGTGAGTCTACACGTCTTCCTCGTTTTGAAAGATTTGAAAATTCCATTAAATTTTTAAGTCTCATCTATATCCAATGATATTGTGTCTCGTTACAGTGTTTCAAGGACTTCCATTGCAACAGAATGACTGTCGTTTTCATTGGAAAGTAAGTGATTTAAAGAGCTTGTAAATTAAGTTAGCATTTGCAAGATTATCGATACGGAACAATTGTTTCAACGAATTATATGGGTATACGGTATGAATGCAAAATGGGCCAGATATGTAATAACGTACTTAATCAATTTCGAGGGTGAACGCACCAGATCGTCAAGCTTCAATGTAAAATCTCGTCTCGCTTATCCGACGGCGACAAGTGAACGCACGCAATTTGGCGCTGTCAGTCGGAAACGCGGGATTTTCAAATTTTAATCGAATCCGTCTCGCCCGCGCGTTTTCCGTCGATTGAACGCTTTACAAGCACGGACGGCCGCACGTCCTCCGACGAGGGGAATATTTCATTGGCCGCGGTCCTGCATAAAACAGCGCGAGAAAACGAATTACTCTTGCAAGCTGACTCAATTGCATACGGTACATTAATAATAATACGTTAATACGTCAGTCATCGAATAAATAAAATCGCGAAGTTAACGAGTAGTACCGAGCAATTTCGTATTCCGTTTTAATTACTATTTAACGGGTCACGTCGTCAAGGTTTCAAAATTTCTCGTTGACAATATGTTTCGCGAAAAAACAATACGCGGTTATCAAAATTGTAAGGCATTTATGTTCCACATTTTTTGCAGTTATTACTATTTGAAGGTAATACTGGTCGTGATGGTTTAGTTTTTGATAGAACTAATACCGTAGCCTCGGGCGAGCAATATATCATCGGAAAATGCGAAAAATCCCTAGAAATGATTAAACATTCAAACAATACCAACAGCGATACTAGCTACCTATTTGGTTCACATTTTGTCCAATTTCGCGATTCTCTAGCTGTAGAATAAAGGATGATCGTCTACAAAATAAACGATTAATACAGTACAGCGTGTTATTTGAACACTCAAAGAAACTAATTGCAATGCCAGTGAAGTGCCTAGATAATATCCCCATTAGACACAGTTCGCTCGTAGAAGTCTCAAGTAATAACAAATGCAAGTTAGTGCGATTAGTATATTACTGGGCAAGCTTTCTAAATTCATGAATACATAAGAAACATCATACGAGAAGAATAACAAAATCTTTCATGCACAAAAAGAAAGTCGAAGAATGATTCGACAATGCGACAGAGGATATAATAGAAGTCACGTGACGTACGTTCGTCGACGAGAGCGCCATCGGAGATCCGTATGCGGCCACGGGTCTATTCTCATTCCGTTGAAACGATATCCACGGCATAGTAATGAAAACCCTGTTTCGTTTCCTATGCAAAGGACCGGCGCGTACTTTTAAACGTGCCGTAATAATACCTTACTAGAAGCAATTAAGTGCAAATACAACCGATTGGGATGAACGTGCACACCGGCGGATGCATTCAGGGGGTTAGGACGTGGAGATAGGATGGACACGGAGGAAGTGGCCCAGGAGAGGAGGGAGCGAAAAGAGGAGGGGACAGAGAGGATAGAGCGAGGAAGGCAGATCGGAAATTGCTTCGAGCATGCTCGCTCGCAATAATACCACGCTTGGCTCTGTTGTGTGTGTGTGCGCGCGCGCGCGCGTGTGTGTATACCAAGAGTCTGACCCTCTATGTGTGGCTACACGTACATACGTGCATATCCGATGTGTATCTATAGGTATTTGCGTATATATATAGACATACCAATACCAGAATACGGTAAGAACAAAGCCGACGGCAAATGACAGCAGTAATTTTCGCAAACTGTTGTGGGATGCGCGCTGTGGCATTCGAGAATATCGTGCCGTCGTTGCCGCTCTTCGAAATGGTACTACTTTTCCTTTTCTCTTACGTACATTCTTTCTTTGACACCTTCATCTCTCACGCTGATGATCCTCACAGTTTACAGGTTTCTTTTTTGACGGCGTGGTTTCACTTTTTGATACCACGGTCGATAAGTGGCAGAAGCTTGAAGACTTAGGAAGAATTTTATTGATGATTTAACGAGCTTAATTTGGTAGTATTTGACAGTTTAATTTGAGTAAGAATATTCAACGTCGAAGGTAAGGAGTTTGAAAGCTCAGGGAACTTTATGAAAACCAATCGGGCAGAATTAATCCGATGGCGATGTAATATATATCAATAGACGGTTTCTTTGATGACTGGTTCTTTTAAGGATTTTTCAATTGGTTAACTACGTATTTAAATCTTAACAGATCCGCCAAGACAATCCTATTTTATTCTACGATTTGTTTCCATAATCTTTTCTTAATGTTTCGCGCGAATCATTTCGCCGTCTTCCATTTTATCTGACTCTGTTTTCACGAGTTGTTCTTCGCATCCGATGACGGCGCTTTGTTTCCTTTTTTCCCCTCATCACTCTCTTTCTTACTTTGTCGCTTCGTTCTCCGTCTCTATCGTGCATTCATTTGTCACACTCGCGCCGCTAAGCCGCATACACATGTGAGCACGCGGTGGTGGTGCGGCGTGTACGGTAAAGCTGGATTTACGCTTCAGAAGGATCGGAATCTGTGGGAAACCGAGCGTCCAATTGACCGGCCAACTGTTACAGCACCCTTGATTCTCCATAGATTCGGATTCGAGATCAAGGCGCGAAAGCCGCGCAATGAATATCCGACCGCACATAGCCATAGGATAAAGGAAAGTCCAGAAAATTTTGCGGTGCGACGCTCGCGAGCACGTCTCATTTATCCCCCTTTTTCCGTGATTGTTTGTATGCAGCGATGGTTAGCCTAAAAAAAAGCACTAGGAATCGGGAGCGTACAGAACGTGGACGATAAATTTCTCTGGTGCGCGGGGAAACAAAGGGAACACGAACCAACGCTTTCTCTCTCTCTCTCTCTCTCTCTCTCTTTGAACAATGAAAAAAAAAACAAAGTAAAAAAAATAGAGAGAGAGGAATGAGAGACGTTTTTTAACGGCGAGCCACTATATGTATACTACAATCACGGATTTAAAGAAATTTCGATGAAACGACAACAATCTTGATCATCAAGGATAAAAAAAACCCGCTGATCGTAAATATTTCGTTTGGTCTGGGAGCACGTGTGATCCATTATTCAGGTGAGCACCTCCGACAGCTTATGCTGCAATAACTAAATAATGCCGCGCATTCTTCCGCGTGCGAGCATCGTCGAGCCTCGAGAAAGCCTCAGTCGGGGAACGCTAGCAGCATTAAGTCGTCCGATGTTGATGCCAGGCCAGCCGGCCCAGAGAGAGAGAGCCTAGTATATATATGCAGTGTATCTTGGCCATGCAGAAGCGCGCGCATGCAGCTGGATGCACTCGCGTGCCGCCACGTAGCCAATCACGTAGCACCGCACAATACGCTGTGCCAGGGAATAATGCCCAATTTTACACGAGGCAAGATTGACGGCCGTATACGTCCTTATACAGGCGAGACGAAATCGGCTTAAAAGTTTCAAAACTTGCCTGAGGCTGTGGCAAGACGAGGAACCGACGCAGTACTCTCGAGGTAAAGCGAAGAAAGACAGGCAAACTTGAAAGAGACAGAGTAAGAGGCACCAGGATCGAGAGAACGAAAAAGGAAAAGCTTATTTACTTGACGTTATATAGAAAGATAGGTATACATATGTCGGTATACACGCAGAAGTACGTATCCCCTCTTGCAGGGTGATACGGCTTCATCCATGCGTTAAATTCCTCCGGGGGATTCTTCCTCTTTCCTTCGTCCTTCTCTTTCTCTTGCGCTCTGTGTTTCTCCACTGCCCTCCCCACTCTACAGCTACCCCTAACTTCTGTGCTCTTCTCAGTTCACTCGTATCCACTTGCAGCACAACAGACCACTACCGCCACATCCTCAGGCAAGAGGTGTCTGTCTCTCTTTCACGGGTCTCCTTTTGCTCTCGGTGCAACAACTTTGATAGGGGCAACACAGCTCGAGGTATTTCCGATGTATCGTTCGTGGATCGCGTGGTAGGAAGAGGAGGACGGAGGAACGAAACCGGGAAAGAGTTTTAATTTCTTCAGCAGCTCGCGGTCTGGCATCCGTTCGTTTTACACGTGAAAAACCGTGTAAAGGCGGAACACAGCTGAAGGGGAACGGTGAACCGGAAGAAAAGTTACGTGGTAACGTAAGTGAGGTATTGGCCGAGCTGCAATTCCGATCGGACCAATGAATTATTTTTACTGATTCGAACGTATTACCGACACAGATGGCTCTCCTCGCTCGAAAGTCTGCCGCGTAGAGAGGTTCCTCCTCGGTTGGGAACGATAAATGTCGCCCGTACGGCGATTATTCTGCCAATTGCGAACACGGACCAACCGTTTGTAGCGTTGTATCCAAGAACGAATGGTATTTCGAATCGTCTTAACGTTTGTCTTGCTTTTCTCCAATTTGGTACGATCATTGAAATTAATCAAACGGCAATATACATACAATGGCTGCAGAAACTACTTTTACGTATTAATCAATTAGAGGTTCCAATATATTAAATTTTGTGTCGCTGTTAAAATGAAACGTGAAAGCTAGTAGAAAGACGCTTTTCATTCGAAAATAAGCAAATACATTGAAGTGGCGACGTCGTGGGTTCGCCAATGACGGAAAGTTATCTTTACTGAGCTCGAGTCGGTCGCACACTTCTTTTTGTTTTTGTTGTTGATCAGGTCGGGGTCATCAATTATGTGTTGTTCACGTCGTGGTAGTTCTGATTACTGGTGTAAATGTCGTCGCTGGGGTACTGCTCTATTTTCCTTCGCCTTAAATAATCGTAGAAGAAAAATATGAAAACTACGGGGGCGTCAGGATTCGAACCCGAGTGCCGAAGTTCGTAACCTAGAGGCGCTAACCACTGCGCTATCGGTGTCCGTTGATGTTTAGTGTCAAACGGCGGTATTTGTTGTGTCGAGTGCCGCCACATTTTGTAGCCACTGTATGCATATATTAAGTATAGTGTGCATAGTGAGTGTAAACGTTTAAGGAAGGAAATGTTTAATCAAGGATGCCATATTATTCGATGCATTTACGTATTATTAACTAGAGCGATTATTAAAATACCTTCAACTATTTCTTTAAAAGGAAACGAGTAAAAGGGAGATCGCAGGATATACAATCGAGAAGGGTCGCACAGAAAGCATGCACGTGAGCCACGAACAAGTCACGAGACACGTGATGACCAGCCAATAAGATTCCACTACTGTATTAAATCTTTTAGGAGCCGCTTAAGTCGCGCATAGAGTGACAAGCACCTGCCCTCGTACGACTGGATACACGAGGGGACGTCAGGTTCGTTCTCCTTTATATTCGAGCTGCTTTTTTCATTCGGCTAACTCGTAACCTGCAGCATTCGCATATTCAAAAAGTAGAATAGGCTGTTTACCTGTACTACTTTTAACGGCTCGCTGAAACACTGCTACCAAAGTAGAACGAATTTTTACTGCGATCCGTTGCTCATAGTTGAATAGCAAATTTAATCCGCATGACAAACATCAAACGACTGCATTTAGAACATTTATTCTACCGCTCGAAATTTCTCAGTGAATTAACCCAGTATATAGGATATAAATACACGCGCGGATGTATCTACCGTGCAGTAGATCATTTCATTAATCGATGACATATCGTTCCAAATGGATGGCTTCTTAATTTTAACATTGACTGCACGAGCTCTCTGTGACGTGTTTGACGAATACAAAACCTATGCGAATGAACGGCAAAGTAATGAATAATATAGCATGAAATTCCAATCGGAGAAGGTATTCGAAATGAAAAACACACTGAACATATTCGGATTCTATCATATGAGAAACAATTGAAATGCGAACTTATTTTTCGCCTAAATTTCATAAGAAAAATATAGTATCAATTATTACAAACAGCGTTTGTCTCGCTTACTGGAGCGGACGTTTCATTATTTAAAAAAGGTTGCTATGTTAGCTCCGGAAAATTTTTATTCTCGAAGATCGATCACCTTCCTTATGGCAATTTTAAACAGAATAAAATTCATGATATTGGGATAGAAAATTCATTGGTACAACAAGCCTGTGAAATATTAAATATTCCAGGATCCATTGACATTTAAAAAATGGAATAAAGCCAAAACTGAAAGCATCTATATAAGAAACAAAATGGAATATACGAACTTACTGGATTTAATAGTTGAACGTTAAAAACTGATAAAAAGCCAGTAACGAAGTGGCTTTCCTTCGTTCTTTTGTCTTCTCGTTCCTCTTTTTATGTGGAATGGCAAACGCATCCGCGCGATACGTTGGCAAAGTCAATCTCTGACGGTGCATCAAACATTATTTGATCTATGGCCTCGATTATCCGTTCCGATTTAATTCTCCGCTTTCGACGGGGCACAAAGTATTCGGCAAACAGACCTATCCCGCGAATAATCACGTTCGCGCCCAGCTCTCCCCGCCGGAACACAATTCCCCCGCCTTCAACGCAATTTAATTAAAAACCTGTATTTTTCCGTCAGGATTATCCTTGCGCTCTTTGTTTCAATTCCAAAGACTGTTCCTTTGGCGGACCGCGTATTCAGTAGTCCGAGGCAGGGAAAAAGGACCAAGACAAAGCTTTTCTCCGTGAAGACACGTACCGGCGCGCTTCTGTGCTCGCTCCGACAAAGTTCAAATTAAAAAGAGGAGCAAAGACAAAAAGGACAAGAGAAAAAGGAGGAAAAGAAAAGAAGTCACAGGGAAGTAAGAAGGGAGAAAGGAAGAGTATACACCAGAAAGAGTTTACGTATGCACGCGTATGAATCTTTCATGCAATTTTCTTCGGTATGCATAAGTAGGTACGCCTTACAACAGTTTCATAACGTTACCGATATGAATTATAAATACACAGCGCTAAGTATTAGATCAGCTGGATTCGTATAAGACGCGAGACTGTTTCACGACGTCGATAAATTAATCGTGATTCTATATTGGCGCGAGTTGACGATGATGATATCGTTGTATACCATCATATTCATTACGTACCTTCTATTATCGTATAATCATATTCATAAGAAGAATATATTTGCAAGAATTGCGGTAGGAAGCGCGAGCTAAATCGTTTCGAAAAGGACTTGTATAAATTAGAAGCGAAATTCGGCAACGATTATTTCAAATCCGCATTGAAATTTCGAACAATTGATGATACGAGCGGTAGAATTGGTTATAACAATGGCCAGGATGTATAGCGGATATAAATAATGGAATTATTTGATGAAATATTGATTTTTAGAATAGTTGCATGAAACATGAGAAACGCGACTTAGTTGCCAACCCAATATCTTTCCACCATGATTCTTCTCACTTATGAATCCGAGGCGTATACATCCAAGAAATTCGATTCAAAAAGTTGCTTCTTGCGCGAAGGAATTATTTGTCCAGTTCCCACGTCCGCGACAATCCTAACCTGGAGAGATAGATGATCCTGGTAATTACACCAGAAAATACCATGTACGTGTGCGCGGTCACTAGCTTCACGGCCACGCATGCGCACGCGCAGGATGCGCATCAGCTATACCGCGATTCCATTTACGGCGGGACGCGACTCGTTAACGCGCGTACGCTGAAACCGTGCACGAATGATAATTAGCTTGGCCCCTACAAAGCCTCGCTATGTACGTCGCCTATATCTCTCGATGCGTTCTTGTAATAAGGAGAACTAGGTGGAGTAGAAGGAAGAGGAGGTGGAGTCGAGGGAGGACGTAGAAAAGCCGTGTTCCTTTCCGTGTCGAGGTCGCCGGTCCATTCTTCTTTCAGCGTGGAAATCAGAACGAGCGTGTTTGGCGCTTCGAATTCATTTGTCTCGCGGGCAAATTGTTAACCCTTTCTTTTTTTCAGTCGCTACAGTTTCGTTACGAACCTCAGCCAACGACATCCGTTCGAACCGTATATATACGCAACCGTCGGAAAAGGCAGCAGGTATTTACATTCGCGGTGGAGCGGCGGCCATGTTGGCTCGCGTGTGTACTTTATGAACGCACGATTTGTAGCTTTTGATGGTTATCAAAGCGCGCGTACACGGTTTTCCATTCGGCGGAAAATTAATTGCGATTCTCGACAGGGTAAGCTACAGCATGGTAGTCGAATAATTAACAGAGATACGGGAAATAAGCTTGTTAACAGAATCGAGACACAGGCTAGCGGATCGTGTTTCTTTTTTGTATTATTCTTCTTTTTTTTTTTTTTTTTGTTGGAGAACGGTGGGAAAAAGTGAGCGTCGTATAATCCCGTTGGAACATGCAGAGGGTTGGACGACGGACTCGAAATTAATTTGTCTGTTCGCAGTATCAATTTCGAGTATCATAGCCACGATCCAAGCGGCAATATCAATTGGACTCTTCTCGTTGAACAATGCGGCACGTGATACGAAGAGAGAGCGAGAGAGAGGAGGGGGCCTTTTAATTAGCCAGCGCGGAACACAAGTACTCACCAGCAATAACAGAAAACTAAATGTACACCGTGCGTATATAACGCGAGTTTTTTACGATCCAGCCGCGGTGCTATATATCGGTTGTGTTTACATCGAGCCTCTGCCGACCTTTCTGCTGCGAAAGGACACTTAAAGGAATGTTCGTAAATATCGTGGAAGCATTTCGCCACGTAAAATCATAAGGCTTTGTGAACGCGCGAGCGGAGCGATGGTGCTGCCATTAAAAGCGAGCCGCCTGCGGGCGATAGGCCAAGGTATGCGACTGAACGGACAGGTGAATATCGATGAGAATCGAGAGAAGTGCGGGTGAAGCTACCCATCCATTGATAGATAAGGATGTCGATAGGGGGGAACGGGTGAGAAGCCATCGTAGACAGCGCGAGGGACGAGAAGGGAAGATCTTGAGAAAGCGCGAGAGAATATAGCGAAGTGTATGTGCGGGACGAAGAAAGGTATACGAAGAGAAATGCAGAAGTGGCGGAGAGAGAGAGGGTGAATAGAGGATCCCGATTATTCAGCATCGACGAGATTTGCAATCGACATTCTCTTCCTTTCGCCGCTCATTATATTGCGCCGTTCTAACCGCACGGATCTCCTCGTCGTTGTCGGTGGATTCGCTTCTTCGAAAAGGGGGTAAGCGAGGTGGAGATGGCGAGAAGAGAGAGAGAGGGTGGCGTGGAGCGAGGCAGGTGGAGAGGGGAAATGGGATGGGGAAGGCGCATCACCGCGACCGCCACACACCACTACTACCGCCCCCACCAATTAACCGTCCTTTTCCTTCCAAGTCACGAAGCCGCTGGAAACAAGAGATACGCCTCGGGTACGGAGACAGAGAGTAAAGTCAGATTGCATGGTTGGCGAACGCGGTAGACACGCGGAGACTCGAGACAAATCCGTGTAATTGGTATTACACAAAGGGAAGGAAAGAAAGTTGCACGAGAGGGAGAAAGATGAATAGTGGAGATAAATGCAAAAGAGAAAGGGGAACTTAGATAAAACGAGAAGAAATGGTCGTTAGGTTTTGAACGAACGTCGGCTGCACATAAAGTGGCGTGTTTTCTTCCCCGATGATATTTCAAAGACGCGAAACGGTTTTTAGATGTTCGGTCGGTAAGATCGGAACGCCTGAAGAGCTGCTCGCTCTCGTCGAAATCGTTGGCAGATTAATTTCTCTTCATTAGTGGGAGGGATGCCCCTCATCGCGTAGCATCGCTCGAGCACTCACAGGATATCGATACTTTAATAACGCTCCTCTCCACTTCACGGGTTCAGAGTTCAATTGCCTTTTTTGTCATTAATTGTTGTTTCACGATGGCGTCCGCTAGAGAGCGCTGTGAAAAGCACTCGAAACGCGTGCACCAGCGAGGGAATCCCCGGGCTTGAAGCACCCAGGCTATATACAAAACACAAAGTCAGCCTTCGTTTGATCGTTTACTTGTCGTTTTCGCATCGCTCGATGGGCAATTGTTTCGACAAACTTGGGGCGAACCGTTTTTTTCTTTGTAACCTGGTTCCGTTGCCGCGCATACGGCCTTTCGTTTAATCCCTTCATGCAAATGCAACAGACCACTCTTTCTAAGCTGTATTTACGTGCTTTACATATTTCATCTTCCGCAAACGTTTCAACCACGGTTGGCAATCACGTTTGGTACAGAATACGCGTACAATGATTCACGATAGTATTTGCACTCTTACTCATAGAAACCTTTTATGTAAATGTCCTATGCGTTGCACAAAACATTCTGAAATTTTTTATCACAACTATATTGACACACGACTGTCATGATTATATTCAACGCAAATGTGGAACCAATGTGAGACTATATATAGAAGTAACAAAGGTTTATTGGAAACATATAGGCGATACAAAAATTGGCAAGATCCATAGCCATGGATAGTGTTACGTCTGGCGACTCTCTACAAATCGTATTCCCAACAGTCGATCACTTCATAAGACCGGCGAAATACCTACAGTGTCGCGGCGAGCGCATATTTATCGTCAGGCGTCGAGCTCTAGAAGCTTCGATTTCGGTCCGGTATCTTACAACACAAAAAAAGGGGCATACATGATCATAGCGCGAACGGTGGCATGATCCGAGCGTGGTGGGGGGGTCGTCTTCCAGAAGACAAAAGAAACGATGAAGGGCAGTTAGTCTTTTTCGAGGAGGCGAATAGAAAGCATCGCGAATTTGCCGGAACATATCTAATACATGGGGCGCATTTATCGTTAAACTATCTGTTAGTACCTACTTCATTGTTACAAATATAGAATATATTAACCCTGTTAACACAGTGTTAATTCATTTAACCAGCCCTATTATCGTAATCGAAATAGGGGATCGATCATTTCGCGGCGTCGATTGTCAAATCGTAACGGGAATTTACGACTCCCGTTGACGTGCTTCCTCGCGAACGCGTCTCTCCGCGAGTGAACGAAACAGATAGTGTGTCGCGGAGAGACGCGATCGCGAGGAAACGCGTCAGCGAGAGGCGTAAATTCTCGCTACGATTCGCATAATCGACACCGCGAATTAGTCGTTCCCCTGTTTCGGTTAGGACAACAGAGGTGGTTCAACGAATTAACACTGTGTTAACAGGGTTAATATAAATGTATATTTTCAACGATTATGAAAAATATTAACAATAACCAAATAATGGTTTAACAATGAATGCGGTTGATATCTCGATGAATTCAATAAACTCGGAGACGTTCAGATGCGACTTCTTAAATGAGACTGTTAGATGCGACTTCTCGGACGAGACTTTTAGTTAAGACTTCTCGGATGAGACTGATCGGCTGTCGATCATTTCTTTGTCTTCTTGGAGACGACCCCCACCATGCTCGGGTCACGCCACCGTTCGCGCCCATGAATACGTGTGCCACCTTCTTTATATGTATGGAATAACGGACCGAAATCGAAGTTTCTAGAGCTGGACGTTAGATAAGAAATGTGCGCTCGCTGCGACATTGTATAGATTTCGCCGGTCCTGTAAGACGATCCGTCCGCGACACTGTAGTGCAGCGCGCGACGGTTAGGAACACGGCCTATAGCGAGCCTCGTGGCGTAACAGATAGTGTTATTAAATATATAATTAATACTAAAGGTGATTTCACAAAGTATTTTTGTGAGTTACGTTGTGAATATCTATACACTTTCAAATTCATGTGAAATTTTACCAACATAATTACAACACTTGCATCTCATTATAATACTAAATTTCTAAATGTGTCTCAATTGAGTCTAGCTAAATCTCGAAGTCGCTAAGAGATGAAAATTGTAGAGGGAAAATTCGACTCAAATACCTTCACACTTTTTTTTTATAGAGCTGTTAATAAAAACTTATTAGAATATCATATAAAAAAAAGGAAGCACCATTCAATTTTTTCCTCCACCTTTTTTCTTTTTCCATCTCTTGGTGCAATTGCGTAACGCAACCTGTGTATTCGCGAAACGTTTCCGTAAGTGTTTAAACAACACGATCGCGTACCCACAGCCGATACAAAATCTGGGATCGGTGTCGAATGTCAGAGAAAAACAAACCACGCTTTTTCCGCGGCTCGTGTCGTCGTCGATCCCCCACGAATCTCTGCCACCGCCAATGGCATCAGGCGGCTCTACAACCAATGATAAACACTGTAGAGCATCGGTAGCTGGATGCGTGCTTTTTTGTCCATGTCCCCTCGCGTATGTTCGCACGCTTAAAAAGTTTGAACTTCGCTTTATAACGAGCTTAAGACCTCGCACGGTTAACGAGAAATGATTTACCACGTTCGTTGCCATATGGCAACTCTACCAATACATAGAGCAGCACGTACACGAGCGTATACACATTTATACAGCGTGGTACAAACGATTCGTGTGTACGTTCAAGAGCAGCGACCGAATAAATCACTGCCGGCGTACAGGCCTAATATAATCGCGCCTAATAAAGTTGGCAGCCACTAAATTTTCTTAACTCGGCCCTCGATTCGACCATGTATAATTCCCAAACGGGCGTGCACGCTCCATGGACTCCGAGAATTGGTCGGCTCGAATTGAAAGACGATGCGCGATGTTCGGGAACAGGTGGATATTCGGATGCTTGTAAATAATGTATCTTTGCTTAACCCGTCTGTTACTCTCCGCTTCGTCCTCGAGTTTGTATCTCTCAAATATCTTCCCTTTTTCGCATACTTTATTCATGAAAACCAAGAATATATTATATGTTGTGTTAGTTTTATTTAATTGCTGGTGTAGATGTCGCCCCCGCTGGCGTACTGCTCTATTTTCCTTCGCTTTAAATTATCGTAGAAGAAAAATATGGATTACGGGGGCGTCAGGATTCGAACCCGAGTGCCGAACGTTCGTAACCTCGAGGCGCTAACCACTGCGCTATCGTCGTCCTGTATAATTTAGTGTCGAATGGCGGTACTTGTTGTGTCGAGTGCCGCCACATATATCATATATTACGTATAATAAAATTATATTCTGTACTAGAAGCAAACATTTGCGCAAACGTACGCTTTTCCCTTCTCCTAATAAGCGCGATTTAAATATCGAAGCAGCTGCCTTCTCACAGCTGCAAACCCTTCGATTCCCAATTCTTCGCAAAAATACAAACGAAAATAACATGAAATCACAAAATCCAGTACCCAGATCCGAGATATCAAGATCGTCCTAATCCTGGACGATATTAATTCATTCGAAAAAGTATGAAACGCCGGATAAATAAAGTGATCGTTAAAAATCCAGTGCCGACCGGTCAATAACCACACACCGTGTATATTGACCTAGCCACGACATGCTACGAAAGAAGCAGAAGTAAAAGATAGAGGGGGCCGACGAGGGAAAAATTGGACTCCATAGTCGACGAATATCGAATCGCCATAAATTAATCGTTTCCCAAGCAAGAACCGCTTTTCGGGCGACAGCTTAGTTAAGGGACTATACTCGTGTTTTGGATCGACACTAGCCCAGCCATGTATTTACATGGGAGATTTACGGTACGCTGCTACCGATCCCTACAATGTATATTCTCGGTGCATTAACGTTGGAGCGGCAGGAGAACGTCGCCGGCAGAAGCGACTAGCTTGACCTTTGGACCCGGTTCCTTTCCCTCGGCGCTGCATCTGCAAGCAAAATCCCCCGGAGGCCGCGCGATTACGTTTTCTTTCGTTTTTCATCAATTCGACGAGCAATGCCTCTCTTAACTATAATTCGTACTATCTTTCCGTATTTCTCCTCTTCCAAAGCTGCCTTCTCATCGAAGCAACGCGGAACATTTTGCCTGGCGTCGCTGAATGTTTCAAATAAAATGCAACGAGTATGGTTCTATAGAACGATGTTGAATAATTGTGTAGATAAAGACATTGTCGACGTTATTCACCTAGATATATAAAATTATTCGCCTCGATAAAGCAACTTAGGAGAAAATTCGATTTCCCTTGACGAAGAAACGTAACGAGAAGGGAGTTGAATTTTTTCAAATTGACTCGATCAAAGCGACATGTTTTCATAGCAACAAATTACCCGTACGCGAATACATTGTGAAACGGTCAACGATCTTGTTTAGACAGAAGAGATATTTGTTTCTGTGACAACTTGTTACTGCAATGTTTATTTTCCTTTGATTTTTACTGCCGCGAACAAAAATAGGCAACAGACAGCAAGCTTTGTTACTGGTAACAAAAATACGAGAAAACGTGGAAAAATAGCGAACAGCGATAATTAATTCTTTGAAGAAACAGCAACGAAAGGTTGCGCGCCGTTGCTTCAGTGTGGACGTGGCCTTAAGTTTCTACGTTTCTCGATGGTGTCGTTGCTCTGTACCGCGAGAAGCGTTTCCGGGAGACACGCGACCTTCGTGGTCGCTGAATTTCACAGCATCGTTACGTAGAGCGATGCTATACCGAGGATGAACGGTCTTCTAATGGCGCCAAGACTGCGGCGGATATTCGACAGATAAGTTTCGTGTAGCAATTATCTTTGGAGATGTTTGGTACTAGGATGATTACCAAGAAGTCTATCTATATGTAAATGACGTGTATTGAGAGAAGAGTTGCTTTACGGTCGTTTAACGAGATAAGTTGAAATATATTAATAGACACAGGATAGGGTGGAATTTTTAAAAATACAAATGCAATGAAAGCGAAGGAGAGGAGAGTTCGATCGTTCACCCTCCACGTCCATCAAGGCTGTTTCGGCTGATTAATTGAATAAACCCATCCACCGGATTTAATCTCGTCGCGGCGCGGTGTGCATTTCACAGCGTTCTTGCCGATGAAAAAAGTGACACTCGCAATATTAATATTATTCGAGCAAGATGAGCGCGTTGGCAGCTGCTATTGTGCGACGCGTACGTCTATCGATCATCGCTATAATCATCGACCAGCCAAGAACAATATACGAGATTTCGGATCGACAAATGATGCGTATGAACGGTGCAGGATTATCTCAGTCAAGTAAGCTTCGTCGTCTTAGAATTCAGGCCTGTGTATATTACGCGACAGCGCTGGTCCTTGTTGATGTACAATAACGAATAATTGCGATTATATCAATGATGATACAAATCTACCAAAAGAGTCGTCCAATTTCTCCCTTATTTTCCCAACCTATAGGATTTTTCTTCTCGCCCCTTTTCAATAACCAAGCATGATGATGGCTATCGTCGTCACACTATTGCGAGGTTTCTGCGTGAGAGCACACTGTTCTGAATGTAAAGGACTTCTATCAGCACTAATCACGATACGTGACCATCAAAGCCACTAGATCCCCTTGCCGGACCATCGAGTTGCAAAAAGGAAATAAAGTAAAAGCGAGCAATTAAAAGCCAACAAGTCAGTCCTCTTGTCCCTCTTCGCTTCGGGTTCCCCCCGTCTAGCCTACCCCTTTAAAACCTTTGCATCATCGTCCAATCAAGGCAGCCGCGTTTCTACCGTCGACTGTTTATGTGTGTACGTGAGCGCATGCACGCACACACAGGATCGGCACTGGATCCGACAGGTCTGCACGTTTGTGTATACAGTCCGCCCGGGATCCTTCCCTTGTTAGGAAACATTTCAAACATTTGCCATATCACGATCATTTCAAGGCATTTCTTGCTGACTAGAGACTAGAAAGACGTTCTTATTGAGTGATTCGCTTCTCCCTGCCCCCTATAGTCTGTTATGGGAACTAATCTCTGCTCGGTGAATGATCGACCTAACCTTCGATTGTTTTGAAATTCGTTCGCGTCTCTCTGCATCGGTCGGTTTCTCGTGATTTAGGTTAGGTTTGACACGGTAGTTTCTCAAGAACGTATGTTTGAATATGGAAAGATTGGTCGATCGAATCGATGGCATTACAAGCGAAAGGGAATCAGAGTGCGACCGTACGAGATAAGAGAAAAAGAAACGAAGACCTTCGTCTGATATAGAAATCTAGGTTTGAGTGTACCAAATGCAGTGATTCTAACGAAAACCTGCTACGATGTTACAAAACAGCGGAAAGAAAAAGAAGACGGAACTTGTTATAAACAGATTTTCAATTTCTTTTCTTCCAATAATGCATTCCAACGAGCTATGGCCAACAATAGACACATTCTGAACGTCTACGTGAATCCACAATTCCCATGGATGATATGGCTCTCTTATGATTTCCATAGCGAGGTAGCGTTCGCCAGATACGATTCTGAAGACGCGGTTCTGGCTCATTCAAAACAGTTACACGTCGCACAAAGATGCTGATGGGAAGGCAAAAAGGCAGCAGACAGGCACCGAACACTTCCCCGGAATACTATGCAATGCTCTTTGAAAAGGACGCTACGTTAGAAGACACATTTATGCATCTGAACGTTTCTTCTGAAAACAAGACCGACATAACCTCGAAAGTCGACATAGGTCGATTGTAAGGTGAATCGATTGAAAATCGAAATGTCATTCTCGACGGGTTACGTGGCCATACCGACATAAGTGATACTGGCTTACGAAGGTATTTGAGTACCTGCCCAAGGAAACTTTTACGTAAAACATTTCTGTAAAACATTTTACGACAACTCTTGTAACGAATAACGTTTAGCGATTTCATTAGTGCTGTAACGAAACACGACTCTATCGGGACTACATTGATCAAGTTTCAAACCAAGATTTATTGAGGTATTAAAATGTGTGCCCTATGTGTGTTACATGTACATTATTCTACACGTATACATTATACACGTTACGTAAAACATTTTGAAATTTGAAGACTGAAGATTGATACGAATCTGAAAGGTATATACAATAGAATATGAACAGACATTTCAAATAAGAATAATAAGCGCGGAGGATGGTGCTACTGAACAATACAGATATGATATACATATATATTTGTGACTTCTGTATCTACTTTCAGACGTGTCTCGTTTTACCGATATGATCATGATAGCCGGCTGTCGTTACAATGTTAATAAGATTTCGATATGTTTCGTACAACACACGTAAGTTATGTAACGAAGTATATTCATAAATATTATCCACAAGTGTTCGACTACTTTCACGAACCTGTGTAGCTGTAGATAAAACCGCTAGGAATTAGCGAACCGTACACCTTCTCTGCCTCGGACGAGCACGTTTTCTCGGTAGACGCTCCTTCTTTGTACCGTATGCGTCATCCTTCACCGATTCCTCGCTGCATTTTATTTTCTCTTCCTCGTATATTTTCCTTTTTTTTTTTTTACAGATTATCCCATGGAGAGAGGTTTGCCCACCCCCTCGCGTCGCCCGCGGTCTTCTCTCCGTTGAATATCAAACGAGGTATATACACACAGGTGAAAGTATAGAGTAAGAGAGAGATGCCCGTTGCCTTAGTCATCCTAGACGTATTGTTGGACCGTCAACGGAGTGAGAGTAGGTAGAACAATGCCGCCATGCGTCACGACGCTCGGACGTCTGCCGTGAATGCAGCTATGTGGAGAATAATTATCGTTGTTTGCACTTCGTTTTCCTGTCCGCCGTTGGGACGTTAATATTTTTCGGCCTTAATTGATGCGCCGATAATGGTGCGTGGGCACTACGGAACCGGCGCTTGTTTAGCTTGGAACCCTGGCTTGTCTCCTTCTTATACAGGGTGGCCCAGTAACGGCGATAGTGACGCAAAATAAGAAGGAGAAATCGACGATGAAAATAAAACATGAAATTAAGATATGGAAGTGAGAATTTATTTCTTTACACTTGGTTTACAATTCACTTCCCAACTCTAGCCGTGACTTTTTAACTTTGACTTTCCGCGGAATCCGATTCCTTTTTCTTTGTCACCCCTCAATATCCCCACCATCCACGCGTTTATTAGGCGTCCACGACCTTTGCCAGTATACCTTTTTCTCGAACATTTGGCGAAAGGACCAATAGGATATTGAAGGTTTATTAGGTACCTGGCTTCGGCGACACATATTGTTGCCGATTGCCCCTACATCTTTATTTCCGTCATCAGCCCATCGGCTCCGAAGCGCGGCCTGGTAACTGATGTGCACTGAGATGCGGCTTATGTTAAAATAGGATCAGCAAGAGGGCGATTTTACGTGAAAAAATAAAGAAAAAATGCAGAATAACATTTTCTCGGACGACGCTTCGTTTGCGAGAAAATGAAATTTGAAAATATGATGGGGATGTATGAATTTGGTAATTGCTGACTGGATACGACTGTACGATTACGATGATAATGGTAATGGGACGTTATTATACTTGTAAAAATAAGTGGAACATGTAAAATAACATTTGGTAAAGTCTCGTTTTGAAGAAAATAAAGTTCGAATGTGTTTAACGAAGAATTAACCTGCATGCTCTGCGACATTTAAATTCAATTTTCTCGAGAACGAAACTCAGAATAAAAAAATCTCATTTTACGTTTCCGATCTGTTTTCTCACGTAGAATAACTTGCTTCCGAATATCTATTTCTGTTCAACCAGGAATTAGCCTTTCTACGCTTGATATATTTTCAACGTTAATATATTCAACGTCGTACGAAAATATCTTTTTCAAATTTACGAAATTTCGACTTACTGAAAAATTCTAACTTACTTATTTGCATAGAATTAAAGATATCTTACCGATTGTACTATGATTACTGAGACACCCTGTACAGACGAAAAGAAAGATATGTACGCACACATACACACTTGATGCTCGATTCGACGCCAATAAACCGCACAATCGACGATAATATATTCCTTCTGGCGTGTTCTCGCTCTCTTTTGTTGCGAACCTAAGACGAATGAATTTCAAGCTGGGGGATGTGTCCGATGTTTGATCGTATTTACCAAGCCACTGTTGTTTTTCTGTGTCTCCCTGCATCGACTCATAAATTAAGGGGGCTTGATGTTGTAAAGTTGCGGTGGAGAATCAGCGGCACCTGACGTCTTATCGACGTAATTTATTATAGAATCTTTTGACATCGCTAAGTATATATCGTATATATAGCGTTTTATAGATTAAAGACTTTAAGCCCAATTTTCAAACGCGTAACGAGAGATCATTATAGGTTATGTTATATTGTATGTTATTTTATGTAACGTTTCTTTTTTGTAAGATATAAAATATAATATTCTACTAAATAAAGGTTATATATTATTTCGGGTTTGTAGAAATATCGATTTTAAGACGTTCTATGTCAAAACTGACTTCGAGAATGTAAAGTCTGTCTTTATACCTAACAGACGGCGTTTTCATAGATTAAAAACTTTAAGCTCAATTTCCAAACACGTAAGGAGCGATCGTTATAGGTTATGTTATATTGTATGTTATTTTATATAACGTTTCTTTTTTGTAAGATATAAAATATAATATTCTATTAAATAAAGGTTATATATTATTTCGGGTTTGTAGAAATATCGATTTTAAGACGTTCTATTTCAAAACTGACTTCGAGAATGTAAAGTCTGTCTTTATATCTAACAGACGGCGTTTTCATAGATTAAAGACTTTAAGCCCAATTTCCAAACGCGTAACGAGAAATCGTTATAGGTTATGTTATATTTTATGTTATTTTATATAACGTTTCTTTTTTGTAAGATATAAAATATAATATTCTACTAAATAAAGGTTATATATTATTTCGGGTTTGTAGAAATATCGATTTTAAGACGTTCTATGTCAAATCTAACTACGAGAATGTAAATCCCTTAAATCTTGATTCTTTATATTATTTTCGTCGTTTGTCTTTGTATCTGACAGACGGCGTTTTCATAGATTAAAGACTTTAAGCCCAATTTCCAAAAGCGTAACGAGAGATCGTTATAGGTTATGTTATATTGTATGTTATTTTATGTAACGTTTCTTTTTTGTAAGATATAAAATATAATATTCTATTAAATAAAGGTTATATATTATTTCGGATTTGTAGAAATATCGATTTTAAGACGTTCTATGTCAAAACTGACTTCGAGAATGTAAAGTCTGTCTTTATATCTAACAGACGGCGTTTTCATAGATTAAAAACTTTAAGCCCAATTTCCAAACGCGTAACGAGAGATCGTTATAGGTTATGTTATATTGTATGTTATTTTATGTAACGTTTCTTTTTTGTAAGATATAAAATATAATATTCTATTAAATAAAGGTTATATGTTATTTCGGATTTGTAGAAATATCGATTTTAAGACGTTCTATGTCAAATCTAACTACGAGAATGTAAATCCCTTAAATCTTGATTCTTTATATTATTTTCGTCGTCTGTCTTTGTATCTAACAGACGGCGTTTTCATAGATTAAAAACTTTAAGCTCAATTTCCAAACGCGTAAGGAGCGATCGTTATAGGTTATGTTATATTGTATGTTATTTTATGTAACGTTTCTTTTTTGTAAGATATAAAATATAATATTCTACTAAATAAAGGTTATATGTTATTTCGGATTTGTAGAAATATCGATTTTAAGACGTTCTATGTCAAAACTGACTTCGAGAACGTAAATCCCTTAAATCTTGATTCTTTATATTATTTTCGTCGTCTGTCTTTGTATCTAACAGACGGCGTTTTTATAGATTAAAGACTTTAAGCCCAATTTCCAAACGCGTAAGGAGCGATCGTTATAGGTTATGTTATATTGTATGTTATTTTATATAACGTTTCTTTTTTGTAAGATATATAATATAATATTCTATTAAATAAAGGTTATATATTATTTCGGGTTTGTGGAAATATCGATTTTAAGACGTTCTATTTCAAAACTGACTTCGAGAATGTAAAGTCTGTCTTTATATCTAACAGACGGCGTTTTCATAGATTAAAAACTTTAAGCCCAATTTCCAAACGCGTAACGAGAGATCGTTATAGGTTATGTTATATTGTATAATATAACGTCGTCTCTCTTTATATCTAACAGACTGTTCTAATATAACGGATATACCCAGTCTCCGGAGTTAAGAGGTTAATAACCATTGATAAATTTGACTGATCTTTTTTTCCACTTTACGAGTAATTATAAGTAGCCGTGTATCTTAGTGGCAAGGACCACATTAATTCGTAATTACACGGTACTTTAGACCATCAGCGGTACGGGCTAATGCTATGACTCGACGGCACGGTGAATCCCCTACGATTCACGCTGGATTAGATGGCGAACATTAAATTATTCCTCATTTCCTGACCTATGGGGGTGATTGATCTCTGATGACCTTGAAATTTGATTGATATTCAGTCGATCGTTACATTGTTCTTATCGCTTAAACTTAAAACTAACTAAAAATAAATTAACATCCGTTATCCACGTTTGAACATCCTAGCTTTTGAACTTATTTTACGAACCAATTGCCAGTTCTACTTCTCATTATTCGTCATAAAATTCTTATTCATAATTCATACTATTTTTCAATTGCTATTTGAGGCTACGTCCCACGCAGTTTCTTCTCGATTACATTTCCAACGTCTGACATTTCAATCTGTTTAACTGATAATTGACAGTCTCTAAATATTTGATTTTATTGAATAATCATATTCCGTGCCTTCAATGAGCACGTACATAGAGTATTTAAAAAAGAGAGATACGTACACGAAAAGGTACCGAGCAGTACAGCGGAATTATTATTGCGCTATATCGAGCAAGTGTGTCCTCGATAGACACAGTTTCGGTATACAAAGATTGATATCCATAAATAACGTATTTTCAGTGAGAATTTGGACTTGCCAGTAATATTTCCATATCAAGAACGAGAAACATCCGCATAACAAATTTCTCAATGTGACAGTACAAGTTTAAGCAAACGTCAATTTGCAACATTGGCGGTCCGAAAAATTTCGTTTCATTTCGAATTCCCTTTCCGAATTCGAATTTTTGAAGTTGTTCTTTACGAGGAACCATTCGCTTCGATCACAGGGCTTAGGATGAAAGTTTGATTTTTCCGGACGCGTAACCTCGTGCAGTCACCTCGGGAAGTATCTTTCGGGTTCCTGATAAATTGAACGCCTCTGCATTTCGATCACGCGCATCAAACGAGGACGACACCCCCCCCCCAACCCGCTCCTAACGCCCTTCGCCCGACACTTCATTGGCCAGTATCCCTTCCCCCACTCCTTCTCGCCCCTTTTCATTCTTCGCGACAGCAGCTCGTTTTTATGAAAATTTATTGAAATATTAAATTCGACCGGCCGCGACTGTACGATCGCGATAAATAATTCATGAAATGCAAGCGGGACAATCAATAAACTTCGCGAGGCACACGATGTTCAAAAATCCATCCATCTATCCCGTCGCGTTCTATCTGAGTCCCCTTGCGCGACTAATTTACCGACTGATAATATTAGTGAATCGGCAAGTTACAGGATATAGGTTAGAGCTTACATAATTTTACAAGTTCACGTTGAATCAGACGTTGAATCGAAGAGTAGAGTTAGTGGAGACACTAGGACAATCTCCTACTTGAATATAAAATAATAAATTTCTCTATGACAAAATTCCCTAGTTTACGCATTCGCGAATAACTAGCAAAAATTTCACCAACAGTACCGGTCTAATTGTGCAAGAGGACAGCTCGATACAGAAATCGTTTCGTTTCTTTGTTTTACCTTCTCTCGTTCTTAATCTGGTCTCTGTTAATCACGTTAACGATGTGCAGCTCACCGAGGAAAAAATATCAAGATCACGCACTAGGTTAGTTTATCGGTGGCGATAAATGGTGGAATGAAGTGCGAAATTTCCGGACTTAACGCCACCAAAAACATCCGCGCGACCCCGTAAATCGAAAGAGGATAACACAGAGGCGCATGCCCATGAATACACGTATATTCGGGATCAGAAGCGACCGCTGGACAAATCTCTATTGTGATTTTAACACTCGACCGCTCGTAAATGGCGGCGATAAATTAGCGTGACCACCGTTCAAAGGTGGCAATTACGACCGTCAAATGCCGATTGGTTTAACGATACACGACGCGACTCTGGCGACCTCTTGTCGGTCGATTCAGTAACTAATTTCGACAGGATGCGCGCCTCGTGGCACGTAAACGACCATCGGGTCCACCTATCCCAATCGAATCCAGCAAAGTGAATCGCATGAAATTGACGCTTTGGTCCTTATGGCACCTAATAGGTCACGCAGATTCACGCGGTCGCTTAGAAACGGGTCATTATGACCACTGTGATTTAAAACTAGAATATTTAACAAACAGTATTGTGGTAGTTTAACTAGGACACACTGTATTATTTTTCATTTCCCTTTCTTAAAAAGTTTCCACATAAACGTCAAAGTTTGCGTTCAAACAACTATATATCTCAAATATGGGATATACGTATTACAAAAATTAAGAAAATATTCCTTTTTCCTTTCTTTTACAAAAGAAGCGGCTACCGCTAATGAGCGTCGCATAGAAGACAATGATTATTTTTACGGCAAATTGGAGACCGGTCGTGTGTTGTTCCCCACGTGGTCATAAAAGCAGCGCAGGAAATGATATATCAACAATAATCGAGGCAACGTAAAATTCAGAGGCCGTTAATTTGCATAAGCGCGCCACTCGTTTTATTCCGCATGCATGCACGCCGTAGCAAGCGCGCGCAACCATGTCGTTTCGAATACGATCACAGAACGTCTCGAATATTTTACGTCTCAACCGAGGGTAAACTTCGCGACAGGGATAATTACACGCGTTATTTATGACGCCTCTGATGCGGGAATACCAGCAGTGGAAAAAGATGGGGCAAAGGACCGAGAGAACATAGACGATGTGGCAAAGAAATATTCCGATCCTGTGGGGATTCCCTGAACTCGGTATTCCTCTCTCGTATTCGATTCGTCACAGGGTTTTACATTCCACGTCCTCCTACTCTGAAAGAAAAGGTGAACACACACGCCTCGTCCCGCTACAATATCGAATCAACGGTTCATTTAAATATAAACGAGCTACGTGAACGAACGCTTGATCTCTCGATGAACACGTTATACCGTACTGAACGCGTATACGTAATTCAAACGTGCAACTATGTAGCACCCGGTGGCGACCATAATATAAACACATCAGTGACACAATGCATTAACATATCTCAGATACGCCGGCGATGATTAAAAACGCTCGCATCCCTCGCGCCACCTGTATATACGAGACAACAACTCTGAATAGAGAAAAGAAATTTGGAACGCACAGCGGAGCTTTGCTCTTCAGGTGCAAATGAAAGGACCATTCGTTTACCTCTATGGAAATATCGTGTTATTTAATGAATAAAAATTAACACATAAAGCTACTGCCTTTATCTGGGCTGGAACTAGCAGGTCTTAAATATTCAAATATTCGAAGAACCTATTTCAGAACACTAAGGCTCGTTTGCAAAGGTAAGTAGGTAGTTACCCAGTCTTAAGCAATGCAATGTATAATAGATTTATCACTAGAGTAATAAAAATACTCGGGTCAACGACTTGTTTTCGGATACGTCGGTCACGTGGATTACCATTTTTTAAGCTTCGGGCATAGAACTGGTAAAATTCGTTGAACCTGGGAGTTTAGAGGTTAGATCACATACCCTCAGGCAGTCGCCATATTCGCACTATTGTTACACTAGACAATACCGCATCTATCGACTATTTTTTATGTAAAATTGATATATCGCTTAAAAAGTACATTCCGGAAACAAACTCGAACAACAAAAAAGGAGTAAACAGGAACCAACTACAAAACAAAGAAAAGTGGGGAAAAAGGTATATCCGATACACCTTTCTGGGAAGCTATAGCCGTATAATTTTACGCGAGTTTGACTCCGCGATAGTATTCTCTGATTTCGATGCACAAACGTAGAAATGACAAAAATCGCAGGGTTTAAACTCCACATGTTGCTCGCGAGTGAGCAAGAATACAAGTGGGCAATGAAAGGGTCACGCACAGCGGACTCGAAAGGTCAGTCGTGCATACGAGTGCTTCGATGGTCACGCGTTCGTGCGCGCGTGTTGGTCCCTTGTCTAACATGCGCACACTCAGCCATACATATACATATACAAGCACGGGAGCTATGGTCGAGTCAGGCAACCCGCTCACGCTGCGCAGACCTCGCTATTCCGAATTAAACAGTTCTCCGAAAAAGGAACCTACTCAAGTCCACCCAGCAGCCCCCTACCCTATTCTCGTGTTTTATCGGCTCCTATCGTCGTACAAACCCGTAGACTCTACTCTACTCGCGTTTCGCTCGCCGGAATAACGAATCACTTGTCCTCCATGAGAAGAAGAGAGATCGGAATAGAGAGAAAAGAGACGATCCTTATCGCCAGCAAGACATTTTTACGTTTTCTGTGTCCGGTCCGTTACGTGGACGCAATTTTTTTCTATATTAAAGTCATGCTTGTGTGGCCTGACAATCGCTTGGACGCGATTAGTCGACCGTGGATAATCGGTCCCTTCGGGGAAACCACCAAGAAAAAATGGACAATAACGCCACGCGTAACGTTTCTCCACGTTCTGATGTAACCAATGGAAAAAGAAACCCGACTGTTCTTGGCCTTTGTGGCAAATACGACTGTGGTGCAACAGATTCAAAATGGAAGCTGCTGCGGTTATGTTGTAATCGGTCGATAGCTCGTTACCGATCACGCGACCTGTTTTTTCATTCAATTTGCCAATAGGTGGCGGATAAGGTGGCCATTATCTGGCTTTGTGCGAGATTGTTATCCGAAGATCGCGATTGGAGAAGAATGTATCGTACAGATTCGCTTGCTCTCGATATTGAGAATCAAGTTGCTGTATGGTCTACCAGTAAATTCTTATATATTCTGTTCGACATAAATATACGTGGTCTGACGTTTTCAATCAATTTAACCAATTTTCGTACAAGATATAACGGATCGTTGTACTATAATAATTTCAAGAAATACACAAGTATTAGGTTACAGCATTTCGTAACGATATATTACGAATTTCTATCAGATATTCTTTAAAAAACGAAAACTTCGTAAAGTGCCGCGACAAGGAAAAAGAATAAATGGAAGAATTTTCGCAGAATTGAGAAAAAAGCGGTCACGTTTCTCGTAAAAGGGAGTGTAGCGAAACGGTGGCGCCCTCGACCTCTGATATCATTACGTGAATGATGGTTCCTGGGTAATGGAGAGAAAATGGAACAACAGGTGTGTTGCAGCTGGGTCGGCAACATTGCTGCCGCGGAATGACAAGAGCAAGCGCGAGGAAAGTGTACAGGTAAAGATATCTCCGCGTGCACACCGTCCAAACGCTATTACTCCCTTTACCGTAAAGTTTCACGTTTCATTTGAGCCATGAACCGAAAGCGCATCGCCGTTGGTCGAACAAGCAGCGGCCATCTTTCTTTTCTATGTTTCTTCCCGCACTGCGTCGAAATGACCTATTTATTTGACGCGAGTGCACAACACACGTTGACGCGTCCCGTTTAAGATGAAAAAAAAGGCGGAGGCGCGCTGTTACGTTTTTTCTGGACCACAGACAACTCGAGTGTTATAATCGCTTTTTCTCAATGGATTTTCTCTGGTTATCACACGGCCGAGTTCGTTCGTTCGTCCCCGGGTAAAACCAATGCAACTGCGACGGGATGGGGCCGCGCGACAATACGATTTCATTATGGAAATACAAAACGGCGAGAAACTTTTTAAAAGTTTTTCTCCGGTGCACGCAATGGAAAGCAAAAAAAAAAAAAAAAAAGTAAAAGAAGGAAATCACCGAGAAGCTCGTAACGGCATTTCATGTTCATAAATCATTCATGGGAATGGTGAAAAAAGTAGGAAAAAACAAAAAGTTCCGAAAAAAGGAAAAGTTCGTTGGGCTCATTTCTTTCGCAAGATTGACTGAATAAATAATATCCTGAGAGATAAATGTGGCTCTGCATCGAAGCATCTTCTCATCTACACTTTGTACGCAACCGAGTAAAATGTTATAGGTTTATGGAAGATGAATTTTAGAGTGACAAGTACGATTGATGAAGAAACTTGGCGTTATGGCGGGAGAGCGCCATCTTTGAAACAGTTTAAAGTTCGATATTCGATATAAATGAAAAAACGTAAGAAGAGAATGAAAAACGAGTGTTCATTAATCAAATAGTCTAAGCGTTGGCTTGTAACGCTTTGAGATTCGACTAGCGAAACAGAGTGCAGTCAGCAAATGCGGCTGGTGTAGGTATTTACACCGACGGAACTAGAGAGGACGCGCGAATCGAAATCGGATTGGCCCGTGCACGGTCCATCTGGCTGACATCATGTGTGTTATGAAGGAAGAAGAGTAAACAACGTTCGTCTCGAACAAAGAGGTCGATTCAGTGGAAGAGCCTGATCGAAAAATCTGTTAATCAGCAGTTCCATTTCATTCCCTCGGTTCGTAGCGCCTTAAAAGCATCGTAGATTAAAAAAGGAACGATGATGCATCGAAATTTAATACGTTAAGGAAAAGAGGTTATGGAACTGACGGAGAAAGGGGAAAAAAATAAAGGAACCAAACAGGATCACGTAAAAAACCAAACAAGTCAGTTAGTGTTCCGACCAAACGACAATTTATTTCCTTCCAACCGGCGACGATACGTCCAATGATCGGACGCCGTGGCGTTTCCGGAAATTTTCCATTTACCGCAGCAATTTCGACGCGACAAGTCGCGCCAACGAATGTTTCGTGAAAATCAATGTAGCCGGAAAGAAAAGAGACAAGCTTTTGGGCCGCCTTCTCGTTTGCCACCAAAATAATTTGTACCTAGGGTAAATTTGACATAATCGTTGTCGACTCTAATGTCGACAATAAAAATGGCGGAGGGGGAGGGCTGACAATCATAGTAATGTAAGTCGGTTTATTGCTAGTTCTTTCCACATACCACTGTGACTTTCAGTCGGCTAATCGTAAACAAAAGTGCAGAATATTCGAAGAAATAATCGGTTAACTAAAGGCAATAAAAATTTCAATAGTTATCGATTTCATGATTCTCTATTAGATTAAAGTGCTAATATTGCTAGGGGATTTTACGCCGGTTACAGAAACTTGGATAACTTTCCAGTTCGAAGGTTCGCGAATTTTAAAGAGGTTATAATGTAATTGAAAATGGCGGGGGTTCTTATCAACTTGTCTGTGTAGTTCCGCGCAGTGGCGGTGGTCGAAATTTTTAATTACGACCATTTGAAATTCAAATGCCGCCGCAATTTATTAATCTCTCTCTAACTTTAATCTGTCCCTGGCCAGGAACTTTGAAACGACCCCGTTTGTGCAGTTTCGAAACTCGCTTGTTGTTAACCAACGAGAAAGCGGCACCGGTGCTGCCACCACTTCAACACGTCCTTACAATTACGCTCATTCTCGCTAATTATTTCCTGCACGCTTTAAATTGAAACATTCGACTATGACGAACGAAAAAAATTATATAAAAAAAAAGAGAGAGAGAGACAAAGATACTCGTCGTTGGAAGAGAATACAAATGGGAAAAATCGTTAGACGAATACCCGAACCTATTCAAATCCACACCAACCTCCATCGTCCTCTACTGGTCGACACCTCTTTCATTCGACTCTGAATAAAATCTGTTTCCACCAGAGATCGACAATTTTTTTTTTTTTTTTTTTCTAACTTCACCGGGGATATTGTCCTGCGTGTGATCAATATAAAACTGAACATTCATCGAACGCAGGCAGTCGTCGACCCACTTGAAAAAAAAAGAGAAAGACAGAGGTATAAATTGGAAAAAAAAGAGAGGAAAAGAAAAAAGAAGGAGGGAAGAACGGCCATACGCGGTGAATCGGTTTGGCGCATCGTTCGCGAAACGAAACCGACGCGACGGTTAAGTGTAGCTAGGGGTTTGCAGACGTTTCCACTTGTGACCAAACGATCGGTTCGAGCTTCCGGAAACCAAGAAAAGTCGAACGTGGCAATTCTATCGGACAGTATGGTCGCGGAGCTCCAATTACTGGCTACCTACCCGGTCGGGGGCAAGCAAGAAGGAAAGAAAAAACAGGCTTCCGCGACAGGCGTTCGTAACTCCTGACCGTATGGCGCGCGCGCGCGCGCGCTTTCGTGGAATTCTATAGGGACCTCTTAACGTCCATTCTCCCACACATTTTAAGTTGCACTTGAAATTGTTTTTCATTAATTGCTCCGTGGTTTTACAGTCATTTGCACGCGTTTACCGTAATTCTGTTACTTTGATGTTCTACGGATTCTTTTATGCTTAAAACATGCATAAAAGATGCAAAGAGGAAAATGTACAGGTTATGGTCGAGTGAAAGATTTACTCGTACAAATATGGTGATCGCGATTTCTTCGTAGAATATTTTATATTCGATGATCTACTTGCGATGATTAATTCGGTGAAATATTCTCGAAGAAAGATTAGTTCGCCGATCTAAGTAGGTGTTCCATTTTTTGTGGAACGACCAAAAAATACGTTGGATCAAATTTCTTCGATGGTTTACGGCATTCCCCAAGATCGGCACGGCCGATAAAAGAACCAAGAGAATTATGAGTTTATCCTAAACATATTTTTTGCCCTGGCATTACGTGCCACAATAAAGATAATTTTTTGTCACGAAATGTTTCTTCTACGCGCTACGAGATACGTATTCCTGAATATTTTCGTATGCACTGTACATACACACAGAAAAGGCTCACGAAAATACCGAAGATCGTCTCGCTAAAGCATTATGTTTGCTATAAATATCTTGCAATTTCTATCCGTACATGTACATTTGCAGGTTCGTTTAAAAGTTTGCCAATATAATCATGATAGCCATACCTCATTATGGCGATAATAAAATTTCAAAATGTTTCGTACAACACACATAACACATTCACAAAAGCTTTCTATGGTAAAGCGTTGAAATACTTTCGTGAGCTACTGTGTCAATGCGTGTGCACGTGCGCGCGCGCGCCATAGTGCGTCAACGCGTGCCATTACCATGTACCAGTCTGCCCTAAATGTACCGCGACGAAATTAGTTTCGAGAACAGCGATACCAACACGAGAATCAGAGAAGGCGGGGACACGAGACGGTGTGACCCGCGTGTATTTATAAGCGAGCATTTGCCGACCGGTACCGTAGCACGCAAATTTTCAAGACGAGCACAAAGGGGGCATTGTAAACGATTGTTAATTTCGCGTGAACGCACTTGGTGCGCGCGCCACTCAATTCGCCTCTCGCTTTATTTCGATCACAGTGACGGCCATTGTTCTTTGAAAATCTCCACCGAGAGACAGCCACCAGGCCATCAAGACGCGTAACAGCGGCAAGGAAACCGATTTCATGCTAAATTTAATCAATTATCGTTCTCACAGGCGTGTCACTCACATTTACGTTATCTTTGTGCACTGCGTCTATTGTTTATCGAACGTACAGACTGTGAACAGCATTGCACAACTTATCCATGTGTCCAAGTCTCTCTATCACACTCTCGCGTCGATACGTAAATGTCCACACGATAACCTCCTTGCGGCTGTTGCCTGTCAGTGAGTCATACATCGTTGTTTTGGTTCCAAAGTCTGAAACGCAAACTTAGCCCTCAAACGCTATAGGGTGTACGACGATTTCTCGTCTATACGTTTACTGGATTGTATTTGTACAATTCGTTTATTAGTACTGCAATATGTATTCATATTTAAGAATTTTATTGAGACAGAATAAAACTCGTTTCTCTCGATTGTTGCGTCCATCTTGTGAATATACGAGTGTCGTAAATCATGAATTTGTACATGCATGAAAATTACAGAGTCATGAAAGAAATGCAATAGTCATACCGTAGCTGGAATAGCGAATGGCATTGTTTGAATCGATCCTGAAATGTCGACGATTCGAGCGGATGTTAAATGTATCGATAGCGCAAAGTTATCGACGGACATAACCTCTGCATATTATTTACTGTGCATATTTGCCCTGTTATTCTATCTACTGTTTGTTTATTTCGTGTTATAGTTCGAGTTCCGTGTTTATTTTGAAGCCGTGTAGCTTGCAAATGAAACTAATTACGTTGTTTTATTTATCTACAAGCGCGCCATCTACATCCGCGAAATATCCCACTTCGCACATAAAAACCTAGGGTTATCGACTACATACGCGCGCGTGCTATTTCATGAGAAATTTATCAGCAATCAAAGTTACTTTCTTTCGCAATCTTTCCCCTTAGGGGTAAACTTTTATCGCAGTCTGTGATTGAAGAACGTATACTTAGAATTCTTTGTTGCCAGTATCTATAGTTCCTCGCGAGGCTAGCGAGTCGCGAAGTAGATGGTCTGTAATGATCGCAGTTTGCAGAGTTCACTTCCTGTGCGATTATGATTTCAGCTATCTGTGATGCATGCCGCCCTAGCTAGTAAGAATCCGCTATCTACGCTATATATACGCCACGCCGTTTTACTATGCCTATAGTTCAGCTATAAACTAAAACGCTTCGTAATCTTGCTTCCTACCAACGTTCTTCCAGCTGGTCTTCAGAAATCGAAATTTCCAAGCAACCAAATGATCGTTTCAGGAAATCACGTACGGTGGATCAGAAAAGTGCTTAAATACTGTTGCGTGTATATACATATGTAGCGTGTATTGTATAACACGCTTTGAAAGGCTACAATAGGACGAATTAGGAAGAAGAAAAATTCCCTAGAACCGATCCTGTCTGGTGATATATTTTTTCTCATATGTGCTTTTGCAAGGATGCGCCGTGGTACATGAAACGAAAAGCCGACTTTCTCGTCGCATCTTCGCAAAAAACGCCAAATACTTTCAATTCTTGTATTTTCCGTAGACAGCAAACAAGGTATGTGAATTGTAATATCTTCGCGTTCGAACGAATAACATACGAGTAAATTACGACAGACGCGTCTCAACGCAGTGCCGACGAAATTTCAAAATGTTTCCTATAAGACGCACCACGTATCTATAGAAGACGTTTACGACCGTTCGAATACCTTCGTGACTCACGGTACGTGATTTCGTCGAACGATCGTTTCCTAATTTCCCCTCTTATAACTGCTACTTCAAAACGGCGGATAGAGTCAATTTTTAGGTTAGGTAGGTAATACCACAGTCGAAAAACGGCCAGTCGGAAATGGAATAAAGTTTAGCAAGGATTAGTTCCAGCGATATAACGCTGTTCTCTTGCAGTTTACGCCGAATTATGATAATGCACGTGTTCTCGATCCACGCATCACGGGTTTGCAACCTTTTCAGCCGTGATCCACGGTTAGTAAAACGAGTGGGGGGTGAGTGGAGAGGGGCGAAGAAGGCAGGACCGTATAATTACCAGCGTCCAAGCAATTTCCAATGTTTCCCCAGCCGGTTCGCTCTCTCTATCCGCGTTTAGCTTCTCCCGCTGAGAAACAGAGAGCCCGGGGGCTGATTCCTTGAAATTGATTCTCCGCTTTCTCCAACCCACCATCTGTTGGCGGCATCCCCAAACGAAATAATCGAGGAGATTAAGGGCTTGCGAAGACACGGGATGAGGTCGCGGCCGCCCTCCGCCCCCCCCTCCTATTTCAGCCTTTTTTCTCAATAAAATTCTGGCACGTTTCTGAGCCGGATATTGTGTATCGCGTGGGACAGCGCACGTACCATCGCACGCTGCGGTCGAGAACTCGATCTTGCGTGAACCAGCAACTCGCCAGTGATCATTCGCAAAATCTGCCGCGAGAGATCGCGGCTAACCTCCGCATGACGTTTTCTCGATGGAAACGTTCGATGCTGCCCGTTCCTCCGAATTGCATCCGGTGACCGATCGAGATGAAATTTGGTGGTTCGTACTTCTGAGGTAAATAAATTTCGCAGACGAAAACCAAATCTGATAATCTCGTTGACACGGTGAATATGTGCCGAATTGAGAAATTGCTTCTATATGAAAAACCTGAAACGTCAATTATCATGTCTGTCTCCTGTAATCGCAATAGAGACTTACTTGTACAGTCTGAACGCATGAATTTTTTCAAGTTAAAATCCTGCTTCGCAGATTCACCATCTCTCCCTAAGACAGTTATCAAATTCCACGTGGATTATATTCACGCGAGCCTTCAAAAATACTACGGTTAAATCTTCTTCTCTAGGTCACTGAGAGAAAATGGTTGGCGAAACGAAGCAGATGCCTCCACACTGTGTCACCCCCCGGTCGCCGTTCATTTATCATTGCCTTGGCGTAAAGGCAGAAAAATGTAGAAAAGCGACGAGGTAGATGTACATATATACATATATAAGCGGCGCGTGATTCCGATGATTTGCCCACATTATTCATTCTGGAAATTGTACAAACGACGCTCGGACGACGCGTTGATAAACGACGCCGAGACGCGTTCGATTACGTCGCCAGGAAATCTGAAAAATATATGCGACGTATTGGCAAATTGGATCCGAGAAGAGCCGATTTTAAATTGATAACGACCGATTCCCCGAAGTGGTGGGCACGGAGTGTCCGACTGTCCATTTGTTTATATTTCTCTTTATTATGCGCTCACGACCGTATCGATTACTCGCGGAATATTAATTATCCGAGTGTGTTTATGACGCGGCATATTTGTTCTGAATCCACTTGCTTAAAAAACAGGTCGCTTATGTAAGTTATATATTGGAACTGTTACAGAATTGATAGAATTCAGGAAATTTACTGTTTCGCTTGGCAAAATTATTCTCAGTTTCCTTCGATTGCAAGCTGAGAATAATATTTTATCTTTCTCGAACATTATTATTAGACTTGACATTTGGCTATCGTTATTTCGTATCATCGTTATTTTTCCTGGAAAATTTAATTTACGACATAATGCGTTCTTAATGTGTTCCAAGAAATTGATATCGTATTGATTCATACTTCTCCATAACAACAGTTATGGACAATATCAGTACAAAATGGAATTACGCCTTAAATGTTGAGATAATGATTAAACGAGACTTTAAAACAAATCATGCCAATTAAGGGTGGAAAATTGAACTAACGTTTCGAGTCATACGAGCAGATATAGAGAACTAGCTATTCTCCTTGTTTTCATTGGATATTTCATAAACATCGCAAGCACCGAATTATTTATACCGTGTATAATCCAGCGTGTGCAGCTGTATGCAGTCGCGTGTCCGTTCCAATGCTCTATAACATAACGATACCAATTATCATCATTATGCTCGCGTGCAATTAACAACGTGCGGCGAATTATAAACGAAACGCGATGAATTCGATGCGGTTGCGTTATCGAACACACACCGATCGTCCGAATCTGCGCAAGAGATTGAAGAATAACGAATTTATCAGCGGGACAATATCAGTCTGAAAATATCGCCATTTCCAATTGTAAACAGGACCGGTCATGGGATATCGCTTCTCGATTATCTTCTACGTTCAGACACTTCCAGTCAGAATATTGTTTCCAAACTTCACAAATGACACCATGACGCATAAAAATAAATCCGAAATATACGATCAAATTTTCCCACGAGAGTCGAATTAAAGAATTCCTCTAGTAAGATTACACTCGGTAACACCTACTGTTAGCAAGAAAAATGTAGAATACTTTTAAATTACCTTTTTGAAGGAAGGAGATTAATCGTTTACATCTAATCTTCTAGTGACTAAATTGGAATCACCAGTCTGTCCACAATATCTGTCCAAAACAATTCTACCATTATTCAGTAATACCAACTGTTAGTAACATACAAATATCACAAGTAGCGGTAATGCGTCAATTATAACCTATAACCTGTTTCTAGTTACCTTCTTTAACGACGATTATGCCAAGTATCATTAACTAAAATAAATCAGGTTAGTCACGTTAATGGTCTATCGTACGACCAAATCAGAATCATTAACTGTCCATAATCTAAGTCATGGCATCTACTCAAAGTCAGAAGTAACTGTAATTCTTGTAAAAATGAAAGTTCTCGTGATTTCGCGAGCGTCTCCCCCTCTGGCGGCGTGTTTTAAAATACTTCCCCGACGACGTGCGGCTGGTTGGCACACGTGAATCATTACACGGCTAAAATACCACGTTCAATGAACAGGCCGAGACGCGCACGTGCGGGACAGGCACACGACACGCCTGGTCGTCTCCATTCAAGTCGGCCGAGAGTTAAAACTGTTTTACCAGAAGTGGCGGCACGTGATTACGTCCCGGGCTATTCTTGGCACTGCACAGGCTAGGCTTCGATGTGCACGCTCTCCTTTTCCCTCTATCCATTCCGCGTGCAAGTACGGAAGCGCGTAGATAACTGGAACGCTTCGAGATACGAAGGAGTAACGGTATACGCGTCACCGGAAGAATAGCAGATGCCGGAACTATACTGAATTCAAATATCGAATTAAATTTGAAATTTCAAAGCGCGTCTATATATAAAAGACGTTACTAAATACGTTTGCTACCAATGAAATGTGAGGTTATAATAATACGATTATTTCATGGTACAACCAGAACAAGATAAGGTAAATGCATTCGTACGTTCGCAATAACTATGATAAAGAGCCGAGGAAAACTTTCAACTATAACAGTCCCTAATTCCTAACTAAAAAATTCTGCAAAATCCCAATCAAGTAATTACAGAAAACGTACAGATCGAAAATGATCTACCACGCTGTGTTACGTTGTGGTACGCTGTTCGCTACCCAAGGGTTGAGTTAGCAATTCAGACTTTGGAACCGAAACCGCTCATAACGATGAACAACTCATTGACAAACAGCAACCACAAACAAGTTATCTGTAGACTTACGTATTGATGCGAGAGAGTAATAGAGGGACGAGAGTACGGAAGCGTGTAACTGGAACATAACGTTTCGAGGCTTTGAGACTGAGATGGTAAAACAGTGGTGGTAGTGGTACGCGCCAACCGGAAGAATAACAGACGCTAAACGGAAGTAGTGGAGGGGGCGGAGAGAGGAGGAGGAGGAGGGTGAAAAGCGAAACACGAAATGACGAAAAGAATGGAGGCACTGGCGAACGAAGTGGGTAAATGACTTGAGCTAAATCAGAAAATTTATTGTGAATACGCGACGAGGGGCACGCCGCGAGTCGAAACTGTGCCACGCGGACGTTTCTTCTTCCGCTTCTCGTGCCTGGCCAAGATTAAAATTCTTCTCACGTTCGCGTCGTTAACGGCGAGTGTTTTTTGATGCGCGAAAGGCCACCGGTGAACAGCTTCTTTCTTTCTATCCCTGCCTCCTCCTCAATCCTTTCTCCACTTCGTTTTTTTTTATTTTTTTTTTCGTACTAAGGGAACGGACTGTAATTATCGATCGCTCGCGACTTGTTTGTGCTTGAGCGAGCGAGAGGAAGACGGGAGCTTCGAACCAATCGAAGTTTTATGCAATTATGGGAGCGTGTGCATAGACCCCGGCCAGCCGGTTCTAAGTTGCACGCTGATGGGTAGTGAATTCCTTGAGGAACGGAATATTAGAATATCGGAACTTTGTTTTTCTTTCGTTAAGCTATTTATTCTTCTAAATGGTGAATTCTGAGATCAATGAAATTCATAATATTAGGTCATCCCACAAGTTCGTGCCGACTTTTGTCTATACATTTCATGTGTCGATTTATAAACATACGGCGATCAGGGACCAATGCACTTGAGCTTGGCTGATCGAGAACAGGCTGGAGCAGATTTTCGTGGGTATAAGATCGTAATATAGTGAACACAGTGACTTCTAACAGTAAAAAATCACGAGTGAAATGCGTATCCATTTTCGACATCTCACGTTATATGAATTTCGGAAAGGAAGTTCTGTAACAATTGCCACGAAAAACATATGTGCTGTTTACGGAGAAAATGCGCTTTCATCTCGCACCTGTAGGAAGTGGTTGCAACGTTTTAGAGCTGGGAATTTCTGTTTAGAAGACGAGCAACGCTCCGGGCGTCCTCCTCAGACAGACGAAGATAAAATTCGGGATCTTGTTGAAAAATCACGAAGTTTGGCAGTTCAAGAGATGTCAAATGTTCTGAAAATACCTAAGACAACGATTCATAGGTGTTTAAAAAAAATGGGGATGGTGTCAAAGTTGAACGTTTGGGTGCCCCATGAACTTACGGAACGGAACCGTCTTGAACGAACGACAGCGTGCATGTCATTACTTGCGCGTAATAAACACGAGCCATTCCTTAAACGCCTGGTAACTGGTGATGAAAAGTGGATACTTTACGAAAACCCTGAACGGAAACGTAGCTGGTCCCAACGAAATCAGCCACCTCAACGCTGTGCAAAACCAGGGTTACATCCACGTAAAGTTCCTTTGTGCGTATGGTGGGATTATAAAGGAATACTCTATTTGGAACTTTTATCTAGTGGTGATACCATTAATTCAGACAAATATCGCACTCGGTTAGAAAAATTAAGGGAAGCACTAGCTGAAAAACGACCAGGTTTAGCGAATAGGAACAACGTTATCTTCCATCGCGACAACGCTAGACCGCGTGTCGCGAAAAGCGTTGCAAAAAAATTGTCTGAATTTAATTGGGAAATTTTACCACATCCCCCATATTCCCCAGACATTGCCCCATCTGATTACCACCTGTTCGGAGCAATACAACACTTTTTAGTAGGTAAAACATTTGAAAATATTGACATTCTCAAAAATAGCTTAGAAAATTATTTTAAAGAAAAACAAGAGAACTTTTATCGAGACGGAATAATGGCCCTAGCAGAAAAATGGGAAGAAGTTGTACAACGAGAGGGGTATTACATTTTTTCATGAAACTGAAAGGTACGTAAACAATCTTAAGATATATAACCGCTCGAAAAACGGCACGAACTTATGGGATGACCTAATAACAAAAATGTTTTGTTGATCATTAGCGATTGGTTGATGCTTGATAGAGCCTCCTGATAAACTAGGTGAAAGCACAGTATCTTTTTCCATTTTTATTATAATGTATGCAAATAACGTTAGAGAACCAGTGACAATGTTGTGTAATATCCTTGTAACTACGATCGCGCGTTGATCAATATTTTACGCAAACCTTGTCTTGTTGCGTTTATCCTACTTGATTTCCTTGATTTCTTCTACACAGCTATCAACGTCACTCGCAGAAGGTAGAATACCTGTGTTTGAGTAAAAACACAGCTCGTTCACAGTTCGCTGAACGTTCCTTTTTTCATTACGTAAAACTGGGTAAAAAAGCGGTGGATTAGCAACTCTTGAGACGAGAGCCGCAAAGTGTAACGAGGGCCCGTTCTTATCTCTTTAATGCGCAAGTAATACGTCGCTGGTTTATGGATTGCATTCTGTTTTGCATTCCGCTACCTCGTCCGTCAATCGACACACTTAGCGAGGAAACATGATACGTATAAAACATTACTGAAGCTGACTTCCCTCCCTACAGCGAGTAATTCCCAGTGACAAATGATAATTTCAAACGAGTAAAAAATATTCCGCCGTATATTCGTCCACTTTTCTTTCCGCGTTTCTCGTCGAGTTCACCAGCCAAATGGAACCGTGTAAACTGAAAAAACACAGAGACGCGCGACACACAGGGCAAACGGAATTGTTTTACGTTCGACTAACGACTACTGCGTAAATTGGTGACGAAGCGGCGTTGATATGGATACGTACAAACTCAGAAGGAAAACAGGCGAGCAGGAAAATCAGTGTATACGAAAGAAATGATATCCCGGAAATAGCCGAGAGATAAAACGTCGAGATAGAAACGAACGTTTGCCGAGCGAAGGTTTATCCGTCTCAAACAGAGGAGCCCGGTATGCTTCGCGTTAACGAGAGAGTCGAGTATCCATAATTTAACGCGGCCAGGATATCTTTCGAAGCGCAAACAGGTCTGGAAAGAGGAGAGACAACGTCGTCGGTGGTTTGATCGCCGGGAAACAAGGAGAGAAAACAGAGTATATGTACTCTGAACCGAAACCGATGATCAATTTCCCTGTCGCGAGCTCGTAGAACTGACGGCGATATAAAGCAATCTGCGATATTCTCAGGGTATCTTGGAATTTTCTTCGAAACTCGGCAATCGATAAGTTGGTTGGCTTGAAATTCCCAACTGCCGCTCCCAACTCGTTATATTTTATTCAGAATTAGAGTGCAAGTTAACGAGAACCTCCTCCTGCGGACCGTTTAAACGCCGTTTTCCAAGTTAACCGACAGAAACAGCGAGCGATTCCTCTCCACCTAACGTTCACGTACGGACGACGCAGCTCTGTTCCTCGCCGTGACCCGAAGGACGATGCAGTTGCGCGATTCGATATCGACGGCGGAGATATTACTTTCGGCTCTGGGAATCGTTTCGACGATTAAAACGGAAACGACGAGGTGCTGACCTCCGACATCGTGGTGTAGGTGGAAAGGTTACACGGGCATGGATATCGCTGTCTCTGGCTTGGGAAAGGTTCGCATCGACGCCACCAGGCAATTGAAAATAATGAGATTCGAGAAGCGGAGGATCGAAATATCGGTGCGGTGGCCGCGAAAATGTTGCTATTCGAAGGAAGAGATTGCGCGTAATAATAAGCAAAGAACGTAGTCTTCCTTTATACCTGCAGCTTCTACCACCTATTCGTGCCCATCCTTCCTGTTCAGTCTTCTATCTCCGTCTTTTCTATTAGTTCCCTTTATACTTCGTCATTTTCCACCACGGGCTCCGATCGCGTCTTTGTCATTCCCTCGTCTCAGCCTCGCCGCCTTCCGTTTCGTTTCCACTTCCTCGTCATTTCGTTCGCAGCCTCCTCGTCTCACCGTTACCCCCACCACGCGCCACTCTCGCCGTCCTCCTTCCCATCGTTCGTCCAATCGTTCTATGTCTTTCTAGGCATCAGCCCGAAGAAGACCGCGCGCGCGACCCAATAAATTATTCATTCTTGATTATTTCCTGATATTTGATTCCGGAATCTAGGCACGTACGTTCGACTTCTGCATAATTTATTCACTGGTAAAAGGGCACGTATAAATCCGGCGGAAAATATAGGAAAGGATCAACGGAGGTAAAAATAAGCGCGAACGCGTTAGCCTGTGGCAAAAATTCGACAACACGGCCGAGTAGGAAGTCTGTACTAATCGTTATATAGTTCGGGCCAAATATAATTCAACTGGCATGGCGCATCGGCTCAAAATGCTCTTCACGCTACGCGTTCATTTAAATCCAATTAACGGTGAACGAGTGCGTGAAACAGCAGTAAGTGGCCTTAACCGAACTACGAAGCGTACGATGTCGAATCAAAATAATTATAATTGCCGCGTTGATGCACTGCATTTGGCCGCGCGTTCGCGCCGTAACCGAAACGTCGTCAATTGCGCGTTCACCGTGTTACTGGTCCAAGTGGATTCGCGGTACACGGGTTTCGCTGTAACTAGCGACATCTGCAAACAGCGTTGAGTCATTCTGTTTACGGAATAAATTATGGCGGGTCAAAATGTGCTTCCAACTATTCGATTAATTTTAGTTTGGATTTAATTCATTTTAATTTGAATGTGTTTTCGCTAATTGTACTGTTTGCTGATCTTTCCCAACTTTGACTATTTCGTTCCAGTCGTTTTCTTTTTTTTTAAGGAGGAACAAATTTGTTAAGTTTAATCCACTTATAGTTAATGTTCAGAACTTGGCATAACGTCAAGTTGCCAACGATTTCTTCAATTCGCTGAAATAAATTCATTGAAATTTAATACAGACCTAACCTTACTTTTTGGTAAATTTCAGATATTAAGTCAATGTTAAAAAGTACATCTTTTTGTTTATTACCAAATTGCGAATGAATAGTGAATGTTTGACCTTTATATTTAGATTCGATGGTATCTGACAAAAAAAAAAAAAAAGAAAACTGATAACGTCAAACAAGATGCAAAGTATCGAAAGAGCAATGAAAATTGCAATTAGTTATAAATGCAACAAATAGCACGAAAGCGCGAGGCATTGTATTAATTTCTCTCGGAATTTGATTATAATCAATCAGCGTGCTGCGATATAACTTAATCTCGCCGAGGCATGATTGGAAAAAATGCCGGCATGATTACAGCAACGAGTCTTATTCGATTAAGAAAATTAAGGTTATTGAGCAGTTGGCATGCCGCGTGCTCGACGCATAAATATTATCCCGGTTAGTGGAGCAAACCATGACCACAGATCCGCGGATCGCATTACTAGTCCTCGCACACGTATTGACTGCTGGTGTGATGGCAAACAAATATATTTGTCCGGGCTAAACTTAATTAAATGCAACGAATTGTTGGTTTACTGATACCGGAATGCACTTTCAAGAGCAATTTAACAACCATTTGTGTAATCGAATATATCACGCTGTGTGCATTTCTACATATAATGATTATCAAGTATACTAGTACACTGATTGTATTAGTGTCGGTGCGTATGAAATGTCGTTCCTCCAAAATTTGAATTTGACGAGGAAGTACGACTCATTAGATTCGATTATTTCATCATCAGCATATACTACTGCACGGTTATTATTGTGGAAGAAGAAATTTGATACTAGTCGTATGTATTCCGCGTTAAGAATATTCATAACCTACGATAATTAAATCTTTAGTTGTTTCTAAGTTTAAGGGAAGCAAAGTGACGACATCCGTAAACAAAATGGTCCAACGTCCGAGTAACCATAACCTAATTTCCGCCAGTTAAAAAAGGAAAGCCCCCAGTAGACGTGCGAGCGAAGTATACTGAATAAAGATTGTTAAACGCGAGTCTTCACTAATCAATAAACAGTCTCAGTGAAACCGACCAGCCACTTTGACTCCTTTTCATCCATACTGAATAACCAAACAGTAATTCCGAATACCTTTCGAACGAGAAACGTAAATATATCGTATTTCAAGCGATATGTGTAACGCGTACAAAGCGCATGCGCGTAAAACAAACATTCGGTTCTATATCGTGGTGTCTCTTACCGCGATACGATAATAGGACCTGATTGATTTTGAAAGCAAACAGATGAATCCTCTTCCAATATTCACTTATTTATACGATATTTTCATCCTATCATTTTCGTATTTATTGTAAAGCTTCATTCATATTCATATCATTAACATTGATAGGTTATCACGTCCCTTTTATTATCCCGTTGTCGATAAGACTTCAACGAAATAACAAAATACGTCAAGCAGAGTATTGTTCCTATATATAATTTCTTTAACGTATCAATCATAAATCACGAACCGCTAAAAAGTCACGCGAGAATATACGATGGTACGTGTAGCGGTATTATTTGTACGAGCTTGCCCCGGTGCAAAAAAATTATATAAAAAAGAATCCGCATATTATAAATTCTAATTAGCATTATTAATAACGAGATGAATATGTCGTCACTCGTTTCTGTTCTGTATTGACTCGGCGTTATAATAAACCCAGAATTCATACAAAAACAAATCTCTACACCCAAAAATCTCCAACAACGATCCTAAGCCACAGCCATTCGAAAAATTTTACCGACTCGTAACATTCTCCTACACGCACCATTTGCAACAAAGATTGTCGGTTCGGGACGCCTGGATCTCAGGAACCGCGGTAATTTCCAACCTTAACGGAGGAAGAAATTAAAAATAATCGACGATGATTTCCTACGTCGGTACCGTGGTCGGTCACAGACGATGGATCGACCGACAGCGTGGAATTTCATGGAATACACGCTGCAAGATAAAGCGTTTTCCACGTGTGTTTAGCCCACCGATGTCTGTCGTTGGTTTATGGTGGGGAGAGACACGAATGGCGGGGATGGATGAAGCGAGGCGCGAGGGGACGAGGGTAGAGAAAGGGCCAAGATTCACATCGACGGCCGAGCATTTGTTCCAAGATGATTCTCAGATGCTTGATCGCTCAAGCAGATATAATCCCACGAGCCAGGCAAACGGGATGATTTTAAACAAAGGAAGCCACCCGTTGAAGCATGATCGAAGTTCGCCACGGTACGTGGCCGTTCTTCGCGCAGCCTTTGGACGCCTTCGAACAACCACTAACACAACAGACTGAGAAACGAACCGACCGACTCGCGAGGATATGACCGCGCGTTCCATCGTGCCTTACAGCTAGAGGGCTACACGCAGTGTCTCCCTCGATCTTTGTCCTTCTATCTTTCTCGCACTAATGTATGCTTCCTTTTATAATATTATACACTTCCCGAGGCTCCGAGCGGTGCTGTTATTGCCTGGTCTTCAGCAGGTTAAAGTCGGTGAAAAAATGATCGTCGGGTTCCGTGATAGTGAGATTATTCCTTCGAATATTTCAGTGCCATCGCGTTTGATATTATGTATATATTCCGTCGTTTCAATACACCGTTTTATTTCGAGCGATGGCATTCTGGAATGAGGGTCGGTTGGAAGTCGAACAGCAAGGGCTTGCTACGATTTGTCTACGGTGAAATAAGAAAAAAATTAGATTAGTCAGTTAAACCTATTCACCGAAGAAGATGAATCTTCGTTCACATACTAATTTCTCTATTTAGGGATTCACATTTTTTTTTTTTTTTTTTTACCTATACGCTAGAATTTCTAACAAAAATGAACCCGATCAAATTGAAATAGATTTGTCGTTAGTATTAATAGAGAATCAACAACACGCGATGGCGCTATCATGAATCATTGACACCACCGCGAAAGTAAGCTGGAGGAACATGTAAAAATTCTTGACGGACACCTTTCCGTATTGCGGTTTTCACTGCTTTTCCTTATGACGCTTTTATTTGGTAGCAAATATACGCGTGACGGTATGACGTTTTACAGCCGCGAAGGTACTCGTCACCGCGTAGGAATGAGAAACGAGCACTCGTGCGCCTCTAGGACCGATATTTCTGAATAAAAAATTGAATCTCGTCACAGCACCGCTTTATGGACGAGCGTGTGCGCGCGCCAGCGCACCTGCAAGTAGTCGGCCGTTATATGGGGGACTATATCGATATCTTTTGATGTGCTTCTTCTCGGTGTGTGCGGAATGGTTTCGAAACTCTTGCAAAGCAATTGAACCGAAAGAGTGGCATCGATTTCGTTTCAGTGCTGTTTATATGCACAACACGATCCGGGCCGGCCAGGTAGATTTGTTAACGTATTCTTTTATGCGCGTGTATTAGCGGATTAACGGCACGCCTTTAATGCATTTCAAATGATCTAGAAATTATGTTTCCGCGTATCGATACTGCGTAGAATGGAAAGCGAAAGAAGCGCAACAAACGTTTGCCACTTTGCTACACGCAGAAGCGCGTGAATTATTATCGTTAAAAGCCTTGCTACAGAATTGTTATCTCGTGCAATATAATTAATAAGTATAAGTCAATGTTAACCTGGCTTAAATTAAACGTAGCTTTTTCTAAAGAATGTAATTTGCGGAGTATAAAGCGTCCATGAAGAGAAAATGGAATTTATGTTACACGCTTGGAATGGAGGATGAGCTTGAGAAAGCAGCCGATTTCGCACGGCCTGTAGAATTATACGGCGGACTGAAAATTACAGTGGTGCGAGTCCAATTTGAGGATTTCAATTTAGCCACGAGTATCGTCCGCTTAGTTTATAATTAATATATTTATATACGTAATTAATTAACTTATAATTTTATTCTCCGTCATGAAATACTTTTACCATGCGATGAAACTTAAGGAATTTTTTGCTACTTTATAAAAATTCACGCCGAGTTCCACCACTACGATTCTCGTGTCAAATGGAATTAGAAATATAAAAAAGGCGTAGTTGGACCAATTCGCCTTCAAATCTCTTTGGTCTCGCTTCTGCATTACTACTTTGCCTTTGGAGGTCTATGGATTTGAGCCACGGCATGGAGTTCGTGTTACCTTGAGAGGCTCACTCGACAATGCATTACCACCGTCACTGCCTAGAATCGTATTTCGTTTTTCGTTCGAAGAGGTAGCAAGCAGCGCTGCCAGGCTCTCACGCAACCTGGTAACTGCGTGGCCGACCAGCATAAAGAGAACGAGAGAGATGTAGAGAGAAGTGGACGAGAGCGAGTGAGAAAATGAGAAGAAAGATAGCATCGACGATCGAATGTTCCTCGCGAGTGGTTAGCTATCCGGCCTCGTTTTTTTGTTTTTACCTCCCGATGCCTTTTGTCTTGCTCTTCTTTCTCCGCTGTTTGCGCATCAGTTGAAGCGTGGTACGCAATTTCAAGAACGAAGCGCGACGAAATCGCTCCTGCTTCTCGTTTATCCGCCGAGCATTACACGCCATGGAAACACATCGTCGTCACCAAAATATCTTGCGCTCTCTAATTGAAACTTATTTCCAATTTATGAGTACGTATACGTACAATCATGCCTTTTCAGAATCAGTCGCGAAGTGACACAGACAAGAGAATACTCGGAGGCAATACGAAATACCATAGCCACGGACGATATGAAATTATAAATAATAGAAACGAACGGATTTTTTCATCGTCTGTTTGAGTGCCGATGTGACAAAAAGATAGCCAGAAAAAGTTCTACCCCGGAATTTCTGTATTGCAAGGAAGCTACTATGTAATCCTGATTTTGTTGCGTGATAAAAATACGTTTATACGAATGTTGTCTTTTTGTCTGTGGCGCCACCAACGAATTCGAATTGTACTGCGTAAGTGATACAAGGTAAGCGAATGAAATTATTTGAAAGAGAAATATTTGAAAAAATTGGTCGAATGAGTTTGAAGGGGAACGTTTAAAGAAATGATTTGAACGAATTTGGAGAGTAGCGTTGAAGTTGTTTCTACGTTGAAAGGTGTAAAACATAGAACTTTCGTACACAAAAGTGTTTCCCACTGAGTTGTTCCAGTAACAAGTAATGAAGTGTCACGTCAAAAGTGACTCGTAAGTTCTGAAGAGAACTAGTACTGTCACGCCATTGAAACATGAAAATGGAAGAAGCAAAAGGAAAAGAAAAGCGATAACCTTAAAGACTTAAGAAGTTACGTTTAAGTTAGAATTTGCTATAGGATAAGTTTAATCGATCAATACCTCGACATTTCCAAACAGCAAAAATAAATTAAATTACCATTGGATCCCCTATAATCGAATCTATAAGCGAGTCCTTTTACGGAACAACACGTTCACCATTACAGTGACGTTTCTCATTACAGCGGCGATACCTTCGGGTCAGACAGCGACGACCTCCGGCTTGCGCAAACCTCGGTGTGCACACGCAATAATATCATCGGCACAACACAGAATCACCGCAATTACGTATCACGCGTGACCCACAAGTGAATTTCTTTTACTTTTATATGTGTTATATAACATTTAAGAAATTTCGCTAACGCTATAATGAGACACGTCCGACATGATTATATCGATCATCGAAATGTATATAAAAGTTACAGTATACTACATACATACTTACTGCAAGCATATGATTGATAAAAAATTCACAGGATGAATAATCATCTTAAGCATAGAAGGGATATTAACAGAATGGATAATAGATTGCGCAAATAATTAATTTTTATATCTGTTTTCGGATATGTCACGATATATTGACGATACAGACACGACAGTTGTAGGTGTCGTTATAGTGCTAATACATTTCAAAATGTTTCGACTACGTTCGCGAGCCACCGTAAGTATGCAGCAATTTAATAGAATACGTGAGGAATTCCGCGGCAAAGTTTCACCAAACGATGCATGCACGCGCACGAACACTACACGCTCGCGATGATTATACGTACACTCGCACTTTCGTTCTTTGCGGCGAACGTCGTTGGACACAGAGCTGCTGGCGATCGCTGATGCTCTTCTCGCGTCATCAGCAATCGAGGAGGTGAGAGGAGCCTTCCTCTCCACTCACACTACACCGGCCTTCTTTTTTCTCTGCCTCGTTACCTTCGACTCTTCGACATTTACACTCGACAGAGAGAAAGAAACTCGACACTCGAAGAAGGTGAGCACTTATATCGCCGCGCCTTTTGTATGAGAAGGGGAATGGCGGCGGCGAGAGGAACCAGTCATCCCCGTGACTCAGCCGCGCGATTCGATGAAATCGAATTTACACTGCGTGCCACCTCTAAGCGCTGCGCATACATCGCATTTAATTCCCACTCGTGTTCGGCTTTCGAGATGACGCTCGCGAGAGAGTAGACAGTTCCCTCTCATCAACCTCTCGTGCCACCTTCTTCGCGGTAACTATCTTTCATTCTGGTTGTGAGTTGTATGCACGCTTGGGAAGCTATTTATCGTTTATCCATGATGCTGTAGTACGAAAATGTTGCTATACTGTAGAATATATAGGGAGAGTAACTAGAGAGATTAATAACGAGGCGTCTGCAGGCCTGCCTTGAGAATAAAGGCGTCATTTAGTGCAATCGTATAACAAGTGACAGAACATGGGGGTTATAGATAAGGATAAATGGGACATCTGTTTGTATGAATTTTTCGGTGCTTTCAGATGTACAATCAATTTGTAAAGTGGCTATTATATATCGGGGAATACATAACATACAGTTTGAATAAAATTAATTTGCTGCTAGTATTAGGTTTCATCCGAACTAGTAAGATGAGATTTGAAAGTAATATTTTACACGTCATCGATAAAAAAATAAAGATTTGCATATAATAAATCAAATATCGGAAATATTAGCGACAGTTATATGGTTCGTTGCTTTTAACGAAGTTTCACAGCGAACGCTTGTCACGCACTCTTTATTTGTTATTTTGTACTTGCAGCGTTGGTAGTGGAAGCCTATCCAAGCGAGCATTTATCGGCCGCTCGCGCTTTGTCTCCCGTATTTGAGTTAAACGAGTTGCACTCGCGAGCAACAACCAGGGAATTGTTAGAAACGCTTGAATTTTCAAATACCTGGAGGATGCGAATTTAATGAAGCATTTACCAACACGAGTTCATCGCGTCGCCGATTACAAACACGCGTATATGAGGTGTGAAATTACAGATCTCTCGTAGCTACTGTGTTGCCAGGATAAAGCGAGGCCCGTTAGAAGGAAGGATGGAAGAATAGAAGGAAAGAGAGAGATTTGATAAGGGCTTGGCGTGCAATGATTTGTCATAATTACACAGACAGATGAAATATATCATTAAAAACATAATTAATAGGTTGGATCTAACACGAAGCTTACTCTGTATAATTTGAATTTCATTAATTTTAAACCTCAGACAGCGCGCTCATGGGACTATCGTAATATTTCACGTTTATGCTCTCCGATCGTATAATATTTACGTATCGTCGCCTACGAGATTGTATAGTTTTATTTTTTGAGCGAACGAGAAATCAGATTATAATACGAATAAATGGTATTAAGTTAGATGATAGATAAAAATAACGCGTCGGTTAAAATTAAGCGATTAACAGAGGAAGTGGTGAGAGAGCAAACGTGAGAGTAAAAGAGATGAATTTTAATAAAATGTGATTAGCTGTCAGGCCAGTTACCACTGGGCACAGATTAAAATTCGTATTAATACGTAAGCAGGAATCGCTTCGCTACAACCCATATAAAATCACTTGGTCACTGAAGGTTACTCTCCTATACTCCTAGCACCATCATAACCTATTTTACGATATAGTGTGCAGAGATGTGAAGTTGGTTAGCCGAATGGCGCACGAACAAAAGCGGTAGATCGCCTAATATGTACCGTGTTTAATACTTGTAGAATGAATCACGACGGTGGTTTTCATGACATATTAATAGTTAACACTCTCCACCTATATATAATTATGGTAATGCTTCGAAATTCGTTGCAGTACACACTATTCCCTCTATTTCGCTCAGTTTTAACATATTCTGTGTGTTTTGCTCTTTTGGTCACGTGATACTACGTGATCCGATTTGAAATACGATAGTTTTAGCTCGTGGCGCTACTGTGCCATACTAAACTCCTAACTTGCCTGTTGTGGTCATACTCTCATGTGAACAATACGTTCAGAAATTTGCAGATAATTTAAAAAATAAAACAAACACACACACACACAAACTTCGTTATGAATATTCACCAAAATATCACAAAGGTAAAAATTGCTAAGACATAAGAACAGGTATAACCTCGTCTAACACGGTAATTAGGTTAGGAAGAAATGCCGTGTCTTTCGAAACTGTGTTATACAAAACGAAGAATGTAAAAATGGTGGTTCGGTTCCAGTAGCTAATAAAAGTACATATAATGATATTTCTTTATAACTGAATGAGATATGTTTGTTGAAACAATCGATAATTAATTGAAAATATCACATATTAATATTATTTATGTTAGATATAAAAACTTCATTGACTGTTTTTGTCTGAGAAGCTTAGAGTTGTTGCTCCCCTATAGCGAACAAATTTTCGGCTGCAAAGGGTTAATACTCGACCAATTAAAAATAGATTAAACATTTCAATATTTAAAAATTCCATACGCTAATATAACACATCAAATCACAATCGCTCGATTAATAGGATCGAATGACGGTGCTTGTATTCGAAAAATGATCATTGCATTCCATTTTGTACGGATTTCTTCAATTTCTCCAATTCTCGAATCGTGATATGGCGAAATAGCGTTATAGAAATACCGTGCTGTATGAGCATTTCGTCAATTCTCAAACCATGTTAGAGCGAATCCGTGTTGCAAGAATATTATGGAAATATTCGTATATAAATGTTTTATAAATGTCCAAAGCTAATTGAAGTATTTCTTTTTTTTTTTTTCAAATATTTTTAGATAGTCGAGCCACTGCGCATATTAAAAGACGAATAATAATTTCCATTTCTGCGAAATGACAGGTTTGGGGGAAAAAAGAGGAAAAAAGAAAAAAAAAAGAATATATATATATATATCGAACCTATTGTTCGTTCTCGATAAAATTGATGCTAGCGGTCTCTGTGGCTTCGGAACCAATTAATTTTTAACGGTGGTCGAGTCTAATTTGTTCGGGAAAATTACTCTCGATAAATTGGTCATCTATTCGTGGAGAATATCTCTCAGATTACCAAAGTCTCCATTTGTAATTTCACCGATTGATTTGTTATTGTTGCGAATGTATGCAAAGTATAAGTCTCTTATAAGATTAATACAACGATAATAAAAGTATGCAAAACTGAAAAATTGTTAGGAATCAAACGCGGCAACCGATTTCAACGAAATTCGAGAAATATTGTGCAATGGTGAAATCAATTATTTCTTTTTTTTTTTTTTTTTATCGCCGAACGCGCTACTAGATGTGTATCATTTAAAAATATGCTGCTAGAAAAAAATGTTGAATTGCTCGTATTAACTCGTGAAATATGAACAGTTGCATATTTAAAAAACAAGCGAAAGGAGAATGAAAAAGAACCAAGAGAAATGGAATTATGGAATTTATCAGGCGGTAGGAAAATTTATATTGCGGCTTTTAACGCGCTGTTAAATTTTTAGAAATATGGATTTCAAAATTGATGCAGACAAAACAATTCAGAATTGGTTCTGCTTTTCGCGGATATAAATATGATCTTTTCTTTATAGAGATTAAACGACGCGTAGAAAACAAATAAATAAATTATTATGTCCAAGAGATTGGAAATGCGAAATGTAAATTGACTTCTCCGTTTAATAGAGAACCAGAAAAGAAGAAATTCTTTTATACTTTACTTTAATTATTAAACGTTTATCAATACATATTCGATTGAAAATCCCATAAAAACAGATATTAATAGGTACAATAATTTCGTGCAGCTAGACTACTGAAATATGGCGCTGTGCACCGCCAGTAGAACAGTTTTAAATTTGTCGTCCTCAATCGCCACTACGTATGCATACAGCGCTGGCGTCGATCTTCGAGCGACGCTGCTCGATCCTTTCGATTCACCACGACGTATTCGTGCAACGCAGAGAACGCAAGGTTCATCTTTTCTCACTCATTACCCTGGCTCGACTTCGACATTTGCACTCGCCTCGGCTACTCGACGGTACGAGCTGGCTTTCATGCGGGGAACGTTCGACGAAAGTACCTAAGACGTGACTCAACGCCGTAATATTTCTTGGCAACTCAAACACGAGGATTTCATTCGGCGTGTAGTTTATCATTTATCATTAAATTCCAAGGTGGTTAGACCAGCTAGAAAAAAGGTTTGTGAATGCAATCGAAATACATACACACGCATTCCACGAAGCAGCCTCTTCTCATTCACCGACATAACCTCACACGAGTCGCGTTCCCCTCCCTTCGTTTCTCCCCTCTCTGGCACCGCCAATCGAACGCGTTGCTCCCGCCAGCTAGTGAGAAATATTGCTATGCATTCACAGATAATCGAGTTTCATCTCTTTGAAATTTGTTCCGCCATTTTTTTTCATTGGTACAATGTTGTTTTGATATTAAGCTTATAACGTATCTCCCTTATAAACGTACGCAGCATTTGTTATTCCGTTGTAAATGATTTGAAAAAATTTCACGTTGTGTAATCCTTCTGTGGTAACCTCGACGTTTATAAACATCGATCGCTAGCCATAGTTTTACCGTAACGTTTGCGAACAAAAGAAGTAAAACGTTTTCAATTTTGCGATGAAAAAGTGCCATCGTGTAACGGTTATGTACCATGATCTATTCGTACGTGCGAGCGAGTTAATATATACACTCTCGTGTGCACGTCTAACACCTTACCAAATCCTATATGTTTCTGCGCGTTATCAATGCGCCCCCATTTACGAAGATGCCCGAGTGAACTATGGTATCGGTAATACGGAGATGAAACGCTATTACCTATCTACAATACCATGCTTTGAAATTCACAGACGCCAGCTAGAATGTGTCCGCACAGAGAAAGATTCCGATGCATGCGAGATACTCGGGATCAAAGCAACGCGAGGCAGACCTGCTTGAAGGGAATGGATTGACGCTCCAGAGAGGGGGGGGGGGGAAGAGGGGGAAGAGAAGAAGAGAGAGGGATAGAGAGAGAGAGCGAAAACACGTTAGTGCGTACGCTCCTAGTCAGACGAAGAAACGAGAGAGAAGCATAGAAGCAGACACGAGAAAGATACATAGATACAGGCACACAGAGAGAGAGGATTTACCTCACCCTTAACCACGACAGTATACCCTAAATGGACTCGACTCTGTCGACAGAACTGCACGTATTTTCCACGGATGTCTATGACCCTACCACACGCAGTCAATGCTCGTAACGCACTAGGTGTAATGATCACGATTCAATGCGCATTATACGCTCATTAGCGTTCTCGTATCTCGCAAGGGTCGAATAGAATTCAACTTCCCTTGTGCATAATAACCAAATGCCGGGGCGGTCCCCTACGTGGCACCCTCTATTCGATAACGTCATATTATTTCCATCTAATCCAACGAATCGATAGACTAACCCATCCATCATTGTTAGGCGCAATCCACCAACCTAGATTCACTCGGATTCATTAGGAATGCTGGAGCCGAAATCACGTCTTGATAAATGTCAGGTCGGCGTTCCTGTTGATCTTCCGATCGGGCTGTGCTTGCCGCTCTCTATCGCTTCGTTTCGTCGGCGAGAATTCGTTTTTGTAGAGTCACGACGGTGATACATGACATCCGTCATTCGATTGTCTCCGCAAGGCGACGTTGGTGTCTAGTTCCAAGAGACTACCGTGCGACTTGTTTGGTCTTTCGATTCGAGGACGCGAGAGATATCGTCGGGGATATCGATACTCGTGCAACGTTCGAGGTTCGATCATTCTCGATAGCTTCTCGTTCGAAGGTTCGTATCATTCAGCAGAATACGTTTGTTTCAATCTCTACTCGATACTCATATTGAATAGCAATAATAATAGACCGATGGATATCAAGAATCGATACCTGCCAGAATAGTTTATGAAATTAGTCAAGTCTATTGAAACAAATCTATCTCCTCTCTAAAGATTGATAGGAATTGAAACGCAACCTAGATAGGTAGTCGGAAACCTCGAGATCTCTTTTTTGTTACAGAAAAAGAAACGTAACCGTTTGCATTGCTGTTGCGTAAAGTATCGGTCGGTACGTAAGAAATCGATTGGCAATGATACGACGAAACTGGCATTCGACCTGTTTACGCATGGGAACTAACCTTTTACGTGAAAATAACTGCGGCTGTCGTTGGATCGCGTCGCTCTTAAACTTACACTTTGGACGTGCATCGTGTATGATTCATCTACCGTGAATATAAAAGATGAAAGGAGTATTTAAATTAACCGTTTCAATGGTTGAATTCATTTCATCATTCTCAAATTGTCGAACAATGTCTGTATAACGTGAAATTGGTAACTTTATAGAAACTGAAGTTGATCAATTTGACTTGTCAGAGGCTTATCACGTTCTCCCCACTCTTCTCCCCTCCGTCGCTTAAGTATTCTTGGTGCATTGCCACTGTTTCTATCTGTATGTGGGAGAAAAAGAAAACAGCGTGATCGCGTTACGAATGTACGCGTCAGTGGCAAACAATTCTCTCGACGACGAGGTGACTCTGGTCGACGACCGTATAGTGTATTTATTGCGGTGAGCTAGACTTTCCTGGACTTTTCAATTGCCATATGAATGTGTAATGGTTATCGACGGACGTGCGCGAGAGACCCTCGAGAACTGTAACAACTTCGCTGTATCAAGCCAATTATGGTATTAATACTGAAAGCTTCGGCCCACGACCTATGGATGTGGGGAAATTCTCTCTCTCTCTCTCTCTCTCTCTCTCTCTCTCTCTCTCTCTATCTCTGGCAAGTTTACAAGCTAATGAAGGCGGAAATGATGCAGGCCTTTAGCGTACTTGAGCAACGACAAGAACAATACCCGCTACTTTTTCTGTATTTCTATCAATAATTCGTCAAAATGTCGTTTCCAGTGTATTGTGAATGGCAATGTGCCTGGAAACAAGTATTGTTGAACGCGATTCCCTTAACAGAGCTATTCAGGACCTATACAGAACTCCTCAATTATGGTGTTACCCTACCGGCTCCCCTTTTGTCTTTTAAAATATGATACCGCTATTTTTAGATCCTAACCTAACTTGAAATCGTTCCGCGCCCTAATATTTGCTGCGAAGATAATAAAGGTAAATCTAGATACGGAGAGATTATGGAAGAGGGTGCTGCCACCTACAACGTTGTTCTTTACAAAAAGTCAACGAAAGGTATGTACTTATATCTTTCTGTTGCTTCATTTCACAAACAAAAACGCAGAAACTAGAGATAATTCTACAATGACTGAGTATGATCGACTGATCCGGTGCGACGAGCTGGACAAAAGAAACACCGTTCATTCCATTTGCACGATGCTTCCTCCTCTCTCGTTACCAAACGCCGTATGTTCGTTTATTTTTCAAACGGAATTTTAAACAGCGCGTAAAAAGAGAATACATAAAACATCAGCTTTTTCGATCGGTATAACGCCGCACAGCCAAGGATCCGACTATGTAAATGTTATCTTCCTTCCGTGAGGCACGGCTGCCACGCCAAGTCATAAATTCGTGGAAACTCTCTGGAAATCTGTGTCAGGAGTTAAGAAGTAATCCCCGGCTGCGCCTTAGGGACGAGTCAGCGACAAGGACGTCGAGTACGCGGGAGCCAAATGCGTTTTAGGCAAAAACGAAGTTAAGATAGCGTAGGTAAGCCAGCCTTGGCCAGATTATGTCGTCAGCCTAGGCTCGTCCTGTCGTCGGCCTGGCTTGACAAAAGGAAAACGACCTCGAAATAACGATGAAAAGTTTTTCGAGCATCCTCGCCTATTTCCACGATTACCTGGCAGAAATTCTGAAAGAAGCGTAGACTCAGAGGGTAAACTGCAGGTATACACGGCCACGATACGTCTGAGGAGCACGCTCTATTGTGATTAGCTTTTAGCTCAAGCAGCTGCTGCTGCGTCTGGTAGTTGGAATGACCACCGATGGCGCGCTTCTCGCTCGAAATTAGGGGGAGAGTTCGATGGGAATCGGTAGAATAGAGGCGCTCGTGGCATCTAAAGTAAACTACGCTTCTGTGGTGCCATTACTCCATGCTGTTATTGCTAATCTTTTGAACCGAGATTTTCCAGCCCGTGGAGGACTCTATTTCTTTGTGTCACGTGTTTTCAGTTAGGTTTACAAGCGTCTGCGGTTTAGAAAGAATTCGCAATGACGTCAAAATATTAGCCCGGCTTTTTCGGAACGTTTCATAACGTGCTTGAGAGTCGATGTTTTGCGGAATGACCGGATTCGCTTCAACTTTTACCGACATTGTCATAAAATTCATGCGTATAACGTAGAGCTAATGAAAATTCAAGCGCGCATGTACGTTTCGTATAACGTTACGTAATGTACGGAACGTTATGTATTCGTAAAAGGTTTCTACAAGTGTCGGAACACTTTTATGAACTACCGTATACACTTTTCGCGAATACAATAGGAACAGTAAACTGTCTAACAGCATTACGATCCAGAATAAACGTTACAGTAAAAGCAAAGTGCACTCTCGTACAGAGTACAGCTCTTATACAGGGAATAATACCACATCCTACGTTTCATCCCTTGGCTATTGCATATTTGAAAAGAAAACTCATCGACCAGCTAACCTCCAAGTTTTTATTTTACTGTCTACAAATTAGTCCCTACAGGGACGAGTTTGGCCGGTGGCGCCACCAGGTTCCAGGTTGCTTTTCAAATTTTCAACTGGCCATCCAGTGCGTCGCTTTGAAAACCGCCTGTCCGAGTTTCACCGTGCACATGGTCTGACGCGTTCAACTTTTAGGGCTGCGTGTATTATGAATGAACAGCAGCAGGGTCGCCAACCATATGGCCGGAGAGGCACATGGAGAGCAACGCACAGAGTACCTGGACGAGAACAAGAGCGAGACGGAGATGGAAAGAGAGCGAGAAGATTGCACAGAGGAGTAGAGAGACGTAAAGCAGAAAGCGGAACGCCGACATGTTAAACGACCACGGGGGCGCAGTCAATGGCATCTTAGGGTCGTTTTATATAGAAATTTGACGTGCCGCGTAATGCAATTTCGGACGTGACAAATGGAGAGCAGGTGAAGCTAAGCGGCCTACCTAACCTACACGTGTAGCTTAAGCCGTACAATGTGGATTTTTCTCATATACGAAATAGCTCAGAAAAGAATTCGAACAACTTGTAGAAAAATTTGACGAATGTATTACGCAATATTTTCAAATTTTATTAGCCCTATGATAGCGAGTGTAACTTCGATATTTTCTAGAAATCACTAGAGTTTTAAATATCACTAGTTTTTCACTAGAACCGTGTTTAACGCTTATTACGTGTCTCAGTACTCGTGTTACAAACTTTTTATCAAATATATGTTGGCAGTAAATATCTGTAGCTTCTATGTACAGTTCCAAATCAACTTTGAACAGCGACATAATCAAGTAGTCGTGTCTCATTACGATGCTAATGAAATTTCAAAATACAAATTTTCTACGATAACTGTTGAAATACTTTTGTCAGCTACTGACAATGAAAGCATCTGCGACTCTTCAACGTGTCGAAACGATATGATATATGAAATCGCGCGCTACCGTGTCAGCGGCCATTATGGCTGTCGAAACCTGGTACGAGAAGAGGAATTTTTGAAACTGTTCAACCGTGTTCGATCATGGGACAGGGTCGACTACGGACGGCTGTTCGCGAAGATGTTTGTCTATTTTGTACGTGTGTCGATATGTTTGAGCGGGAATCAAATGGAATGGGATTGGTTCGCTACTGCAGTGCATCAATAGCCTTTGACACATCGAGTATGATTGGCAATCCTGATTCACGAAGGTATCGATTCGATAACATTTGTAACTTGAAAAGATCACTGTGTACACTAGCCGATATACTTTTAGGGTGGTGTTTGTAGGAACAGCGTTAAGGATGACGCCATCTCTCAACGTAAACCTATATATCTGTCTTTAGGACAAACAATGGGGTGGAGTTGGGCGTGGAAGAGATAGATGGTGGAACAGTAACAGGCAGTCGGCTACGATGATCCTAAATAGACAATTACTATCCAATGAGCTGTTATTTTTATTCCAATCGGGCTGTTTGAAAACAAATCTGTATAGAAAACGTGGAACAGTAATTGTTCACTATGGAATACTTGGCTTTTAAATTACAATGAAATTACATGAAATTCTTCACTGCAATTATGCTAGCCAAAGGCAAATATAAAACAGTAAGGCGATATTTAGCCTCAAAAAATGTATAAATTAATGGCACTATAAAAGACCCTGACCCGTAACACTAAGTACACATCCCTACCCAAATGGAATAATATTATAATGTTAATTGCACACAAATGAAGAGATCGCAGCACCAAAAAGAACCCACGTTTCGCAACGTATCGATGTGAACGAAGGAAGCAACGGAATCTGAAGCCTGTTTTACGTTAACGAGTAACAAGTATCACGAAGAAATGAATTGTACTCCGCGTTCATTGGTAAATTAACAATTAATTTAATGAAGGTACACAGCTCCTGTTTGCTGCGCACTCACGCGCCTGAGTTTGTGCGCGCGTTAAAAGAGTATAATACTCGTAGACGCGATGATTTCGTATTTCGGGGAATTTCAACCGGTTGCGGAACAGCAATTTTAATTATTCGAAAGAGACCCAACTAGGATCGTTGTAAATTCCACGCGAGAAGTAGCGCGTATCATACAATTTTACAAATATCCCTGGCGAAGGAGTTACACAATACAGGCGGCGAATATCTCTTTAAACGTGGCTTTCAGCGATGCGCTCGCTCGTGCTCGCGTCTCACGGGTGGATGTTCAACAAAATCGCTTTCTGTATTGAAGCATCTACACGATACGTATACATCGAAAGCTTTACGGTTCTTTCGCGTTTCCAGCGAGATAAGCTGCCTGATATTCGCTTATTTCCACGGGTACTAATCCACCATACTCTTGTGCTAAACGAGCTTCTACAGATACATACAACGTTCTGTGAGTCTCTTTCTAACAATTTGGCAATCTATGCAACGATTACATTAAGCAAAAATTTTTTCTATTCGATATGTATATATATGTCGGAGGTGAAAGGACATCCGTGCCTTTCTTTTGCAACGTTTGCGAAAGTCCCCAATAATTTTTATTCTAGCCGTACTTAAACAATAGAACTGAGACATAGCTGTTTATGAGTTGAGTCAATTGTGATTGCCCGGGATTTATGACAGTGAGTTTGGACGTGTACCTGACAGAGATATGAATGATATAATTAAATATCTTTCCTTAAAAACAAAGATTGACCCGAGGGATACAGAGAGGAGTATACAAAGGCAGTTCCACTTGGACTAAGTTCTACTTGTACCGTGGACAAGTACGTTGAGTCACACCCGAATCGTGGATCAGTAAGTCGAGTTCGACTTTAGACTGTGAAAGAAATCGCATTCGTCATCCCGTTGACCGTGGATTCGTCATCGAACCTCAAATCTTCGTCATAGACATCTCGATTATTCAATCAACCTTTGTAATACATTCGCTTCAATAAGTATCATCAGGTGTACAACAACGATGACCAACTCGCAAGGAAATTCTTTATACGCCCTGACTGACAACGTCTCTCTCTCTCCCCGATATATATATATATATGTCGGAGATGAAAGAACACCGGAGCTTTCCTTTGGAACTTTGGGAAAATCCCGTAATATCGTAATCTAGATTCTACCATAGCCGTAATTGAACAATAAAACTGAGAAATAGCTGTTTATGAGTTAAGTCAATTGTGATTGCCCGGGATTTATGACAGTGGGCTTGGGCTCGAAGTGACATAATGGGTCGCTGAACGTAGCCACGGTGACGGGAGGGACGTGTACCCAACAGAGGTATAAAATAATTGAATATCTTTCCTTAAAAAACAAGGATTGACCCGAGGGATACAGAGAGGAGTATATAAGGCAGTTCCACTTGGACTGAGGATTCAGCTAGAGAAGTTTTACTTGTATTGTGAACAAGTACGTTGAGTGACAACCGAAATCGTGGATCAGTAAGTTGGGTTCGACTTTAGATTGAGGAAGAAATCGCATTCGTCATCCCGTTGACCGTGTATTCGTTACCGAACCCGGGGCCATCGTCGCTAGTTTCGCGAGTGCTCAACCGCCGCGGTTAATCGTCACGATTGTAACACCTCCATCGCAGCAATAAACAACACCTGTGTTGTACCGCATCAATGGCTAATTCTCGTGAAGATTCATTTGACGCCCACAATCCTAATCCCAGCGCTTATCCGACATATATATAGTAAATACACTATATTATTTGTAGCTAATTTTGCATTCGGTATAAAGCATACACGTTGACACATACTTAAGCTATATTTCATCAGCGCTCCATTCGATAAGTATTAAACCTGCAAACTCGCTTTGACAGATTTTTCAAATTGATACTTTCCTGGTTACAGAGAGTGTAATATATTCGCTACGATTCAACCTTAAAGTTAGTGTTTTGTTTACTTAATTAATTCTCGTGAAGATTCATTTGACGCCCACCCCAATCCTAATCCCAGCGCTTTATCCGACATATATATATGTCGGAGATGTAGAGACATGGAGCATTTCTTTTGGAATACTTGGGCTCGAGGTGACGCAACTGGTCGCTGAACGTAGCCACGGTCTCGGGATGAACGTTTAACTTGGCACAAGAAGTTCCGATATTGAGGGACACGCTGTATTAACGGAAAAGCCCCGGCCAGGAGCAATGTCGGCTCTATGCAGGACTGCCTAGCAACGGTGCCTGGAATGTTGTTGATATTTCTAATCAATATGTAATTGACAAATGAGATTCAGGCAGTCTTTTATTGAGATCTCCTTGGCGAGTTTACGGATATCGGGGAGTCAGTCTAGAAGATACCAAGCGATACAGCTAACGTAATCTGCGATACAGAGAAAACACAAACTATTGTGCAAAGAGTTTCCCGTTGACCGTGGATTCGTTTGAACCCAAGAATATTGTTAAAGCGTTCGTTAAACTGTTTAACGTTAAACCTTGTAAAGTTATATCTATTCGTGTTAAACAATTGAAGTGTAATAAAATTTAGTTAAGTTAAACAATGGTGAATCCAAATGAGGAATTAATACGCGCTCACAACTCAAAAGACGATTTAACACAAAACTCCAATAATAATTCGACATATATAATTCGGTAATAACAATATGGCAGCAATTATTTTACGATATCACTGACTCATAATACGACATCGTTCGCAACGTTTTGAGTCGAGAAAATGTAAAACCAGCTACTCGTAGAAGGTCGTTCAAACATAGTTTTGCATTTGAGAAATGGGGCACGCTGCAGTGCCGTGGAAGTAAATTTAACAAAGCTGTAACGGCGATGACCCTCAAACAATCCGAAAGTCGCGCGAGAGCAGAAGTTATTTAAACAGGACCGGACTACCAAGATGTGTCCATTACTCTCTACACAAATTTGCACCGGCTAAACATGCTTGTTACTATTCCTTCGGCCTTGACTTGTTTGAAGGTCGCTTCAGTTTATTAGGCTTTCTTCGTCCTCTAGTCGAACAACGGACCTTAGCTTTAAATACCTTTCAGCAAAAAGCCTTTAAGACGATTCTCGTGAAAAGGCGTCAGAAAAAGCTTCGACACAATGGGATTCAAAGGCAAAATCAAACACCTTTCTGCATCGTACTCTGTGTATACCTGGTGCAAAGAATACGGTGAGGTTGTAAATTGAAGTATTAATTGGCGGCAACGATCGAGATTCTGCACGTCTCAGGAAATCAATTTGAATCGCTTGAATCTGAGATTGTGAAAGTCATCAATGAATTGCTATATTCAGGTGTTCAGTCGAATACAATCAGTCAACGCAACGATACTAAAAGAGTCTCAGGTCGTACTCACTCGTCGTTGTTCGTACAAACCTTCATTATTGTATCATCAAAGTTGTTGGATCGATTAAATCTATAGTAACCTGTTAATCGCAGCGTTATTTCAATTAATCACCCTTATTATCCCACAAGAAATAAGGGATCGTACGATTCGTGGCGTCGATTAATTGATCGTAACGAGAATTTACGACTCTCGTTGGCGCGCTTCTTCGAGATCGCGTCTCCCCGCGAACGTGCGAAAATACATCAGGGGTCTTTGAAAAAACTGGGTCGAAAAGTCCCGAACAGCGCGATAGCGCTTGCCATATTTGTTATTTTCATGAAATACGTCTGTATTATTATATATACGCGTATTGTTGCTTTATAGATATTTCAAGTTTTGTCCAATAACAATTATTCAGAAGATAACAACGAAATACAGAATTCTGGGACTTTCCTTGCTTGGGACTCAAACGGTTAAATATTTTCAACGGAAGAAACGACTCTAAATCGTTGAACTGCCGATCCTGGTTAAGACATTGAAGCTCCTTGTCTCTCGCTGCGTTTTAAGTTGTTAAGAGGCACATAAACTTTAGCGACGATATTAATAAAAAAAAAACTAATTTTCTAAACTTTCGTTCTACGTATTATATCTCTTTTACAAGCGATAATAATTTTCCAAGTTCTCATCCTATTTAGAACGACCTGGCAATATAGCCTACATATTCGCCAATACAAGTCTTGGATTTCCGCACAGTAGAATCGGCGGTCCACTGGAAGCAGGCAGCAGGGAAGACAAGGCGCGTTTAAAATGCGTCCGACATCGGTAGCTGGCGGCGTTATCGGAATTAAGTAACCGATGATTCACGTTCCGCCATGAAATACAAACAATGGTATCGGAATAACGACACGTCCCGCCTCTCTCATCGCTCGGCTATCTTGACCAACTTATTTGCATACCGGGCGGACCGACCGGTCGGCAGCCACCGCGAGAGCTGAATTTACACTTGAGAAGCCGCTCGAATTATCGTTTGACAAATTTCTTAGAAAATTGTCTCGTACACCGGGTCAGCCGGCCACTCGTGATGCTAATTTATGTGTGGCGGAAGCATCATTATGCGTGCCACGTATATATACCTGCTACCCGTATATATATGTGTAGGTGCATACAGGGTGTCCCAGAGTTTAACAAATTTAGTCAATTCGTTTTAAGGTTATGATTATAAAATGTTGCATGTATAAAAATATAGTGGCTTGCGTTAGTATTTGAACACCTTTTTTTTTTAATATATTACGCGTCTTACGTTTGCAATAAATATTTTGTAATTTCTATGCAAGCTTCCAGATCGGTTTGAAATTTGTCCGCCATAACCGTGACAATTGACCGCGAAATTTGAAACGTTTTTATAATATATTATATAACATAGGGTGATCCAGAGTTTGGTAGCCAAATTTTCTTACAACTTTGCGCGGGTATTTCAATACAGCGGTAAATTCAACTTTTCTTGTGAATTATACATTAACAGCAAATGATTACGTTGATTATAAACCTATTCTTGTCTTATAGCACGACAATCCTGACGAGTCGGCTATTGTTCCTTTTGCATTTTCTACTTTTATAACAAGCTACGTTTATAAAATACTTTTTTAAGGTTATAATTATAAAATGTTGCATGTATAAAAATATAGTGGCTTGCGTTAGTATTTGAACACCTTTTTTTTAATATTTTACGCGTCTTACGTTTGCAATAAATATTTTGTAATTTCTATGCAAGCTTCCAGATCGGTTTGAAATTTGTCCGACATAACCGTGACAATTGACCGCGAAATTTAAAATGTTCTTATAATATATTATATAACATAGGGTGATCCAGAGTTTGGTAGCTAAATTTTCTTACAACTTTGCGCGGGTATTTCAATACAGCGGTAAATTCATCTTTTCTTGTGAATTATACATTAACAGCAAATGATTTTGTTGATTATAAACCTACTCTTGTCTTATAGCACGACAATCCTGACGAGTCGGCTATTGTTCCTTCTGTATTTTCTACTTTTATAACAAGCTACGTTTATAAAATACTTTTTTAAGGTTATATTTCTAAAATGTTGCATGTATAAAAATATAGTGGCTTGCGTTAGTATTTGAACACCCTTTTTTTTAATATATTACGCGTCTTACGTTTGCAATAAATATTTTGTAATTTCTATGCAAGCTTCCAGGTCGGTTTGAAATTTGTCCGCCATAACCGTGACAATTGACCGCGAAATTTGAAACGTTTTTATAATATATTATATAACATAGGGTGATCCAGAGTTTGGTAGCCAAATTTTCTTACAATTTTGTGCGGGTATTTCAATACAGCGGTAAATTCAACTTTTCTTGTGAATTATATATTAACAGCAAATGATTTTGTTGATTGTCTTATAGCACGACAATCCTGACGAGTCGACTATTGTTCCTTTTGCATTTTCTACTTTTATAACAAGCTACGTTTATAAAATACTTTTTTAAGGTTATAATTATAAAATGTTGCATGTATAAAAATATAGTGGCTTGCGTTAGTATTTGAACACCTTTTTTCTTAATATATTACGCGTCTTACGTTTGCAATAAATATTTTGTAATTTCTATGCAAGCTTCCAAATCGGTTTGAAATTTGTCCGCCATAACCGTGACAATTGACCGCGAAATTTAAAATGTTTTTATAATATATTATATAACATAGGGTGATCCAGAGTTTGGTAGCTAAATTTTCTTACAACTTTGCGCGGGTATTTCAATACAGCGGTAAATTCAACTTTTCTTGTGAATTATACATTAACAGCAAATGATTTTGTTGATTATAAACCTACTCTTGTCTTATAGCACGACAATCCTGATGAGTCGGCTATTGTTCCTTCTTTTTCATTTCCTACGTTTATAAAATACTTTTATACCTGATCATACCCACAGAATACATCTATTATACCAAATTTGAAATCCTGGCACACCGTGTATATGTCTATATATGACAACACACTGGCGTGACGCATATTCTCGAAAGACGGGGTCTAGTAAGCTCTCGAGCATAATTCAACGGGTGAATGTTGACTACATCCATGGAAATGCGGCTTTTCAGCGTTTCACAGCCACTTGGACAGGGAAAATTGGAAATTTAAGACGACCTACTACCTAAATGACAAACCAATTATCTCCTATAAGCTTAATCCTTTCAAAGTCTCAATTAGCGTGGTATTCAGATATATGCTTCTTTTTTCTCTTGTAGAAATTTATTCGCTCGTGCTATGCATTTACCATTAATTTGGATTATTCGTCGTGTTTACAGGAAGCCCTAGCTGACCTACCTCATGCAGCTGGAACCTATTTTCCTCGAACGAGAAAACTCGGTGAACAATACAGTCGGCGGCAAGAATAAGTTGAATAGGTGGTGAAAATAAGGTATCCACGACGTTTCCTTAAATACGGTCTGTTTACGCGGATGTAAATGAGACGTACGTACCACGGTATATACAGTAGCGGGTAGAAGGAAATTTAAACGTAAGTAAGTACAATAGACACCACAATTTTGTCATGTTGAGTCATGTTGAAAAATAGCCAACAGAAAAGTCATTAATACACTCGCATGTACAAAGTTGCTTACGAATAATTATTGTTAATTACTAAGAGTTCTTGAAATTATTAACTACTTAACTACTTTGTAACAAATGAAACTTAATTATACCAATACAATGTAACGTTAGGACTAACTCGATGAAACTTCATTGATACCTACGTTCCGCTATCTGTCCAATTATTTTTGTCCCCGACTGTATCTCGGACACAGAAAGGACGACGGAAGAAGGCGAGCGCACCGGTTACGTTACAGGGTAATTTATCAGGGCACAAGATCTTCCGGTTACTGGTAGTGGCATGTAATAACGAAGACGACGACTGCATTGTATTTGTGTAATGGTTACATCGCGGACGAGAAATCTGTATGGAACGCGAACGTCGGTAAATATTAACTGAAATATCACGTGTACATGCGATCGATAAAGTATTCCAGTGATTGTAGCGAAAGAAGAAACGACGCAGAGACACGCACGAAGGAAAAAGAAAGCGTAACTGATTGCATCTATTCGTTGATTGTGCTTACAGGTGCGGCAAGTTGTGTGTCAGGCAAGGTAGAAGAGCAAAGAGCCGTAGAGAGTGACAAATTTTACGAGAGACGGGGAAAAAAGAAGAGACGGGAACATGGTGAAAGTTAGGAGAATTGAGGAGCAGAGGGAACGAGAGAGGGAAAATTATGACGGTAAAAAGAGATGGAGGGAAGAGAGAGGTTTACAGGGAGAAGATATTCACCTGTTCGATAATTTCGTAGCGTTTTGAACAGTCTGTTTGTTCTATTACATCCTGCAATATTCGTATTCAGCCGAGATTTAAACATAATTAATTTTCCACTTTGGAAAATACTGCGTCGCTAAAACTAATTTTAGCTGCGCACCAAGTGCATCTATTAAAGGAACAAATTTGTCAATAGAAAGAAGGTGATTTTTCAACGAGAAACATTTTATATTTTATATTCCGTATAAAAGCTAGGTAAAGAATGATCGACATTTATCAACCGTCTATTCCATCGTGTTTATATTCTGATAAATGAACACTGCAGGAGCCTTTCGAACGTACTTCAGGCGGTTCATTGGTAAGTTGGTTGAGTAAAACAAAGCGCAAAATAGCAAGCAAAATTATCACACGCTACCTGTATAAAGCGATAGATATTTCAACAGAAACAGATGTAGAGACACAAGGCAAGTTATCGTATGGAAGAATCGCGGTGTTCTATAATATACAACAAATTTAATTATTCTCTGCAAAGATCAAGATTGAATTTTATGATATAAAAGCTTAGGTGACTCGAATAAGTCTACCTTATCACGTATACGTCTATAAGAAAAAGGGAGAAACAGAAAAGTGGCAAGGACACGCAGAGAGAACGCGCATTACAATCGAGAGCGCAGCGATATGCATCGCGGCCGAAAAAGCTTGGAAACCGAGCAGCAGCAGGCTCAGCGGCTTAAGTGATTTGCATGCGCGACAGGTGCACACTGCGGAGTCGGTGTATTACGTGTTTAATTCACGTGTCTTGCATACTCGGCACTCCGATTCCACTGATTTCCATAATACAGCGCCGGGCGAGAGCGCCGCTAGATCCGAATGGATTTTTTAGCACGCGGAAACAGACCCCGCCGATCGTTTACGTATACGAAATGTACGCGATTTCTCGCTGTGACGCGAGTTTGCCGGAGTTTATAGTGTTTCAAATCGATGATCGCATAGGAGAAACGTGATGTAGCGGCACCTGACACAGTAGACTTTCCAACGGTTTCTGTCCCGTGGCTCGCTACACGAGACCCGATTTTTTCACACAAGAAGATCGCCAGTTGTCGTTATATACCGGTCCGAAGCGATACTCGGCGACCGGCAATTGTTAATTAGAGTCTTCGGCAATCATCAGCCATTCCAAGCTTATCCCGTGCATGAAACGCATCGCCCGAGCCGAACGTACAACTGCAAAGTCGCGAACCGCTATTGGTGATAACCGCGAAGCAAACGCGACAGTGTACCTCTCTCTGTTGAGTTACCACTCTGGTGTTCTTTTCTCCCACTGTCACGACCTACCACCTCAGTGATAAATTCGTCTTCATTGATTTTCTGATTTTTGTGTCGTTTGGTGATCGCAAGGTGGTATTATTATTTCAATATGTGTGAAGTGGGCGACGTCGTGGGTTCGCCAGTGACGGAAAGTTATCTGCGGAGCTCGAGTCGGTCGCACACTTCTTTGTTTTGTTGTTGTTGAACAGGTCGAGGTCACCAATTATGTGTTGTTCACGTCGTGGTAGTTCTAATTACTACTGGTGCAGGTGTCGCCGCTGGGGTACTGCTCTATTTTCCTTCGCCTTAAATAATCGTAGAAGAAAAATATGGAACTATGGGCGTCAGGATTCGAACCCGAGTGCCGAACGTTCGTAACCTAGAGGCGCTAACCACTGCGCTATCGTCGTTCGTTATTGTTTAGCGTCAAACGGCGGTATTTGTTGTGTCGAGTGCCGCCACATGTGTATGGTTAATAGTTGAAAGATTATGTTCGCACATAAGAATTCTGAAATTTAGTAACAAATGTATCAAGTATTATAGAAAAGAGAAACAGCTGAGACAGGGATATCTTTTAAGCATTGAATTTAAAGGGGCGACAAGAACACACATTTGATCTAAAAACCAAATAAAATGTATTGAGTTGCTTGACGCGTGAATGAATCTTAACATTGCTATGCAGCAAAGAAAAAGAAAGTATACGATCGGAAATGTTCCTTTCTCTCTATGGCTCCGATTGAGAATGATTAAACTTATGAGAAAAGCGCTATGGAAGAAATTAAAAGTTCGACTATATTACGTCTACTACTGTTCCTAGGATGAAATTAAAAAACAAGTGATTATAAAAGAAGTCGTAAATACGGACGACTATTTTTCAGCAGTAAAAACAACTTGTTGGAAGTAATTTTAATTTTCTACTCGCGGCGTCTGACGCGTCGTATCGCGGACACGAACAATACAGCGTCTTTTCTACAGGTGGCTTCTGAAAGGAATTTATACAGGGTAATACAGATTTGTGGGTAATTGTGTATTATATGGTAATGACGCGTTCTAAACGTTGCTGGAACAACCGTGAGAATGGTTACTGAAATAGCGTAACACAACGCTTATCGTGCACGCATGTTCTATAAAATCAACCGACTCCGACAGAGGTGTAATATTTCAATATTTATGATCCGCGTTGGCGCGCAACGAACCGCCTATTTGTCACCGTTGGAAAAACGATATTATCTTTAGTGCCTTCCTCGTTGCTTTTCTACATATAAATTCATCGCTGAAAAAAAGCGTGAAAAAAGACCAGTACAAACAAACGTGGAATGCAGAGGGGAAATTTATCAAGCCCGTGTGTACTCGTGATTATTCAAAAAATGGGAGATACACGCGATTGTGCACGCATTAACGGGGAAACGGTGAGGCGATGCACGTGATCCCCCCGTTTCTAACTTCTAACGACCGATCCCCGCTGTTCAATAAACCGTGTACACGTGTACGCATAGGTAAGTATACGCATGTATACGTGTGAGTGTGCGCGGCTGAAAGTCCATGGGGTCATCCAATGGTACGGGGTACGAGGCGTGGAGAGTAAGGGGGGGAGAAGAGAAGATACCAGGATGCAGCAACGCTTGGAATTACGTTCTTCGGAATTAACGTACCGAAAACTCGTTTACGTGTTTTCTAATTACTGTGTGGCAGAAGGAGTCGAATGAAACCGATACAAGGGGCAAGCCTTCTCGTGAGAATCGAGAAAACGATAGCTTTGGACCTCTGCACCCTGCGAGACTTTTTTTTGCACCGCAAAATATCCTTCGCTCCACCACCGTCATACTGACTCGTCTCTCCACGGTTTCGAACGGCGGGTTACGCGAGAATTTCTCTCGAGGTAAAACCAACGACTAGTAGAGATACATAGATTGACGAAAGTATTCCAAGCATTTGTGGACTTTTATGAATATTTTATGGGTGTCACGCGAAATGTTTTGAAATCTGATTAGCTTTGTAATATATCAGGAATTATTAGGTCATCCCATAAGTTCGTGCCGACTTTTCTGTATACATTTCATGTGTCGATTTATAAACATACGGCGATCAGGGACCAATGCACTTGAGCTTGGCTGATCGAGAACAGGCTGGAGCAGATTTTCGTGGGTATAAGATCGTAATATAGTGAACACAGTGACTTCTAACAGGAAAAATCACGAGTGAAATGCGTATTCATTTTCGACATCTCACGTTATATGAATTTCGGAAAGGAAGTTCTGTAACAATTGCCACGAAAAACATATGTGCTGTTTACGGAGAAAATGCGCTTTCATCTCGCACCTGTAGGAAGTGGTTCCAACGTTTTAGAGCTGGGAATTTCTGTTTAGAAGACGAGCAACGCTCCGGCGTCCTCCTCAGACAGACGAGGATAAAATTCGGGATCTTGTTGAAAAATCACGAAGTTTGGCAGTTCAAGAGATGTCAAATGTTCTGAAAATACCCAAGACAACGATTCATAGGTGTTTAAAAAAAATGGGGATGGTGTCAAAGTTGAACGTTTGGGTGCCCCGTGAACTTACGGAACGGAACCGTCTTGAACGAACGACAGCGTGCATGTCATTACTTGCGCGTAATAAACACGAGCCATTCCTTAAACGCCTGGTAACTGGTGATGAAAAGTGGATACTTTACGAAAACCCTGAACGGAAACGTAGCTGGTCCCAACGAAATCAGCCACCTCAACGCTGTGCAAAACCAGGGTTACATCCACGTAAAGTTCCTTTGTGCGTATGGTGGGATTATAAAGGAATACTCTATTTCGAACTTTTATCTAGTGGTGATACCATTAATTCGGACAAATATCGCACTCGGTTAGAAAAATTAAGGGAAGCACTAGCTGAAAAACGACCAGGTTTAGCGAATAGGAACAACGTTATCTTCCATCGCGACAACGCTAGACCGCGTGTCGCGAAAAGCGTTACAAAAAAATTGTCTGAATTTAATTGGGAAATTTTACCACATCCCCCATATTCCCCAGACATTGCCCCATCTGATTACCACCTGTTCGGAGCATTACAACCCTTTTTAGTAGGTAAAACATTTGAAAATATTGACATTCTCAAAAATAGCTTAGAAAATTATTTTAAAGAAAAACAAGAGAACTTTTATCGGGACGGAATAATGGCCCTACCAGAAAAATGGGAAGAAGTTGTACAACAAGAGGGGGATTACATTTTTTCATGAAACTGAAAGGTACGTAAATAATCTTAACATATATAACCGCTCGAAAAACGGCACGAACTTATGGGATGACCTAATATCATGATTACCACTGGTGTATCAGCGAATAATTAATAATTCATTAGATCATATTAATAAATTTCAATATCTACCGGAACCATTTCGTATATGGTAATCCGTTTAAGACCAATACTCATGCTGTATATAAATTTGCAACTAATATCTTGTAACTTTTACTACATCTTTACATTCACTTCAAATTTGACCAACGCAATATCATCACAGTCGTTCCTCTTCCATGCTAACGAAGTTTCCAAAATTTTTATTTTTTACGATATATACGTCATGCATAAAAGTTCTCTGTAGTAGGTGTTCACATATCTCGGTAAGCCAATCTAGGTGCAGGAAAGATACACAGACGGTTAGAAATCAGCTAAACATGAACGATCGGTTAAAGGTCAGCATGTTAATTAACATTTAACCGATCGCGAGCGTTTCCGTGCGAGAAAACATGGCAACAAGCCAGCCAGTTTCGCGCCAGTCACGTACCCCGTGTGTTGTATTAGGTAAAACAATCGCGCGTGAACGTGATTGATTTCGGAATAAGCTCACTGGCCCATGGTCAGCCCACGATTTTCTCCGCTCGGTCGATAAAAATATATTTCCGATGACTTTCCGTTACCATTAGTAGTTACATCGGTACACGCAGTGGTTTCGATTCGATGCGAAGCCACTGCATTGCGGTTTACGAATTAACGCGATTCTTTGCGCGAAATAGTACCGGAACCGGGGGAAAGGCGGAGAGGGAAACTTGAAAATATTTCGCGAAAACTGTCAGAGAGGCGCGCGCGCCCCTTTACATTTAAATGCGGCCAACGTGTTGCGTTGTTCGATGCTGAACGAAAGGGCAAAAGAGAAATACGATGATGAGCCTATAAAAAATTCAAACGGGTTAACTTATACACGAGCGCTAGGTATTCGCGGAATCTATTGAGAATGTTGCAATTCGCACGATGCTAAATGCGGAAGAGCCGCCTATGTTATTAGCTTCAATGCGAATTTCACCTGTCCGTGTGTATTTTATTCTTCGAAAGTTTATAATGTGGATAATATGCAATAAATTGACGAAAGTTACGAAAAAGACGGAGTTGAGTATAAAATCGAAAGATTAAGCAGTTTCGTCGTGTACTATAAAATCCTTTATATATGCGATGCGATATGAAACTGTAATATACTTTGCTATAATTTAATAAAACTTGAAAGAAACGAAAAAAAGACTGTAACTACATAAAAGTTTACGCCAAAGTAAATACAAATGTACGCGCGTTATCACCCGCGGTTGATAACGCACGGACCTACGAGTCCTATGACTCGTAGCAAAGGCGCGTTATCGTGAGAACTAAACGAACCGGACGGGAAAAAGCAGATAGAGAGAGAGAGAAATAGCACCTGTAATATCGTGGCATCGAGTAAGAAATATATAACCTGCGCGGCGTAATACCGAATATTCGTACAAAAATGCAAGAACGTAAAGGGATACTTGACGCGAGTCAATATTATTGCACATGATCCGGTTGCGTGGAATAACCGCGAAGGACGCGTGGAATGCAAAGTTCACGATACCGAGGGCACGATTGAAAAATTTCTAAACGGATCCAGCATCCAACATTATGAAAAGTTTGCCTCGGTATAGTCGGCTATATACGATTTCCTTTTCCCCCCACTGTCCGCCGCTAGCTGCTTCGCAGCGCCTCTTCCTGGATTCCTGGCGAGTCTCGTCAAGTTTTAATATGCGCGCCTCTCGCCGGCTGCATCGATAACACGTCCACGATACATATAGAAAATAGTAGGGAAACGCTCGTTGGCCCGTACAAGTTCGAGCAAACTAATTGTACGCGGAGCATGAAAGGGGCAGGCGAGGGGGGACTGACTAGCCAATGTTAGATAAGGACGCGGAGACACGAGAAAGAGCGAAAGGAAGAAGAATCTTCGTCGTATCCATACAACGAGATTCCAGTTTCTTCGTTAGTCGCGAAGCGAATCGCTTCGAAGAGAAAGGCAGAGGCGGTGGGGGGAAGAGGAGGCTACGGTTGGACGAAGAGAGATAGAAACAGAGTAAGCAAAAGTCGGAGAAAAGAGAGCGAGAGGCAAAGGGCTCTCCGTAGAGGCGAAGGCAACAGCCTAACTCGTTGGAGGTCGGGTCGAATAATAAAATAAAAGAGTATAGTGGATGGGGTGTAAGGTGGTGGCGTGGTAAAGGTAGAAGAAACTTTCTGGTACGGGTATAGAACGCGATGGGGGCCCGATGGCCGGCCGGCGGCCCGGCGCTGCTAGAAAAAGATGCGTGGCCAACGAATCGAGCTTTGGCCCGAGGAAGAAAGAAACACAGAGAGGGATATCCGACGTTGCCACATGCTCACTGAATTTCCGACCGGTCAAATATAAAGGCCGTCTTTATAAAGACCGCCCCGCGGTGTGCGCTTGGCCTCTCTCTTCTTCTGTACTATGCAACCGTGCTTTCGAAACTCGCATCAAATTCTTGACGTCTCATTAAACATCGTCAGATTTCAACGAGTTAAACGGTGGGCGCTGCCCCTAACTCGCCCCCACACATATACACAACAGGCGCGCCTCGTGCTGCACGAGAAACGCGGCGGAGTAACGAACTTCTTTTACGCTGAACCCCCTCTCTCTATTTATATTTCTCTTTCTATGATTATTGAAAGCTGTCCTTTAGCCGCGGCCAGTATGTTTACTTATCGACCGCGAACTGCTAAGCGGCGATCGAAATGCCCCCAATGACTCCTTTCGGTCAATGGTCTGATGGTAAAGGGTATAATGCGTTTCGTCAGAAACTTTTATCGTCACGCCTGACATTTACGACATCCTAACGAACAACCGACCACCGGCCAATCGCTGTTATTATTTCGATGTACGATTCGAAGGAGAGAGAGAGCTTAATATCTAGAATCGTGGTGATGCGCCCACCCGCTGATAGGACGGTTCTTTGTACACCTGTTGTTTCGGTGAAACATACTTTAGGTGGAGTCTTTATATCCTCGTATATTCCTTAACGTTCGAATAATTTTTAATCTTTTTGACACTTGGTATAATTTAAGACGCTTTGATATTTCTTTATTTGCGAGACTACTTAGTAAATTAGATAAACACGCTTGACAGTAGAGACCGATAGGTTATGTTATCCAGTGTCACGACTAAATCGATATGAAATGTCATTTTTTAACATAACCTGTAACACATCGATACATTAGTCACATATAACATAAACCGTAATATCCAATGTCCATGTCATTTGAAATACATATTATAATATACATAGTACACATAATAATTTATACATAACCTTTAACTTCTTTAACGTAGTAGCCCATCAAATTCAAACTTCAATCATCGACAATTTACCCACACTTGCGTCAATAATATATGTATAATACTACGAATACTATCGGTGCGAGGATATTATTGATCATTTGCCGAAACTTTTTATAGAACCTACTAAATTACAAGGTGACAGGTTGGCCATTAAAGTATTAAAACGGCCGATCGGTAAACTTCACAAATCATGCCGGGATTAAGCGCTACTTCCAGTAATACGTTATTACGGGCCACGTGATTTAGAGACACCGTGGCCGCATCTATATACACACTAAACAGTCCTAGACTTAACAACGAACGCTTGACCACAAAGCTACCCGTTGAGAAATCTCAACTATTAGTGACCAGGGCTAATCTCTATCGCCGGATTTATTGCTCGTATCAATAGGGGCTTCGGTTTTAATCGCGCTTATGCATAAATCACGGCAGATTAACTGAAGACTCGCCGGGTGGAGGGGAGGGGGAAGCGTGCGACGGAATTCGAGAAAAGAAGGTCTTGAACGCGATTTAACACAGCCAGTACACATAGGGTGCGCGCAATCGACGTCAAAAAGTATTTCACGAGTGGATCTCTCGTCGAAAGTATTCCAAGCGTCATTTCGAGCACAGCCTCGTCATCCTCAACGCAAAGTATGTATGTATGTACTTCGTACAAACTGATCGATAGCTGCTAGTCTTTTCATCGGCGAGCTTTAATTAATATTTACGCGAGATCCCTCGAGCTGGGATATTATTTGTTCGAAAAGCGATTCAAATTATCCTAATATAATATTTCCCGTATTTTCATCGCGAGATGCTAATTTTGAATATACATGAATTTTTCTCGGACATTGAATTTTTCGTCTTTCAAACGTCTGCTTTAAATAGTTTTATTCGACACGGTGTTGTTCGTAGAGAAAAATTCTGTTGCTATCGATATAGTCGAAATTTATCTAGTTAATAACCTCCGGGAGGGGAGGAACGACGGACGAAGCGGCACGTTGTCACTTTGCACACAACAAAAATCGATCCTCCGACTAACCTTTTGAACTTTACACTGGACGGAAATCGTGTTATTTTTGTTCAGAGTATCCGTAGTTAAAATTGATTCACAGTTGTAGCGTGTAAATACGTGTTGCCATTGAAGAATTTATTTTCGCTTTCGACATTCGCAAAAGTTTCGTCGGTACGAGAACGTCTTTCCAATAATACATCAAGCTAGCCATCTTCAACGTTTGATCACCGACGGAAGAATTTTCCTAAGCAACCCATAGAAAGTAATATTTTCCCCCAATAGAATATCACAACGGAGTTAAATTATTTATAGAAAATTGAATCAAAAATCCATCCCGCGAAAAATTACCAGCACTCTCGCACGATAATTCGTACGATCGAAAAACTCCACCCTCGACCGCGCACCGACGACTGTATTTTCTTCCAGTCGCGGGGAGACGCGCTAGCGCGTCAACGGGAGTCGTAAATTCCCGTTACGATTATTAATCGACACCACGAACAGGTCGATCCCCTATTTCTTGTAGGGTAATAGGGGTGGTTGTTTTGTAATAAAACTGGACTCACAGTGTTATTGATAATTATATATTTATTACAACTTACACCGTTACAGCATACACTTTGCGCGAGGAACATTTCCGGGCGTCTCGACGATACGCGTTTTGTCAGCGACGCGTGCAAAAGTTCTACCGTCGGTGCTACGAGGGCCGCTGTCGCGTATTACAAGCGCGATCGAAAACGGTAGGCAAATACTTCAATTGAAAGTAAAAGCCAAAGTTGTTTCCTTACAAGGTTTCGTTTTCAAAACACCGAATTTTGAGAAGTAATGAGATAAACATTACACAACTGATAATAGGTGTATCGCAACAGTCGAGTCATTTCATTAATGACTTAAGATTCACCACTTTTGAAACAGACTCTAAATCCGACAATAAATAACGCATGCGTTTAAATTTGGAAAAATTATTATTTCCTTGCAAGGTTTTGTTTTCGAAACACTGAATTTTGAGAAGTAATGAGATAAACATTACACAACTGATAATAGGTGTATCGCAACAGTCGAGTCATTTCATTAATGACTTAAGATTCACCACTTTTGAAACAGACTCTAAATCCGACAATAAATAACGCATGCGTTTAAACTTGGAAAAATTATTGTTTCCTTGCAAGGTTTTGTTTTCGAAACACTGAATTTTGAAAACTAATGAGATAAACATTACACAACTGATAACAAACAGTCGAGTCATTTCATTAATGACTTAAGATTCACCACTTTTGAAACATACTCTAAATCCGACAATAAATAACGCATGCGTTTAAATTTGGAAAAATTATTGTTCCCTTGCAAGGTTTTGTTTTCGAAACACCGAATTTTGAGAACTAATGAGATAAACATTACACAACTGATAATAGGTGTATCGCAACAGTCGAGTCATTTCATTAATGACTTAAGATTCACCACTTTTGAAACAGACTCTAAATCCGACAATAAATAACGCATGCGTTTAAATTTGGAAAAGTTAGGTTAGATTATATCTTTGAAACGCGATACGTAGCCTGATTTGTCTTAGGGGTCTCGTTAGTGTTAACGGAACAATGACAATGTGGAACAGCCTTCACAAAATTGATCTTGAAGAATAAATATATGTATGTTACAATTAAGTTAGAATTACAGAAATGCTTTTCATTTTGAGATATGTATTACGTTATAAAAGCGAAGCAGCCGTGAAAGACGGCAAAAAGCGAACAGAAAGGTAAAAGCACAATACGATTGTTGCATTGATGAATTATAAGCGGCAGTTTTAATAATAGCGTATGCACGAATACGCCGATTCTGAGCGCGAGGCACGTGCTTTTCTTTGCAAAAATGGCGGAAAAGAGCGGTGGAGGGGGGCACCTGTTACCATCGCGATACATACATTATTTCGCGATATCCCGAATGATCCCTATTAAAGCCGCGAAACGGGTCATTCACGGTTACCGGCGCGCGTTTATGCTTTCCGGGTAAATGGGATTATCGTGGAGTACGTTTGTTTGCAAAAGAATACGCCCATCCGTGGTAACCAGTGAGAAACGACGGAGGAACGCACCTTCGAAAACGAATAACCAAAGCAATGACATGAATGTTGCCTCTTATATTTAACTCGCGCGACGTTCAATGAGTATATTTGCTTTTATAAATATATGCGCGAGTGATTCTCATAGGTATATGCCGCATCGATACAACAGGGAAAGGATAAAAGGTAACAGTGACCTTAATACGCGACGAATGAGACGAAGATGTATCCACGGACGCCTCTTTTCTCTTCATTTCTTGTTTAATGTCATGTACAAGGTTATTAGCGACGCTATAAATGAGTGTACCATGGGAGAGAAACAGTAGCATTAACATTACACGCGTTTGTACTATATAGAGTAATTTGATTCGAATTGAGATGGATAGCTTAGCATCTAATGTCGTTCGTGCGGGCAGAACGTTTGCAGCAATCAGGTAGGAGAGAGGAAAGAGGTTACACCCTGTGAGTCGGTGCGCGAAAGAATGCTCAAAAATATTTAGCAACAATAAACTAGAACGGGAAGGGTGGTGCGACATCTTTTGCAGCGTGATGGTAGATCTTCCGAAATTGATCGTGCTTCGCAACGCGCATACTCTCATTACTACTTGCATATGACAATAAATGGACTTTTCCCCCATGGGAAGTATAGACCGTACATGTGCGAACGATTGGATAACAGAAACACAACTTTGCCATCTATGGACGAGTACGAGTTTTTCGAACGTAAATCATCGAATGGTGGTGATGACAACTTAGAGAAGATTGTTTTTATTCAGTGAGAGAGACTGAGAGTTAAGGGTGCGTCTAGTCTTAGGCGAAAGTATCGATGGATAGACAAGAATCTCTTCTGTTCAAACGAACACAATGTACACATACACTCGTTGTGAATCTTAATACTAATAGATTGATCGAAATGACTAATTCTTAACATTTCACGCAAATCTGATAGATTTATAGCAAGACAAATTTGACTTGGGTTTTCAACGAGTTTTTGTAAAGTACACGGATAAAGGTCTGTTGGTTCCCCCGTACTATGTATTTTTCAACATATCTTTCACTCTGATTTCTTTATTCTAAATTTCATACGTTAGTCGTAGATACTTTAGTTCTAACGCTAAGCCACCTCGACATACATATACGCACGGTCGTCGACATCGTGTGGTACGGTTTCATTTAACTATGCCGTAGTACTCACCGATGCTACGTCGCGTGCCACAAGGGTAGAATCCAACAGACAAGACGAACAAGCAATATTATCCAGTAGTGGTCGACGATTATTAGGTGACCGGCACTATGATGCACGCTCGACAATGGCTGGCACACATTAAGTACACTGATGCACTACTTGATGTACACGCACTCTTCACCGGACAGAAGCCACCGATCGAGACGAAAGAGCGGCAGTTCGGCACACACGTATTATTATATGCACTGACTGTTGACCGGGCTGATAAGTCGTTCATTGATTAGCCAGCGTTTCAATAAAAGAATTCGCGAACCGCCTCACCTCTCTTGCTATCCTAGGCCCACGGTGGCCATTACACTCGCCGCCGCAACGAGAGAGCGTGTTTTGCTTTTTTCCAAGGGGACCAACAACTCGCCCGCTCCGAGGCCGTGGAAGCGACTGTTCTCGGGAGATTCGCGGTGCGGTCTCATCGACCAATCGTGGACCAGCTTTCACCGAGCGCCATCTTGCCCAGCCGAACACAAAGGGGCCAAAACCCGAATGTTTGCGTAAACGTCCGAACCTTAACCACCCCTACCTACCCGATCGACGTATCTCCTCTGGATTTTCTCATCCCTAACTTTCAATACAGATTTTATTGTAGGATTACCCGCCCCTCTCCTTCCTTTTTCCATAACGTATCAAACCATTTCGAAACTAAGAATCGTATTTTCACCGACGAATCTTCAACAACGATGTCGTCGCATTGTTTACTGTTCCTTTTGAGGGAAATTGGAAGCGTTAAACTTTATTAATTAAGCGTTTTTATATTAATTAAAGAAACTTTCAGATGTTTCGTTGGTTATATTTTTCAAGTATTTTGCAGTCTCTTCTTTAAGAGCGAAAAGCTTTAAAGTAATCACGTTGTTAAATGTATTAGTTGAAATTATAACCTTTAAATGAATATTACTGTTTTAAAATGTTGATAATCATTTACCAGTAAGTTTCTTGATAATATGCTTCCAGGTTGTATAAAATATTTAATATGAGAAATGTTAAAAAGAGGAAGGTGTTAATGTTACAAGCCTTTTTAAAATAGTAGTTATAAGAATACTACTAGCGCCATCATTGGGGGAGAATTGGAGAATCTACTCGGTCGATAATGTTATGATATTAAGAAGTGATGCAGAAACACGTGAAATTTTTGAGGTTGTGCTCTGCAAGGTTAAGTTTGTTTCATTCTTATTCTCGATTGCATTTGTGCTATGTGGAATCTAATTTGGTGTAGTTGTTGAATAATTTTTTATCACAACTGTTTCGTTGATATTTATGATTGTATACTCTTTCTTATCGCCAATAAATAAAAAGTTAATATAAATAATCGTTAAACAATGGAATCAGCAAGTGAAAACGGAAATAAAGTATGGACTGATAGCGAAAGGTTAAAACTTGCTTCAAAATTAGACGCTGAACTCGATGAGTATATTAGTAATTTGGAAAAGAAGAGCTATACTGAAGGATGGCCAGAAGATCGCTGGGAAGAGGAAATGGAAAAACATCCATTTTTCATGAAAAAGACGCCGGAACCTGGAGAAGAACTTTCTCCATTGATGGAAGGTTTACAACAGCTCAAATACGGGGAAGATGAGAATACACCTGAGGGTTTGGATTTAATTTAGAGTTAATTTATTCTTATTTAGTCTTGCAATCTTCTAATTTAACCTTGGAATATCATAACAGAGTACTATATTCTTGTTCGGTATTTGTTTTAACTATTTCTAAGGAAGATAGTAACTTTTTGTTATTTTTATACAAACACCAAGAGACTATTCAGGAAATTTAAACCTATTTAAAGCGATTGTTGTTTCAATAATAGTATGTTTTTCAGTCATCTAGACTCTATTTTTATTCATTTTCGCAATTAAAATATACGTTTCCAGCATTACTGAGATTGCAGGGTTAACAGTTAATTTAACGGTATAAATGTTTATATAGATATTGGTAGTATTACATTTGCATGTGTTTTTCAGAACTTGCGAATAATTATAAGGAAGATGGAAATTTCAATTTCAAGTATAGAAATTATAGATTAGCTATTCTGAATTACACAGAAGGAATAAGAACTAAATGCAAAGATATTGACTTAATGGCTCAGCTTTATAATAATAGAGCTGCTGCACATTTTATGTTAAAAAATTATAGGTATATTTGATATCACATATATTTTAATATTACAGTCTTGTTCTAGCTTTATGAAGATTATCTTTTATGTAAATTATAGATCAAGCTTAAATGACTGCAAGCTGGCTTTGAGGTTAAAACCAAATTACATAAAAGTTTTGAATAGAGCAGCCACTTGTTGTTTTCATACAAGAGATTACGAACAGTGTATTAACTTTTGTGATCAGATACTCGATGAATCCCCTACTGACAGGATAATATTACATTTAAAATCACAAGCAGTAGTTGAAGGAGTAAGAATGTCCATACTTTAGTGCATATAAGATTGAGAAAGTATTTATTATGTGCAACTTATATTTGAATATTTATAGGAACGTCTGAAAAGAGATAAAAGAAAACGAGATAGATTAGAAAAGAAATTAAATAAAGAAGAAGAAGAATTACTAAATGTAATAAAAGGGAAAGGTGTTAATTTAGAATCGATCGGAGAGAGAAGAAATCCAAATTTAGAAAACCTAGAACCTCAAATTCCACAAATGGTGCAATCTAGTGTTCACTTGGACGCACAAAATAAACTCATTTGGCCAGTTCTGATTTTATATCCTGAAACAAAGCAGACAGATTTCATACAAAATTTTCACGAGGATACATTGTATGCTTTTGTATCATATAAGAATCTCATGTTATACAAAAAATTAAATGTTATTTCACATATATTAAATTTATTTATTCAGGTTGATAGAACAATTAGAACAGCTGTTTAATGATCCACCCGAGTGGGACTCGTACAGGCGTTATACTCCTGAAAATATAAATGTTTATTTTGAGGATAAAGATAAATGTTCTCTGCATGAAGTGAACGTCCATCAGTCTCTAGGGCAAATATTGCAGCACGAGCGGTAAGTTCATGAATTAAAATACAGGAAATTAAAAACGCAACCACTTATGAAATAAAAAATTTCAGATTTATAGTTCGCGGGGGAACGCCGATGTTTTTAATATTTGTCAAGTCCAGTAAGGCGGAGGAGGGATTTTTAGCTATGTATACGTGATATAAATTATCGTGTACATTGTTCGTAAACGGGTTTATAAAGGAGATCTACGCATCTATTAATATAATTGTAATTAATTATGTAAACTCGTATAAATTGAAGAAATAAAATCCAACCCAAGATCCGCTTTAATTATTTTATATGTTTTCGTGTCTTACATAGATTATTTTCATTTTTATATTTTCAAATTTCTCATAAATTTACAGAAATTTATAGTCTAGCAATAATTATTAGTGCCCTTATCAAATCAAGTTTAAAAAGCGTTTCTCCTTATTGAATCAAGAAATGCTTTTGTACATTCTTTTACGAAACTTTTTACAAAAGTGGCGCATGTGGGTCCCACTTCATATTAACCGTAGAAGGGACCGATACAGGTAAGATAATTGATCGAGCAGTGGTGCCACCTGTAGCCTGTAACACCTGCCAGAGCCAGATGGGCATAAAGACTCGGGGCCTCAGTCAGAAATTCAGTTCAAGAGACGCTGTAGAACGTGTGTGTGCGTCCCGAAGCGGTTATTACTCTTCTAATTGTTACGACCAAATTGTGCTAATATAGTGACGAAAAAGTGTTGTGCCAGAGACACGATCGAAACGATCGGAAATCGGTCCTTTATCGGTGGATGCTGAAGGTTATCTGGTTCAAGTTTGAATTGTGAAACAAGGGGACCTTTACAGCGTGGGAGAGAAGCGGAACGGGACACAAACGATGCCAAAGCAATGCAGGCAAAATTTTGTACTTCTTCATTTTTTTTTTTTCTTCAATCGATCTTTTTATAGCGGTTAATTGTTAGTATATTTACTAACAATCATTTTTTTATTTTGTTACTCATATTTGTCTTGCATATTTTACAAAATGAAAAGTATTCGAATTCCTTTTCACGAACAGAAAATTTCAATTCAGACTTAAATTGTTCAAGTTTCATCTGATCTCAATTTGTGGCACGAAACGGAAGTTCATTGAACCGCTAATAGGATCTGCGATTTCAGTTTTCAGAATAACGGAGTTGGTTAAAAATATGTATAATTTTTGCGAATAACGTAACTTTTTTATATTAGCAAGAGTAATTTCATTTTTATAAAACATGCCGCGAAAATTTCGTTAACTTTTATTACCATGCCGAGAAAGGAGAAAAATTTTGTTAATCACGTATGCAGATTCGTTTTAATTTTCGGCGTAATGTGAAATTGCAGTTGCATAGAAACGGTGAATGTTGCATTGCGTTGATATCGATAAAAATCACGCGTATCCGGGTTTAACAATTTTTAAAAACTACGCGCCACGGGTGAACGAGTGGAAAATAAAGAAAGAACGCATTCACGGAGTGAATCAGTGTCAGATACGCTACAACTGACGTGATGTTATTAGTACATACCGATGAGACAATGGCGCGTGTTAAATTATTCATGAGGTCATTGTTGCATCGTAACGCAGATTCAAACGTCGAGCAATTTGAGGTGTGATGAAACCGCTGCGTTTGACTCGACGAAATTCGATCGAAATTGCCAGTAAATTCTACCACGTTGATTAAATTTCATTCACCTGATCTCGTGAAAAAAGAAGAAATTAATCATACTAGAATTAAAGTTATGTTACGTGGGATATAAGTATCTCGTGAGAAGAATTTCGTAATGGAATTATATCTCGAAGAACCGTACAGAAATTACATATACCACACGTACATATACTCGCAACTACCTTTCTCTCATCGTTCCCCTCTCTCCTCTTTTTTTTTATCCTAACAAGATGGTTGTCCTCTAGTCTAGTCAAACGGATCTCACTGAATCACGATAAGAGTAACCTTAAGCCATGTATTGTTCGTCTATTTTCATTCGATCGAATTAAGGATCAACGTATCGGATAAAATTGAGCATGTTTTATGGCTATTCTTGTCATGCTACCATGAAGTATTTTACGCCGTACAATCAGGAAAACATGTGTTTATCGCTCGAGGATAAAGTATAAGTTTACTGAAACTTCCTTAAGCATACTTCCTCTACAATATATTTATGCTAATTTATACATGTAAATTTTACGTAAGCTACTTGAGAAAAACTAGCCCCAATTATAGATATCTTTCAAACGTGCCTATAAATTAAGAATAAAAATAAATGGATTGTCATGTGAATCAGTCGATGGCCGTAATTTCATTATCTACGTACAAAGTCATGTTACGCGAGTTGCTAGTGAACAGGACAAGAAACACTGGCCGGTTGTCGGTGATGGTGGGGGGATGGTTACGTGTCCTAGTTTCGCGGACTACGGTGGACCACGATGCATCTTTGTCCGATGCCCCGAAGCAAATGGCCGGTATATGTCGAAAGAGTTACGTCAGGCGGGAAGAAAAATCCGCGAACCGGACCGGCTGTAACGACGAGTCAATCTGTTGGAGAGGAAAAAAAATTCCAAGATATCGTGCGCGAGATAGAATCGCGTTACGTTCAGAAAGACATACCGAAGATAGCTATCTCGAACCCTGTTCGATGTGTACGTCAGTAAAAAGAGAAATTCTTCTGGCAGAAAGAACGGGTTACTGAGAAAATACCGTACGGACACGCAATTACGTGCGCGTGAAATTCGACGAACGATAATTAAAAGATATTTCATTTTTTTTTTTTGTACTATTTTGATATTATATTCTATCTACATTTTTAATGTAGCGTATTTATGCTTAATATAATTCCTACGATTTATTCTAATTTACTATAGCTGTTATGGTTTTCTAAGAATTTTGTTTTTGAACGTTATAACTGAATATCTGTCAGAACGTAATCTTTGCACTTTCTCCTTTGCTCTGATTATTTTGTCTATAAACACGGTTAAGGTATGTGCGAGAAGAACATCTGCCATTTATTTCTCTCTAAAGTTGTCTATATACACTCTGGTGCTGTTCGGTTAACGAAAGTGTTAAAAAAGGAACGAGAGAAAGTAGAATGAAAATATCGAGGCGGTGTTTTTCTCTAACCATTTCGTCTCCAACTTGTACATTTTATCTCTTTCTTTTCCTTTTTTATTTTGATGTTTGCGAAGAAACGATCGAAAACAATGTCTCAATACGAAGCAGCGCTTGGGCATTGTCACAATAGAATTACACTCTGATCCGTTCTATCTCATGCAAGACTGTCACGACCAGACAGATTCGGATCGTCGGCGACTCTCTCTTTGTTAAGTCTTTCTCTATTTTTCTCTGCTTTTCGTTTGTTCCTTTCCTACGAGCGATGATATTTCACACGAGGCTATGTATACGTAGTCATGTAGCTGCATCAACGACACGGTCTAACGGCATTCAGTCGACCTCATCATCCCGCTTCTCCACATTCAGTCGCACACATTCTTGCATTTTTCTTTGCTCTCATATTACTTTTACCAATTTCTGTTTCTTTTCTCTTCGTTTCATCCGCATTCCCTTTGTTCTCTCGCTTTTTTTGCCACTTTTCGCTCTTCTTTCCTGTCAGCTTTTCTCTGATCGTCCCTTTCACTCCCTTTTTCTCCCAAAGTTCGCTGTTTTCCTCTCATATCCGCGATTCCTTCGTCCGCTCCGTCTATTTTCTCTTTGTACGCTTGGCTCTTCCATATTTCTGCCTGCGACAGAAACTAAGGGCATCCATTAAACCTGACTGGTCTTTCAATAACGGAGATTAATTCCGATTGTTTCGTCTTCTCGGTCACGTGGTTAATCACCTGAAGTTTCTCCAGCGATGTACCGACGTATTATTGTCCAATTAGTGCGTTTAAAGACCGATTGGCGACGCGCGAGTAGACCCACACTAGATTTCAGGGGGGCAAACGTCCGTTAAGGGATCTACTAGTTGTGTTCTTGCAAACCGCAAATGACATTTATGCCATATTCTGTGACATTAATGCTTATGCAAATTATTACTATGCATGCAGAAGCGCTAGACGACGCGTTTAATAATTACAATCCTAAATATCTTATGACCGAGGTCACATTAAGGATATTTGTGAAGATTTATATTTTTATGAAAACTAGCAAAGTAGTAAGCAAAGATTTATTTGACGTACCGAGTATTATGACAAGTGCTTTGTTTTAGATACTCTATATATGCAGCGTGTGTGTTCTATGCATTTTTGCATCGTCAAATTTCCTATGAATTTATTTATTTTATTTGTTATATAACGGAGAAGGATGCATTAATCGTCACGTAATTACGTTTTCCCGTCGATGAAAAGGAAAACGTCCATCGAGGTATTCATTTATCCTTGTTAGTATATCTCCTATTACCCGCTCTTAAGATAGATTCTGCGGGTCGTTATCGTTTTTCATTAACATAACAGGTACATATTAATGTCAGCGATGTCGCGTCAAGGTTCCGATTACGAAAATCACCGTGGCCAACGATCATCGAGACCAGTTTCAACGTAACTTGTTTTCCTCTACAGCTGTGAAAACACCGTTTGGTTATCCACGGATTCTCCAGAAATTTATCTGCGTTTCTCGTTGTTTAGTCTCGTACAGGCAATCAATATGATATTGTTATGATTTATATGTCGATAGGCTGTGAATTTTTGAGCTTGATTATTAAAGATTTTCTGCTTTAAAGATCCGTGATTTTTATTTAAAAAGAAAGTCGCTGCCGTGTCAGATTACGTGCTTCACAGGCTTAAGATGGGAATTTCTTGTGGTGGGAATAACATAAAACAGTTAAAAAGTTTTTCGCACATCTTTTATTAAAAAAATATTAGAATATTAAAAATTCCTTATGACTACTTCGCTTGGAACCTTTCTGCTATTCTGATAATTGTATTCTTGATAGTTAAATTCGAATCTGCATCCGAAAAATTTGAATGTGAATTTAAATTTAGGATAATCGTATGCTCTACTCTATTTCGTAGGTAGAGCTTGTCGCTCTAAATGGTAGATGGCACAACGAAACCTCTAATTTTTTCCACGATCAGTCTGTCAGAACACGTGATACGAAATCTCACAAGGTGTCAGATTTATCTTATATCTACGTCTACTAATGATTCGCCTGTAAATAACGAACAACGCGATTCGGTATCGCATCATTCGTGTGCGTTCGGCCTTGAACGAATCACTACCGGTTTTTTCTTGACGATCGCGCCCGATTCTGCACGAATTAATTGGAACAATCTCCGAGTCCGACCGCTATACGTACATAATTTTGGCGGTACACGGAACGGACGGTAATGGAGGAACCCTTAAACAATTTGTAAAAAACGATGCGCGGACGTGTGAATGCAATATATTACGTTCGTGCAACTGCTGCTCCAGTTACGTCAAGAGCGTTACCCGACGGCGTTGTTCATGAATGCCAACGTAAACTCATTTTGAGAACATTGAAAAATAACTGAGAGGATGAAGAGAGTGGGGAAAACGCGACATGATTAAGCAATGCTTGGACATTGGAAATGAATCGTGTGTTTGTTTGTTGAAACTTTGCTCTTTTTTTGCGGATTTACTGCTGAGGGATTGCTTGGAATTTTTGGTGAAAGAATTATTATACCGTAATAGGTGAATTATGTTGTTTAACGAAATTCATTATTTGACTATAGGGGATAGAGAATTTTATTTTGTAGCATTATGTACAGAGGTCGACACTAAGTTCTGGTAGAAGAGATCTTTGATTGGAGAACATTTCAGGAGTTTTAGGACTTTCAGAGGAGGTTTGGAATGTAAATGTTAGGCTAGGTCAGAATAAGATAAGTTACAGAATGAAACAGGGATGGGTGATTCAATATTTAAGAGCGAAAGCGGAAACAAAAATATTTAAAGTATACGATGACATGGAAGTTGGTAAATTATACAACACGGAAGAGTTCATGCAGCGAAATTCTCTGTTCTAATTATGTTCTCTTTTAGGTCGTAAAAAGGGGACCAAGACCAGAGTACAATGAAAAGATACGTGCAAAGCAATTTAAATTTAAAGAATCCTAACCTATTGTTAGTTTTGTTAAAGGTTTAAGATAAAGGGATTTGGAAGGAAAAATTTCTGTTTGAAACTTTTAGTTTACAAAAAAAGAACAAGATTGGAATACAATAGAAAAAAATGTTCATACGAAATTTTTAATCATAAAGGACTTAAATGTAAGATTCTAATTTAGATATACTTAAGATTCAAGATGAAAGAATTTGCAGGGAGAAATCTCTCTTTTGTCCGTCTCCATTGTATGTATATATATATATATATATACATGTTGTTTTCGAGCGCGCAACTTACGTGGAACCGCATTGTTTACAGTTGACACAACGTGAAACGGTGAGAGGAAGAAAAGATCACGCTGCACGTCGTCGCCGTCGAGAAATCTGGACTCCGAGCGGTATTCGAGAAGAATTCCGAAGCATCGTGGATACAAAATCGCTTGACATTCTGCACAATAACTTGCGGTAAAAAAAAAAAAAAAAAGAAAGAAATTAAAAGAGAAGAGAAAGAAATAATTCGGTCCAAAGGGTGAAACACGATATATAGCTTGACACAATTTCAGACTCGTACATGTGCTGATTCCGTCGCAGATTCTGCAGTTTATTACAAGATCGAAGAAACGACCAGAGTCCAGAATCTCGGAGTGTTTCCCCCTCTCTTCTAATTCCGGCATAGTCCTTAGCTTATCGCCGAGTCTATACTTATTGCCACTCGTGGCACCTCTCTGATGCAAGAAGTGTATCGGATAAAGGGAGAGAGAAAGAGGGAGAGAGAGAGAGAGAGAGAAAGAGAGAGAGAGAGAGGCGTTCGTTAAGCTTTTTACGATTTTCACTGGAACGAACGTGGTCCAATTAATGCGATTACTATGCGCCGGAAGCTTCGCGTTGTCGTAACGGGCACGTTCAAATTTTAATTCGAAAAGAGAATCTTAATAGCTCTTTGGGATTTTAACCTCGTGCTTGGTAAAGAACGCTTCGTGTAGCTAAGTGGTCGTTAAAAGATAGAAAGATAGAGGAAAGAAAAGGGAAAAGAAAGGGGAGGATCGAGGGAGGAGAGTGAAGGATTCAAGGATATGACATGAAAAGCAGCGCGGGAATATTCATGAAAAAAGAGGATACTAAGGGACCGTTAACTTTAGAAGGATCTCCCTTTACTATTCAAAGCAGCTGGGAGGGAAACATACGCGGGAAAACAACGACAACGCCACGCTTCACTCTTACATGCAAATTACAACGTTTCTAAGTTAAAACTGGAAACTGACGGTGGTCAGAGGGTTGGAAACTTTCAGACACGTATATGCGAGCACATTTAATTGACAATTAAGCGGGAAAGAAGCGGAGAGGGGCCGACTTTCTCATTTAGAATACCCGCAGCGTGGAGCAGAGGATCTTACGGGAAAACAATCTCTCCTGCACACGGAACGGACGGTCCCAGTGAAAAATTCAATTGCTGGCTTGAATCACGTCCCTTGATAAAGAATCGCCGGAAAGGAATTTCCGTTCGGGCGCCAGAAGGGTTCCTTTTTATCCCTCTCCCTCTCTTTCTCTTTCTTACTCCTCTTTCTTCGACTGCTGAAAGAATAACCAGCTCCGGTTTCCTTCATCCAACGAAACGGATCCACCTAAAATTTTTATTGATAGACCATCGAATACCTCTTTGCTGAAAAGAAAAGTAATCTCGATCTTGCGGAACGTTTGAAGGAACCAAGAAAGCGATCAATCATTCAGACACTTGTTACGCGGTTCATCAAAAGGTTAACAACCGTGGCGAGAGAGAAGTCGCGAAGAGCTAGAAAGAAACGCAACCAAGTTCGACTTCGATCTTGTGAGGAATTGTAGAAAAACTAGCTGTTACGGTGCTGTCCTTGTAATAATTTAGAAAAAAAAGAAAAGGAAAAAAGGAAAGGGAAGGACTGCGTCTAGCAACGAGACTAGTAATAGACAAGTAGTAAACGGAGTATAAGACAGTAGCTTATTAATTATCAAACAGCAAAATTGAATTGAGCAACAAAGCGACGATCGTCAAACAGTTTTAATAATATTAAGACTCTGTCCGTCGAAGTACTTGCTCCAATGATAGAACTAACAGCAGCTGAATAGTAAACGAAGTATAAGACGATATTTCATTACTTTAGTACGATAGTTAATAGAGAAATTCAGCGACAAGTCTACAGAACTCGTCGAACAATTTTAATAACGTAACGATCCTGTCGTAGTCGACTGGTAGACGAAATATAAGAAACTATTTCATTAGTACTTAATCAACCGTGTACCGGATAGAGGAATTTAATTGTGCAGCAGATATATTGACACTTGTCGGGGAGTTTTATTAAGTTAAGGACAGTGTCCGACGAAAGGGACACTTTTTTTCAAAACGGTGGAAAGGAAGTCACGAAACACGGCGAACCACTACGGTATCCACTACACGGGCTCGTACGCTTATAGCAACGGAGCACCGAGCGTGTACAACAGCTATCCGACGAACGGCGGGTTCGTGCAGTCTCATCTCCATGAAGACTATCGGCCGATTTACTTTTACGTAGCACAGCCCTATACTATCCCGTACACGTTCGCCAAGAGACCGAGGCCATCGTCGCTGCTGAGGCCAGGCAAACCTCGGAGCAACTGTCGCGTCAAGTTTTCCAAGAGGCTCGGCAACGGCGACTTCTCGCAGAAGGTCAAGCAGGGCGAGTTCTCGAGAAGCCTCAGCCAGGTGCACTTTGTCGAGAGCCAGGGGCAAGGTATTTATCATCATTTATCGTATTTTTTTCTTTTTCATCTAAATATGTACATTGTTCAAAAGTGAACGATACACCGTGGAAAAATGATGCTCGTGTAGTATTGGTTTACGTATCATCTTTTTTACTATTAATTCGTAGTCCTGCATCCTTTCTGTCAATCCATTTTCAATTTATATAATAAAAGTTTCTGAATAAATTTTGCGCCTTCAAGGCGCATGTTGAACCTTTGACTCTCGCTGCATATCGCACGTGTGTTTTGAAAATATGTCGCAATTGAAAATAATTCTGTTCTATCCTATGACGTATAGTCCAAGATAGCGATTCTTCGTTCTCTCCTCACTTTGGTAAAATTTAAGGTACGTGTTTTTTTGCCAAAACGATGTGTTTAATACGAGTCGCTTTTGCGACGTTTCCAGATAGGTTTCCGCTTTTTCCTGAAAAGCACGTTTCAGATACACGCGCGAATGTAACGCGTTAACATTTCGTTGTCCGACTTAATCGAATATTGTTTTATCGCGCTATTCGATTGATTAAATTGAAAAGTTGTTCATAATTTGCTGAGGAATACAAAATTCCTGCTTTTATATTCTCGCAATTCAAAGTTTAATAACATCTCTATTTCGATATATTTATATTAAATATTCTATGTAAAGTACAACGTTCCTATTGAATTGAAGTGTTGTTCACGTCGTGGTAGTTCTAATTACTGGTGTAGATGTCGTCGCTGGGGTACTGCTCTATTTTCCTTCGCCTTAAATAGTCATAGAAGAAAAATATGGAAACTACGGGCGTCAGGGATTCGAACCCGAGTGCCGAACGTTCGTAACCGTGAGGCGCTAACCACTGCGCTATCGTCGTCCGTTATTGTTTAGTGTCAAACGGCGGTATTTGGTTGTGCCGAGTGCTGCCACAGAATTAAGAGTAATCGAGTTTAGCTTGACCCGTTTACAATGTGCCAAGCTTTAGATATATTATCTTTCTGAATATGAGAAAAGGCGTTGAAATGATCAATTTGTGTTTCACAAAACCATTTTGACAGTGTCTTGACAAAATGAGCGAGCTGCTGAACGAAAGGAAAGCAAGAGAAGGATGAACTTTAATGCTCGAAATAATTGGAGAATTAAAATAATTGCTACGTTGATGTTGTCGTTTAATAAGCTGTCGGATACGCTGTGTGAATTCGATGTTTGATAGGTTGCTTGTTATTCACTGGCCTCGCTTCCTTTCATCCTTTTCCCTTGTGGCGGCACTCGACACAATAAATACCGCCGTTTGACAATAAACATTACCGGACGACGATAGCGCAGTGGTTAGCGCCTCATGATTATAAAGTTCGGCACTCGGGTTCGAATCCTGACGCCTGTATTTCATATTTTTCTTCTACGATTATTTAAGGCGAAGGAAAATAGAGAGTACCTACCTACCCCACCGACGACATCTATACCAGTAATTAGTAGAACTACCACGACGTGAACAAAACATATAATTGGTGACCCCCGACCTGATCAACAACAAAACAAAAGAAGTGTGCGACTGACTCGAGCTCAGCAGATAACTTTCCGTCACTGGCGAACCCACGACACGTCGCTCACTTCACCCTTTAGAATAGCGTGCAGATTAAATATCGTTAGATAAGCATTCTATAAATTTGTATTATCGAAAGAATCATATTTATTCCATACTGTTCGCTTTGATGAGTACTATATGTTTCTGAAATTCGACTTTACTCTCTGTATTCGGTTTCCAAACACTTTTCATCCGCTTCGTACAATCCTATATCGCTCTGAGAATTCCGGCAAAACAGTAATTCATCGGACGGATGAAAAAGGTTTCTGGAAAAGTAGCATAATATTTGGTCTAGGCGCTTTCACACCAGCAGTATTTTTCTAGCAGACCGGATAATTGTTGCGAAAGCGGCATAGTTTCTGTGGCATAATTTAAATAGTTGCTGTCGTCAAGTAGACTACCGATACTCGCGCGTCGAGCGTCTTGTCCACGATTAAAAGCACGCTGCTTTTGCCGAAAAGAGAAACCGCCACCAGAGAAAGGAACATTGTCCAAATATAAGGCGTCGTTCCAATCAACCTACGAACATAGAGCACATCGTATTTGGACGAGAAATATGCGCTGTCTCCGAATGGTTCTCGCGTTTACTCGCAAAAGGAAACAGGTTGTACGCACTAACTAGTTACGAGTTTGCAGAGACAGCGAATAGGACAACATTTTTCCACGCACCTCCTAGGTTTATGTTACGATATAAAGCACACGAGAACGTAAGGATTTTAAGACTCTTTTGTTCGCTTCGGCGAGTAGAGATAACTTTAGAGGCTTTCATGCGTGTGGCAGGTTCTAAGTTTTTCACTGAGATCTGTAATTCCAGACAGTTTCGAAGATCAGCAGCGCGGAGAAATCCAGAAGGTTCAAAAGCTTTGCGTGATATTTCAGATTTCAGAGGGTCCCAGAGATTTGAAGAGTTTGAAGAAAATGAAGAAATTGAGAATGTTATAAAAATCATTTAAAGATCGATCAAAGATTCGAAATACATATACGGCATTCCAGGTTGGAGATTTTGGGATATTTTGAAGTTTCGAGTGCGCTGCAGCTTCGAAACTTTCTAGTGGTAGTTGAGGTTTCAGAGGGTTTCAAAGATTCCAGTAGTATAGGGTAATTGAGTATGTTCTAAAGGGTCTGAGGTTTCGAGAGGATTTCAAGAGTATCACAGTGGTTCTAAATGCTAGTGAAAATTTTGGGAGTACCGAGCACTTTAAAAAATCGATAACAGTTTTGAAATTTGTATTTTAGAGAAATATCATCCAAAGTCGACTGTATTATAGTCCTACAGATATCCGAGTAGACGCAGGGTCCGGTCGAATAGCACCTGAAAGCGGAAACAATGTGAATGTAAAAATAAAAAAAAGCTACGGAATAAAATTTGTTCGCAGGACGCTTCGCTTCCGAGAAAAAAGAATTGAAAATTTGTCACGCGCATCCACCACACCGATTTTTAACTAAACATGTTCAAACTTTATTTTCTTGAAAATGAAGCTTTAAAGATTTTATTCCGCATTTCTCACTTATTTTTACACGCGCAGCGACCATCTGTCGATTACGTAATCCCATCTAATTTTCAAACTCGATTTTCTCGGAAGCTAAGCCGAAAATGACAAACTTTTATTCTATATCTTTCCCTTATTTTTACACAAGGAATCACGATGTGCCCGCTTTTACATCTCATTCAATCGGACCCTGTGTATGTCGATCCTGTAATTTCGTTTACGCTGTATCACCGAAATTTATTTCCAAATACTTCTATACTTCCCTCTTATAAATCTCGTTTATTTCACCTCCGTTGAACTACAATGGTTTTATAGTTAACGCAACGCATACTTATCATGTACGAAGCTTCATGTGCCGGAGTTTAATTACACGACGGAATGCGCCGTACACAAACTTGTTTCCTGTCACAGTATATAAACTTCATTGAAGTTTCATGGGCTGGCCGCTCTCAGAATGAGAGGAATGCGAGCCGCGCATCCGGTATGACTTGCCACTTCTTTCGTTCCTCCTCTGTCCAGTGATCTCAAACTATCCGAAGACTGGCTTGCCCCGTGATCCAAGGATGACGTCGATGTTCCGAAGGGGCACGATCTTTGCTACGTTCTTCCTGTCGTTACTGGGCGGTGGGCTGGTTTGCGCCGCTCTGGTGACGCAACATTGGGTCGAGGCGCGACCCTTAAGAACTCCAAATCCTCAAGAAAGTGCTGGCAGAGTTCACTTCGGTCTTCTTCAAGGAAAGAAGGAACTAAACGTCGCTTATGGTTGGAGGACATATCATATCTCTGGTAAGTTCTTCCAATAGTTCTTGAATGATGTACATCGACTATACATATAGTTATAAGTATTAGGATACTCTTTGATATCTAACTGTTAACTGACAGGTATCATTGGGCTATTTGGCACCGTCTTACTAATCAACTTATTACTAATCTTATTACTAATCAACGCCTCAGAATAACCATCCACAATCTTCTTTGAATGGCAACCATCACGTTCATATGAGAGAGAGAGAGAGAGAGAGGTAAATTATGTCTACAAGTGTAGGAAAAGTCTGTGTTATAATTATTAGTAGAGTATTACTACATAGCTTTCTACTACTACATAGCTACATTACTACATAGCTTCTAGAAATTCTATAAAAATATAACATTTGTGATGTTGTCTAAAGAGCCACTAAGAGTCTTCTGATTACATATATGGAAAATTAATGCGACAGTTACTAGTACAATATTTCAGTATAGTCTTATTGAGACAGATAGGCAATGAAAATTTGTGCGATTAAAATTTTTAGTGAAACGATAGGAGTATATATGTTCATATACTATTATTCTATAAAAATAATTACTCTAAAATTAAACGCAACAAGTCTCTGGGAAATACTTTGCGGCTGCAAAAGTGGTCAGCTTCATTAAACTATTCGACTTTAGCCAACAACCACCACATGGCTTCTAACCATCGGAACCACTTTCTGTTACATAAAGCGTCACGGTTAATGGATCGGATTTTACCTTCATCCCTGAACTGTTAACACTCTCCATTCAAGGATACCATCGTTTTCTCTTCCTACTACGTATCTTCGTCTTTTTTTTTCCTCATAACGTGTTATATTTGCTCCACCGAGCATATAGCTATTATGTTGCTTATACGACAGCAAATGCATTACCGAGTGGTAATTAAACGCTTGAACTCCTTTCCGTGCATTTAGTGGTTTCTGCAGTCTTTCATACATTGTACTTTAAACCCGAAGCTTCCAGATACAGAGGCTATTATGTACTCTACGGTTTCTGTAATCATTAAACCATTTACAGTTGCGTTCCACTAATGGATAGCTGCGTTTTGGTATTAATAATTATCTTAATAGCTTTCAATATCATCGCCCTACAAAATGTTTCATGCATTTTATTCTTGGAAGTCGAAGGTGAAGAAAATATCCTGCCTTTTGTGGAAGAACAATTTCAAAATCCAATGTGTCGTCGACTAATTCTACGTCTTGTTAAAACTATCTCCTCATTCGATTTTTAGACTAACTATGTATACGTGTTTTTGCCATCTTCCTGAATATTGAAAAACTTGTGTATCTGCATATGTAGCATAATGTTAGATAATTTAAGTAAATATTGAATTATCAATATATAAATTATACATCAGTATTTAAAATCTAGGAATATATACATTAATATCTTTGAAATTATAAATATCAATCAATTACAAACATGTAGCATGAGCCCATATTTCATCTGCAAAACGAATTAAAAAGTAATTTGAGTAATAAAATTACTTTTTCTATCTTCCTGAATATTGAAAAACTTGTATATCTGCATATGTAGCATAATGTTAGATAATTTAAGTAAATATTGAATTATCAATATATAAATTATACATCAGTATTTAAAATCTAATAATATATATTAATATCTTTGATTTTTAAATATCAATCAATTACAAACATGTAGCATGAGCCCATATTTCATTTGCAAATCAAATTAAAAAGTAATTTAAGTAACAAAATTACTTTTTCTATCTTCCTGAATATTGAAAAATCTGCATATGTAGCATAATGTTAGATAATTTAAGTAAATATTGAGTTATCAATATATAAATTATACATCAGTATTTAAAATCTAATACTATATATTAATATCTTTGAAATTATAAATATCAATCAATTACAAACATGTAGCATGAGCCCATATTTCATCTGCAAATCGAATTAAAAAGTAATTTGAGTAATAAAATTACTTTTTCTATCTTCCTGAATATTGAAAAATCTGCATATGTAGCATAATGTTAGATAATTTAAGTAAATATTGAATTATCAATATATAAATTATACATCAGTATTTAAAATCTAGGAATATATATTAATATCTTTGAAATTATAAATATCAATCAGTTACAAACATGTAGCATGAGCCCATATTTCATTTGCAAATCAAATTAAAAAGTAATTTGAGTAATAAAATTACTTTTTCTATATTCCTGAATATTGAAAAACTTGTGTATCTGCACATGTAGCATAATGTTAGATAATTTAAGTAAATATTGAATTATCAATATATAAATTATACATCAGTATTTAAAATCTAGGAATATATATTAATATCTTTGAAATTATAAATATCAATCAGTTACAAACATGTAGCATGAGCCCATATTTCATCTGCAAATCAAATTAAAAAGTAATTTGAGTAATAAAATTACTTTTTCTATATTCCTGAATATTGAAAAACTTGTGTATCTGCACATGTAGCATAATGTTAGATAATTTAAGTAAATATTGAATTATCAATATATAAATTATACATCAGTATTTAAAATCTAGGAATATATACATTAATATCTTTGAAATTATAAATATCAATCAATTACAAACATGTAGCATGAGCCCATATTTCATCTGCAAAACGAATTAAAAAGTAATTTAAGTAATGTAGATCTGGTCAACGGTGTATGGAATTTTAGAATTGGTTCACTGTGAGAGACAAAAAGTGTAGCCCATAACATCTGTGCCATATCATTTTCTTTCTTACATTAAAATACTTTCTTTTATCCACTGAGCAACAAATTGAAAAAATCAACAAAACCGGCCATCATACGTTTCCCCTATGATTTTCCCTTGTTTTTTCGTAATCGAATAACCGAAGGGTTTTTCAAGCATCTAGAATGCGAGCTCGTATTGTGTGTACGTGATTGCTTGCCACAAAGATTACCAGGAAACATCGGTGCTATTTGCACAATTCAATTTAGGATGAAGTTTATGATTTAAAACACTGACCACGTAGTTTTTCAACACGACCGTGTACTGGACACGGACACTGATCTGTTAAATTATTCAATCTGTTCACCGTTGGCTAATCTGAGTTTCTGACGAGTTTCTCACCAACAACGCGTTTTACATAACTTTCATTCGACGCAAGGAGGGTGATCTTATCTTCGAAAGAACAACCAAGCACGACAGTCTGTCTCTATTATCTGTGTGCTACCTACAATGACATCAATCGATAATTAATTGTGATTGCAGCAGTATGTATCTATCTATGTACTTATCTTTATCTTACCTCGGTCGGTATGACTTTATTACTCAATCACTTCTCTAAAACGTTTCAGATAATTGCCCCGAGAAGATTGAAAAATTCTGTACGTAATTTATATGCTGCAGCTGTCATCCTTGTGTCTTTATCCTGTTGATAAAACAGATAGAATAGATATATACTAAGAAGATCAAAAAACCCTACGTTCAAGTCGTGTTTAGAAATCATGGGTAGCTCGATAGACTTATAGAATAGATTTAATCTTTGCAAAATGTTGTATTTCTGCTTTCTTCTCTGATAAGCCAAATCGTTCGCACTATTGAAGATCTTGTAGTCCATGAAATCTATGTTGTCTGCTACGATGGTCATCGGTAACACGTGTTTTACTATATTTTTTTATAATTATTAAAATAAATTACACATATGGATTAAAGAATGTTCAGCGATGTAAACAACTTATTGTTAGATAGTATTTTGTGATTAAAATAAAACTTGCAAAAGTTAAATGTTATGGCGTATAATATAATCTGTTGCGATTGAAAAGTGAGAAGTATATAAAATTCGGGTGACAGTGCATTCTAAAAAATTTAGTAACGTGGGTCATCGATGACCATCATTGCCAATGAACGCGTTAACGAATCGGAGACTCGATCGTGTAACACGGTCGAACGAAACTAATCCGAGCACGCCGATTATCAAATAGTAGATTTATGGGAGATACGCGCGACTCTGCCGTTCACCATCTCCCACAGAAATCGCGTGCAGGTACAGTTATGCCGAATGAGATTCTCCTGGTCTGGCCAACTATCCGGCAGAATTTATGGTCCCAGTATCATATTGGGTACCTGAAGCACCGGAGAATCTCCCTCTATGCGGTTCTCCGCGACGATAACTCGTCCACTGGATATTATTCCAGGTTATACACATTGTCGAGCTGGTGCAATCAAAATCTGATGTACTCCTTAGAAAATGAGCCGTTCACCAGAAACGATAATAGGTAGCATGTACGTACAGCGATAGTAATTTGCTAGCGGTTAAATATAATTGACGAATGAATTTCTGGACTAGTTAAATTCAGATATAGTATAGGCAGGACAGCCTATTTTTATCTATGATGAAGTAGGAGTTTAGAAGTTACATATTGAACAAAGCAAATTAATTAATATGTTTCTATTGACATTTCTTCTGCAGACTCAATGGATGGAGATTATTCAGATTATTTTAAGGTTATCTGTCCTTCCAATTGAACATAAATTCTGAATTATTAGGATTTATAGAATGAAATGGGTCAGTCTGTCTAGACTCCTTTTTGGACATTCATTTTCAATATTTTTGCCATAGAGATAAATAAATATGTGTCTGGTCAACTCATACTTTGAATGCTGAGAGAGAGAGAGAGAGAGAGGGCGTTTTAAAAAGTTGTAAATATATGAATCAGTCAATATTGATTGTAATAAAATGAAATTTCAAATATTTATTAACAAACAAAAGCGATATAAAAGCTGGCTAAACATAAACTGTGGTACACATTTTGACACAGTTTACTATAATAATAAATGTGTTACATCATATTCATGTACATACACATACAAGGATATGTATCTATACATGCATATGAGACAAATGCTGGAAATGCGAGGAATTCTTGATTCGTTATCTATCCATGATTTTTTCCCAGCTTCACGGCCGAATTCGAGTAACAAGAGTGTTCATAATGCTCGCGTGTCTTGTCATCCTGATACTAAAATCGTTATTGCCGAAGGAAACTGTTATCGTGCCATAAGCGGCGGTACAATGCCGGTCGGGCACTCGAGCGAAAACATCCGTTCCCCCCTAGCATCTTACCCTCAACGCGGACTCAGCCGGTATATTCACGTAATCCATGGGGTACACTGTCCGCTAGCTGAAACATTTGAATAACAATTTTACGGGCTCACCGTGTATAACGGTTCGTCTCACGCACTTCGGTCTCGGCATAATTTTCGCGGCAGACCGGACGCAAAAACCTGCCCAGTACCGGCGAAATGGTATATCCTCGTTACTTTGCTTGTTTATGGCCTAAATTGGTTCCTATTAGATGGTAGATAGTCGCTTACTTATTTTTTATGTAAAGATATACCTATTTGTATTTTAGGCTTTCTAAATATGTATTTTTATATTACAATTTATAAAGGAACATACATACATATTGTATATTTGCATTTTAGGTTAGAAAGTTTGACGTGGAGGTTAGGGGTCTAATGGGAGTAAGGGATTTTAATCGAAACTTGAATTAGATAAACAAGATCTAAAATTAGTCAGCCGAAGAAAAATAGTGAATGTAAATTTCCTTTCAAATTTAACCTGGTTACAGTAATCAGAAAATAGTTCTGCTGGTAGCCATTGTTCTGCAACATCAGATAATATAAAAGTATGGTGATATTTTTTTTTTATCTAGTCACATCTAGTTATATCTGGAATTTTCATTATCTTTTTTTCTATAAGTTTCGTATTGGACGCTCGATCTACAGATCCAATTTCCTCGTAGCATTTCCCGCCCGTCCCGATATATTCGTTTCTCCCAGCAACCATTTCATATTGCATTCTCGATCTGGAAGTGCAGCATCTTCTTTTGCCCAGTTTCTGTTCGTTCACAAAATTTTCACCGTGTAACAAGAACTTGATATTCTGGTCTCGATCCTCGAAGAAGTCTGATCTGTAGAGCAACTAATGAAGACTGAAGGATATCCTTGAAAAATATCCAGAGCATCCTGATATATTTCATCTAGTAAATTGTTATACGTATAGAGTACTGGAATTTTTTAACAGGATAATTTTGTTTAATATTTTTGATCACAGATCATTTGTAGTTAACTTTCGTTTAATGCTTTTGATTATAAATAATTTGTAATACTTTTACGAGGTGAAGGTTCTAGAAATGCTTTGTATTACGATGACCGATAAGTTTGATGTTCAATGTACACAGTACATATCTATGGAAATCGGAGAATGTAGCAGAACGGTAATTGCACTCTCATGGCCAAGCAGTTTGACCCAGTGGCAGCTAAGTGTAGAGTATCAACCACATTGCAATTCTTATTACAGATGATTCTCTCTTCACAGGGGCAATATTTTCTTTATCGCCTTCTCGTATTACGATTCAGTAATGACCAGCTACGTATCGAATAACAATCTCCTGTTGAAACTGTACATTGTGCACAATTTCTCATTCAAGATAGTGACGTTTACCTTTTATATGAAACCTCGGATCTATCTTTACATTATATACAAGAGATTGTACAATATTCAAAGAGATATATACAATGTGTAAGAAATATAAGTGTAACGAGAATCGTAACGTGGTTCTACTCACTTCGAGATCGAGGGAGGTTTGTAAGAAAACGTTGAAATGAATGAGAAATCCAAGATTAAATTTTTCTTTATTGGAACGTACTCCGCCCATTACAAGTGACGAAAGTCTCGAAGGAACCACAGATCGAAAGCGATTCTCTCTGCCGATCTAATCCGAATCTTCGAGTAACATGAACGATATAAATCTTCAAATAGCTCGAATAATTCGAGCCTTCGGTTAATTCAAATAATCTAAATCCTCCAGCAACTTGAATAATCCGAATCTTCAAATGACTTGACTGATCTGAGCAATACTTCAACGTTACTGCCCAATTCCGCGTATATGCGTGTGAAAGCAGTTATATAGATGGAGCCAGCGTGGAATCAGGTTCAGCCGTCTCTCCCCCGATAAGAACAATGACATTGTTGGCACGCGTGATGAGAAACGTTTCTCTTTCATAGAGCCACGGAATGGTCCCAAAGGGACACACGAGGAACACGTACCGGTTCGATCATGTATGTAGCGATAGTCGCGTGGCGTGCACGATCAACCATCGTGTATAGTTACTATTTAGCCTGAAACGTGAGGTCAATAACAGCCTCTTCGTTTTATTGTGCCTGCAATGGGGTAGCCATTGGTATGCGTGACGCAATGAAATTGGCGTAATCATTTATTAATTCCCTCTCCGTTCCTCTTCGAATATATAGTTCATTGATAATCAAGAAAAGAATTAATCGCGTTGATGCACGCGACTAGCATATTCTCTTTGATCATTCGTCGAACGTGCGCTTAATGACAAAGGCCAATGGCATTTATTATTTTTTGAATGGTATTTATCTCCTTCTTTCTTTTTGTCAATCGTAGATAATACATTTTTCAGCTGAATTCTAACCTTCTTGTGAGCCGTAGGTTTATTCATGGAGCAATTCACGAGATGTTAATTGCTGGAATCTTGTACTTGGAAATAGAACGAAGAATTTGATGCAAAGTAGATTCTTTAAAACGGAGGAATTTTAAATCGGTAACGACCTTTCTTTTAATACGAGAATATTTGGAAGCGTAGAGCGCTGCTTAAAACATATCAACAAGTTTCATTTTAATATATATTTCAGTATACGATATAGATTGGTAATTCTAATGTTAAATGATCTATCTATTAATTTCTATTTTATATCAATAATTTATTAACGTTATATTGATAACGTATTAGTTCAAGTTATATATATATATATATATATATATATATATATATATATATATATTAATTATTAGTCCCAGTGTAGTATTAAATGATCTTTTACTCTTTGTCGATTCTCTAATCATTTAAAAATTGTTTAAAAGTTTGTCGGATGATATAGGAAGATAAAATGAAAAAGAAGAACGCAAGGAGAAAAAATTCTTTCTTGTCGCTGTATGATTAATGGTTTGGTGTCAGCGGTTATTTAAATTACTTAACAGTAGAACAGACAGCCGTAAGAGTCTCGAACTGCCTGACACGGTTTTAATTCGTTCCCGATGGAGATTTCATCAGCGGCAAAAAGTTTTGCGACACCCACGCGCAAAAGAAGCGGTTGAATAAAGAAATGCGGCCCGAGGGAAAGATTCCGTGCGCGAGAGTAGCCGCGACGGTTGTAACAATAGGAGCAGAAACTGGTTTCTGAGTGTGCAAAAATCCACGACCGAGCCTCGTGGTCGACTTTCACGTGCTCGGGCTACGTCGTATCATCGACTGTTCTCCGGATGCTGACCACGGGGAAATATTAAAACCCTTTTTCCTGGAAAACTTTCACGGCCAACGAAAGTCCTGGATCACATTTCATCTAGTTATAATTATCTTTATAAGTTCCTTTTTTAGAGCTGTTCTAAGATTGGTACTTTAAGATTAAATGAAATGTACGGTACATTTCTTGTTCCTTATGTTTGATAATCTTGGATCTGATTTTAAAGACACTGAAAGTCCTAGATTATATATTTCCTGCCTTTCGTCTGGTCATAATAATCTCTGTACACTTCTCTTTTTGTGTGTGTTCTACAAGGTTGGTACTCAGATCTATCAACTTTCAATTTCTTCCCTTGAAATTATATAATTTACATATTTTAATTGATCTTCTATGGATGTTTGTTTTTTATAGGTTTAAAAAATATATATTTTTGAAATATGAAATATATTTCTTCAATTAAAAGGAATCCTCCCTGAAGAATAGTACAAATTTCTTTTCATGATTCCAAGTCGAATTCATTATATTTAATGGATTAGTGGTATGATTGAACAAAGAGTATTTTAATAATTACGGATTTAGCTCTCAAGCAACCAAAGGTTACCAAAAATTACTTCAATATTCCAATTACTTCCAATATTACTTCCAATATTCAATTCCACTTATTATTATTACATTAGATTGTTTTAGAGAGAAGACATTCATTTGAACGATTCTTTTCACCTACATATCAACAAAAATCTTTTTCTTGTGGCTGAACAAAATTATTAAGGCAAACTACTGTAATTGAAGAATTTATTCTTTATTAAGGTAAAATATAGTCGTTTTGTGTGCTGGAACTGAGTGCTTGGAGTAAACGTCGAACACAAGGAAGGGTGCAGCTCTTGAGAAATTCCTCGGATGTCCTTTCGTGGACGCAAGTTGTTAACTTGGCGATTCACTGAGAACCCCGCCCGCGGCTAATTAAATAGTCCGTTATTTGCGATGCAGTATAACTTGAACTAGCCAAAGCAAGAGTATTTACTGCACGCTTGATTATTCATTACGTACCACGACAGCTTCAGTTTGCACGTCAATCCAAAGTGGGATTCGGTTTGCCAAGAAAAATTGAACTCTGAAATGCATGGAGACTTTTCCAACGATAATAATGGACCCCGTACATTAATAATATGCTAATGAAACGTTGATTAACGATAAGAGTTTATTATAGCAATTATGATAATTGATTTGTAGATTAGTTTGGTTTTTAACATACTTTGCTCTAATTTGATCGGCTCAATTTTATTAACCATTTGCAATTTAATAATTTCTCTTTTTCTAGGCAGATTAAACGCTCTTTTTTTTAGTCTACAGACTTTTTGTGTGTTATTTTGTTATTTTTAATTATAATTTGATAATATAGAAAATATCGCAGTATTTAAATGCAAATGACTGAAATATAAATGCGAGATAACGAGGCCCGCATCGTTGATTTTTACTGCTGCCACTGAGAACGTTGGAACGCTATTATTAAAGTTATCGCATAAAAATAATCGTTTGTCTCGTTTCAGTGCCTCAAATGATCAAGCAAGATCCGACAGTGATGTCCTGGGGACTGTGGATCAGCACTCTAACAACAACCTCGGCTGCACTTGTCACCGCTGGCTTGGCTGCTTTACTCGCCGTTTTGAACACAGCCACTTCTCCTAGATCTAAGATCCTTTCTGATCCTGGAGTATATTTTATAAATATCTTAACACGTACGTCGATGAAAGTATTTAATTTCAAATACTTCATACAAATAAATTACTTTTAAGTTCAAATAGAAAGAAAGCGATCTTTTTCAAAAATTAAATAAAATTTATCGTATCAGTACATCACAATATTATAAAAAGATTCAAGATATTAACGCAATTGCAAAATTGGTTAAAATTCATTAGATCAATTATATTGTAATACGTAAAATTATTTGAGATATTAAGCTAATTGATATTTGTTTCAGTACTAATGTGCATGGCGAGTACGAGCACTTGGCTGGCGCAGTATTACACGAAGCTATACTTCAACGTGCTCCCAAAGGAGGACATTGATAATATGTGGACCAGCGAAGGTTCTGCCGAGCTTGGTTATTCATTTTGGTAAGAGACTTTTCGTTCTTCTGCTCGATAGCATGGTTGCATTCACAATAGTAGAAAGCCTCGGTCAAGCCTCATCGATGATCTCGCAGTTTCGTAGTTGTTTGCAAGTTTTCCATATTGTGAATGTTTTTCGATTTCCAGTAAAAGTCCAGCCTTTTCGAATAACCAGCAGTGAACGCGAAGCGTGAAACTTGCAGCTTTGTGGAATATTATTCAATTTAAGTTAATTTATAATTTGTAGTGCAAAGTATTTTATCTTTTAAACGTTCAAATTATTTTACTTTTATCGCTCTGAGGATTAGAGTCAGACTACAAATGTTTATGCATTTATGAAAAATCTAAATGTGCAAAAATTTACACAATATATAATCAATAATATATACAGAATACTTTATCTAAGTGGCATTCTTTAAACTGTATTCATAAAAAATATAAATTTGCATAAAGATCTACGATCCACTTATTATTTCTGCATGTATTAATGCGTTAAGGAAAGTGTCCTTGAGAATTTAACTGATTTTAGATATGTAGCTATATCTAATGTAACTTTCCTTCTTCTAATCACTGTTAAGGTACAACAGTCGAGGCGCAGGGAAAATGAAATACAGAAAATTATTTTTAGATTTCTAGAGGTATATTTGAAATTTAACCTTTGAATTTTCTCATTCCATTGCTCTTCTTTCAGGCTGGTTGTTTGTGCTGGTGTGGTGCATTTAATCAGCATAGCATTGGTAGGCTGGGGCTCAGGACGAGACAAAATCGAACGCCTGGAGACAATTCCCGCACTGGAGGAAAAGACCGCCGCGGCAATAATGCTGTATTGAAACCCAAGGCTCTTGAGACGAGGACTCAAAGACAGAAGAGATCCATTACAAAAATTACACAGAGTGCTGCTCATATTTGTTAGCGTGTGTCGAGGCAACAGGAGTCGATTAAGCAGAGAGCTGGCTACGATATTTCTGCTATTCGAGAAAAGACAAGTTCCTAGATGTTTGTTAGCATACTTAGCATCGTAATGTAAAAAGAAAAAAAGGAAGAGCAAGCACGTTAACGGCGTTACCACTTAAATCGTGTCAAAGCATCAGTGTGAAATTTAAAGAATCTTAAAAAACAACCCGTCGATTTATATAATACAATTATTGTCCGATATTCGGATCATGAATTTGTTGAAACATTTAAGAACAAATGAAACGCAAATTTCATCACGCGAAATCCAAACTAAAATTTCACTAAACCGAGTACAAAGGTGGAAACACGATTTTTGTAACGATCTGATCAGAATGTAGTTTCCGGCTGAACGCTTTTATTTAAAAAAATATGAGCGCGAGCTTTCTAGACCGCTGAAATTATCGAGAGTGGAAACCAGGCCATGTAATTGATCGTTTCTACACGGAGTTATGAGCTTGCACCGTAATATTGCGTGATTCGAAACATTCTGAACAATCGAGTACGCGTGTGACAAAGTGTATACTATACATGATGAACTATATCTATATTTTCGTGTAACAATTTCGAGAAATATCAGATATAAATATATACGTATACCTATGCGACAGTGCATCGCGATTTGTTTTATTATAATAACAGTATATTTCGGCTATAGTCGTTGAATCACGTCGGTCGACGTCTTCTCTAAATATCTTCACTGTTTTTTCTAATCTCCCTTGCGTTTGAAATATCTAGTTTTATACGCGCATTTATTAATGCTTAAATTAATCTTCCCCCTTTTTTAGAAACTTCTAGCCCTTTTCTTGCGTACAGTATGATTAACAATTAGAATTATAAGAAAGTTAGTATACATATATTTCTTGCCGTTTAGGTAAATGAAACAGAAAATAGATAATAAATAGTGTGCTCATGTTTTCTATCTGTACGTTTGTCGGCAGCGACAAAAAAAGTCAACTTAACACAAGATTTCATGAATATTCTGTTGATTAAGTTTCATAGGTTGTAAATAGAAACGGAGTTTGATACTCTGTAGTGATTTATTTATTACGTAGTATCTTAATTATTAACTATATCATAAATGTAATAAAACAATTAAAAAGACAATACGGATAAGATGCGGGTCTTCATTTATACCACAATAAAGAGGTCTGTCCTCCTGTTTTATGTCTCAAAACTTTGCCGCATTATTATATAATGCTATATATCGTTGCTTCGGATAAGCGCCGAAGATTATTTTACATAGATCTTTTAACCCTTTGCAGACGAGTGTCGGCAAATAGCCGCCCGAATCTCTTTACAGTTCCGGACAGATATTTTGAAGTGGACGTGTAGTTTTCTGAGCGATAATCTCATGCATATTTACGCATGAGTATAATAAACGAAACATAGTATTATGTTTGTATTGAAAAAAATTATACATCTTTAGAAATCTTATCTTCCGTTTAACGTAAACTCGCGATGCTGGATAATGGTCGAGTCAGAATGAATTTCAATCTTTCAATGGCATTACCAGATGAATCAGAAAGCTTTTTATATATTATTTATAATACCTTATACACGATGCCTAAAAGTTCCAGAAAGAACATGTTCGATAGTGATAGTAGCGATGACGAACATTACTTTGAACCTGAACTCCGTTCAACAATGAATCGGCTCAGCCGTTTCAATATTTCTAGTAATAGTGATACTGATGATGAAGTAAATATTGATGAAAATAATACAATCCTCGACAATGATTAACGCAAACGTTCAACGTGTATATTTTCTCAACTGTACGCGCAAATACCTCTTGTCCACAGTGACGCTCGCTCTTCGAGCGGCCCGCAAAAGGTTAAAATCACACGATTTGTTATTTCTTTCTTCTTTTTCCAAGGAAAAGTTATCACGTCATGTATACCGATTTTATAAAAAAATTGATGTAACAGTTAGGATACAAGAGAATTTCGTTAATGTTTTGAGACTTTTAACCTCTGCCATCAACTAACGCCGGCTCACCTGTGACCATCCATCGTCTTCAGGCGGTCGTCTTCTCTCATCGTGTTTTGGTGGAAGTCTATCATCTTTAGTATCATCTCGCCTATTAATTTAAAAATATTTAATAGCATACCAATTTCAAAATTAAAATTTGTAAAATTAATTTTTGAATTAATGAAAATATAGTCACTTTTCATCACGTCTCGGAAAGTCTCGAGGCGAATTTTGTATTGTATCGCTTTTGTCGCGCCAATTTTGACTACGCGTTCCACTACCGCCACCGCCACCGCCGCCGCCACCGCCACCACCGCCACCGCCACCACCTCCACGACGTTCAGGCATTCTTCCACGATTACGAAGTCCATCGGATAACGAATCACGTGGAATGTCACGCATCTGTAAAATATTGTTAAGTACGTTGAAAGTATGTTTTATTTATGATTCGATAAAGCTTTCATACAATTATTTTATACTTACTGGACGTCCATCCATTCCACGATCTTTATCTATCCGATCCCTTGTATCATCCTTATCGTAATCGTCTTTTCTCCATCTCTCGATGGTATCTTTCTTCGGTTTATCGTCATCCCTTCGCCATTTATTATCTTGTCCCTCTCTCGCGTCCCGTCTTTTCCAGCGAGTGGATTCTTCCTTCATACCGTCATCTTTTGCATCAACAGGACGACGCCATGACATTTCGACTGTAATCAAATAAAATGTAGATAATATCATATAATCATGTAATCCTTAAAGCATGTTTGAACAATAAAGTGTAGAAATGCGCACCTGGCCTTTCTGGTACACGATGACGTTCTCCACCTCCTCTCCATCTGGTTATTTCCTTGTCCCTTTGTCTCTCCTCTTCTAACTTTCGTTCTATTTCAGCTTCTCTGGCCCTAGTAATCTCTGCCTGTTTTTCAATCTTAGCTAGACGTTCAGCTTCCCTCGCTTCTTCCTCTGCGCGTCTCAATCTCTCTTCCTCCTCTCTCTTAGCTCTTTCCTCCTCCAAACGTCGTTTCTCTTCCTCCTGTTTAATACGCAATTCCTCTAGACGTCTTCTCTCAATAGCTTCAGCTCGTTCCTTCTCCCATTTCGCTTTTCTTTCAGCCTTGCGCTCCATCTTACGTTTCAGCAATCTGCTAACTCTCTCCTCGTTCAACACTCTCTCAAATTCTTTCAACTTCTCTAAATAAATACTCTTACGCTCGGCCAAAATTTTCGCTAAGAAAATATCATGATCCTCCTTCATCCTCGCCATACGTTCACGAGTAGCAACAGCCTGCTGTCTCTCCTCAATGGCTGCAGCAATTCGTTCAGCTTCCTGTTGTTCCCAGCGTTGCTTAGCTAATTCCATTTTTTCTTCAACTGCTTTCTCTAGTAGTGGTATTTCTTCTAAACGTTTAGCACGTTCCAGGTAATCTATTTTCTTCTCCTGTGACTTCAATTTCTGCTGCATCTCCCTACGTTCTTTCTGTAATTCTTCTGCTTCTCGAGCTGCAATTTGTTCTGCATCTAGCTTCTTGATTTCATCCTCATCCAACTTCTTCAGTACCTTCTGACCATGACTAGTTTGAGATATCTGTTGCATCTTCTCCTTCAGATGTCTATCCTTGATCTGTTGGATCTCACTCTGTTGTCGCTTCCTCTCGCGTTCCTCTCTCTCTTGTTCGAGTCTCTTCTGCTCTGCTAACATTTGCTGCCTCTGCAGCTCTTCCTGTCTTCGCATTTCCTCTTCCTCGCGGACTGTATTAATATGTTCAATATATTCTTTTCTTTCTTCTATGATCTTGTGTCTTCCTAGGATTCTCTGGTGTTCCTTCATTTTGGTTTCGTGATAATGGCTTACCATGGCGGAACGCAATTTCTCTCGCTCCATCTTCTTCTTATTCGGATTAATAATATTGATCGCTCGATGCAGCACGGTGGCCATATTTACAAGTTGACAACGAATCTGTTCAGAAGGCATTGCTTGTAACACAGGACCATCGGGATGATCTTCTCTCTGAGCTTCCGACAAATCAACTCCAAAGTGCACACACTTCTTTCCGTGGCTAATCCTTATCTGCATGTCGTTGTATCTTACACAATCCACCAGCAGACGTTCTAGGTGAAAGTCTGTCGTAAATTTGGCGAGTTCCAAAAGCCTAGCGAATTGTATCGTTTGATAAACCTGGGATATTTGATGAACCAGACGTACAAGTGTTACATCCTGTAGAGCTGGGACATACTGAATTAATGGACTATTTTCGTCCGCTTGTAGCGTCTGAATGACAGAATCTACTCGGCTACAAAGCTCCAGAGGATGAAACTCGACCTCGAGCCATGAATACAATTCTTGCAATTGTGGCGATGCTAAATTAACAATATTCAAACGAACGATGTCCTTAAGCAAGGAAACTCTCGTTGGTGGCTGAGTGAGTCCCAGAAGTGTAGCAAGTTTCTGAGCTTTCTCTAATGGACTCTTGTCTGTTTCTATAAAACGATCGAATTCAGGGTGTGCTGATGGCAGTGGGATAGATAGGGTGGCCAATAACACACGATTGGCCATTCTCTGCTGTTCCTCCAAAGACATATTCTTTTTCATTTCGCGGGAGAGTTGCAGCAATTTAAACAATGCGGCGGCATGGAATAGATAGTTACCTGCCTTCCAGAAAACCATGGCTAATTTCTGGTAATAGTTGGCCATGGTTTTTGGTACAGGAAGTTTCTTGGATAAATTCATCATACCATGTACATCTTCGGAGGATTTGAATGCTTCTTGCCACAGTTCCATTTGTATTGCTGAATCAAGTTGATTCAGACGCGTTTCCAAGTTCAGCTGTTGCGTCTCTGCCCTGTTCATGGAAACGTTTGAAACTAGCGCCGGTAGTTTACAAATCTCCTCCAAGTGTTTTCGTAGTTTTTCGCACAATTTACGAAATTCAGTCTTACGATTATATTCGAGACAAAACTGGAAGGCCATGCGTGCGATGTCATGATATAACGTTTCAACATGAGCATTGGTTCTTAATAATTCTAAGCACTGGCAATAAGATTCCCATAGAAATTTCACCCATGGCGTCAGAATAGTGCGATCGCTTCGGTCTTGCGCGTCCTCACCACTGACCGCCGACAACAGTATGCTTTCAGGTGTGGCTAAGTTATCAAGATCATCTATATCTATAACAGCCTGTTGACTCTGTTTCCGCGCTTGATTCGTTTTTTCTTCTGCCATGCGTAAATATCCACGTATGACATTTTCTAAACTTCCAACATTTACCGATTGGAACATATTTCGATACTGAAATAGGCCCTCCTTTGCTATGTGCGATTTCTTCAGCTCCACGCATAAGTCCAAGTATTTGAACATTATCGGTTCCAATACCGATTCTGACCAATTGTATGTCCATTTTTTATTGCGGAAGACTTCTTGCAAAGTATCTAATGCTCGGGCTGGTTTGCCTACTTCAATGAATTCTGTCATAAAAAAGAAAGGAAACATATGTTTTTAAATTCTTTCAAAAATAATTAATCATACTGCTTTATAATAATTCACTGACATTTTCATTATAACCATATTAAAGAATATCTGTCTAAGAATAATTCATAGCTAGTGTTTATGTAACAGAACAAATAAAGAGGTACAATAATGTGAAAGTTAGGTCAGTGTCACTATCACAAAAAGACATATTTAAAGAACATTTACCACAAAAAGCTTTTCACGTTCACATAAAAAAACATATATACTAGACAACTTTATTTAACATAAACTAACAATCTTTTTATTCCAACAAACATATATAAAAGACTAGAATATTATATTTCATTCGGGATCATAGTATAGTTTCTATTTAGGACTCTAACCTTTCGCAACTATTCTGTTCTAAGTGCATATGGTTGGGCAAAATGAATACTTTAAAAAAGTCAAATGAGATATGACTTTAGCCATATTGAATGTTATATGACAAGTAGGAAACGCCACTTATGGCGATTAACCAATATTGTAAAAATACGGTTAAGCAAAATGATATGGATCGCAAAATTTTTAGACGAACGGAATGAAAGAATTTTTGCAGCTCTAGATTAAATAGGTATCGGCCATAGTCATTCTTGTTACGAAATAGTTATACGAACCATTTGCTCTTTTTAGAGCATTCTCAGGTCTCTGTCCATATCGCGCCATTTTTTCACGGAATATAGTCGATTTCAAACCATACAAGCTATCATAGGATTCAAAAAATTTCTGTGGAGAACTTAGGATATATTTTCTTTTAATTACGCGACGTTTATCGCGGCGTACCTCGACCGCGTGTACCGGATGAAAGGCGGAAACTACGGAAAAATGGCTTCCTGTAATATGCGAGTCAAGACAATTCAACCAAATTTTCCAACACTTTAAAAATAAACAATATCTATAGTTAAATTATTACAAAAAGCATTCCAGCTAGTTTATCATTTTTTCTTATGAAAATTATGAACATTTTGTTGCTGTTTTTTCATTAATTCCGATTATTCGTAAATAGTAAGTAGGTTTGGCACTAGATGTCGTGAAGATCTATTTTTAATGTTGTCCCTGAATTGAATGACCATTCCATTAGAATTAGAATCTTTTAAGTAATTGTTTAAATCGTAATCAAGATAAATTAAGTGGTGGAAATTATTTATTGGATTATATTACAGTTACGTATTTACAAAAATATATAAAATTACAATAAAAACAAATTTTCAGCTACAGCCAAGTTGATTAGAAAATTTTCTACTGCTGACGGTAAATTCTTTTCTTTCAGCGTTTGCGCTGATACCATTTTTCTTCCGTCAGGTCCTTGAACTACCGCCAATGATTTCAACTGATTCAACAGGTCTTGAGTTTTGTCATTTATCTCGGATATTATTTGGCTTTCTATGTAGGATTGGTTTTCGCTTAGTTGGATCATGAATAGAGCTATTTCTTTATGTGTTTTTGTCATTGTTAGGCTTTCTAGAACATTGATAGGATTAATATAATTTTTATTAAAGTAACGATATTTTAAATATCTTTCTTTACCTTTTGCATGTGATGCAACTGTAATTTCTCTAGCTGGAATATTTACAAGTAGATCAAATAAATCTGTTCTTGATGAAATGGAACTGTTTCTACAGCCAGCAATGTAGTGCGAAAGACCCTGAAAAATATTTAATTATTAGGGTTATAAGATAATTTTAAATAATGAAATACAGCTTGTTCGACATACTTTTAGTTCTGCCAATTCATCATCGATTAGATCAACCCAAGGGAACAAATTATCAGTGACTTTACGATGCTTCATTAATGCAGGAAATATTCCAATCCATTTTAAAAGTTGTTCCAAGCTATGATGATAGACCACAATCCGTTTTTTCAAAAGAAGAGCAGTGTATATCAAGATCGTTTCCAATTCAAACGTTTTAATCATTTCTCTGACATTTGTGTTGTTTGTAAAGCAATGGCTATTAAAGTTATCAGAAACAAATGTTCCATTTTCTTGAGTAGAACATGATCCTTTTGTAAATACAGAGAGATATAACTGTAGTATTTCTGTTGGCTTGCCAGTCTTGCAATACATTTTGCTGAGGACTCTTGAAAGAACCTCATATTTCCTTGGATTAAAGTCTTTGGCAAATAAAACCAATGCAAATTGCTTTACCTGTTCCAAAGATAACATTGAAGTATTTTTATTATATTCGTGTATAATTATTGTAATGTTACCGTTTAAAAAAAGCATGTAACTTACTTTTGGTAATTTATCCGAATCAAATACTTCACTACAGTGTATATAGAACCAATCGTATTTGTGCCTTGAGAATACAAATACTTGAGGGGAGTTGTGTTCTACTTCTAAGTTACATTTTCTTGCAACAACTGCTTTTTGAGATTCTGAAACGATTGGATAAGACCAGGTCCATAATATATCACCGTTGGAATCTTTCTCAATTATGCTACAAGAGAGTAAATCCGTAAGAGGTGCCATTTCGAAATTATATTGTTGACAGATGAATCCATCAAACGATGTTAAAACGAATAGATGCTAATTCGAACCGACAATTGTTATTGAAAAATGTTAATGTCATATTATTATTTACACTTAGATACAAGTGTTCATGCTATGTACTTATATAAAAATTGGTCTCGTCAAGTTTGACGTTTCGTGAGGTTATGTTTTACAAAAGGGGCGTGTTAAAAAGACGCAAGCATAGACCGTCAAGTGCTGCCTTTTGCGGTAGAATACGAAAGTACAAACATTTAAAAAAATTTAAATTGGCCAGTTTGCAATTTTCTAACTCGGTGATAGGAAAGTTCTTTATTAGTAACGAACTTTGATTTGCAGTGAATAGTGAATGTTTGTGGTGATTATAATGTTACTTTCATATCTAAATCGACTTTGGAGATTTAGGAGAAGAACATCAAAAGGTATACGAACATTTTTTATTCAATCATTTAGTAATTTACTTATTTCATACGCATCATAATTTACATAACCTATATATCTTGGCGTCTAAATATTCTTAACATAACATTTGAATAATTATTTCTAATATTCGAATTTGTGTCATATTATGATTTTTACGTAGAAAATTCAGTGAGCAATCGGAAAATATATGTATCTAAACCTATTAATCTATTAGGTATATACGTATATATGTATATGCTCTACTCTATGTACAAAAATATTAATAATGTTTTGCGGAAAGTTAACATTACGGGTATATTAATATATATATATCTTAATTATGTATCGATCCTATTCTATTACTATAATTTATATAAGAATTAATAATAATAATCACAGGAATGAAACTATTTTAGACAGAATTACTTCGTAAAGAATAGCAAATATACAGTAGCTTATACAATTGGAGTATATTAATACCTAATGTCATATCTGAGGTTATATCGATATAAATACAGACATGCTTGTTAACTTCATTGGTACGAGCGTCGTACTTTCGTGCAATTCGAAACGCTAATACTTCCGGTTGATTTCCAGGGTACATTAAGCGATCATTTTCAACGAGCAAATTGCCAGTTGACTGTCCGGCGCTTTTTCAAAGGGCTTCGTACCGTCTGGGGCAATGTACCTGTTTACTTGGTAAGTCAGCATTGTTTCATATCCAAACACGTCTATACCGAGTTGCTATAATAAATAAAATAATGATATTAACTAACGATAACTATGATATTAACTAAAATTATATAAAATTAGTGATTAAAATCTATTGAAAAAAGTTAACTGGAAAGAAAAACTGCGGGAGGGTGTGTGATTCTGATAACAGATACTTTTCACGAGAATTTTGAAATAAGTTTAAAAGTTCGATTGATTTGATTAAGATTTGCGAAACGTTGCTTTAAATATATGGAATGATAATAAGATAATATTTTAGAATCAAACCTAAAATTAGTATCTTTATTTGGAAAAAGTTAATAGAAAAAAAGTAGGAGGGGGAGATGATTCTGTTATTTCGTTAACCGTTGCTTCTGGCGGGAATTTGAAAAAAGTTCAAAAGTTAGATGGCCTAGAAGGAAAGTTTCTCAGGTTGCTTTAAGAATAATAGGAGAGGAGATTAAGACAGAAATTGCGTGACAGAAGTATGTCCCTTTCGTTACAATTTCGTTAAAGATTTTAAACTATAAGCTAGTGTCCTTTTTAATAAATTAATTGTATATTTAACATATTATTGATACCTGTGTTAGTGGACTGGTGTTGGTGGTGAAAATCCCAGCGTATTCTTTTCTCTTAGCCAATTGTAAACAATATTCTTCCATCTCTTTCATCAAAATTACATTTTCAGCTGGATTTAGGTCACTGCTCGTTGTCATCATGAAATTATGAATGATCTGACCCGTTCCTTTTGGCAATTTCCTTTCTCTAATGGGTGCTTCAAGATATTCCAAGAAGTCGAAAACGATCGTTAATTTGGAATCGAGAATTAATTCAGGCTCGTCCCAGAGATCGAAGTTTAATGCTACGCCGATCGTCCTGCCATCTTGTGACGATTTTACCGCGAAACTTAAATTCTTTTCTACCAATGGTTTCCAAAGCAACTCCATCATTATACGGTAATCTTCCTTTGCTATACTTTGCATTAACCACTGTTCTAAGTCTGCTTTGTTGTAGAAACTTTCTGTAATAATCCTGTGGAACAAAGAAATTATCTTTCTTTATGATAAAATTTATATATTTTAGATGACAGTACTATTTCTATACTTATTCATGACCATATCTTTCATTCTATAAGTATGATTTTCACAAATGATTTTCATCTCTGTAATTTTATTTAAATCTCGATATTCCCATCCCATAAAAAGCATATTTTATTTTATTTAGACTCCTATTTTATTAATTCGTCTTAAATCTTAAGTCTCCATTATGAATATGACAAATGATTTTATTTATATCTCAGATCCCCATCGCATAAACATGACTTTTTTCTTTACTAAATCTAAATCTTAGATTGTCTCCGCATAAATATGATAAATAATTCGCATCTCTATAATTTCACTTCAAATGATTCATCTCTCGCTTCAAATTACAAAAAAGATTTCAAATGTAAATTTAACGAATTCTACGTACTCTGTCACATCCTCTTTATGAGAATCTTTCAACATCTCGAAGATATGTTCTTCCTCGTTAAGACCATTTTCAATCGGTTCGCCATCCGTGCTGGTTTTCATTCGGTTGAGCACCTCACCCAAATTCTTCGCCGTGATGAACTCTGTGATTCCTATCTCGTAACCTTGATCTTGTAGCTTTGTTACCGTGTAAATCGAGTTCAAGGAGTTTCCGCCAATCTCGTAGAAATTTGCATCGATTCTAACGTCTGCGCGACTTCCTCCACCAATTACAGACGCCACCGTTGGGAATAGAACTTTTGCCTTTGCGAAGTCTGCTTCAGGTACGTCGGTGTAGTCGCAGTTCATGTATTGCTCATTCTCTATATATAATATTCATATAATTAACAATATGTATTATTATTAACTTTGAATTCTTATCCTTGTTGTTATAATATTGGGTCATCCCATAAGTTCGTGCCGACTTTTGTGTATACATTTCATGTGTCGATTTATAAACATACGGCGATCAGGGACCAATGCACTTGAGCTTGGCTGATCGAGAACAGGCTGGAGCAGATTTTCGTTTCTATAAGATCGTAATATAGTGAACACAGTGACTTCTAACAGTAAAAAGTCACGAGTGAAATGCGTATCCATTTTCGACATCTCACGTTATATGAATTTCGGAAAGGAAGTTCTGTAACAATTGTCACGAAAAACATATGTGCTGTTTACGGAGAAAATGCGCTTTCATCTCGCACCTGTAGGAAGTGGTTCCAACGTTTTAGAGCTGGGAATTTCTGTTTAGAAGACGAGCAACGCTCCCGGCGTCCTCCTCAGACAGACGAAGATAAAATTCGGGATCTTGTTGAAAAATCACGATGTTTGGCAGTTCAAGAGATGTCAAATGTTCTGAAAATACCTAAGACAACGATTCATAGGTGTTTAAAAAAAATGGGGATGGTGTCAAAGTTGAACGTTTGGGTGCCCCATGAACTTACGGAACGGAACCGTCTTGAACGAACGACAGCGTGCATGTCATTGCTTGCGCGTAATAAACACGAGCCATTCCTTAAACGCCTGGTAACTGGTGATGAAAAGTGGATACTTTACGAAAACCCTGAACGGAAACGTAGCTGGTCCCAACGAAATCAGCCACCTCAACGCTGTGCAAAACCAGGGTTACATCCACGTAAAGTTCCTTTGTGCGTATGGTGGGATTATAAAGGAATACTCTATTTCGAACTTTTATCTAGTGGTGATACCATTAATTCAGACAAATATCGCACTCGGTTAGGAAAATTAAGGGAAGCACTAGCTGAAAAACGACCAGGTTTAGCGATTAGGAACAACGTTATCTTCCATCGCGACAACGCTAGACCGCGTGTGGCGAAAAGCGTTACAAAAAATTGTCTGAATTTAATTGGGAAATTTTACCACATCCCCCATATTCCCCAGACATTGCCCCATCTGATTACCACCTGTTCGGAGCAATACAACACTTTTTAGTAGGTAAAAAATTTGAAAATATTGACATTCTCAAAAATAGCTTAGAAAATTATTTTAAAGAAAAACAAGAGAACTTTTATCGAGACGGAATAATGGCCCTAGCAGAAAAATGGGAAGAAGTTGTACAACGAGAGGGGTATTACATTTTTTCATGAAAGGTATGTAAACAATCTTAACATATATCACCGCTCGAAAAACGGCACGAACTTATGGGATGACCTAATATATATTTGACCATTAATTGTTATCCACGATCCATATGTGACCAAAATAATTTCTATCAGAATACTTAACATTACACATAAATAATTGAAATCCTTATCACATTAATGTTACGCTATTTAAATGTTGCAAGATTTAACAATGCTTCTTGCAATGAGAAATATTTCACTTGAAGCGTATTTCCAAGTTCATTCTTACTCGAACCTCGAGCAAATTGATTATAATAATTCGATCGTTGCAATGTGTACCGAAATTCTGATTATTTTACGTGACAGATGTTTTGATAAAATGAATAGATAAATTGAAAGTTATATAGGTACCGTTATTGAGATGAGAAGATTCGTATTGCTTGAGCAGGGTTTGGCGATCAGTCTTCCCGTTTGTTAAAAGAGGAATATTATCCACGATGATGACTCGTGGTAACATGTATACCGGTAGATTGGCTTGCAGGAACGTTTCAATTTTTACAGTGCAAGTGGACGAATCGTTTGTAACAGTTACGAAAGCAAGTAGTGCCTGAAAATTTGATATAAGAACGACTGTATGTAATTTCGTATAATATTATTCTATGCGTTATTTTATACCTTTGATTTATTTTATTTATTACGTTCGATACAACTATCTTGTAATTGTATGTACTATGTTTTATGTTATATGTATAGTCGTTATTCGATGCATTATTTGTAGGATATTTATAATATAATATACAATAATATTATATCAGAGATACTAAAACAATTTTACTAATGGTACCTGAGACAATTCACCGGGTTTGTAACAGAGGACAACCACTTCGTCGACACCAGGTGCCTTCGACACTGCTTTCTCCACTTCCGTGAGGTCCACACGGTGTCCCCTAACTTTAATTTGCGAGTCTACGCGTCCTTCGTACACGATCACTCCTTTCGAAATTCTTGCATAATCTCCAGTGCAATAAATCCTCGAGTGTTCTGTTCAAATCGAAAATTACACGTCAATTTTTACATTATGCTAACAGAGCTTAAAACGAATTTTCGTTGTAACAACATTTTTTCGCAAATCCTTCCATGTAACAAACGTCAGTTGCTATGATGTTAGTATACCGATAGAATTACGTTTTTAGAGAAGGATCATCTTTTCAATTAAATCTTTTCATACGAGTAATTTGATATAATTAAATCTTTTCTCGATAAGACAAGAATCATCGCTTTGAGAATATAAATACCAGGTGTGTTCTGAACATAATGCACAGCGATACGTCGAGATTAAAATCCCGGAAACGTTAAAAATCTTGATGTTATACAATGCTTTTTTACCTTTTTTTCCTTTCGGTATTTCTCATCTCATTTCCATACCATCCATAGTAATCCATTCGATATAACTACACGTGGTTATCGATCACGTGTCACGTGTAATGAGATGCGTCGAGGATAAATAAATTTTCACTACAATACGCTGATTCATGCCCATCGGCGATTCCAATGAAAACAACAGGGAATTTCTACGGTGTTTTCGAGAATTATTTCCCTTGTGAAATAAGGTCGAACGTTGTGTTCTTAACGAGATTATGGTAGCTGGCTGGCAGAGAAGAAAAGAAGCAAGATAGAAGCTCGCGTGTACACTCCAAGATGCACGTTCGCAATTTCTTTCTCTCGTTTGCATCGAAAAAGTTACAAATATCGATCAAATTCTCGACGATATTTCTTCTCATCTCTTATTTCGTTTTTCAGACTTTTTCAGCCCCTTTTATTTCTTTAGTTTTTAATCACTGTTCATCCTTTAGATTGAAATTTGATCGAAGAGCTACGGAAACGAGAAAACTAAGAAAGATTGAAAAATAAGAGATAAATAGAATTTTCTATAGCCGATAAGTGGCCGAATCTAGATATAAATATAAGATTACGAATTTTCGAAATATAACACGTTTATCCTTTTCTATCGACGTTTCATTCTTCTCTGATTTTTGTAATTTATACGTTGATACATCGATGAATTTTCATCTTCATATCTTTATCCTATTTGAGAAGATGACAGCGAAACGACTCCTTCCACTCTTAGAGGACTTGAAAACAATTCCAGATCATCAATTTGGTTTTCGCAAGTAACGTTCTACGATAGAGCAAATTCATCGTTTAACCCCTTAACCTACAACTACGGGCTATGCCCGTAGTACGATGATCGGGGCAAACGTAAATATTACGGGCATAGCCCGTAGTAGATGATTACAAACGATGCCCGTGATATTTACGATTGACCCGATCATCGTACTACACAAGTCGTGCGAATGGCTCTGTGGCGGCACTCGACACAACAAATACCGCCGTTTGACATTAAACATTAACGGACGACGATGGCGCAGTGGTTAGCGCCTCAAGGTTACGAACGTTCGGCACTCGGGTTCGAATCCTGACGCCCGTAGTTCCATATTTTTCTTTCTTAAGAAGAAGGGATCATTTAAGGCAAAGAAAAATAGAAGCAGTACACCAGCGACACGACATTCTACACTAGTAATTAGAATTACCACGACGTGAACAACACAGCTTCTCGAAGGCTGCGCGAATTGTTTACGCTTTCGGCCGAAAATTCTCGAACGTAAATCGCAGGTTAAGGGGTTAACTCATAAAATTAGCCAAGATTTAGAAATGTGGCGGCACTCAACAGCAAAAATACCGCCACTCGACACTAGCTAGTGTTGTCGGGTCTTAGGTTACGAACGTACGGGACCGGGTTCAAACTCCGCGACCCGGAGTCCGATTTTTCTTCCGCGGCATCAGAAATGAGAAGAAAATACAGCAGTATACCCCTCAGTCACATCTACACCAGCAACCACAACTAATACAGGCTTAGCGTACTAAAAAGAAGGAGACTTACACAATATCAGCTCAGAAAAGAAAAAATATTGCTCTGCGGTATTCCTGGACATTCAGCAGGCGTAAGGACTTTTGTTCAAACTAAAGAAAATCATACCGCACACCTACTACTCCGTCTTAAAATCATATTTAATCAATAGGCTGTTTATGATTAAATACTTAGACGCTATAACGTTGTCCTCGGACCTCTGCTATTCGCCATCTACACTGCCGATTTGCCAATTCTAACAGAGATAACCACAGCGACATTTGCTGATGATACAGCTTTATTGGCATCTCACTCAGACCCGATAATTGCCTCCTCGACTCTGGAAAAGTGGTTCTACAAATGGCGCTTCAAAATAAGTGAAAATAAATCCAGTCATATAACTTTCACACTGCGAAAACAATCCTGCCCACAGGTGACCATAAATAATATTCCAATTGCAAACAAAGATTCAGTCAGATATCTGGGCATGATTCTGGATGACATGGAAACGACACATCGTAGATAAATCCAAGCAACTTAAATTAAAATTAAAAAGAATCTACTGGCTCATTGACAGACGTTAGCGTGCAGAGTAAAATAACGTTATATAAAGCCATATTAAAACATGTTTGGACCTGTGGGATCCAACTATGGGGAACAGCGAGTAATTTCAACACAGAAATTCTTCGACGATTCCAATCAAAAAAATCTCTAAGATCCTTAATAGATGTACCTTGGTATGTTACCAACGAAACAATACATCGTGAACTTAAGATACCTACAGTTAAAGAAGAAATATCCAAATTCAGTAATAGTTATAACATAAGAATTAAAAACCACCAAAACCCATTAGTTACTCAATTACTTGACACAACGGATCAGATCCGCAGGCTAAAAAGACATATTACCCTTTAGATCTAAACATTAGATTCAGCTGGAATCAAACATACGATAATCATTTATTATTTACGTTATAGTACCACGTCAGAATAATTTCCTTATAATTCTCAATGAGAATTGATTGTAAACTACTTCCAAATGAAAAAGAAGAATATTTTTAAGTTAAATGCCTAGGACTTCGTTTAGACACACAACTTACATGGAAGCAACATATTAAATCAATTATAGACAAAATACGGATAAAAAGAAGACAAATGTACTGGTTAATTAGTCGAAGTTCTAAACTCAGCATAGAAAATAAAAGAAAACGATAACAAAATCAATTTGGACGTACGGAATATCACTATGGGGGACAGCAGCAATAAAGTCACATAAATAAACTAGAGTCGCTACAATCAAAGATACTGAGAACAATAATCAACGCTCTATGGTACGTCAGAAACGAGGATATACGCAAAGACTTAAAAATACCAACAGCCAAAGAAGAAATCGGCAGGTACGCAGAAAAATACAAGGGAAGAACGACAACATCCAAACCGGTTGGCTGCTGAAGCGAGAAAATCTCTCATAGAAGGAAGACTAAAAAGAAAACACCCCACTGACCTTACTAAAGAAATAAAATAGTTAAACTTGATGATGGTGTCCCGCTGGGGGTAGCCATCCGCGTGTCATTTGGCAATTAAGTTAGAAAAACTTATCAAATGTGCAGCTGGGCAAATTGTAAAGTACAAATTAAATAATATTAATAATAAAAAATATCTTTATCCTCATAAGAAACAAATTTAACCCTTTGTACCCGAGAGGCTATTTTCCGAGGAGAATGAGAGGCAATAGCCCCTGTTCATGCTAGATTTCGACTTCTCCAATTGACGAGAGCGCAGTATTGGTTCGTAAATAGATTCCTTCTTTATATTGTTTGTTGCGAAGTGTGAAGTGTTACACTTTAAGATGCAGATGAAATATTTGTACTCAAATTCTTCCGAAACTATGGTTCTGGCAACGTCTCTGACGTTAGTTCAGATTCGACGATCGTGGCACAAGAACTCTAATTTCGTAAATTTAGAAGCTGCAAAAAATGGATTTGGAAATTTGTTTAATTAATTCATGCATTCCTTATATAAAGAGCAAAAGAACGAAAGGTCACTTAATCAGCTGTGATTTATAAAAATTTTAGTAGACCAGTTGAGAGGAGATATTCGACAACCGCGAGATCGAGCTTCGACGTCGACTGCTAACTGTGATGGAGTTAAATGGAAAACTTCATGTAATTTTAATAGGAAGAAAAAAAGGATTGTAAGGTGTGTTCTTAAAAACGAAACAAAGCAAGAGAAAAACACGAAACAACTTATAATTGCGATACTTATTCCGACAAGCCAAGGATGCATCTGGCCAGATGTTTTATAAATTATCGTACAAAAGAAAAAAATACAGAAAAAATATTAAAAAATGATATGTTCAAAGATGTAAATGTGTATAGATTATTAAAATGTAATGTTGTTTTAAGTTAATTTTTGTATAAAATCTACAAGACACTCGTCACGTACGCGCAAAATCAGCTCGAGTTGCTGCTACGCCCGACCGAAAAAGCCGTCGAGTGCAAAGGTTTGAAAGGTTTAGGAAGTAAATCGTGAAATTTTTACCTAGATCGATGGCATGAGGATTGTCCTGAAACTTGCGGGACTCACTGTCGCGGATGTACCCTGTTGCAAGATTCTTTCCGGCGACTACCAGTTCTCCGACTTCGCCCTGCGGTACCAGCCGCATCTCTTTGTTCACGATATAAATAACGCAATTGTCCAATGGCTTGCCTGTAATTAAACATCCATTTCATATCCATTCTACTCGTTTATTTTCGAACTTTGATTTTACCGATCGAAAACTTTGCAAATCATTTCAGTACCATGAATAGTTATTCGAATTTATTGTTAATTAAAATTCTCTGAACTTATTTCTTTGTCATACTTTGTTTTTAAAAAAGTAGCAATCTTCCAATTACCAATTGGCACTTTCTGCGTATTTTGTAATTGCTTCCGGTTGGTCAACAGATGATAGGTAACGTCTCCCATGATCTCTGTGCTTCCGTAGAAATTCGCCAAGACTTTACTATCGTCGCCGAAAGTTGCAAAGAATTGATCCGCCAGCGAAACTGGCAACATTTCTCCGGAGCATACCCAAAGTCTTAGAGAACGTAGCACGCTGTCCTTGTTCTGAAACCAGTCAGTTGGTGTTAATATTAATATGACCAATCTCCGTCATTTAAAGCTGAATGAAGGCAATCTTAAAGCGTGTTAATCGTTTAATCAAGCATCAATCCAAGGGCAATGTTAATACGTAGTTCGTGTCTCAATCATCGAGTCTTAATTGTTATTTGATCATAAATTAGTTCTATATTTATCCTCGATTGGTATTATTAAGTCTTAATAGATCGAGTTACGATCGAACAATTGAAAAGCTTCCTCGTCGGTGGTTTCGATGACCTTGAGCCATACTTGGGTTGTTAACACAATTGGATTACTTAATCGTGGAATATTCAACTTTAATGTATTAATACAGGCGATTAATGGTTTATATCTTGTAAAACGTAGGATCTAATTTATTATGAAATACGATGATTATTATGAATGGACGATTAATTTATATACACGTGTATAACGAAATAATGTATTTTAAAACAGACTGACTTAGGGAAGTGATTATTAGCTTCAGAAATTTTCCTGCTACGTGATCTTCATATAAGAAAGATCATTTGGATCGACAATTTAATTATAAATACTCCGAGTCAATTACTTGTTCTCGGTCAGTTAAATATTAGGTTGTCCGAAAAGTTTCTTCCGTTTCATAAAGTGATAATAGATGAACAACAATTTCTGTTTTATATTATTTTATTGAATTACGTATGATCCATTTTTATCTAATATAAAACGGAAAACATTGTGCGTGTATTATTTCCTAATAAAACGAAAGAAACATTTCGGACGACCTAATAGTTAGATACATAGAAAAACATAGAAATACACGAATTTGTAAAATATTTGATACATTTTACAGATCGAACAGATAGACACACGAGCGTTGTCTAGAAATTAATGCTCGTTTCGAAATAACAAAGATACAAATGCATCTGTAATTTTGCTATATATACTAAATTATTTTCTAATACAATTACCAGCCCTATTTCAATATTTATCGTAACGTCGCGCGAGTTTTTGTGTAACTTTGTCATACGTTTCCACCGTTGCTTCACATAACCATCGTCTTACGCAATCCTTTAAATCATCGTTTCTCGCGAAGCATTATCGAACAAACAACTCCAAGTCTTGCAAAAAAAAAAAAGAAACTGCAATGAATATCATTTGCAATGAAATCGCAGACACGTTCTCGAGCTCGTGTGTAAATAGAGACGACCAGCCTGAATGTTTACTGTCGGCTACAGTTTCTCTGTCGCTATTGAATTCCCACACTTACCGATAACTCATCCATAACTCTGTTATCGTTAATTGCTGTAATTCGGCGGTGAATGCCTTTTGAAAGAATTTTTATAACTTTCGAGAAGCGCAAAAGCGTCATCGGCGGGATCTTTAGCAATAGAACTACCGATAGTTAACACGAAGCTATTTCTACCAAAACCAGTGAAAATGGCTGGTATTTAAAAAATACGTAACAATAGAATATTTTTATATTTATTGACTTATTACTTTCTTACAGAAGCAATCCCATGTTTAATACATTCTTGGTATTATTAATCCATCTGGGACTAAGGAACTAAACGAGGGTTGACACATTTATAAAAGTGTAGAACCAGTCATTTTGACTGGTGTGATATTTCTAGCGTTAACATCTAGCGATCCAGCGATCGATCCGCAATTTTCCTAATAACTGATATCATTATATCGAATGATACGCAGTCAAAATTGTGAAAACGCGTGGGAAGTTGTACAAAACGAGGAAACTGGTTAATTGGGGTTCGATAAACAGATTGCAGCACCCTTTTACACTTTGACAAGTACCAGTCATTTTCACTGGTATTGCTATAAGTAGCCGAGATACAAAATTATTTCGAATTTGAATACGTAAAAAACGAAACAAAATTCATTATATTATTCCTTTAGTTATCATTGCGAAAGCCATTACATCACTGCGGAAGAGAACTATAACATGAAGCGGAAATTTGAAAATAAAATCGCAAAACCAGTCATTTTGACTGGTGTGATATTTCTAGCGTTAACATCTAGCGATCCAGCGATCGATCCGCAATTTTCCTAATAACTGATATCATTATATCGAATGATACGCAGTCAAAATTGTGAAAACGCGTGGGAAGTTGTACAAAACGAGGAAACTGATTAATTGGGGTTCGATAAACAGATTGCAGCACCCTTTTACACTTTGACAAGTACCAGTCATTTTCACTGGTATTGCTATAAGTAGCCGAGATACAAAATTATTTCGAATTTGAATACGTAAAAAACGAAACAAAATTCATTATATTATTCCTTTAGTTATCGTCGCGAAAGCCATTACATCACTGCGGAAGAGGACTATAACATGAAGCGGAAATTTGAAAATAAAATCGCAAAACCAGTCATTTTGACTGGTGTGATATTTCTAGCGTTAGCATCTAGCGATCCAGCGATCGATCCGCAATTTTCCTAATAACTGATATCATTATATCGAATGATACGCAGTCAAAATTGTGAAAACGCGTGGGAAGTTGTACAAAACGAAGAAACTGATTAATTGGGGTTCGATAAACCGATTGCAGCACCCTTTTACACTTTGACAAGTACCAGTCATTTTCACTGGTATTGCTATAAGTAGCCGAGATACAAAATTATTTCGAATTTGAATACGTAAAAAACGAAATAAAATTCATTATATTATTCCTTTAGTTATCGTTGCGAAAGCCATTACATCACTGCGGAAGAGGACTATAACATGAAGCGGAAATTTGAAAATAAAATTGCAAAACCAGTCAATTTGGCTGGTGTGATATTTCTAGTGTCAACTCGCGTCGTAATTTAAACGTACGATACAGCGACAATATTATTGAAATAGGCAAACAGAGAACTTTGCACGACTTATGTCAATACATGAATGAAGCTAGGTGACCTTCTATAAGTACATTCCATCGTTTAACACGGCTTCTACATTCAAACTGGTAGTACTTTCTGCACTAACCTCGTACAATCTGAACGATTAAAAGTTAATCTGCGTCAGTTAATCAATTTTCATGCTTTTATCCCCGTTGTTAGATTATCCTCTTTTTTTTTTCTTTTTCTCGTAATAATGAATATGGGAAACGATGGCGAAACACACGGATTTCGACGTAACGTTCGCCGTTCGTAAATAGCGGATCTAATGCATAAAGATTGCGTCTATTGAAAGGGACGTGTTGGTATCTGGAACGTTAATCTGTTGAAGGTGCTTAGAAATAGCTTGATACAGAAGCACTTAACAATGTTTACGTCATTTATATCTGTAATCGAAATGCAAGTGGGAAGGATATTAATCATACAAGATTTACGACTTATGATCTACAATCTATGATCTATGATCTACGATCTGAGAACCTGAGCGCGTGGTTATTATTTTCGATTATTATCTTACCCGCAGATTCAAGTACATCAGCATAGAGTACAGTAGCGATGGGACCAGCACCAATCGTTGAATCTGAAATGATTATCGTAGATAAAGTTTATAGACTATGTTGCAGAATAAAAATCTTTTTAACGGTAAATGAAAATAATTTTTCAAATGTACCATATAACGTTCAAAGTTTGTCGTATGAAAGAAAGATTCGAGATTAAAAAATGAGATTTCCTTTCTTCTTTTCCTTTTCTCAAAAATTTTTCTTCTCCGTGAATTTCTTTTTCTCCTTTATTTCTGTTTTTTTTTTTTTTTTTTGTAAATAACAAATTTCCAACTATTTTATTTTAGATATAACCGTAGGTGCTTACCCTGTACTTTTCTAATACCGAGACGAACCTCTCTGGATCCCTGGTAACATGTTTGGGGACAATTACTATGGTTCTTCCTTGCAACAGGGGTCCCCAAATTTCTGACACGCTATCCACGAAGGTCAAAGATGTTTTAAAAATACAATGTTGCTCGTCGCTGGCATAAGGCAGCTCGCGCCATTGCCATTGCAGTCGGTTTAACACAGCCGCGTGCGGCAAAAGCACTCCTTCAATCATGAAATCAAGAAAAATAGAAAGCCGTGAAAACGAGATTCAAGAACAAGATTGGAAAAGTAGAGAAGAAACGAGAAAAAAAAGAATAATTCCAATTTTACGTAATTACTATAATATACTATAATTCTTCACATGAACGTCCAAAGCTCGCTAATGTATTTTTTGTATAGTTCATTATATATATTGCGTTATTAGGCTGTGGATATTTATACAAATTATACAAGTATTACACCTATACTATTATGCAAGTATTACACAAACCACTATATTTTCGATATTTCATATATTCTTTCACATTACGTGCATTCTGTGCAATCCTCCATTTTCAAGTTTCCAGTAAACGCATAGAAATCCGTGCTCTAATTATTATATACGTAAAATCTGAAATTTGTCACTATTATGTACAAATAAATGAATAGTACCCTTAGGCGTGCCTGTGCTTCCAGAAGTATACAAAACGATAGCAGTGCTTTCAGGGTCATCGTTGTACTCCAAATCCTCTTTCTCCTCAGCTTCAGATTGTTTCAACAACTGTTCATACGTTATCGTGTTTGTTCCCTCGTAAATTGATGCATCCGCTTAAAAAAGATATATAACTTTATAACATAATAGAACTTTATACACACACATATATATATAAAGATTTTCGTAGGGTTATATATAAGGAAAGACTCTTAAAAAGGACAGTGACAATTTCCCGGTTCTGCAGGTATCGATAAAGTTCCTAATTAGAATTTCGATACGACCCTCAGCTAAATAGCTGAAGTATATACGCGGTGAAACGGGCGAATAAATACAATAAATGTCAATGAAACCGTGGCCGCTTTAAGCTTCCGGAAGTTGTGACTTGTAGTCAGAGAAAATCGAACGTTCGTAGGAGCGGTTCTTTGTCGACCTTAAAAGTCCAGCACGCCAATCTGCATAGATAGCAAGGTCCTTCCGTTTACTGCTCGAAGGAAAAATCGTTTTACAGCGTAATACTCTCTAGCAGATCTAGTTCGACACACATCTTTTTCTCTCACGTTTTACTTTGCTTCGTTTCCTTTCTTTTTGCTTCTCTTTTTTACTCGGATATTTGTACAATTACCGCGAAACATAGTGTAATTAGGAAAGAAAAAGAAACAGGATCTTTTCTCTTTTTTTTTCTTCGTAACCCTGGCGAGAACACAATGTGTTTCGAAACATACAGCGTAGATTTCTCTTTGGGAGAAATTTTTGTTAAACCAAGTCATCGACCGGTACGTTCCACCGTGCGTCTACTGGAGAATAGTTTTATACAGATTAATGTGTTATTTGTGCCACGCAGAAACCAAGAAGCAATCGTTTGATCTTGAAAAAATCGATTAGCTTGCGCCCGTCTAATAAACCGTGAAATTAGTAATTGAGTCGTTAAATAATCATCTGGGTATTTTGCTATTTGCAACTACTACGAGAGTGAAACTATGAGAGTAATCAGAAAAGATAAAGAAACGTGATTTCTTTTTCTGCTAACATTAGCAACAGAGTGTCTTTGAATGAATGATACAAAATATAAATACAAATATAGCTATAATAAAATATATAAATACAAATGTATTACTCACACTTCGTTTCCGCTATGTACATAATTGTTAATGCTACCAGAAAAATATGCTTACAGCAAAGGATTAATCGAAAACCAGGTGAAATTTTAGTCCACTAAACAGAGTGGCAATACATATCGCGGAACATCGAAAATACTGAAACCGGTTTAGTAGATCAACAGCCTGCTTATGGAGAGGAGGAAGACAAGTGAGCAAGTGTTATCGTATTTACCTCCTTGTTCTATCACTACTGCGGAAGGTTTCGCTTCTTGCAGAACATGTTTCACCCTGGCCATCGGAAACTCCGCGTCCAAGGGCAGATACGCCATACCGGCCTTCAATATGGCAATTAACACTGTTGGCAGTCGATGCGACGGTTTCATACATACTGCTACGAATGATTTCGATAAATTCTCTGGCTTTTCCAATTTTTGGAATACTCTGGCGAACTTGTTAGTCAGCTCGTTCAACTCATCGTAAAGCATAGTATACTCGTGTCCATCGTCATCTGCGTTGCAAAATAAAAGTATAATATGCGTAATGGTGTAATATTTCATGTTTGTCTGAATTCAAAACCGCTCGATTTTACATTCGAATCTCAGGATGTAATCTTAGGCAGATAGATGCGTGGAGAATTTGTCGTATTTCATGTTTGATCAAAATCCAAAGCATTCGATTATTGTCGGTTGAACGGTTCTAAGATGTTTGGATGGACGCAATGAGGATAAACAGGAAAATGTTTATTAGCGCGTAAATCCAACTAGTTGTATCGTATAAATATAAAAATTATTATAAAGTAAATTCAATTGAATTTGATATAAGAATCTTCTCTATTTATATGCCGTTATTTTAAGGTTTTTATTATTTTAAGGTTTACCGTTATTTTAAGGTTTTCTCCCTCTATGGTGGAACTGTTCAATTCTCGCAAATTAGATCACGTACGTTTAACGACGAGTTACTTTATATGCGCGATTAATTTTCATTTTCGAGAATACTTATAATTCTCAATGAGAATTGATTGTAAAATTCTTCGAAATAAAAAAAAAATTTCGAGACGTTATTCAACTTTGTGGAATTTTGAAATTGCAAAACGATCGTGTTAGTATGTTAGGAATTTTTCTACTTGTTTCTTTCACCCAGTCACCTGTTTGTATTTTCCTTTTTTATTTCTTTTTTACTTCTTCTTTTATTTCCCGTTAAGAATATCAATGACAAGTACCTTCATAGCGGATTGCCAGCTGGCTGGAATAATTTGCCGCCGCTTGACTGAATAATTTATGAAGTAAATCCTTCTCCTTGCCGGCATTGCTGATCTGTCGGCCTTTTAATACCGACTGTTGCAGAATAGTGCCCATCTGTGGGTGTAAATTTTATGATTTACAATCGGCCCTTGACATCTAACGAATCTTTGCTAGTTGTTACTCCAAGTAACTTTACCTTTTACTAATAAAATTCTTTTCTAGAAAAAATTCCAGAAAAATATCTTTTCTAAAGTAAAAGTTCATTATCTTTCCTTACGCGACGACGGTCAAGAGAGAATGCTGGAGAAATAGTACAGTTTTAAAAAATTATTTTTCTATAATTCCTGTAACTTCTAATGATAGATAAATTTACATTTGAAGGGATCACTTTCACTATTTCCGAATGAAAATTCTTACAAAATATCTATGTAAATTTCTATTTTCATGAATACAACTAAAAGAATGAAATTTAAATAGACATTTGTTTTTATTAGTAGTTTACTATATTTTCGATATTTTATGTATTCTGTGTATTACGTGCATTCGCAAGTATCTTTGCAACTCTCAATTTTCTATAGATACATCAACGTTCACATTCAGAGTTACAATATGAACGTAATGCATGCTTTATCGGTTAATGGGAAGAGACGCAATGTTTGGTGATTCGTTCGGGATTAAAAATGTTTATCAGAGCTATTATTTGTGATTCATTAGCTATGAGAATTTGAAATTCCAAACGACAAATGGAACGTGCTAGGTTAAGTTCAGCCGTGGAAAACTTGCAGCTCTTTCCTCAATTAGCCGATATACTGATAACAATTGCGAAAAAATTCCTATCAACAGGAAACAGAAGGTCGGGGAAGCGTGTGGCTGATGGCGCGAAGCGATTAAAGTAGTTGCGATTCTCTGGATTCTAAATCAGCAAACCTTCTTGTCTATTTCAGTTTTTATTCTAACGAACTTATTTTGCTGCCTTCTAGACGGTAGCCCGCTAAGATCATTCTTCCTATAATTATCGCAAAACTGACAATAATAACCGGTGGTCCGTTCTATTCTACGTGAGAAAATAAGTCGGAACTATGCAACACAATTTTATCATACGACGTTTTGTTCGTGAGAATATCGAGTTTGAATATTTATCAGCTATATTTATACCTGGTTAAGTATCGACGCGAGTAAACAGTCAACAGGAGGTTATTATACGAAAATGAGTCAAGAGTGTACAAATAAGATTTTTCCGTTCAAAGCCTCATTTTCAAGTAAACAAAGTTGGAATATGCTTAGTTAACACTTAGCCAACCGAACGGGGAGATCTCCCTTTTTGACTTCAGCAAAGCGTTTTCTTTCTTTTTTTTTTGTTGTTATTATCAGTTATTGTTTACCTGGAATTGTTCATAATTAATTGCGCCACGTATAAAGTACAGTATATAATAAAATACACGGATTTAGTGGTGTTAAAATTAATGAAAGAATTCAAGAAAGAACGTGTACAAATAATATTTTTCCGTTCAAAGCCTCATTTTCAAGTAAACAAAGTTGGAATATGCTTAGTTAACACTTAGCCAACCGAACGGGGAGATCTCCCTTTTTGACTTCAGCAAAGCGTTTTCTTTCTTTTTTTTTTGTTGTTATTATCAGTTATTGTTTACCCGGAATTGTTCATAATTAATTGCGCCACGTATAAAGTACAGTATATAATAAAATACACGGATTTAGTGGTGTTAAAATTAATGAAAGAGTTACGGTATTGGTAAATCGAAGGATACCACACTGTAAAAAAATATTAAAATGCATTACGAATTTTTAATTTCACGTTCAAGTTGTGTCACTTATCTTTAGTTGTCTTTAATGTTTTTAATTTTACCTACATTTTTTTATACTTTTAATTTGATGTTTTGTATAAACAATATGTGAAATCGTTAAATATACCGGAAAATATAATTAACCACTTAAATAATTTTTGGACTTCTTTGTTTTTTAACTAGTACGCGGTGGAAACATATAGCTAGGTTGGCTAAGTGTTAACACCGATCTGATACATATAGCCATTTTGAAAACTATTTTTTTCGAAAGTAAAGCATCTCACGAAGAAAATATATCCTACATTTTCTGCTTATTTTTACGTGTAAATTAAGTTCGTAACGAATTACAACAATAGTCCCGTCGATTATTTACTCTCGTCCAGTTCGAAATTAGCCAAGTTTGAGCGTGTCAAATTGTCATGCTCGATCTTTCTGGAAAGCGTCATATGAAAACATTTTGTTCCATATTTCCGCCTTATTTTTCCCCGTACAATCGTCCGTATTCAATTGTATCATCAATTACGGACCACCCTGTATAATGCAAGACGTAAATGGTTAACAAGAATTAACATTTATTGTGTTAATATAATAATATATCAATCAAAATAAACATCTATAGAATTTTCTCATTTTTGTTTGTTAATTAGTACAATAGAAAACTAGGGTCAAAGCTGAACTCTACGATTAAGAAAGAAATACGTGCTATTTCGCTACTGATGTGTTAGAAATCATGATTAGTATTTTTTTTTTTTTAGAAAACACTGAGATGTTATCAAACACGGAATCTATTATTATCTTACACGTGAGTTGGTAAGAATGAAGTAATCTGTGCCAGATTACCCCACTCACCGATTTCGTCACGTTGGTAGAATAAAGAAAATTAATAATTAACTGATCGCATTCAATCGCGACTGTAAATCTGTAGCCTTCGCTGTTACAAAATAATTGAGTTGTACGTGTGAAAGCGTTTTAGTCAATCAATTTGACGTACTGATCGACTCGAAACGAGAAGGTAGAACGTTCTACTCGCGTCTTAGATTTCTGGCTACAGATTTTAAATTTTTAGATCTTAAATTGCTGACTCATTATGAATTTCCATTGAGCTACCTTTTGAAGTAGATTTTTTAAATAATTTTTTTCCCTTAGTTTTCGTTGATATAGTTTCGTCCTTCTGTTTCCAATACTCTGAAATATTTCATCTCCTCTCTAACAAGTTTTCCTACTAGTTTCTTTCTAAATCGATACTTACATCGTAATTCATAAAAATACTTGATTAATCTATTTTTTAATAACTTTGTCACACAATACCTTCGTTACTCTTACCAATCTTTCTATATATTTCTTCCATTTCCAATTCTTTTACGCTCTTGTAAATTACTATGCTGATCGAGCAAATAAATATTTGAGAAAGATTTCTGTCATTAAAAAATTAGAATCGATCCTATAATATATATATTAATAATATATCAATAATAATATATCAGTAATAATATATCAATAAATTCCGCAGGACCAAAGTCACTCAATACGTATGTATGTGTATTGTACCGAAGGTATTTTGTAACCTTCTTATTTGTATCCTTTGTACCAGCTGTTTGCTTCCAGCTGCCAATTTTCTAAATTAAGATTAATTTCTATATCGTGAAGTTGACTTTCACCGATCGTTCCAAATGACGTACGCCATTGCCTCTCAGTAGCAATTTTCTACGTCCTGATTTCGTTGTTCTATCAATTGCATCGTTATTTTCTGCGCTCTTATCTTACACGTTGTAATATAACGATTAATATAGCGATTAAAAAAAAAAAAAAAAAAAAGAAGTCGGTCGTCAAAGTGCAACTAGTCGAAAACGTGACTGTCATAGTTTTCACGGTGATATGGCAAGTGACGATACGACAGAGAAACGCGTGAAACGCTTATATAAGTCTGCTAGATTTTGTAATAACTAGAAAGAAACGAAAAGTTGTTCTAGCGATTGAAAGTATCCGACTATATTTCATGATTTATTATGCTCTGGAATTTTTTATGCTTTTTGTCGTCAATTTTTGATATCGAAAGTATCGAAAGTATGCAAACATAATGAAGCAAATAGTCGGCAACTATTATTCATTTTTAATTCGACCGATATCGTTGGACTTTAAGCGATGCGTAAGATCTTGGATTTTATTATTTCTTTGTAGATTATGCTTTTTAATTTGCACTGTTATATTTCACAAGTATTTTATCAAGTAAAATGCAAATTCAAATGATATAATATAAAATCACGTAATTTGTAACCGTAAATTCGTAACTCGTAATTTATATTGTATCAAAGGAAACTTTGATGTCAATGCTTTTAAACATTTGATTAATAATCTACAATGCATAATTGTAGCGTTATGGCATAATTGGAGGTTTACAGTAGATCCTATAAAATAAGCGGTTAAAGTATTGACGTTTATTTGACGTTAAGTGGGTGTAATCGAATCTGGAAACGTTGATTGAACGATAATCGTTTATGCAATGTTCAATCAAATGATCAGATGAAATGAAATTGCGAGTGGAAGAAAAATGTTTCATGTAGTGTCTATAAGAATAAAATGAAACTCGGGATTCTGAAATGTTAAATTTTGTCTATTTTAGTTATCGATACATATTATTAATATTGAAATATCGCTAAGATAACGATCACACAAATTTAATTAAACGAAGACTGATTTTGTAACACCTACATTGATTTCAAGTAATATTTTTTCTTTAAAAATTCATTTTGTCAAGACATCGGATTTATTAATTTTCATAATAGATTTCCCTGTAAGATTTTCAAGATTCGTAGAATTTTTTCCGATTCTTTATTATCATACTCTAAATACTGAAGGACCTAATTACTTAATCGTGAGTGAATGATCAATTTATTTCATGTTACATTCTCCTCAGTCTAGTAGAACGATGTTTTAACACTGCTACATATATTCTGAGATATCAATGATTCACAAAAAAGAAAAAAAAAATAAGAATATAAACTAATTTCTCTAAATCTTCTTGTAATTTTAAATTATTGTTATTATACGAAACCAAGTATTAAAAACGAATGGAAATATATTGTCAACTCGTTTCTCCAGATCTTGTTACGCTTCTAAATTAAGTATTAAACTGGTATTAAACAAATTCTAAATTGGTATTAAGCTAAACCAAGAATTAAAAAAGGACCAAAGTAATCGTAGACTCATTTTTTCAGATCTCTTTATGTTTCTCAACTGTTGGTATTAAGCTAAAACAAGAAATAAAAACGAACCAAAACAATTGCTCTATCCTCCTATCATTTCCCATGGCTAATCGCCAACTTTCACTAGACTTTGCACATTCATTCTCATAGGAAAATCGACCTAAACGTACATGTATCTACGTTTGTACAAATGGTTTGCTTACGATGTTTTCCATGAAACATCATTCACACGATGCGACTGACTAATTCACCGTAGAACAAGATGCAGTTTTTCGCGTTCGCTCACCTCAGAACTGCTGTCTCACGTGGTTTGACCTTTTCGCGTCTCGCCTTTGATGTCGTTTCCTGTTCTTCGTCAGAGATCCGGCGACCAACTCGACCAAAACTCGGACAGGTGCTCGGTATTATTAAAGAACCAGCAGCAGCACACTCGAAACTTCGATAGAATTTAGGAAGCAGCGGACTTTCACTCTTGCCCGCTTGACTTCTCAACGAGAGTTCACGTTACGGTTAGATATGCTCGTAGATACGATAATATTTAACGGATTCTTCGAATTCCCCAAGATTCTGTTCTTTTCTCTTTTTCTTACTGAATCTTCCACGTATTCACACTTTCTTACTAATTGTAAGCTCTTATCTTCTCTGTTTAGTGGCGACGTTTTCCTTATTTTTTCCTCCCGTTGGAAATTTTCGTAATGTTTGTTCGTCACGATTCTTCTTCTTCTTTTTGATTTGTCACGTATTTTGAAATTGTTGAACGTATAATATCTTCGACTTTTCTGTCTCCTTTTAGTTCCAGATCATTCTTCTTTTCTTCTAACGAGATTATTCCTTTACGGTATTATTGTCATTTATGTTCCACTTTTTTGTATTTCTCTACTTACGATTCTTCTCCCATTTGTGGTTATTCTTCCTTTCTCTTTACAATTTTCCCGCCTTTTTCCTTCCTTGTTACGCACGATCACTCCTTTTCTCTTTCTTCTTTCTCTTCGTTCCACGATTGTCTATTACATCCGAATGAAAACGATAGAAAATACTTTAATATCTTCCAGGCAATAAAATCGATTGAACGCCAATCTAAAATAATATCCTCTGCCTTGATATGCCCTTGTTAAATGCCGATTTAAATATTACTTTGATGTACGTTGGTTAAATACCAAATTGTATTCTCCTTTTTTTATTTTTAGTTTATAAACTTGTATTTTAAAACACACGTCGTTTAGTAACGGAGATGGACGATTGATACACTTGTTGCACTTGAAAATTCGTGAGGGTACACTGATTGAGAAAGTGGTACTGGTTCGGGTGGCGGTAACTCAATGACCTTATATGGGGCTCGATCATCACTGGTCCGATTACTCGGTGAGAATGTCTCCTCCCGTTGACGTAGCATGTGCTTTTATATAGAACCGGTTACGAGGACCCTGAATTGTTCGTTGTCCCCCATCCTGCCACCACCATCTATCTCTCTGCATCTTTTGTGTCGGCTGCATACCACCGTCGTCTGCTGAGGAAGTGTTACTTCCTCAGTGATATCCCGTCAATGAAGAACTCCGTTCCAATAATTGTACTTATAGCGCTATAGTTGTGACATTATGTTATATACAGTGCAGTGGTATAACACAAGTATAATAGCTTTACAATACTATAGTGGTTATTATGTAAGTTGCAATAATAGTTACAGAATTATATTATGTACAGTATAACAGTATCAATGCAGTGGTTTTGCATAGTCGTGTTATATATTTATATATAATAGTTTCATATGAATAGTATAACTATTGAACTATACATGTACAAGTAATAGCATGGTACTGCGAATATCATAGTGGGCATAGTAGTGTAGTATTATGTTGCTGCATGTAGCAGTAACGTAGTTACTACTAACAGCAGTCATATTATAGTTGTGCTACATTTCAAATTTCAGCAGTGTAGTACAACCGTAACAATTATACGATATAGTAATATTCTATATGGTAATATGCGTATGAATTTATTGAGAGTAGTATTAATATGTGAGTATAGTTATAGCTATATATAGTAGTATAATTATAGTAATTTTTTTACATTTACTGGTAGAGATGATACTAGTGCGTGTACGTGTATGTATGTAATAGGATGTCGAAAACTGGAGACTATGAGATATGGTATGCAATACTAATTGAATACTACGTAATTAAGTTCTAGATGTGTAGATCGTACACTTTGTAATTATAATGCAACATGTAAGTAGGTTCTTTCGTTCTATTCGTTTTTCTTCTCCTTTTTGTTGTCTGACTTTTTTCTAGGATAGCGACGTACAATTGATACATTCAATTATGATGACGCTCCTGACGATTAAATGACGCTATGTCATAGATTGTAGACATTGTTATTAGCAGGATCAGAAGCAAGTATTGGAAAATAGTAAAAGTGAAATTAATGATCATAATTAATTTTTACAGGACTTCTCATCTGTGACGTGGTAATACACTTTTTCTTTCCTATAGCGATGATACGAGGCTGATGCATATTTCTGATGAGAAGGTAGCTCGAAGTTTGCTCAAAGTAGCCACCAAGTCTCTCTCCGAATTATTCCAAATTGATTCAAGGTTTGCACCATAGGATCATATCAAGATTGCACAGACGGCTAAAAGTTTCTTTCCGAGTTATTTCGAATTGCTTAAAAGTTCTTATCAGATTTATTTCAAATTGATTCAAAGTTTGCATAAAATTGTTCAAAATTTAGTTACAATTACTTGAATAATTAGTTTGTACTTGGCATACAATTTTTTAGCATTGCCGTAGGATTTATTTATTTAAAATTAACTTGGTTAAAAATGGTTTAATCCAGAGTTTGCACAGAATTATTCGAAATTGGTTGAAAGTGGGAAACAAAGGGAGAGAATAACATTAACTAACTAAGCTAATCAAATCGTTTGCCACTTGATTGAACCAGTTACTAAGTAATTATTTATACACGATCGGAAACTGTAGATATGTAGACAACCCTGACAATTGAATAGGGGCGAGCCGATTCGTTCTATCGTAAGCTCGAACGAGCTCGCGGCACAATATCCAATAATCCTTGAATTAAGAATTATACTTAATTACACGTTTCTACGTAACTTTATCATGGATAAACGCGTTTGTCATGACGACCTCAAGAAAATCAGTGGATCGTAAAATTATTTCACTTTGTCGTTCTATTAAACTTCTACTATATATCACAGTAGACTGTAAGCATTTCTAAGCAAAGGATGATCGTTCTACACATACACATATACGGTATGCTATACACAGTATGGTATACTATAATGAGATACATGGAACGAATTAATAGTGTTATAGAAGAGTTGACTGTATTGTATTGTATTCGCGCACTTTTTCTTTCACAATGTTATTTAGGTCATTCATGTTGCTGAACATTTTTCAATCCATGGAATTTGTCGTTTTAAAACGTTTAATAACACGCGAATCATCGATGACCACCGTGATTAACGTCATTGATGATCAACGTGTTATTAACTTGTTCAAGTTCCGGTAATACATGCACTTAACGCTAACTTTGTACCCGATTTTTCATTTTATGTTTTCAAAACGCTATACTATTTTCTTTTACTTATATTCTTGTACCAGTATTATTTTCATGTTACTTATATATCTACTCATATACTTTTATAATATGATTACTTTTTTTACTTTATTATCTAAACTTGTAATACAAAGTCTAACATGATTCTTAGCGAAAGCCAAACACAAGAATAATAATAATAAATAATAATAATACCGATATTATTTAACATTCATCTATTGGGTTGGCAACTAAGTGATTGCGGATTTTGTCAATACCACCTGTTGATAAAAGTCGCAATCACTTAGTTGCCAAGCCAATTGATATCACTTTAAGAATATCAATTTAAAATTGAAAATTTATCCAGAAATATTTGTACGTCACTGTAGATTATGTATGGTATCGACTATAAAAATCCCCAAATTATGACAAGTATTTCATAATAATTCGTATCCCAGAATTTAAATACGTGTCGTATGAACATTCCCTGTGAATATACAGCACTGTAGAAAATAGAAATCAGATATATAACGAACATGTTAACCATGATAATCGACCGAATGAGCAAAAACAACATTAAGCATGATTTATCGTGTTGGAATCATGTAATGTCATCTTATAAAAAATAATGATAATATAAAGATACGCACTTACGGGAATGAGAATATGAAAGATACAGGTACTTCTTGCTTATCAGTTTTCACTGGATAATTTTAGCGTATCATTAATTTTATTTCAGTGTAATTTGGTGGTCAGGTTGAGACATGTGCGTTTAAGGAGACGGCTATAACACACACTTACGACTATGAGAACGTAAACAAAAGTATCATAACCACTTAGGAACATTTGTTCCAAGGATTTATTGCTTGCTTATTGCTTATTACGGCCGAATGTCGTCCGCCGATCAAAAGTCTATCACACCCTCTCTTTATCTTTATCATTGCAGAATATACCATCAATGAGAAGTTTAGAATCACTTTATGTTTCATAGAACTTGATAAATTAAAAATATTGCAAGTTAGAGTTTTTATTTTAATGAAATGAAATTAATTTATTTTTATTTGTGGTATTGTATAAAAGAATTAAGTTACCTTTTTTAAAAATATTTTCCTTAACATAATTATTCGTAGTTCACATCTATTCATAATTTTGTATACAATTTTTCAGATGAGCATTCAATAAATTTTATTATCATATGGAAAACTAAATTATCTGTTGTCTTATTAATAACGAATTAGCGACTAAAGGTTTGAAATTAATTTATCTCCTACAGAGAAATTTATCTTGGAATATTTTTTGATCGAAACTCTATGAGAATAAAGAAAATCGTAACTATAGAGTAAAGTTTTAGGATTCTTTTCTTGAAGATTTGAATTGAAACATTAAGTGGAATCCTAGAATTCTGTTCACTTGGGATACTTTCTAGTTAAAAATCTAAATCCAAATAAATTATTTCCGATATCTATGAAATTAATTTCTATAGAATGACTAGCGATTTAACGTAGCTATAACTGAGCAACTGACTTAAAATTTTTAATTGGTCGTGAGTGGATACAATTTTGTTACGGTAAATCACTAGATCCGAAGGGGAGCCAAGGAGAATTATTTATGAAATATTGCTCGTTGCATAATCTCAAGGAGACGACGCACAACATTGTTAATGTCCTTTTAATTATTGTATAATGTCCATTGCCTATGACTAATTGTTTCATTCTTCAAAATTTCCTACTTGGCATCTCCCTAGTGATTCGTGCAAACTTAATGCCATTTCATTTTCTATGTAAATCCTTTCCCCTTATCACGTGATAAAATCTGAAAGCAATTCTCTGTTCTATACAATATTCCAATTTTTCCGCCAATTATAGGTACGTATGTATATCGATTTAATCAAAGAACAGCATAGGTTGCGTGAAATGATGACGATAAAATATGTTAGTCTGGTTGTCCAAGAATATCTAAAGAGAGTTCTTGGTTATAGAAAATTCCAATTTCCAGTCAATTATATATTTGGTTATCAACTAAATGATTGCGGATTTTGTCATTATCGTCTAATAACAAAATTCGCAATCACTTAGTCGCCAACCTGATAGATACCTGTTTGATAAGAGAACGATGTAGGTAATATAGATTTACAACCAATGTTACCGAGAATAGGAAAATATTATGTTAGATATTTAAAGCATGATCGTATAATAAAATCTCCGAAAATTGCAATTATCGCACATCTTGCAATATTCAGCCAATTGTATACCTATCTAGCAGATGATGTAAAGAGAGAGAGAGAGAGAGAGAGAGAGAGAGAGAGACATTAGAATGATATCTTAAGTCTGATTGTGTAATAAAATCTAACAGAAATTCTTTATTCTTATTGGAATGTTTAGCCAATTATGTGAATATCTGTGCGACAAAGCAACAATATAGGTAACTTAAATTTATGATACAGGAGAAAGAATAATAAATGTAGTCGTTCGATCGAGATAGAACAATTTGTCAAAGCACGTAAGCAGGCACAGGCTTGCATTTACTATTAGTTGCAACGCCAGCACCTATTAATCAACCGCTTGATATATATATATATATTACCAGTGACGCATAATCGCGCGTGACACTGTGTGGCTTGCGTTTGATTTCGCGTTTTTTAAGCTGAAATCCATTCTTCCGATTCGCAATTGGAACTTCCAGATTGCATTGGGAATCACCCACCCGTACGATTTTTGTCACACGATCTGTAACGAACAGCTTCATGAAACTTTAACGACGCATCGTCCCATCTGATTGCACTATTACACTTCTTCTCGTTTGTTCGTGTTTTTCCTCGTTTCGATCACGAGCGAAGCTGTGCAACGTAAATTGCCACCGTATTTTTCGAGTTTGAATCTGGAGGTGTAAAGAAGACTTGCAAGACAAATCGATGCGATTCTAAATTCACGCTTGTACTTACCATCGCTGCGCGCATAATAATCCAATTGGAAACGCGTGTAACGCAACGCAATGTTAGTTAGGTATTACGAAACCAGTAGGAAAACTTACAAATGAATTTTAAATGGATTAGTTTATGATCGTAATTCTATATTCGCTGTTGAAATATTTACTGTTTCGTGTACCACTCTTATTGAAAATTGTTGTGGCCATAATTAGTCTAATATTCAAATGTTAGACGCATATCGTTCAGCTATCTTTGATGTTCTTCAGAACGATTTTATCTTCTACTTAGAATGTAACTATTTTAACTGTCAAAGTGATGGATTTCAGATTTGTTGATTTTTGCAACTGTTCAAATTATACACGTAGATGCTTTCGACGAAACACAGAATGCAAAGAATGCATATTTAACTAGAAACATTTTGCAGGTCGTTGATTCCAATGCTAAGTCGAATGTATTAATTAAAAGTTCGTCTCTTATTATTTCAATTGTCTAAATAGAAGAATGTTGCCAAACATGAACGATACTATCAAGAAAATTATACAACAGGTAGGAAATTGTTCTTTCTATCTTGCAATCATCATTTTTAGAGATTAATAGTCATTTCGGTTAGTTGAGACATATCTAAATCTGTGACAGATATTTTTTAAGATAGTGTCATGTTTCTTCAACCTGATTCCTCCAACAATCTCCCAAATGAGATATATTTATTAAATTGTTAACTGATCGTTAATTTTCATTGCTGTCAGTTGATCTGCCAAAGGATAGCCATCTTTTTAAAAGGATGTTGGGCTGCGCGAACAATGCTGAGAAATTGTATAAAACTATATGAATTATGAATATGAATTTCAATATCGAAGTAATTATTTCTAATCTAAATGATTAATTCTTATTTATATAAATAATATATGATATAAATATTAAAATAAAGTTCAATTCTTATGAAATTTAATCAGAGAGATTATTGTTGTTGATTAATTCAAATACGGCTACTATTCTCCAAAAAGGATGATCGCATAGTAATTTTTGTTATGCTTGAAAAAATACGTGGAAACGATGGAAAATGATGGGGATGTGGATGAATGTTTAGAAATTCAAGGTCGGTTCTCGTGGCTCGTCGTGTTCAGCTTCAATTAGTTTAATTCAAATTTAACGACGTGATTGTAACATGGTCGGGGCGAATGGTAACTTCTAACTTATCTAACGGTAGCTAATTGGATAATCGTCCCGAGTGGCGCACATTAATCGCGACTTATTCCATGAATAGCTGCTTTTGTTATCGTCTTGTCTCTTTATGTTCCTGTTAGAATGACAAATTACATACATCATCGATCATTCGTTATATTATACGCGATTGTCAGAATTCTTATCGGAGATTTATTTGTTATTAAAAATTCTCTTTCCTTTTGAATATCATCCGCATTCTGTATATTTTTACGTATTAAAATTTCCCATAAATCCGTAAACATCCACGATTAACGCACGGTGGATTAATGGGAATATGTATGTATGTATTTGTGAAAAATTTATAGCTGTAAAAATCTACAGAATAAATACGACATGCAATGGAAATATGGAAAAAATAAAGTGCTTTTGAACGAAACAAATCTCTGCTTGTCCTATTTATTTTGCATAAATACTCGTAGTTCAGTTATCGTCATAACGTTTCTAACAACTATGACTCGAGTAATTGGAATAATACAATCTAATTTGTCATTCCGGAAAAATGGAAAGGCGAGAACGCTCGTTTTCCCAGCGACTTACTAAAATTCGAAGAATTCCACGGTATTTTAAGAATCTTTCAAGACATTGAATCTAACAATGAGCACATACATACTACGTTTTACTTCGGATATCGAGTTGCGTAGGCTATCGGTGCACGTGTATGCGATAGTTTGTTTATGCTGGGAAATCGATCAACGCGCATTACTTTACAATTTTTTCATTTTATTACGCTCCTTGGGCGTTATTTATGTAATTATTCATGCAATAGCGTAGTAATCTGCAGAAAGGTACAACACTGTACACCGTCGCTGTTGAGTACATTTTTAACATTATCCAGATTAGTATATCGATATAGCATTATCATGACATTTCTTATAGATTTTTTTTTATTAAAGTGTATTGTTTTGACCTGTATAGAATTTTGAAATTATATTTATAAAAATATTTTACCATCATCCTATGTGTGCCGTCTTAATATTATATTTTACTTAATTTTAGTGTAAATTATATACTTAATTAATTAAAAAAATCAGATCGAAATATACGGAAAGAAGTGGAACACGATCTACAGTGAGCCTTCTGCTTCGGTCTTCAATGGCAGCGAATGTGTTAATTTTATATTTATACATATGTATACGTATACCTATTTTATATTTATACGGTCTCTAAAAAAGCATTCAAGGAACACTAGCAATTGACCTAAATTATCCCTCCTACGGTTTTTAATTTAAAGGACTAATTACGCAATCAGAGTTGACGTATTTAATATCGAAGCTGTATTAGAATTGATTGGATATCGGTGTAGCAGCAGGTATGCTGATTGTTGCTAAAATTGTGCAAACTACCGGCAGTACCATACTATCAAGCAAATTACAGCATGAAATAGAGGGAGATTTTTTGTGTTTTTATTAAAAATCAAGTCACCAAGTTTTCTATGTAAAACATTCTGAAATTAAATGTTTTTAAATATAATATTTCTGCTTGTATGCATGAACGTTATTTACTTTCCACTGATAATGCTTCTTCATTTTTATCAAACGCAAGCGATCATTTTTTTCATTGCCTATTGCGATATTGATGTGGCATTCAATTGGAGGCAAAGTATTATTCATTCATTCGTAATATGTTATTTCAATAATTAAAATTGCGACTTTATTAAAAGGAATAAGTGACGCGTTTTTCGCTATATAAGATAAGTATACGTAGGAAAAATATGAAGTATATTTTTATTCCATGATTCATACCATTATGATTACGGTACTTGTACTATATTTATCATAATTTCCTTCCGATATAATTAATACTTGTATTATTATGGACACCTCCTATCTATTGATATCAATTCTTTTTCTAATAATCGACACTGCTTTGATCATACTTAATGTATTTATCCCCATTTTTATTTAGTAATTAATAACATTCCATTAGTTTGCTTATACTGTATTTACCATAAATTTCTTTGAACAGTTAGAATTATTACTATTATAATTATCATTTGTACTAGAATTTACTGAAGTTTTTCAATATAATAGCCACAGTGTTCAGTATTTACATGCAATCTACTTTTCACGATCGCTAACTCTTCTTATCGCGATGTTTCCAGTGCATTTACTTGTAACTTTTTCAATATTTGATATTTTTGTTAACAACGCCACTTTCAGTACGTTCATCCGTAATTATTTCCCACAGTTAACACAGTCTTTCAATTATATTTATTCGTTATTCCCTTTCGAGATTGAATATTTTTTTCAAAACCATATTCGCCGAAGTTACCTCTGTATTTTTTGAAGTCATGCAGTTTCCAGTTTCTTACTTACGGTTCTTTCAGCATAAATATCTACCTACCCGTATATTTTGCTTTACGAGTTATCGCCTTTTTACTCTGAAGGGAATCCCATGCGGTTGGAGGAAATTGGAAATCCCGTCGTTGATACGCAACTATGCGTGACACTTTTCCTGTTACACTTGCGCGACATACTATTCAGCGGTGTCGCGCGTGTATTTCTTAGATTTCAGAGGTCATTGCCTGATCGTTGAATGAACCAGTCGACAGGCGGTGAACGATCTTGTACACTCTATACTTTGGAGAAATACCAGATCGATATACCGTTACACGTATGTGAATGAAGCAATCTGAACAACACAGGTTCATTGCGGTTTCCCTTTGACTATGTTGTTAAATTCTTATCAAGATTTTCAAAGCTTGATTTTAATCTAATTTTCATTGAGTTAGTATTTGTATGTTTGCTTTAGGATCTTTGCAAATTTTGTTTAAATGTCTAACTACTCGGTGATATTTCTATGAAATGTTATACACAATATATTTAGTATTTAATTTCATTATATGTAATATTTATAATACTTAATGTATAAATATTTATTAATATAATGTATAATGTACAATATATATATATATATGTCGGATAAGCGCTGGGATTAGGATTGTGGGCGTCAAATGAATCTTCACGAGAATTAATTAAGTAAACAAAACACTAACTTTAAGGTCGAATCGTAGCGAATATATTACATTCTCTGTAACCAGGAAAGTATCAATTTGAAAAATCTGTCAAAGCGAGTTTGCAGGTTTAATACTTATCGAATGGAGCGCTGATGAAATATAGCTTAAGTATGTGTCAACGTGTATGCTTTATACCGAATGCAAAATTAGCTACATATAATATAGTGTATTTACTATATATATGTCGGATAAGCGCTGGGATTAGGATTGTGGGCGTCAAATGAATCTTCACGAGAATTAGCCATTGATGCGGTACAACACAGGTGTAGTTTATTGCTGCGATGGAGGTGTTACAATCTTGACGATTAACCGCGGCGGTTGAGCACTCGCGAAACTAGCGACGATGGCCCCGGGTTCGGTAACGAATACACGGTCAACGGGATGACGAATGCGATTTCTTCCTCAATCTAAAGTCGAACCCAACTTACTGATCCACGATTTCGGTTGTCACTCAACGTACTTGTTCACAATACAAGTAGAACTTCTCTAGCTGAATCCTCAGTCCAAGTGGAACTGCCTTATATACTCCTCTCTGTATCCCTCGGGTCAATCCTTGTTTTTTAAGGAAAGATATTCAATTATTTTATACCTCTGTTAGGTACACGTCCCTCCCGTCACCGTGGCTACGTTCAGCGACCCATTATGTCACTTCGAGCCCAAGCCCACTGTCATAAATCCCGGGCAATCACAATTGACTTAACTCATAAACAGCTATTTCTCAGTTTTATTGTTTAATTACGGCTATGGTAGAATCTAGATTACGATATTACGGGATTTTGCCAAAGTTCCAAAGGAAAGCTCCGGTGTTCTTTCATCTTCGACATATATATATATATGTATGTATATATTATAGATGTTGCATATATAGTAATTCATTGATATATAGGTATATTAAATAAGAAAAGAAACTAGGAACGTGTCGAAAAAAGTGTTGCAAAGGAAAGATAAAAAATGTAAGAATGTACACCATGTAGTTATACTTCTATTAATATGTACACCAATGATACTTTTTCTTCACTTGACTTTAAGAACCAGTTGTTCGTCTACTTAGAATGAACATCGATGATTATAATGCCGTTTGATGCAATGATATCGATCGTATGAATACACGTGCCAATAATGTTACGCTGTAATTATTGCACAAGATATATTTTATTCGTTAGAAGCTCAAGTTGATCAATTCCACTGATCTTTCAGACCTTACGATTTCACAATCACAGCCTCTAATGAGCATAGCATTTAGATAGTATAAACGGTAAAAAGTGAAACAAGAAAAATGAAACACAGAATTTCATAGGAATCGATTAATTTTATCAGCTTCGAAAAGTTGCCATTCTTGGTGATATTATTGTTGCGTGTGAAAGTTGTGCTAATTTAATTTATTTTTGTCCGTTCTCGTGGTATTCCAACATTCCTTTCTCCACTATAATTCGCGATAACTATTTCCAAGAAAAGGTGCAGCATCCAAGCATGAATAATTACGCGAGAAAGAGAAGTGTTGTTTAAGTGTATGGTATTCGGCGCAGTGAGGAGGATGTGGTCGATAGAATTGACCTTGGTGTTTCTTTTCAACTTTGCAGAGATTATCAGCCGCGGAACAAGATGCAGAGTGACACTTCCGGCACGAGGAAGCGTACATGTAAAAGCTATGGGGCGAGTGTTACCGCGGATGTGATAAATTAAGATTGTAAAATAGGGTTATGCCCAGCGTGGAGAGAGATCAACTATTGTTCTCGCCACTTGACCCAATCAGACGTTCAATCAAAGTTATGTAACACGCAAAATACTCGACAATCATCGGTCGCGTTGATCAAAACAACGACGAGTAAGCCTCGTCATTTATCCAGCGTTTAAATCAACCCACGAATTTCATCATTTTTTACAACATTCAATTTTTCATTCCAATCTTGTACGGTTGCAAAGAAAATTCTGCAGAAATGCAAGGAAAATCACGAGAAATACAGCACCGGCATTTTTATCTTTTTGATTTTACACAAGGTGCGATCCCTTTTGAATTTACGGATAGAGCGCAGAAAGAGGAAAGGGAAAGGAATTATTGGAATTTTTGTGAATTTTTGTTCTTAAAGATGACACGGTACTTTGCGAATTTTTTTGGATAGAACGAAAAAGTTACCAGTGCATTGTGGATTTTTATACACTTAGGTGAAATTTAAAAGTTTAGGAATGTACAGAGCGTGCATAATATGCAGAGAGGTAAAGGATATTCGAGGTGCTTGTTGTAACATTTAATAAAGAAAATTAATTTTTATGCAATTTCCGTTTCATTGATAACGCCAATGAAGATATGAAATTGCACAAAAATTCGCGATCCAGTCACGAGAATGCACAAAGCGCACATAATATGCAGAAAGCTAAAGGATATTCGAGGTGTTTGTTGTAACATTTAATAAGGAAAATTAATTTCTATGTAATTTCCATTTCATTGATAACGCCAATGAAGATATGAAATTGCACAAAAATTCGCGATCCAGTCACGAGAATGTACAAAGCGCACATAATATGCAGAAAGCTAAAGGATATTCGAGGTGTTTGTTCTAACATTTAATAAGGAAAATTAATTTCTATGTAATTTCCATTTCATTGATAACGCCAATGAAGATATGAAATTGCACAAAAATTCGCGATCCAGTCACGAGAATGTACAAAGCGCACATAATATGCAGAAAGCTAAAGGATATTCGAGGTGTTTGTTGTAACATTTAATAAGGAAAATTAATTTTTATGCAATTTCCGTTTCATTGATAACGTCAATGAAGATATGAAATTGCACAAAAATTCGCAATCTGGTCACGTCAGAAGTGGGATATCGGAATTTAGGTAGTTTTAAAGAAGATGTGGTATTCTATTCAAATGTTTGAACAGTGTAAAAAGATCATGAACTTCTTATCAGAACTTTTTAATGCTTTCCTAATTGTTTGATAGTACAGTATACAATCGTCAAAATATTTCAAAGATTCGAGAAGCTTCTTCCTTAAAGAGATGACTTCACTCAGCTTCAACGGTAACTGCGTCGATTCTCACGGCAGGTGCCATTAAGCTTGTATTATCTCTCACATATTTACGTATTCATATGATTATACAGACATTTTCGTAATCGTACGATGTTAAAATTGAAATATTCTTTCGAGCGTTTACATACAAGTCATATTGCCGTCGTAAATGTAAATTTACACGGGACTCTGTGGTGAAATCCAAACGGAACTATTAAGCACTATGAAACATCGTTCCCCTAAAGTTTGAAATTTATTAAATTGTAAGCAACTGCTGCGTATGAGCATAATAATTTATTAACAGTCAGCAGTTCTCAGGCGAAAACTTGACAATTTTGTGATAAGTAATAAGAGCAATCGTTTTCACTTACATATATTAAATTCATTATTTCTATAATAGTTTCTTTTGTTCATGCATACTTGTCTGATACCTATATCGAAGATGTATAGTACTCGCCTTTATTTTGATGATTCAAATACTTATAATAAGAATAATAATACTCTAGTTACTTGACGCTTGTGTACTTCGTTTATATAGTCCTTTTATCCGTATAACATCGAATCTAGTGACAAAGATGGTACTAGTATTTCTTGGTAATGTTTATCGTTAATTCATGTATTTTAATAATATTCGTTTATTATTGCTACAAATCGTTTAAAGTGTTCGAACACTTAACACGTTTACTACGGCGTTCAGTTTTTTAAAAGACTATCGTATTTCACGGTACGGGACAAATAGGCTACGTAATGCACTTTCGTATTTGGCGATACGGGGCAACAATGACCCGTAGTAATTTTGATCGGATGACCATATTGCCCTTTCCGTAATTCCGCACTTCTTGCGACATATGTTTCGTATTGCACTTCCATATTTGACAGATTTATGAAATATACTACAATATAATAAAGTGGCCATCTGTTGATAACGAGGAGCGTTGTTCCATTCTTAGCGCTACGTGACAAATAAGCCCCGTACAACAAATCGTTACAATCGTTAAATTTTTCGCACTAATTGGGCGATTTATGATTTACAACTGTATTATGTTACTTTACCTTGCGGAGACTCAGTTAATTGTTGTGTCGTTGATAAATGTTGAAAAACGAAAGAAATAGTAGCTACGCAAATAGGGAAAGTTTAATGAAAAAGGGGCTTCCCAGAAGGAAGGTGCGTTACGGGGCCTATATGTCCTATACCGCAGTCTAGTAACTAGAGTCTAGTGACTAGAGTCTAGTAACTAAAGTTTAGTGACTAGAACTTAGTAACTAAAGTTTAGTTTCTGGTTGATACGAATACCTTAGTTAATATTATTTGTCAATTAATATTTTTAACATTTTCGTTTAATATTTTTTTTAGCTTTTTCTCGTTTTTTCTCTTTTTTTTTAAATTAGTTTAAGGACACCGTATAATGGTTTAAACTCGTTTCTATATATGCCAACATAGCGATTTTTTAACGATTTCCAGTAATTTTGCAGTGAGAGGATTAAAGGATAAACTATTCTTTTGTAACAAAGTATTCCCAGTGTGTACTCATTCCATTTTTCTTTCGAAATAGAAAGAGAGAGAGAGAGAGAGAGTGAGAGAGAGAGAGAGAGAGAGAGGGACAAGGAGGTAAAAGCAAACAGATAACTTGTTGACATTTTGCTGATATTTGAGGTTTTCCATCGATTCGATTGAGGTTGCTTGTTGAAAATTTCCGCGAAATGTGACGCGCTAGGTTGAATTGAGGACCAGCCAGTCGTACACTTGTTCCAATCGAAATTGAATCTTTTTCCAACGAGTGAAACTAAATTGAAAGTGACTAGATCGGAAATTGAAGGCATTTTGATCGATTTGAACGAATTTCGACCGATTTAAATGTATTTGAACCGAGTGAACCGAGTTTGAGTTGGTTTGCATCGATTGCAAATGGAGATGACGACTGTTGTCAAAAGATTCCGAATCTCACACAAATCAATCGAATAGAGAATCAATCGAAATTCGATCGAACGAATCAGACTAAAATCGCTTTAATCGAACAAATCACTTCAAATCAAGAAGAACCGAGACAAGCTTGTTAATCCTAAACCTACCTTAACACGTTAAATGGAGAAGATTTCGATTCACGAAGTCGATTCCTATATTCCGCATTGAAAAATACTAAAAATAAACTTTTTTCACTTGGTTTTCCTTAAAAAAAAAACACACGTCAGATTTCTGAGAAATAAAAAAAAAAAAAAATATTGTCCACACGTATCGACACTGTCACTGAAAAGCTTCTTCCACTTCGATACACATATCATACTAAATGTGTTAACTGTGTTAACACACAGTGCCGTGAATAATTATAAGCCCAAGCCCATTTTTAGATTTTTCATAATATTAAAAGAAAAATTGACAAAGTCTTTTATATAATTTCATATTGTCACGTAATATAAAACTGAAAATACGACATGTAAGATCTTTCTTCTTTAGAAATCTGTAGAAAATTAAACTTTCTCTTAAAATTACGTTTTCTCGGCTATGAAAAAATATAAACTTGATGTTAACTTTGTTACGTTCTCATTCAATATTTAGTGGATTTCTCTGTATTTTATATTACTTCTGTCATCTATTAACTTATTTAAAGCTTCGTTTTGAATAACCGGCCATACTTGTTAGAGTTCCCCACAGGTTGTCGATAGGGTTCAGATCAAGACTCAATGCTGGCCACGGTAATAATTCTATTCCAAAATATGGGAAACAATTTTTTTATAGTGGCGACTGTATAAATGGGAGCATTATATCGTTGGAAAATTGTCCCCTTGTTTGCTATTTCGGTTATGAAATTTCGTCACGAAACATCTCTTGATATTCTATAGCGTTCAATCGACCTGTTAGAAAAATAATTTCATTGAACATATCCAGACATGATCAGTGGTTTCTTGCAGGCATTGAAGAAATAATGAAGAAAGGATAAAATATGTGTTTGAGTCTATAATCACTCGCAGCACTATAAATCATTTCTAAAATAATTTAATCCGATTCAAACCGATTCCAACCGATTAGAGACGATTCAAGATCAATGAAAACTAAAAAATATTCGATTCGTTTAAGTGTGTGACTAGCTTTAGTTTTTGAGATTGCTTGCCATCGAAAAATCCCGTCAGACGCTTTTCTCTGAAATGGTACTTCTGTTACTGTCCCTCCTCTGCAACGTACGTTGCTGCCTTTGGGTACGGACAGGTGGTTCCCTGTCGCTACCAACTCTTCTCAGACTAGTGTCTCTTTCGATACGAGCGTTTTTCGGTGCCACTGGACCACGAATATTTGTGTAGACCACGTAAACGGCTAGGATTCCGACCACGAACATGGCCACACCGACGCCGCTTACCGTGCCAACCTATATCGTTATATCATATAATCAATAACAATTTCATTCTTTTATTTTAATTATCACAATCTATCGGAATATTATTCTATGATATCCCATAATTTGTGTCTGATTTCTCATTAGGAAAACTTGCAATTTTATTATATACAATAAGCTGTATACAAGGCTGTATATTAGTTCGACGATAGACATATGCCATTTTCTATTACGTGTCTATTTGGAATTACGTTACTTAGGTCGAAAAGTTCAAAGTAATTAGCTTCGCTTAAACGAATATAAGCCCAAAGTCAAGCCACTTGTATTCAAGTAAATAAAAGCCAATTTAGATTAGTCAAATTCAAGTTACTTGACTAATCTGAACGAGCCTTGACTCATTAACATGCACAGTCGTCTGCCAAGTGTGACAAATTTGAACAACGACTGTGCAAATAATAACAAAACCCTAAATGAGAATTGCAGAACAATTGGTGTAGGTTAATAACTGAACAAATGACTAACCATGGTCCACCACTCGGTGTTATCTATCTCAGAAACGAGAACCTGAGCAGTCTCGTCGTCGTTCTCGTGCAACATCTTGATCTCCTTCGGTGTGGTAGCACAGCCAGTCTTCATCCCTTTTTCCTTACTCATCAACTTCTTGAATGCTTTAGGCATTACATCCTCATCATCCTCGTCATCGTCATCCTTATCATCATCCTTTTCATCGTCGTCATCTTTGTCGCCATCGTTGTCATCGTCGTCGCCCCAATGAAATTTTACCTTGTTCTTGCTGACGACGATCGTGCCTATTGTCTGCAGATTCGAGGCCTTTACTTTCATCGACAGCTCGAGAGAAGCAGCACTCGATTGTGATTCCTTCGCATGACCCGCGATTACGTTCGACACAACGTTGTTCCAGTCGACGGCGTTCACCTGGCTCTTGCACTTCTTCTTCTTGCTACAAGCAAGTCAAACTGTTCATTCAATTTTTATCTCGACGAAGCGTTCAGGTTAGATCGCTTGAGATATTATTGATACAAAGTGGAAAAAGACAGGTTTGGAATGTTAACCTTTCAATTTGCTAATTATAATAAAAAATTATTATAATTAATTTATTAATATATATAATTTATTATTAATTAATTGTTAATAGACGTCGATATATCTCCACATAACGATGGAAATAATTTCTGTCGTGGTATTCGTAGCACGTCGTTGAGATTTCGCTAATTAACGCTTGATTCGATCAAACTCGATAATTATCCTGCCAATTAATTAATCTAATTACACGTTGTTCCATGTACGATAGATCTTGTTTTTACAGGAAAATGAAAAAGGAAATGTCAAAATAATCTTTGACAAGCTACCTAACGTTTGAATCGTGTTTCAGGATTATCAAATTGATCTTAATTTATACCGATTTATATTCCATGAAAATTGCTCTGTAAAATGAGCAAATTGATGATTAATGCGTTACCGATTAAGTTCGACATTAAGATCAAACTCTGATACTTTAATTTGGTTTTAAACATAGCGAAAGATTTAAATACGAGTATTAGATTAGAATGCTTATACCAATGTTATTATTAATATGTTGTATACCACTGACGACAAATGTGGAATCATCACATATTTCATAATATTGAAATATCGGGAAAAAAGGTGAAGTTAGATGAGAATGTTATGTTGTTTTTCGTCAAAGATCCATCGAAATAAAAGAAATTACTATTGGTGTCTCATCAATTTCGAATCAGCCGTATTAATCTCTATAGACAATGTTATAGCAGATAATTTGCCACAAAGAAAATCCTAAGTAATGTTTAATATTTTAATCGTAAATAATATGGGTCACTTATTCATCATCGTCGTTCATACATACATACGTGACTCGTAAAATTAATAATCGTAAATAACAGGTATCGCCTATTAATGATAGTCGTTCATAAACATGCGACTGATAAAAGTGAACGTCTGTTTGAATTTTGAATCGGCCGACTACGTAACGACGTTTTCACTGTTGAAGATGTAAAATATAAGCATAGTTTGATTATCTTGGCTGGTTTTTTTGCTTCTTACATAGTTAGATGCTGCGAATTTATGCCATGGGTGACTGTGTATTTTGCAATTTTTTCACGGGAACAGACGATTAACGAGTAATCAAATGGTCATGCTCACCACAGCGTGTCTAACGCTTTCGCATACACCTTTATCGCGTCCTCAAGCCATCTAACTTCCCTCAGATCCTCCGAGTCGTATTTCCCGTTATCTTTGCTCGACCACCATTTCGACTTCTCTACCCTCGCTTCTAATCCTGGAAATTCGTTTCTGAAAAGAAAAGAAAAGTTCACGGAATTTTTCTACCATATATTTTTATGTATTTTCATATAAAATCTACGTATATTATAATTAATTATATTATATTATAATATATTTTATAATATATTATAATTAATAATACATATAATTATACTGTTAGGTTGAGTAATAAATTCACCCACGAGTTCCTGAAAGAGCACGTTATTATAATTTTCACATAAGATCTACCGAGTTTTCTTTAGTATTATTATTTCTTTATTAATGTACATATATCTACCATTAACAAATTCAGAGACGTATATTTTCTGTTTTTACATTCTTCAAATGTTTTGATAGAATTCTTCTGAAGGCTACAAAAACTCACCAGTGAAATGTGAACGAATTTATTGCTCAACCCAACATATAGAATTGGGTATAATAGGTAAATATATTATGTAGATTTAGATAAATCTAAATAATCTAATAGATACTTTATATTTATCTAAATAATCTAATAGATTTATAAATCTATATAAATAGTAGTATCTATCTATAGTATCTATAATAGTAGTAGTATCTATCTAAATAGTAGATTTATCTAAATCTACATAATATATTTACCTATTATACCTAATTCTCATATCTATATAATAGATATGTTCAATATATATTTACACTGTTATTATCTGTTTAACAAATACAAAATTCGAAGAAATTGTAATTATCAGCATCTTTTATATATATATAAGAAATGCTTATAATTATAATTTCTTCGAATTTCGTATTTGTTTTATTTGAAAAATTGTTTATATGAAAGTCGTCTGATTTCATGAGAGAAACTTAATAGAATATTTCTGTATACATGTGTATGTATATTATAGAATATTTAGACACACCAATCTTTATGGAGCTACATTTTAAAATGGGCCTTCAAATGTATAAATGAAGCCCTGTTTGGATATTTGGTACATTTGACTTGTTACATACAGAGATTTTAATATCAACATGTTCCTCGTGTTTAATAGAATTGTATATTTCTGAGAATTTTTATTACGTACTTTAAGATGCAATCATATAAAGTATACTTATATGTATTTCCAGAATGTTTTCAGAAAAAATTTCTTTTTTTGTCGAAGTCTCTGACAAGTACGAGCGAATGATTAATAGCAATGATTAAATTACGGAAACGCTAATTTAACATATAACGATCTTAATAACGAAAATGAGAATAAAATTATTAAATTACGATTATATGTCCTTGATTACCAGCGTAAATCAGACCTCATGTTCTGGAAGATCTTCGTGGAATATCCCGTTTTTTATGGTTGCATTATTTAGATTAAATTTATGAAAATTGAATGCAACACCTCACGCATATATAGTAATTGTTATTTCTAATATCTTTATTATCGTGTAATTTCCACGACTCCGATAAAAATATATATATAAGCGATTACATCACGTCCTTGACAATCCGTCTTTGACTAAAAAACAACTCCCCTTCATTTTTCAATTATTCTATCTTGCCTCAATATTACTCTACATTTCTTATATTATATTTAACAAATTATATGAAATTATAATTACAAACATAATTATATATATATTTAATATTTAATATTTTATATTTAATATTTAATTTTTAATATTTAATTTAATATTTTATATTTTATATTTTATATTTTATATTTTATATTTTAATATTTAATTTAATATTTAATATTTTATATTTTATATTTAATATTTTGTTATATATATATATATATATAAGAAAATACAAAATGGGTGGCAGAATTTAATTGTTATTAAAGACACATTAAATATATACGATAAATCGATTGAAAACAGATTAAAGAGAAATAAAATGTAAATATAAAATACAATCGATTAGAACAACGTTTGAGTAATAATGGAATATAGCGGTAGAATTTGCAATTATAACAGTCACCAATCAGGCGACAGAACGTCAGGTAGGTAGGTGCTAATGAACTCAGTGTGGTCGCGCACTAATGTTTGCTTGTATTTATATTTCTATTAACCGCTATCTATTATCCTGATATTATATGCAATGGCTAATTGCACGATTAGGTTTATTTCCATGAATAACAGATCACCGCTATAATGACGATACATTGAATGTAAAATGCGTCTCGGTGACATAATCTGTCGAATAGCGTGCGAACATAAGCATATCATTCATAAGCATTCATTCAAGCATAAGCGAATAATTCATTCGATGGAAAAACAATTTTTATCTTGTTTGTTATTTTATCTTTAATTTGTTCCTTCCTAATCATTTCCTAAACATTGTTTCCTCGTCCTATCGGAACCTAGCACCAACGCCGACGCTTTATCGCGAGATAACAGGTTATATTATTGAAACTATAATACGTGAGTAATTTTTTAAAGATAAGAAGCAATTAAGTGTGTATTTTTTAATCTTATCTGGTTTAATTAGTCACTTTACTAATGTTCCAGTGCATACTGTAAAAACGTGTGATAGTTGCTTTATTATGTTTTAGTTGTTTGCTGCATTATGTATTAGATAGTTGCTGTATTATGCTTTAACTGCTGTATTAAAAATTATTATATAATGGATGAATTATCGTGATAAATCTGATTAATATGGATAACGTAGTAATATGCGTTTTTATATATGCTGTTTAAAATGCAAATACTACTAATAAATGTAAGCGTGTGAAACCGTAACGAAAAGAATACTAAACGAATTCTTGCAATCCTCTATCGTAGTTAGAATGTTAAGAAACAGAATTCGGTGATGCAGTTTGATTAAACAAAATTGCAAACGGATTGATGCATTAACGCAGCATTGGTTTCTGCGTTTTTAATTTTCACAGTAAAAGAAAAAAAAGAAAAAGAATCAATGTAATCGTGGTAACAGGAAACTAACTCGTTGGAAGTTCGATCCGTTTGATAATTAATTTTTTGTCCCGCCTTTTTCTTCCTGAATCCAGCGACTGGTTACGTACGCGATATTTATGATCACGTTAATTATACTTAACAGTAAACTCGTATGAAGTTTGCACAATCGGCACGCGATCTGCTGAAGCTTTTTGTTACGTGCGTTTGTATGAGTCAGACGTCGACGCAGGATTTCCATTGTTGTGATGACACCTGGAGAGGAGAGAAAGGGAGAGAAAGAGAGAAGAAATATGCTATTGTATTAATAGCCGGAGTATTATGCAACAATAGGTCAGTATGGCTACCGTTTGCTCAAGAATGATCGTGAGTGAGAGATAGGCTGTGACAGATCGATACGATCTTATTCTCGGTTTGAACTTATGCAACTTCGACATTTCTGAGTTACACAATTGACACGGTCGATACTTTGGTTGATCGCAAAAGCCATATAGATTAAATTCATTTCTAGGGTCGACGAACGTTTCTACGTTTGTCAAAGTGGATTCGTAAAATTTCGTTTTGCATAATTTATACGATTAAGACGATCGTAGAAGGGAAAGTTGTAAAATTTATGAATTAAGTTATTTTATAGGGTCGATAGATTTCTTTATATTTGAAGATTTGGAAAATAAGTGTTTGCCCATTCCAACTTTTGCAAATTACGCGGTTAATATAATTTACGTGTACCTGAGGAGAGGTAGAATTTATGAATTAAGTTATTTTATAGGGTCGATAGATTTCTTTATATTTGAAGATTTGGAAAATAAGTGTTTGACCATTCCAACTTTTGCAAATTACGCGGTTAATATAATTTACGTGTACCTGGGGAGAGGTAGAATTTATGAATTAAGTTATTTTATAGGTTCGATAGATTTCTTTATATTTGCAGATTTGGAAAATAAATGTTTGACCATTCCAACTTTTGCAAATTACGCGGTTAATATAATTTACGTGTACCTGAGGAGAGGTAGAATTTATGTAAAATTGTAAAATTTAAATTTTAGATCGATAGAATTTTCTGTGCTCCGAAATTTCAATAATTGAAGAGCAAATTTTTCTCAAATTGGAAACTTGGTTTTCTTACATTTTTTTCATAGATGCTAGATACCAGACATCACTAGACATGGAATTCTGATGAATCGTCATGTCGCGTCGGTTAGATGAATCAGAGAGTCGATGAAGGTCCAGTCGAACAAACAAGACGTGGAAAGTCTAACGATTGTAACGTTCATCATGGAGAACGAACGTGATTTTTCTTTGTAAATATGCGAATTGAACGAGGATTTAAAGCTCTATTTACAGTAAAGAGCTTTTGGGCAACTGAAAGTGCGAGTTGATGGGCGTCAAACCATTTACAATAAAATCCCGTAATCGAATTTCAATCAAGTAGAAACGATATCCCGTTATATCAAATGAATTATGCATTGTGTACAAGAACGAATCTTCAATTCCAATTTAATTTGTCTTTCAATGTGTTGGCAGCGTGAATCACTAATTGATAATCAAGTTCTATAAATACACTTAATTGTTTTCGACGATTGTAAATTGGCGGAATGGTTTCATTGGTTTCAACTGTAATTGTTAGACAGAAAATTATGTTCCTTTCATTTCCTCTGTAATCCGATTTATCAAGATAACGATTAAGATGTTTTGGAGTTTTAAGAGTAACACGTAATACTCGGAAAATTATTTGGCCTTAGGTCTGATATATTGAAGTTTTTAATTAACGATTTAATAGCATCATGATGAGTCAGCTTTCGATACAATTACTATTTATTTATTTATTTATAAGACGGTGTGCCCATTAGAATGTATTTACAACCACATGTGTTTATCGGATACAGCAACTTACAAAAATAGAAAAGAGAAAAAGGTCAAAAATCAAAATTTTACACCATATAGATGAAAAGACATAATCGAAGAACAATAAATTTAGATTCAAGGTAACGAAGAGAAGAAGTTTACGCGGTCCGAGAAACCATCAGCTAGAAGACAAATACGAATTAGAAATGGAAATATTTAGATTTATAAGCACAAGGCCGAAATAGTAACGAAATGGTGCGTTAAGATTAGTCGGTGCAAGAATATGCGAAAAGGACTGTTCGTTTGATCATTGACGATTTCATATGACGAACTTAAATCGACGAGAAATCTACGTCCATTCGGAGATCTTAGATCAATTTTTGGTGAACAATCATGAAACCCTCTGCTGATACAGCATTGCAATCGACTGTGTTTACGACGCGAAAAAACCTGTATTAAATTGTTTCGAGAAGCAGCACGTATAATAAAATAAGGAAACCAGATGGAAGATGCATACTCCTGGGGGAATCTGATTAACGAACAGTATAATAATTTAATTGTTGAAGCCTATGTGAAACAGAGGAATGGCGTATAACAAATCCTAAGACTCTTGAGGATGTGTTCCGGATCTTTTCAAAGCAGTGAGAGAAAGTTAGCTGAGAGTTATAATAAACTCGAAGGTCATAGATGATTTGAATTGAAAATAGGTTTCAATCAGCGCGCAGAGGGAGGTAGAGGCACGTTTGATTACCTGGAGTCTTCTACAAGCAGTATAGTGTTTGTCGAGTTGACGTGCTTCAGGTGTTCTTCGAGACGCCCTTCGCTGACGATCAGAACGGTCGCGTTCACCGGTTTGCTGAAGAATTCGTCTTGCGGCGTTCCAATATGCACGATGTGCGAGGTCAAGTCTGTTGCATATTCAAACTTTCGAATTTCCTAACTTGTGAATTATCGGAGGTGGAAATGTTACAATTTAGCGATTATTTACAAAAGGATGCTCTCCACCGATCTCGATAGCCTTAAAATATGTTGTTAAGGTGATCGCGCTGAACGATCTTTTTCCTATACGTATTACCATCGTGGCCTTAGTTACGTACTTTTAATACTATGTATTTCTTAGAATTTTCGTTCGAATCAAGGCTGATTAATAATAGATATATTGCTATTTATAATTATTAGATTCGTTGCTTCGTGTTATAATTAATATTATCTAACCGGAAACATCTCTGTCATTATATCGGGAAATGCAGTTATTCTATCGTCAAAATGATATCAGCGACGAAATAGAAATTCTGCGATATAACCGACGTAATGCTGTTTCGTACGTCTTGTCTTTCAGCAGAATACGTCACGTACATGTTAATAATTAGAGTCAGCAGATACGTGTGTATACATGTCCCTCACACGTAACCTAGTGATAAACACGTCTTAGCATGTAAGTCATACACAAAAATATGTTTGGTAGTACGTATAAAGGATATTAATCCCAGCCAAACTATAACTTATTCATTTATCTATTTTTTATTTATATGAAATGTGATTGGCATCGATAAGATAAATTTAGCGTGGCCTATATAAATAGTGCAGTGAAGACTAAATGAAATTGGATTTAATTGAAGTTTTTTATGAATATCCCGAAACCTAAGACTGAGCGACAGAAGGACACATGGGGAAAAATTGTTCGCGATGATGACTTTGACAATATATTTCAGAATCATCGAGATTGATGGGCAGCACCATTTCCCGTTCTGTTTTCCCGTTATATAATTTCTGAATTTCTGAATTTTCCAACTGTTAAATCGATTGTGAAATCCATTGCGTCTACTATCGATTTCTCAATTCTACCACTCAATTCTATCGCAATTATTCTGATTTAATTTCATATAGCGATAATCCTGGCCCGATAAACTCAATAAATTAACAATCTCACCGTCTTGATCGCCGTCATCGATCAAAACGCACAGACCCTTCCTAATGGCTGCTATTGTCAGTTTTTTGGCAATGTTTTGAGCATCATCCTCGCCTTCTTCATCCGCGTTCACCACCAGCGTGAACGACTTCCACTTCAGTTCTTCCACGATTTTCAAGGTGCCCTGAAACAGAAAATCGTGTCTGGTCAGCGATAATCTGATATTTACAATGATCCATCCGCTTTCATTAATTTGCCACAGATCATAATCTGAAAGAATCACTATTTTCGTACGAGAATACTTTGTCACTTCTCAATAATTTAGTAATTCGAAATTTCAATATTTCTCACATTTATTCTATTCAAATCTTCGTTATTTCATAAGACTCGTATGAAATTTGCGAGAAATAACGATTAGAAAGCACGTGTTCGCGAATGGGATTAAGTAACACGTAACCGCAATTTTATTTTCGCGTCGTTGAATTTGCAATTATGCGTGTATAATATATAATATATATGTAAATTCTATAGAATTTAGAACACCAACCAACCGTTTGACTTTCCCTGTTTTTACTGAGAATTGGTCGAACGATAAATAGATAAGGACGGACACTTAGCAGAGAGAATAAAACAGGATTTCGAGAAGCGAAGATTGAACGAAGAAGAAGAAAAGCAAGTCAAGAGTTAGAAGGAGAAAGGGAAAAAGGGATTGGAAGCGGAGAGTTTTGAGGAGATACGGAAGAGGACTTGGAAAATCGATTCTTGAGTTTCACGAATCGATCGCCTGATTTCCAAAAATATTACACCATTACATATATATATATATATATATATATATATATATATGTAGAATCGTGGACGAGGGGCCTGGGGGGTGTCGGGTGAATTACAAACAAACGGTTGCGGAGCATGTGCGTGGTGGGGCCAAGACAAAAGATATGAGGCTAAGACAAAAGACAAGGGGTTGCTAAGAGACATAAACTAATTAACGGCAGTATGAGTTGGGAAGCCAGAGAGTGTGAATTGCGTTGTCGAGAGAAAGTTGAATCCGTGGTGACGAGAGTTGCAAATTAATTATCTAGTTGTCTTAATTATAATACGTTATTGTGATTAGTTCACGTTGAACAACCATCGCTTCCTGTTTAATTAGCATCTGTTTAATCCATTTATTGTAAATAAACTAGTTTTAATCGGTATAGTCCGACACTACCCCGCCGCTTCCATAGAGCGGGGGGAGGGAGGGTGAGGATTTCCTCGCGTATAAAGAGAAAAGAAAATAGCAGTAAGATACTACATATACGTAAACTCCTTAGAGTTCAAAGGTGATAGGGACTCTCTCCCACGACGTTCTTTTGTTTTACGGACAATCATTTTGAGAGACACGCATTTCCCAAACGGACGGACAGAGGGCAACATCGGAGAGACAAGATCCCAGGTGAAAGAATTATTTAAAACATTGAAGATTGACGGAGAAAGATCGGTAGCTCAGGGCGTTGAAAGTCGATTCTCGGTTTTCAGGTAGACATTGCACAAAACTTGTTATTCATTGTTTACTGTTATAGATTAGTATTAATGGTATTTCATTTAAGTATTTTCACAATAAACTCAATTTTCAGACTTCAGAATCGATCACCTGAATTACCCCGAGATTTACGACATTAAATATATATTAGGTCATCCCATAAGTTCGTGCCGACTTTTGTGTATACATTTCATGTGTCGATTTATAAACATACGGCGATCAGGGACCAATGCACTTGAGCTTGGCTGATCGAGAACAGGCTGGAGCAGATTTTCGTGGGTATAAGATCGTAATATAGTGAACACAGTGACTTCTAACAGTAAAAAATCACGAGTGAAATGCGTATCCATTTTCGACATCTCACGTTATATGAATTTCGGAAAGGAAGTTCTGTAACAATTGCCACGAAAAACATATGTGCTGTTTACGGAGAAAATGCGCTTTCATCTCGCACCTGTAGGAAGTGGTTCCAACGTTTTAGAGCTGGGAATTTCTGTTTAGAAGACGAGCAACGCTCCCGGCGTCCTCCTCAGACAGACGAAGATAAAATTCGGGATCTTGCTGAAAAATCACGAAGTTTGGCAGTTCAAGAGATGTCAAATGTTCTGAAAATACCTAAGACAACGATTCATAGGTGTTTAAAAAAAATGGGGATGGTGTCAAAGTTGAACGTTTGGGTGCCCCGTGAACTTACGGAACGGAACTGTCTTGAACGAACGACAGCGTGCATGTCATTACTTGCGCGTAATAAACACGAGCCATTCCTTAAACGCCTGGTAACTGGTGATGAAAAGTGGATACTTTACGAAAACCCTGAACGGAAACGTAGCTGGTCCCAACGAAATCAGCCACCTCAACGCTGTACAAAACCAGGGTTACATCCACGTAAAGTTCCTTTGTGCGTATGGTGGGATTATAAAGGAATACTCTATTTGGAACTTTTATCCAGTGGTGATACCATTAATTCAGACAAATATTGCACTCAGTTAGAAAAATTAAGGGAAGCACTAGCTGAAAAACGACCAGGTTTAGCGAATAGGAACAACGTTATCTTCCATCGCGACAACGCTAGACCGCGTGTCGCGAAAAGCGTTACCAAAAAAATTGTCTGAATTTAATTGGGAAATTTTACCACATCCCCCATATTCCCCAGACATTGCCCCATCTGATTACCACCTGTTCAGCGCAATACAACACTTTTTAGTAGGTAAAAAATTTGAAAATATTGACATTCTCAAAAATAGCTTAGAAAATTATTTTAAAGAAAAACAAGAGAACTTTTATCGAAACGGAATAATGGCCCTACCAGAAAAATGGGAAGAAGTTGTACAACGAGAGGGGTATTACATTTTTTCATGAAACTGAAAGGTATGTAAACAATCTTAACATATATAACCGCTCAAAAAACGGCACGAACTTATGGGATGACCTAATATATATGCAATGGTGTAATATTTTTGTATATATATATATAAAGTAAGTCGCGTGAATGAATATTCACATGACCCCAGTCTACTATTATTTATTACTAGTCAAGTTTTCGAAAGTGAACTAGTCACGTTTCTACTTCATTAAGAATACTGTATCCTGATTTTACGAAGAAACGTGAAACATTTCCTAAATGTCACCGAGCTGGGATTAATACTCGTGGAGAAGAACGCCGCGAACGACCCTGGATCTGGCTGATATTTATAGTTTAGCATCGTAAAGATGCATGGAATGTAGCGTAGATTACGTGACGCAGCATCAACAATCATTACGTGTCATCAGATATTTTAATTTATAATTAATGTAATAATTTAATATTTTTGTCTTTATTGAAAAAGATAGGATGTACGTGTTGCAATAATCATGAACGTCATTGTATCAATTAATCTCGTTATGCGAAGGTTATTATAATAAGCAATTAGTCACCTGGACTAGATAAGAATCGGATTCCTTCGTTAAATGATGAAGGTACGGAGAATTCGATTCCCGTCTCACGATGTGCGGCACTTTCAGCACTGACGTTATCTTGTGTACGGCTTCCGCATTTGTCGCAGTGTCTGGCCCGATAATTCCTACTCAACAAAGTAACACAACTTAGAACGAAGTATTGGGTTGGCAACTAAGTGATTGCGGATTTTGTCATTAGGTGATATTGACAAAATTCGCAATCACTTAATTGCCAACGCAATAGAATTGCCTGCGCAGCTGTATTTCTATGTACAGTTACTTTTTAAAAATTCAATGTTATATGCATTTACGGTGAAAATAAGCGATCCGTTTACGACCGTTTCACGTTAGGAAATTTAATGGCATCTTAAAAACCACTATAACTTATAGCTTTCGAAGAAATGAAAGAACAACGTATCTTTTCTAAACACGATGACATAAGAATGACAAATTGAAACTTGTTAGTCAATTGCTAAAGAAATTTGACGGTCACAAAGTATATTCCGTTTTTATAAACAAATAATCAAAGAAATGAACAAATGCGAGGATCTCTAGACGCAGTTGTTTACAACGTTAGTACGATTGAAAGAAAAAAAAAAAAGAAAAAGAAGGAATGTGAAACGTTATTGGTGATAAAACACAGGTATTCGAGTCACGATCGTAAATTCTTCGATCTCGGCTTCACGATTTCGCGACTAACCAAGCGACGAGCTATGTGTGCGCTTGAAACAGCGCAAACAGAAGGGGATTGCAGCAATGGAAACGGGGGGATCGTGACATGTCGTACGAAACATCCTTCTTTAGCTAAGTATCAACTAGGAAAATCTCATGATCGATGTTCCAAGTTGTTGCGTTTACCTAAGTAGTAGGGCGGTTGCAAACAGCTCGTGTCTGCCCCCACGAGAGCCTTCATCGCTGCTTTCAGAGCGCCGGTTATGCTACCGCACGTGTCCACAACAGTCACCTCTGCAAAATAGTAGAAGCCATGCTTCAGTTATTCACCTTAACACGATTTCATTTCGTTGAGCTTTCGCTCGATGCTATTCGATTGAGAAATTAAGTTAAGGAATGATCTTAATTAAAACGGGGGGTTCACGTTTGCGGATAGAAGTTGTCAGACTTTCAGATTCCAGGTTTCAGGATTTCGAGATAGGATTTCAATTGGATTTGGTCTCTGTTTGCTTTAGCATGTTAAGTCTAATCGCATTAAGCTGTCATAGAATGTTATTCGTTTGAAAAATTAAGTTTGGGAATGTCTTGAAGGGTAAATATGGGGAAACTGAAGTTTCCGAGCCTTCTGATTTAACGTTTAGGATTTAGTGCTGGAATTTCAAGATTTCGACCCTGTTTGCTTTAAGATGTTAAACCTAATGGCCGTTAAGCTTTCATGGAAGACCATCCAACCATTAAGTTATTTATATTAATGAGATGTTTAATCCTAGAAATTCGACGTTTCTATATCCAGAGGATATTCTAAGGATTTCGGGCTTTAGTCCTGTAGTTTTGCTCACTGTAATCCGGCCGATTGTATTAAGTTTCCACGTAGAGCTACATGAAAAATTAAATTAGGGAATACGCGCTTAACTTTCAAAAATTGGAACCCGTATGCTTTGGAATTCATTCCCCTCGACAGAATTGAACTAAAGTTAACGATACGTTGAATTTTCACAGAATTTTGTAAGAGTTTCTCTGTTTTGGAATCCATTCGCTTGAATATTCGTTATCTGATAAATGTCCAAGGAGACTGGATAACGTTCCACGCAAAAGATAGAAGGAAATCTCCGTTCTCTACGACTACAATCGCTCCGAGCAAAACTAAAGAATGGAAAGTCAAAAACCTGTGGAACAATTCATTCGAAACGATATTGCCCAACACCGGAGACAACCAAGCTATTATACGATATATATTAACGTCTAATCTATTCTGCTCGGATAAGTATCAGGAATGTTTCCTTGACATCGTTTCTTTTTTCTCCTTTACGCTATTTCTTTTCTTATATCCTTTTGTTTCTTCGCTCAGCATCTTCTTCTGTCCCTGCTTATTGCCCCGCGACGATAAAAAGACAAGATCACAAACATATAACCGGATTAATCATCGCGAAAGTCTAAAGTCGAAATAATATTTCTCTTGTTTACCGATATCGTAACCAGCTGTCTTGTTATTGTGAATCTCTGCGAGTAGCTTCGCCGCTTCGTACAGCAGTACACCTCTAGCGGATAGCTTCCTGCAGGACGCATCATCATGGATGCTTGTCAGCAGCGAAATCTGCGCGTGATTTCCACATTCCGTACGCCCGCCACAGGTACACGCGTAGATAATGCCGATTATCATCAGCAAAGCTCGCATCTTCCCCATTCTAAATCCTCTCGTATCTCTTCTTTTACCACTTTCCTTCCCTTTGCTGCTTTTAAATCTCTCGTTGTATTCTAATCTTTTATTCTCTCATTACGTTACATCTCTTCATCTTTGTCCTATTTTCTCTTTCAATATCTTCAGTTCCCCGTTTCCTCCGACTTTTCTTCCCCTTCTTCTATATCTTCGTAATCTTAGATTTAGCTCGCAATAATTACAGAATATTGGCGGACGAAATACTCGTACCGAATACACCGTAAAATCTTGCAGCCTGAACGATTTCTTCCTTCCTCTCTTCTTAATCGCTCTCTTAGTCGTCACTGAACTACGGTACGCGGCAGGGAACGACACGGACACGCAGAAAAATGACGGAACGTCGGTGCAAGGCTCTCGTTACGGGGGCGAAGATCGCTGGGAGCTAATCGCGACAGGGCAGCCGTGGCCTGTTCTTCAGCAGCTTCTCCTCGAACTGTGGACCTTGATAGTGAAAAGCGGAAGCTTTATATAAGGAAGCCAATACGGTATGTATTAGGCGAATTTCTAGGGTTTTAGGCCCCAATAACCACGCGCCAGGTGTTCTCAAGACGACCTTGTTATTCCCTCTTCCTCTTTCAATCCTGCTATTATACGTATCAACCCTTCTTAACATCGTTCAATATAGAAACTTTGAATATTTTGTATTTTCCTTCATTTTATTTCATTTATTCACTTTCGTTTAAATTGATCTTAGCAATATATAATCTTTTATGCCTCAACTGCTTGAAGATTGAATTTTTATAATAGTACGTTATGTTAATACGTGTATACAGGCTGTGTCAATTATATCGAATAATTCAATTAAAATTCCTACCGAAGATAAAACAAAGCGATTAACATGTGGAGAGAAGTTTCCACGTACAATATCAAAGCACTATCCGCTGACAATAAAAAAAGGATATACCTCGTATTGAAGATTATTTCTTTTTTTAACACATTTCTGTAGAAGATACCCGGATGAGGTCAATGTATTTTGCCAAGCTACTAATTTAACAAAAATTAGTAATTTATCTAGTTATTCGATTTGAGTGAAACATAGAATACATATTATTGATTGTACGGAAGATCATGTGTAAAAAATTTGATTGGTTAAATTGTATCTTTTTCTTTGCTTAAGGCTGCGTCATTATATTTCATTGGTGTAACGGAACATTCGGGACCAAGGAACCACTTGTATTTCAAATTAATATCGGGCAAATCTATCTCGTAAATTATTCAATTTTCTAATAACAGGCTACAATTTTTTTCTAAGCTTAATATATATTGATTTCCTATTTTCTACGTTTATTTCAAGACTCCTTCTTTACGTTCTATAAATACATTTTCTTGCGCCGTACAAGTAGAAATTACAATCGACTGTGTAGGTACTTTAATCTTTCATGACTACAGAAAGCACTGGTTACAAAGAGTTGAAACCTATTACGTGAAACTATTGCTTCACTGTTCCTTTCGTTCGAAGCCTGTTTCTTTATTACGTTACAGCGGAAAACTTCTACAACCCTCTTGCTTTGTTGTAGCAGCTTTACATAATGTGACGCACAATTTCGCCTGTGTACACAGAAAATGTATCAAACTGGCCAACGGAGTATACATATTACACAGTCGATACGATAATTACAGATACAAAGTGTCTCATTTAACATCTCGTCAACTATATATAATAGAATTAAATGCTTTCTTCATATGTATCTTTCCTCTCCGCCTTTCGATTATTATTACTCGTATGTGATCAAATTAAATACCCTTCTCAGCTATGCTTCTCTTCTGCGTCTCCCCACCACTGATATTCTTTTACTTATTTATTTCTTATTTTAGAGCTATCCAGTTTAACGTTCGTATATACTATCAGCTTCTCTATTCTATTAGTCACATTATATTCTATGTTAGCAAATATTATATTACGTAGCGTAGTGTAACTGACAAGTATAATAATGTAGGATTGGCTACTTTTGGGTGAAAGTTTCGTACAATGAGAACCTCCTTAATCAAGCGTAACTAAGTTCGTTAGCATAACGTATGGAACTATCGAGATTGCAAATCCTAGTTGCACAACTTCACCCTTGCATAACCGCGACGCTTGATTAGAATGCATCTTCCATCGCGATTCGACGTCATTTCTAAACGTTCCTTTTCAATACGCTTTTCATCGCATGATATATCGCCAGTGAATTACAATACAGAATTAAGATTGCAATTTGAATTTCAGTAGATAAGGAAGATCTCAAGCAAATTTCTTTTAACAGCGTTTCAATCTGAAAAATATAAATAAGTGGGAATTCATGAATATCTATGCTGGTAAATTATTTCTGAATATCATTGTGTGTTTCATAAAATTCGAAAATTTAATGAAAGAGTTAGGTTAGATTAAAATTTTATTGAGGTTAGAACGATACAATATTTAGGTTAGAATTAAAAATTGACAAACATTAGACAGGAACTCGTTATAGGTACAATTAGGGAAATAATAAAACATGCGAATTTTAGTTATAGACTGCAATAAAACTTGGATTTTCCCATAATCAGTAGTTTAGTTCACATTGTATTTTGTTCTCAACAGTATCTTTAAATTACTCATACCGTAAAATATCAGAGACACGAGCTCCAGATAGACGTTTTAAATTAAATTCAAATTTCTCTTTACAGCGTTTCAATGTGAAGAATATAAATAAGTGGGAATTCATGAATTTCTTTACTGGTAAATTATTTCGGAATATCACTGTGTGTTTCATAAAATTCGAAAATTTAATGGAAGAGTTAGGTTAGATTAGAATTTTATTGAGGTTAGAACGATACAATATTTAGGTTAGAATTAAAAATTAACAAACATTAGACAGGAACTCAGTATAGGTACAATTAGGGAAATAATAAAACATGCGAATTTTAGTTATAGACTGCAATAAAACTTGGATTTTCCCATAATCAGTAGTTTAGTTCACATTGTATTTAGTTCTCAACAGTATCTTTAAATTACTCATACCGTAAAATATCAGAGACACGAGCTCCAGATAGACGTTTTAAATTAAATTCAAATTACATACGAGCACTTACGCATAGGATATGAATAAATAGTAATTAATATACGTGCAGAGGTATGGATAATGCACTCCGCGTAATTAAGATACACTTGAATTAAAAACCTCTAATATCTTTTATCTATACGAATATTGATCATCCGCACATTAAGACACATAGGAGAGAATGTGCAAATACTGGTCGCTTAAAATAAGTTGCTTAAAAACAGGCTTGGATTGTCAAATTTACTAAAAATTTTATTTAAGAGATAATAACAAATAGATTGGTGTATTCTTTGTATTCTTTGCGATATGGAATGCATAAGGTTAATCATTTAAAAGAATTATCGAAAAGTACGAAAAGTTAGTTTTGACCGCAATTATCCCATCTATAAAGTAATTACCGATTTTTTCTTCCACACTTTACAAATGGAAGAAGACAAACTTATTTATAGAAGTATTAATAACATGACTATTTGGTTTATTGATAACATAGATTTGATAACGTAATATATTTATTACACATAAATGGACAAAGGTACAAGAATGGAGTCCTTATAAATGTAATATTAAGGAAAAAAGATTCAATTCGTCCCAGTCTTCTTTATCTGATTTTCTAATCTACTTACACGGCGTCTGAAAAGAAAAAGGAGCTCCCGAATAATGAAGAATTTCCCCTAATCGGCTGTACCGATCGAGAAGTCCCGGTTCCTTTTGACCGGTATTACCCGACGAGTACGATATATGCATAACCTTAAATACATATAATAAAACTGTTTCATTAAGATGACAAAATTGCTTTTTCGTGTTTATAGAGTAAAACTATCTCCTAGACATATTGCAAAAACTGGAAGGACAATGATAAGATAAAGTAATACTCATAACTTCTTATTCGCTTCAGAAATTCATAACAAAAAACGTGCACAATTTTCACCTTTGCCAAACACTTCAGCAGAGAATTGTGACTCGTTGCAGATTACTTAATTGGATTGAAACAGAGCAGCACGAAAAAAGGTCGGTATAAGACAAAGCCGTATATTAGATATTTAACTCACCGGTATTTCCCCACTCTCCCCTAGCATACACCATAGTACGATATACGTATCTTTCAATTCTCAGCATTAAAACTAGCGACGAGTTTTAAATTGGAAACTTTAAAAATAATATTTTAGATTTTTGGTTCAATAAATTTCTATAATTTTATATCGTATATTTTACATTACTTCTAACTATATTTCTATAAATTTCTCTAGTTAGATCGATTAAATTATTTAAATTCGACAAATGGTAATTTTAATAATGAATAATTCTGATTTAGATTTAATAACATCAGAAATTTCTTCGATAAATAAAAGACAAATAAAATCTTCTCCAAATCCCCCAAATTTCCAACTATTCGAAACTCTGAATTTTCAAATTTTTAAATCAGTATCGAAAATAATTTCGATAATACGTTTCTCAAAATAAATATATATTGGAAAATCGTAATGAATAATTTTAGTTTTCATTCGACAATAACACAGAAATCTCCGAAACGAAGAAAGAAGCAAACAACTCGGATATTTTATTCATTACACGCCTTATTAAAATCAGTTTCTATATTTATAATTGCATATCAAATGCGTTTAAGATAGATTCTTTGCAAATAATATTTTAGATTTTTGGTTCAATAAATTTCTATAATTTTATATCCTATATTTTACATTACTTCTAACTATATTTCTATAAATTTCTCTAGTTAGATCGATTAAATTATTTAAATTCGACAAATGATAATTTTAATAACGAATAATTCTGATTTAGATTTAATAATATCAGAAATTTCTTCGATAAATAAAAGACAAATAAAATCTTCTGCAAATCCCCCAAATTTCCAACTATTCGAAACTCTGAATTTTCAAATTTTCAAATCAGTATCGAAAATAATTGGAGTAATTGAAATATATTGGAAAATCGTAATGAATAATTTTAGTTTTCATTCGACAATAACACAGAAATCTCCGAAACGAAGAAAGAAGCAAACAACTCGGATATTTTATTCATTACACGCCTTATTAAAATCAGTTTCTATATTTATAATTGCATATCAAATGCGTTTAAGATAGATTCTTTGCAAATAATATTTTAGATTTTTGGTTCAATAAATTTCTATAATTTTATATCCTATATTTTACATTACTTCTAACTATATTTCTATAAATTTCTCTAGTTAGATCGATTAAATTATTTAAATTCGACAAATGATAATTTTAATAACGAATAATTCTGATTTAGATTTAATAATATCAGAAATTTCTTCGATAAATAAAAGACAAATAAAATCTTCTGCAAATCCCCCAAATTTCCAACTATTCGAAACTCTGAATTTTCAAATTTTCAAATCAGTATCGAAAATAATTGGAGTAATTGAAATATATTGGAAAATCGTAATGAATAATTTTAGTTTTCATTCGACAATAACACAGAAATCTCCGAAACGAAGAAAGAAGCAAACAACTCGGATATTTTATTCATTACACGCCTTATTAAAATCAGTTTCTATATTTATAATTGCATATCAAATGCGTTTAAGATAGATTCATCGAAATCAGACTTGCAAACATGTGATAAACAAGCGTATAAGATGAAAGAGGAAAATCGACAATACGAGTGGAAGAAGCTGTGTTACTTCCGTTATTTCGCAATCGATACTGATAGTTTCATCAGATTATACGCCCATGTGAATTTTCATATTAATAGGATACGATCCTTTTTTTTCGTTTTATCGTGTTTTTCTTGTCCTTCCTCCTTCTTTGTGCGTGTGTGTGTTTTCTTTGCTCGTTTGAAATTCTTTCGTTTTCCTGTTCGAATTACGCCGAAGAATATCAAACGCCATGCTGCTTGGAAAAATCAAATATTTGCATATATCGTGTTTGAAAAGGAGCGTGACTATGAAACATATTAGAAGTCCGGAAAGTGAAGTTAAATTTTTTAGTAGAAAATTTCTAAAAATTTCAGAAATCAAATAATTGGCTATCTGAGACTAAGAGACCTAAATTACTGTCTTAGCAAATTATTTACTCAAGGTCAGGACATTTAACATTTTTTGTGGGAATTTAGCGGTTTAGGTTTAGGAAATTTCAACTTGTTTTTTCAAGGAACCGGATATTTGACATTAGGAAATCTCAATTTTCTTTTCCTTTTAGCAAATTAGGCATTTACAGTCGAAGTATGTGAAAATGAAGCTGAATTTCGATAGAGAGCCAAAACTTTGGTAGATTTAAAGATTCGATTAAAACTGTTGTCGAAAAATTTAGTAAAAAATCATTTCCACGACTCTAAAGTAATTTCACAATAACGCATGGAACCTTTCGTATTAGACGGTATAGTTAGAGATTTAACAGAAACTGATCTCTTTTGACTTCACAGCTTTGTTTTAAATAAAATCGTACAATAAATCGTCCTATATTACGATAAAACTTATTTCATTAGCCATTAGAGTTATTATCTAAATTAAGTTGTCATGCAAATTATTATTTAAAAGCGAGCAGTAAACCTTCGCACTGAAGTTAACCTTCGAAAAGTCAATAATACGTCGTAGTTCGAATCACTTTAGGATTCCACATTTGACGTAACCGATCGTCGATGTATCGCCACTGGTTAAGGATTAAACATACGTCGAATACCACGGCGAAGGTGGCTGTTTGCTTACGTTTTACCTTGAATCCGATCTTTTCCTATAATATTATGCTTATACGTGTAGACTGTACTTCAGTGCTTCTTAACTGAAATCCCTCAGAAATAGGAGATTTACTCATTTACGTAAGATCATTGACTAAGGATAGAACAGACGTAACATTAATATATTATAATAAGCTTCCCCATAATTTCATTTTTGCACATATTTTTTATTTGCTTTATATATCTCTCTTTTTGCTAAAATTCTTCATTCTCTTCTAATAGCAGCGAAACTCAAGATAGTAGCAGCTCCGTTTCAAAATACACATTTTCTTCAAGTACACACTACACACTTCTCGTTTAACGTTTTCGTTAAACTTTCGTGTAGGTAGACGACGAGACACCAATAAATACCGGAAGTGCATGTGTCCAGATGCAGACATCTGACGCTTATAGAGAATCCTATCTACGTTGAGGCAAAGTCGCGTGTAGTCGCAAGTGGCGATCGCGTGCGATCTGACGTTATGCTAATTGCAAGCGTCCATTTGAAAGTTTCTTCCGATAGTTTGTCTCGAGAGTACTGTCGAATTGTGTGTTCATTTGAAAGTCACTTACGGTAGAACACTTGTCGAGAGTTTACTATGAGACTCTCAGAATCGTGTTCATTCAACGTGTATGAAATTAGCCCGACATTTTTTAAATCTCCAATTCTTGTTTGTTGTTCCAAGCTGTTCTACGTTTGTTCTACATCGTTCCAAAGGAATAACGATTTATCTCCAGAGGTTTCAAGAACAGGAAATTTTTCACCGGCTCAATTGTTCAACAGAGAGAAGCTGTCCTTGATTGTTGTAGTTGTTCTAAACGTTGGTCCAAAGCAGTGTTGCATAAAGCTGGAGTCTTCGAAGCTTCGGGTCTGAAGCAAGTAAAGGCTGAATCTTCGAAATTTAAAGGTCGAGTGTCTAAGGTTCAGCTCTGGAGGCTGCAAAGATACAAAATAAATAAATTGCTAGTAATTTGGTGATATCAATAATTTTTATTATACGAAATCAATCAAAGCATTCGGTGGTTTCTTATTTATTTTAGATTGTAGAATTTAGAATTAAAAATAGAATTTAAGCACATAGAGGCCTGAATTATTATTGGCTTGCTCATTCTGTTCCTTCGTTTTGTAATTAAATTATCAACTATAGAAAATGTTCGTTCGCTTGGAACACTCGTAACTGCAATTGACAAAATATCCAAAGCGACTTGGCTTACAGTTGCAAACGACATTTTCCGATAGTTCCAGCATGTGAGTGGAATCGCATCTTCAGATTCCTGTGATGTATTAATATGTATATATTGTATATGTATTTTATATATATAATAATTGCTATTTAAGCGGGGATATTCAACAAATTCACTTAAGTCATTCCGAAGACTCCATATATACTTATTTTCTTACACTATTTTTTTTAGAATTAGATATGCGCTGTAATAGTATGTGAATAATTACACGTGCGTAGCATGTACTTGGATATCTCGACTTTGATAAAAGAACTGCAGCATCATTAAATCTATTAAGAAATTCTGTAATTGTTTCGGTATTGCTCCAACTATAAATATGTAAAGTATTCAATAGATTCTGTTTTTTCTTCTCATGGACAATTAAGAATTTTTTTCGTCTGAATAGCACATTCTAACGTTGGATAAATTGAGTTCTGTCGAACGGAATATCTCCGATAATAGCTAAATGCTTCATATTTACTGAACTGCAACATTCTACAAGCATTGGTTTTCTTTTTGCAGAAAATACAATGAAATATACAAGCCTGGATATCTCATGAATTTCCTTTTCAATTTTCCTCGGAGCACTTGGAACAATTATATTTAAAACACGAGCCATACAGGGTATATGTCTTATAATTTTCATTAATTTTTAATGACGATTTTATTTACGATTAGCTGCTGCATTATCTGTTACAATGGCTGTAATATTCTTCGCAAGATCAAATACTTCAATGGCATATTCTACACATGTTCTAACAGCGTGTATAAGAAAACAAAGAATAGTATTGTGTACATATATATGTCGGGTTAAGATCAGGAATGCAGCCAGGGGCGTTGAACGAATCTTCGCTGGCGCTATTCATTTTCGTCTCTCGCTCGATGTAAGATTTATTAGTGGATATGTATGTGGTACAAGTGGCGGCGATAGTTTAAACACTAACGACAATGGCCTCAGGTTCGATAACGAATCCGCGGTCAACGGGATAACTCTTTGTAAACGTAGAATATATTTGGAAGCACAAGGTAACGTTCGCTGTGACGCTCGGTGTATACTGCTCTTAAGAAACGATGTGAAAACTCTCCAAGGTGATCGCAAGAATAAAAGACTGGTGAAAACTTTCCTCTCCTTACGATCGCGATCGTTTCGTTGATTGTTGACCGGGGATACCGACAAGATCCCAGCCGCCGTTGCTAGGCAGACCCGCATAGCTGCAATATTGCTTCTGCCCGGGGTTCGATTGTTAACACAACGTGTGTCCCATAATATTGGCACTTTTGAGGCAAAACCACACGTGGCTTGATTTGTCCTCGAGCCCGTGTGTCGCTACAACTATATCTTTTTTTAAGGAGAACCACAACTACTGCATACCTCTGTTAGGTAAAAACGCTTATCCCGTGACCGCGGCTACGTTCGGCGACTAGTTGTCACCTCGAGCCCAAGCTCGTTATCACCAGTCTCGAACAATTATAATCGGGGCATTTATAAAGGTCAAACGGGAGCTTCCAAAGAATTGCAAGGGGAAAGCCCGTTGTCCTTTCATCTCCGACATATATAATATATTGTATTATAATATTACTTAATATTAATATATTAATATATATTACATATATACAACATATATTACTATATATTACTATATTAATGAGCAATACAGAATTTAATGGAAGAGAACAGTGTGTATAAGAAATCAAAGAATAGTACACATACACAGTAAAATCGCAGGCTCAAGCGTTGAAGATTCCTAGCTCTTACAGCTCGAGGCTTGAACCCAAAGAGCTTTAGCTTTCACGGCTTTAAATATATTAATATATATTATATATATACAACATATATTACTATATTAATGAGCAATACAGAATTTAATGGAAGAGAACAGTGTGTATAAGAAATCAAAGAATAGTACACATACACAGTAAAATCGCAGGCTCAAGTATTGAAGATTCCTAGCTCTTACAGCTCGAGGCTTGAACCCAAAGAGCTTTAGCTTTCACGGTTTTAAATTGCCGCTTGAGTTCTCACAGGTCAGGGCTCGAAGCTCATTTTAACAATCTGAGCACCGACTGCTCTGACAAGCATATAGCCTGAATTCGCGGGTGTTTTCCAAAAGGCGATTGATGAAGATTCAAAGCGACCAATATTATATCTAATGTATTGATAACTGTTTCGTATTATTCAAGCATGTAATGCAAAAACACTTTCATAACATTTCGTTTATAGCATCCGTTGCTTTTTTACTGTTTTATTTAAGAGTAGCTAAAATTGTTATAGGATACCGCATGAAGTATGACAGACGCAAATTCGAGTCTCCGGTCCCCAGAGTGTTAACAACACTAGTTCAAAGTATTACTTCTATATCATACTTAGTTTAGGAAATAATGTGAGAAGTTGCACCCATACGACAATGGACTGGACACTTTTCTTTATTTCGACCACAATAGCAATAATAGTATAGTAACAGTAAGGGTTTCTTCTTTTGGAATACGTTCTGACGTCTCTAAAACAGACCAGAACAAAAGTTTGAAGACCAGAACGCGAATACAACAGTGACTTTACCTTTGCATTGACGCCGCCTGTTGACGACATTTTATTAGGTTTCTCGAGAATGGAAGTTATTCCACGCTTGCTTGTTCGGAACAATCATCTACACCCCTAGAACAATCCAGGACAAAAATTTCAACGCTGCTCGTCGACCACTTCGCGAGAGTAAAATCATCCTTATGTTCGTGTTTCGGTGTTCAAAGTTTTGTTCTGGGTTTTTCTAAAGGCGTAAATATGTTTATTAACAGAACAACTCTTTACAGTGTATTATTATTGTCAAAATGAAGAAAAATGAACATTCTCTTATAGGTACAGTGTATTCACATTATTTCTTAAACTAAATATGGTATTGAAGTAATGCTTTGGAACAATGTTTAGAACAACTAGAATAACCTAGAATAACTGTTATATGTTGGATTTTCATTAAATGGAGAGCTGGTAAGAAAACTACTTTTTTGGCATTGTTTCTGAGAACTTTCGAGATAAATCATTATTCGTCTGGAACAATATAGAACAATTTCGAACAACAACAAAAATATGGTAACTGGCAATGGAGGGCCAACTTCACGCAGGCATCCATTTGACATTCGTCCAGTATGCCAGTCGTATGCTGCATAGGATTCTTTCTTTCGTTATGAAATGCGAGCGAGGTAAAGTGTTATCATGAAAAAAGTAGCATTTAAAAAATGAACGAAGATGTTCACGGGACGCTGATTACAAATTTTTTAAAATGTTCATTTGGTGATGACCTCTTTTTGAAGAGTGGATAAATAAAATGTTTAGGTGGGCAAACGTGGTTAAGTTGTGGACAAACGAATGCCGTTTGCCATCCTCAGCTCATTCTCAACGCAGTATCCACTTGCGAGAAATGTTCTCCAGCGCAATTTGCGATACCATTACGATAGTTAGTCAAATGGACACTTACGTAGTATTACGTATAGATCTTAAGGAGTTTCTTTTGGGCTGTTCTCGATAATGAAGCAGGTGGCAGTAGAAATCAGTCGACAAGTGCAACTATTGTTACTTGGAGGATCCTCGTTAGCTGGCGCCACTAGCCAAAGCGCAGACTTATTTAATCTCATAATCTATTTGCAATCGTTTCACAAAACAAGCACAAAACAAGGAAAGTAAAGAAATAAGATCTACGTCTGTCTAGGAATACAGAAATCTTTTTAACTAAAAATTACGAGACGCCTGAAATAATAGAAACACGAATCTACTTATAAAAAGAATGTAACATCTATTATTTTGTTATATTCTGCAAGGTATGGGCTTTTATGCGGGTTGTATATCTCAAATTAATATACAGAGTGGGCCAAAATTTGTGGCACAAATGAAATCAGGAATATAGTGCGGTTCAAAATAAGACGAAAATAAAAAATACCGAATTTCTGTTAGCAAAATTCGTTAACGAGAAAATACATTTAAAAATCAATCTAGTGCGCGTGCACCTGACTGATGACTAATGTTGCAGATTTTACTGCAGACGCTACTACTGTTTTTATACAGGATATGATATCACGCACTGTTTACTATCGATATTTATCTCTGCTACATGTGCTGTTCAGGTTTACAAATGAAAGCAATATATGTAATAAGTGACAACAATGAACTAATTTTTCTTTTTATCAAAGCTGTCGACTTTTTAGCATTTTTAACTACAAAAAGATATGAAATTTATCAATCTTGAATATTTTATATGTTTGTACGATACTTTTATTAAGTCATACAAATTTTTTTAATTTTATTTACCGAAAAATACTGTTTGAACTGCACGTGAACCTGAACATCGTGTGACATTCGTTTGTCTAAAGTAACAAATTTCTTTGAGTTTATATTTTATACGCGTATGGTTATCGTTTGATCTGCAATCAACGAAAAATGTTTCTTCTTCTGGGTATGGTAACAACAGTTCAAATCCACTTGAACCATGTTCCACTTGAACCTGAACATCGTGTGAAATTCGTTTGTCTAAAGTAACAAATTTCTTTGAGTTTATATTTTATACGCGTATGCTTATCGTTTGATCTGCAATCAACGAAAAATATTTCTTCTTTTGGGTATGGTAACAACAGTTCAAATCCATATGTTCCACGTGAACCTGAACATCCTGTGAAATTCGTTTGTCTAAAGTAACAAATTTCTTTGAGTTTATATTTTATACGCATATGGTTATCGTTTGATCTGCAATCAACGAAAAATGTTTCTTCTTCTGGGTATGGTAACAACAGTTCAAATCCATATGTTCCACGTGAACCTGAACATCGTGTGAAATTCGTTTGTGTAAAGTAACAAATTTCTTTGAGTTTATATTTTATACGCGTATGGTTATCGTTTGATCTGCAATCAACGAAAAATATTTCTTCTTCTGGGTATGGTAACAACAGTTCAAATCCATATGTTCCACTTGAACCTGAACATCGTGTGAAATTCGTTTGTGTAAAGTAACAAATTTCTTTGAGTTTATATTTTATACGCGTATGCTTATCGTTTGATCTGCAATCAACGAAAAATATTTCTTCTTCTGGGTATGGTAACATCAGTTCAAATCCATATGTTCCACGTGAACCTGAACATCGTGTGAAATTCGTTTATCTAAAGTAACAAATTTCTTTGAGTTTATATTTTATACGCATATGGTTATCGTTTGATCTGCAATCAACGAAAAATGTTTCTTCTTCTCGGTATGGTAACAACAGTTCAAATCCATATGTTCCACGTGAACCTGAACATCGTGTGACATTCGTTTGTCTAAAGTAACAAATTTCTTTGAGTTTATATTGTATACACGTAAGGTTATCGTTTGATCTGCAATCAACGAAAAATATTTCTTCTTCTGGGTATGGTAACAACAGTTCAAATCCATATGTTCCACGTGAACCTGAACATCGTGTGAAATTCGTTTGTCTAAAGTAACAAATTTCTTTGAGTTTATATTTTATACACGTATGGTTATCGTTTGATCTGCAATCAACGAAAAATATTTCTTCTTCTGGGTATGGTAACAACAGTTCAAATCCATATGTTCCACGTGAACCTGAACATCGTGTGAAATTCGTTTGTCTAAAGTAACAAATTTCTTTGAGTTTATATTTTATACGCGTATGCTTATCGTTTTATCTGCAATCAACGAAAAATGTTTCTTCTTCTGGGTATGGTAACAACAGTTCAAATCCATATGTTCGATTTCACCCAGCATATTACGCGAACTTTTCGGTATTAAAGAAAAAACATATAACATATCACTTTGCCGGTAGGTCAAACGATAAAAGGATTCTTTCTTAACATACAGTTAAGATTTCAAGTTGGTCGTCCCAATACTTTTTTTTAATCGTGCTATCCAGCTGCGAGAAAGTTGTTTCGAGAAAATTGCATTTAAACTGTATTTTTCAGTAAATCGAACTGAAAAAATTTGTGTTGCTTAATAAAAGTATAATAATTAAAACACGTCGAAAGTTTCAGATTAACTAATTTCATATCTTTTTGTAATAAAAGAATGCTAAAAAAATCGATATTTCTGACAAAGAAGATGTTCCCCCTTAAAACAGTGTAGCTTTAATCAAATACAGTTTATTATCCATCACTTTAGTTTATTTTTATTTATATATTTTTCAAAATATTAACCATTTTTCCGTATACAAAACTCTACTCCGCGAATTAAATTATACCAAACTGCCTGCAGTGTTTTCTGCATTTTTATGTCTTCAAATGGCAGGATGGTTCTTCGTTTTAATTGCTCGAGGCTTGCTATGTTTTTGGAGTAAACTATCTTTTTCTTGTGCTTCCACAGATAGAAAACAAGAGGCGTTATTTCATGAGGTCAAGATACTGTTCCTCAACGGTTGTTCCAACATTCAAAATGCTCATTTAAAGATTGACATACATTCTTGGTGTATTGTGGCGAGGCTCCGTCATGTTGAAGAATCATATTTCTTCGAATGGAAGTGATGGAGGTAGTTGGTTGCGTAAAAACACGATACACCACTTTGATTGTTTGAAAATGGGGACCGACAATTTCGTTATGGACTATCTCGGCCCATGTTTCGCGTGTTTTGTAATCTTGGATTCACCCGGCCATGAAATGCACGATAAAAATCCTACGTTGTTAGAATACTGCTGCTCCAACTAATGGCAGAGAGTTAAACGTGATGCAAAGTCTGTAAGTGTTAGCACTGGTATGGTGGCGTGTTATTATCCTGTTCTACGCTACGATGTTGATTTACTCACACTACGTCGAACAGATTTTTATGCGAGAATTCCATCTTCTGCATTGTCACGAATTCCGCGGTCACTGTTTATTTCTGTGATTTATAAAGAACAGGAACAAACATTGAACGGGGAAAGAGAAAGCTGTAGTGATAATTCTCCTATCCGGATGACAGCAATTGTTCGGTATTGTTCAGGAAAATAGCGTGCTGCAGCAGATGCATTTTCATCACAATCTCCCAGTGCGAAAGCCATGCCCTTATACTCCTCGTTAGTGTATCGCGTTATGTCGCTTGCCCGATAGCAATTAACAGTTAATATCCTGATAATAAACAATGCCTGACATCGACATCGTATCCTGTACGAAAACAATGACAGTAACGGTCTGCAGTGAAATCTGCAACGCTACTCGTCGGTTAGATACACGCGTACTAGACTCATTTTGAATTGCATTTCTCTCGTGAACAAAGACTCGGCAATCTTGTTACTCTGTTTTCATCTTATTTTGAGCCGAAGGTACTATCTGCTTGACCTCATTTGTACTGCGAATTTTGGCCCACCCTGTATAAAGAATCGCAAATAGATACACGTGAGAAAAATACGATTTAGTAAATCATAATATTTAATACTATGGTTTTGCGTGAAAAATTGATCCTAGTACTAACGCGTTGGAAAATAAAAAGGACCATTAACAAGATGAAAAGGTATAAGTTATCCTGAGAGTTTTAAGCAGATTTGTAAAGTAAAAGTTAACAGCCTTTGATTAATCTGTGATTTTAATTACAATTGACCATGAAAGGGTCAAACAAGTAGCAACGAACCAGCACTGTAAATTCCAAGAATCCTTATAATATTCAAAAATTCTTCGAAAGGAAGTTCCCTGGGTTATATGGAAATACACCGACCTGATCCACGGGACTAGAATAATTCCATCAACATGCTCGATTTGTCACGTTTGTAAGTAGAAGACGAGGCGAGAAGTTCGAAAGGAAAGGCAAATGGTGGCGATGGCGGCGAGGTTGATGTATTTGCGTCATGCAGGGCATTACTTAGCTTGGCCCGGGACCAACAATAACAGCGAAATTTTTAAAAGCGAGACGTGAATCTTCCACGGATCTCTAACATCTTCCTCGTTGCGAATCGCCAACGAATCTCCACTGTTTATCCACACATCTGTCCGAACTGTTGTAAATCCTTCATCAGATAGTTATATCATGGCCTGTTGTGTATACATATATCGAAATTCGCGTCGATCCTAGTGGACAGGGGCGCTAACGTGAAAACGACCTGAAATCCATTGCCATCTTCAAACTTGTTATATTCTTCTTTTCGTTCTTTTTTTTTTATGTCTATAGACAGCTTGGATAATTAAATTAAATAAATATTTACTCGATTTGATGATTTATAGTGTACGATATTGATTGCGTTATCATCTTATTGAGAGGGCATTCGGTTTGTCATTTGAAACTTTTTAAATTGTTCTTTTTTTCTTTGATATTTATTTCCTACTTGTCTTTCTTTTATTTCACTCGTAATATGTCATACAAATGTTTAGCGTTATTATCTTGTTGGGAGATAACCTGAAACACCTTCAATCTCCATTCTAGCAAATTTCAGAAGATAATTGCACGTAGGAAGACCTAAACATTGTTCGGTGTGATGAACGGCTCATAGTTCTAGGTAGAACTTGTTCCAGATTTAGTCGATTACGGTCTATACAGTGGAATTCCCCTTTACATGTAACAATTTCTGATAACCTCATCTAAATTCCTAATCTGCAACCCATTTCTTTACTCAAAACACTTTACTTTCCATATTCTGAGTGTAATTTGTCATTTATTCTTCCTTTTCTCAAATTATTTTACATTCATGTAAAAATAACAATGCAAAGAAGAAATCTAAGAAACAGCAAGAAATGCGGCGGTAAACTTTACGACATCATTAGGAAATGAATTAATAAGAGAAAAAAGAGAAAAATTAAGGTCAATTAAAATTCACATAAAAACCAGAATATTTCTGCTAATCGAATTTCCTGAAATTGTTAATTTCATTTGGAATTGCTCAAACTGCAGAATCGCGTAAACGAAGCAACGAGATCATTAAAACGTCGACACGTGCAACGCGTGAAAACGAGGTTAGCGACCCTGTGCGATAAATCAAAGGATCCATGAAACATGAAAGATCGAAGACGTACGTCCAGATTCTCAGAGGTTGTAGCGATTATTCACTTTCGATGTTCCTAACCTTTTTATTGGACGCGGTCGGCCAAGAAAAATAATACTGGTGGTTTTTCCGGAAACTTATGGGAATTTGGATAAATCACAGGACACGGATTTCGACGGAACTCGTAAATTACGCGTCAGATTTTTTAGACGGCTACAAGAATACCAAACGAACCGATAGCCCAGAGAATCTTGACAAGGGACAACAGGTTCATGTTAAACGCGATGCTGAAGTTTGTTTCACATTTTCTCTCACTTTCTGCTCGACATCGAATATAATTAGCCCAGTTCGAATTTGAACGAAGCATAGAGCCATAACATAACCTCAACATAACCTCAATGGAACAGTGAATCATTCGCTGGTACTTCGTGACAACTGTGGCAGGTATTTTCTGACAAATAGAACATTTTTGCAGCTGTTTCTTAGTTAAAATTGACTTGATGCGTGTAGGTTTGACAGTGGTAGATGACTACTATTCTTGTATTTTTCTATGGTGGTAAATTTGGTAGTCTCTTTTCTGTGAATAGTATGAGAGTCACTCATTGGTTCTTTGCAAGAACTGTAGTAGATACTATCTCGTAAATAGGGATTTTTTGAAAGTGTATTTTTCGGTTATAATTTAGGCTTTTAGGTACAACTTTGACGGGGACAGATAACTGTTGTTTCTTCATTTTTCTGCGTAGATATGTCAGGTTATAATAAACGAACTCTTAAAAGCCAAGTACCTGTTTCTTAAAAATGGAATATTAATTACGTTATTATTATTACATTATATTGCGTTATAATATTAATTTCCTCCTTTCGAAATTGACAAATCACGAAAACTGGATATGATCAAATCATTTCTGACAATATCTTCTTCAGTAACGTATATAATCTAAAGGAATAAAATAACAATTAGAACAATAATCTCTTCAATGTTCCATTCCATTTTCCCAAATGAAAATCCACTTGTTGCGTAATTAAGACTGCAACGTAAGGTTAGGAGTACAATTTCAACCCGTCAGTTGAAGAGATCCAAGCTGTCTATAGACCTACCGCAGTCCAAAGATTTCTATGTCTGTCTTCCATAAACCAGGTCGCGTCACGGACTTCACAGACTGAAACTAATTGAACACGAACAACTCCAGAAATCTGCCGAGCAGAAATACAGAGATTCTTTTATGCTCAGTGACGAGACAAGCTCTATTCCGATGCATCTTTTAGCCATGAAAAGATGGAAGGATCCAATTAAAGTTTCTTTTGCAGCAGTTTGTCGTGCTTGTAGCATTATTTAGTAAGTCTAATCTATGTAGCCTCCGAGCTTCCAGCAGTTACCTGATCCTTTTTATCTCGCCGTTAATATCTACGCTTTCTGTATTCAGAAGAGCGTATAAAGAACCGAGATCAAGCTTGGTGAATACACGGTTGAATAATTGCAGGAATTATTTGAAAATAATTTCCAAACTTTTACGGATTTTTATATCCTTTCCGTCGCACAAAAATTCAAGAGATTATTAATCGTAATAAATTTGTTTGCTTTTATTGCAATGGTATATGAAGAACATTATCAAAATTTTACTTGTGTTAGCTTTGATGTGCTTACTGGAGAAGTGATTATTGAGAGGTTAGGTTAGGTTAGGTTAGGTTATATCAAATTAAAATCATAAACGAATAGTGTAAATGACACGTTAAGTGTAAGTTATCTAAATATAGATTAATCATAGACAATTTGCATTTATAATAGGAAAGAATGCAAAATAAAGTAATCTTATATGTGTATTTAATACTATATTAATGTGGAAAGGGGAGAAAAGAGGTTAGATAGAGGGAAACAGATGACGATTTTGATAAATTTGATGTATCGCATAATACTGAGATTGCCATTCTTTTCTTTACCAGGTTTCACTAAGTTGGGGCCGAATAAACTGGTAAAATATGAGTTCTCGGAGGCGAGGCGATGCTTGCAAAATGAAGATGTTGGATACACGCCACCGCAGGTTCAGAAAAACGAAAGCTTCTCATGCAGATATTAATCAGAGCTTAGTGAAGCGACAATCAGGAGATTGATCGGTAAAGTAGTTACTTAAAATTCGATTTCTTAACCTCTCTCATTTGTACCGTTTATACATTTATATATCATTATATTTTTAAATATTTATACATATTAAGGTTTCTTGATATTGAACGCGATTGCTCTTCTTCTTGTAAAGTACAAGATTAATACTCACAAAGATTAATAAATAATATAAGATAAATATGTACTAATCAATTACCAATTCATTCTTAAATATTTCTTTTATATGATAGTATAGATGAAGAAATAATTTTCTTTTTTATCAGTACAAAGATATTTTTGTATGAATAATATTAGAAATTTTAAAATTGCATAACTGTTTTTGGATTACGTATGATCTTGAAATTGATTTAATGAAACGTTTTTAATTTAGAAGTATAATCAAAAGAAATATATGTATTTATGTAGATGCGAATAACGATAATTTTATACTTGCACAACCTCTTTCAGGAACTTGTACATGATCTTGATTAAACAAAACATATTTAACTGTTTAATTTAAACATATTATTAAAGGAAATATATAGCGAAATAATTCGATACGTTTCAATATTGGATCCAATATTGCATCAGTGATCCAATGAAATACAATGAAGCAATTACCATCGATGGTATTATTTAATATTGGTTTCCAATTTCGGTCACAATCCCTCAAGATTGATAAATTGATTCGTCGATGTTGTTATTACTTTCTTATTCGGTGATTGACAAGGGACCTGGAAATGGTATTGTGATTTATTTAACGAATCTCGCGACACGCGTGTTTCCTGATCGCATATGGCTCGATTAATATCCTCCCGAATCTTCCCCGCTTCCAAATTTCTCTTGGGATTTCGACCCTCATTGTACTATCTGTATAGGATGGTTCATGCAATTGCAACAACTCATAAGATCAAAATGAATTCTTAGTTAGTATCTTTGGATCATAAACGGCTACGATAATTAATTCAAGTTGCGTTTTCATTAGATTATTTATTTTTTAAATATTCCATTCTTCTACGTTCCATATTTTACGTGCTAAATATTATTAATGACAGATATTAATTACATTCTAACATAAATCTAATTTAACAGAGTCAACGTTTAATTGAACAGAGTTAAAACGAAAATGATAAGCAAGTGTTACAAAATGTTTTGGAATTAAATAATAGAAATTGATCTTTTAATTGTAAATGAAAATATTATTCATGCATTTAGATATAAATTTCAAAGGAGAAAACTGCATAGTTCAAAGAGGGTATTCAAATTAGATGTCTCATCTTGTATGGCTACCTAATTACAATTCTTTTTACGTTACTCTTTTCTTTTTCTACTCTTTATATCTCACGTCCAATGAATAAATTTTCATTTAATTTCTCTCTTTGGGGACTATCATTTTCTTTAGTTCGAAATAAATGTACGGCTAAAGAAAATATCAAAAGTACACCCATAATAAAATTTTCAACTACTGAATTGAATTAAAATTAATTAATGCAATAAAGTTTTCTGCGTTAGAGTTTCATATTAACGATCGGAAGAGATCGAAAAGTTGCTTTGTTTAATGTTAGAAGAAAATACGTGATTGTCTTTAATATTTCTTGCAATGACATACAAAGATGAATTTCAAAGACACGTTGGAAAGGTATATACGTGTTTCGATTGAAATATTGTCGTGGCGTGTTTGAAGGTGTGAATATTCGAAAAGGATGATTGATATAACAGATCTCTTTGATGTGAAACGTCGTAACTATCGATAGGAGACACTAAGTTTACCTTAGTGTTATTTATTTCGACCTGGAAACTGTAAGCTAAATGCAGTTCAGAACTAGATGAAAATCACCGGTAATAAACGTGTGTTGCCAAGAATATTACGATTTTCAGAAATTTTTAATGTTAGTCCATTTAAAACTGATATTTCTATTTCTATAGTTACATATACAGGATATATGGAAAATTGTAGTACAGACCGAATGGAGATGATTCTTCGTGCAAAAACAAGCCGAAAATGTAGAATGACAATTTTTGACACAGGGTCTCGTTTTCGAGAAAATCACTTTTGAAGTTCCGTCCACTTGACTCTCGTTACTTTTCAAGTGCACGCGTATCTACATGCGCCGAATTTTATAGTCCATTTTTTTTTTTTTTTTTTGAAAACAGAGCTGGGCAAAATTTTACACGTCTGCATGCACTTATATAAATAAATACAATTATGTAAATAAAATTCATTTTCACACGTATTCCTGTGCTTACTTTTTAATATTTTTCTGCGCAATAATATCAAATAACAAAATTACTAATTTGAGCCAACTCTCATACCGCGTTGAGAGCACTCGTTCTCGTCCGATCACGAAAGTTAAGCAACGCTGGGCACGGGTAGTACTTAGATGGGTGACCGCTTGGGAACTCCGTGTGGTGTTGGCTTCTTTTTCATTTTTCCAATCTCTTTTACTTTTTCTCATGACCTACGACAGTATACAATCGAGCATAAAATATATTCTTCGCTAGTATATACTTTAGTAGTATTTCACGACTATTGCCATACGTTGTATCATTCTCTCGTATACATACAAATAAGTTAGCACATGTTTTGAAACTGAAAGAGGTCACGTTTTTTGACATGTAGAAAATTTATGATAACAGACCAACATCAAAAATTGTTGTTCTATATTTTCGGATTTCGTTGCGTGGGGAATCACCCGCATTTGGCTTGTACCACCGAGCAGAGTATCTAGAAGCGAAGAAACTCGTTCAATCGACTGTCGTTACCACTCAAGTGTGACGCGCCACTCAACGAAACATCATCGTCGATTTCTTTGAAAAACAAACTTCCTATGAAAAATTGTCACTCTACATTTTCGACTTACCCTCGCGTGGAAATCAGCCCGTTCCGACTGGTACCACGATATTCGATACACGCTATTAATACGTATTTAGTTATAAATCAACTTAACAAGACTATTCTTGAATCGTGAATGATTTATTAAATCAAACACAGACAGAGAGTATTGCCATAAGTAGGTTTAATTTCAAGAACCATCACATAATTCAAAGTCGATTGATATTTAATAAGAACAGAAATGATAACTTGCAAGAAATTTTATAGCATAGATTTTCTCAATACATAACTCTATAGTAAATAAATAAGTAAATAGAAAATCAAGTAAAAGGGGCAAGAAATTGATATGGAAATAAAACAACAGAAAAACAAGGAACCGCAAAGAATATTAGCAAGGAAAACACGAAGGTTACAACTGTTCATACATAGAGAAGATCTTTGGACATCGTTTACCCTTACGGCAATTTTCAATAGAATCGATCCCTCGAGGACATTAGCAAGGCATTCATGTTTACGCGGCTCATTGACAAAGTCATTTATATCCCTGGTTGCTATGAATCGAAGCCATGGCATCTCTTACGATCACGTTGAACACGGATGAATACGAATTATCGACGAGAAATTCGCACAAACGAACCGAGCAAGATGAATTAATATAACAAGCTCGGTCCGTTGGCTCAGTTCGAGGCTGAGTCTTCAACGAAGCACGCGAATACGTGACACAAATCAACGTGGATGCAATGTATATAGCATGTGTATAATTGAGGGAGCATGGAGTGTCCTTCGTTGCATCGCAAACGCGCCACATCCGGCAAACGTAATTGAATAATGTTTAATGTTGCGGCAATATTTGTTGCCCTTCGCGCCACGAAAACATGCGCATGCTCGCTGTGCGTGTGAACTTTAGCTCGATTGCACTTCGGATATTTGCGATTTAGTACGACTCTTTGTTTTCTAATTTTTCTCTTCTTTTTTTTTCTTCAATTTCACATTTCTCTTCCCTTTTGTACTATCAAAATGAAAATCAATACGAGTTCGATCAAATTTAGCGTAGTTGCGATTTAGTACAGTTTCTTATTCTACGATTGTAATCTCCTTATTTTCGATCGTATTCCTTTCTAGTTTGCATGTGGATGTTTAATTGTTCGATGGTACAAGGCCCGAAACGAAGAAAATTTCCGATTCATAGTTGTCTAGTCGGGCCATTAGAAAAATTCCAAGCTCGACGAACGACGTTGTAGCGAAGTGGCGCGGTCATCACAGTTCGATCGTAAAGGTTCGAATAAATGCGCGTCGCGTAGTAAGGAATTTAATTTCACGGCACGCGTGACTATAACGTCGTATATTTTCCACCGTCTCGCCTCGGTTTGACTTTCCCTACAAGATGTTCCATAAACCTAAGAATCTCCCTGCAAAGTGAAAAGATATAAACACATCTTATTGAATTTTAATAACTATGTATCACGTTTAACAGATGCTTTTAGGTTATGTCACCTTTTTGGTGCATTTTCATGGAAACATATTAACTTCATGTATTGAATTCGAGTTGTACAAAATTTTGGTAAAAAAAGACTTTTATTCGCTTCAACAAATAATTATATCTACAAAAAACTAGATTAATTGTATCACAGAAATAATTATTATAATATTGTATATTATATATTATATATTATATATTATATATTATATATTATATATTATATATTATATATTATATATTATATATTATATATTATATATTATATATTATATATTATATATTATATATTATATATTATATATTATATATTATATATTATATATTATATATTATATATTATATATTTATATATTTATTTATATATTATTATTATTGTATGTATTATATATGTATATTATATATTATAAAATTGTTCGTTAACATACAGTACGAAGTATAAGCAGAAAATTGATCTGATTAACAAACATGTTAAGGTAAAGAAGATTACCGGATGGAAAAGGTGTTAAGCAAAAAGTAACTACCGAGAATGATCCTACATCGTACTGATGCGATTATAACCAGAGTCATAAATCACCAAGAGCTTATTAGCCGAAACGCTCTAAATTGACGACGAGCAGAAAGATTTTGACCCGCAAGATTTATTCCCCACTCTCGCTCGCTCTTTATCTCTCGATAAAATCAGATTACATCGAATGTGCGTGGACAATGGATGAGGTCTATTGTTGTCCCGGTTGGGTTCAAGCATCCGCGTGATAACCTTTCGAGGGAAAAGGACAATGGCGATCCTCCTTCTCAGCTTGACATTATTGGAAATTCGTTACTATCATTTTTCATCCCATTGTCTTCTGTCTAAAATGAAAATTCCTTGATCTTGTAACGAGAAATCGAAAGTCGAAGCGTGAAAATGAAAACTTGTCTTATCGTCAAGTATATAACTCTAATCTTTATCCCTTAGCACCAATTCGCATGTATACATGTACATATACTTGGAGATTTGAATTTTAATTAAGTATGAAAATAATATAAAATGAATTTACTTAATATTGACACATTGTATCTATGTCTAAGTTAATTATCTTCGTTACTGCGTTCTGGCTTATGGTTCAAATCATATAGGGAAGTAATTTGTAATTTATTTGTATAAATCGGATGGTTGGTAATGTTTCTTCGTATTCGTTGCATTATTCCAACTTTTGCTTTATAAGAATTATATTTCGAAATTATATTTATTAAAGCATTCGTCGGTTGTGGTATCATTTGTTATAGTATATCCCATTATAATAACGACCTTGAATTATTTTAGGCTTGTTCTTAGAATTGTTCTTGCTTCGGATTATTCTAGATTCGTTCCTAGAATTGTTTCTTGTTTCTAGTATTCTAGATTTGTTCCCAGGATCGTTCTTGGTTCGGTCTACCGTTGGATTACTCTATTCTTATTATCTCGTTGTAGCAAATATTATTGCCAAGTGCTGCGTCGAATTTTTCTGGCTGAAAATAGCGAAGCTGAAAAAACGTTTCACATCGATCGGTTGAATAGACTGAATTGTGAGAGCTAGACGGAATGTGCTTGGATTCCTAATACGGAATTCCATTTAACTTGTGCCTTCTTCTTCTTCTTTTGTGCCCCGGTTGCCACCTCAGTAACGGAGAATCATTTCGAAATCCGTTGAAGAAATAACGTCCCACGAATATTCGCCTCCCTCTTGCGTTCCACCCGATTGCCAATGTCCAAGGATCGAGGAAGGAGAAAGGAATCGCGAAGAGTTACGAATCTTACGTGATAATCTGTATAATCTCGTGAATATGCAGTTGTTGCAAAATACTTTCATATAAAAGATTCTTCTCGGAAGAAAAATTTATGCGATGAAGATTGTAAAGATAAATTGTAGTTGATATTATTGAAAATATTTTCAATGCATTATAGAGGGTGTATTGGGCTTCTTTTCTTTTTTTTTTTTTTTTTTTACAATATTTGATAAGTATGCGTAAATAGATAAAATAAATTCTTTTTTATTACACAGAATTTTTATAAATTTAATATATTTCTATTTATAAATTTATGTCACTCTTGCTTTCACAAGGATATAAATTTCGAGTGTTTTCAAGAAGAACTTTTGCGTACTGTCGAGATAAGAAACAAACGATTTTTTTATATTTTTCCCAAAATGAATAATCTATTAATAGCAAATAATCTTGATTATGTCTAAAATGACACAAATGTGAGACAGTAAGGTTAAAGTGTTAAAAAACCGTACGAAATAAGGACAAATTGATCTTTTATTCAATATGGAATCGATAGTTTTAAAGTACCCTTTGTTTTTGCGAATGCAACGTTATTGTAAATAAAGAATTGAATCTACCGCAAATGGCCTCTTCATCTTTTCTCGTTTTGCTCTATGCGTTACGAGTTCTTCATACTTACTAATACCTAATGAAATATATTCAGGAATGTATAAGAAATTTTTAAGTTGCAATGGAGATACCTTTACGATGAAATCAAGTTTTTGAAAAAATAAGATATCTTGTAAGACATTGAATTTTTCAATGACGTCGTATTACTCGTTCGTAGCATGACTTATGCAGAAAGGTCATATGGTCCTATTTGAAAAGAACATGCGAAGAAGGTCGCACTATAGAATAATAGTGCGAGTTGAACAGCGCAAAGTTTTTCTGTGTGATCCTTTTTTAATTCATTCGAGAAAGAGACAGGCTTGTATTTACAATTACCAGAATTGTCTATGTAAGCGTGCGCACACATACGCAAAAGAGTTCGCATAAATTTCACGAAACGCTCTTTGTAGAAATAAAATTAACGAAATTGATACTTAATCTTCAGCAGTCCCAATAATGCTGAAATAATTAGTAGATTCTGGATATTTATGTAAATTCATATTATTATAAAACATTCAGAAATTGAAGAAAACTAAAACCTAAATGCAAATTCGTTTCGACTGATAAACATTACATTTTGCAGATCTTTGCAGATTATTTTTATTATTATTATTGGCAGGCTAGTAAGTCGATCTACGTTTCTTTACTTCTGTTATATGAGATAGTCAATATTACGTGTTAACTTTTGAATAAAATAGTTGGCCAAAGATATATGAGAAAAGTATTGACTTAAGCTTTACGAAGACAGTTTCCCGTGCAATGCATCATTCCACTTTGTATATTGACGAACCTGCTTATTTATAAGTATCAGCGCCGTCTATCTTTTTTATTGTATATCTACCTCTTGACCAAATTCTGTAAAAAAATCTGAAGCTTGAGCGTTTCGTGTCAGATATTATTGAAAATATTTTCAATGCATTATAGAGGGTGTATCGGGCTTCTTTTCTTTTTTTTTTTTTTTTTTTTTACAATATTTGATAAGTATGCGTAAATAGATAAAATAAATTCTTTTTTGTTACACAGAATTTTTATAAATTTAATATATTTCTATTTATAAATTTATGTCACTCTTGCTTTCACAAGGAAAAGAAAAGGAAATAACGTTATGAAAACGCGCGTGCGAAGGAATCGAAGGAAAAAAGAGGACTGCGCATGCGCAGCACGGGCGGCGCGTTCGAGAATCGTGGCGGGCCAAGCGATATTCATTCAGTTCACCAGTACTATTTGTTCGCTGCGGTCGTCGTGGTTCGGGAAATGTGACCGCTTCGAAACTTGTTGGTTGTCACGTGTCATTCGTGCCCCGTCAGAATTCCCAGTTTCGCGATACTTCGAATCGTAATAACGATTTCTAATGTTTCGAAACGAGACGTGATCGCAATTTACGAAACTTACCAAGTGTCGTGTCAAAATAAGGTTGTTTAGATCTAAATTGAAACATCCAATTGTAAATTAAATTCTCGCAGTCCAAAATCGATCGAAAGGTTCTCGGAAAGGAACGTTTGAATATGAATTATATAATTTTCACATTTTATAGGTTATGTTAGCACGTTATCTTTCCTTTGTTTTTTGCGCTTTTTGCTCAGCCACGTTCAGAGAAAGCACCGACGAAACGTATCCATCTGATCGTTACGATTCCAAGCGTTTCATCGATTGCTGGAAAAATTGGAAATTTCGAACGTACGTCGGCAGAGTCGGTTGTTGTCAATTTGGAGAACAGAATTTATTTGCGAAAATGCGTAAATGTAAATTTTGTTGAAATGGAAAGGAATGTATCATATTTGTACAATTTTTCATTTGTAAAAGGAACGAGTGACTAATTATTTTCGTAATAGTAGGATAAAAAGAGGAAAAGCGCAGTACTATTTCTTTTCATGTCGGCAATATAGAACAATTCTCGTTGCAATTTTGTCATTCCTCTTACTTTTATTCGTTTTTCATTTGATTTTTATTCGATATGACCGTTAAAATCGATGGTTACGATTGCGAGCAACTGTCAACGTTGATCGTAACAGTTCTGCAAGTGAAAATTAGTGAGACGTTAATATTCTTAGGGCAAGTAGTTTCATAAAGTCCGTTTATGTGTTCCATTTACACGCACGATTAAACAAGACGAGGATGCGATTAGATTTCGAATAGATTTTCATAGCGCGTTAGTTAATCGATGTTAACTGATCGTAGCAACGTACATACTTGAGATGCTTCGACCTATATTCCATGTTTATAGGAGATAAATGGAACAGTCATACAAAGAGGCAACGGGACGAAATTATATATCACTCGACAATATAATTGCTTCTAAAATAAGGAAAGATTCGATAGTAAATTGAAAACGTTTTGCTCCTTTTATTACGATCGTTCCAAACGTTAGTACCACTAACTTTGATTTATATTTACGAACCTTTCGTTTCCAATAAACTCGATAATTCTCCTAAATCGTTATACGATTCTATTAGACGGCGCGCGATCAAACAGTCCATTCGAATTAAATACACGTTCGTAGCAACTTGAAATAGGAGAAGACGATTATAACGTACGGCAGGTTAAGTTAGGTCGGGTAACAATTTTAGTCAGCTCTTTCGTAAAGAAACGTCCGAAATTGGAATTTGGTTAAACACGAATCGTATGATGAAATTGTTCACTTTCGCATCAAAGAATTCTAAATTTCATGGAACGATCCTATAATCTTCACTAAACTCTCATAGCACTCGTTGTCCTCTGTTATTATCAATAGTCAACATGGTCAACTCCACTCGTTATTGATTTTTTAATTTCATTATGTACGCGATTAATAATCAATTCTCGAGAAACGAATAATCTATTTCCCTAAGAATGTGACACGGATAATAGGGAATTTAGGAAACAACGTTTGCAACATCATTGCCTGTACTTTTCCATCGATAGAATTGATCGACATGGTTTCAGAACAACTTAAATGTTCAACAAAAAAACAACATTACATTATATTACATCATTATATTATTATATTCGTACATACTAACTATTTATTCATCCATTGCGGAAACATCAGAAACGTTTCTTCGTTAGCACTGAAAATATAACTAGATATATTGTGAGAAAAACGCAAGCTACTTAGTTGCCTTAACGCGACCACAGGGGTTTGAAGGAAGCTGGGCATATTAAATTGGAATCGGCCGTCTCGAAGGAATGACAAGTACGTGGTCAAGACGAAAACCCTCGCGCACCGTGGGTGGGACGACTGATTACCGGTTCGGCTAGAAACTGTCTGTTCGCACAGAACTACTTGGCGGTCACGAACAAGCAGTTTATAATGTCACATAATACCATCGCGTCAACGAAATCCACGGTTGCCTGCGAGTTAAAGGAAACCGTATCCAACGGTCATTCAACGTGGCCGGCGTTCCTCTTACGATTCCCTATGGATTTTCTCCGGTTATCATCGACGTCGATCGGGGAATTCGGTGCCGTAATTGACGTCTCGAATTCGCGAATTTTCGTTGGTCCGATCGTCAAATTACCGACGTAAGAAGGTTACCGACCAAACCGTTCCGATGACATCGAGTAATACGTTTTACTGTTAACCGTGACACGTACCCTTCGCCTGTAAATATGTAACATTGAGATGCGCGTTCGTTGTGCGGAAATTGTGGCGCGGTAGAGCGTGCGAGTGTATTATGCGCGTTTAACGTAAAAACGCAAGTGAGAGAGTAAGGTGGATTCACAAAGGATAAAACAGACACACGATGGACAAGCGACACTAACAGAAGCATCATCGCGCGCTCGTGTGACAGCAGGTGGGGCAAAATACACGATTGGAAATTGTTCCTGGCGCAGCAAGGGACGAAAATGTTGTCCACGGTGTCCAGTGTCCCGCTTGAATTAAATTCTTCGTGTTGTACAACCGTTACTGGAAACAACGGTCTCAATGCGTTATCGGGTATGCACCCGCGTGCCATGTCACGCTTAATTTTGTTATTCCTCGCGATCGGTTATTCGATAAAATGCATGCGGCGAAGAGGATGTATGGGCGAGAGAATGTAAATGTATTTGCATTAGCCGAAGCATCGAAACGACGATGGTAATCGCTGTCATCGTTTTATATTATCAGTATGAATATTATTGTCGCAGAAATTTGTCTGTTTTACAACAGAGAAAAGTATCATGAAATTGAATGACTTGTTGGTAGAACCGGCCCTTGTCTATGTTCGCCTTCTTTCTTCCGGGGAAACTGACACAGAATAGAACTCTCTAGCGTCTTTCATTTCTCTTCGGTACATTTTTTTATTAAAATACTCTTCAGGTTAAATAAATAAAAGTAAAGAAAATTCAACAGAGATCAGTTTCATCGTGAGCTGCCTTAATTGTCGTCAAAATGTAGGAGATAATCTGTGACAAAGATCTGAATAAAAGATATCGGCGAAATCGAGTACATATCAAGAGAATTGAAGCATAAATTTGATCATTTGTACAATAATATGAATTTCAATATTCGATCGAATAAATTAAAATATAAATATATTTTTACAGTTCCAAGAGCAAGTGTATTATTTATTGGTTATTTATTATTTAATAAATCTCGATGGAGGACATAATCGATTTAATACGAAACGAATTCTAACGTTTCAGTGATCAAGACTGAAAATACCACTGATCTTTACATGTTACCGGCTTACATCCGTACTACGTCCATGATCGCCTGTATTGTGGTGATGGTTCTCGGCATAATAGGGAATCTCATGGTAAGTTCCGCCGTTCAATTTTACCTATCGTTCGTCAATTATTTCCCAATAATGGATAGGAATTGAAAGAAGGCAACGGAACAGTATGCGCGAAAGTTATTTTACAATGTTCGCTCATATCTTATAACCGAATCTTATTACTGCCGAATAATTTTCAGAAATTCGCTATACCTTTACTACTTAAATATTAAACTCGCACTACTCAATTATCTCTAACATTTAACTACCGGGTGATCTAGAAACGTCTTACTACGTTTAATCAATCTTTTTCCATCCCGTACGTCGAGTTGCTCTCGCGATCGAATCTCATAAACACGAGGATTTCTTTATTCGTTTCAGGTACCGATCGTGGTGTTCCGGGGTAAAGACATGCGGAACAGTACGAACATCTTCCTGGTGAACCTTAGCGTGGCCGACCTCTGCGTTCTTTTGATCTGTACACCGACCGTTCTTGTCGAGGTGAATTCTGGACCTGAAATCTGGCTGCTTGGCGAACACATGTGTAAGTCAAGACGACGATCCATACTACCATACATTGCACGAAAACTATTATCACACGCCGCGATGCACATTTGATTCTGCGACACGTGTGCGAACGGTCGAACGTTCGCAAAAAACAAGCAACGAAATGTTTTCTTCTGATCTTTGTTTTTTGTTATTTTTGACATTCTCCCTCTACTGAAATCGACGATATCGATCGGTTGAAATGCTTGAATCAACTGTCGTGCATGTTTAATCGTTGGTATTGGTTTCTTTTTTTTTTTTTTTTTACAGTCGATTTTTATACGCAGATTATTCTTTTGCGCGAAACTGAAGAGGACCGTGCAGTTTTTATAGCAAAGTACAACCATCTATGGGTCACTATGCAAAAATTTTACGATGGAATTAGATAGACATATTGTAAATTAAAATAGCAGTAGCAGTAGCAAGTGGAATAATAATAATATAATAATAATAATAATAATAATAATAATAATAATAATAATAATAATAATATATAATATATAATAATAATAATAATATATAATATAATATATAATAATATATAATATATAATATATATAATAATATAATATAATATATATAATAATATATATAATATAATATAATATATATAATATATATAATAATAATAATAATATAAGAGAAAATTATATGACAATCTGGATAGGTTTTAGTGAGATTTTCAAAGAGGGCATGATATGATGTAATCTCCTTTGTAATATGAATTACTAGATCGTAATAAATGTTGACAGGTGTAGAGGAATTAAATTCCTACAACATAAATATCTCTGTAGATCTACGATAATATAAATTTCTAGATATTAATAGATCTTAACAAATCTTGTTTCGCCGACCGTTCGCGAGATAGCGCGTCAACGGGAGTCGTAAATTCCCGTTACGATTTGATAATCGACGCCACGAACTGATCGACCCCCGTATTTCTGTTAGGACAATAAGGGTGATTGAACTGAGATATAGTGAATTAACACGTATAAAATCCGGTTTATTCCAACAACTTGATATAGAAGATAATTACACTGTTACACGCGTACAAGGTAGGCGAATGATTGAATTAAAGGTAGAGACCCATTACAAATATGTGTTGACTGTTCTGACGGCGAAGAATACGTGCCGTTGTTAAAGGAAGCAGTAGTTGACTGTTCCGAGTATGAATTGGCGGTAGTTGACTGTACCGGGGTTGGAAAGACAGCAGTTGACTCGTCGCGTCTTGTTACGGAGGAAAACTTGATGTAGGTGTGCCCCTTTTGAGCTAAGAACGCGGATTCGTTACTCGCACTTATCGGTGGGACAGTGAGGGTAGCGATCCGCGATGCCCATTGGTTATAGCCATCGCGAATAGACAAAAATCTGAGGAGAAAGTCTCCTGACAGCGGGGCTCAGAGGCCCCCTTGTTTCTGGGAAAAACCTACTTTTCTGTTAGGCAAACATCTGCTTGTCTCCGTAATTCGTAAGAGCGTCCAAGGAATGTTTTAAGGACCATCTACAAGCCGAAGATGCGTGAATAGAGAGAAAGTCAAAAGGATCGGTTTATGATGGTTCCTCAGGTTTAGTGTGGGTCGTTTTTAATGGGATGTGGGTCTTGGCGGCCAGGCGAATAAAGGACGTCGCACGGACCATCTCACGCGACGTAACAAATCTACAAATGTAGTTAGAAATTTCTGTTACGTTCGTCCACTTGTTTCACATCTAGTGTTAAGTATTCAATGACTTGCAAATAACGATAGAGAAAGTCTTTCCGAAATAATTATCTAATGCAATTTTGTGATACATTGGTAGTTTGATATCCGCGGGCAATCGAACCGTTCCAGTGAATTGTCGAGGTAAATCGAATGGATTTTAGATTCACGGCGTCGATTATCGGTTTCTATACCGGCGGAAAATCGCGCGAATGGCCAACAGCGATCGAGGAAACGGCCGTTTGTTAAGCAATTAATTTGCCACGAATCCGCATTAATTAACCATCCGGGTCGAACTCGTATTTCATTCGGCCATGGATGAGAAAATCTATGCTATCCTTAATTCAATTCTGACGCTGGTCAGTTTAGCGTCGTTTCGTTGGATGCTAGCCAAGATAGTGTAACCGTTTGAAATCATCGTTATTGATGTCAAAGTGCGGGAGTTGCGTGGTATTGTGACACGTCCTAAGACAAGGAGAAATTAATAATTATCGATGAATGTATACGTCATCTCTTAACTATGAAACCATGCAAACTTTTCACTCCTGCGTTTTTTAAGGTATTTCTATATGTCCGCGCGATAACAAAATAATATGTCATTTTTTAAGAAACTATTCTCTAGATTAATCGATCAATAACAAAGCCTCGCACAAGACGAGCAGTTTCGCTTTTTATTAATTTCTTAATTTCGTTACAGAAGCATACGATTAATGTTCAATTCCCATGAAACGGATGACTTTCTTTTATAAGTTTATTCATGACAACATGATGACAGATTGCATGTATTGGTTTGGCAACTAAGTGATTGCGGATTTTGTCATTAGGTGGTATCGACAAAATCCGCAATCACTTAGTTGCCAAGCCAATAATGTACTACAATCGCAATTTCGTCTCGTCGATCTTTTCCCAGAAAGTTCCTCAATTAATAGAAAGTCATTTTTCTCGCGAGCTGAGAAAGCTAAACCTATAAGCTAAAGTATATAAGTATAGCTAAGTATATAAAATATCCAAGATAGAGTACTCTTTATAAGACGCTTGATAAATGAAAGGAATCTCCATTTAAATTCTATTTTTTTTTTTTTTTTTTTTTTAGTCCTGTTCGTAAGACTACAAATTTGCATAAATATCCGCAATCCAGTGAGTCTTTTAGAAATGCACAATTTCATTGCACGCAGCAACGGGCAATAGAAAGTTTATAGTTGACACACTATGAATTTTAGTAACTTTCTTACTGAAAGATTTTTACTGTCTGTCTTAGTAAGTAGACATTTAGGAAACACAAATTTTAAGTCAGTTTAAGTCAATTGTGGTGTAGTTGAAACTACCAAACTGGGATAATAAGTTTCCTTATCTTCAGTTTCGGCGAGTGTTTACCAGGGACACACGGCCGTACGATATGTTGCTACTGTTGTGAAAAGCGTATAGAAAACGAGGTCAGACACTCTTCATTTATTCGTAAGAATTCTGCCAGACAGTTACCAAAATGACTATACTCTGGATAAAAGCAACATTCGGTTGCAGAGCTGAGCGGTTCCGCTAACACGATTAGTTTTGAACATGAAACATACTTCGCACCTAGTTAACTTGAAAACGCAAGAACGCGAATCATGTTGCGGAGAAGCATAACACCATGTTTCCACTTTTCACCTCGTTTAACTGTTACGCGAGGCTGTACGTTCATTCGAAATGACTTTGCGTGAAATTGGAAGAGCTTTCGAGATTATGTTAGCCCTTCTCTCCTCCTTGTTTCTTGAATTATTATTATTAACAGACTGCAGATTTTTATACGAGCTCGTGTTTTTGAGAATATAATTTAAAACGTAGTTCCTCGTAATAGCACATCGTTACACATATCGAGCACTATACTTTGGATATTTTATATAGTTTTTCATTCTATCTGCGTTCTGTGCAATTTTACACTTTCGAATTTCCTAGAAATACGTAAGAATCCGCACTATGATTATTAGATTGTTTGTAAGTGAAACGTTTTAGGGATCATATCATATAGAACCTACATTGTTAATGGTATACACAATTTGACTGTTTCTTTCTCTCACTATCACACGATCCACCACACCTCACTTCACTTTTAACACACATTTTCTATTTTCCATACATTGTAAATATATCTCCTGGGCAAGGATTCGAACTCTCGACGCGTCGTCTTGAGTTCGGGGCCTTATCCAGCGTAGCTAGCGGCCCCGCCATATCATATAGAACCTGATGAAAAAAGTGCTTCGTTTGAAACAATAAGAGCGTAAAAAAAAAAAAAAATACCTTTTGTATGTTTCGCTTGTATATTTTTCATTTGTCAAAATTACCATATTTATTGAACAGTCGCTAGGTTCTCGCAAGGTCGAATAATTTTTCGCTAGATTAGTCCTGAATAGTAAATCATAATGGTAACGCTTGACTACTTGGACTTCCCTGCCACGTATGCGGTACTAAGGATATTAATTTCAGGGGTTGCTTTTCTTTCCTAAATATTCCGTTTGTGCTGATACGGAATGACGTATTCATCGATTTCACGATGAATTCGCCGCTTTATGAAACACCCAATACCTTTGATCTCGAATCTCGTTTCATCGTTCAACATTACGTTATATCGATCAATTTATTGGAAAATAATTTCGAAACTTTATTTTGCAACATTTATTTTGCAAAAAAGAATTTCTACAACGAAGAAATTTCTGTTATGTTGGAAATTGTCGGTTATCAAGCTGGAACGACTATTTTTAGGTTTAATACGTCGGATAGTTTAGTACGAAATAATTCAAGTATTTGATCATTTCGAACAATTCGAATGTTTCGAAGATATTTTATATCATTATGTTTTATGATATAAAGGAGGAAAGATGAAGGGAAAATAGAATTTTAGGTAAGGAACAATTAAGATATAATACAATTAATTAACACACAATAGTTGCATTTATTTATCCGAGCTTTGACACATTTGATACATTCAAAAGTTTATAATTATAATATCTATGATATATAATTGAAAACATTGATTCGTCTAAGAGAAAGTATCACTGTTATTCGTTAACACCCTGTTAAGCGCAACACAGCAGTTTCTTTTAATGCACGTTCCATCAAGCGATCATTAGTTGTTCACGTTTTAAGTCTACGTTTAGAACTTATGAATCGCATAATTTTCTTCAAGCGTCGAGTCCGTGCTTTCAACAGCTTTTATGGCGTATTTTCCGAGTATGATTTTATAAAAATATCTATTCGCGCCATTAAAGGCTAAAGTTTATTTAAAGTGAGTGAGAATTATAGATTCTTATCCTAGAAATTTGATTTATTTCTAAATCTCTGAAATATATATTTCCTGAATTTGTAAGTTACCAAAATTTTAACACTCCCCAATTTGCTTTAAGCTTCTATAAATTCTAATTCTGCTGCCTTTCAACATCTCCTCTCGTACTGTTCCTTTACGAAATTTTCACTGTCTTTGTTTCACTACCCGATCTTTAAACATCAACAGGGGAAGCGTACAGGCTGCAGCAAAGTGGCAAAACGAGAGGATAAGAGCAGTAACAAACGTAGAAATGAAGCGAGTGTTCATTGTCATTAGTTGCAATGTCGCGCAAGTTAATCAGATAATGTTGTGACAGAGAGACGTTCTTTCGTTTCAGAATAAAATTTCATAGACTGTGCCTTTTCCGCTCTATGTTTGATATTTCAAGTTTTTACATTGTCAAACGTGGGTGTTGACTATCTTTTTTACGCCTGTAGATGGTAAACTGTCATTGTATCTTATTTGTACACTTATGGTTGGTTAATTTGAAGTTTCTAGGCGAAATTTCAGCTGACAATGTTATGGAACAATTTCCCAATTTCTTAAATATATTTATTCAATTATATATGAAATGTATAATACAATATATATTCAATAAAAAAATATATAATTTCATTCTTCTTTGCTATGATTAATTTTAGCATCCTCTGTTCTGTTCTTTGTTCTGAAATTTTTATTATGCAAATTCTACACGAGACATAATTTTGCATTTCGTCAAACCACTTCGTGGTGAGAAAGACATTTAATAGAAATTTCACGTGCATTTGTCGAGTTATTCGCGAGGAATATCGTTAAATAATAATATGGTACGATATAGATAAAAAGACGTGAAAGACATAATAGAATATAATAAGGACTAAAAGTATGGGAATTATCGTTGTTGAAACACCGTTCTTCGAAATGACACAGGAGAATCGATTTATCCTACGTAAGCTCATCCTTTAAAAGTTCCTAACACTCTCGCAGTCGGAGTAATTTAATTTCTTCATTCTGTCAAAACTGAAAGCTGCTCGAACAGGAATGAAACTAAAAGCTGAATGTCTCAGAGACTTCTGCCATTAACAGAAGAATACAGATTTGAACATTTACCTTGAAATATCGTAGCTACTTGCTATTTCAAGTTAAGATAGGAGGAACCGTTTGTTACATTAACAATGATCGATTAGGATTTCCAATTAAAATCGGTTGACTATTTTAGTTTCAGAATCAAAGTCACTTTACAATTTCCAATCAATGATACAATCGAAACGGTATTTATTGTTGCAGAGAAGAATCGTATGCGTTAACAATAGCAAGGAATCCTTCCTCAGCTTTTATAGTAGAAACGAAGCAACGACTGCTATGAATGGTATCACTTGTGAACTATATCATTATTTGCTATTACGTAACTTGCTTCATTTGTTGTTCTTATTCTGTTTTTCAATCACAGACAAGAATATAATCTGTTTATTGACTGTGGATAATTTTCCCTTACTTTCTTTTTAGTTTCTTTTCCAACTATTTGCCATTTGTACCAATCTGTTCTCAGTAAAAGCAGAAATCTGTTCGTTCCTTTTTAATCTTCTCTTCTTCCACAGAGAATGTAGCATTTATTATTCGCTTATGGCTCGTTAATCCTATCACATTTTAGAAAAACATGGTGCATTTTATCCTCCATACATCTTAGCCAGTCTTCCTACCAGCTGTATTCATTTCCTCTTTCAGCAAACTTGCTCCAGAGAACACGAAATCTAATAAATGCTCCCGGATTGCATTATCCCCGTATCTTTTTATTCTCATCCATCTGTTCTCTCTTTATCTTGACTCTACAAAAAAAAAAAAAATGCACTCGTACACGAAAAGACTTAATAGACCGTTAACCGACATTTCTACAGTATTCCTTTCATTTCCATTCCTCTTATTAATTCTCTGCCACGAAAACAGTCTACGATCACGGCTCGTCGCCGCTCCGAGTGGAATTAATCAACGATTCTTCCTTCTGAAAATAACCAGCCCTATGACTTTGCTCTCACTTTATTCCTTCTGAGTTATTCTCTCGTTTCTACTGTACACTTTGTTCCATCTTGTAAGTTACGTTAGGGATTATGTGGCAAAACACTGTGATGGTTAATCAGAATAAATACAAATGCAAATTCAAATTCTTACGATTACGTACATCATCTGGAAAAAATATTTGTACGTAATTTATTACTCATGTGACTTTTATTATTCACTGATTGTTATTCATTGATTATAAACCTCTATTATTCGGTACATTCTTGCAGTTCTATTAAAAACGCAATATATTCGTATTATATTGCATTAAGAACTAAAACTAGTTCTTCTGTGTTAATGTCCAATTTCAAAATTACCGAAATTCCCAATCAGAGAATGACCCAATTAACAAATTAAATGGTCGCCTGATAAATTCATATAATTCATAAAATCAACAAATTTCATTATTTAACATAACTTTGTCGTATTATATGTACGTAATTGTTTGTTATTTACAATGTCCGAGTAATATCTTCCTATCGTTGTTCGTTTGAAAGCGTTTAACGCCTCGCGGAATTTATGGTAATCGCAGCTATCCCGAAAATCGTCCTCAGAACACGATATTATACTTTTTTTTTCTGCATCACGATAAAGCATTTTTCGTTACCATCGAACGAGTGCAGAAAATAGGCATGTTGATGGAATCAAGAAGTGTGGAGGTTCTGTATGCGGTTATCGAGAGTCGAGGGGTTGCATTTGGGGAATGTTCGCTGGGGGAAGAGCGTTTAGGTGTCTGGGTTTTATGAGCCGCGTACGGTTTACGTTAAGTTGCTTTCCATCCCCTCGGCCATCGAGTATTTCCCCCGGAATTCTTGGCGCGTTTCTTCTCAAACGTTGGCCAGCTAGCGCTACGATATTTCAACATTCTGCATGATTTAAATAACTCCAATTTTCTTCCAACCTTCTAAAGCGTACAGCACTTCGTCAACGTTTCTTCCGACCTCCAAGCTTACTCTCCGAATCGTTTATTATTAATTCGCGTTTCAATATGATACTCCTTGGAAAGTGCAGTTTTTTCTTGAAAACCCATTCGTGAAAGATCAAATTCTATTTTATATTTGTACTTATTCGTGTGAATTCTTTCTACATAAAACTTGTCAAATTTGTTAGGTAATCAAGAAAGTTTCCTCTACGACTTCTGCATCATCCTTTTTTTGTCATAAACGACAAAACTTTCTCGATTGTCCGATAGAACCCATCACTATGCGACTCTGTTTTCCTTTCATTTCTCGATTTCTACGGCACTTCGTAAATTTCTCGATTACCGCGAGACCACAAATTTCTCGATTGTTATCAGACTTAACAACTTTCTCCATTTCTACGAGAGTTTACAGGTCTCGTCCGTAGACTGGCCTACCACGCCGGTTAAAAAACAGAAGTTCGTTTGTCATGGACGGGAATGTGATCCAGCAACGATTTCCTCGAAACAGTTGGAAAGTTGGTCGTTTATCGGAATCCCTTGAAATCGTTTGCTACGGCAACTTGTGTAAAATGTAGCAGTTCCCCACTCGAGAATCTCCTCAAAGGAACTTTATTCGCCTCGTGTGAACTAAAACCACTGACCGGCCTGCCAACATCTCGATTTACCAGCGAGAAATCACTGGGAAACTCCCATCGAAGCTTTCCGTTCCAGTTGCACGCGAGGAAAGCCGTAAAAGCTCGGAGATCGTATTTTATTTCGCGCCCCCTCACGGAATTCGACGTCACTGGCCTTAACGAAATGCAACACAGTATTCACAGCGTTCCACACGCGACGAGAAAAAATTCCACGCAAGTCTGAAAGTTGTAAAGCCTTCGTTACCTGCTGTCTTTTTTTTTTCTTTGAATTTTTGGCGGAAACTAAATGAAACCTAAATAAACTAGATAAAAGACTAAGTAAAATCTCTTCAAAGCGGAATTTATTAGAAATAATGGAAATTTATTGAAATTAATAAAAATGTAGAGACAGTGTTGGCAGAAATTTATTAATAAATAATAAAAATGCATATATGACGTTAATAGAAATATCGTCAATATTAAGAAGTTTACTATGACAATTATTATTATTTACGGTACAAAGCAGACTGCTCGTGCGAAAAATGTACAAAGTATGATGTTTCCTATATTTGTGAGAAAACTTGATAATCGTTTCGTTGCTTTTATTCATCTTTTTCGCACGCTTGCTTCTCTCCTCTTCCCCTAATTCTCCTCTTTCTATTATGTACAAAGTATGTTTCCTATATTTGTGAGAGAACTTGATAATCGTTTCGTTGCTTTTATTCATCTTTTTCGCACGCTTGCTTCTCTCCTCTTCCCCTAATTCTCCTCTTTCTATTGGGTTGGCAACTAAGTGATTGTGGATTTTGTCACTAGGTGGTATTGACAAAATCCACAATCACTTAGTTTTTTGTCAATGTTGCCAATACCACCTAGTGACAAAATCCACAATCACTTAGTTGCCAACCCAATACTTCCCAGTCTTTTGATATTCTTGTGCAGCAATTTTATTTGAAAAATAAATAAAAAAAATCCATGTTAAGAACAGCGTATCAATAAAAGTATAACAACATCTCACGGGACGCACGCTATGTTGAGAATAAAAGAAAGTCGATAGGGTGTCCCGATCGATATATCGTATATATCGTGTAATAAAACGACGCGCCACGGTTGCTTATTACATTTCCTCGTTTATTTCTCTCCAAACGTTTCGCACCTTGTTAGCGGCATCTGCTGTTTGTTTCTTTTACGAGCAACTTCGCGGAGAATCGAGGCATCGCTATTATGTCGTCAGCCTGCTTGTCCATCGAACGACAGCACCTAGGGAAACGCAACAGCTGCGCGTCTTAGATCGGAAGAGTAATTCTCAACTACAGCTCGTCTCCAACACCCTGTTAACTCAAAAACTTTCAACCGATTCCACCACCAAACTACATGCAGTAAGATAGTATCGCTTTAATCCTTTGAAATTAACGACAGATTTAGAACAAATAATTTAAAAAGCAACCTCCTCTTTATATTGAGGTAGCCTACATTTCTATCAAATACGAGATATTGTACAAAAAGTTTGTATGATCGTGTTTCAATTTTTAATAGAGAATAGACGTTAATAATTGTATTATATGCGACGATTCGCTGTTAAAAGATTAATCGTTTTCGCTTGCTGTGGATACTGTGCCAATAATATATTATTATACGTTTGATACTCGTACGATTTTGCCATTTGTATACGTAAATATGTCAGAACGATAGTAAGAATTGGTGGATTATAATTTAACAATGTGGAGAATTGTGGATCATAATCGCCGAAATAAATATGTAGGAATACTTTCATTACACATAGGGATGATAATAAAATAGTTTTGTATTTATTTATCATGTGATTTACAAGATATTCGTAGATATCCATTGCACGTGTTTCGGCATTCTTCTAGTCTCGCTGTTACCATGCATCCGGAACAGTCACATTCTTTTGTTCTACGAGACGCTGCGCACGCACATACTCACATACATATTCACATACAAGCGTATATGTGTATCACTGCTGCGCGGCTGATCCGGCGTAGCACACAAAATTACATACATCTCAAAGAAATTATACGACAATTTAAAAAATTTTCAATCTTATTAGTTTTCAGAGATACTGTACGCTTGCTGTAGATAAAATACTAATAATATTCTGTTATGTATTTGATACTCGTACGATATTGCCATTTGTATACGTAAATATATTGTCAGAACGATAGTAAGAATTGGTGGATTATAATTTAACAATGTGGAGAATTGTGGATCATAATCGCCGAAATAAATATGTAGGAATACTTTCATCGCATGTAGAGATGATAGTAAAATAGTTTTGTATTTATTTATCATGTGATTTACAAGATGTTCGTAGATATCCATTTCACGTGTTTCGGCATTCTTCTAGTCTCACTGTTACCATGCATCCGGAACAGTCACATTCTTTTGTTCTACGAGACGCTGCGCACGCACATACTCACATACATATTCACATCAAGCGTTATGTGTATCACTGCTGCGCGGCTGATCCGGCGTAACACACAAAATTACATACATCTCAATAAAGAAATTGTACGACAATTAAAAAAATTTTCAATCTTATTAGTTTTCAGAGATACTGTACGCTTGCTGTAGATAAAATACTAATAATATTCTGTTATGTATTTGATACTAGTACGATATTGCCATTTGTATACGTAAATATAATGTCAGAACGATAGTAAGAATTGGTGGATTATAATTTAACAATGTGGAGAATTGTGGATCATAATCGCCGAAATAAATATGTAGGAATACTTTCATCGCATGTAGAGATGATAGTAAAATAGTTTTGTATTTATTTATCATGTGATTTACAAGATGTTCGTAGATATCCATTTCACGTGTTTCGGCATTCTTCTAGTCTCACTGTTTCCATGCATCCGGAACAGTCACATTCTTTTGTTCTACGAAACGCTGCGCACGCACATACTCACATACTCACACACGTATATGTGTATCACTGCTGCGCTGCTGATCCAGCGTAGCACACAAAATTACATACATCTCAAAGAAATTGTACGACAATTTAAAAAATTTTCAATCTTATTAGTTTTCAGAGATACTGTACGCTTGCTGTAGATAAAGTACTAATAATATTCTGTTATGTATTTGATACTCGTACGATATTGCCATTTGTATACGTAAATATAATGTCAGAACGATAGTAAGAATTGGTGGATTATAATTTAACAATGTGGAGAATTGTGGATCATAATCGCCGAAATAAATATGTAGGAATACTTTCATTACATGTAGAGATGATAGTAAAATAGTTTTGTATTTATTTATCATGTGATTTACAAGATGTTCGTAGATATCCATTGCACGTGTTTCGGCATTCTTCTAGTCTCACTGTTACCATGCATCCGGAACAGTCACATTCTTTTGTTCTACGAGACGCTGCGCACGCACATACTCACATACTCACATACTCACATACTCACACGCGTATATGTGTATCACTGCTGCGCGGCTGATCCAGCGTAGCACACAAAATTACATACATCTCAATAAACAAATTGTACGACAATTAAAAAAATTTTCAATCTTATTAGTTTTCAGAGATACTGTACGCTTGCTGTAGATAAAGTACTAATAATATTCTGTTATGTATTTGATACTCGTACGATATTGCCATTCGTATACGTAAATATATTGTCAGAACGATAGTAAGAATTGGTGGATAGTAATTTAAAAAGCTGTACGACAATTTAAAAAATTGTCACTCATTGGTTTTTAGATCTGTGGTATAGATGGGTGACAAAATAAAATTAAACGAAACATTCCAAAGTTGAGTGATGTAATGCTAAATTGTTACGATTGCCAAATATGTAATAGCACAAACAAGGGTTGCAACACTAAACTCTAACTATAAATATTCCTCATTCGTCTAATCTAATATCTTTCTTAAAACACCTGTTGTTCCTTGCGCTGTCCTGTATATAAAACATTTTTGTGTATGAAATATTTCACAGGTAAAGTCATTTTTCCTGCCGGTAAGCTAAAAGAATCACGCGACTCTCCGATTTAACTTTAACCAATCGTAAATTCTAGCTAGAGCCGCGTAAATAAAATCGTCCGTTTCGGATTAGTATCATTAGACTGTCATCGATTATCGCTTTCGTTTCGGTTTAGAAGTATTAAAAACTCGAGATAAAGATCATCTGGCTCGTAAAACGCGATTTTATGCTCATCCTGTCCGTCCTCTTTTAGTTTTGTTTTGGTTGTGCGGAGCAAATGAAAAAAGAAAGAAAAATGAAGAATGAGGATAAATTTAAGAGTTGCAAAGACTCGAGGATATCGGTTTCGATTATACGCACGTCTAAAATAGATAACGAGATTCGGGTCAGCGTGGACTTAAAAGTTCTTAGACGTCACGATTCTTAGAGTGACATATGTTACTTTCTTTATGTTTCGACGAGTTTCCCTCTTCCAACGACTCGAACAGGTGACATTTCATTTTTAGGAAATAGGAAAGAACGCTCTTTGTACGATAAACTGCATGTTTACGTGTTTTCTTCTTCGACTCTGTTTTATCATCGTTTTGATTGTTAAATTATTTCTGCTGTTCGTGTTAGGCCTCTAAACGTGTTACGCGTTCTTATAGATCCTTCGTAATTCGATGTTTTTATGTCATTATACGTTTCGCTTCCTGTAACATATGTAACATACAATAATCTGTGTGACGTAAATGTTATATAGAATGGAAAACAATGGAATATAAAAAGGTTTGCATTATCCAAATTTCATTGAACAAAACCTATAAATTAGAGTCACGTATAATATATCCTGTGTCATGCATATTTCTGTTGTATAAATTTACACAATACTGCATCGTTATACGAATATCAACCGGTCTATTAATAACCAATTATCCAATTTTCCAAATGGAAATAAGAAACTCCGATCAATTAAGCGCATTTTTCATCCCATGAAAGCAAGCGAGATTTTGGTTAAACAGTGTCAATGAGACAACAATTAAATTTTGCTTAATAACTGTGGAACGAGTACGAAAACCATTAGAACTGTCAGCGAATATCGTAAACCAGGCGAAGTTAAAGCGCAACGAAACTGTTCGCACGCTGCGAACAATTTTCACCGTGTTCCCTTCAGCCGTTTCAGCCAGACCTGTACCCTATTCCTTCCTACCCGAAACTTTCGTGAAAACCGTAGTACAGAGAAACGTTTCGTTACTATAAGCGGAGAAACGGCCGTTTCCCTTTCGGAGGCTGTTAAGTCGCAGCCAAGAAAACGTAGCATGCAAATTAATAAAATAGCCGTGACGTAACCACTGCTGGTTACCAATTGAATGGATTTATTAGAAGAAGAAAGAGAACTGAAACGGAAAACGAAGAAGAAGAAAATAAGGAAAGTGAAAGAAAGGAATGCCGAGTTCGTTAATGGTATTAATAACATCGGACAAATATGGAAACAACAAGGCGAGGCGATACTCGTTACGAAACGAGCTGTGTTCAGCCTTGGCTATAACTATACTGTGCCATATTGTCTTCGGGGGGCCGGCATTTTCTACTTGACCCGCCGGATATATGGGGCACGGCTGCTGGAAAGTACCATCGATATCTCCACATTGCCTCCTGTCATTCGTCTTCTCTTCCCCTTGAATTTTTCGCCGTCGCACGTTTCCTTCGACTTTATTTCTTCTACTAAACCATTAACGATAGATTTATGAATTTACGGTTTACCTATGCCTGGTTACATATGGCACTTTACTTCGATTCAATTACACGTGGCTTCGATTGAAAATGTCTATCTTGGGTTCTTTTGTACAATTATATTATTATACTATTTTGCGTTGAATAAACAATCAACTCGTAACATGCAAAATTTTCTTCTTTTCTTCTTAAATTTCTTGCTCTCACGTGGGAGAATTTTGTTAGCGCTGGTAATTTCTAACGTTTTATTTATAGCAATTATCTCTGGCAAAATTTAGAAATAGAAATCAACGCAATAATTGCAATTAATTTAACTGGATTAATTAAACAGTTCTTTGATTCTAGAAATATAATCTTTTCGGTCTGTGGAAAGATTTCATTCTTATTAGTCATAATAGAGACACATTTTCTCTGACGTTTTATAGAAAATACAATAAAATATGAACATAAAAATATAACCAAATTTTATAAGAAAGATGGTATAACGCGGTAAAATTGGAAACAAATTTTGCAAGAAAACATGATACACTGAAGATGAAATAAAATTTTAAGCAACGCAAATACATCTGTAATTTAATTAGATGGTAAGTTGCTGAAACACAACGTTGTAATTATGCAATAGTACAGTAAAAAGGTTGATTGTTCTTTTAATTAGTATTTAATTATACGCCGGCTTTGATTAGAAAAGCTTTGGTCTTATACCACTTTGAACTTGTTAATCACTTGCTAAAGTTGGTAAAAGGGACGACTAACGAAGGATAATTTCCCTAGGAATTTCTCAGAGACAAAGCAGATTTCGTTTACGAGAGGAAAGTCAAGCTCGAAGAACTTTCGAACTTTCGTATACATTCAATTTATTTATACTCTCATTCAATAGTCGAAAACTTGTAAAGACTTCAACAAAAATAATGACTTTCTTTAGTAAATAAATAGTCTGTTCATAATATAGTTATTTTATGGTATCGAAACTGTAATTAATTAAATTTACAATTTAACGTTATCACTTTTCAGAAAAATGTATGAAAAAGGTTGTTTATGCTAAAAAGTAAAAGGCGTCTGAAATTTTTCAGCGTAAATTTATGTACACGTGTCCATAATAATTTACTGAAATATTATAAATGTCTCTTATTACGATGCATGTCATCAAACCATTTCCGGAAGAGTATTAATATCATTGTGACGATCCTCCTACGCTCGCCATTGGAGAGATTCAAACTGAAATCATAATTCTTGTCCTTTTCTACAAACAGGTATACTGTCTATCTTTCGTTCTTTTGTACAGTTATATTATTCTACTATTTTGCGTTGAATAAATAATCAGCTGCTTCGTAACATGCAAAATTTTCTTCTTTTCTCATTAAATTTCTTGCTCTCACGTGGGAGAATTTTGTTAGCACTGGAAACATTTAGAAATAGAAATCGACGCAATAATTGTAATTAATTATTATTAATTAATTTAACAAAGAGTTAAAGAAAAAGTTCCAGTAGAATCGTTCAGACTTTTCCATTTTAGTGAATTAATAACTACAGATCCTTAATCCTCTAAAGTAGACTCTAAACCTATAAATACAGAGAACTCCAACTTGATTATCATGGAGCGAAGAGAGAAAGAATTGTAAGAAAGAATTGTACGGATTAGAGGTTTCCAAGTTATTTTCCGCGGTCGAGGGATCCTCTGGAAAGTATTCTACGAAAGTCTTTCTAATTTTTCACGTTACCCTATTTCCAGACGTCGAGGTATCAGCAGGGTTTAGCTACCCTGCAGGAATTTCAATCTTTCCTGGTCTTCGAGAAAGAGCCTGTTCCCCAAAAAACTTTGGAGGAAATTTACGATCTACGATAGAGGAAGGGGTTGATTTTGTTCTGGAGTCATGAAGCGAACGTTGGCGCTTCTGCAACCTATTGTGGTCACACGTGCTTCCTTCAAAGTGTCCTGAACACGTAGAAACTGAATAACTGCGTCGCTCGAGTGTATTTCATAGAATATCAGTGGTCCAAGTCGAAAGATGTTCGAAATAATAAACTGAGAATCTTTTCATAGAAATTTTGTACATGTACAATATACAATATAAATGTACAGATACAATACACAGATCTTCGTATAAAATTTGTTATAAATCTATAAAGAACGAGATTTTTCATTGAATTTTTTGTAAAATATAACTGTCAGCTCTTATCGAGTCTTAAGTATACCATGAATCATAAATTTGAAAAATAGTTATAATGGAGAAGAAGAAATAATGCAATAAAAATAAATAATACAAATAAACAAAACACATAAAGGTCCGTTTCTAACGGAACAAAAGTATTAATACGCTTACGATTTTATGGTACAAATTTGTTCTAACATTTGATATTTTTTAATATGCATTTCTGTTTTTTACAATAGACGATTAGGATTTTTGCACCTATTTTGTGCTCAACGAATATTTTCTTCAGACCCTACTGAGACGTAATGTGATCTGCTTTAAATCCACCCTCATAATTCAAACGAAAAATGCTCAGTAGGATTTAGGTCTGGGGTTCGCGAGGCAGTAGCTAACGTATGCAGTGTATTAAAAATGATTCATTATCTAACAATTATAGGCTCATTGTTTGGGATCATTATCCTGTTAAAAGATGATAACTTTGCCCTAAATTTTATTTTTTCCTCTCCTTTTCCTTGGGATACTTAAATAATTGCATTTGCGTATTTCAATAATAAAAACAAGCCTTCCATACTCCAAAAAAATCTCATACACCCCCATATCATTAAGCCACCACCCCATTGTTTAACGTTTGGACAATGTCCTTTTCATTTAATTAAGTTCAGTTGTATTGGGTTGGCAACTAAGTGATTACGGATTTTGTCAATACCACCTAATGACAAAACCCGCAATCGCTTAGTTGTCAACCCAATATTTTCGTGTACCTAATTAATAACGAATACCAATTATTTTTTTTATTAATTTAATGCGTGATTTTCGACTTGCAATTCCTGTTTCACATACAACAGTTTTGTGTGTTCTTCGAACTGTTATAAAGTGTATTTCCATGTTAGGTTCGTTTTTTTACTATTCAAGCTATTTCCGAGAATATAGTCTTAGGTACTTTTTTTATTATATTAACTATGCATTTGTTACTTCTCCTCAGCAAAGCATTGCATTTGTTATATCTCTTTTGCCAACAAATCGCTCAATCACGTCTCTTTCAATAAAACGATTTCTATTAATAACTTTTCCTATTTCCAAATAGGATTTTCCTTGCTTATAGAAATCCAATACAATCTTTCAGCAATTGTTTTTTCGTCTATTTCTATTTTTCTATTATTATTCTCATTCGTTTTGTACTATTATTCAGGTTTTTCCTTTTTTCTGCGAGATACTGTTAGCAATTTTAAGAAATGATGATCAGTTTGAATGCAGGAACTTCTCGCGACTTAACAGGCGTGCCAACATTGGAAATGTTTAGGTAAAATACACGCAATAACAAATTTTTCATGTGTGCCAATACTTTTGTTCCACTGAAAACGGACCTTTATGGGTATTTTTTTTTTTTTTTCTTTATTGTAACTTATATTTACTTTATAGTGCTTAAACCTTAAAATGGACAGTTACATTTCACAAAAAATTAAATAGAGTATCACATTCTTTACAGATTTACAAAGAATTTTATTAGTACTTTTGTTTGACACTATATTTATTTGGAAGAATTTGCATGATCTAAAGCTCTGTGAAAAAATATTTACAACGAAGTTATCAGAGTATTCCAAGTGACCAATACATAATTTTTTTTTTTTATTTTATATGTAGACTTACAGATATATATATATATATATATATATATATATATATATATATATATATATATATGCAATTTTGAGGATTTAAATAGCTTTTTGTAAAACACGTGTTGTGTATATTTTCATTTGTCTGGCATAAGTTTTATAGTTTAGTCGTTGGTGGTAATATCGTATGAAAATTTTGATGTAAAAATTTATTCAACGTAGAATTTACTTTAGTACCGAAATTTCTTATTTCAACTATGCGATACTAATCTTAGGGAAAATAACAATGAGTCAAAATTCTTGATACCTCAAGCAGAAAACGAATTAAACGAACGGTCCATTCTATTCTCAATGAAAATTTTGCTCTCTACAGAGGACCACGGATACCCTACAAGAACATGTTAAAAATATACCATCGATCTCTCTTGAGCTAACATAAAGACTTATCACCCGAATTTACGTTGAACACGTGACGCAAGAAGACACCAAAGCGAAACTAACTACATGACTAATGTATTTTCAAAGAAAACATTTAGGGCGGAAAAGTGGCAGCGACGTTGCTTCTATCAAACACTTCTCTCAGGTTCTTGCATATTAACCCTCGAATATTATATTTGGATACTGCAATTAATTTTGTTTGATCATTTATATTATACCTCACGCAAATCTTCTAAATAGAAATAACAAAGTTATTCAACAGTATAAAAGAAAACTATCATAGTAAAAGATAAGATTACCGATGAGTAGCACGTGTTTTGAAATCAGACGAAAATGAAAAATAAGAAAATTGTGCGGGCAGCTGCAGTGTTTAAAGAATCGTGTTTGCAAACGTGTGAAATCAAAATGAAAACGGGTGAAAAATATAAAATATCACAAGCTTGCAATTTTTATTACATTTACAGAATCTTGTCGCCTTCGTTTTTCCTTTCTAACATTACCTCCGAACTTAGTTTTCAATTCAATCGATGCCTTAAGCTTCGTTTCCATGTGGTGCTACTTTGTGGGGAAAGATGGCGGTGATCGCTATAATATTTCAAGCGATCCCGTGGGCTTTAGAAAAACTCTACTCCTCCCTGTCGCGATAGATTTGCGAAGTAAAACTCTGTGAAAGTTCCCGACGGTTCAATTCGAAGCGAAAAATCCAACCTTGTACGTCTCCCACGCGAAAATGTACATACACTTTTAAAAGATAGAGAGAAAAAGAATTTTCTAAGGTAGCAACACCCTAACCTAAACTTAGACCATTTCTTAAATTCTTCCCACCCTATCGTATATCATATTTGACTTAACGATACAGAGAAATTTTCATCACAGAATACGTGAGAAATAAAAAATTTGACCCCTCGAATTAGATTTGAGTTAGGTCCGCATCGAGTTTGGGTTAACTTTATATTTGGTTTAGGTTAGGTTAGAATTTGGGTTAGTGGCCGTAACGGACGACATCAGTCGACCAATTCATTCTTCTCACGTTCTTACGGAGATAAAGTTCCCCCCCCCCCCCCGTATGTTCACCCTTATTTGTTAGTGTCGAATGATACGGTTTATCTGGGAACTATCAATCGTCAGGTAGATGATGATACAGAGCGTGTGTCAAAAATATATCAACCTACCTATATTTAGATATTTTGTCAGTTTAGAAAAAAATATGTCAACGTACTATTTCACAGTAACATGTAGTACATTTGAGGCAAATAAAAAATCGAATTAACGCGTACAGTGGAATTGGTTGGGAAGGAACAGAAAATTAAGTACTAAATTTCTTGCGTCGATATATTAATATATTCCATATAATTCTTCATATAATATTCAGTACAATAATATTCCATTTATATCAACCTTTATCGTTCCCATTATTTTGTCAATGCCGCAGTTGCTCGTTCTTTTATTCCACATCTTTGGCATCGGTCGTTACGTTTATTGGTTAGAATAAAATCTTTTAGAAAAGAAAATGCTTTGTGGAGAGGAACTTTCTATTAAAGAACAAGCAATGACCGATGCTTTTCGCATCGAATGCAGGGAATACGGTTATATTGCTCTGTTATTGTTATAGCTGTTATAGTTATTGTTATACTCTGAACCGTTCAAAGAGCGCAATTGTGTAGATTGTGTCGCAAGGAAACGTAATCTTGGAGAGAAGAAGAGGCCACGTCGACCGCGAAAATTATGAGATGAACGTAAAATACTAAGAATAACATGTAATTCATTGATTTCATCAAAGTCATTAACCGATATTGAGAATTAATGCGAAAAGTGAAATCAGCATCGAAATTAAAAATTCCTGGTAAAGAGACAGGATTTTCATTCGCGCAAGCTGAAGAACAATTAATTACAATCTATTTTCTCCCAAACTATTTTTTAATATAATAATAATAATATAATATATTATAATAATATTTTATATTATATTATATTATTATATTATAATTATTATATTATATATTATATTATAATATTGTATTATAATTATTATATTATATTATATTATATTATATTATATTATATTATATTATATTATATTATATTATATTATATTATATTATATTATATTATATTATATTATACTATACTATACTATATTATATTATATTATATTATATTATATTATATTATATTATATTATATTATATTATATTATATTATATTATATTATATTATATTATATTATATTATATTATATTATAATATAATATAATATAATAATTTTTCTTGTAGCTAATTTTCGGTGATGAAAGAAAGTTTAACTTAGTCAGCCCGGCTGACTACAATTATCACGATCGGCGTAGGAAGGAAACAGAATATTTTCCGAAACGCAATTTTAGAGGCGTTCTGGCGTTGCTTTCATCTCAAACAGAACGAATAATATCGGTTGCACGGACATGCTGGAAAATTATCAAAAACACCTTCGCATAGAAAATGATGATAAAAGCTCAATATTTGTGCGAGACTATGCACCCGTCGGCCCGCAGTTTAAATATTCCTCTTTTGGAATTGCCTGCAGTGGAAAATATGTGGCGTACGCTAATTCGCCGGATTTATTCGAAAAATCGAAAATATGACAAGATCGTGGAATTAAAGAATGCGATTATTGAAGCGTGGAACACCATAGACGATAAAATAATAAAAAAATTTCATTTTCTTTGTATAAGATCGGGTTTTTCGATTTAATTCGCAGAGGGTGAAACGTAACAAATTATTACAAATTTGCATTTGGATTATTTATGTTATATTTTTAATTTACCATCTTAATATTGATAAATTTTTAATTTATTGTATTTGACGTAAGAAGAAAATGCGAGCGTGATCTTTTCCAGCGCGCCAGGTTATTACAATTTTGTGCAGTTGCTGTATTTATGATACTCGCTATGCTTTGATCCGTGATATCGAGTTTATCCTAATTAATCATGTCAGTCGTGAATTAACGCGCGATTTAACTTCTTATATCGTGAAAATGTCACTTTTATCAGAAGCTAAATGTGAAGGATAAATTTCGAAATAAATAAATGACGTTCAAGTTTAAGTTTCAATTTATCTGCTATCTTTAACAAACAGAATGAGAATGGCGATCCGGTTAGTTTGAGGCTGCGAAGCAGCGATATTTCGAGATTTCAATCGTTCGACCGCATCGCATTTTCGTTGTAATCTAAATAATTTAAGGAACGAATTTGACAGAGGATGTGATACAGGTCCGAACGATCGACCATGTGAAATAACGACGCGTGTGCATTTTCCACGGAGCTGATAGCGAGACCTCGTTGCAAGTCGAGACCATTTTAAAGTCAAAGAGAAACAACTGGCCAAGAGGAAGGTGGATAAGAGAACGTTGTTTGTCCAGCGATAGAATACCACGTGTGTCCATTAAACTATCTGTTTGCGCAAATTCATATTCCAGCTTTAACGACCTCCCATGACGACGTTTATCGAGTTATTCGTTTCTAAACGTTGACTTCGTGTTTCTCAGTCATATCCGGCGTTACTCGTTTTACGATGTCGCATCCTACGATCACGAGAGATTCATAGCGAATTTATCGTTGAAATAATAAAAGAAATATATAAAATACCCAAAATATGGTATTCCTTATGATGTCAAGAAAAACGATTCTCTACTTATATTGCACTCTTTTTATTGCATTCGTAGAAATACGACGCTTTTCTGGTAATTACAGTGAATGTTCATTAAACTACGAAAGTTCTCACACACATTGCAGAAGGTTCTTTACGCTGCGTGAAGCAGCTAGACGCGTATTGAAAAGAAATCACACGAATATTCTGTATTTACTTGTGACTCGTGTAAGACTAAATATAAAACTAGAACAGAAAAATAGGATTAAAAGGGACGCTTGTCTGACGACGTTTCAAAGAACAGCAAGATACCCCGCGATTCCTGGAACTCGTTAATTCGGTGATATTCCACGAGGCTGCTGTTTAGAGCGCAGCCTAAAAAAGAAAGCAAGATAAAGAAAAGAAAGGAAGAAGAGGTGCGGGCCTACTCATTTTCCGTGAGGGAATGCACGCTTACTCATTTTTACCGAGTGAATCGTCGACGCTGGTAAACAGAGGAATATTTATGGAGGCGCGTACTGCCGTATGATTCGCGAATTGGCAGCAGGCCGATGCCTTTCAGAACACAATTTTTTACCGTGATATTCATTCGCTTTTATTAAAAGTACAATTATATTATAGCCTTTCAGAGTGATTTCTAAATAATCTCCATTTCCATCAGAATCATATTGCTATTATATCTCGATAAATGACAATTTTTCGTTAGAACCGTCTGCATGATTTTACTAACGAAAAGATAAAAAAATCTTCTAACTTGATAGTTATAATAATATGCATATAATGACGATCTCTCGTCGTCGTATATAACAACTTTCGAAGTAAATTACAAGTTGCTTGTCGTGGATGAAATGCTGAGCTAATTTATTCTAAAAGCGAAGAAACTTGCCAAGATATCGAACTTGCACGACCAATGAGTTCCGGGTTTCTTACGCGTATTTACCATGCTTGTCGTTGTCGCTTGCCGTTGAATATATTTAAGATAATCAGAGTCGTTGTATGCAACGAACATTCCATCGAGATTGCCTCGCACGCCACCAAAATCAACTTACGCAATTCAACTTGAATCGTTGAAAACTCTAACAATAGGTAAATATCTTTAAGACAATAGAACGTGGTTTCCCGATTATTTTAAAATTACCTGATTTTCCATAGTCGTTTCTACTATAACTCATTTTAGTTTCTATTATAACCAGGAGAATAAATTAAATAAATTAGTTAGAAATGAACAATGTTTCATTTTCGTTTCGTTTATAGTCGGCAGAATTTCTAATAATTCGATAAATTAATCAGCGGTAAATAACGAATAACATCGGTGAATGAACGAATGGTTAGAGAACTAATTTAGTGGAAAGCGTCGATTGCGTCAGTTTCGTTAAATTCGTTCAGTTATCTCGTTGACCATGGGGTTGTACTAACATAGTCGACGAATCAGAGACCCGATAGAGCCCACTTTTTCATTATCTATTTAGGTTAAACCACTTCGTAATCAGGAATCCTTGGAAACCCGACTTAACTTGCATCGAGAACGTTTCACCTGACTTTTTACAAATCAGAAGATTGTTAGCTAATGCTACTACGATATATGGGTTGGCAACTAAGTGATTGCGCATTTTTACATTACCATCTAATAACAAAATCAGCAATCACTTAGTTGCCAACGCAATATATCGTAGTAGCATTGGCTAACAATCTTCTGATTTGTAAAAGGTCAGGTGATTGATGATTTTGTTATTTGGTGGTAATGTCAAAATCCGCAATCTCTTAGTTGTTAAACCAATAGTGTACTACAATCGCAATTTCGTCTCGTCGATCTTTTCCCAGAAAGTTCCTCAATTAATAGAAAGTCATTTTTCTCGCGAGCTGAGAAAGCTAAACCTTCATTTATCCATAGGAAGGGAAATCTGGTTTTTAATAGTTCTTCTGACAATTTTTTATCGTTTCGTAAAAACCGCCCCAAAATCTCATTTTTGGGGTTAAATATTATTTTTTCTTTTTATTTCAGTGAAATTTATGCAATTAAATATCAAAGCTTCGAACTTACCTCTTATACGCTTGTAATCACGGTATTCTGATCGTTTACGCAAGCGATGAAATTTATGCAAATATTGCGTTGGCAACTAAGTCGTTGCGGATTTTGTCAGTACCATCTAATGTCAAAATCCGCAATCACTTAGTTGTCAAGCCAATAATGTACTACAATCGCAATTTCGTCTCGTCGATCTTTTCCCAGAAAGTTCCTCAATTAGTAGAAAGTCATTTTTCTCGCGAGCTGAGAATGCTAAACCTTCATTTATCCATAGGAAGGGAAATCTGGTTTTTAATAGTTCTTCTGACAATTTTTTATCGTTTCGTAAAAACCGCCCCAAAATCTCATTTTTGGGGTTAAATATTATTTTTTCTTTTTATTTCAGTGAAATTTATGCAATTAAATATCAAAGCTTCGAACTTACCTCTTATACGCTTGCAATCACAGTATTCTGATCGTTTACGCAAGCGATGAAATTTATGCAAATATTGCGTTGGCAACTAAGTCGTTGCGCATTTTGTCAGTACCATTTAATGTCAAAATCCGCAATCACTTAGTTGCCAAGCCAATAGTGTACTACAATCGCAATTTCGTCTCGTCGATCTTTTCCCAGAAAGTTTCTCAATTAATAGAAAGTCATTTTTCTCGCGAGCTGAGAAAGTTAAACCTTCATTTATCCATAGCAAGGGAAATCTGGTTTTTAATAGTTCTTCTGACAATTTTTTATCGTTTCGTAAAAACCGCCCCAAAATCTCATTTTTGGGGTTAAATATTATTTTTTCTTCTTATTTCAGTGAAATTTATGCAATTAAATATCAAAGCTTCGAACTTACCTCTTATACGTTTGCAATCACAGTATTCTGATCGTTTACGCAAGCGATGAAATTTATGCAAATATTGCGTTGGCAACTAAGTTGTTGCGGATTTTGTTAGTACCATCTAATGTCAAAATCCGCAATCACTTAGTTGCCAAGCCAATATTTTAAATAATCATAGCATTGTAGTTGCCTAGATAAAGGATTCACAAGATGATATTTCAAGAATGTAATGGCTAGTCCATTCGTCGTTAGAGATCGTAGAGTGTCTTCGATTATTGAAGAACAAATGGTTCGTGTCGAATGCTTTCAACGAAATTACGTTTCGAGATTAGCGAACGCAGACGCTAATTGAGAGCAAAGCGAGCTCGGTATATATACACGTACATATAGGATGGTGTGTAATTCGCGATACAAATAGGTTACGCAAGATTCTATAACTTAAAAACAGTTGAATTATGCTGGTCGTCTGGAAAGTTCCGGTCGTACAGTTATTCGTTCTTTTTACTTTTTATCGTTTCTTCCAATGAAACGTAGTCCTCGTTTCTTTTTACAACTTGCCTCTATCTTCCTAGTGACTTTATTGTATTATTCATTATATCATTTCTGTAGTTTTCTGTTTCCGTATAGATAAGTTTCACTTAATTGTGTCGTACAATTTCCACTTTTTATCTTTTCTTCCGATGGAACGTTTTCATTTCTTTTTACGACTTCCTTCAATTTGTTTTTTTCTTTTCTTCTTTCTTTTTTTTTTTTTTTTTTTTTTTTTTGATGAAACGTTATAAAGATTTCTGTTTTTCTAAATGTAGCTTTTACTGTTTAAAGTAAATACAATTTAGATGTGATTTTTATCTATTTTTCGTCTTTTGTTAATCTTTATTTTTTAATAATTTTCGTCTTATTTTCTGTTTTATCTATTCCTCGGATTCACAGCCCGGAAAAAGCACTTGGCTTACACGTTTCTTACTCTCACTCGGCCCATACTTTATTTAGATTCACAGACCCATACTCATCCTCACTCTCATCCCAAACACACATGTCTCATCTTATATCTAATGCATAAACATACAGAATACGACCGTGTAACATGTAAAAGCGAGCACGACGTGATTCCTTGTGGAAAAACAAGAAAAAGATATGTAATAAACTTTTTTCATTCTCGATTTAATTTTCGAATTAGAAAATTTATTAAGCGTACTCGAACGTGGCTAATTGCAAACTGCACAGAAATAAACAATGAAGAGTAGAACCCTGCACGCGTGAAAATAAGTCGAAAATGTAAAATAGAATTTTTCAGAAGACGCTTCGTTTCGCAGAAAAATAAATTTGAAAATTTGTCGTACGCGTGTACTATTGGGTTGGCAACTAAGTGACTGCGGATTTTGTCATTAGGTGGTACTGACAAAATCCGCAATCACTTAGTTGTCAACCCAGATCGATTCTTAACTAAACATCTTCAAACTCTATTTCCTTCAAAATGAAACTTCAAACGGACAAATTTCATTCTACGTTATTACGATTTATTTTCTCACGTAGAACAATCTCCTGTCGATTATTTGCTCCTGCTCAGTCCAGAATTAGCCACGTTCGAGTATACTTGACAAATTTCCAACTCGATTTTGTCGAAAACTAAGCTTAGAATGAAAAAATTGTATTCTCTATTTTTTCTCTATTTTTCTACAAAGAATCATGTGGTATCCGCTTTTACGTGTTATTCGGTCGAATTCTCTGTGTATCTTTGTTTTTCTTAACCTATACATAACCTATACACTGTCCTATACATAACCTATACACTGTCCTATACATAACCTATACACTGTCCTATACATAACCTATACACTGTCCTATACATAACCTATACACTGTCCTATACATAACCTATACACTGTCCTATACATAACCTATACACTATATCACATATCTATCTTTGATTTACTTGTTAGTTCAGTATCTATATTTTCACGCTTTTTCTAGAACGTTTAACCAGATTTTACTATATCTGTTAATAAATTACATTGCTACGAAATTAATTACTATTAATAATTCGCCTGTTAAAAACGCTAGAACCTAATCTAGGCAGTCGCCTCTGGCTACTTGCTTCGCCTTTCTTCTCCACATATTCTGCCTTTCCCACTCTTCTTCTTACATATCCCTTTCCTAATTCATTAATTCCTCTCGCCATTTCCTTCATTCCTGCCTTGCTATAAACCGCTAAAATATTTCATTTGCCCTCACCTATCCTCAATTTTTCCTTCCACTGAAACTTATAGATCCAAGATCTTTGTCCTGGTTCAAGACTCGCGCAATGTTCCAGAAGACCAATTTTGTCAGCACCTTTACTTTTATTTACCTTTTCTTGTATCTTTTATTAACACGAACTTTCTTTTTCCAATTTCCTCTGGATTTTTTGTATTAACTTCAATGCATCGTTTATTATATTACTTAGGTTGAGCTACCTATTTCTCTATAAATAAATCACAGTTAATTGCAACAGCGTTTTATAAATTTAGGTCAATTTTTAGGAACAAGCTGGCAGTTAATTGTCTGACCTGCTAGTCCACTTTGGTTTCACGGTTTGTACGATAAAAGTCGTTTGTCATTGGCTTCGAAACGTGATTAGTATCGTTAGTATGCGCGTGCCTTCTGTTTCTACGAAATTGAATTTTAATACAATTAAAGTTTAATTTTCTAAAGGCCCCATCCTGTGTTTTAATCACTTTAACTGCCATAGTACGTATAGATAGAAACTATTCGGTTCATTTGCTGCAATTCGAACAGAATTCAAATTTAATATTCTGAATAATTCACGGTACCTTTTGTTCGTAAACAGATTATAAAGTTTATCGGACTAATTTCATATCTCGCTACTAATATGACTTTGAAAAAACCGCATAACTTTCTGTCTGTTTCAAAGATTCCAAAAAATTGTACGAATATAAAAATGTAATAATCTAGGGGATTCATTATCGCGTTTAATTATTTCAAATTCCGTTAGTAAAATATACCATTGTAATGTGGCTTCTAGAGAATTGTATAATTTTTTATAATTTGTACTCGTTGATAGGCATGATTTCTAAGAAATCTTACAGCTTAGTATGTTTTCTAGAGACACGCCAAAATATTTTACTAAAATTTAAATGAATTTTCTACATACATATGTCTAAAGAATGTTCATTGTCTCTTCCTAATCAAATTATATAATATTTTGAATTATATAATTATATGATATTTTATCTTTTCCAAAGGTGCTGCAACTTTTACTAAATAAATTTTTAATGAAATTCTACTAAATAAATTTTTCATAGACTTTAATTAATAAATTTGATATAAATACTGCTACATAAATTTCAAATAAACTTTATAATAAATAATATCTTAGCTTCTCCGAATGTAACTTCCAATCTTACTAAATAAATTCCAAATAAATTTTAACTTCGTCTCTGCTACCAACATGGCTTTCATAAAATCGTGTTGACCCATCTTTGTCGAAGACATCGATTACACATAAAGTAACCTAAAATAGCTTGCTCAAAAATAACCCGAGGCATTGCAGCAAACTAGAAGCAGAAAATACGTAACCGGATATAAAGATAACTAGTTCGATGTTCGATTTTAAGTTCAAAATTCCAGAGTGCCATTGCCTCTACCTTGAGTTGAGCTATTCTAGCCATGTACCCTGGCAGAAACTGCGATACCAAAATGCTGACGCTTTGTAGCAGATGTTATTGGGTTGGCAACTAAGTCATTGCGGATTTTGTCATTACCACCAATAACAAAATCCGCAATGACTTAGTTGCCAACCCAATATATACCTTACACATTCCTCCTGCGGCTTTTCAACTTAAATATTTCATAACGTGCAGCAAATTATCGTTTCTCGAGTTACGATTTAACGAGTCGTTCGCAGAGTTAGTCGCCCAGTTTTACTCCCTTTGTGGCTGATTTCGCGAAATCGCAAGGATTGCAGCGATAAGAAAACAGTTCCAGTTTCGTATAATTTGAATGAATTGAAAGAAAATATTATTTAAAAGTCAAGTGTTCAATTGTCAATGTGTTCAAAAAGACCATAATGTACATTTGTATTAGAATGCGCATTTCGTGGGGAAATTATTTTTTGTTGTTGAAATCATTGCCTGATGAATAATATGTCACGAGCGTTCCATCACTACGGTCAGAATTCATGAAACAACATCTAGCTTTCTAATGTGAAAATTCGATTCGTTCGGACGCGAGGATCGAAGTTTAAAAATTCACGGAAAATTCGACGCTTCAAAATAATAAACATCGAAGATAATTTTAATACGGATAATCGAACGAAACATTTAATAAAGATCTGACAGCGTTGAAATAATATTGTTCGGTTTATATAATAATCTCTACTTTAATCGAGATAGTTCATTACCTTTAAAAAAAGAAATTCTTACTAATTTCTGCCGAATGATAAATTGCAATATAGCGCGGGAGGAAAATAAGAACAGACGAGACTGGAAAGATGTAGGAGACATTCTCGCGGAGACGCGTTTATGAAGAAATTTCTATTTGAATGTAAAACACTACAAGGGTAGTTTCGCGTAAAGGCTAGCCCCGAAGGAAATTGTTTCCCCAGTGTCAGACAGCAGGTATAATTTGTTAGCCTTGTTTTGTTACTTCTTCGTTGCGCTTGGGGATATTTACGAGGGATCAGTTTGAAACAGTCCTGCTGGAAACGCTTTTGTCTTCATCGATCATCGAGAACGATCGACCTCGCGATGGAACCACCTGTTTCACTTCGAATTACTTTAGGTCAAGAATCCATTAAATTGCTACCATCGAGGATTTTCTTACGATAATTTCAGAGGTTGTGTTTTAACGCTCTTTAAATGAATAATTGACGACACGATATTCATCGATACACCACACGATATTTTGATGACGATATCGGAATTTTGAATGTTCAATTTTTGGATATTTGAGTTTCGAATATATTTCGATATTCGATATATAACGTTACAATTCGATGATGGAATATTTAAATTTTGAGTTTTTGAATCTTCTGGTCGCTTGAATTTTGAATCATTGAATCTCGAACGCTGCAATTTCCGACATTCCAATTCTCAATCTTTCGATTTATAACAGTTTAATTTTGAATATTTACATTTTCTAACAGAACTATTCAACCCGAATGATAATCAAAATTTCATTGAAAAACGTCCATCGAATAGATAACATTTTGAAATCCTTCAGAATCTCGCTATTAAACTATGTTTTAACGAACAAAATTTAATTCCCAGTTTCTGAACCGCCCAGAAACCAGTTGCTCCAACTTTTAACGAGATCAATTTATTATGGTAATTATTTATTTACAAACTGGTAAACATTAATAGTTAACGATAATAAGCATAGAGAACAAAAGAGAGCAACGGTGTTCCTTTTGCCAGAATTGAAACTATAAACGTAAACGTAATTCAATTAAAGAGTTTAATCTACTAACGCGTAGAGAAGGGCAGGAACAGGAAAATCCTTTGTTTTCTGCTATATGCAATTAGAAACCTTTCTGTTGGATTTTCTACAATTTTGATGCATACAGAGATTAAAAATTGCGGACATAAGGGGAAAAAACGAACTTGTTCAATTATGTTTAACACTTGTTTATTGTGGCAAGTATTTTTTCAAATGACATATTTATATATTATGTTTCGCTATATATTACTATATTGCAGTGAAATTCCTTAAATTCCTAAAATTTGAGCGAAAGGCAAGCTTTTAAACTCTTAGGTACGATGCGCCATTATAGTGGCTTTCGCGGATGTCATCTTATATTACGACGCGCCACTATAGTGGCTTTCGCGGATGTCATCTTATATTACGACGCGCCACTATAGTGGCTCACTCTATAGACTCGTTCGCTCACAGTTTCGGCTAAATGATCTTTTTCATTTGTCTTCACGCTTTTTTCGTCCTCGCAACGTTTTATAACAGTGTCAACAATATACAGACAGAATATGTAGTCTTCGTTTTTGATATGCCACCGCCAGGTCTCAATTGTTGCTTTTCGTTAAAATAAATATACCATTGCTCTTTTTAACATGCCGATTCGTATCCTTATAATTTTTTAGAATCTTCAAGCTCAAAATGTCGCTTCAAAATAGGAAACTAAGAGCAATTTGCTAAGACACTATCGCGCTATGAATATGAAAATTGTAAGGTAGGTCTATGTGTCGTACCGTGCTTTAACATATATCGCACTCAATTGTATTATTAATTATTAGAGTAAATTATTAAAGTTAAAGTATATGCATCATACTTTAACAAAAAATTATAATTTAGTTATCAAAAACTTCATTCCAATGTGCTTGCGTAGAGAACAGCATTATATTAACAGCAACGCTACATATTGCAGTGCTGTATCGTATACGCGTAATTCGCGTCGAACTCTGCCTTACAGAGAAACAACCCCGCGTCAAATTCAGCCGTAAACTAAGAGATTAAAGACAAGACAAGTAAAGAAAATTAATGGTTTAGAAATTACGCAAATTAAAGAACACGCTAAGCAATTTTTTAATCTCTTAAGAGAAGGTGTGCGTGGAAATAACAATGCAGAATGAATTTCCTTTGACGATTCGTCAGTCTCAAATCCTTTAGCGCCGTTGTTATCAGTTTTCATTAGCGAAAAGGTTTCTTTGAGATGTCACGTCTGCTGGTACTACTCTTCAATGACAAATCTAATTTCACTTGCAGTGGAAAACGCCCTAGGAACATCCGTTTAAATTCATAATACACGTACCATGTTCGCTTGTACATATTTCCCTGTTTGTCAGACATTTGCCAGTTTCAATTTCAGATTTGTCATTTCAACAAAGACGAATTTCAATTTTCTGCTTTTTGGTGAATTGAAATTTTTTAAGTTTAAAGAACCACGCTGTATAAGCTCTCGTTACAAAGGTCTTTACTTATCAGTCAGTCCATCCTCTCAGTTCCAAAATTTCTTCGTCCAACAATATCTATGTTTCTTCAAAATGTACTGCTATTATTATCATCGCTATTTATTTTTGCTTCCTTTTAATTAATCAGTTGAAACCTCATCATCTTTATATCTATATAAACAAAGAATCTTCTCAGTAGTGTTATTTCTTTCCTACATTCTTATCTTTTATTATTATTATTTTTACAATTTCTATACTTATTATTCCCTACGTTGCTTCGTAATCAAACAAAACTGTTATTGCAAAGTACTCGGTGAAATTTTCCGATCTTGCGTAAAATGATCGTTCGACGTAATGCGAACGTGACGATCTTCGCATGTCCCAAAGATTAACTATGCAACCAATGCCAACTAACGATAAGGCGAATGCAGAGAAGATCGACCTAAAGAATAAATTTCAGCAATAAAATGTGCGAACGACGGCTAATTAAATAAGCTTCTCCGAGTCGATCTGCTGCTTTATTTGTTTCGTGAAGGCCTTGAGGACTTGCCTGAGCAAGGCTATGGCAAAATGGACGAAAAGGGCACGCGTTAGCAAACGACACACTCGGCTCGAGCTCGATGCGATGGACAAGGTTGATGGCTGGCTGAAACGAGCGGCTCAACTTCTACCTCCCGCTAGGAATTACCGTTGCTCTTAGAGGCTAAGGCATTTAATGCTACGCCCGGCATAACACCTCCTTGTCCTGCCGCTTTCTATCCAATTCTCTTTAACCTTCGTGGCAGGAAATAGAATGGAAAAGGCGCCGCCGATTCCCACCGCCGGATCCTCTTGGCGATACTCTCGTCTCTTTGACAGAAACGCTGAAAAAGTGGCTTGAACTTTCAGAAAATTGCTGGAAATTTTGGGAACATTTTAACTAGACCCAACAAGTTCTCAGCAGCTGTTTCGTTAGCCTGACGAAGACACACTGTTGGTTATAAATATTGCAACAATACGTTTCTTATTGCACTTGGCGCATTTAGTATTTTATTGATTTTAAACAACAGATTTATATACAATTATACAATAATTGGAATCTTAGAAACTAACGTGATAATAGAACAGACAGAGGTTTGAAGTAGCTCATAGTTTTTGGAACAATTAATTTTGTACGTATAAAAGTAAAACATTTCTTAAGACCTGACCTATGAGATCTTCGTCCGTACGAGTCAAAATTCTTAAAATATAACCAACGAATCTTATGATTATTTTCATAACCACTCGCTTCAGCCAAACTCGTCCGCCTAAACGATCGAAATATAATTAAACGTATAGAACGAAATATACATCGAATATGGAAATTCTAATTTATTAGTGCTACTCCCCAAATCATTGGTATTTTATTGTTACGTGTTTCGTGACGGGAATACCCGTCAATTGTAGGGGAGAATTTCCTGGAAAACAAAACTCTCGCTACCAAATACTGGACTCGAACTAGGCGGAACGATAATCAAAAATACGACGATCCGTCTTAAGCCGCGCGTTTCTTATCGGGCACAGATTTCACGAGCGAAACAACGAAACATGTTTCGTTAACGAGGACTGATAAGAACTTCATGGAGGGAAACGCAGGAAAAGAAATTCGTGGTTGCATATTAGAATAAAATTGTTTCTGTATCTGTGAGGATTTTCAGGAATATTCACGGGGAATTATTTTACCAATTATGGAATTTTGAAAAAAGATGAATCTTTAAATTCTTCAACTGTATTTGAAAATTCGCACTTCAAGGTACAAATTCCTCGAAAATAAGGAATCTTTCAATTCTTCTAACTTTCCTCGAAAATTCTTAATTGAAAGTACAACCTTATTTTCAATTTTTGGAAATGAAACACACCGTACAATATTTATATTCGTTTTTTCGCTCGTGAAACAACGAAACATATTTCGTTAACGAGGACTGATAAGAACTTCATGGTGGGAAACGTAGGAAAAGGAATTCGTGGTTGCATATTAGAATAAAATTGCTTCTGTATTTGTGAGGATTTTCAGGAATATTCACGGGGAATTATTTTGCCAATTATGGAATTTTGAAAAAAGATGAATCTTTAAATTCTTCAACTGTATTTGAAAATTCCTACTTCAAGGTACAAATTCCTCGAAAATAAGGAATCTTTCAATTCTTCTAACTTTCCTCGAAAATTCATAATTGAAAGTACAAGCTTATTTCCAATTTTTGGAAATGAAACACACCGTACAATATTTATATTCGTTTTTTCGCTCGTGAAACAACGAAACGTGTTTCGTTAACGAGGACTGATAAGAACTTCATGGAGGGAAACGCAGGAAAAGAAATTCGTGGTTGCATATTAGAATAAAATTGCTTCTGTATTTGTGAGGATTTTCAGGAATATTCACGGGGAATTATTTTGCCAATTATGGAATTTTGAAAAAAAAATGAATCTTTAAATTCTTCAACTGTATTTGAAAATTCCTACTTCAAGGTACAAATTCGTCGAAAATAAGGAATCTTTCAATTCTTCTAACTTTCCTTGAAAATTCATAATTGAAAGTACAAGCTTATTTCCAATTTTTGGAAATGAAACACACCGTACAATATTTATATTCGTTTTTCGCTCGTGAAACAACGAAACGAACTTCATGGAGGGAAACGTAGGAAAAGAAATTCGTGGTTGCATATTAGAATAAAATTGCTTCTGTATTTGTGAGGATTTTCAGGAATATTCACGGGGAATTATTTTGCCAATTATGGAATTTTGAAAATAAAATGAATCTTTAAATTCTTCAACTGTATTTGAAAATTCCTACTTCAAGGTACAAATTCCTCGAAAATAAGGAATCTTTCAATTCTTCTAACTTTCCTCGAAAATTCATAATTGAAAGTACAAGCTTATTTCCAATTTTTGGAAATGAAACACACCGTACAATATTTATATTCGTTTTTTCGCTCGTGAAACAACGAAACATGTTTCGTTAACGAGGACTGATAAGAACTTCATGGAGGGAAACGTAGGAAAAGGAATTCGTGGTTGCATATTAGAATAAAATTGTTTCTGTATTTGTGAGGATTTTCAGGAATATTCACGGGGAACTATTTTACCAATTATGGAATTTTGAAAAAAAATGAATCTTTAAATTCTTCAACTGTATTTGAAAATTCCTACTTCAAGGTACAAATTCCTCGAAAATAAGGAATCTTTCAATTCTTCTAACTTTCCTTGAAAATTCTTAATTGAAAGTACAACCTTATTTCCAATTGTTGGAAATGAAACACACCGTACAATATTTATATTCGTTTTATATTTTGTATTTTCTTCTCGCTTTTATTAGACGCTTAGAGCTCACGCTGGAAGTAATCGAAGTTCGTTTGAAATTTTTAGAAATCCATAATTCAACATCGAACGTCCATTCGATTCCAGTTTGGCCATAACCAAAGTGTGTCCTCTGTTTACGCCACATATAAATAAGAAAATAACAACAAAGTGGAACGCTGACAGACGCAGCGAATCGTTTTATTAACTGTGAAAAAATAAATAACGAAGAGAGTTTCGGTTAATCGTTGATAAATTATTGAAAGCAAATAATTCTTCGGTGTGCTGTCCATCGTCAATTCGAAAGCCCGATAATTGCAAATCAATGCTTCCAGTTCATTTCTCGACCATCGCTATTCGTTCGTTGTAATGTAAATGTCGTACGCGTAATTGCATTAATGCACTGTACGACGTTGATCGTTTAAATAATTACAAATGTTCATATTACGCTCGTTACGTCGTTAATCATTCGAAAATGTCACAGTGTAAATCTGTGTATTTCATATACTTTAACATCTCTTTCTTTTTTTACATCAAAGATATTTTCTAGTATTTTTGGAAAAAGTATCTTTTCTTCTTTCTTCTCAAAGCGCACACTTTTTCGCATTAAGCATTCTCTTTACAATATTTTTCACAGCAATTCGCTCTCCGTTTCCTTTTTCCCGACGAAAAATATCTTTCACCTTTGTCTTATTTCCCTTTCGTACGAGTATCGGTGTAAGGACAGTCTCATCGACGAGGTAGGAAACAAAGACAAAATGACACGCCTAAAGACCTAATGACAATTTTGTCATTAGGTGGTATTGTCATTCTCTTTACAATATTTTTCACAGCAACTCGCTCTTCGTTTCATTTTTCCCGACGAAAAATATCTTTCACCTTTGTCTTATTTCCCTTTCGTACGAGTATCGGTGTAAGGACAGTCTCATCGACGAGGTAGGAAACAAAGACAAAATGACACGCCTAAAGACCTAATGACAATTTTGTCATTAGGTGGTATTGTCATTCTCTTTACAATATTTTTCACAGCAACTCGCTCTCCGTTTCCTTTTTCCCGACGAAAAATATCTTTCACCTTTGTCTTATTTCCCTTTCGTACGAGTATCGGTGTAAGGACAGTCTCATCGACGAGGTAGGAAACAAAGACAAAATGACACGCGTGAATCCTCAAACTGTTGGGTTGGCAACTAAGTGATTGCGGATTTTGTCATTAGGTGGTATTGACAAAATTCGCAATCACTTAGTTGCCAACCCAACAGACATTATGCAGGCGCGTTTGCATGTGTGATATCACCTCGCATTTGATATACGACTACAACGACAACGATAAAGACTGTGGTAACCTTTTGGAATACTCGCGTTACTACACGACTCCGTTTATTCTTCGTCTGCGTACAGCGATATTTCGCTCCCCTTTTACAAACCATTTACCATGTTAGCTACGAAAAGTGGACTATTTTCAATCTACCTGTCGACTTGGAGTTATTCAAAGAAATTCTTCTTCAAAAAATTGTATATTTGTATTCGATCATTTTACACACTTCTAAATATACCTAATCCATTGTAAGAACTAATTTTGTTCAATAAGAGTTTGGTTCACAGATTCGAGTTAACGAATAAAAGCATCATCGCTTAAAATGCTAATTCTACTACTGTACCATTATATTAAGATAGCAATTCCACTGTATACCATGATTTCTCTTATAAGTAATTATAAATCTGACAAAAAATATAAATCTACAACTCGCCATTGACAAAGCCTTTAATTTTCTAACAGTCGTAAAGAAAGTACAAGAATTATCCATTCTCGTGTCCACGTTTCTATCTTTAACGAAACAATTAAACGCAATATTTTAATCGATGCGTTCTGTTATTAATTGCATCGCGCGGAATCTAAATTATGTTCAGTAGAAAAAAATTAGCCAGGCGGATATAAATTAAAGAGTATGTTTAATAATAAAACCAGAATGCAATTTAAAAGGTGAAACAAAGGAAAGCGCTGTTCAGTTTCTTCTCTTTCCACGTGCGCTGCGTTGGCAGATTTTCCAAGCATCGGAAGTCGCTGGTTCTACCGCTTCGTTTGACCGGAAGTCGTCCAATCTTCAAGGGGCATTTCCTGTTGCGCGAGGTGAAATACTCAGCGCATTATTATCGTTCTGTGCACGTTCGAAAGTACCTTGCACGAGGAAAAAAAGAAGGAAAAATCTGACGGAATTCGAATATACATCTCCTTCTCGTTATTTTATTTTCCTTAGAGAATTTCCGTAGAGAATTTTCACGACGATTGCAGTGACTTGTTGGAAACTCGTGCAGAAATTCGACGGAACGAGATGAAATCACTTTCATATATCGCATTGGACATTGTACAGCGTGATCGTAAAGTAAACGAGTAAATATGAATTTGAAGATACGATTATCTGCTTCGAAAGTCGTGCAGTTTGTTGCTGTTTTTAAAATTTTATACAGAATGTTCCAAAGATTGATGATAGTAAATTGTACAATGTCGAAAGAAAAAAGAAAGAAAGTGGATTTGAATATATCTGAAGGAAGGAAAAATTATGATGCGCGTGATTTGTGATCTTTTAAATATAATACAGGCTGTTTGGAAACTGAGTGACTTTATTTTATCTGTGAATAGCATTAGGGATATTCGTTGTCTTAGTTAAAATAATATCTATTTTCGAATAAATTATTTTGTGTATGTAACTGAATATGTTCCAGAAAGTCAAATTACGTAATTCAGTGTTGCAGATGCTCTACAAATATCACTAAAACGCATAAAGAATTAAAAATAACGGTGGCCGGTACAAGGCAAAATAATAATACGGGGACTGAATTCTTCTTGCGACGATTGTGTTTACGAACGAAACGTCGACAAAAACAAATATTTGAAAACCAAAGTGGATCAATGCTCCAGAATGACTCATAATTTCCTATGGCTTATGCGTTTGCCAAGCTTCCGGAATCTTGGACGGTACTATTATTGGACACTTTTTTTCTAATTTCGTCTTGTAAACTTCGATCCACCCCTCCAAAACTCTCCAATTTCAGAAACAAATGTATTAGAAGCCGAGAAAAGTAAATCCTTCTATTTTCTACCTTTTTTAAATAAAAAAAAATTAATGCGATCAAGAAAAATCTCCAGTTTCGAAAACAAATGTATTAGAAGCCGAGAAAAGTAAATCCTTCTATTTTCTACCTTTTTTAAATAAAAAAAAAATTAACGCAATCAAGAAAAATCTCCAGTTTCGAAAACAAATTTATTAGAAGCCGAGAAAAGTAAATCCTTCTATTTTCTACCTTTTTTAAATAAAAAAAGGTTAATGCAATCAAGAAAAATCTCCAGTTTCGAAAACAAATTTATTAGAAGCCGAGAAAAGTAAATCCTTCTATTTTCTACCTTCTTTAAATAAAAAAAAAATTAACGCAATCAAGAAAAATCTCCAGTTTCAAAAACAAATGTATTAGAAGCCGAGAAAAGTAAATCCTTCTATTTTTTACCTTTTTTAAATAAAAAAAAAAAATTAATGCGGTCAAGGAAATGGAATTGTTGAAGAGAAATGTTTCACTATTATTTAAAACTAAATTAGTTGTAAAAAAGATTATTCTTTGCAATGATTACAGCTAACATTACGATGAAAATGAAATTTAAAGTAAAAAAATTTGCGTGGAATGAGATTCCACTCTATGATTAACCATTGATGATTAAAATCATGAAATATATTTTAAAACATTGAAAGACCGTGTCTTTTAAGTTATATTTAAATAAAGTTATATTAAAAAATTGAAAGTTAGGTACCATAATGAAGCATAAAGGAGCGATTGTTATATAACGATTATAAATATATACATGGCTATATAATTGTAACATAATAATCTGAAACACGAAGTACGCTTTAAATTAAATAGCAAAATAAATTGCCGGAGAAGTTGTCGAGTAAAAAGTGAAGGGGTAACGACTCGGAGGACTTTATGTTTGTAATAGAATGCTTCCTGTTTCGTTGTGGATATATTCACCGAAAAAACACGGTGACTTCCAGGAAATAGTACAAGGACAAAATTACTCAGCCGATTCTGGACTCCGTGGACGTAGAGTAAATGGAAGAAAGGTATACGGAAAATAATAGCATCCAGAGCTTCGTACCAGTTTATTGCGACACCCTGATTGTCGAGCAAGCTTCCTTTCCGCAACCATAAATCTCTAATCGTAAATCTCGTTGCCGGCTGTTCAACGAGAAAATTGACCCTTCAACTTTTGAAACCCGTTGCAGTTATGTCAGAAGAGAGGACGAAGCTGAATATATCAAAATATATCTGGAAATAAACTTTGTTAATTATATGTCAAACATTCTCTTAAATTATGCTTCAATAATAATAATTAAACAGTCCAAATTAGACGTACGAAAGGAAAAGCTTAAACTGATTTTCGAGTTCAGTGACAGCTCAGTTTTAAATGTTTAAATTATGTTAAATATATTTACTATTATTAATATTTATATATTATATATTATACATATTTTATTATATATTATATATATTATATATTATATATATTATATTATATTATATTATATTATATTATATTATATTATATTATATTATATTATATTATATTATATTATATTATATTATATTATATTATATTATATTATATTATATTATATTATATTATATTATATTATATTATGTTATGTTATATTATATTATATTATGTTATATTATATTATATTATATTATATTATATTATATTATATTATATTATATTATATTATATTATATTATATTATATTATATTATATTATATTATATTATATTATATTATATTATATTATATTATATTATATTATATTATATTATATTATATTATATTATATTATATTATATTATATTATATTATATTATATTATATTATATATATTATATATATTATTATATATTATTATTATAGATATATTGATACTATATATAAGTATATTTTAACATGAAATCGAGAATTGCGTTAAATTTCGTTAATCATACATGAAAGTTTCTCTTTGAGTTACCCGTTGTATAAAATACATGTTTCGATAATAATAGGTATTTCTTTAAAAGAGAAACTTGACCCGACAATTTATTTGTTCAGTCACGAAATTCCGACAATTATTTATTCTCTGATCGGCAAATTACAACGACAAACGAGATCGCATTTCTCGCTCGTCGAATTAAATTTCTGAAATATTCAACACACGGTAATCACATTTACAATAAGATCCGTTTATTTGCATGGACAATTGTATTAATATGTTGAATATATGTACATACGATACGAATGTATAGCATATACTCGAGCATTTCAAATATCAACAGCCAATCAAATTGCTTCTGTAGTCAACTGATCGATCAATCAGTAGAATATCCCAGCCAGTAATCGGACCAGCCTCTCCCAGCCTCTCTAGAAGTAGTCAATCTCAGTCATTTAGTATTAGTACATAAAGTATTTAATTATTTATTAATTCATAAATTATTCTATATTATAATTAAATTGCGGATCTTTAAGCAAATTGATATTTTTATGAACAATACTAGCGAACAAGACTCACAAACAAAGTGAAATATCTTTGTATTATTTCTTAATATTTCTTAATTATTTTATATTTTTCTTTTGTAATATTTGATTGACAATAATTCGAGTAATTCTCTATTAATTGCAAATTGTTCCAATTTCAGGTAAAGCGGTACCATTTGTAGAATTGACTGTGGCACACGCTTCGGTTCTAACGATCTTGGCGATCAGCTTCGAGCGGTATTATGCAATTTGCGAACCCCTACGGGTTGGGTAAGTAAAGAGAATATTTTATAGAGCAATATCTTACAAGTAAACACGTAGCATCTTTCTGTGCACTTTCCACAAATACAGAGACAATTGGTTTTGAAATAGTTATGAAACCGGTCACGAACCGTGTGGCGCAGCCAAGTAAACAAAACACTAACTTTAAGGTTGAATCGTAGCGAATATATTACATTCTCTGTAACCAGGAAAGTATCAATTTGAAAAATCTGTCGAAGCGAGTTTGCAGGTTTAATACTTATCGAATGGAGCGCTGATGAAATATAGCTTGTTACGCCACGAGGTTCGTTATAGGCCGTGTTTCTAACTCAGTGTCGCGGACGGATCGTCCTCTAGGACAGACGTAATATACATCATCAAACATCGAGTCCTAGAAAGGTCGATTGCGATCTATTTTGTCTACAAAAAGAAGGCGGCCTACGTGTTCATAGGCGCAAACGATGGCGTGACCTGAGCGTAGTGAGGGTCATCTCCCGGCGAAACAAAGGAATAATCGACAGGCGAAAAGTCTCAACTGATCAGTCTCATACAAGAAATCGTAGCTAACAGTCTCATTTTTTTAAGAAATCGCATCTGAAAAGTCTTCATTAACAGTCTCGTCCGAAAAGTCGCATCTGAGAAGTAGCATATCACAGAAGTCACACTTGATAATCGTTCAGTTTATCGAGTTCATCGGGATATTAACTGCATTCCTTGTTAAACCATTATTTGGTTATTGTTATAGTTGTCATAGTTGTTGCAAATATACATTTATATTAACCCTGTTAACACAGTGTTAATTCATTGAACCACCTCTGTTGTCCTAACCGAAACAGGGGAACGACTAATTCGCGGCGTCGATTATTCGAATCGTATCCGAATTTACGCCTCTCGCTGACGCGTCTCCTCTCGCGACCGCGTCTCTCCGCGAACGGTCGTAACAGTATTCATAAAAGATATATATACATATATAAAAGTTATGTAAGTTATATAACATAAAATATAAAAAACTGTGTTCTATTTAATATCTTGTGTACTAGAATTTTTCTTTTGACACAAAAATATAAATTGTATTCATAAAAGTTGTGTGATAGTTAAATGATATGATTGTATATATGTCGGAGATGAAAGGACAACGGGCCTTCCCCTTGCAATTCTTTGGAAACTCCCCTTTGATCTTTATAAATACGCCGATTATAATTGTTCGAGACTGGCGATAACGAGCTTGGGCTCGAGGTGACAACTAGTCGCCGAACGTAGCCGCGGTCACGGGATAAGCGTTTTTACCTAACAGAGGTATGGAGTAGTTGTATGGTTCTCCTTAAAAAAGATATAGTTGTAGCGACACACGGGCTCGAGGACAAATCAAGCCACGTGTGGTTTTGCCTCAAAAGTGCCAATATTATGGGACACACGTTGTGTTAACAATCAAACCCCGAGCAGAAGCAATATTGCAGTTATGCGGGTCTGCCTAGCAACGGCGGCTGGGATCTTGTCGGTATCCCCGGTCAACAATCAACGAAACGATCGCGATCGTAAGGAAAGGAAAGTTTTCACCAATCTTTTATTCTTGCGATCACCTTGGAGAGTTTTCACATCGTTTCTTAAGAGCAGTATATACCGAGCGTCACAGCGAACGTTACCTTGTGCTTCCAAATATATTCTACGTTTAACAAAGAGTTATCCCGTTGACCGCGGATTCGTTATCGAACCTGAGGCCATTGTCGTTAGTGTTTAAACTATCGTCGCCACTTGTACCACATACATATCCACTAATAAATCTTACATCGAGCGAGAGACGAAAATGAACAGCACCAGCGAAGATTCGTTCAACGCCCCTGGCTCCATTCCTGATCTTAACCCGACATATATATGTGCACAATACTATTCTTTGTTTTCTTATACACGCTGTTAGAACATGTGTAGAATACGCCATTGAAGAATTTGATCTTGCGAAGAATATTACAGCCATTGTAACAGATAATGCAGCAGCTAATCGTAAATAAAATCGTCATTAAAAATTAATGAAAATTATAAGACATATACCCTGTATGGCTCGTGTTTTAAATATAATTGTTCCAAGTGCTCCGAGAAAAATTGAAAACGAAATTCATGAGATATCCAGGCTTGTATATTTCATTGTATTTTCTGCAAAAAGAAAACCAATGCTTGTAGAATGTTGCAGTTCAGTAAATATGAAGCATTTAGCTATTATCGGAGATATTCCGTTCGACAGAAAATTTTTAAATTCGACAAAAATTCTTAATTGTCCATGAGAAGAAAAAACAGAATCTATCGAATACTTTACATATAGAAACTTTTTATGAATATATCATGTGCTATATAATACGTGTACACAAGTTTCAAATTAGGTCAATATGAACCGTTTATTTTGGAAACGGTGTAAATCCATGCTTTGAAAAAATTGAGAAAACGAAACATTTTTTTATACAATTTATAATTTAAATCTTAAAATATCTGTTTATTCTAATCGATTGAGATTTTATTAGTAATTGGCATTGCTTAATCGTTTACTTTGAAAGTGGTGTAAATCCATTTCCTGTAAACTGTACTTTATCCAAGTAATCCATGCACCAATAATCAAAAACGAATGATTGCGAATGTTATCCTAACTTCTGTATCTGGCATAATATTACATGCACGGATGTGGAAAAGTTGTTTAAATGCAATTCAGTAATATACTGATCAATTATTATTATATTCATTGAATCATTATAAATACCATTTATTTAAATTGTTATAATTAAATGTAGTTATTATCACATTTAAACTATTATTAAACTGTTAATAATTTTTCATTTATATCGTATCGAAGTGCAAACCTAAAACTGAAGGAAGTATTACATATTGTTGTTATTTTCCTTACTTTTCTCGATGGATAATTTTGGATTAACATTAGAATCTAATAGTTATACGGATATTTACTGGAGTCTGACGTAGTAATATTATGATAATTTAAATTTACTTAGTTATATTCTATTTATTTTTAAATATCACACATATAAATATTAAATAATACAAATTTAATGAATTACACGATTGTCTAATCTTAAAAGTTGCATAAATCCATTCATGACCCTGAAAAAGATATTGATCTAATTAATTCCAAAAAGAACCATTTGTTAAATTGTGAATTTAATTTTGGTTAAATTTTGTTGAGTTTTTATTAAAATTGAATTTATATTTACTTTGCTTACCTTGATCTTTATCAACATTTTTCAATCGATGAGAACGCGTACACTTCGATATTTCGAAACAAAGGGAAATGGACTTACACCACTGCCAAAATGAACATATAATCACGATAGTGGATTCCCGTTATAATGGCAATGAAATTTCAAAATGTTCATTTATACACACAATATATACATATACTGTATACCTGTGTTCAGAACACGAAGAGAAAATAAACTCATCTTCACGTTAGTCACGTATTCGTCCGTTTATATAAAAATATACTACGGTAAAAGTCCCACGCTGCATGTTCTATCCAGTTCTTTTCTGATACAATAATACTCACGTTCCGAAACAGACACTGTGGAATTCAATCGACAGGAAACTAACCAAACATTCGATCTGTCGGAATTCCACCGACGAACGAAAGCGACGACTCTGTTAAAAACAAAAGCACGTTATTCTCTATCTCTTGGTGAAACGTGTCCAAATCATTCATCCCTTTCAAACAGTGAATCGATGCGCAACTCGTGTGTGACACCGTGTCAGTTACGGTTCCCTCTTATTTATTTTTCGAATCAGACCAAAAATAATAGTTACTTTTTAAAGCTTTACGAAAACGAAAAAAGGGATTGACACGAGGTATTTTTTCATAGGTATATGTGCACGAAGGCCAGAGCGACGTTTCTTTGCTTCGTTGCGTGGGTTGCGGCGGCGCTTTGCACCAGGTGAGACAAATAAAAAGAAACATGGAATTGTTACTTCGCACTTTTCTTTTATCCGCTTTCTTCGCTGTTGACGCATACCGTGCTTTCATTCGCTTCTCAATTCTTGTCCACTTCTTTATTTTTCTTTCGCTATCTCTTTGTCCCTCTCCGTTCTTTTTTTCATTCGCCCTCGATGCTGCATTTCTGTATAACGGAAATATCCAGAATATTGCAGTCTGTTCGTTCGAGAGAAACACTTGGAATGTCGGGCCTCTTCTCTCTTCATGAATTTAATATTGTACAGTTTGAAACTCTCAAGTGGCATTCATAAACTTCGCGAAACGGCAATTAAACGCAAACTCGTTTTTCTGTTTTTTATTAACTGCGTTTGCCGTATGTTTCAGTTGGAACTACTTAATATCGCGATATTTCAAAGTTTTTTATTGCAATGTATTAACAGCCTTTAATTATTATATTACGTTTTTCGATAAATAAAACAATATCGTACAGCGCATGATAATTAAAATCAAATTCCTTGAGTTTTCATCTTTACCTTAACATACTAACCGGGTCCCCTAAGCGGAAGTTTTTATGATTAAAAAGTTACAACTTAATAGAGATAAATCAAATTTAATTAAAGGCTAGTTCTAGCCCTTTCGAATGTAAGTACGACATAGTTCGTTTTTAGTAGAAATGAAACGACATTAAAAAAGATAGAAAATCCCCTAGTAATGAAATTACTTTGTTCGAGAAAATGCCTAGTAAAATTACGAGTTGACTGGTCTGTCTCGATCAAAAGTGTAATTGCTGAATCTAGTCATTCTACGTTTTAAGGTAAAATTATCTGTCAGAAACGTATAACTGAGGTTAATTACTGTAATTGATTGTTCGTCTGATTCAAAGACGAGTTTTCATCAATGCGCCAAACGTACCTTCCCATGAAATCATTCCATAGCGTACGAAAGGGCCGCTTACAATTTCGACTCCCGAGACGATTTTCAAGTTAATTGCCAGAGGGCGTAAACAACGTGTTAAAGTGGCGCAACACTGTGGCGTGAGCTGCAAACTGCAGTGAATCACGCAGTTGAATGTCGTGCACCAGTTACGTAGGCAATAACGTTCGTCCTATTAAGCACGTTGCTTACCCGACATTTTTCCTTATTTATTTTTCCTTTCTATTTTTATACCAATTGTAGTTTGATTGAAGCGTTTAATTAAACAGCACGGTAACGCTTGACGATTTTTTGTCGCGATACAGATAATCATTGAAGTGGCAACGTGACGTGAGATATGAATAAATGAAACGTTGAAACATCAAGACTAATAGCCGAAAGAGAGGTATTTAAACATTTTGTGATCTCCATTTAGAGACGAACACGTTCTAACACGTGTCGATATCGATGAAGTGATCTCCATATTATATCGGTAAATTGTAATTGTGTAACACGTGCACCAACCACTGCGCAAATATCTAGATATGATTGAACTTTCTATAATAATGCGAAAAGATATGCTTCTTTAAGACTATTTATGACATTTTGTGATTTGTATTTAAAAATGAAGATTCAACAAGTATCAATATCGATGAAGTTGTCGTTATATAAGTAAATTAGTAAACTGTGACACGCGTGCCAACCGTAACGCGTTAAAATCGAAAGGTGATAGAACTTAGAAGATATAGGTTTTTTAAGCTATTGGCATTAAAATATTTATAAAAACAAACTGAAGTAAACTTTTCATTATTACACTATGCAATCTATCTTCAGGAACATTAAAGAGAAAAATAGCTGCGGTTAACCAGTTTTAACAGTACTAACGATTTTTTACTGGTGAAATATGACGCCATAGAGGTAGAAGAGCGTTGAAGAAGAATCGAGGATACATGGAAGCTAAAAGGCAGCTGTTTCTCTCAATTACAATTTATATATATATATATATATATACATTGCAAAAGGGAGTTTCACCGAAGACGATGGTAATTTAAAGCCATATGTTACCATATCATTGTACGCGCGAGAAACAGCTTCCCTCGGGGATATTTTCCGGGGAAATCCGGCTGTAAAAATCGATATGGAGTGGCGATGATAAGAAAATCACGACGGTGACCCGCAAAACCTTAATGGTCCGTAAGACATCCTCTGAAAAATTTCTGACTTTGCTCCTGGTGATAAACGAGCAAGGATTATAAATGGAGGGATAACGAGGGCAGAATATGATGACCTAGCCAGATGGAAATTAAAAAGGAAGCTGTAAAAACCACCGTAATACGTTCCGAGTTCTATTTTACGATTATTTCTCTGTTTGCGTTACTGCCGGAGATTTACTTATCTTGTGACAAAGTTTTAAAATTGAGATTTGTTTAACTCGTGTTGACAGTGATTTTGGCTTCTCTCGCGTTGGTACCACTGCTAGTAGTTTTGATAATTTTCAAAGTTCCTAGATACATAAATTGACATTAAATTGCCATACACTATTCAAATATTCACGTTTCGATTCAATTTAAATTATGATTAAATGTGACTCGTAAATATGAATATTTCACGCTTAGGAACATAGTTTAATTATTTAGAATAGAATATCTTCAAACCAAATTAGAATCATCCAAATGCGCTAATCATTATTAAAGGCTGATCCCCGAGCGCGCGAAGAAGGGCTGGAAGAAGAATGGTCCTAATAAAAGTGTGGATACTCTTCTGGAATTACATTAGTAATCTCATGAATAAGCCTGTGATGCAACCATTCTTCTGGGACATTAAGTAAAATCGCTATGCGTGGCCACTTTATGTAATTAAATTAAATGCGTCGCTAGTAAACAATCAAAGAGAATATTCAGGAAGCTCACATATATCTTAAGATACCTGAAATAATCAAAGCTTAGTCTTTTTCTTTCAATGGGTTGGTAGTGATTTGGTTTGACGAGTTTGTAAAATTGAGAAATTTTTGAGAGTCCATATTACCAACTTCACAACTACGATAGAACTTCACAAATCCTGAAAGCTCCAAGCGCACAAACCAAAACTTTTTACTAAACTCCTTCGACGCTTGGTAAAAAGTTTTCTCGACAAAAGAAAAGATTCAAGCTTATTAAATCTATCGGTAGTTCGTTCGAAACGCAATTATTGGACTGCGAATATTTGTAAAGACTTATATTTTCATAAACATAACCAGAGAAATGGAAGGGCCTACGTAGGGATTTATTTCGGTCCCTAAATATCATAAGGAATACTATGTTCTGCGATATTTTATATATTGTCGCAGGTTATGTATTATATATTCTACGCATTTTTACATTCCTACTTCTCAATGCATATCTCGGTGACGCATAATAATTTGGTGTATTATTATTTAATCCGTATGGTATTTGGTGTATGGTTATTTAATCTTAAAGTATTTATTCCAATTTGTATCTTCTGATTTACGTGATAAATATCGTTAACATCTCTTATCGCGTAAGATATAGGATATAAATTAAAATTAAATAACCTGAACTAAATAATTGTTATCATCTATGACTCGACAATACCAATTACAGATTAAATATTGTATAAATATTTAAATATCCGGAGTCCAGTGTTAACAAAGAAAGTCGACCATATATCGCTGAAAGATTCGATTCAAACGAGTCATAAAATCCATCTGGTGTTTCATCCACGTTCGAGTTGGCCCAAACGAAGAAAGGCAACGTGTATCGTTGGTCATAAAAGGAATATCGCCTGTGAACCACTTCTGGGGGAGAGCTTTACACATCGGTAACACTTTTTTTCCTCCCGTGGATCACGAGGGCGCGGTTACCCGGTTCAAAGACGAGGCCCCCTGTTCGCTGAATTTATGGCTCGAGAAAGCAGTCTGTGAAAAAGCTGCTGGAGGATAGTCTTCCAAGGAAAAAAATATCGAAGAAAGAAAGAAGAGTGGCATTAGGTGTCGTGGTGAAAAAGAACAAAGCTATCGAGGAAGATGGAAGACAATCCGGATGGCGATGGCTTCGCAAGAAAATTATTGGGCGTGTTCCAACAAGGAATAAAGGTTGAATTGACTTGCGTAATATGATGGAAAGAAATGATTTTATACAGGATTAGTATAAAATGTTGTTTAGTATTTAGAATACTGAAAGGTTGTTTTACGACATGTTTCGTTGCACTTTATTAAGTGGACACAATCTGGAACAGTTTCAGTTTTCTAATTGACTGAAGAAATATTTAAATTTAAGTTCAATCATTCGTTCAAATAAAACGTATCATATAGACATATTCTGTTACTGGTAGAGAAGGATTCATCAATTTCTAACTAAAAAGTGAAAACTAGATGATGTGAAACTACTTGGGAAAATGGCGAGGAAGTTATAATATAACTTCAATTTCAAAGACAATAATTCTTTCGGATAAGTTGCAAGGAAGAAGTATTTGAAAGTTTAAGAACTAAAAGATTCAATAATCCTAAATTCATCACAACTTCCAGATACTTTTCTTTAGAAATCTATAAATTGCACTTTCTGTAGCCAGTTGTGACAGCATATCAACTTCCTAGAATTCCAGTCCCAGATCGATTGCACAAGTACCGAAAAATTGGAAGAAAACAAAAGTTGAAGGGAAAGTGGTAGCTCGAGATATTCGAAAATGTTTTGTCAAATCGAGTTTCTGGAGCAAAGCTTATCAATGGTATTAAAGGGCTAGAAAATACAACGCTACTCCTCTACGATATAAATACTTGTATATGTTCGTCCGCCGCTGTTTACCGTACAATACCGCCCTCTGAAATCGTAATCTCGGATTTTCGACGGTGTTATTGATGGAGACAGAATGCATAATCCACACCATAGATTAGGGGATTAGAAGGATGCCAGTTGATAGGAAAATTTTGCTCCCGTGCCTGCTCGGTAAACAGAAAGTCTCCGAATACCTTCTGACAAAAGGAACGAAAACATTGAAATTAACTGAAAGTTTGCTTTAGGAAAAGGAAATGGCAAATATATATTTATATATCACCGAGCTTTATCGAGTATTATCAACCGACTGCGAATCAACGAATTATTAGAGATCCTACTTCACGACTTATATTGTCTTAGCGAATCGACTAGTACGAACGTCTGTGCGTACATCTTCTGTACAATTAAATTATTAATTTTAGATACATTCGACGACTCAACATCAAGCGTCTCGTCTACTCATAAACATCCTCTTATACACGAGCACTCACACACTGGTGTATATATATGTCGAATTATTATTGGAGTTTTGTGTTGAATCGTCTTTGAAAGACTATCTAGTTGACTAGTTGAAAGACTATCACGTATTTACCGAGGTTGCGTTGATAGCAATTATCGTCTCGGTCGAATCAACTACGATTTGCACAGATTTTATTCTTTGATTCTTTCTTATTTTCGTGCTTTCTTTCACCTTAATCAACGCCATATGAGTTCAAAGTTACGAAGCTAACGTATTCATAGCTGTTAAATCTCATCTTATTATTTGCCTGCCACTGTGGATATTTCGCTTTATTTTGATATTCTACTAATTGTAAATAATCTATTTAATGAAAATTATTGGTTCCTACTTTTTATAATCAATTACAATTGTTTACTTTCGTAAGCAAACGAAAGTTTGGTTACATAGACTTGATTTATTTATACCTCATACAAATTTACATTGCACGTAGCATACGAGTATGCATAAATAGAACTATATCAATTTATATCAATTAGAATAATTAATATATACAATACTTAATTATATATGTCGAGTTATTATTAGAGTTTTGTGTTGAATCGTCTTTCGAGTTGTGAGCGCGTATTAATTCCTCATTTGGATTTACCATTGTTTAACTTAACTAAATTATATTACACTTCAATTGTTTAACACGAATAGATATAACTTTACAAGGTTTAACATTAAACAGTTTAACGAACGCTTTTAACAATATTCTTGGGTTCAAACGAATCCACGGTCAACGGGAAACTCTTTGCACAATAGTTTGTATTTTCTGTGTATCGCAGATTACGTTAGCTGTATCGCTTGGTATCTTCTAGACTGACTGCCCGATATCCGTAAACTCGCCAAGGAGATCTCAATAAAAGACTGCCTGGATCTCATTTGTCAATTACATATTGATTAGAAATTTCAACAACGTTCCAGGCACCGCTGCTAGGCAGTCTTGCATAGAGCCGACATTGCTCCTGGCCGGGGCTTGTCCGTTAATACAGCGTGTCCCTCAATATCGGAACTTCTTCTGCCAAGTTAAACGTTCATCCCGAGACCGTGGCTACGTTCAGCGACCAGTTGCGTCACCTCGAGTCCAAGTATTCCAAAAGAAATGCTCCATGTCTCTACATCTCCGACATATAAATATATATATATATATGTTATAAATTCTTTAACCATTTATGATCAACAAGTAAACAAGTAAATATTTTGTTCAAATTTCATAGCATCTTTGAATAACATCATTGGTTTGAACGTAGATGTAACGCATCTTATAGAAATCAATTTTGGCTTTTAGAAGACATGGTTGCTTGATTCCTATTATATAAATTATCCGATATTCAAAGAAGTTTCTCTTAGAAAGTCAACATTGTTTCCAAGAAGAAAAGATAGATATATCGAAGGTAATAATATGAAAAAATTACCAAAGTTTATCCTCAGTCTGATCTTTAAAACATATTGCAATAATACTACAGAGAGAATTTATTTAACCACTTATCCGAGTTTCTATTAAACTTTGTGTTTAAAGCTTTTATTCCCTGGTAGAGATGGGAAAAAATAAACGTGGCCCATCCATTTCTGAGATTCATTCCAATGATAACGAATCTGATTTGTGAGCAGACCTTCGAACACTCTATGAAGTTTTCTAACTTGTACTAAGCGTACAAAATGTAATTGGTCCGCGAGGTGGTGGTTTGTCAGAAACTGGACATAGAAAAATACAATTACATTGTATTTTGAATAGAGAAAAAAATATGAAATTGTTGAAAATTGGCAGGGAACGTTATTACGTCCATTCGCTAGAAAAAGTACAAACAAAATGGTCGTTTGAGTGAGGCCAATATTGCCAGGAGATAACAACATAAATGGAGCAGAAAGGTCCAGGATGAAATCAGGGAAAAACCAGAGATGTAAAACTCGTTTAGAAGAGAACTATAATTGAATATATGAAGGGAGGAAATATATCGTAGAAATGTTATAATGGTACTGTTCGAAGGCTTCAAGTTACTTAGGACAGGGTAAAAAAGAAAAGTAATTGCCGAGTTTATTCCTGAGGGACCTATCAGCAGAGGAGATAATAAACAGGGGATCTTCTTTGGATCTGTGACGTCTTGGTCTGATAAGAAACACGTTTTCCAGGTCAATGACGTGCGGTAGATTTGAAAGTATAATAAATTTAGGAGAAGAAATTGCAATTTGTATGTACAGATAATTTAACATATAAAGTGATAGAATATGTATACGATTTTGATTTTAAGTTAATGCCAAGGATTAGAATTTGGATTTAAATTTAAAACTTCGAATATAAGCATAAAAATTTGAATGTAGATAAGCGCAAACGAAAACAAATATCAAGTATTATTATAGATTTTCAGAAATCAAATACGAAATATTTTTCTTTCTTTTAACGTTGTAACTCGAAGAAATAGGAAAGAAATAGATTATAAGAGACAACAAAAGAAACTAGAAATTGAAATCTAGCGCGGAAACTGTTGCTTTCCAACATATATATATATATCTGTCAGACATTGGGAAGCTGAGTAAGCACAAGCGTACCGCAGTTTATCAAGGCAGGAAAGCAAGACAGATGCCTAGTATAATTTCAGAGGCAAGTTTCTTGAATGAAGCTCCAAGTACTCCAAGTTCGTATACGGCCTTGCAACACAATACTATTGATTAATCACCCGGAGAATCCTCTCTGTCTGATATGTAGGGTAATTCTGCTATCACTATTAACAAAATAACCAACAGTTCCTTAAATTTTCAAACATCTGCCTTTTCCCTGTATCTGGGTTATCAGACGAAGGAATTTATAGCAAACTGTAACAATACAAAGTGGGTTCGAACATACTCAAATTCAAAGAAATACGTTGGTATAATATAAATTATAAGTCCAATGAAAACAGTAAGAATTTTATTACATTAACTTTATTATTATCAATGATCACTTGCGTTTCTTCATTGTCGATTTGAGAAAAGCAATTCTTCATTTTTAATAAAAAAGCATGCTTTCTATATTTTATATTTTTACTTTACAATATCATTTCGAATAGTCCAATCAAAACTATTTATCTTGAATTAAAATGTTACTTAAAACCTGAGAAAATGAATTGTTCTACAGACATTGATATAATTGAACAGTTTTCTACAAACTTTGAACAGTGTTGGCAATTTTGACAAATGCATCGTTTTTTCTCCTCCTCTCTCCATTTATAAAGAGAGAAAGAAACAAGAGTCTCTGTGCAATTACCGAAAATTGAGTCAGTTCGAGTATTCGAGGAAATTTAATATCACGGTGCCGTGTTTCGTGCGAAGATCGGGTCTGAGATTCGTGCCAAGACAGAAAAAAAGAGGGAGGAAGAAAGAAAAGAAAGCAACAGGATACTGTGTTCGGTTACGTGGGAGTGTCACCGTGTGACGGCAAGCTATTTTCCCGTGTCTCGATACCTAAAACGACTTTCAGAAAAGTTAAGAGCTTCTGTATCTCAGCAAAGAAATTCGAATGATTTTCTTTCTTCTTTTTTATATATATGTCTGTTTATATAAAAAGTGAGAATAAGAAAAATCTGTTCAAATTGAAAAATCGGAAAAAAAAGAAAATTACTGCTGAAATAAAGAAACGAGGGGAATAACGTTATATATACGTGGTTCGAATAAATATAAAGAGACTCAATTATTATTAATCCAGTAAATACTCAGGTTTAAAATACGGTGGATCCATTTCGTCTCAGCGATAATATCCCCATTGATTATTTTTGTGCGTCGCGCATTAAACTTCGAGTCATTGAACAATTTCCTGGAAAGCGTGTCGAAAGCATTTGCGTCACATTGTCGTCAATACAACACTGATTCAATAATTCCAATTGAAAGAGCAGGGTATAGGAGAAAAAATAACCTTTTTGACCTAGTTTTGACCTAGAGATTTGGTCTGTCCAGATGAGGCTAAATTCAACCCTTCAATATAGTGCAAGTTATCTTATAACAAGAATAATGACGTTAAAGCTCAGAGAAAACAAATAGCTGTCAGCTATAGGTTCAAACCGTACACATTGTACTGGTGTTTTCTGATACATAAAACTGAAACCAGGTGTAAGTTAAAAAGACTGAAAAAAAGGACGCTCAATTTAAGACTAAATCCAGAGATTAAGATTACTCGGATTTTTACTTCTGAGTTCCCTATTCTTACATTTTGGTATTGTTCTTATATTGCTATTATATTGTTAATATTCAACATTGTTCATGTGGCTTATAGACCCATGAGGGTCCAAAGCTTGTACTCAATGAAAAAAGAAAGTAGTGCAAGTTCCAATCGAGTCACAAGCTTCGCCGAGCTTACAAGGCAAATCCTCTGCAAACTCGGTCGGTAAAGGGGCTAAAAACCGCTTACACGTTAATCTCAAACCGCCATCCTTCCTGCTCGATCTCCGTCCAGCTTGAAGATTCTGAAAGTTCCAGTTGCACGCCAATTTCGCTTTAACTGATTGCAGTCCCATAATCTGGGTCTCTCAGTACCAGGAGATGCGTGTGAAGGAGAACAAGAACGATCAAGACGCGAGGAACTTTGTTCCAGTCTGTTTGACGATGGCCGACAGTAGCGCCACTGTGGTATTCTTCTTACTTCTGGTCCTCGTCTTCTATATAGCGCCACTGCTGATCCTGCTGATCCTGTACACTTTCATCATCAGGCAATTGATGCCAGATGCCAGTAATACAAGCGACTCTTACCATACCAGAGCAAAGAAGCACGTGATTACGATGTTACTATCGGTGGTTATCAGCTTTTTCATCTGTCTGTCGCCATACAGGATTCTGATCTTTTATATAGTGATCGCACCAGCAGAACAAATTGCTGCCATTGATCGAGACACGTTCTTCGCTTTTCTTAACTTTAGCAGGATCATGTTTTATCTGCACAGCGCCATTGATCCGATATTGTATAATTTAATGAGCAGTAAGTTCAAAAAAGGATTCTTGGAACTATGCAGAGTGAAGAGGTGTGCCAAGAGAGGATTAAGGAGCAATATGACCGGAACTAGAAAAATTGATATTAGTGAACAGGAAGAGAACTTCGTGTGATACTATCTTATGTAACCGGCATGATGTTTTTACTGCACATTTACGTTTTTAGTCGGCATTAATTAGAGAGCTTGATCTCACTTACAGTATTGCAAACAGCTGTTTATGTGAATGTATTAAAGAACGGTATTCTTCAAACAAAAACTGTACTGTTGTGATAAGAACTTTATGTTCTTTTTATATGTTACTGACCGATGGTAACCTTTTTCAAATACGATTAAGAATATTTAATAATAACATTCCATGTTTCTGCTCCAAATAAAATTACTGTAGTAAATTTATAAAAATATTTGAAAAATAAAACCTAAGAAAAATATACTGATACGTTACCATATACATTACTAGAATAGTTATTCTATATATAACTATGTATAATATATGAAGTATCTCTTCCAGAAGAAAACCTATGAAAATCTACTAAAAAAAATATACTGGAGAACTGCCCAAAGCTGCTGACTATGACTGCTTTTCCAATAATGATTTAATTACGTTAGTTCCAGCGCTATTATTTCATCAATATAGCTAGTAATTCATTTGTAATGCTTTAGCTACTGCTGGCAATTACTGACCAATATCAAGCTCGCAGTAATGCAACTATCAAAATCCAATAATACATTACTCTAAATCAGCTTCTATTATATTGACCAGCTAATAATATTTTTCTGCAAGAGATATGAAAGAAAAATAACAAATATTTAAATAGTATACCATATACGAAACGAAAATAACATAAATCACCAATCATTTAGATAAAACGTCTGTTCACAGCCCCATTCTACTGATGGTCAAGTACGAAGAGGAAGAAAATTCGAACGGTACGTACATTCCGACCTGCAGCACAGTTGCAAATTCATTCTGGCCGATCAGTTTCGTTCTGTTCACGATAATCGTATTCTTCGTGATACCGCTGCTGATCCTTGTGGTTCTGTACACGGTGATTGCACGACATCTGATGACGAACTCGACAATTAGCCGTGGCTCGTCCAATAACTTGCTCAAATATCGCAAGCAGGTGATGCTGATGCTAGGAACAGTGGTGTTTTGTTTCTTCCTATGCTTGTTACCATTTAGGGCATTGACACTTTGGATCTTGGTCGTTCCAATTAAAGTAATCCTCGACTTTGGTATCGAACGCTACTTCACCCTGCTCTATTTCTGTCGAGTGATGTTCTATCTGAACTCTGCCATTAATCCTATCCTCTACAATCTGATGTCCACGAAATTCAGGGAAGGTTTTCTCAGGGTCTGTGGTCTGGGCCCCAATAGGAAGAAAAAGAAAAAAACGTCGGACAAAACTGGTACTTATACTACTGGCTCGACCAATTGTAGTAGCAATCAGTCTGATTTCTGGAGGAGACACAGCAGTAATAAGAGCAACAGCGTTAAGGCACCCTGCAACAACACGACTGCGGAGAAACAGATTAAAGTGCCACTTCAGACAACGGTTGTTAGTGGAAGTATCGTTAGAAAGAAACAGGAGAGTTATGTTTGAAAGGATAAAGTGGAAATATGGCGAGGATAATTTCTAAGACTGTGATCTTTCGAACCATTCCATGATATCGTAGCATAGTCGGTGGAAGAGATATGGTAATGAAGTTGTAAATTAAAGCCTTAAGTGTTGGCATCTACTAATAGTATTGTGTTTAGGGCTGTATATAGGATGATTTCCTTGCTGGTTCATTGCATGCAGCAAATCGCACCGCGTATCACACTCGTCTTCATTTTCCATACTTGCCCTTCTTAATTTAAATGTACTATTTATCATTTTCAAACTGACACGGACTTGGCTATATCAATTCCACTGATTATACTACTTAACGTCGTTCGTATTCGTATGTGGATTGTATGTTGTACATATATACAGATTGTTTTCGAAATCGTAACTTCGATGACATTTATTTGAATTGCTTACAAATTGTTGAAAATGTCACTCTTGATGCCGCAGACAGATTTTTATTCGGCAAATCCTATACTATCCTTTTTTCCATGGTCCCCAAGATTATTGCCTCTTTTACGTCCTACATCTTACATCGCACATTCTATCTCATCCAGCCGCCCATAACCAACTAACACGAAACCGGACCATCGGACCGAGATGACAGAAGAAAACAAACTTCATTATGGTTCTGATTTCTACATTTTACATTTTGTACACATTCTCTCAGTTTTCTGTTACGTCTAAGTTGAACGAGTAGAATTATTCAACTTGCCACGATTTCGGGAACATTCTGTATTTTATAGAAACACTATTTATCAAAAACTAACCTAAAAGAAATTAAAAGACGCTGGAATCATTTATTTAATATTAAGTACCGACTGTCTAGTAATCTATTTCCATTATTTGTATCTTCAATAGCGTGAGAAAGAGACCTAAAAATGCTTATGTTATTCATTACCAAAAAAAAAAAAAAAAACATTAATCCGCATACGATTATGAACGATATATTAGGATCGAATTATCGTTGCATAGAAGTTTGGAATCTGTGATCACTAATTATATAACCGTGTACCGAGTAAGTATTAGAACAAAGATGAAACAGTCGAGTCTTCGAATTGAAGGAAAACTAAAGATAAGCTATACAATAGATAAAATTGATTAATCTTTAAGAATCAAAAGGGATCTTAAAAAGTAGCTTCTCTTTCATATTTACCAAGATTCGTGTGATTTGCCAAAATTGTTTGTTCGAATTTCTTTATCGAATTTTCATCTTTATGAATGTACAAAACGATAAATTAAGTTTCTACGGAAATTTTAAGTTCCTATGCGCTTATCGAACTACATACATATTCGATTTATATTTATAATTATGACAGATATTACAACAATTAGAGATATTTTTAAACTGTATAGATATAATTTTCCATGAAGTAAAAGTATTGAGGAGGTGACCAAACTAGTCTACAAGCTTTAAATAATTATTTATTTAATTACAGTCTCTGCGGAACATATACATCGATATTTTTGCCATCGCGCTAACTATTAAAACTTTATTGCTCATGACGTAGCAATAAATGGCAGATTGATTTAATTGTACATTAAATCATTCCAGTAGTCTTTAAAAATAATGTTCACTTTTATTTTTACAATAGGAATCAATTATCGTAAAAAATATTTAAATATCTAGGACACATAAACTAGAGCAGGTAAAATAAACTTCTTAATGCGATTTATATGCTATATGTATAGATTTCGTTCCTAATTGACTGCAAAGCGTTCGTTTTCAATAGTTTATAAATCATTATTGATTTTTATTTATGCGAACTATTCACAAAGAGACACTTTATTTTTATTATCCAAAATATATGTTTCTGTAAATATTTTGTAAAATAAAGTTCAAACAATATTCATAATATCGGATCAACTAGTCTTTTATATTAACACTTTGCATTTAACATTACAATGAAATACGTTTCATGTTATGTACTCTAATGTGATAACGTATAACTTAATAATGTAGTTCTCCCATTAAATAAGTTACTTAAATATGATGTTAAAAGGAAAACGCTAACGTAGCTAAGGCGAGATCATTCTATTAGTGAATTAAACTTCTCGTCGTATTTCACGAATATTATATCATGTGCTAAATTATCGGATCTAATAACCATTGAATAGACATAATAACCCTTTGACTCCATAAAACCGATCAACTCCTTTTTGCCTTCTTCAACGTGAGAGAATTCCACAGAAAGTGTCTGAAAATTTCGTAATTCAAGATTTATGCAAAGATAATGAAAAAATAATAAAAATAGTAACAAAATTTAAAATTATAATTTTTCTCTTAATTTTAAATTAATTTAAATTCACCTCGATATTTATTATATCGAAAGGAATCGTTTTTAATACTTGAAGCTCATGCCCCTCAATGTCAAGACTAAAATAATTTACTGTAGTCACATTAAGAGCAGCCATTAAATCTATAAATGGAAAACATTGAACTGAGATGTGGACACCATTGTGGGCAACATCAGGAGAATTTGGTAAATGGCTATCAGAAGCATTTGGCTCGTGAAGACGTCCAACATTATTGGCCATCAAGAAGGAATTCTGAAAATTGCACAACGGAAAATATATATACATATATGTATAAAAAATATGAAATATTGCAAAATATTATAAGGTAACTTATTATATAATTTTCTGCAACGAATTACGAACTTTCGTACCACGGAAGGAAATGGCTCGGTGGCAAGGCACGTAGGTGTTAGATAAGCCTTTCTGTTTTTTCTCAACATTTTACTGAAGTTCAAAGGATCCGCCTCTACCAGAAGACCATTCCAATCGAGGTATCGTTCCAATACCAATGTGTTACTCCGAGTCTCCCCGTCGTAAGCGCCACATTCTACGAAGAAGCCATTTTTCTGTAAACAAATTGCCAAATGTTTGCGTTGTCAGTTGCCACTTATTCAAACATCAAGAACTAAAATACATTTCTCTTAAACAGAATTGAGATTTCACTGAGAGTAATTTTTTTTTTTTTTTTTTTTTTTTTTTTTTTTTTTATATCAATTCCAATTTAAGAATACTTGATAACAGAAATTTCATGTTAAAGATATTTGAATTTTGAAATCATTGACAGTGTATTTCTTTCGCTTCGTTACGTAGGAGAAATATTTGACAGCAAAAATTTTATATTGAAAATATCTGAAAAATTCTTTAATTAAGACTATCGACGATAATTTCTTTTTTATCAATTTTATATTAAAAATATTTGATAGTTAAAATTGTATATTAGAAATATGTATTTAAAAAATATTTAAATTCAGACCATTAACAATGATTTCTTTTTACTGATTTTATATTAAAAGTATTATAATTACACAATATTTTAATATTACCTTATCTTTGAAAATTTTTCGAATATGTTCGGCTTGGCCCATCGATTGATCTTCGATTTCTGGATTTTCAAGGTTGTATGATTGATCAGGGTGGTATTCCCGAAATATCCAATGTTGACGAATATCGGTCATGTACCGCTGCCAATGTGCCGGGTCCGATGGTGACTGTATTTTGCCATTGTACCATTTAACAACTTAAAACAATATACATAATCAGATTAATCAGAATTATGTGCAGATTTTAATTTGTAATTGAACTTTGGAGAAAACATTCGATAAATGTGTATCAATTTGTCATATAAGTAAGAGTACGAGTGTTATGCATATTTAATATCCCGTTACTTGCAATGTCCTTAATATAGTGTCCTTAACATGCGGTATTGATAACGTAACTTTATAGCTAAATTGCTTGACATAAACATAGGCCGAACAAATTAATCCAAACGTTACTGGTTGTAAACGTGACTGAAATAGCTGAGACATCATTGGAAAAGAATATGCATATAAAACATCAGACCATAGAAATTATTACTGGTGAAACTACAGAAAGGCTACCTTATCTCCAATTTCGATGATTTTTGGATATGTTTTAAAAATCGATATTGTGAATAACTTTTCCTACACATATTAGCGGCGATCTTTCTTAGTTTCTGAGATATTTGCAAAAAACTGGCGGTATCACTGCAATGAATTCTACCTGTAGTTGTGCGTTTGTAGTAGCGTATGTGTACGATTTGGTTGCCGGCCACCTAATCTTCTGTTTATAAATGACGGTGGACTAACCTAAAGCATCGTGCACAACTGTATATATAGGGCTGTAAAAAATGTCTGTTATAAATTACACGAATATGATTAATGTATTGGATTTGAGTTTGAGTTTGAGTTTTCAAACCAGCAGCCGCAAGGTAGCCGGCAATACTTTGGTAAGATAATAACAGATTAATGACGAAAATTATATACGGATGAAGTTACTAGTTCGAAGTTATAACGGGCGTTACTTAAACTCGTCCGACCCTGCTTTATAAACAGAAAATGAGACAAATGGCGGTCAGCAACCAAACTAACGCATACACTGTTACGGATACACAACTGTAGATAGAAATCACTGTAGTAATACCGAGAGTTCTATGCAAATATCTCGAAAACTAAGCAAGGCTATATGTATATATTGGGTTGGTAACTAAGTGATTGCGGATTTTGTCATTACCACCTAATGATATATACAAGAAATGTTGATTTCTGTATCATATTTTTTTATCTATTTTTAAAGAATTTCATAAGATTACAATTAACGATACACTAAAAAGGATATGTAATATAAAATATCATTTCAAATTAAAAATTTGAAAAATAATAGTAACAGTAGTTGACATTACCGATCAAGCATTCCTGTCGAATATGTATTTATAAACAAGGACAATAAATAGTTGTAACATTTGCTAACCTCAATCTATATTTATTTTAATTCGATCATTCCATAACCAATTACATTTACAAACGTCCGCGAAACAGATGCCTCTTAACTTCCTAACAAGGTATGAGAAATATCTCGTTACATCAATGTAGCTATTTCAGTATATATAGGAAAATATTTCAAGTTTAAGAGGTTAATAACGGTAATTAATAGTTTTATAGATTAAGAAGATTTTATAGATTATAGTAGTATTAATAGTAATTAATAGATTTCGATTAATTATTTTTTTACTCTGTTTATACACCTCTAGGTCAACAATATATCATATAACACGACCATGGCTATCATGGTTATCAATTAACCATGGTTATCAATTGTTTTGATTGGTGATGATATAAATCACAGATTAATTAATGCAGATTCAATGCGAATGTAATTCGAAGGATTAAGATTAATATTTGTAACTTTAAACAACACTGTTATTATGTTACGCAAATTCTATACCCCTGTGTAAATATAAACAAAGTGTGTCTGTAAAAGATATACTTATTCTTAATACGAAACCATTACGAAATTAACCTAAATACGTGAAAAGATTTAGAAACAAAAGAACAAATTAAGCAATTTTGTATAACGTTTTATAATTATTGCTACATTATTAAATCTTTTAAAAATATAAGGTAAATAATTAATTTTCTGAACTCACCATTGGTAAAGTTATACCACCTATTAAGGACTGCAACATCAGTAGAAACAAATTATTATTAATAATATACTTGTTTAGAAATTGCACGTCAACAAGAATATTGTCACGTGTGTCGTCGTGAATTTCCAATATTTTCCACCGGTAAATCAGTCTATTATTTTATTAGTTTTTAAAAAACATTTCTTTCATATCAACAAAAATATTCCTAGTTCATTATTGTATTCTTATATTATAGTATCCTTTATATATTAATTTCATGTTTGTTATTATTCATTTCTCATTTTAATATTAATCTAGTCAATTTTATCAAATTCATTTACGACTTAAATTTTATTCTTCTACCATGACAATATCCAAGTAGATACACATCGAATAATAAATACGTACCATCTTGATTTATCTCCTCCAAATACGCATTATGTCCTACCTGATTCAAACGAAAATAGGACGCGAACATGAATTGCCGAATCAAAATAATCGAACCGATGCCTATTAATGCGATCACCGCGTACCATTTCCACCGGCTCCAAAATGGTCTTAAAATATAAATGTACGCATGCTGACTACGGGAATCTGCCCCGGACATTTTTTTTAACGGTCACAAGCTTGCAACAGGTTGCTACCGTACATGCGGTGACAAAGACAAGCTGGTGTAAGGTCGTAGTTCACGAAACTATAACGAGAGACTGAATCACTTCACAATAGTTCCTAGAACTCTTAATCTTATTTGCGTAAGTTGATCAGTAGATCGTTGATAAATTAATCGAAATATTACTTCAAATACTATTTAATTTTCAATTTTGTCATCTTATACTATTTTTTTAAATTAAATAAAAATCCAAAGTATCGTTAAAAGAAAAGATTGATTCTCATCATAGTTCACTGAATATCGATCGTTTGTTGTTTTAAATATTTCGTTGGAATATATAAATAGAGGTTATGATCTAAAAGACACCGAATACATAACGGATTCTTAAGACAATGTTCTTCACTGTCACTTATATTACACACACATACATACATGTACACAATTTTAGTATAAATGTAGTTAACTGCATAAAAGAACGCGAACGTATTGCGAATAACACTCCAGCTGAACTCTGAATGCCACGCACCTTAAATCGGGAGAACGCTGTATAAAGGAGTAATTTTACACGCGATTGGTCGTCGAAAATGTTTCGTCTGGTAGGTATACTAGAAGAACAGAAGCACACAACACACGCTTATACCTAAAGATATTAAATCTACATATGCATAGCTAGGTGCTTACGAAATAGTCATCGAGTTATATCTTTTGTATTCGGTTTATATTCTTCTTGTTAAATGATTCACTACTAACTGCTATCAAGAGAATACAGTGAATAGGAAATTCAATGACGTTCCGATAGCAAATATTGGTCATGTTGGATCATTGCCATAAAAGCAATATGTATATGTATGTATATACATATTTATACTCCAATAAAATAGATATGCGAAGTGTAAGCATGCAAATATATACCACACAAAGGTATTTGCATTGGATAAGGGCTTCATTTTAAGTATATTAGTATATTTAAATACAGAGGGAAGTGTTTCTGAAATTGTAAAAATGATAAAATATGAAGCATGTATATTCGATTTAATAGAAAACTGCATTAACGACAATTGGTTTTATAAATTCCTGTTTCATCTACAAAGTAAACTATAAATTAACTATAAATAATTCTCTACTTTCTTGACTGTTGGTAAAATCTAATGTTAAAATTTTAAATAATTACAGAAACTTATACATTAAATATAAAAACAATTTATCAATGCAATATGGCAAACCATAGTTGACTAATGAATATGTGATGTAAGATCAAAACAGAAATTTCGCGAGACAAATGTAATTGTTTAAATAAATAACCTTAAAAAATATACAATATTTTAAAAACTGAATACCACCTGTCTCTTCGAACGCTTGAAAACGACTGCTATAGACGTTTGCTGCAATTGCCTATTATATACATACTCTTCATTTGAGTTATATTTCACGCAAATTTAAAGTAGCCTCAATTTTATGATCGACTTCTTATAATAAACAAAATTTTTCAATCATAAAATTATTAGATGTAGTAGTACATATTTATGTATTCGATTAAGTAAGTATAATCCTACATAGCTCTAACAGCATGTTTAAGTAATTTACTGTTAGGTTATGGCACGTTATGTATACGCATGAATTGTAGCTTCTTTCAAATATATACTGATCGAACAAAAACAATTTATAGAACAAAGAATCTATTGATTAAGTGAAATGACTGAAGAAAGTCATTGCATGTATTTTGTGAAGAGAAAGAAACGTTATTGTCGTATGATAGTGAAGAAAGGAAAGAGTTATTGCGGCGAACATCAACCAATTTCATTAGAACTTAATTATTCTGATAAAGGATCTGAAAATAAACGAATCAAATGTCCGCTTGATCCGACACAGTGAGTTTATGTTTCTGTTATAATAAATATTTCATATTTCGTTATGTATATAAAATTTATAGATCATTTCCAGTACATGTTATGAGTCTAAGCTAACTAAACATTTGAAAGTATGCAATGCAAAACGCTTGATTGATGCACAACCATCATTTATCGTAAAAGGAATTAATGCTAATGAGACTTACGAAGCACCACAACACATACCACTCTCTGAATTAAATGACCTTATAATAAATACAGTTATAGATAAAGTAAAAACTGTTTACGGTTAGTAATATGTACATTTGTAAATTCAAAACTTGAAATTGAAAAGTGTATAATTTTTTAATCCTTTTATAGAAAAGTTACCCCAATTTCATGAAATAGTATTGGAACATCCAATACTTAAAGATGAAATAAATAATAATTCTTATGGAAAAACTATTAAGAAACATCTCTTACAAAATTCATCATTGTTATCACACTTGGAACGTGTAAATCTTATAAAAGACAATACATGCTTTATCGAATTTGGAGCAGGAAAGGGTAAACTAACTTATTGGTTGGGCCAAATATTGAAGCATAAAAAAGACTGTTGTATTTTATTAGTAGACCGTTCAAGTCACAAACATAAGAGTGATAATAAATTGAAGAATGAACAATCTTCTCTCTTAATAGAAAGAATACGTGCTGACATTGCTGACTTGAAACTGAATGATATAAGAGGAATTAAAAAATTTGAACGTAAAGTTGGTATTGCAAAACATTTGTGTGGAGCAGCTACAGGTATATGTATATTTTTATATATTTCTAATATTATATTCGTAATATTTATATTGAAATTACTAGAAAAAATTATTTCATAGATTTAACTCTAAGTTGCTTAGTTCAAGCAATGCAAAATGAACCTAAATGCAATGTCGCTGGTATAATCATTGCATGTTGTTGCCATCATAGATGTAAATATGCATCATATGTTGGGAAAGAGTACTTGGAACAGTGTGGATTTACAGCAAATGAATTTACAGTTTTGTGTAGCATTGCTAGCTGGGCAACTTGTGGCTCTGATCTAAACAAGGCAATTAATACTCCAGGAACTCAAAATGATTCAGGAGAGACAAGGTAACATATTCATGTTAAAATTCCAAATATCACCTTTTATAATTAAACATGAAAGATAAAAAAATATATTATTTAATATTTTTAAGAACAAACGTAAAAACTTTAACCTCAAGTGAAAAAGAAAAAATCGGCCGAAAAGTAAATTCATTATTGAATTGGGCTCGCTTGGAATATTTAAAAAAAGTTGGATTTCAAACTAATCTAATTTATTATACCACTGCCGATGTATCACTAGAAAATATGTGTATCGTGGCTACAAAAGATGAAATATAATAATGAATTAATATAAACAAGTAACATGAAACAAATGTTAACTTAAATGTTAACAAATTTAACTTTAATTTAAATAAACTTTTATTATAACAAAATGGAGTTTATCCTTTTCAACCAATCCGTCATTTAACCAAAACTGTTGAAGCATTTACAGATTAGGAATGCGGCTTTACGTTACGTTCTCGATACTAGGGAAAAGTGCGTTGCTCATTGGTGCTCGTGAAGCGCTGAACCGCTCTACTCACCGGAATGTGCGAAATTGTGAAGACTTTTATACTTTAGATTTATGATTTACTATAAAAAACCTTACACTTCGCGTCAAAACTTAGTTCGTCAAGAATGCAAGAAGACTAATTCTTGAGAATGGATAAAATTGATCTAATTCGAAAAATTGGTACTTGTTTGCGAAGTCGCGGTTTATGCTCCTGTCCTCGTTTCTTTGCTGCGGATCCCCTTCCCTGCTCATCCTGATTCAATATTGGGTGGGGTTTCTCCCCGTTCATCGAAATCTCATGTTTCGGGTCCATCCACTACTGAGTCGATGGAGATGAAAAACGCTTCGATGGCCCAACCAGAAAGCGAGGGGTACACACATGTGAAGGGAAATGGCTGTGAAAGAAATATGTACATAACTTGGGAAAGACAATAGAGCAGATTCTTTCAAGCACCGTACGTGACCACCTGTCTCACAATTGCTAATTCGAGACAGCTATCAAATGAACGTTACTTAATGAAGTGCTTCCTGTTTGACGACTTCTGACTTTCTCTCATTTTGGACAACGTAGTTTTTTCTATTCATGTAGACATAAAATCAATCGATTTAGAATTTTATTCCTAATTTATATACACAGAGTGACTTTAGCTAGCTAAAACTAAATTTACAAAGCAAATTCTTGCGATAGCGTAACACGACTATTTCATTTTATCGCTACATGTGAACACTGCATAAAGCACTCATTTCCCCCACCATATACAACGCCCCGCCCAAATACAACTTAGTGTAACAGATTCTAATGCACTGAGTGATGTGAGTAATTGTGATAACTACGTCGTTGCATTAATGTTAGTAAAATTACTTTACATATATTATTAATTAATAAAAGATTTAATTAATGATCGGTAGAAGAACGAAGAACGAAAGAACTATTTGAAGGTGCGTATTATGTAATATTGATGTTATTCTCATTTATTCAAATTGAGGTTCCCTAATTTCTTTTTTTACGAACAGGCTACATATTTTTTTGGGGGATAAATCAGTATTACTATAATTTTTGGCATAGTTATTATTTCAAATACAATATAATCAGTAATGGTAATGGTAAACAATATACACACACTTTAAAGTAACTCTAATTTCGTAATGTTGACCTTACGCCACGCCTTCATTACTTCAAATGAATGACGCGAGATTGCATATTCAAAAAAATGGAGTTTTTGTATTATAAAAATGTAAGACATTGTTCAGTTTTTGAAATATACATTTTTTAAATCTCTTGGAAGACATGTATTTACTTTGTTAATTGACTATTTATTATATATTTTTTAAATGTTGAATGATGTTATTATATGATTAAGAATATTTGTTTATCCTTTTCAATCAACTTCTTAATTATTGATTTTAGAAATTTTGGTGTAAGTTTAAGCATTGAAGGGAAAATTATCTTTGTTTTTTCAGAAGAATCTCAGTCTAAAATTTATAAAATGTCCATTTTAGACGAGCGAGAGGATTATCTGAAGAATCCATACTTCGTGAAGCACGAGTATGGTGATTTTACTCCATTTTATGTCACTGTCACTATCTGTTCCTTCATATTTGCATTCCTATGCATTTTGAACATTGGATTTTGTTGGTGCTCCCGTCATAGAAATTATTGGCAAAGTCCTCATACAGGTAACTTTTATAAGATATTTTATTCATCTTTCATTTACAAATGATCTTATAATTTCCTGCTTCTTTTTATGTAATTAGGAAATAGGTGGATTCAACCATTGTGGACTGTATTACCTCATAAAACACCACCTTTGGACTTAAGTGAGATAGAACCAGGACGTCTTGTGACACAAGATAAACAAGAAGTTTTACAATATCACAATCCAAAACCATATGGAACTGCACCACAAACACAAGAATATATGGAGATGCAAAAACGTGAGAGTGAAATCTAATTAGACATTAGTCTTAATATTATGTGTATACAAAAGTTTACAAGCTCTCAAAAGTATTAGTATTAAATTAAGAACATCACAATTGTTTTACGATCATATAAACTGATCTACTGTAATAGCCAAAGTTGGAAAGTAGCAAGTGTACAAAGGTAAAACACAAGGTACACAAGATAAAACTATACTTTTAAAAAATCATTTAAATAGAAAATATGGGGCTGCATATTTTTTGGCCAGCATCCACTTGTTTAACCCTTTTGGTTGTCTGTGTAATAATAATTTTATTAAGATACGGTTCGCGTATTTGTAAGCTACGGCACGCACCGTTGCCGTCCGATCGAGAATGGGAAGAAAAGGCGTATTCTCGAAAACTTTCAGTTTCTATGGCGTAAAATTAGATAGATATCACCATATGTTTTCACATCATGTTACGGATCTGTTTCGTATTAGAAAAGAATTTAGATTAAATTAGAATATATTTTAACATATAAGTATGTGTTTACTATATATTTCAGAGTAACATTTCAGATCTGAAAATTTTTTACAAGCATACCTTTAAAAAATTGCTTTGACAGCACACGCAGGCAACGTTAGTTTTCTACCTTAAGATAATGTAGTTATGTGCCTTAAAAATGTTATTCCGTGTGTCTTTTATATGTTATCTTTTTATACATAGAGTAAGGAATTTTAAGAAATCTCCGTCCATTTAAATTCTTTCTCTTTAATGACGATTTGTGTCATGAAAATTCGTAAAATATTTTTTTCTTCACTAAGATAACTTCAAAACGTATAAACATTCATTTAAGGAATGGTACGTATAAAAAGTAAGCAATAATTTTTAAATTCTGTGTTGAATTTAAATATATTTCATGACACAACATGAAAGAAAAGAAACAAAGTATTTGCGAAAGAAGATTATATAAATATTATATATTGAAGAAATTAAGATCTGTATCCGTCCAATTTTTTTAACGTTTTTTATGCAATGGCAATTGTATCATTATCTTTGAACTTTTGTATTTTTTATATGGTTTTCATATAAATAAAGAATGCTTGTCTTTACATAAAACATGCATGCATTATATGTGTTTCATTTATTAAAAATTCAAATGAATTTGCTTTGACTGAAAATCAAGAGATTCATCAACAGTTTTGTATATAATATTTAGTTTTTATTGACAACATTGGATTTTTATTACATGTGTAACGGTTACACAATTATTTAATAAGTAAGTAGATACATTATACAATTTTTGCGTTCAGTTATAACGTCAGCTTGTAAATAAATTACTGACGACGATTTCCCACGAGCTACGAGATATTTGATTTAAGAAATATGAATTTGATTCGATTGCCTAGGGCCTAGGCAGCTAAAACCTGAACTTCCTATTGAAGACATCTTTCTTTCGAACATGCCCTCCTTAATCGACTAATATTTCCCGCTTTGTTTTGATCTGATTTAAACTCGCCCGCGACTACTATATAGAAAGATACCGAGAACAGAATTTCTTCTCCGGTTTTATTATTCGGTTTCAAATTCGCTAAACATGTTTAATCTATTAACGTGAATACTATGAATGATTTAAAAAACTTCGAATGACATAACCAAACAATTCAATAGCACAAAATTGGAACTAAGACTTTTGATTATGTTGCAAGTACAATGATGGATCGAAATTTGAAAAAGCAATTAACGCTTCCTCTTGCCATGATACTTCACTCGCGTTTTAAGAACAATTTTAATCTCTAATCGTTAGCGTACCTTCTATCGTTATTATGCTATGTTACAATGCGTTTAAAACACGAAGAACTCCCATCGAGTTCCACACAAATAGAGGTCAAGCATGTTATTATTTAATTACGTTTCAGTAGACGTTTAATGGTAGTTAATTAGAAGAAACCATAGAACGTAATGCTATCTTACTCTATCGATAGATTCGTTTTTTTATCTTTTCTATTTTTTTTATGCATAATGATGATATGATGTACATATGTAGTCTAATCTACGATCATTGATACCGATCAATACGATCGATCCGTATAGTGCGCGTGTTCGCCGAGTTGTTCTTTTTTCTTTTCTTTTTATACAGATACGCCGTATATATCCAGCATCATTACCCGAATCAGCTGACTTGACTTTGTCGAATTTTTCTCCTGTTTTGTATACATCTAGACTTAAAAACAAATACAATCTTGTATTCGGGAGGGGGAAAGGTTTGATTTCTATAGTTTCAATGGAACACCTCGTAGAGACGAGTTCTAATTAATTTAATTAGCCCCCGGATCTACGAGATGCCTGAGACTTTGCATTATGTTAATTTGATTTTCATGCTCATTTGGCTTTCGTTATTATTAAGTTTTTCCATTCAGAGATAATACGAGACACATATAACGACTGTATATATCGACGTTTCATTTTATGCAAGGTTCACGTCTTGTCGAGAAGAATCATTAGTACATATCGGAGAATGGTAATAATTATTAAATCGTGCTTATTACGTAAGTCGCTGATTCCCAAACTTAAGGACGCGGCAGTTTTTAAATAACACTTTCCAATTCGTTTCATTTCAACAATTACGAGAAACACTGATTTATTTTTAATTATAATTCATTTCCTTACAAAAGAGTAGTTTCTTTTCTTTTATCATTAAATTTATGAATTGCGTTGGAACCTCGATTATGTCATAATAAAAATAAAAACGTCCGAGAAGTTTGGAAACCTTTGGATGTATAAGACATAGTTAACATCGAACACTGTATATTATCTATGCGATAGTTGAGAAGATATAATCTTTGTCCACAAACATTGTACCTGGTTTTAAGTATAAATATTGTCAATGAAAAAATAAACCGAACAGAGAGTCAGCTTAAAACACATTACGCGTAAGAATGTGTGCGGGAAAGACTTTTGAATATTTGCGTCAATAGCGAGATCGTTTATTCTTTAGAGGAAGACAAAGTTAATGGGCATTTTAAAAACATAGAGTTTATTATTTTGTTCCTTCAATCCTTCGATGCTTTAATCTTTCGACGCATACTAAAAAAGAAAGATAAACTACTTCTAACTGGGGATTTCTAGCACGCTATGATCGATAATCATATAACGCTGAAAAATCGAATGGGTTCGTAACGAGATGTATATTCTAGTAAGAATATATTTCGCGAAGAATCTCAACGGCAGTAGTTTCGTGTTGATTCTTGAAACTAGAGGTTTACCATAGCGTATTGCTATACAATTACTATATCTTGGAAAGTTTCATCGTCGGTACAGTAGCATAGTCTAATAATTGTAATAACAAATATAAAAAAGAAAGATGACTTTCTTAAAAGAAGTAACAATCAACTATTTTATCACTTATATTTACGGCTATTATAATTGAATTACTTATTATATTTAAAGACTCGAAAATTTGAAAATTGGAAAACAAGTAAAAGAATTAAAAAAGAATATTATTATAATAAGGAATAATAAGGAATGTTAATGACTTTATTATGCTACTGTATCGAGGACAAGATCCGTAATATTCACATGTAAATTGGTACACAGCAATTACAGAGTCGGCAGAACTGCTAAGAAGAACAATATTGAATTCAATCATGTGGTTTACTGCATATTCGCATAGTGATTAATAACATTTGGCTACATATAATGGAAGTAATTCTGAAAACAGCCGACATATACGATCGATAATTATTACCGACGATCGAGCTTGTACCGACAGCAACGTTCGAAAACGTTCGAAAGTCAGATTTACGGATCGTATTTAAGAAATTTCTTTTTTTCAATTACAATCACTGCCAGTACTATAAAATACAGAACGTTTCCGTTTCTTCGTCCATTTCATTTTATACGCTCACGCTAAATAGTATCTGTTTGAAAATTAGAGTTTCACATGGAAAAGACAAGATTGTGTTTTCGTTGCCTGTTGTCGAAACAGATCGCCGCGCACCATTTTGTATGATCGACGATTTTCTCTGTTTACTGCTTACCCGACTTCTTGCTTGCTCGATCTCCTAAAACAATTACAATTTCGTTAAAATTATAAATCATAATTTCCAAATATTTATAGATATTAAAAAATGCTGGAAAAATTGTTTGAGTTGTGATATTTTTGAAATATGTACATGTGTGGTTTATTTGTTATTATCGATTGCCGATAATAAATTCGTAACTTACAAAACTGAATGAGTTTAGTTATTACGGGTCACGATTTAGAACAATGAGATATTGATTAACTGCGTTAATCACGTTAATGTACTTATCTGATACATTATTCGTACGAATGTTTTATGATGTAGTAAAAAGAATACATTCATAAAAGAAAATTCATCGAGAAAAAGGATCATTACGATGAACAAAATGTTCCTCTTGGACGTATGTCCTCCCTATTCAAACGTTTAGACGGAACATTTATTGCTGCTATTGTCTGATCGCGACCGCATGAAAAAGCTTCAATAAGCTATCTTGAACTCTGTCAATGCCATCGTCAAGCATGCTCGACGAAGCGAGGTATCGTGAATCGTGACACCAGTGTCGATCTTGAGAGTACAACTACGCACCATGACAGAACTCTGAACTACCGACAATAGGGTTGCTGCGTCTTTTAATAAAATTTCAAGGAACATCTTTTTCGCTCCGTTGCATTATATCAATGACAAACTATCTTTTCTTGGTGTCATTGTTGGTTGTGTTCGAGAGTATAGTACGTCTAGTGTATACTCAAATTATTTTGCAGTTATTTTAACGTTACAGATATAATCGATATCCATTAAACAACGAAGATAAGAAATGGGGTGAAATATCTATTACGATTACTAAAATCAATGTAGATTTCAATAGATCTGTAGAAATATATCTTCGGAATAGATATTTAGTTATTTTAGAATTGTACATTACTAATTTCTTTAAAAATTACCTATTTTTTGCATTGTTTCTTTATGGACAATTATCATATTAAATGATTATAGTTAATAAATTTTTCAGGATCATATTTAATTAGAATAATTATATCTGAGGAAGAATGGTAAGAAAAATACCTTTAGGAGATTTTTTAGTGTTGGTCTCCGGTTTACACCTTTTGGTCAGCCGGCGCGTCTTTTCGCAGGAGGCGTCACTGTTTGCCTTCAAATTGTCCACTCTCGTCATCAGCTGATTCACGCATCCGCTCCACGTGCCCTTCTCGTACCGGCAAGCTATATTCCCCGCCGCACAGAGATAATCACAACGCCATAAACTCCATTATTCACTCACGATACAAGTTAAGGCGACAACGGTGCACATCTCATGTTACAACACGACACACGACCATAGCTTCTCTTTTTTGTTTTTTTACCGATATTTTATCCAGTTTTATGAAAAATTATTTCTATTGAAATACTACTAAATTCGCTATTCGTTCTTGTTTTAGAAACTTCTAAGAGATGGCAACACTTTATTTATTGTACGCATTGAAAGCATCGATCTAGGAATATGACATTCGTGGCAATTTATTTTAATTTAGTTTCCCAAAGTGGCGTCCTTTAAGCAAATGGTTGTCGCACGAAATCGAAATATCTGTGCGGCTATTGCGGTGGATTAGATTCTAAATGTCACATTTAACTCGATTGAAAAGACGCGGGGGAACGGAGCGGCGTCCATTAAATTAAAAAGTTCCACGTCGGTTTATGTACGTTGAACGTGACCAGTCTACGTTTGATAGCGCTGCTTTAACGAGCTTTTAACCACAATGTACTTTTCTTTCGATTCTTTTCATTTCATTCATTCTGATATACAGTTGGTTGCAAAAATATTCGAGTTGCATGTAAAGTAGGAACCTTCTACATATATATATATATATACCTTTTAAATATACTATATCATACGAAATATTTATATTATACTCTTTATGTTTATACTATAAAAAATATAATATAATATAATATAATATAATATAATATAATATAATATAATATAATATAATATAATATAATATAATATAATATAATATAATATAATATAATATAATATAATATAATATAATATAATATAATATAATATAATATAATATAATATAATATAATATAATATAAATATATATAATATAATATAATATAAAAAAATATAGGTATATATATATATCTTTTAAATATACTATATCATACGAAATATTTATATTATACTCTTTATTTTTATACTATAAAAAATATAATATGATATAATATAAATATAATATAAATATATATAATATAATATAATATAAAAAAATATAGGTATATATATATATCTTTTAAATATACTATATCATACGAAATATTTATATTATACTCTTTATTTTTATACTATAAAAAATATAATATAATATAATATAATATAATATAAAAAAATATAGGTATATATATACATCTTTTAAATATACTATATCATACGAAATATTTATATTATATTCTTTATTTTTAAACTATACGAAATATTAACGAACCTAAATATATATTCATTAGAACCATTTTTAACATTAATTGTTTACTAAATATATGTTTGCAATAAATATCTCGTAACTTGCATATAAATGTTCAGACTGGTTACAAATTTAACTAACATAATTATGACAGTGATTACACACAGAAACATGGCCATTTTAGCATGCCTTTATCACAGGGATTGTGCACCGTTGCCCGAAATTATCGATAAACTAGAAGCGTCCTTCTTCGTTCCGTTCAATTAATTAAGACGTTCCTGGGATTCTCGCTAATTAGTCAGGTCCATTAACTCTCGTTCTATGTAAAGAACTATTCAACCTCGTCCGTGTCTCCAAATTAAAGTGTGTATTAATTAGCGATAGACACGTCGTGCATTGTTTATTATCAGCGAAATACAAACATAGTCACGATTAAATACCCTTATCAGATTCATCAAATAGTCTTTTTCTGGAATTTTATGAATTATATATGAGAGAATTCGGAACGGGATAGTGCATGTTAATGTTCTTTGATGAGAAAGTAACAAAGAACTGATTCTGATTATAGAGTTTTCTCATCTTTATTAGTCATTCCATCTGCTTGGATTTCTTTTGTTCTTTGATAAAAGAATTTGCGAAAATCCTTTTGATGAATAAAATAAGTACTATCAAATAGGACGCTGTTCAGTGTTGTTACTTTGTCCAATATCACATTTTATTATAATTTTGCGTTTTTTAAGAACATCTTAATTAATGAACAATATTTTTCCAATTTTTGCTACTAATCAGTAAATACTAATATGTAATTTACTAATATGTCAATATTTATGTATTTATGGGAGATTTAAAAGTACAAAAGTACATAGAATGCATATAGTATTAAAAAAATCCGCAGTCTACTAATCACATAAACTTCAAAAAACTAAATCAAGAATGAACTAAAAAGTGAGGGTTGCCAAAAGTGGAAATGAATAATGAATAAAAGTAGCATACCTTTTTTACACTTTTTTTGGATGGTCTTGGTCTGCTCGCAGGACTTGTCTCCCTTTTTAAGGTTCAGTGTGCGGGACCGTGTGTTGGTTTTCGAGTCGCATTCCGACCATTGACCCTTCACGTATCTGCACGACGAAGTGCTACCGGATGCTGCGTCAACAGATGCAAAACGTCAATAGAGATAATTGGAGGCACGACCGATCAAGTGGACAGAGAAATTTCCGAATAAACAGGGCGGCACTTAATTACCGCATAAGAGTTTAGCCCTTTCCTCAATGCTCATTCAATATATTGTCCCAGGCAGATTAACACTTTCACAATTCTAGCTGTTTCTCTATGAAATACTTCTAACTATTTTCGGTTTCAATTTCTACTTTTCAAGGAAATGCTTCAGGCTTCAAGATGTGTAAACATCGTTTCATTTTTTCTTTATAATCTATAACATTTCAAAAATCTTGAAATAGTTATATTAATCGTTAATATACAATAAGTTTTATACAATCATCTTAAGCTTCAGATATAACAAAATTATAACAAAATTAACTATAATCCAGAAAGAAAATAAAAAGGAAACTTAAGTATAACCAAAAATAGAAGAAACGATATTTAACATTTTTTCTCCTCATTATTAGACAAAAATAGACGCTACTATAAAACTACAATCTTCATACTATTTTTTCTAACGTCGAATCTCTGATACAACTTGCTGCACCCCTAGAACAAGCAAGAACTCGGTAGAGTAAAATTACCGAGTTGGAGACGAGGATGGAAAACGTGCAAGTAGAAACTTGCAGCAACTAAAAGCCATAGCGCGCGCTTCGTAGCTCAACCTGTAATTCAATGTGATCCTCGAAGTTGGGATTTCAGCGTTGCCCTTCTTTCGGCGACTTGTTCCGCTCTGAAAAGGAACTCGAAGAAAAGCCCTCGCTTCCCTCTCTCACGCCCGCGCCTGTGACCTTTCGGAAGCACGATCCTGGACCGAATAAATTTCTAAGACCAAATGATCTTAGTCGACAATGAAACGGTGCGCGCCACTGGATGATATTTCAATTGTATTCCCTGTCCTGGCCGCAGGAAAGGAAGCCCGAAAGATGAGAGAAAGAGCCGCATAGAGACAAAAGAGGCTTTTCATTCCGCAAGCTAGGGTTCGCGATACCACCGCTCAATCCGCACCGAGGATCGTCTTTTCTTGATACGCTATACGCTCGATCGACCTCGCCAATGTGTCGCGTTATCTTCAGTTTCTTTCCTGCTTTGTTTACTACTGTCGGTTGAGGATTGATTGTCTCTTTTTGTTGGTTCGTAGAGATGTCGAGGATAAGAACTCGTGGAGAAAGTTTACAGATCACCTGAATGATAAGAGTTTGGAGGTTATGTTGGTGGAAGAAAGTATTTACTTGAGGAATTAAAAGCATAGAGTATAATATAGACATTTGGTAGCTGAGATTACGTCACGGAATTTAAAACGGTAAGAGTACTTGAATATATATACTAAAAATTGTTGAGTATGTGTGTGAATACTGGAGCAAGTGTAAAAAGTATATGGATTCTTAAATATTGAAGATCAGAAATCATCTGAAATATTATATTTAAAGTAGACATCAAAAGTATTTGAAACGGCTAAAATATTCAACGTTCCTGAATATCTTAACCTAAAACATATATACATACCTAATACTTAAGATACCCTAAGTACTTGAGTGATTATTTGGATACCTAAGATTTGGACAATAATGTTATCACAGCTTTCAATCTTGACGTAAGTTACTGTGTATAATGCAATCTTCTATTTTATACTTATACAACCGTCTAAATATTTAAAGTTCGGTAAAGACGATGTAATTCTAACAAACATGGCCGACACCATCTAACCTAAAACGTTTATTTGGTAACGAACTCTGAGCTTTTCTGAAGATAAAACACCTGCGAGCAGGTTTCAAAGAGTAACTACGTGCATACACAGTGGACGTGACTTCTTTCCATGTGGAAGCGAAATTTAAAGGGGATCCGGTTACCGACGCCATGATACTACACCACCGACCTTTCTGCGAACAAACAGCCTGACTCGAACACCTTGTAAACACTTAACAGATATTAAGTTTCTTCATCTCTTGACGAAAGTAACACGGACCTTACGCGGAACTTGCAAGATTTCAATTCTACCCGTTGATCTTCTAAAACTCAATCTTACAAAGGAACTTTTAATGAAGACTTTTCGAAGAATGTAAATAAATCTTGGCCAGAAAACCAAGTTGTATTCGAAGGATCAAAGCCGAAAAACGCTTGAAGGTTTCTGAATTTGTTCCCCCTCCATATTTTTTTTTTTTTTTTATAAAATATGACTTTTGAAGAGGGGACACTGATTTCACGACGTGACGATCATTATTTCAAAAGCTATGCGTATATAAAGTTCATGCATGTCTTGGATTGGTATCGGTTTGGGCTAAATTTGATTTAATTAATATTACTCAATTTAATTTACTTATTTAATTCATTTAAACGTTATTGGTTCGGGTTAGGATATATTAAACTAATATATACTATTAAATTTTCTTCTTTCCAATCCGGAGTTCAATCGAAATCAGAAATAAAGAAATTGGAGGAGCCTCGATTCTCTCTCTTCTCATTTTTAATTTATTATATCAAAAAGATGTATCTCTGGAATCAATTTCACCTTATTTCAACGTGACGTGTATATAGATTCTTAATTAAACTTAATATATACCTCGTTCTTTGGTGCCACGAACAGTTCGTAGAAGAACCTCCTTGTCATCTTCCTCCCATAGATCAGATTCCGCTCTGGTGGTGACGATGATCATCAAGAGGGCGACACCGACCAGCGCCAAACTCCACCACAGCTTCATTCTGCGCACAAAAAAGGAAAGAAATGTGAGAAAATAAGATAAGCTGAACGCCTCGTTAATCTTCTGCCTTTAATCAGCGCTCTTTTAATTATTATATATGACAGAGCATCGAGGAACGAGGTCGGATAGGCTTGAACGAAAAGAAAAAAAGCCACGTCTACTGGAAGTGGATGATGGGATCGAAGTGGAAGAGACATCGTGTTTTCTTATAGAAACTTCAACATATCGCCATGTTGAAATATATGTATAGAGTTTTTAAAAAATGGTCAACAGGAATATTCCTATCTATATATATATACGTTATACATATCAAAGGCAAGAAAAAGCTTCATACAAACATGAGTTTATAAGTAAATTTATTGTTCAAAATAATTATATCAACTTCTTTTTTTTTTTTTTTCTAAAATTTGTATCCAACACTCTTGAAACACTCTTTAAATTCAAAAGTAGCAAACATTTGCAGGAAAAGTATTTCCAATCGAATATTTCGAGGATAATCAGCCAACAATTTTTGCAGTTAACATAAAATTCGAAGAAACCATGATTTCGGAGATGTTTTTATTTTTCTGTCAGTTTCGTGGAAACAGATTCGGACGTTCGTTGAAAAATCGCGCTCAAATCAATTTTCACTGTGCCAACACGAATTTGACGGGCGACATTCTTTCTTTTTTTCCTTTTTTTTTTTTTTTTTTTCGTTTTCTCACGGACCTTTACCAACACACAATTCAAATGTTATTTTTTCGCCCGTGTATGGCACGTTCAAAATTTACGGGTCAATTCGTTTGCGCCACTGCCGCGAGATTGGAACCCCGTATGGGAAGAACTAATGTTTTTACTATCACAAATTTCTCGCAGACATCAAACCACGAGTCGTAGTTTTTCTTTTGTACGCGAATCAGATCGAATCGATTTGTTAAAACAATATTGTAATGGCATACACTTTTATAAGTTTTATACGTGTTTACTATCTTTTTACATAGATATTTTCGGAGTAAATGAATTCCAATAATCTTGCATAAAACTTAATATTTTGTACATTGTAAGTTGTGTTATAAGTTATACGTAACAAACAGAATATTTATATTTTCCCCAAATAGAAGAAAACATAAAACGTTAAGAGTTCTTTGCTTATTTAAATAAGATATTACGCAACAATTTAGATAATACTGTAACAACTACTTATATGTATAACATAAATTACATATTTTAATAATAATGACACAAGTTAATGCACGAGCATAATTATAATTGGCCAATAACGTGTGAACAATACTTTAACGAATAACAATGTTTTATTTGGCAGGTACTTTCGTTGTTATTGACAAGATAATTGCCCGTTTTATTTCAAGCGATAAGTTACGTCTAAAAACATCGGTTAAACAAGGCCGTAGTTTGCATATCGTCGAAAAGTTTCGCCCATTTGTCCCTCGTAAATTTTGTAATCGCTCGACAACATGGGAAAATACTAATTGCCAAAGCTGCAAGCCTCAATGGCTTCTCCTCGTAATTATTGAAATCAACGGGGCGCCGTTGTACCGGAAGAACCGGACTAAATGAACCGGTTAAATAAACGTCGAATGTTTTCTGTCTTAATATTCGATTAAATACGGAGGAGGGCGATGGCTTTACACGTAAGCAAATGCCAATTTATCGCGCAGAATAATTACATGCTTGACTGTATACATGAACAGGGCGAGATACGCGGACTTAATCGTTTGGTTTACTTTGTATTTTTTAATTCGTGAGAGCTTTCGTCAAGAAGGTATCAAGACCACTAAATACTTTTTCAAGATTTAATTGTTAGGATGAAATGGAGATGTTATTCCTCTAATGACGACTTAAGAAGATACAGCAATAAAAAAGTTTAATCTGAGCTTACAAGTTACAATTATATTTTGTAAACAAAATAACAACGAAGATTACTAAGATAAAAAAGACACTATTCGATTAGTAAAGATAGAAGGTTCTTTGCTACTTTCATTTTCTAGTTACTTTATTATCAGCCTGTAATCTCATTTGCATATGTGCTTTATAATATGAAATATCAGATGAAGTATTTGTTAGACACTTTCGGTAAATGTAACCGATTAAAGCATGCTATTCTATCTCAAAAAAAGCAGGTAAGTGAGCTTGAAACCTGATTGATATTTTCATACACAAAAAACAAATTAAATCAAATAATTGCTTTTCTCGTTTTATTTTTATTTTGATTAAAATCTCTAGGTTTATATCTTTAATATTCACAAAACTATTTTGGTCCTCGTGTTTTACGTATCTCGCTCTGTATGTAAACCGATGTTTGACACAGATGCATGGACGAGTTAAATCGTCAGGTTAATTAATAGGGAAGTGCGGGGGCGAGAAAATTATACCAAAAGCAATTCGTCACCCTTCCACAGGAGGAAACGTTCGTTTGTCTCTTACATTTGCACCGCAATTACTGAAATCTTGTCCATTTGTGTCAACGATTTCGACAATCAATGCCAATGAAACAATGATATGTTTATCTCATTACGAAGCTACTTTGCGGTGCAATCAATCGAAATTGTTCGGACAATAAACGTCGAATACATAACCGGCTTACACGCACTGACGGCCTTGCCTTTATTTTACCGGGGGAAAGTTAATTTTGAACGTAACAGTTCACCGGTATCGTCGATAAAATATTCATGGTATCGCGTTTTAAAAAGCGATAAAACTGGGACACTATGTATTCCTATATAATTTTCCCTTTTCATCGTGCGTATCGGCAACGGACGTTTTACGAGAGTTGAAAACACCTAATTTTTCGACCAGTACATTTAGAAGTAACAAATTGATTACTCTTTGCCGCGCCTTCGCTCTGTGACATAGCTCAAATATATTTATCAGTTTCTCAAAAAGCGGAAACAATTGTCTTTGAATATTTTTCTATTTCAATTTATTACTAATAAGAACAATACTTGTAAAATAGAATAGGACGTCGTTTCTGCAATTTTTAGCTTGTAACCCAAAAGAAACTTGCTCGTCAAATGATAACCCGAGGATAACATATTTTATGATAAGTTTTATGAATTACGCGCGATAAGTTTGTAGCAAGGGTGCATTACAGATAAAATATAGATAAAGAAGATAAATAAAGGTAACCTAGGAAAGAAGATAGAGCGATTCTCTAAAATGGACCATTTTTATCCTCGACTGACTAGTTTATTTAATTGTAATTTTTACTCAATTAGTTCTTAATTACCATGTAAGAGGACCTATCCTCGCTCTGTGACATAGCTCAAATATATTTATCAATTTCTCAAAAAGTGGAAACAATTGTCTTTGAATATTTTTCTATTTCAATTTATTACTAATAAGAGTAATACTTGTAAAATAGAATAGGACGTCGTTTCTGCAATTTTTAGCTTGTAACCCAAAAGAAACTTGCTCGTCAAATGATAACCCGAGGAGAACATATTTTATGATAAGTTTTATGAATTACGCGCGATAAGTTTGTAGCAAGGGTGCATTACAGATAAAATATAGATAAAGAAGATAAATAAAGGTAACTTAGGAAAGAAGATAGAGCGATTCTCTAAAATGGACCATTTTTATCCTCGACTGACTAGTTTATTTAATTGTAATTTTTACTCAATTAGTTCTTAATTACCATGTAAGAGGACCTACCCTCGCTCTGTGACATAGCTCAAATATATTTATCAGTTTCTCAAAAAGTGGAAACAATTGTCTCTGAATATTTTTCTATTTCAATTTATTGCTAATAAGAGTAATACTTGTAAAATAGAATAGGACGTCGTTTCTGCAATTTTTAGCTTGTAACCCAAAAGAAACTTGCTCGTCAAATGATAACCCGAGGATAACATATTTTATGATAAGTTTTATGAATTACGCGCGATAAGTTTGTAGCAAGGGTGCATTACAGATAAAATATAGATAAAGAAGATAAATAAAGGTAACCTAGGAAAGAAGATAGAGCGATTCTCTAAGATGGACCATTTTTATCCTCGACTGACTAGTTTATTTAATTGTAATTTTTACTCAATTAGTTTTTAATTACCATGTAAGAGGACCTACCCTCGCTCTGTGACATAGCTCAAATATATTTATCAGTTTCTCAAAAAGCGGAAACAATTGTCTCTGAATATTTTTCTATTTCAATTTATTGCTAATAAGAGTAATACTTGTAAAATAGAATAGGACGTCGTTTCTGCAATTTTTAGCTTGTAACCCAAAAGTAACTTGCTCGTCAAATGATAACCCGAGGATAACATATTTTATGATAAGTTTTATGAATTACGCGCGATAAGTTTGTAGCAAGGGTGCATTACAGATAAAATATAGATAAAGAAGATAAATAAAGGTAACCTAGGAAAGAAGATAGAGCGATTCTCTAAAATGGACCATTTTTATCCTCGACTGACTAGTTTATTTAATTGTAATTTTTACTCAATTAGTTTTTAATTACCATGTAAGAGGACCTATCCTCGCTTGAATAACTATAAATTGAATAATTTAACCCAAGGATCTATGGGTCATCCGTAACCTAAAAGTACCAATTAAATGAATTAATATCTTTTATTGTACTTATATCAGTACGTATGTATACCATAAACATGTACGGAAAAAAACGAAATTGATAAACAATGGGAAACTTAGAAAGAAAAATGTATATTCTTCGGTATTCCATAAAAAAGTAATTGTGAATACAGAAAAGCTCGAGTCGTGACGATCGAATGTCTCCCGGTAATGAATGCCACGTCTTAATTAATTTTCTAAAAGAAACAAAGACCAGAAGATCGAACGATATCGATTCAGTTATTCGCTAACTGTTGCTAAAACTGGAGATTGAGAGAGCAAAGTAGGATAGGACACAGGTTAGGCTGAGAAGAGGAAAGAAGACGGGAGGAGCCAGAGAAGGAGAAATACTATGCAAATTTTGATCGCTACACGTTGTACAATTAACGTTGGATCGTTTTCACTAATGAGCTCCACTAGAAAGCATTGCATGAAAAATAGTAATTGTTACTCGGTGACTAATTTTCGCGGAATGAGCGACTACATATAATTAGTTAATTAGTTAAACAGAGAGCGCTAATATTGCTATGGAAATTGCGATGGTTTTACTGAGGATATTCGTCGCACGCATTTCTCGTTCAAAGTAAATTAATACTCCGTGGTACCCGCATAAAACTACCGTTTCTGGTGATCATTGTCTTGAACAAACTCTATTTCCATGGAACAAGGATGGATTATATTTCCATTTCAGAAGCTCGATTTTATCTTTCATCCTTATATACATAGTTGCTTTTTCCTCTATCTAATATATTAGGTATGTACATACTCTCGATAGGAGTATTGGATGTAGTGAGGTTGTAAATTAAAGCATTATCAAGGCAGATCGATTGATCTTTTTAGGGTCGTATACGTCTCGTACGCATATAGATACCTTCATCAATTTAAAGAGATCTTAAAGTGGGAACACCTTTAATTTTGTTTATGATGGTAGTCTATAAAATATTCTTGTTTACTTCATTCTAAAATATTATATAACGTATAGAGTAAAATATGTATATTTTCGAGCCTGATTAATTCTACATATCTTTTCCACCAAGTGTACACGTTTGATATTCTTCGTATAAATTTCTTTGTTCTTATCGATTATACTATATTCAATATAATAATTCTTGAACAGCTTTCTATCTTTTTCTTCACACAAAATTAAAAAAAGTGATTCAAATATTGATTATTTATAGTATTTGTGAAACGTATGTCGTTTTCTAACAACGAAATCGAAGATTATGATGGTACGACAATTTCATAATACAATGATAAAGTGATTAAAATACGACGCCACGCATTTCTTTCCAACGAAATCGAGGAATTTACTCGATGGCAACCGAAGCTCGATAGAAAGCGCGACGGATGTTCGTCAATCTCTTATGACATTGAAAGCGGGCACGAGTGTTCTGATAGCCTGTCGGGGGACAAGTTAGTTCATGTAACCAGGTCGTTCGTATAATAGGAATCTACCTATATCTTGCCTAACCAACCATCATTTTTCGCTCGGTTAATAGAAGTTCATGTTCATATCAGAGAACTCGATGAAACATTTGCTCTTAAATCCATAATAATGTTGCAAACTTGTATCGACTGCGAGGCATGAGAATCGTATAGCGCGTGCTGCTACACTTTACATCTTATTGTTAGACGTTCGTATAGGTGGATTCACGTTCGGCGGCAGTTAATACAGGTACTAATCTGGCTCAGCTAAAGTTCAGTTGATCAGGCACTACTGGCATTTTGTTCGTACAGATGGGTTTAATTATTATCGAAACGTGGGAAACGTCGCAGACCGAAAGAAAAAAAGAGGTCATAGAATGACGGGGAAGGGAGCAATGATTTTTTAATGTCGGGAGAACTCGCGGCCCGACGTATTATAACCTCGTTCCGACGAGAGGGATGTTAATTAATCTTAAGAAGCAACTGTCTTCGTTAACGAGGCGTTACAAACGAGAAACTAGCTTCCAACTTTTTAAATTTATAATTAAGCTGGTTCCTTCACCTCGTTTTTCACTCTTCGTTTGGAAAGCATATATCCGTAGTTTTTACTTGAATTTAAACAAACACTGCGCCAGATAGTTCTATCTTTTTTTTTTCAAATTCTATTAATAGTTTTTCATTGTATACTTTTTGTAGGATAATAATTGTGTCAGCGTATGACAAAGCAGCAATGCCTCATTAAAATTAATGCTACGGAACTCTGTCAGGTGCGTACGATTTATGAAGCATAAATTTCGTACGAACTTCGTTTTTCAACTACTAATTTTACGGCACTAAGGTACAATAAAATTTCCGTTTTTAGTAATATTACTCGCGGAAAATGATATTGCACGATATAATATTCGCGGCGCTATATATCAAACAGGTTATAAGCCGAAGAGAAATGACAGTGTTCAGTTTTATGTATCCTTCTGTAAATTATTAAACTTCCAAACATAAATCTGCACTTTTAAAATAAATTTTTTAAAAGTTATCTATATAGAAATCGCCTAGCTTTATTAAACATATTCTTCTCATAATAAATGATTGATAGTGATAACTTTAATAACTAAGAATTATATAACGTAAAAGAAGCCGAGTCTTTAAAACGTGCAAAGCAATTATAAATTGTAAATAGCAGTTGTAAATTAATTAATTTTAGTAGAATAATTTTTAAACTTCCTACACAACATTGGAAGTATTCTAATAATTTAATTCCACTCGTATTGAGTAAATTGTATAAAAGGCGATGTAACAACATTTCAACACATAAGAACAGAATGTCGAATTGAGGTTCGCTGGGAATCTCAACAGAAGAGAGGATTAACACGAAAATAGCTGTGAATGTTGAAGGCCTGGAAGAATGAATTTTAACGAGGGAGGTAGGCATAAGAGAATAGCACAAATCGGGCCGAAACCAGCGGCGAAAAGTTTAATAACCGCGCGTTAATGAACGGCAGCTGCAGTTCCGCGAATCGTGCTCGTAGCGGTGCCATTTCGCACAGGCTGCATTCTTATGGGGTGAAAAGAACGGCCACTGGTGAGAGAAAAAAGGGATCGTTGGAAAGAGTACGGAAGAGAGGGGAGCAGCAGAAGAACGAGAAGAAAAGAAGGGGAGGGGGTAAAAATCGGGAACACGTGAAGAAAAATCGAAAGAAATGGGAACGGGGGGAAACCAGAAAAGAAACGAAAGAGACGAATGAAAATGAGTAAAATAGTTTGTCAAAAGGGGGAGAGAAAAGGATTTAAAAGTTTGAAGAATTATTAAGGGACTAAAATGGAACTTTGATGAAAATGGAGTGACTGAGGGAAAAATGGCAAGAAATGGAAAACATGTGTGCGAGTTTCTGGGAAAAGAATTGGAAGAGACGAAAAATAGAGGAAAGAAGAAAAGAGAAAGAAGGAGCAAATTGAAAATTGGAAAAGTAATTGAAGAAAAGAAAAATATCATAAAAAAGGAGAGAAAATATGCGCGAAGGCAATAAATGGGAATAAAAGAGGCGAAGAAATAGTAGTGATTTAAGGAATTACATGCAATAATATATATATATAATATACGCACAATTAAAAGGATCAAGTAGTGAAAAGCTCATAAGTAAGCGAGATAAGTGTACACGAAGTTAAAGAGAACGTATTCACTAAATAAAGCAAAAGCTGGTCAGAGACAAAGGTAAAGAAGGCAAAGACTGTGGTAAAAGGAAGACGGAAAATGAATTAGCTACGTATATTAAACTTCGTACAAACGAACGATGGCAGGACTATAGTAGATGGAATATACCCAGATTACAAACGCTTTTCGGAAGTGTCCTCTCTGAGTATTTGTATTCCATAAAAGTTTTATAAAATCAACCAAGTTTTCTGATCTTATTAATTACTTAAAATCTAGCAAGTGGTATTACATTCGATAGGTTGTAAGGCTCGAATAATACAACACAAAAGAACAATATTCCTCAAATTATGTTTCTAATTAATATTACATACAGAATCACTTTCAGGCTATCCTGAAACGCGATTAAACGTTAGTACAGAATATTGAATAAACCATAATTATAATTTCGATGCGACGTGATCATCCGGGAAATTTAATCTATTCCGAAGAACATATGGCGTACTGAGCGTGCTATTTTCAATACATATCTCTCACCACGATAATTGTTCGTTGGATTAATTTTCCAGATTAATTACCACTTTGTGTATCACGTGGAATGCTTTGTCTTCTATTGCCAAAATTTCACAGACATTATACATATGAAGATGCAGATCATTATTATAAATGAACGTTCGATAACAGTGGAGATAAAATATCACTGTCTTATTCTGAGATTAACAATATTTGCAACTGTTCATTTAACGTTCATTAATCTCTATTATAACATCCGACGCTTTAACGGGAAGAAATTTTTGTGGAATTAAATTTTTAATCCCTTTAAATCCACCCTACAATATATACGTGTGCATAACATGTAAAAATGTTGGCTGGTCCACTAAATTTCTGTGAGAAAAGGCGGTGCATTTTCAATGGAGGTTCATAAATATGCGGAACGACGTGTGGTAGCGCGACAAAATTGCGACACTGTACGACGGCCCTGACCGATCCCGGCCACGGAAGCTGCAGATTGATTTGGTAAAGGGTGCACATGACGATACGCATAAATCATTGTTTCAAGGTCCTTCCTTGCATCACACGCGTTTGAACGATGTACGGTTAGAGGCGCATAATATGCAACGCTTTGAGTACGTCTTCAAAGAGATCTCTTGAAATTGATCCTGTGCGAAACAGTGGCTCCCAAACCGACTGTTTCGGGAACGAAATTCAAGACAAGGACAAAGCCACCGGAAAACTTGTTACTGCAACCTCGTGCTCTCCATTTCAAATTCGATTCTTTAGTCTGTCACAGTGTGAATACACAACTGTCAAACATTTCTTTCAAGAGAAAATGGAATACAATAGGAGAAAATTTGGGCTTTGTTCACATAGAATTTCAATTGACTTGGATAGATAATGTTCATTCTAAATATTATAGAGGTCCAATACCTCAGATATACTCAACCAAATCGAATAAATCAATACGTATTTGGTTAGATGTCAAAGATATACTAACTATAAACGTGTCTTTTCATAAAGATTGGTAACTTTGTTGCTTTCATTTGTTGTCAGACGTGACACGAATATTTTCTCCGTAGTAGATGTATCGACATTGCGAAGATCAATGTAAGGTGTCGTTACAATATCTGGTCACATCGCTATTGTTAGTCGTTTCATCGAGTAAGAAGGCTAACGAGACGATCGACAAGAAGCAGCTCGTCTTCGCAAAAACCTTATATTTGTGATATTACAACCTTGATACTGTGGCGAGGACGACAGGAAAGCCAAAGAACTTTCATCGAATAATAAGATGAAAGAATTTCAATAAATACTTTTTCTGTCGCATGCCCAATAGTATGGAACAAATCCGTATCGTTCAATTTCAGTCATGAATAATTCAGAATTTCTTATATAATCCAACGACTTTCCATTTTAACTTTAAAACGAGCTACGTGTCGTATACTTTCTCCTCTCGTGTGTTATTCGGTTGATTAAATCGAGGGTTGGACACTGGCGAAAAAAAAAAAAAAAAAAAAACGAGACTATGAAACCGCAACCCTGCGTAATAACATGTCGATAGGTTGTTTGTAAACAGGGCTTAACAAATTCTGCGATCGCATGCAACAAAAACCGCAACTTCCAACATTCCTACAGCCTATTGTTGCGGCGACCTCGACGAAGAAAGTTTCTAATATCGTGTAACACTGCTTAGTAGTCCATGTTATTTACGAGATGGAATTACCGTCCAAGAATATGTATTACTAATTACTCATACAGTGGGCGTCATCCGCAATCATCGTGATAATAATAATAATAATAAGTGATCGTAATTCAGAAATTGTATTTATACGTAATGGCCTTCGCGTGAAGTGGCATATCAAGTTAGTCACAATAACCACTGGCTATATATACGTATTTGCATTTCAAACAGTAGAAAAGAACAAGGCTGAAATCCGAAGACGAAGGGAACTTTATGAACTATACGAAACATTACGATCCTATCTTTTTATAAAGAAATTGACAAAACGTACAGTGGCTGGAAAAGATACCTGAGCACTTCTAGAAACTATTTCCAAATATGCAATGTATATAAAAGTTAGAAAATATTTATTACGAATACAATGCACAGTATTCAATATGTGGGATAATTCTTAACACTTTCTGTACGTTTAAAATGGCTATTCATGCAGTAAACTAATTTTTTACTATATATATATTTGCGATAAATATCTTGTAACTTAGACATAATACATTTAATGGTTTCGAATTTTATCAGTATAATCAAATTAATTCATTAACTCGTACAATCTATACATAAACATTTTTTATGGTAAGTGTTCAAATACTTTCGCGAGTCACCGCATATATCCTCCATAACAACTAAAATAAATCAAATATCTTTCTGATGAGCGTAAAATGAAATTTTTGCACGAACAGCAGTTGCAACGCTGTCTGTAAAATTATCCGAACAATCAATTATACATTATATTAATAAGCCTCAATATGTATTCAGTATGTGGGATAATTCTTAACACTTTCTGTACGTTTAAAATGGCTATTCATGCAGTAAACTAATTTTTTACTATATATATGTTTGCGATAAATATCTTGTAACTTAGACATGATACATTTAATGGTTTCGAATTTTATCAGTATAATCAAATTAATTCATTAACTCGTACAATCTATACATAAACATTTTTTATGGTAAGTGTTCAAATACTTTCGCGAGTCACCGCATATATCCTCCATAACAACTAAAATAAATCAAATATCTTTCTGATGAGCGTAAATTGAAATTTTTGCACGAACAGCAGTTGCAACGCTGTCTGTAAAATTATCCGAACAATCAATTATACATTATATTAATAAGCCTCAATATGTATTCAGTATGTGGGATAATTCTTAACACTTTCTATATGTTTAAAATGGCTATTCATGCAGTAAACTAATTTTTTACTATATATGTGTTTGCGATAAATATCTTGTAACTTAGACATAATACATTTAATGGTTTCGAATTTTATCAGTAAAATCAAATTAATTCATTAACTCACACAATCTATACATAAACATTTTTTATGGTAAGTGTTCAAATACTTTCGCGAGTCACCGCATATATCCTCCATAACAACTAAAATAAATCAAATATCTTTCTGATGAGCGTAAATTGAAATTTTTGCACGAACAGCAGTTGCAACGCTGTCTGTAAAATTATCCGAACAATCAATTATACATTATATTAATAAGCCTCAATATGTATTCAGTATGTGGGATAATTCTTAATACTTTCTGTACGTTTAAAATGGCTATTCATGCAATAAATTAATTTTTTACTATATATATATTTGCGATAAATATCTTGTAACTTAGACATAATACATTTAATGGTTTCGAATTTTATCAGTATAATCAAATTAATTCATTAACTCGTACAATCTATACATAAACATTTTTTATGGTAAGTGTTCAAATACTTTCGCGAGTCACCGCATATATCCTCCATAACAACTAAAATAAATCAAATATCTTTCTGATGAGCGTAAATTGAAATTTTTGCACGAACAGCAGTGGCAACGCTGTCTGTAAACAGTTATTATAACTACGACAATTGAAGGAGTCCTTAGGGTAAATTTTATGAGCATGACATCACCCTGGAACATCGAAAGAACCTTCTGAGTTGAAAGAACTCTGGAAGGAGTATCTTGATGTCATATGTCCGGGGGACATATGTCGGCTCACGAAATAATCTCTATCGTGAAAAAGTAACACGGTGATCTCTCCAACCACGAATAACCCTCGACATGTGTCTTGACGATAACTAATCGCCTGTCGTCCACGTGTTCTTTTCTTCGGAAGGAAATTCCCCCAATAGGACCTCATGAGGGGGTTTTCTGTTTACCTCTAAGGTAAACTTTTCAATCCTACGATGGCAGCGCGTTTCAGGGAGGTCGAAAAGGTTAAAAACGTATGTTCAGGATTTATTTGGCTCTTTGCTGTTTACACATATATACATCGACTTTCCTGCGTTCGAATTTTGAGGAAATGTTCAAGACATGAGCGTACAGCATACAGCGAAGAAAGAGAAAAAAAATGTGTGTAAATATTAATAAGAGTGTAATATTAGATAATATTAATACGAGTATTAATATGTGTGTAAATATTAATAATTAATAATTATTTGTAGAATTGAAGTACGTATAAGAAAATGATAAAGAGGAGCATGTTTTTATGACAGGCAAAGATAGCAATCGGGTGCGCGAGTCGATAAACTACCATACATAGAAACGCTCCTTTTAACGAGGAACTGTATTGTGGATTTCCTTTCCCTCCCTGCGCGTTGTAAGGACGAAGAGAGGAACGGAATCAGTTATAATATCCATTTCTATGGAACCAACAGCAACGCCTGATATCGAATACTATCGACCTGAGCAACGACGCTGCACAGGAAGCTGGTCGAGATATCGCTCTGCCATATATTCTCACCTTTAATGCTTTAGCCATGAATAGAAAAATATGATATCCAAAATTTTTCTTATATTTTTCCACTACATATTTCTAGGAATATATGTATGTGCAAATATAATAGACGCGTATATAAGTTTATAACAATAAGGGCTATTTCCATGAAAGTTGAATCGGCACGTTTATTTTCAGAGTTTGTCGGTTGTGAGGTTAGGAATGGTATTATACGTCTGTAGGTGGAGAATGGAAGTTGTCCTCGTCATTCGACTGTAAACTATGGAATTTGGCGAATCTCAAGCTTTCAGGATCTGCAAGCATCCATGGGTATAGGGGGTAAGCAGCGTAACTCTGCATTCTCTGTGACATGTCCGTTGAAAAATCAATTTCGAATAGAAAGATAAATCGAAGAGATGTATAGCGGGTGGCTGCTGCTAAGTTATTCGCCATCTTGCATTGGTGCAACAGATACTTCTATTCATAGATTATTTTTATGTATGAGACTTAAAACGATTTTACAACATTTTTGTAGGCTTAATTTAATTTTTCGATAAATGTCCTGGCAAAAATTTCGACGAAGAAAAAACTCTATTTTTGAAGGATTTATTTGAATAATGAAAGGCGCCACAGGAGAAGAATATAAAGTAATGTAAAAATATATGAAAAGATCAATTGTAAGGCAAAACTCAAGATAACAGTGATCAGACATTGATCATTTTTAAATGCATTGGAATGCCATCAAATTTTTGTAATCTCTCTCTTACGAAACGTAATTAGTCTCTTTTCATGAGCAATAAGATTGTTTACATTAACACGGGCATACATTACATAATGCGATTTTGAACACAATGCGTTTCAACAATAATACTTGCAGTAATAAGCAACAATGAATCGCATCCTCTAACTGTTGCGTTTACTGGGAATAATTTAATTAACATGCTTTATTAATATGCTTTACATATATATTGCATTCGAAATACGCGTTTGCAATTTGTTGAAAAATCCTGCAATTATATTGTATCGTTTTTTATTTATTTGTCAACAAAGTGGAGAAACATTTTCTTTAATCTCCACTTTGACAAATATTAAATAATAACGATGTTCGTTTTAGAGAAATTCTTTTCGTACCTGTATATGCACAATTTCAAACATATCCTTGTTAGTTTAGCGAAAATTAAATGCCTACCGGCTAACAAACATACGTCACACTCTGAAATCTTTGAAATCGCTAGACCACACGGCGAAACGTAACAAGAGTGTATGTATGTGTGTATATATATATATAGGAGAGCTAAAAAGAAAGGCTGAAATGGGGGAGGGGAATTCGAAATCGTTAAAACTGCAGCGTAACAGAGTACGAAAGTCGTTAAGCTAATTTGACATGTCACTCGGAAAATTCTCTTTAATTACGGAAGTCCACTCGAGCTTTTTCTATAGCAGAACCGTAAGAAAGCTACGTTTTAGAGATTCCGCCCTTATTACTTGGGAAGCGCTTTTTCTTCAATTATAAAGCACTAACGAAATAGAAACATGGAAAACAGTCACAGAAACGACAGAGGGAAAATCCACCAGCAACCAACGTACGCGATGCTCGCGATTAAGAAAAAGCCAAGACAAAAAAAAAAGTAGAGCTGAAGATGAAATTTCTGCAGTGAATTCTGACAATGGAAAAAGAAGCATTTAACTGCGCGAAGTACGTCATTCGAAATTGCCATTTCATTTACATTCACACGATATTGCTATTTCCGAAGGAAAATGTTATATTAAACATAAATATATAACTTCTGCCAAAAGAATATCAGATGCTAAATTAACTTGACCAATTGAAGGAACTTGGAACTATCGTAAACCTCTCAGTTCATAACACGAACCGAGTATTATTACTAAAATGAGTTATCATGTATCTAAAACGGTTTTTGGGTCGTAACGGAGATAAGCTTCTGCTCTAAGTCTAGTTATACCTAGGGAGGAAGTCGCACATTGTGCGAACTTGCTTTCTTAAATACGTTACGAGCAGACAGATACATATCGTTAGTTTCATCGACATAGAACCAACAAAAGGCTACCCTAATCTATGTACACGTAATACGTTCGACGCTACTTCGTACGTTTCCGCTGGAACGATTTTATTCGATCAAATTTATACTCCCTTTGATAACACGTAACATTCGTTTGACCCATTTCCCTCTCGGAGACGATATTATCGACGTAAGTCAGACGTTGGAAATTTCGAGCAGTCCGCCCTGTATACTTGGCATGACCGTGGTGTAGGACCTGTAGATTAAAAGAGAGGGAGGAAGAAAAGGGGTTGGAGAAGGAAGAAACAAAGATAGAAACCTCGGTGAGGTAATTATAACAAGGAGAAAGCATTTTAACCTAATGCCTCTTCCGCTTAATCCAACCAAAATTTATCAAAAAAGTCAACGCATTTATAGAGAATTAACATACACAAAAATTTACAAAATGTAACGTATAAGAATATAAGAAATTTACAAAGTGCTGGTTGCAATTCTAAGGGGGTGAAACAGATTTCTAATTGAGTTCTATTTCTTTAAATGTGTGCATAAAAATATGAATCTATATAAAAGTCCACTGTCTAGTAATACAATAAACCTTTGAAGAAAAAAAAGAAAAACCGAAATAAAATAGTGAAAATTGAGAAAAGTCACTAAGCTGCATAATTAGCAGCAGTGACAGTGGCGTGAGTATAGATCCAGTGCAACAAGAGAGAGAGAGAGAGAGTCCTGGCGACACTTGTCGGTGTGGTTAACCAAGGAAATTCTGTTTAATTAGAGAAACCCACTCGAGGCTTTCTTGTGGAGAAAGCTATTTTTAAAAGATCCCTACCCCCTTCCAGACCACCCTCGCCGTATCCTTCCTTCTTCTTTCTCTCGCTCTGTGTGCATCGTGGAGCCCAGCAATGCGGCTTTGCTTTTGTTTACAGAGGCGTGCCAGATAGAACCGACGCGATGTTGAGAAAATGAACAGACACACGAAGGTGACAAAGGAAGGTAAAAACTCGTGTTGGAGGAATCTCGTGGAAGAGAAAAGTACTTATGTGTATGTTGTACGGGAGTTCGCACATTGGAACACGATGCGTTCTTTCCGCCACGACGGAAGCTCGGATTAACAGATTCTTTGAAAATGTCCTGGAAGATAACAAGAGGCGGTATGTTGCACGGAACAGCTACCATACAAACTCTTTGAAGCTCGTTTACTAATTTCCAGATCTTTGTACTTATACACGTTATATATGCCTTAAGAAGTTTCGAAGACGTAACGGAGATTCAAATGAATGAAAGCTCGATGAAGCAGTGTAAAGCATACATGTACGTTCACCTTGTTTGTAGTTTGGTCTTAATTACAGTCTTTTATAGCTTTGATCGTTACCGGAAAGTTTATAGAGCGATGTTATATAGTAGAAATATAAAGGGAAACATAATTGCATCGAATATTCACTATCGATTTCGTCGCTGATAACACTGTTCAACGCGTATTTAATTTTGCAACCTTCAATAGGCGATTTCTGTAGACCGTAGAGAGGTAAACACGAACCTGCGAAACGTTTTTTACCTAGAACCCACAATTTTCAAAGAAAGTAATTTTGAACATAATTGCAAATTTTCAATTTCAGAGATGTTTTGTGCTTCTACATTAGCAGCTATTGAGTTGCAACTGAGGCGAAAAGACTCTGTGGACATTCCTTACATTTTTCAATTTATTTCAAAAACTAAAAGCCTAAAAGAAAATCTAACTATAGCGTGTTGTGCAGTAGACATTTATGCTAAGGAAAGCATCGAGAAAGGCTGAAAAATCATGGTCTGTTTCGAAAAGCGAAAAACTTTGGCAAAACACGCAGCAACGGTAATGGTACTCAGTACCGCCATGTGTTTTGTTACTGTTTCGCTTTTATATTGGAAAGAAAACATGATTCTCTACTTTTTCTTGATGCATTGCTGAACAGAAATGTCTACTCTATTGCGTGCTATAGTTAAATTATTTAATATTTATTAACTATTTATAGTTATATTATATAAATTATAAAATTAAAGATTTTTAGTTTTTGAAATAAACTGAATAATATAAGCAAAAAAATGGCGTGTTTTAGGTGTCCCCTTCACTTCGATCATTACCTAAACATATGTAAATGTTTAAATGATATTTTCGAAAATTGTAGATTCTACGAAAAAATGGTTTGCAAATTCGAATTTATCTCACATATGTCTAGAAGAATCATCTATTAAAGGTTACAAAAACGCAAAGATCTGCTTTTCTGAATTACCCGTGAATATTAATTGCGCAGTGATCCATTATAGTGATTATCTCAAATATCGAAAATTCGGCTTATATCGTTCTCAATAAAAAGATATTTTTAACAAAAATGTCTGACTGAGTGGATATATCTTACAATCGGTGAACACATTTTACTATCGCAAATTACACTTAACGTCAAAACTATTCCAATGACTGTCAAATTGATCTCTGGTCCACGATACAAATAGAAAGTAGAAAAAGGTTAAAAGTGGCAACAACCCCTGTGGCAGCTTAAAATCTACCAGGCGTCTGACAGTAAAAAAACCTATGTGCTGTGAAAGGTAATTGAAAACCGTTACTATTTGTCTTGTATCCAGAAAGAAGAAAAAGCGGCGTTGCCACCAGTCGGAATTGACAAAATTATCGGTACACTCCAGTGGATATCGTGGAAGCCGAGAGACAATACAGCAACTTTTACCTTTGTCGAGAGTCGTCGTCTCATCGACGGCCATTGTGTCACGTTCGATGACAGAGACGCGTGTACTGTATACTATGTACATAACCTATACGCATTCACATTCGAAAATTGAAAAGGAAGCTTGAAAACATGCGAGACTCGACTCCCTTTACAATGGAATGTCTTCATAGGAATGAGTATTCACCAACAATTGCACTAAAATTTTCATTAGATTAGAAAAAATATATCGGGTGTTTTGAATATGCAATACAAATTAATCTATAACATTATAATATTAAATATATGTCTACATATTTCTAACATTAAAGATATACATACAGCACTTTACTATAGTTTACTAGCTATAGTAGTTTAGTTTAAAGTACGTTAACGCTTAATGTAGAAATTAAGTGAAAAAATGGAACTTCCAAATTTCATATAGCACGTACATAATACATATATTCATAAAAGTATTTTCTGTAATTAGTCGTATACTTTTGTAAACTATTTTAAATCGTAAATGTCCATATAAATTTGATATTTCTTGAACGCTATGTATGCTCTACAAAAAATAAGAAACTTCAACATTTTGAGGTTAGCAAGGAATTCATGTCACGATTACTTGCAATTTGCCTGGTCCGCGAGAACAATTTATTTATTATCCGGCACGTTCCTTAATCCAATTTCAACAAAGTTGCGAAATATCGCCGGCTGTGAGCTAAATTGTAATCAAACGGCTGATCGTTGCGTATGATACACGCGTTTGCATGCACGCGGGCATAGTTCTAAATTAAGGCGATAACCAGTACTATATTTGGATATCCTCCATCAACGTACAGCGATAACGCTGGAATCGTTCTCTTTGTCAAAACTTCCTACCAATTCCTGAGCGATGCGGATTTTGACGTAAACACACACAGGTTCGTGCATTCGCGAAGTCATTGACTCCTGTTGAAAAAAAGAGGAGCAAAAAAAACCCTGAAAATAGTAACCAGCACAGGGTAAAGCAGGAAATGTGCCACGTCCCACTTGGCAGCACTCCTGGTTTGGAAATGTTGCATACGTAAGCGCAATAAAGGAAATAGAAACCGAGCGAGTGAGGTTAGGTAAGCAGTGGGGATGAACGAAACGGGAACCGCTCCTGAAGTCCAATTAAATTAACGACACGAACACGTGCAATTGAAAAACATCGTTCAACTGACAAGGAGTTACATATTTGTCGATGAATCAAGGCTGTCAGCTCTTGTAATTTAATATTCAGATGTCTTACAAATATTCGAAACTATAATACCGTGTTCGAGTTGATCGATTTCGATTAGTATAATCGAACATGTTGGGTCGTAAGGTACATTTCGATATTAATTAAAATTAGTAAACTGCGGCTGTTTATACGTTTTTGGGGCATTTATAACTGCGTACAATAAACAAGAATATCCAAAACGGAGTACTTTTTATAATATTTAGTGAATGAACGAAACAAATTTCTTATCTGCATCCGAGTCTTTAGTTATATTTATGAAAATATGGAAATGCATAAGCATCCGCAATATATTTATTAGGATTTTAAATTTAATTTTGTTTCCATTCAAGTAGGTTGCTGCCTACGATTCCAAACAAAATCACGCCGAACCAGGTATAATCCATGAAATTAACAAAAGTGTCTGCCAAACTTTTTACACCTTTTTTACGAACATCCGATCAATTGACGGAATTATCATTGAATATTTAATTCCATAATAAACGAGCAATATCTCATATCAATATTTCTCCTCTTTCCAAGGATATTCCGTAAAAACAAACCACCTTTGCCAATAATATTCTCACCTCTGACCTTTGTCTTTTAGTAATCCTGATAATATTGATATTTACATACTTGAATGAATTAAAAATGGGGCACACGAATTCGTATCTACATAAATTAACATTTTAATAACGAGAGAAGAAAGTTCAACTTCCCTGAGCAATATACCTACATTTTATGTATTTGAGCTAGTAAAATACCAGAATACAATTCAAATATATCGTAAACATAGCAAGGAATCTCCACTGGGACTAGTTATCGTCCGAATTGATTTTTCGTCTGTGGAAAGCGTGCAATGGCCGAAACGTCTAGGGGCCGGATGAAATTGACAAAATTATCGAGAGCAACGAAGTGGAGACGAAGACAATGAGACAATAAACGCGCGTTTCCCTTTGTCGAAGTTGCTCATCGGAGCTATTGTCGCGTTGCGACGCGGCGCGCGGCCGTCATCGCTTTCCGACTTCGGACGAGACACTTTTCCGGTATCCAGGGTGCAACCGAATCGGCCGAAGTAACGGGAATCGTGTTTACGGGAGTTGGAGTGTGGCAGACACGCTGGTGATATACAGAAGGCAATCCTTAATCGCGTGTCAACGTTGAGGACGTGCAACGCGTCCTCTATGCAGATGAAAATGGAAAAACTAATGCACTTAGTAGGGGAAACAGTTTATTCCATAATCCGGGTTTTCAACTTGTCGCGATTTTCAACGGGGCTATAAAGCATTTTTTTTTTTTTTGGAGATTGTGATTCTTATTTTTAATTGTAATTATACATTATTTTCATAGAAAATTTTATCATACTAACATCTTCTATATCTATTTTTTTAATATAGATATATTGCAATATTCTACTGTAGAATAGTTGTAATATTGACTTTTATAGAAAATATAGCTATACAAAAGTGTTCGATAATTATTTAGTTCAATGTATCTACATAGATTGCGGATTTCTCGACTGTTAAAGAGTCTAATAGATAAATAAGATGTTTAAGATTCTAAAACGATAGGAAAATTCTTGTAAAAATTGCAACCGACAAGAATCTTTTAATTCTAAAATTGTAATAGATTCGATTTCTATAAATTTAATTCAATTTTTTCAATCTTAATTTTTTACAGATATTGTAATAATAAAATTTTTGCGAAAGGTAACTGTCCTATAATACAGGTCTTCCATATATAATATGAGCTTTGAGATTTCAATAGGAGTTCATGTACCAACCCTGAAGACAGAAGGGAAGCCCGGTAGCTTGGAAGGTCACTTTGGACGATGTTGAACTACTACGAGTAAAGGATTACGTTCCGACGATCAATGATATGTTTCGAGAAAATTCTGGCCTATAGAAACCAGATTGAACAGTTACTGCAATAACGTGTCTTTTGAACTTGCAACTTAGTACGTCAAACTTCTGAAATCTCTGGATAGATATTCTTCGTCTAAACAAACGATACTTCTCGCAGCATCGTGTAATCCCCAAGAGAGTGAGAAGAATTTGAAAGAAACAAGTGACACAGAAGGGACCAAGAAAATCGAAAAGGGTAGACGAGGAAAAGAGCAACATCAGAGTAGAGAAATTGGATCTCAAGGCAGCAAAATGTTCGATAGAGGCGAAAAAATTGAAACGTCGGTGAAGGGACAGAAAGGAGACAGAGGAAGGCATAAAATAAGAGGTGGCTGGCCACGCGACAAAGCAAAGGATAAAGATGTACGTATAGTCTGTTGAAGGGACAAGGAAAAGATCCTAGAAAAGGAGCTAAATAGAAAAAGGACGAAAAAAAGGAAAAGGGAAACTTGGGTAAAGTTTCCGCCTAAAAGAAAGATGGAATATAGTAGTACTATGGGTATAGCAGTGGATGTATCGGGAGTGTCACGAGAACAACTCAAGTAGGATGCAATACCGAGTTTGCTGGAGGCAGTAAAGCAGATAATGCGTCGTCAGATATAGAACATGCGGTAGCTCGACACAAGCAGCCACCAGTCTCGACATATCCATGTAGGGGACGTTGCTCTTGGATCCAGATCTACGTGCCTCTCTATTACATTCGTTTCCAAACCACGCATCTTTCACGAAAGCACCCTTTCTCGGTATTACTAGAGCAACGTCGATTACGCTACTTCTCTACGCAAATGAGATACTTCAATTATGAAACATGGTTCGAGAACAATGAATTCTTACAAAGGGAAAGAGCAAGACTAACTTCTCTGGGAAACAATTTAATTTTTTTCAAAAGTTTTGGAATATTTATTTATTTATATTTAAAGAAGACATTTTCGATCTTTGAATTTCTTTTTCCTCCAAATTTTCATTTTTATTAATAAATATTTCAAAAAGATCTATTTTATAGAAAGTTTTTGCAAATGAAAATTCTGAAGCGTTGCTATATCATGGATACAGCTGTAGATATGGTAGCTCCACATCGATAACTGTCGCCACCTAACGCTTTAATTTATGATCACGCTATATCGCTTCCACTAGCTATACATCTTCAGTGAGAGATAGACAAATAGCCCAATAATGTTACTTGATTACCTAGAGATTACTGAAATCTTCTGAATACCCTTTCTCTGGCTAGTTTGGTTATTTACCTTATCTCATTTCTTTACTGTGCATATGTACCTTCATGGTGAATCAAGATGTGCGTGATCGTGATACGAGTTGATCTTAGGACAACAGAAATATACAGGAATAACAGTCGTTATTGCATCCCGTGTGCAGTTTCCTGCCTGTATTTGGACGCGGATTAGCCCGTGGATATCAAAGTCATTAGATGGCGATGAAACTTAGTTAATATGGACATTTATGGTAAGGCTGATGCGATATAATTGAACGGGCATTATGGGTAATCAGTGGAAAGTTGATTACCTCTTGACAGTACTAATAGTGATGTTTTGTTCAATACTTATCTTTACTATGAAGTAAACAAAATTCATCTTTTTACTATGAAGGAAACGAAAGTACAAATACATTAACGAATCGGATTTCACAGAAAACACAGCTTTCAATTGAACCTAATTTGACATAACCTAACATCTTCGGTGAAAATAACCATCAAATACACCAGATCCAAAGAAAATTCTGTTATAGCACATTTATATAACAATCAAAAACAAAGAGATAACCGAGTGTTCTCGGGATAGAAACTATCCCAGTAGAATCGTTACTCGATCGAAGCTAACAGAGCGAACGAGCCCCTAGAGCAAACGAAACGGTGGGAAAATATTTTTGTCCGGTAGGCGCCGCCATCATACAAACGTAGTCGTTGATCCTAAAAAATTCGCACGTAACCATCCGCGAGTGGCCTTTGAAGGCCATCCATTTCTTTGAAGTCGGGCTCGTTGCAAGCCCCAGTGTACCCGTATATTTTTAGTTACCAGTTTCTCCTTTCTTGTATATTACCGGGCTAGCCGTGCTGTAAAGGGCCATTTCTGCCCGTGGCCCGGATAAATGGCCAAGTGGAGGCGTGCATGCCGCTCAAAGCCGTATTCACTCAAATCTACTACTCTCATCTGCTTGCATTATATGTAAAAATCCGATTTTCTCTTATGCATCTATATTTTTCTCCTTTTTTACTTCAAGAGGCGAAGAAAGAAAGAATTAGTTATATACGCTATGTAAGAAATTATTCGGATATTTATTTGTTTCCAACAAAATGTATTGCAATTATTATTAAATTACAGGAGAATCGAACTAAATTGATCTCATTATTTTATAATCATTAGACCGTAGATGTTTATACAAATTCTAATTTTTATTGATACAACTAAAGAAATGAAATTTAAATAAAAATTTATTTCTGGCTTCTAAATAAGTATTTTTGTATGCTATGTGTATGCACTTCTTTTAAACTTTCCTACTATTAAATGATTTCATTGATGTTTCATTCATCCGTAACGTTATTTGAAGTAAATCTTATCAAAAGTAAACAAGTATCCCAATGCTCTTCAGCGGTAATACATATATTTGCGAAAGTATTTCGGTATACGAAACTGTTATCGAGTATCGTCTGCGAGTGTATGTCCAATTAAAACTTTCTCTTGCATCGTTTCTGTACGAAATATACAAATGTGGAGTATAAGGCAGAGACATAGAGGATGGGCTTGAAAAATCTGTTCCTAAGAGATGTATTATAACGCTTATAAAATAATGAGCTTGAATATCATTCATAGTTTTTCTGTTAGCCAGCCCCCCTATATTCTTGTTCACGTGAATAATTCATGGACGGAAATGAATAATAAAATATTACGAATCGTCGATGTACCGAGCTACCTAAGTGCCACCTATTTCGTTGTTTTTACGCGTGTTGCGACCATGATTACCGACACGGACGAGCTGCATCAGATTGTAGTAACACCGTGTTACCACCGAAAGCAATGATGTCCAATAGCCTGGTCATTCGACGAGTGTCTGCAGCTCGCGTTGCTAGTTTCGTACCAGGTCGGCAATCAAAATTTTTCCCGGTGTATTTCATTTCTTTTTTTTTTTTTTACTACTTGGAAAATTTTCTGAAATGAAGTTTTTATTTCTTTCCTCTTCTTCCTCTTTTTTTTTTTTTAGAACTCGTTTCGCAGAAATCTATATTTTGTCAAAGATTCCGTTTGAATTTTTTTATTTTTTTACGTTGCTTTGTATTATATTTTTTCATAATTATCTGACTTATAATAACTTGAATAATTTTAAGAAATCATGTTTCATATTTTATTTACTGTCTACATTAGGACTGCTATAAGGTAGCAAAAATATATTTCGACCATATTTGACGAGGCGAGAGGAAAGCATCACGCGTTCGGCAGAGGTTAAAGATAATTCGTATCGGTGTGCTATTGCGACTTCCTTTTTTTCAGTATACTGATACATCAGGTTTCTCGGGCAAAAACGGATATCAAGGTTACTTAGTGATTTTGCTTCACAAATAAATGAAATATAAACAAAGCTTCATACGCGAGTCATTCATTATACAGAATAAAAACAAACTTCTCACCGGGAAGTAATAAATATTTTTGTCCAAAACGGTCACGCACTTAGTCTCAAGCAGAAACTAAAAATAAGACAAAACGCTATTGAAAGATAAATCTAAAATTAACGATTATGTATTCTGAAAGTGATAAGAGCGATAACAAACCATCGGAAATTCATTAAAAAGTATTCTATTAGCAAAAAAAGACAGCGATAAAAAGACCACAAAAAAGATTCCAAAATAACCAAAGTATCATAACTATATCAAAAAAAAAGCATCTCCTCGTTCATTAATCTTCCGACAGATAAGGAATACTTTTAGGAGTACCCCACTCGAGTTCAAAATTCATCATCGAGTCACATAAAGATCCATCTTTATGTACAATAGTAAACGGACCCATGAGGCGGAAATCGTTTCCCGATTTCTTGCCGATCATAGCCGGATCACGAGTGGAGGGGGAGTGGAATTTCAGCATGTCGCGGCCTTCGATAAGATCAATTTAATCGGGAGTACAAGAAAGTTCGCAGGAGTCCAAAGGGGACTTCCAACCCCTCCGCCCACTCTTTTCTTCTTCTCCTTTACCGTTCGCTTGTGGAAGCAAACACCGAAAATCCGGGTCAGTGCACATGGTCGCAAAGAAATCTACAAGCCTAGCGTCGCCATGTAATTTTGCGATTCTGCGTAATTGCTACTGATGACACAATAAATTCCTCTCTCCTGCCCTAAGAATCTTCAATTTCCGCCCTTCAACCCCTGTATCCGGTCCATCCGGTACATGTGTCTCCTCGACGTCCCTCTTATTCCTCTCGCAAAGCCTCCTGTTCTTCTCTCTTGCTCGTTTCTTCCCGTCGTCTCTTAAGGAGAACCTGGTTTTCTCCGGTGAAATACAAATTTGTCCGGGAGTGTTTGAAAAAGGAAGAAGAGGAAGAAGAACGAGGAAGAAATGCTCGGGGGACGAGGCGCGGAAACGCAAATGCTCACAGCGACCCGGTGAATCATTTATCCGCGTCGTTCGTTCCGCGAGCCCAGCGACAGAATCTTTCTTCCGTTGGCCTCTTTGCTCGCCTCTTCCGGCGCATTGTGAACCCTGCCCCCTACGTTTCCCTCTCCTCGCCGTTTTCGTTTCCCTGTTGCGAGACTACTGGGAGACTCTGGATCTCTGGATTACCCGGGACTCGGTTTTCTTCAATTATTAATCGTCTTTTGCGGTTCTGGTTGAGCTGCTGTTATAGTGAAAAGAGGGAGGAAACAGAGAAAAGGAGTGGAACGGATGAGTTTCGTTAAACATTGCTAAAACAATTTCATTGAGCTGTTAGAATGATTAATCTGCAGGGAAATGAGTATATATTTATGTGTTTGATAGGAAGTTGTTCTGTGTAGTTAGGTTGTGGTCGATGTAAATCTATTTGATTCTAAGTGGATACAATTTAAGCGGTCTCGAGTGACCCGGCAAGCTAGAGAGGTCTTTCTAGGGTTAAATGCTCCACTATTAGAGAACTTGGCTCTTTTAGTTCAATCAGTGACTTGTACGTGTGCTAATGTATATACTCTAATACCATTGTGCCATTGATGTTTCTATCTAGTATATTCTAGTGACAAATTTTTTCTCTCTTACTTATATTTAATTATTTCTTTTTTCCAAATGATATTAGTATGAAATTGCTCTATACATTTAAATTATATTGCGTATTGATAACGTTCACTTTGCGATGAAAAGTGCGATGCTTTCGAACTTCTAAGGAACCAGTTCATTTTATTATCCAAATATCTACCAACCTAAACTTGAGCCTTTCTACTTACTAACCGAATATCATTCCCTACCACAATTTTAGATTACATATGTGTCATCAGTACGTAATATCACGTGCAAGTACGTGTTCAGTGCGTACAAAGTACCGAACTTTAAACACAATTTTCTCTCAAAATTTCAACTATATATTCGCAACGTTGTTATATAAAGCGTGTAGCTTTCATGTCTACTAATTGTTTCGCTCCCTTTCATTCACAACTTGCTACATCATCTTCCACTTTCCTTCTTCCATTTATCGTTACACCATTATATCGCATATAATTATACACTAATGCAATTTCTGTTAATTTCAGTTGAAAGTACTTCGCACAAAAAAGATGAAAAATAAATGGAATTATACCCTTCAAAAGATTCGACAGAAAGATTAATTCGACGAAGAATTGGAGGAAGAATGGCGAACGAAATTTCGAGATCCCACGGCACACGACACTTGACATTATCTTCGCTGCGGTCGTTTTAAAACGAAACGATGCTGCTCGTTGGAAACGCGGCTGCAATTTCATCTATATACATCTACGTCTGGGGACACTTAAGTCGCGAAAGGGATGACGAGGAACTCGTCCATGCAAATTGACATTAATATGCAATTGGAACAATAGATCCCAATTAATTATCTCTGGTTAATTGGGATGCCCTGCCGTGCTGCACCACGTCTTAACGAAGTTACCATGCATTCCCCTTAATTTGGCAGCAAAACGATACGAAATTGCGCGATGTTGCCGGAGAAAATTAATATTTACCATGGTAATTTCAAGCACGCGTGCATCTTTCATTTACATGCGATACCAACGTGTTGAAATTATTAAAATTACCGATTTCTTGTTACCGTGATAAATTCCAACGATATATCTTACCATCTTCGCCACCCACGCATCATTTACGTTTCATCGAATGTAAAATTTGATTTTTATGGTTATATTTGCACTATCCTATTCTATGATAGGAGGAATTGTTTTGAGTTTTAGAGAATATGTATTGAAAATTCATTTACCAGACTGAAGTACCTATGTTGTACAGACGCCATTAAAGTAGATGCTCATTAAAGTAAATTAGCTATTCGACGAACGTTCAGTTACTTACACGTGAATCATTAAATTGATTTCGTCAATAACTACGGAAACAATGAACTTCGCGCCTTATGACTAGTATTTTTCGATTTTACTCGTCAAAAGCCCCCTCGCCGTCCTCCGGTGAATATTCGTAACCTAACCTCGCAACATCCCTACTATAAGATAATACCAACGATAATAATACTACAGTCATAAGACCACCAAAGAGCATTTGATGGAATCGAGAGTCGAGCCTGCAAAACCGGTAACCAGATCACCAAGCTAGGGGATTTCGTTTAAAAACCAAGACAACTGACCAGTAGTACAGTCGAGAAGAGGGCGCGAGCGAGCGATTATTCGGCGTGCGTTAAGCGAACCGACTTGGAATCTAGATACTTCCGATAAAGCCGTATCTACGAGATACGATCGGCACCTCGATGCCAGCGGCACGTTGCTGTCGTAGGATTTGAAGGGAAGCGAAAAAGAAAAGGTGATGTGGAGGTAAACGACGAAGAAAACGGGAAAGAGGAGAGAGAGAAAGAGAGAGAAAAAAGGGGAAAAAGTGGAAGAGAGTCGAGTTAAGTCGGGATAAGAAGCGTCTTACGGTGAGATCGTTACGAGACGATCCATTTTCCTTGCAGCGGCTAGAAAAAGATCACGAAACGAGGAAGGAAGGAAAAGAAGGGGCCACCGTTTACATACCGTGGTATTTCCGGTACCGTGTCTTCCGGCGATTCGAGAGAACCGGGGAAGCTTCGCCGACTCTTCTCTCTTTTCTATCCCCTATGAGCAACAAGCCACCTTGTCGTTTCACCTCTGATGCTTTGCTGTTACAAGGCGAAATTCTCGTTAAAGTTTCGATACAATCCCCTAACTTGTAAAAAGGTACTAGTCCTTTTTCGATTTTTTAGTTGTGATACTCAACTTAATGTTTGGAATGGTTTGAAAGGTTATCAATATATGAAGTCATTAACGTAGGTCTCATGTATAGTTACTTACTAACCTATAATTCTATGACGAATGACAATTCATAGATTTGACTTTTATTACATAAGCAGAATAAAACAAGAAGATTTATAATTTTAATTGTACAAAGTATTTTTACTTTTTGCTTTTCGTATTCTAACTGTAGCTTTTAGTGTTTATGTGAGATTTATATACTTCCTATTAAAGGAAGCACAGGAAGAGGAATGTTTGAATAGTGGAAGATTATCTGTAACCAAATAAAGATATCGCGTTAACATTAGTGAAATCAAAATAACGGGGATACGTTTCACCGATTTGTCGAGAGATTTTACTTTACTACAGGATTTCATATACGATACCTTGTATACTTGCGTAATAAAATGAAGAATTTAAAAAAAAAAAAAAAAATGGGAGTAATTAATTTGTCTTCTGATAGGTTCAAATATAGAACCTGATAACAAATGCTTTATTAGAAAATAATGGTACGTGCAAATATTTTTTGTAGCTACTATTGAGTTCAAATACTAACACAAACATCGCATACAATCTGTATGTTCTTAGTTCTGTCAACGAAATTTCAAGACGGTTGCCGGATGGATCGTCCTCGCAAGGTAATTCGGAAAAGGATGTTATTCCTCGGGCGTGAAAAGTGTTCACTTGTAGCTATTACGCGTTATATATTGCGCCTGGCTGTAATGCTTGGTGAAAGGGTTAAAACCCCGGACAGTACGAATACATTTCGCCCCGATGGAGAAGGGGAACAGGAAGCTAAGACGTTTATTATAAAGGGAAAGAGAAACGGAACGACGTAAACTGTGCGCCATTTACATACAATATATCCACGAGTAAAACCGCATTTTCTACTGTATGTGACATCTACGTCCTTTGCGACGAGACGAAATGTTTCGCCCGCGTGATGATTTACATCGCAAACACTCGATGCATGAATGTGTTCCTAGCCACGCAAACAACAAGAAAAGCTTCATGGAAAAAGCAGTGACACGTCGACCGAAGAAATTTCAATCGATATCGTTGAATCTCGAATACAAATGTTTAATCCTTTTAAATATGGCTTTCGCCAATGGACGACAAAACGAAAATTTCAGTGAGCGGTATTAAAATCTTAAGTGATTTTGAGACGAAAGAATCGCTTATTGAAGACTCTATTTTATAATAATTATGCAAATAATTATAGCTTTGTGTTTATACTATATGATTAGGAACGATTTATGAAATTATAGCCGTATTTAAAGGGTTAAACTACGATAGCCAGATGGCAAGTTTCGTGGATCGAATCTATTAATACGCTCGGTCGATAAAATATCGGGCAAGTTAACTGCATAACTAACCTTGTCAGAATCAGAAGGTAATCGACATTTTAACGAATTTTCGAATGTAAGAACGTAGTATTTTACGAAACCGCTTTTCGTCCACGTTTTCTGAATAAAAATAGTTGACGAAAAGCGGAAAAGGAATATCATGAATATCTATGGGAACATTGAAATTCTAAGAGGTTAGGATCTCTTAACGGAAGACTCTCGGACGGAAGTTCTCGTCAAACATGAAAAAAGGCTAATGCATAATGTAGAAAAAGAGAAAGGAAAGGAAGGTTAATTTATTTACATAAGTCTATGTTCTTGGAAATGTCTAGAATCGATTAAACAGAATGCTACGCGGTTTTTTTTTCAGATAAACGCCCGGTGGTGACATGTATACAAATCGCTCGTGATCGGACATGTAGAGTGCATCAATCAAATTTCGGATGTCATGACTTGTGTTACTGTAATGTATAAATAATCGAACGTTTCTTTAAATGTTTCTAACTTGTGGAATATAAGAATAATATGTATATATCCTTCAATATATTTTTATATCTTGATGAAAGAATATCATTCTGAATTTTATGTCCACAATAGAGAAACTATTAAACGTTATATTAAAACCGATTAAATTAAAATGTACTTAAACACATGTTCTATCCACATGAAGAAAATTACCTACTTTTTCTCTCTCTTTTTTCTCTCTTTTTTTCTATATGTGAAAAAGCAGAGGAACATTTGAATTCAAATACTCCTGTTTAACATGGATATTATGTCAACGATTTCCCTCATTTATTGGACTATTTTCGTTCTCTATTCTCTTCTTTGCCAGAAAAGGGGAAAATAGTCTGGCTCGAATTACGAAACTATCGCGAATGAGCTTTTTCAATAGAAACCTATTCCAGCAAGAAACTCGTATGGTTATACGCACGATATGCTATCTGGATATGGTGCTGACAATGAACCTTGATCGCACACCGCCCTCAAGCCTATATGTCTTGCTGACAATTTAGCAGCGCGATTCGTACGATACTGTCGATACGATAAACTGCTCGGGGAACGCGAGATGCTTGCAAATTGGCGGCAACTATGTCGCCACATGTAACACAAATTGAGGTTAATTAAAGAGGGAAATATAGCGTGGTAATACGGTCATGATACGTCTAAATGCATTCACATTTTTAATAGACCTTCAGGCTTACACGAAATCAGCTTTAATCCACAATGTAATACGATAAATATGATAAATTATACAGGGTATCTAGAAATTAGATAAATAAATTAGTTTTATATAAAATTACGTGTAGATAAACTGATTTGCATTTTTTCTTTGAGAAGCAAGATTTGAAAAAATTGTATCTAATTTTGGATGTTAGGAGAATAAGCACAAGAATTTATCTATGCCCTTGTGCGCGATAATTAAAAAGTTAATAACATTAACGTATGGATAAATAGTCTTCATATACAAAGATCATGAATGCCAATTTGTATTTTACATTGAACTTTAATTATCAGCGAATTTCTGCGTTATGCTTCAAGTCGCGTTATAATTTTAATCTGCTTCAGAGGAGGTACAAATGTCAGTGGCACTAAGAATAAACATAGACGTTACGATAAGCAGGAAATCAGAAAATGAGTGTCACTCGTGCTTCAAGATTCATATATCAAGCTATCCTGTTATTCGCGTGTACTATATGCTACGAAAGAAAATCGAGACAGTTTTCCGTGGGCGAAGCCGAGTCTTTCGAGATCCCGTGAAAAATATGCATGTCACAGTATCATCGTGAAACCTTTTCCGACACGATAAAACACGACGTCGCGAATTGCTCACATGTTGTCGAGACCCTGTGCTTCTCTTCTTTTTCCCTCCCTTTTTACTTTCCTCCCTCCCTAACCCTCTTTCTCGCACGTAATATGATTCCATCACGGCAATGGCAAATATTGCACGCAATTTCCCCTCAAATTGCTCTCGTGTAACTTAATTCGCTGGCGATGGCGAAGCGCGTCAACCCTCCTTTTTTTCCATCGGTGATAATTTCTCTCACGATATCAGTCACACAGATACGCTTTTTTGTCAGGGTCTCCGCCATGTTAGACGCTCGCGACGATCCACCAGAATCGAAACTCTTTTTTTATATACGATTACAACTTGGCCTGCATACATACCTTAATTGTTGCAAAAAACAATCATGGAAATTTGATATTTTAATTGGTTTAAGTTTAAGTTAACTCTCATCTTCTAATGTATTCAATGTTAGGTCGAAATTTTTTAACTGGAAAGAAAATATCGAAAGAAGAGATAAACATCCATAGTTTTATTATGGTACAGAGATTATGGTATAGTTTTATTATGGTTGCGCGTTTCTTATAATTTCCACGTGATACTCGCGACGAAACTTTTCGTACTACATTAGTCGAAACAATTAAGAGACTTGCTTTCACTGACAAAGCTTCGAATATTTATTTTGTCGCCCGGTGAAAACGTTTAAACGAACAGTTTAATAATTCTGAACGATGTAATTTCTTACTTTTTTAAGTACCTTTCTCGCTTGCAAATTCCCATCTTCCGTATATAATTCACCCAGTGAAACCAACGAAATCAGCAAATCATGACTGAGAGTAGTTTTTTGATATCTCACGTTACCACTATCGAGCAAGTATCACTTATCATCGAAGCATACACATACATACACATTATGTTTTATTAACATTATCAAACTGCCAACGCCAACCCTCCATGAGAGTTAATTTGACATCTATTGTCAATGCCATCTGCTAAATAAAAGTTGAAACATTTGTTCCTTGGACTTTGAAATCGCTAGTTAAAAACTTCTAGGGAAAAAGTTTTTAGGAACACCGGTGCACATGTTTAGAGAACGCGTAGTAATATAGTGAATTATGGTAACATTTCGCGAGAAGAAAGAAACTTACTAACGAATAATCTTATTGTTACCATTTTCGTCTAAACTGGGTGCAACTGAATTTATCATCGAGGAAAGGGGAATGAAGAAAAAAAAAAAAAATGGTCGATATCCGGACCGACGTGTTTTTCTCAAGTGTTATCTGCTTCAAAGGGTTGTTGCAACATCATGTCGCCTACTCAATATCCTTTAATGAATTAACACACGAACGTACAGAGGGTGACGCATACAGCTCGAAAAAAAAATCGTTAATCATTGGCTATCCTACGGAACCTGTGTACTATCCAAGATAAACATGTATTACACTTTTCATATCGAGAAGCAGACTTTATTGCGTAAAAAGCCGAGGAAGATGTATCTATGTATGCGCGATAAGTCCATCCGCGTGAACTGTGTATATAGTACCTTTTTATGGAATACGGTATCTTCAAAGTGGTGTATCCATTAAGTGTACTGTCATATCGCCATGCGTTTTTTTTTTTTTTTACCACGTTTTCGTTTAGAAAACTTTGGTAAAAGAAGATCATTTCGGATACTTTATGGAGTAATTACCATTTTTATAGGGAATACCGGTTCCTCTAAAATTGTATTACAGAATGTTTAATGTCTGGTGTTTTAACTACTCAAATAACAAAGATTTCATCTTTAACCTGATCTTTTTACTGTCCGAAATTCTAACTAAGATAAATGGATTTGTATCCTAGAGTGCAATTCGCTCATAGAGAATGAAATGCTATATTATGTCACGTACATAGAGGACCTTCTATCTGAATGTGTGGAACTCATGCTGTCATATTTGCAATATCTGTATCTTGTTTTCTTAAAGCCTAATTATATTTCAAAATTTTAAAAAATGAGAAATAAGATTAGAAAAGGGGAATAATTTAAATGAAAATAAGTTAAAGAAAATTCTAGAAGAAACTTTGACGGTACATCAGATTCTACGTTCAAATACCTTCATAGCTATTTTCAATTCCAACAATAGATTCGATCTCTCGTGTAAAACTTAAAACTACTTTAGAACTGTCGGTCGAAGCGTTGGCAAAGTTCCTTCCAATGAATTCTTTTTGTTCATGGGGTTTGCCGGTTGTAATTCGAGATGCAGACCGATGTCTCTACGCTTTCAACGAGAAAAACAATACGCAGGGAACATCGAACGTAAACAATAAGCTCAGAGCGTGAAAATCATGATTCGATTGTCTATTACGAAATTTCTTTTTATTTCGAATAAGATGTAATCAAAAATTTTTCAAATTTAAAAATAAAATAAATTTTTTAAATGATAAGGAGATGTTTACAATAGGTCGCACATATAAATGTAAGAAATATATTTATATCGATATTAAAAACTCGTATGAAAAATGGGCGAATAATAAAGCGTGCAACTATCTGCACACTTTTGTTAAGACATGTGAGAAAAGTCTGGTGAAAATACGCTGAACAACGAACGATCGGGCTTCGATCTTCTTATTCTATCGAGAATCGATACATAAGACGCGTGGTCTATCGAGGGAGGCCGTCTAACAAGCGTATTACGTTAGAAAGAAATAGCTAACCACGATTCGTGGATAGAGGGTGAAAGAGAGAAGCCGATAGAGTCCATCGATCGTCGACGGCAAACACGAGCGCGCTCGCCGAAAAAAAGGATCTGCAGACTCGTCTTGATAATCGAGAAAATTACATTAATGTTTCCACAACAGATACAACATTATGTCCAAATCTAATATCTTATGATTGGAAAAAATGGAAATTATATTGCAAATCGTAGGCGCGAAATGAGAGGCAGAGTAAGGTATACTTATAGAGAAAGAGAACGGTAAATTACAGGGCGGGTCTTGCCGTGGAAAATCGATGGGAATACACGGAGAGCGTGTAGAACGAAACACGACGGTGCTCCAGAAGAAAATTGTTTCGCGTCTTCATCGACGACGCGCGATCACTTCCGTCACGGAACCCGCGCACGTAAAAGGTCCACCATTTTCACGCTCGTGGATCGACATGAGAATTATAATAGAGAAAGAAATTCTGAAGAAAGAAAAGAGAATGATAAGTATATATTACATACCTCGCGCCGTCTCGAAGATGTAAATGTTCTCTTGCTTATTTTCCAGGAACAACCCGATGTGGCTTGGTAGTCCTGCTGACGTTTACGTGTATGTTGACACGCTCGACGATGCAGGTGGTGGTAGCGGTGGTAACAGCGACGCTGATAGTAGTAGTGGTGGTGGTGGTGGTGTAGCGATGGTGATGCCCCGCTGGTAGTGGTTAGAGATACGAAAAAATGTATACGCGTAACGCGACTGCGCCACTGGACCGAAGTGAGACTGGCTCGAAGCGAGTCTACCGACTACTAACTACCAAAGCGACGTGATACGAACCGTGTGCGTCCTCGTCGCGGTGCTACCGTGTACTACGTGTTGCTGCTGCCAGAGCCACTACCGCTCTACTCGCTCCACGACGACCTCTTCCCTCTTCTGTGTCTGTGCCTCTCTACCATCCCTCCGAGTCTACGCAGCAGCAACCTTCGCCTCGCACAAGCAGCGCGGCGCGGGGTTGCCGCTACCAACGTCGCCCCATCGTATCGTTCCACTGCGCTGAAGGATATTTTCAAACTATACCTGTAATGTATAGAACCTGCCTGCTATTTTGCATCGCTGCTCCGCGGGTTTCGCCTCTACAGTCATGGAAATGATAAATATTATATCGCCCGGAGATAATGTTGCTAATCGTTTGTAACGATGGGATTAAGCGGAAAGAGATGAAGCCCTGCTTGGATTAAACTCGAGAGTAATCTAGAGAATAAATATAGATCAATGTCCTCCAGATAAATATACGAAATTATTAGAGGTTTTAACAATGTTTGAGGATCGTTTAAGGGATTAATTTGAACGGAGACGTAAACGAATGGTGATGGTAATAATATTACGGTTTGGAATAAATGCACATTTCAAATACAACGTTGTATCGTGGGAGACAAGTATGAATCGATACCTCTATAGTTAGAAAGAAAGATACAGATAAAGTAGAAGCGTTATAGACGATAGCACGAGAAGCGTGACATAAAATGAGATTTAAATTAGAAAATGTAATTCACGCCATCGTATTTTGCAAGTTTGTTTTTACCGACAATCGTATTATGTACTCGCGTTACATTCCCTTTTTTTTTTTTTTTTTTGGCGTTTAACGAGGATTAACAAATAACTTTGCTCGTAAGGTATTACGTATATTGTGGCGTCGTTGGGATACTAAATTATCCAAGCATTTCCCAGCATTTGCATTTGCTAATTAAGAAAGAAATGGGATAAAAAGGATGAAAATTGTTTGAAACGATATCGTTAAAAGTAGCGATTACATATTTTAATCAACCTCGTATTTCCTACGTGAATCGTGTTACTACCATCGTCATGTAAATTTGCCACGACACACATACATTACCAGATAACTTGTCTCTCGTATCTAGCCAACGATTAATCTCCGTAACGTGGCGATTAAACCACGACTGTGAGTAGGCAAGAATATCGATTCAAACGAATCAGATGCAAAACATGGTGTGTACGATGTTCGTGTGCGTGTGCACGAGCCGAGGAACAGTTAACCGTTATGGGAAGGGAGAAAAACACGCGCTAACGAACTTCATGTTGACCAATAGTCGTGGCGCGTTCTTGTTCGACCTACACGTCCGATAAATGAATTCTGGTAAAATTTTTTATCGTTAAAATACCTCGACTTCACGAAAGTCAACATGCAGAAGGGACAAGAGGGGAATAACTACAGATGGACGGGACACTCGATATACCATATATTGCGCGAGCATGCTTCACTGGTATCTCGCTTTTCTTGGAACAAACAGAAGAAGTTAGACGTTCTTCCTCGCCAAGCTCAGGTCATATACATTCGCTGGTTCCTTAATTGCCAGCCAGGAGTGGTTTCTCGCTCAGGAGGCATACCGACTAGTCTCTTTTCAACCCATACACTGACGATGTGCTTCATGCGACCTTCCGTACAATCCAGTTTCACGATCGTGGGACGATCAGAAAAAAAATCGCCTTGCGCAAGGGTTCGCTGCTCCGGCCGTCAGTTTAAAATTTCTTAACGACCGGCGGAACTGGATTTAAAGTGAACACGATTTTACGATCTTGTTATAGGTGTATCTTAGATCTTTCATTGTGTTTATAAGATGATGGATCGACCAGATTACTTTAACTGGATCTACCGACTACTAAAGTGTAAAACATTTTCAAAAGAAATCAAAATGAAAGTTATATGAAAAAATACATAAATTCATAAAATTTGTATAAAAATTACAAATTGATATTAATGCGACTATTGAGCAACGTTTCAAGTTTGTTAACCTATGTTTTTTCTGATATTAAAAAAATGTTCTACTGATATTATTATGAGATTTTTTTTTACAGAATAATTAGTGACGCATCAAAGTTATTGATAATAAGAAATATTATTTTTATGAACAATGTATATTATCGTTGAATGTGATAAAAAAAGTATCGCATAATGTTAGCGTGACGTCTCTGGGTTAGCGGGTTGATGTCGAATAAAATGAAGACTTACACGCGGTCGTACTATGTGTATATGGCTGATACGTATACGAGAAGTGATTGTCAGAAGTGACACGGCACGGGGGAGTAAATCACGTCGGCATTAAGACAATTAGGTGTAGAACGACGGGTTCAGCCGAGTCAGTTGACGTGTCTTGGACAGAAACAGATGTCTAATATGCCCTTTATTTCGACTCCATGGTCAGCCATACATGCACATATAAGTTAAACACTTATTCGAACCACAGGACGTACGTAGGATAAATGCATGGGCGTCGATACGGAGCATTAGAAATGAGGAATAATGTGACACATATTGTAATCATGTAATTACGCAATTTTCGTTCGTTACAACAAGTTATATATAGGAAAATTATTGTTTAAAATATATATATAGATATTACCACTGAACTCGTGTACCGTTGAAAAATACATGCATACGTTCTGGTTTAAGGTTGCATTTCAGGAATAAATCGCTAGCGGCAACCATGTGCATGATACTATTGAGAGAGTGTGCGTGTATGCAAAAGTCTGCCCGTGCTGCGGTCGTGCAATTGTGCGAAGGAAATGAGATCAAGTTTGAGTGATTGCGGACAGCAGTCGAACAGAGGCGGAGAGAGGCAGGGAATGGAGATAGGACAGTTCAAGAACCGAATCTACAGATTGCCAGCTGGATAAACTGGAACAAACGAAATACCAGATTTCTGCGAGTACCAAATACCATCGTTTATAATTATTGATACTTAAAATATAAAAATATATTATTGCAGAGAAATATTGTGGATTTTTAATGGCATGACACTTTGAAATAATTACACAGGATTGATTAAGATTGCTTTCAAAAATAAACATTTATTTCAAAATTAATGCTTATCAATTGTATCCTAAAAACTAAGATCTATCCTATACACTGATTGTGTTTAGGTGTATTCGCGCACAAAACATCTTAAGAATCATTACATCTTTACGCTGTGTACAATCTTTTATTTGTTTGTATGCTACCGTAATAGCTTTCACATCACACTCCTTGCACACATACATATATTACATTCAAATACCAGAATGTATTTTGCATATAACCTTTCGCATTTGTAATCATGTTTACAAATTGGTTCACGTACTATTATTCTTATCGCCAAACTTAATTCTTAGATTAAATCTTATTCTTCTATGTCTTCATGAAATTTAAAATACCATATAATCGTGATATCACATTTGTAGTTCAGAGTATGTACTATCTGGTCAACCAAGAATAATTGTGGCACGGATCTAAACAGCTTCTTTTGTGGATTGTACTATCTCTCCAAATGAAGTTTCCAAACATTGTCGTAGTTCTGCGTAACTTACTACTAATATACTCTGTTCATCTCGTGACATCAAACATACCTATAAAATTAGAAAAATACATCTTAAAGTACATATTGAACGATTTTTAATTATTTGAATATTTTGTATATAACTAAAGAAATTGAAGTTCCTTTTAAAAACAAAAAAAAAAACAAAAAAGAAAGTACGATTTTGGAAAGAAAAAATATACCTTATCTTGTGAACCGGAATCCAACTTATTTAAACAAGATACAACATGTGCCATATCCAACCAAGGTCTTCCATCAGCTGCTACCTGATGGAAAACATAATCCCTAAACAATTTGAGCATGTATCGGTCACCAGTCTCTGCCCACGTAGGTTCCATATTAAGGTCGGGTCTTTCATTAATAGTACCCAGCTTTACAAGTAACTTAAATAATCTGCCATTTTCTAATTCCTTGGCAAGTTCATTTTCCAATACATCAGATCGGAGCTGAGCTGCATCTAATTGTGTATAAAATCGTGCTCCAATCATCGGCATGAGATCTGTTACACTTCTTCGTGCTTGATTCGAAAGTAAATACCTGTAAAATTATATTCGTTTATGAGAACATAAATTAACACGAACATAGATACATTAGGTAACATAAGATGTGTCATTTCTTTTTTCTTTATCAAAAGTCAATTTCATAATAAAATCTGTCTCGCATAAAAGGTATTAACTTAAAACGATTATAAATAAATCAAGTTAAACAGTGAAATGTTAAATTGATGAAGAAATATACTGTTTTCATCATGTTAGAAGTTAATGAGTAAAAAGAATCTACGAGAAAGATAAAATGTATACTAACAGAATAAGGTTTCGAAGATCCGCAGAGTAGGAACGTGCGACGAGCTCGAGGGAGGCTTGCATGTTGTCGCGATGGACGGCAAGGAGACTGCGACACGCTAATGCCAACACCAACTTTCCTAAGGCGATTAAATCTTCTTGCTGATAGTGTGGTATAAGGGAGAGTGGATTTGCTGAGTTTCCATCGAAAGTAACAACATCTGGTATAGCTACACAACTTAAACGAAGTCTTGTTTGTGACGTAAGTAACACTTTTGTAGGATCTAAACATCTGTATGCCAAACCTATAAATCATCAAAATAAAAATAATTATTTAAATATCTAGACAATAAACAAATAAGATGTAAGGCAATGTAATTGATAGATACATACCATTAGCGTGTACAACACGAAGTGCGGCAGTGAGTTGAATTATGTAGCTCCATATAACACTTTCTGCTAACATACTGCTATGCTGTTGTCTCAAAATAGTATTCTTGGTATGACTGTAAGGTCGAGGAGCATTCGGATCCGAAGAAAATGGATCTGTATAACCATTTAATTCGGTTGCTGAGAAATGCTTAGTTAATAATGTTTCCGATCCGGGATGATAATCGTAAACAAATACCATGGCTGAAATAGTAAAAGTACATTTTCATAAAAGAAGAAGATTTTCATAAAAGTACATTTATCAATTTCGTTTTAAGATGTTAATACATACAATTGTCACCAAAAGCCTTGGTGGTAAAAACTTCTCTTAACTGCACTAAATTTGTATGTGATAATCGCTTCCACGTATCTACCAGCATCATACACTTTGTATTAGCAAGTCTGAAATCTAAAAACATTATTATTGATAATATTATTTCATTACCAGTTCCGTACCTCTTACACGGTATTAAATAGTTCGTAAGGATATAGAGATATTTACCATGTATACGTCGCAGACAGTAACGTGTACCGCTTTTAATGCTGGTAGCTTTGTACGTCGAAGTTTGATATCCCAGTATCGTTGAAGCAGGTTTGTGAATTGGTTCCAATGGACACAACTCATGATAATTATCTACCTCGTCTGGTAGATCACCAAATCGTACTATATCAGGTTGTGCTAACGTTAAAGCATTTTTTTGAAGAATGTCCATTCTTAAACTCTCACTGACAAAGAAATTGGGGGTTACTTGAGGGGGAGGGGTTGACGGAGCTGAAGAACTATTAGATGACACAGGTTTTGGAGGTTTTACTGGCTGGAGGTGTGCAGGTGTACCTGGATAGACATAGCCTATCTGACCTGCTTCTAGATTTCCAATCTATACACAAAAGATATTAATTAATTCGTTAATCAATCGAGCAGAAGTAACAAAAAGCTTTTCTAAATTTCTACAGCTACTTACAGTTTCAGTTCCTTCCTCAGTTCCAACATTATCAGCTGCTGCATTCCCAAGGTAGAAATATGTAGTACCACCTACATTCTCCTGTGAGTGATAAGAATTGTTGAAAAGATTTGGAGAACTATTGTTACTACCAGCAAGAGCTCTTCCAGGTACAAATTCTGGACTGGCAGTTACTTTTTTCTGTGAATCCAGAGAAAGATTTGACATATGTTTTGTAACAACCGTAGTACTTAGATTTAACGCTGGACTTTGACGATTCTGTTCAGAAATATATAATAAAATTATATTAATGTGTATCTTTTCTATAACATATTAATGAATATCTTGTATATATATATATATACCATTATATTATATTATATTACATTATATTATTTATATATATGTATATATAATAGTATAATATAACGTAAAACAATATCTTTATTCAGACTTTTTTCAAATAAATTGCAAATAATTACCATGTAGGTAGCAAGCTTGGATTCCAATGGAACGCCGTTTGTTTGAGGAGTGTATGGAACAAATATTGATGGGTCCATCTCTTCCTCAACCACTGCATTTACTATTACACTTAACCCTCACTTCTACTGTCTGTATTTTTCTTTCAGCGGCAATGAACAAATGTACTTTATGCGTGATTATATTTCCTTGTTACACAGATGCTCAATATAACATCAGTCTCCAAAGCCTGCAACACATTTTATAAATACACAAATAGAAATAAAGAATAAACTTACAATTACTTATTTTATATATTACTCCAACTATCATTCAATATCATTTTGTAACAATAACTATTCAATAATAGTATAAACTGTAATATATATATATAGAGTTCAAATAATTATGTATGCTTTGTCAAAAAATTAATTCATTTGTTCTCATGTGACAAATTTCAAAGTTAAAAACGTTACTATCTTCTATTACTATTAAAAACATGAAGACAAAAATTATTAAACAAATAAGTATATGTCCAAAGAATCTACCATCTACTTAGAAATTACAGAAAACCGATTTAATTTTATTTACACTACTCGAGATTTACTGCGGTATCTGCTTGTGTTCGTCAAATCGGTGATGCATAAATTCGATATAAAATATACTGCTCGTTATAAACGAAGGTATCAACTTGCCGCGTATGACTCAATACGACTAAACATAACAACAAATCGTAAATCCTGAATGAAATTTCGGGAACGATGAACACAGCTCGAGTCAAGAAAAAAGAAGGAAAACCGAAAAGAACAAGTAGAATCGCATGCTATAGCAATGGCAGCTGATTTTGACAATACGAGTGAAAAAGACGCACAGGATATAACCTTGATTTCGCGTTATTGCTGATACGAGGTATTCACTCTTGAACACAATTTCGATCAAAAGTCCGTACGATTGTGCAATAAAGATACTGAAAACGATCTAATACGGCTACGTGTACGATAAAACGCGTATGGCAAGTAAGCACAGCACATAACCACTTACACTGTCACTGATATCGCGTCAGTAGTACGGCGCCAAAATTCCGATCTCTCCGGTTTCCAAAACAGTACTGCAAACGCATTCAACGAAATACAACTGTGAAGTGATGGTTTCGAAGCAGTCTGATCGTATTATAACATCCCGTAGACAAAGGAGAAAGCAGAACCAATCCGAAACTTGTATGTTTATGGTGTTCTCCCTTTAATCCGGCCTCCTATTTTTCTCCTTCTCCCTCTCTTCCTTCCATCCCCTCTATTCATACCCTTCGATCGGAGCAGCTGTCTCTCTACCACAGCTTGTCTCCGGGCGCGCGAGTCACGTACCTGTATATTTACCTTTTCGAACCCTCTTACTAATTACATATATTGTTCTTCTTTATGGCTTATTCTTATTTCTGTATTACTATTTCCTTAATAAACGTCATACTGTACTAATTTTAGACGATTTCATTTCAAATTCAATTTTTTTGAAAACTAAGAATTATATGAAAGAATTCTATTCTATTTTTTCGACTTTTTTCACATAGAATTACCCTATTGCCGATTATACCGCGATTGTTGCGATACGCTGTATATGTCAAATTATATTTCGAAATAGGAAAAATTATACACTAGGGTACTAATTATTGTACATTGTAATATATAATATATGATCGATCTGTATCAATAGATTTTATATTTTTATTCTTTTTATAGACAGAATATTGTTATGCTTCCATGGAAAATTGAGAAGTATGATTTTAGAAAAATTAGATCTACTGACAACTGAAATATAGAATTTGTAGCAAAAGTGTAACGAAAACTATATAATGTAAAGGAAAAAATAAAATTTTGTTTAAAGCATCTAGTAACAATACGAGTAAATTATTTGCAATATTCTTGGATTCTTAATGAGGATCATTTAAAGAGAGACTTTTGAATTCTAAATACTATTATATTTCTGTTACCTTGTTTACCACAAGACAATGACTCATATATTTAAAGTGCAAACTATAAACGCAGGTATAATTTCTGGTTGTTTACAACCCTCATTGTAATATAAGTTTGGTTTAAATCTTTACAATAGCAGGTAATAAATGTACCGGGCTTTCCTCGATACTATTACTTTTTCGGATTATCTACCTAACTGTACTTTTGTTTAGGTAGTTGTGCTGGCAACACTGCATGAGAAGTTAGACTTTCAGTGTTTCAATCGCACGACAATCTGAACAATTGAGCAGTCGATAGAGTGCGTTTTATTACGTCTATTTATTACTAAGCAAGTGGAATTTACGTTTATTAACGACAATATCACTTTGAATCTAAAATATCCGACTGCTTAATCAAATTAAAAACACGATGATTATACCTGTACGTTGTTTTACGTGTGGAAAAGTGATCGGTAATAAGTGGGAAGCTTATCTTGGTTTGTTACAGGCAGAATACACTGAAGGGTAAGTATATACATTGTCATATCAAACTATGAAAACAAATTAAACGGGTGAAATACGACATAAATTAGATATAAATGTAAATAACGTAATTTATATACTCTTGTTTACACTAATAGGAACTCTAACCTTTACTGTATAGAGATTCTAATGAATGAAATGAGATTTTTAACTATTTTTGTTAATAATGAGTACATCGAAATATTGCCTATGTGTCGCAATCTTCTATATGTAACCATATAATATATGTTACAGTGATGCTCTTGACGCATTGGGTTTAAAACGATACTGCTGCCGTAGAATGCTTCTTGGACACGTAGATTTAATTGAGAAGCTTTTAAATTACGCACCATTAGAAAAATAAAAATGTGAGACAAAAGTTCTCTCATTTCACTTTAAATATTAAGATACAAATTACCAATTATATAATAGGATATTGTTATTTATACCGAAATATTTCTTAGGAAATGTATGATGACAAGGTAGAATAAAAAATTCAAAAGATATTGTAAAATGATTTGTATTTAAATATTGTAATCACTTCATTATTTCTTTTTCGCCAGGAATATGTAAAAATTTCCAACAATTGTATAAAAAGTCGATTGATTTATAACAAGTTCGATAAGCAAAAATTGCTTCGAAAGGATTTTGCTTTCTTTTAAATGTACATTTGTATTAAATGCAACACAGTAGAGTGAAACATTTGCTGCACTGTGAATCACATACATGAAACATGTTATGACTTGCTTATAAATGTTTGAGTTATTACAATAATACATGTTATTAAATTTAGGGGGAAAAAAATGAAGGTTATACTTTAAGATTTGATTGTTAATTTATAAGACTAACAACACGCAAACATACTTCTCTATGTATTAACAATTTTTATAGATCTTAATTGCAGCTAAAATCTTTTAAAATTCTTTATAATATGTTTCAAATAGGGTACAGTTATATGCGCAGAGTATAAAAAAATGTTCAAACGTAATTTATCATCGTAACAAAATAAAAGATTTCATTTTGTTAAATAAATAATGTCAATCAAAATTAATTAAAACGTATTGCTCCAATGTAAAATATTTCTTACGAATACTGTTAACTTCTCTCAGTCTAGTCTCTTCACGAATTAAATAGAATATATATACTATATATTATGTTTTAGGAATAGAGTAAGTTACTAGATATATTTTCAAATTAGTCACTTATTAACGATTAAATCTTCTCATATAACCTCCCCTAATAGTACTTATTTTATAATATATGTAGTTTGTGCGTAGATATTATTTGAACTATATCGAATGTTAGTTTTCCAATTTCTCATTCTTAAAGGAATTCATTTTTGATTCATTGAATTCTCATTTGCACAACAACCGAAGTTACGTTCGTTAGAATTCATTCTATCTTACTAAAATACTAGGGCATGTCTTGTAAGCATAATATGATTGCATCTAAATTTCTGATATAAATTTTATCAAACTTCTGATTATACGTATCTTACAAAATAAATTGATATCTTCAATGTATATACTATTTTGATTTTCTTGATTGTCATCATAAAGTAATTAAATTATCAGAAATTTATTGCATTAAAACCTGTTAAATGGCTTCCAAAACGTTTTTGGAGTTTGGAATATTGGAATATTTATAAATCTATGTATGCGAAACCAATTTTTCTTAACTGTAAAGTTCCGCGATTTGCATTAATGCACTTCGAGATCCAAATACTAAAGCCATAAGCCCAATGATACATATGATTACGTTTTTCAGTGCTACCCAATTTCCGGGTCCAAAACCAACGTCCCAATAAGTGACGGTTTCGACGAATACAGGAATTAAAAGTCCCAATATCGAAAAACAAAATGCACCAATTAGTCCAATAAAGGGTTCGATAGTTGGTACGATCACAGCCAATAAAACTAAAACATATGAACAGATTTCTTAAATTTCTAGGATTCTGAAATAACATTGATGAACTTGAAATAAATATTATAGCGAAAATTTGGTTATAAATTAAAATACACACCTGCTCCTGTGACCATAGCTGTTCTTAAAATATAATTTGCTAGCAATGGCTTTTTCTGAAATCGATCTTTTATACCATTCCATGCAATGTCCAGGCAAACATAAAACTGTAGTCCAAATGTGCAATAAACGGCGAGAGCTATTAATATCTTTACGATTTGAGCCGCTCTAGAGAAAAAAGATATAAATATATAGTCAACGCAATAGTATTACTAAAAAACTTAGCCCTTTGCGGACGGGGTTGCGAGCGTCGCTGGTAAGGTGATTTGGGTGGCTATTGTGATTTGGTTAATATTATTGTGATTCTTACACTTCTTCCGTTGGTAGATTTAACGTGATACTGTCTAAAGTTTCGTCCTGATATCTCACGTATCCCAAGAATCCAAGTAAAATGTAGATGAACGTAACCCCGGACATTCCCTTATTGAGAACACCGCAAATTCCGACAAAATGTTGGGGTGTTTTCATATTATTCTCCAGTGGCATTACAACTCCTATAACGTCATTCTCTTAGTAAAACATCAATATTCCTTTAAATAGTCGAGTAATACCTATTGCTTCCATTGCAAAGATAGTAATGCTGAAGAATCGCGGGAAGTCTTGGATGGACGCGAATAATGGTACAGAGTTGATAGATGGCATATCCCTGACTAAGTAATAAAAAGTTATTCCTAAACCTGATCCCATGAATATATTGGCCACCATGGAAACAGGTGCAAGATATTTCAAATTTGGTATCCAACTGAGCAGTATCAATGGAATCAGTAAACAGGTTGCCATTAACCGGAGACTGAATTCCGATTTCGCGTAATGCTTAATGATCTGATTAAAGTTTGCAGCAACGATAACCGTGTACACACTACAGGTGCCAAAATACGTTGCGAATAAACTGATCTGTATAAGGTATCTGTAAATAATATATTACGTGGTTATTATCCCATTGAAAACATGATTCCTTAGATATTTTTAAACTTTATTTCATAAATATAAATATTGTATATTATGGTCATGATATCTTACCTGATCGGTTTTGAAAATTTTCTCCCCCATTGTGGTCCCGTGGCAAACGCTACCTCTGCTACATCAGCAAAGCTCATTTCTGTACGCCTCGTTTTGTAATATAGAACATGTGCACATTTTACCTAAAATATTAATGAGTCATAACTTAGTTGATTGCTTCGGTTATTGCGTTCAATATCATTAGTATTTTTGTACCAAAATATAGGCGCAATGTGTGCATACGAACGCCACCAGAACAGTGGCAAATACACCAACGACGAGTCCGGCATTCTTGAAAGCAATTGGCATGGATAATATACCCGTTCCAAGGGCAGCTTTCAATAAATGCGTTAACGTGTCACAGTCCCTGAAAGGAAATTACGGACTATTACTGTTGCAATTATTTTGCTAGAAATGTGTCACTTACAGTGACATTTAACTTTCATACTGTTTAACATTATATAATATAGATATTACTTCTTTTTGATTAAACAACGCGAATAATATAATAACCCAGAGTATGTAACATAAAAGTTAAGAATATCAGTTAATTATTTATTTTTATATCAATTTGCCATATCGCGACTTACGTCGTCGGGTTATCAACTTTTCGTTCACTGAAGGGGTCGAAGCTTTTTCCATCACCCTGTCCGACCTCTATATCTCGTGGAGCGACTTGCACTTTGTATCTGCAATAAATATGAATAAATTCTACTTTGTTTAACATTTTTGCTTAGCGAATCAACAAGATTGTTGCGTTTCACGATGATACTTTTGCTAGTACGATTTCTTTAGTTAATGGGGAATGAATCTGAATCTGTGAACAAGCTGAGACTATGTGAATTCTTACTTGGACAATACACCATCCTTCGCATTGGACCCATCTTGGGGTAGGAAGGTGTCCATCTCTGTTGGCGCTTTGTACTCCTGTAAAAGACGATCGTTATATAATAACATTCTAAATAACAACTCATTTTCTTTCTATAAAATAATGTATTTTCGTTGATACTTACCATTGTGAATGCTTGCACGTGTATATCTCGGTTTGATTATTGTACGTTGTCTGCAACAAACGAAATTGATATTACAAAAAGATATTAACGTACAGTAACACATATTACAATATCACGAGTGTAAATTCAAAAAACATAAGCCGGTTTTTAAATAAATTTAAAAAAATCATAAGTTTGCAAACTAATTGTTATTTGATTTACAACGCAAAGTTATGGATACGCGACCGACTATCGCTATTCCTCTTCTCTACAGCCCACGCGTTTCACTCGATTTACATCAAAACAGCGCAATTGATTATATGCTTTGACTCAATGGAAATTGTTATCGTCGATTCGTTAAATCGTAATAATTCTAATAAAAATTCTTTGCTTTTTTTTTAGGATATTATTATCGTCGATCGGTATTGATAGTACAATTAATAGGAATGATATATAAATAACGCGATCATATTGCAGCATTTATACATATGGTACTACTATATCAGGTAAAATGGAAAACGTGTTTCCGTAAAAGCTTTTTAAAGTCCAACTTCGGTATACACTAGCATAAGTCCAGCTCGAAATAAGACTTTATCAGCAGTATAATAATCATTGCCAATATTTGAAGAGCTACTGATATCGTAAAACTTAAGTATCCGGTATAGAACACACGTTTGTTTCTCTTTGTAAATCGTTGCATACAAAGTTTGTGGCAGCTGATTGAAATTAACACGTTGTATGCCACGGAGGTCACCGGTGACCGGCGCGCCAAGATTAGTAGAAATACATAATTTGAACAAATGTTAATAGCTGGAAATTTGTTATTATTGCCATCGTTACTACAATGGTGTGACGAAATCAATGCAGTGTAAAACATATAAAAATGGTTTGATTGATCATGGGGAAAACCCGTTTTATCCGTGTTTAAACAAGCGAGATTATAAATTGCTATGAAATTATTTTTATCATATTGCAACTGTAAAATGAGTCGATTTACGTAGAATCGAAGTATTATTACGTAAAAGAGTATTTATTTTCAAGACCTCGGCCTTGCGTTTCTAAGCGTATTAATGGTGTAAATACGCGGAAATGCATAACCGTGGGTGGCTGGCATGGAAAATTAACATAAACGCGTAAATGTTACCTGATGCAATATCAACAATTGTCTTTGTGATATTATAAGAATTCAAAGTAAACCAGCAGATATTCAAATAGTATTAATAAATTGTGTAATTTATCAATACTTTTAATAATAATAAAATGTAAATGTGAGTATATACTAAAAGTATATTACGTTATTATCATATCACTATACTAAAAGTAAATTGAAAATTCTGTAAAAGTGAAAGATTTCAAGAGCTGCTAAATCTCGGGCAATTGCAGGTAATTAAGGTTTATAGATAACAAAAGCTTGACAAGGGTTCAAAGATAATAAAAGGCAGCGCAAAGTCTTGATGTCCTTTTATTTAGGGATCCTGAATAATATATCCTGAATATCCTGAATATATCCTGAATAATTTTGAAGCATCTGGAAACCTTTAGAATTTCTATTATTCTTATTTAGAATATACCAAGTATATTTTAGGGATTATTTCGAGAACCGCTAGAATAAAAATTTCTTTGAACTCGCAACGGCTTTAAAGTTTATTATTCAAAATTCTGGAACCTATGAGACATCTTTATACCCTTAATTGCTTCGAAATTTTGGAACAATTGCAGGGCGTCTACGTATTTGAAAATTTGGAATCTTCGTGGATTGGTGATTTCTTCGCGAATCTTTAATAGTTTTCAAATTAGGCTTTTTCAATCTTCGATGACTTTGAAACTAAGAACTTAGAAACTTTCGAAATTATATGAAAAATTTGGAATCTTCGTCGATTGGTGATTTCTTCGTGAATCTTTAATAGTTTTGAAATTAGGCTTTTTCAATCTTCGATGACTTTCAAATTAAAAACTTACAATCTTTCGAAATTATATGAAAAATTTGGAATCTTCGTGGATTGGTGATTTCTTCGTGAATCTTTAATAGTTTTGAAATTAAGAACTTACAATCTTTCGAAATTATATGAAAAATTTGGAATCTTCGTGGATTGGTGATTTCTTCATGAATTTTTAATAGTTTTGAAATTAGGCTTTTTCAATCTTCGATGACTTTCAAATTAAAAACTTACAATCTTTCGAAATTGTATAAAAAATTTGGAATCTTTTGATTTTGAAATTAAGAACTTACAATTTTTCGAAATTATATGAAAAATTTGGAATCTTCGTGGATTGGTGATTTCTTCGTGAATCTTTAATAGTTTTGAAATTAAGAACTTGCAATCTTTCGAAATTATATAAAAAATTTGGAATCTTCGTGGATTGGTGATTTCTTCGTGAATCTTGAATAGTTTTGAAATTAAAAATTTACAATCTTTCGAAACTATATATAAAAAATATTTGGAATCTTCGTGAATTGGTGATTTCTTCGTGAATCTTGAATAGTTTTCAAATTAGGCTTTTTCAATCTTCGATGACTTTGAAATTAAAAACTTACAATCTTTCGAAATTGTATAAAAAATTTGGAATCTTCGTCGATTGGTGATTTCTTCGTGAATCTTGAATAGTTTTGAAATTAGGCTTTTTCAATCTTCGATGACTTTGAAATTAAAAACTTACAATCTTTCGAAATTATATAAAAATTATATAAATATTGATATAAGTACGTGCGAATTGAAATACATATAATCAGTAGATTAATCAAGTTAGTTGATATCGTGTGGCAATGATTGGCAAAAATGTTCTCTAGATAAGTAATCTATGGCACAGACAATCTTTTAACAGAGCCGTGCAAAACAAAATAACAGATTTTTAAGCATAAGCAGTATTTTCTGATTCTAATTAAGTAATACTGGTCGTTTAAAGCTATTCAGTTAAACTTTATTGAATGCATCACAATTGAATGGCTTAAACGTGTATAATTATGTTGCTTAAAAAGGCGAACGGATGAAAGACTCCTTTGTTCGCTAATACTATTATAACATACAAATTCTTTCTTAGAAATTGAATAAAAACTTTTTCTGCTAAAGTAAATTGCTTAATTCTTTTCTACTAGAATCCTAATGCTATATTACATTTGCACTATGTTCTTACTTTACGATGCCTAAGTATCTTCAAAATACATAAGATTACTTCTTCGAAAAATAAAAACTTATTCACTTATTTCCCAATTACGATTACAATAATAAATAATAATATAAGAAATTAAGTAAAAGTCGCAGATATCAGAACAGCTATTAAGTAATCTTAAATGTTTATTTCGGTCTAATTTTACGCGATGTTGTTTATTTCAAAATTCCTCTTCTATGATTATGATATAACATTTACAGGTCTGTCCATGAGTCTAAAATGAATAATAGTAAAGAAAAGGAGATTGTTGATACGTAGTGAGATTTGCAAGTGAAATGCATCAGGATAGAGTGCTGGCGAGTGAAACCGTAGAAAAGTGTTTCATTGAGAATAGCATTTATCGATCATCCTTGACGTAACACCGGACATTGTCCTCAAAAATATAGAGCCGCTGGCAATTTGTAATACGGTGATCACTAACGGATGCACGCGTCGAGTGTAAAAATAGTTGGGAACCATCACCTAAATCTCTGCCTGAGTCATCTCGTATTTAAGATTCTATAATAAATGTACGAGCATTCGTGATTCGACAAAGAAAATAATTTTGCATTTTTACATATATTTGAATATATATATATATATATATATATAGTGAGGGTATAAATATATTGTCCAAGTTTCATTTAAGTTGAGATTTTATGGCCTAAAGCGGCTAAGCATGACTAACAAGAGATAGAAACGAACAAATAATGAGCACTGCAGCAAAGCTATAAGGTGGCACAAAGGCGTAAAGACCCCCAGGATCTGCTTAAAACTTTTATTGGGGAACACGATTAAGACTCCTGAATAATATCCGAGCATTTGAAAGCTTTTAAGATCTCAGCTATTTTAAAACTATTCCAAGTTTATTTTAATACTTCTAATAGTATATATATATATATATATATAAAATAAAATAATAATTATATTTACATTAAAATTATATATTATAAAATTTATATATTCAATATTATTTAAAAAAATAATAATCGAGCATTTGGAGACTTTTAAGATCCCTGCTATTTTTAGAATATTCCAAATTTATTTTAATACCTGTATTAGTATATATATATATTATTTAATATATATTTAATATTATTTTAGTAATATTAAATAGTAATATTATTTTAAAAAATAATATTCGGGCATTTGAAAGCTTTTAAGATCCCAGCTATTTTAAAACTATTCCAAGTTTATTTTAATACTTGTAATAGTATATATATATATACTATATTATTATTTGAGTAATATTAAATAGTTATTTATATATTCAATATTATTTAAAAAAATAATAATCGAGCATTTGGAGACTTTTAAGATCCCTGCTATTTTTAGAATATTCCAAATTTATTTTAATACCTGTAATAGTATATATATATTATTTAATATATATTTAATATTATTTTAGTAATATTAAATAGTAATATTATTTTAAAAAATAATATTCGAGCATTTGGAAACTTGTAAGATCCCCGTTATTTTTAGAATATTCCAAGTTTATTTTAATATCTGTAATAGTATATATATATATTTAATATTATTTTAAAAAATGTTTTAAATAATATTAAATATATAAATAACTATTTAATATTACTTCAATAATATTAAATATATATATACTATTGCGAGTATTAAAATAAACTTGGAATATTCTAAAAATAGTAGGAATCTTAAAAGTTTCCAATTGCTCGAATATTATCGAGGAGCCTTAATTATGTTCCTCAATAAAAGTTTTAAATAGACGCTGCTGGCTTCACATCTTTGGGTCACCTATTATACTTGAACCTTTGTAAACCTTTTTCCAAGCCAATTTATGGCAATATTGCTTTGCTGTTGTGCCCATTATTTGTTCACTTCTATCCCTTACTAGTCATATTTAGCCACTTTAGGCCACAAAATATCGATTTAGATGAAACTTGAAGTAATTTATTTATACACTCACAATATATATATATATTCAAATATATGTAAGAATGCAAAATTATTTTTTTGTATCGTATCTTATACTCATACATATATACATATATATAATTAATATATATATATATATAATATATACTTTTGCATTCGTATATATTTGCGATAAATATATATATATATATATATAATACTGAAAAAAGAAGACAAGTGAACCAAGTTCCAGACCTTGTGTAATAAAATCATAAAATCTAGGCTTACGTAAGAAAAGGCCGAAGAGAGAAGAAGGAGGCGTTAGAAGCACATGGTAGAAGAGCGGTACTAATATAAGGCCCACCCTGAAGTAATGCCGTGTGACGATTGCAGGGTTGGTGAGGATAGAGGAGAGGCTACTAGTGGCTATGACGTATACCATCTGCCGAGTCCCACATAACCCAGCAACCTATCACTGGGCATGCGCAATAACATTTTCCTCTCCTCGCGGGAAAAAAAGAAAAGATTCGATAAAAAAATAATTTTGCATATACATATATGAGTATATGAGTATTTGCGATTCTATAACAATTTTTACTCTAGATTCGAAAAAGAAAAAAGGAATTTTGCATATATATATATATTGTGAGAATATAAATAATTTACTTTGAGTTTTATTTAAATATATACAATAAATAAATAAAATATATGTATATATATCGCAAACATATACGAATGCAAAATTATTTTTTTATCGAATCTAGATTCATTTAGACTCGTACATATGTATATGAGCATTCGCGATTCTATAACAATTTTTATATATATTAATATATTTATAATATATTTGAATATATATATATATATTGTGAGAATATAAATAAATTACTTTGAGTTTTATTTAAATATATATATCGCAAATATATACGAATGCAAAATTCTTTTTTTATCGAATCTAGATTCATTTAAACTCATACATATATATATATATGAGTATTCGCGATTCTATAACAATTTTTATATATATTAATATATTTATAATATATTTGAATATATATATATATATATTGTGAGAATATAAATAAATTACATTGAGTTTTATTTAAATATATATAGTAAATAAATAAAATATATGTATATATATCGCAAATATATACGAATGCAAAATTCTTTTTTTATCGAATCTGGATTCATTTAGACTCGTACATATATATATATGAGCATTCGCGATTCTATAACAATTTTTACTCTAGATTTGAAAAAAAATAATTTCGCATTTGTAAATATATTATTTAATTTATATATAATATTTTATTATTATATATGTAATTAAACAATTTATATATATATATAATATCGTTTCAAAGTAATCCGAGACATAAGGAGATTCCAATAAATACTAAATTAGGTACATATGTATATATATTAAGAAAGAAAAGAAATATTTCGAATTGGTGTACAAGTAATAACACATTAATTTTAACAATGTACACATTCGTGTTACTCATTGTCAATGCAACATAGATTGAAATCTCATTCGCCATTGATCATTCATTGCAAGATAACCGAGAAACCGGTAGAACAACTTCGACTCACGACATCTGGTCAAATTGCGCGTAAATTGCACATTTATATTCCGAGACAGTTTATATATGTCAGTAGTACATACTCTTTTATTACACGGAGCAACCGTTCAAGTGTTCGCTGTGTTTAACTATTTAATCCCGTGTTTTTGTATATTTTTATTCGCGATGCATTTAAAAGAATGACGTTGCATTGTGCCAAAAATTAGATATCGCTATTACGTGGCAAGTGCGGATCACTTTATGCTTGAGATATTCGCTTCAAATGTGTGTCTTAAATTTGCAAATGTTTCATTTACACGTGTAATTTCGATTGCCACGTAACACGTATCTGTATTTCAGATTAATTTTTACGTTCCTCGTGGCGATAATAAACCCTAATTTATGTAAATTATTTTTTCTACGCGTCGACGATTCTCAGAAAACAAGAGGAGAGAAAATTGTAACTTACGGAACAGGATAATCGGCATGACGTTGCGAAAATTGTTATACACGTGGTTAGAGGTTCTAGGTATACGATTGTGCGGCTGCATCCAAAGACGCCTTACAAGGCGCCACACTGACAATACGGTATCACAATCGCGCCGTCGCAGAGGTGCTAATTAAAATACAGTACACTGCTTGAATCTCTAACAAAAATCATTTACCTACGATTAGGAGTCGCGTCGCAATGAAAGAGTTTTTCAAGTTACAGAAACATCCTAGTATTTAAAATTACAAATTTATCTTATTTTTTATAAATCTCTTCTGAGAATTTCTCAAGTATGTTCCACTGTTTAAAATTGGAAATTTAATTAATTCCTTGAATCTTTCGATCTTATACCTCGAAGTTGCTCTCTGTATATGTTCTACTATAACAATTCATAATCATAGTGAATATTACGTTTTTCATTCATCTGTTGAATCTGATTAAAACGAATAAAATCACAGAATTCCTTTTGAGAATGTAATTGGAATTTTTGTGCCGATAGGTTCGAGTCGAGTTGAATATTTTCGTTTGATTTATATGGTGATACGATAATCGGTATCTATAGTAAATCCTGCAACGTTGAATATAAAGTTATAGCTTTCTCAAGTATTATTACACGATAAAGTGACACGATCCGATAAGAGAACAAAATAAATATGACACGACAATTTGTTGTCACTTGTGCACGAAACTAGTCGCGTTTATGTTGCAGAAATTGCACACTTGTGTGAATAGACGAAATAAAAGAAATATTATGTAATTACTGTGCACTTAAACTCGATAGTGCATTTCCAGATCACCTATCGCAGTTTTTTCCTCCCTAACAGTTTCTTCTCCATTTTTATAACGTTTCAACAAATGTACTGGCAACGAATGACGTAAAATTGGATAAGAGAACTATGGTATTAATTGTACCGACAGTCCTAGCTATTCGCATTGAAATTAATTAATCTTTAATCTATCCTTGTTAAAGCGACAATTACGGGAGCGAGTGTTAGACGGAAAATTGGGTCGTTCAACTTTCACAGTTAACCTTTCGTTCATTGTGGTCAATTTTACGGTTAATGTTATTATCAGATTACTAATTAACCATGTATGTGTCTAAAAAAGGCAAAAGAAAGGAATGTTTCGGGAATGGATTCGACGTAGAAGATAGAAATCACGTGGAATGGAAAATCACGAAAGAGGAACTTTGTCTGATTCGTATCTATAATGCATGTAAATAAAAAGATAAAGTCAATGTTAGTGACCCCGTGCTTCACTCCTACTCTGTCAAATCAAGTCGCAACGATAATATTTACAATGATTTATGGTACGATAGTTCTTTGTCGTCATAGTTGTATAAAGATAATAACTGTTTTGTTGAACTTCGCCGCCATGGATCTATATACTTAGTGAAAAACATATTCTACGTGAATATACTTGTTTGCTTCTGCAATTAAATACAGTTCTACGTATTTATTAAACTTTAGGTAATTAATCGCGATTCATTTTGGCTTAATTGTATGTTAAATGTTAAACGAACGTAATCAAATGCAAGTGATCGAATTTCTACTATCTTTTAAATCACTTCATTAAACAAAATGCAAGTCTCAGATTTCTATTATCAAGTATTTCAGATATAATGCAATTTTAGAAGATCACAAAAGGATTATCTAAAGATAGAAACTAGTCAATGAAAATATTTTTATCTATCAGTAATACCCTATAATTATCCATATCTCCTGTTCAATTTCAAAACGCTAGTAAGTACGTATGATTCACGGTTTCAACAGATTATGCGCCGACAATGTTTACTTGCAAACTCTTTTTAGCCATGTCATTCAGCAACCTGTAGTAATTGTTGGCAAAATTTAATAAACGTTGCAAGTATTGATCGAATGGTCACAAATTTATAAATTTATCCGAATGATTGGCATCTTATGTATCTTTCTCTATTCTATCGTTGTATAAATAAATCAACGATTTTTGACCTTTGAAAAGTCGAGTCTATCGTTGGAGACGGGGTCGATCAATAAAGTTTCTGTTTAGTTTTAGAGAATCTTCTTCGCTCTTACTCGCGCATAGCATTAGTCAAATAAGCAAAAGAATCATCCTCAGAACGTTTACTTCCATGTAACTTCTAACTATTACATACCGTATGCTGTATGTATTTTTACACGTTTGTTTTTCTCTCGTGAAAACACGATGAGGAAATTTTTCACAACTACTAGCACTTCCAATATAAAGTTATAAATGATCTTTTAGCATTCATTTAGCAATTACTGCGAGATTGACAATAACAAGAAAGGAAGCAAGGAAATTAAACGTCATACGAGTCTTATCTGAAACGGATAAAAGTTCTACTATAGTATCCGTACCGCAAAATATTCGATTAGTCGTTTCGTACGGACTTTCAAGGTTGCTGAAGCTGAAAATGTGGATCGTTTTTCACGCGGATTCCTAACGTTAAGATCTTTGTCAAATGTTCACGAGGGCGAACTTTTAAAACCGTTCATTCTCGTGAAAAGTGACCCTGATTTTTGACTTTACGAAATACTCTCGGAAAGACACATTTAGACCAAAAATTTTCCGATTTCCGATATTGCAATAAATCTTGGATGAATTACGAAGAACGACTCGATAATTAATTGTAACGCGAATAAAATACATATTACACGAGAGAGAAATGTTATTTAACAAATTTCCTATTGTAGCATTTAAAATTCATTATTATATCTCAATAGCATCGTTGCATTAGTGAGAAACATGTGTTTCGATATTATAGTTATCTGCGTCAAAGTTGCTAAACGCATTTGAAAACTGGGTCACCTCGAGACTACGTTTTCTAGTTCGTTGTGTAGATGTCAAGGTTTGTCTCTATGACCGGTTCGTAGAATTGATCCTTTCAAGAGCAATGACGGAGAAGAAAGCATTTCGAATAGAACAATTCATCGCTGCGGGTGGTCGATTTTATTCATCCTATCCTTGGACCGTTGGCATCTAACAATAATTCAGTAAATCGCAACCTTAAGCCGGCTTCATACGGCGATATGCGTATGATAGATATTGAGAAAGATCCGAATTTTACGACGGAATATTAATAATTTCAAGAGCAATGACGGAGAAGAGAGCATTTCGAATAGAACAATTCATCGCTGCGGGTGGTCGATTTTATTCATCCTATCCTTGGACCGTTGGTATCTAACAATAATTGAGTAAATCGCAACCTTAGGCCGGCTTCATACGGCGATATGCGTATGATAGATATTGAGAAAGATCCGAATTTTACGATGGAATATTAATAATTTCAAGAGCAATGACGGAGAAGAGAGCATTTCGAATAGAACAATTCATCGCTGCGGGTGGTCGATTTTATTCATCCTATCCTTGGACCGTTGGCATCTAACAATAATTGAGTAAATCGCAACCTTAGGCCGGATTCATACGGCCATATGCGTATGATAGATATTGAAAAAAATCCGAATTTTACGACGGAATATTAATAATTTCAAGAGCAATGACGGAGAAGAAAGCATTTCGAATAGAACAATTCATCGCTGCGGGTGGTCGATTTTATTCATCCTATCCTTGGACCGTTGGTATCTAACAATAATTGAGTAAATCGCAACCTTAGGCCGGATTCATACGGCCATATGCGTATGATAGATATTGAGAAAGATCCGAATTCTACGACGGAATATTAATAATTTCAAGAGCAATGACGGAGAAGAAAGCATTTCGAATAGAACAATTCATCGCTGCGGGTGGTCGATTTTATTCATCCTATCCTTGGACCGTTGGCATCTAACAATAATTGAGTAAATCGCAACCTTAAGCCGGCTTCATACGGCGATATGCGTATGATAGATATTGAGAAAGATCCGAATTCTACGACGGAATATTAATAATTTCAAGAGCAATGACGGAGAAGAAAGCATTTCGAATAGAACAATTCATCGCTGCGGGTGGTCGATTTTATTCATCCTATCCTTGGACCGTTGGCATCTAACAATAATTGAGTAAATCGCAACCTTAGGCCGGATTCATACGACGATATGTGTATGATAGATATTGAGAAAAATCCGAATTTTGCGACGGAACATTAAAACGAATTAAGTCATCATCGCTGTAACGTTATCGAATGGGCAAAAAAAAAAAAAAAAAGGCGTAAAAGTCAATGGATAGTGACGTCATGAGTCGTACTTTATGTGGATGGAGGTGGGAGGATAAATAACGGTTGTTATTGGACGAAGCTTATATCACGTAACACGAGCATCGTAGCAGTAGAGCGGTAATAGGGTAAATGATGTGACGTTATGTATTCCCTTAACAGAAAATTCTACCGACAACTTTTTCTCATAACTTGTCATATTTTGCTTATAATTCTCAATGAGAATTGATTGCAAAATTCTTCCAAAAAAAAAAAAAAAAAATAAAAAACGCTTATCATATGAAAGACAAGGAAAGACGTAAGGTACTACCTTTATATTTATTTTCCTTGTCTTTCATACGAGAAGTTTTAGAATTAAAAGTTAAAGTATCCACTAAATTAATAATTTTTCGACATAGGTGAGCTATCAATCTCCTACAGAGGATCTGAATCTGCACCGATTAATGTACTAAAAGATATGAAATTCTACCGACGACTTTTTCACATAACTTATCATATTTTGCTTATAATTCTCAATGAGAATTGATTGCAAAATTCTTCCAAATAAAAAAAAAAGCTTATCATATGAAAGACAAGGAAAGACGTAAGGTACTACCTTTGTATTTATTTTCCTTGTCTTTCATACGAAAAGTTTTACAATTAAAAGTTAAAGTATCCACTAAATTAATAATTTTTCGACATAGGTGAGCTATCAATCTCCTACAGAGGATCTGAATCTGCACCGATTAATGTACTAAAAGATACGAAATTCTGTTCAAAAAACAAAGTTAACTTCTACATGATCTTTGCGCACCCACCGATAGGAAACCAATAACATCAAACGTGTCCCTCTTGAAACTATTCTATCCTTATCTGAAATATCCTGCGATATAACTCATGGCATCGAAAATATTTCAGTTTAAGCGATTAACCTTGTATATTTACTATAGATATGTAACAAGGAAAGTCAATCTCGTTACAGTTACATGTTAGATAGATACATATGTATGATAAACTTGGTACGGAACTACAAGGTCAATAAAATTATTCATACTACATAAAGATTCTTGAATAACTTCGCCTTCGACCGGTTTCCTTTCGAGTTCAAGGAGCTCGATGCTCGTGCTACATTTATGTATTTGGACACATACTTTGCAATTATTCCTAGAAGCTTTATTTTTTCAGATTTACTTTTCTACTGCAGATTTTTTTCCAATAAAATTGTACCGAACCTTTAAAACTTCTCTTACAATTCAAGGAAATTATTATTAACCGCGCGCGCCACAGCGAGCTATACGCTGTCCATTGCACTCGGACAAGCCGATCTATGGGCTGCCCACCGCGCTCGGACAAACTTAAAAAACAGAAAAAGGCTAAAAATTACTCAAGCGATTAATCATATTTTGCGTTAATGATCTTGTTTAGCGACTTCACATATTGTTCATACGAAACACCAAGTTAAAAGTATATATTGAAAGTATACAAAAATGTAGGTAAAATTGAAAACATGAAAGATGACTAAAGATAAATAACGCGACTCGAACGTGAAATTAAAAATTCATAATGCATTTTAATATCTTTTTACAGTGTGATATCGTTCGATTATAATTTTATCTAGTCATAAGTGATGGTGTAGCTTTTTAATTAATTTTAACACCACTAAATTGGTATATTTTATCATATACCGTACTTTATAAAAGCAGAAAGAGTGGCGCAATTAATTGGGAACAATTCCAGGTAAACAGTAACTGATAAAAAAAAAAAAAGAAAACGCGTTGCCAAAGTCAAAACGGGAGATTTCCCCATTCGGTCACGCAGCGATGTCCTTCGCACAGGGGAAATCTCCCCATTCGGTTGGCTAAGTGTTAAGAACGCCAAATACCTTTCGTTCCAAGAACTTATTGTTGCATGGACAAGGTCGACTAAATCCCTTTCATGCTATTTTGAAACAGGATTGGCCAGACTCCTCTTACGTTCCAAGAAATATACCTCTGCTCCCTTCTGGTGCAACTCATATTATTTGGCAGTGCTATAATAGGCAACGTAAAAAATTCAAAATTTTACAATTCTTTTATGTTAGTTATACTATAGATATACTGAAAGGTTACAATTTGAACGATAAGTAAGATTTCGTTTAATTGACAAAAAATATAAAAATGTTGGTGTGTGGGAAATATAACCAAAATGGTCGCGGAATATATCCATTAGTGTACACAATGTACGTATATATGAATATTATCATAAACACTAGTGAATGAAAGAACATAAAATCTAGAATAAAAATGCATTAGCTATAGTGAATTCGCTTTCTGATAGGTGATTTGAATATATATTTAAAAAATTAATCACAAATATAATTATAACTACAATACTCTTTTTGTCTTAATCGTTTTATACAATTACATATTTGATAAAAAAAAATTAGTTGAGTCTATAACAATTGGTTCAATTGGCTGTGCTAACATGATGCAATTCACCATAACAGTTACCTTTATTACAAACAATTCCTTAAGCCGTTGTCTTTTTGAATGGCAAAGCGATAAAATGGAAATCAGAGATGATTTTTCAACCATATTATAGAGTCACGTATCAATGGGTTCGTCAATTATTGGATTGGTGTTGACGTGTTATGTATCGATAAGCATACAGCATAATAACATACTGTCGCGATAAAAAGTGTAAATTAGTTAGAAGAAAAATCGATTTCCGTGCAGTGAAAGGGTAACGAACGAATTCGCCTGTACAGAGAACGGCAGTTTCGATGCGCAGGTCCGAAATATCGACTCGAAGTTACATCATACGTAGCTACCGTGCGATGGGACTGCTATCGCGAGCCATACAAGTCGTGTCTACACAAACTTAACACCACGTGCTCGTAGCGGCGTGGCTGTAGCGATGAAACACCTTGTAAAGCTTACAGCTTATGCACTATAACAACCGTTACATTTATAAATCATCGTTCATTAAATTTCCAAATTCTATGTTATTTCTTATTATACTTTATTAATGTAATATTAAAAAAAAAGAGTTTCCATAGTCATAAACTTGCCATTAGGATGTTAACAGTAACCGAGAATAGATTTCGTTCAACGACAGCTATTACAAAACTAACATTTAGTCTTCTGAATTAAGATGAATCGCATTTTTTTAACGATACATCGATAACCTTTGAGTCTAATCTTAAGTCATTTAAAATTATTTAATCGATAAGCATGTATACGGGCATAAAACTCACAGAGAGCTCGGAAGGTAACATGTGAAATAAGTGGAAATAAAATTTCGCGATATTAAAATGCCGTTCATTTCTTTGAATTTCGTATACTGTACACAAAGGTATAGGTTAAGGATTTACAATAAATAGCAGTTGAATGCAGCTGGTTCGATACGCGCACATCAAATCTTCCAGAATGTATGTATGCTGACGGGTAGGAATTCAACAGGAAAATAAAGAGAACTTCTTAGGTTTAGGTACGAAAATATACTACCCGTATTTGCGAAAGCTCTCTTGCTTAATGGTTTAACCAGTTCGAAGCGTGCCAATGAATTTCAGAATATGGAATGAAATTTGTATTGATCGTTGATTCACTATAATGAAATCCATACTGATCGCGATTAATTATTGCCGACCACATAAATATTAAATCCTTTTGCGCGGGAGCTTAATTCGGAAATCGATCAATTGAAAAGAACTTTGATCGTCGTTCTTCACGTGTTTTGTAATTTAAATCGAGTATATTAGCTTTTAAATAGCAATAGAGGGAGCAATAGTGTAATAATGGGTTTCAAATGTAAATGGAGTGTACGCACACCTACCGTTAGGTACACAAAAGTTACTCGGTGATTTTAAGGTGTACAAAGATGAACGTGGCATGTGAGGACAGATCTCGTAGTCCAATGTTACTTCATTTCTGGCAAACGGCTGTTCAGTACGGTGGATCAGTAAATTTATTGCAACACGAAAACTGCACTGTACAGTGTACACTACACGAGTGTGGCTCGTACTCGTGCCACGCGACCACAGTATTCTACCGCGAAACACCGACTGAAGGAGAGTGCCGTGCTGTCCAGACAAGAATAAACGAGAATAAACTGAAAGTTTTTGTCCGCGGAAGAGCGTCCACTGCGTTTCATCAGGCAACCGCTAGAGGTCGAACGTCCTATGTAGCGATCAGCAGTCCAATTTCGGTTTATCCATAATCTTTAAAATCATACTAGAATGATTAACTACACAAATATTGCAATTAATTCTCTTTTTCTGCTATTGAAGTTCAACGTTTGTGAAAGGAGAGTGGGTGAAGATAAATAATAAATATTCATCGAATGGATTCTGTGGGTATGAAATTTTTATATTGTTATTATTTCAAACTTTCTATATCGAGACATATCATTTTTTCGTCATCCAAAAAAACATTATTTTTGATCTTTTTATTTAATCGACTTATCCGTGGCTTTCTAGATTAATATTTGCAAAATAGAGGTGTGGTTTTTATGTTAAGTTGGTTCGCCGAACACGTGGTAAGGATTGCATGATGAAATCCTGGCCGGCGGTGTCTGCAGTTACGTACAGATATACAGGCAAATAAAGCGATGCGATTTAAACGATCAAAATGTCAATCAATTCCGTCCATAACCAATCAAATCTTTTAACCGTTACCGCTAGTAATACATGATATTAATCAGTATTACGCAATTCCTATACCAAAAACATTTTCATTAGCACTTTTCAACATTTATTTTCTATATCACACTGATGTAAAACAGCATTATTTACAATTATGAACATATTGCATCGTATTACGAAAGTTTCGTTCTTATCTTTAGAAAACATAGACGATGTTGAGTTAACGGGTCTTGTTGAAACATTCGATAAGCAGGGAAAAAGGTATTGAACGTAATTTTCATCGGAACAATCTGATCGCGCAATTCACGATCGTATACGCAATTGAGCGTGGCCACGATTCATTGATAATCGAGAAGAGTCTGCTCGATGAAATGTAAATGCAATCTATGCGAAATGTTGCAACCTGTCATTCAATTGTATTCATGCCATCTCGAAAAATTTATTTGAATAAAAGTTTTGTTTTAAATTTTATTGATTCGTTAATGTTTTGTTGTTAATAATTTTTTGAGGGGAAAAATTAAATTAGGACATATAGTATACGAAATTTAATAAATCGTTGAACAAAATCCCGAGAAAGCATAACAACGCAGTTTTCGTTGTGAGGATGATCGCTGTGTTTGTGGAATTTGCAAGCATCATGGAAAATAGAAATATAACCGTATCTTGGCCGTTCATGGCGCAGTTTAACAGTAACTACGTTTAAATCAATTCTGTATAATGTGCACGTATTTATCGTTTGTTACGCTTAGTAAATTAGCTTGATAATATTTTACCTTGTACATACCTTACCTTTACCTTTTGATTTTTCAAGATACATTGAAATATTTAGTTCCTAGTTTTTTCTACCTCTTAAGTAATGTTGTAACAAACTGTTAGGAAATAATAAAGATTAAATATTTTGACTTGGATAAAGAAGAATCAAAATGGCACAAAAAGAAAAATAAAAAAATACAATTTCAATTTTTCTCATAAAAAATAAAATAGGACATTTTAACTAAGCAAGGTAGTATACTAATACAGCATGTATCAGCAAAATTAATCGAAAAATGAAAATATATATATCTGTCTTGTTGCAATTAACTATTGACGTTTTCTACTAAGAACTAAAAATTGTGAAACATTTGTGCAACACATTTCATAATTACATCGTCGTTGATTTACTATCAGCCGATAACACTTTATTTTAGTTTAACTTGTGCATGATTCTAACCTATTCATGAACAACATAGATTATATCGCGTAAGACCATTCTATATAATAACTTTACAGATTTAGCTTATAAAATAATTTTATTACTGTTAATCGATTTACAAATGAGAAAAGCGCCATTCGGGCATCGGTCTTTTTCCAGAATGTCTAAGGGGGATGATTAACTTCGTCGGTTTATTCTTTGAGTACCACGTATGCAAATCGTGTGAAAACGGCCTGGTTAATTCTCGTAGTACATGGTCTCTTTCAAACTCCGTTTTTGGAAGTTCTAACCTTTCATGAACAGGCTGCCATCGTTTATCACTATCACCTTCTACATTCCTTTCTACTTCACAACAATCCAGTATCGGCGCTAGAAAAACAAATTTAAAAACTATTTACTAAATTACAATCTTAAATTCATTATCAACTACAGAAATATAAAAGACGGTGAAATTTCTATCATTTTTTTCTCTATAGCATTGAAAAAACGGCAAAGAAAAATCCAAATAGTTTTAAAGAAGATAGAAATACACGTTATAATACTTGGAAAATTGAAAAAGAGTAAGAGGTCACTTTATGCTATTTAAATAAGTGTCACATGAAATGTAAGATCTCGTAGCAGATTTCCAAAAGAATAAAAAGGTAAAAGTTCACGTACGTCTTTCAGAATAACAAACATTTATGTCAACAGGTCCCGCTGGCAAAGTTTTGTTTCTTTCTAGAACGAGTTGAAAAGCATCTGCACGATCAAGAGTGTCCTTCATAGTCGTGTCTTCTGGATTCTGTTCAAAATTTAATCATTCGTCTTTTATCCGCGCCAACTGAAGGCGATCAAGTTGAAAGAAGTGCAAGAAACGCAAATGCTAACAAGATATGTATTTGCATTTCGCGTCTGTCACGCATATTTTTCAACGCGTAATCGCGCAGTCCTGATATAATATCGTATGAGAAATATATGTAACATCTTGTGCACACAGTAACGCTATTGCATCAATGAGATGGACAAATACTACACAGCTGTTTTTCACGAAACGTCTTTCAAATTTAATCTTTTTATCATAAAAATATTCCAAAGATGTTCCGTTCAGTCTTATCTTATTTTATTTAATATCATCAAAATCCAATTATTTTGTCGTAAAAAAAATTCCAAAGTAATTCGATTCGAATGTTTTATCGTTATAGGTTAAAATTGCATCTTAGTGTTTTTTTTTTTTTTTTTGGTTAACTTTTACTAAAAATGTGGTAATTAGACAGTTGCGGTAACAAATGTTCAGTCCGACGATAGTCGAAGTTGCGACCGTGATCCATTTCGTGTTGCTTGCAAATGTCGAGATAAGGATACGATTTTTATCGCGGCGAAACGAATAAAGCTCATATGTGACCGACGATTTTAACGGAAAAGAACGTTATTGTGGCTTCGCAGCGCGATATCCCGGATATTTAATTCGACAGATCTGCCGTTCTCACGATAACACAGACAAATTATTTTAATTTTTCTTCTAGTATATACTGGTTTAGAGAACGTTGCTGTTAGGCAGCTAAACACAAAAAAGATTTGAAAATTCATTTCCAATAAAGAAGACCTTGGACGTATAGATAGTAACATTAATATAGATAATAACCTGTATAGATAGTAACCTGTATTCGATGGATTACGCCTGGTATATGTTTTTCTGGATGATCCATATCGAGCTTCTCGCTAACTTTCATATTTTCATGATCGAAATCTTTTAATTTTTCGAACGCATAGTCGTTTATATCGCCAACTGGAAAGTTGCTTGATTTTCTAGATTTATCTTTCCACCAAATTGGTGGTAGTAACAAATCACACGGCTCGTCATCCGTCCTGTTGGTAGTACTGTTCTATTCTTTTCAGTCAGTGTCAGTGGAACAACAAGAATACTTACTCGAGTTTTTCTACTCTTTTTCCACATGGTACAATGGCTGCTTTCTGTTCTTCAAGATATTTCAATCGTCTTTCACGAATGTACCATAATTCATATTGTCTTGATCGCGGGAATATCGAAAACACAGCTATAAATCAAATATATTTGAACTGTAATAAATCATTGAATTAGTAAATTAAAGAATGTAGTGAAAATTTCTTAAAAAAAAAAAACATTCTTTTTTTTAACTTTTCTTAAGATTAGGAACTAAGTTCATCTTGGAACAGTTTATTTTCGCTGGTGACATGGATCGGTGATTAGCAATTAATACTATTTTATCCGAAGGCTTGCTGAAATTGGGTCATAAATCGCTCGTGACTCATTAGTGAATTAGTGTCGTTCAGGATTCGCTAGATCATTGATTGCTTCTGGGACATTCAATTATTCGTCCGGCCGACGTTCGATTGGTCGAAATTGCCAGACCGGTATGTGTCGGTCGATCTGTTATTTCAACTGGGGAACAATTAATAATATTCCAGACAACTCGGAGGATCTACTCGTTCATACGTTATTACCAACAGAAAACGGCAGATACTTCCATTAGAATCTATGGTATTGTTTTTCATTTACTTACGTTCTGTCGATAAAGTTGATTCTAAATCCAGCGCTGTTAAATTTGGAATGCTAGTTTCATTCAATATTTAAGTATCTTGTTTAATTATTTGCAATGAAAATATTCTTATCCATATTCAGTGTTTTTTTTTTTTTTTTAAATAATATACAAATATAATAGGCAATGGAAAGATTAATAATTAAAGTAAAAGAATCTTTAATCACAATCTTTATAGTATTACGTAGTTACTAACATTTTTGCTTCTGTTGGTAATGAGATTTCCATTCTGGCATGGTACCAAGTGTTTGGAAAACGATTCCATTATCCTTTATAGGAGAATCCACGTACCCTTCTTTCTCTTTTTCAAGATATCGGTCTAAAGCGCGTGTATCCAGTTCCTGTATGGGCGCTACAGGGTCGTCTGTAACAATTGCACGAACATTCGCCTAATTCGATCGTCTTAATTCAATTGTGGCAGCGCCTTCAATGCCACTGGTCGAGGGGGATCCATTAAACGATTGGCGATAAACATAATATAACGTTGCTCGTTCGACAGTCACGTGCTTTAAACTTTAAACGGGTACGCTTATCAAAGCTAATAATTCAAACTTCGTTTATTTATAACGCTTCGACAAATAAAAATGTATCTATGTATTTTTAGCCTCTGCGGAAGAAATTTCATAATAATTTATGAAAACGGTCTCATGAAACGTCAACGTAATTAGCACCGGTATATCTGGAGACATTGTCCACACGAGTAGAGCTTTAAATTGAAATACAGCCATAATTCTAATATAAGACAAAAGGAAGAAGGAAAAATTATTATAAATTTATATAATAAGCGCAAAACAATCAATCCACCATTGGGAATTTCGTTGCATTTCGCTGAGATGCATTATCATGTAAAAGGAAACAAACAAATTTGACAAACTGTTTTTGGTTATGAGATTCTCCAATTTTCTCATGATACAGATATATCTTCATGAAAATTGGTGTAACGGTTTTCGTTCTTGAACAAGATGCTCGTTCTTCAAACAATAACGTATGTTGAAAATGATATCGTATTTGAACAAGATTAGTCGATATTCTAACCGATAAACTTACATACTGTCCTTTTTATCGGCTTGAGCTGTTTAGCCACGCATCTATGAGAGGGAGCCGGTTTCCCATGGTAAAATACTCCATCGGATAAGAACGTTGGCGAAACCTCAGTTACGTAATAATCGAGAGGTGCTGGCTCTGGAAACTAGATCACCCCGCCGTGAAATGATTATATCATAATTATGCGGAGACTGTAGATGATGAACATAATAAGTCGGACTTTTTAAAAGGGAACAGTCGATTGATCCCATATTACCATAACTGAATTTTTATCTAATTTTCTGCTTTATATCAAGGTTTTCCTCTTTAGCAATAAAATGGTATTAAAGTTAAAAAGTCAATAAAAATGTACTTATTATGTTCTTCTCCTGTAACTGTCATATATCATCTGATATTTTAATATACAAATTATTTTTAATATACAAATATTATTTTAATATAATATTTACAAATATTATTTAATATAATATTATATTATATTATAATATTATATTATATTATATTATATTATATTATATTATATTATAGTATATTATATTATATTATATTATATTATATTATATTATATTATATTATAATATTATAATATTACAAATATTATTTAATATAATATAATATTTTAATTCTGATATTTTAATATACAAATTATTTTTAATATACAAATATTATTTTAATATAATATTTACAAATATTATTTAATATAATATAATATAATATTATATTATATTATATTATATTATATTATATTATATTATATTATATTATATTATATTATATTATATTATATTATATTATATTATATTATATTATATTATATTATATTATATTATATTATTATATTATATTATAATATTACAAATATTATTTAATATAATATAATATTTTAATTCTGATATTTTAATATACAAAATTCATTATATTTCTGCAACAAGAGAATGAAATATTTTTAAATACTAATCAAAATAACAAATTGAGATATCAACAGCGAAAGAAATGATACTTTAAAAAGTCGAAATGTTTGATTAAATTTACACTCTCGAAATCTCAAATTATATACACTATTGTAATTTTCGTATGCCAACACCATATGCAAACACCCATTAAATAGCTCCTTATCCGTACCATGAACATTTTCAGATTCGAAAAAGGAAAGAAGAATTAAACTGCTACGTGAAATTTACTTGTGAAATTACAGAGTTTGCAAATCAGACAAACTTATCGAATCGATGATTCACTGAGGTTCCATGGGAACCTCAGTGATTCGTCTGTCTGCAAGTGAAGATAACCACGACCATTCCATCAAGATGACAGTGTCGCCGATCGGTTCCGACGTGGCTCTCGGAACTTCGTCAAGGGAATGCGGTTCCGCTTCTCGATCTCCAGCCGATCATCTTGGCGCCAAATCGCGTCTCGATCGAAAGCTGCAACGAGTTATGAGCACGAAATCGAAACCAGTTCCTCGAGGTTGCTCGTCTTGTCTGAAACCATTGCAACTGATTTTCGTGGCAAGCTTCATGGAAAAGCTGTAACCTAATAATTCTAATTTCATAAAAATTCGAAGTGTAAATTCAAGTAATTCCACTCGCCAAAAACTTCAAGCAAGCTCTATTAATTCGTGATGTCTATGAACCGATCTGCGGACCGTGGTCATCGCGCGAAGAAAAAGATTTCAAGGGAGAGTAGCAAAAACAAACCGGAAGCGGCAGCAGTACCAGAGTTCGGAAGTCGCGATGTTGTTTCTGCAGACTGCAAAGAACAATATCTCTTCTTATTAGAATTCTTCGTGCATCACGTTACCAGCGAACGTTTAGCGAAGCTCAACCAAATGTTCTTCGTCCCCACGACGATATCCGTGGAGTTTCTCAACTTCACAGGTAAAAACGGCATCGAGATAACGCCGGTGGACCCGTTATTTCAACCCCAAGCAGGAGTTGCAGACGACATCGAGTATTTCTTCTGTGGTCGCTCCGTGATGTTCGCCATAGATCAATACACCGTGGTCAACAAAGACTTGCAACTAATCATCAGACTATGTGTAGAGAAGAAAATGCCAGAATGCGTGAAACCAGATGTATTAATAGGTAACGGGGAGCTAGATATTTCCAAACATTTCGCCGCCCTGCGGAAAGAAATGTTGCAATGCTGGCACAAAATGGCACCACCGCCGAAAGTGTTCGAGGGAGAGGTCCCTGTAACTTATAACGAAAACACGATCGGCGATATATGCATGTTCGTCAGAATTTCTGCATTCGGGCAGACTATCGTCACCGAATTTGACGCGCCACCTGATAGAACTATCTCGTCTTACATCTTCAAAGGCGGCGACTGTAACGAAAAATCACCAACTTACAAATGTCGTATCGTTGATCCTCTCGTTGCGGACGTCTGTAGAGAGCCGAAAGACGAATTATTGAAGGACGGGCCTCCTTGTCGCGTTTGCATCAAGGAACAACATCCTTGTACACCGTGTGGACAGCCAGTCGGAGCCACGTTGAAACCGAACGTTAGTTGCAAACAGATCGGCGAAGTAATTCCGGTGACGACGTCACCGAAACCGAATATTTGTTCCGATGTGCACAAGCAGGCCGGTCTGATACAATCGAGCCGTGGACCGGTGCAACCGTGTGGAAAAGCTGTGGTTCTGAAAGTGTCCGGCATCCTGGACACGGGTCAGGACAAAAAGCCGACAGTCACCGTGGCGCCTGAGTCCGAAGCTACGCCAGATACCGACCCCGATCACGACGTGTTCGTTCTGAGAATTGGGAAAAAAGGGATTGTCGGGGCTGGAGAAAAGTCCGATATACAGTTAGAAATGAAGACGCCGAAAGGGCCCGAGAGGGGACCTCCTATCCGATGCGAGACCAGAGAAATGCAGACTGACGATAAGGTGTACAAAAAGACACATGCAAAGAAAAAGAAAAAGAAATGAATTGGATCTTTTTTAGATACCGTTATTCGGATTACAAATGCGAGAATGCTGATTTTATCGTTGTATACGTTGCATTATGCGTTTGTACGGATTGCTATTAAACTTATTCTTTACTACGAAGTTGAATTAAGCTCTTATTGTCAGATCAGATCGAGTATTTACTTTGTGCAGTATTTTAAAATTTGTTTGAGGCTTTGAAGTCTACTTTTGCTTGAGGATTATTTTACTGGAATTAGTAGAGCAAATTATATTAGGTCATCCCATAAGTTCGCGCCGACTTTTCTGTATACATTTCGTGTGTCGATTTATAAACATACGGCGATCAGGGACCAATGCACTTGAGCTTGGCTGATCGAGAACAGGCTGGAGCAGATTTTCGTTTGTATAAGATCGTAATATAGTGAACACGGTGACTTCTAACAATAAAAAATCACGAGCGAAATGCGTATCCATTTTCGACATCTCACGTTATATGAATTTCGGAAAGGAAGTTCTGTAACAATTGCCACGAAAAACATATGTGCTGTTTACGGAGAAAATGCGCTTTCATCTCGCACTTGTAGGAAGTGGTTCCAACGTTTTAGAGCTGGGAATTTCTGTTTAGAAGACGAGCAACGCTCCGGGCGTTCTCCTCAGACAGACGAAGATAAAATTCGGGATCTTGTCGAAAAATCACGAAGTTTGGCAGTTCAAGAGATGTCAAATATTCTGAAAATACCTAAGACAACGATTCATAGGTGTTTAAAAAAAAATGGGGTGTCAAAGTTGAACGTTTGGGTGCCCCGTGAACTTACGGAACGGAACCGTCTTGAACGAACGACAGCGTGCATGTCATTACTTGCGCGTAATAAACACGAGCCATTCCTTAAACGCCTGGTAACTGGTGATGAAAAGCGGATACTTTACGAAAACTCTGAACGGAAACGTAGCTGGTCCCAACGAAATCAGCCACCTCAACGCTGTGCAAAACCAGGGTTACATCCACGTAAAGTTCCTTTGTGCGTATGGTGGGATTATAAAGGAATACTCTATTTCGAAATTTTATCCAGTGGTGATACCATTAATTCGGACAAATATTGCACTCGGTTAGAAAAATTAAGGGAAGCACTAGCTGAAAAACGACCAGGTTTAGCGAATAGGAACAACGTTATCTTCCATCGCGACAACGCTAGACCGCGTGTCGCGAAAAGCGTTACCAAAAAAATTGTCCGAATTTAATTGGGAAATTTTACCACATGCCCCATATTCCCCAGACATTGCCCCATCTGATTACCACCTGTTCGGAGCAATACAACGCTTTTCAGTAGGTAAAAAATTTGAAAATATTAACATTCTCAAAAATAGCTTAGAAAATTATTTTAAAGAAAAACAAGAGAACTTTTATCGAGACGGAATAATGGCCCTAGCAGAAAAATGGGAAGAAGTTGTACAACGAGAGGGGGGTTACATTTTTTCATGAAACTGAAAGGTACGTAAACAATCTTAACATATATAACCGCTCGAAAAACGGCACGAACTCATGGGATGACCTAGTATCTTTTATCTATTTCAAAAATTATACAATCCACCGAAGTAAAATAATACAAGCGAGAGACGCAATTTATTCTCAAATTCGTCGACGAATGGGCATTTTGAATTGTACTGCCGAGCGCCCCCTGGATGGTTTCCGAATCTCAAAATTTCCGAAACCGTCCGACTTGACGGCAATATCAAAATTGAGGGTTAACAGACAATTTTTCTAAAATATTCTGATAATCAAAAGCTAAAATTATGGGAAGCGTATTCGGAACTTCATAATATTATATCGTGTTCAAAAAAAATGGCTGATGAACAGGAACTTTTCTTGATCGAGTTTCTAGTCGAAAAGGTTAAAATCCCAGTGATAAGGGCAATGCAGGACGATCTATTACCTGCGTGTACCTGTGTCTCCTTTCAGGTAATTCGGCATTTTATTAAATCCACAAATAGATCATTCACTAAACAAACTTTCACCAGTTACAATCTTTGCACGTGTAAACATGTTGCTATATATATTTTTGAAATAGGTAAACAACAATTAAAAGTTCTGTTTTAATTCGAAGAACCTGTCGAACCCGCACTAAACATATATTTTCGCACTAAATAAACCCGCAGATTCTCAGCCTGCCACCAGTCGACATTTGCCAAGAAGCCCTGACAGATGGTTGCGGTTGCACCGAAGGCGACACGCAGGTTTTCAAGAAAGGCAAATCCTGCTTATTCGCGTTGCCATCGATCGTTCTCCAGAGACCTTTAACCACGTTCCCCATAAAACTGTCTGTCTATAAGAAACTACCACCTGGAGTGCTACCAGATGTGATGCTGGTTGGCTGTCATCAAATCGAGGCAAAAGCAATAATAAACGCCGTATTGAGCCAACAGGTCTTCAAAATACCGAATCCTTGTCAAACGATCAAGGACACGTTTAAAATTACCACGGCAACAGGACAATGCGTTGGATCTGTGACAGTTTACATAAGAGCTTCCTGTTTCGGCAAGAAGATCATCACCCAGTTTCAAATACCACACAATAGGAAACCGTATCTGTTTAAAGGGGCGGACGACAGTCCTGTTTTCCAATGCAAGAAGATACCCTCTGAATGCTATACACCAGCTCCATTGACGTGTACCTGTACGAAGAAATGTATCGACGGTAGCGGAGAGTCTACAGGGAGAACCTGTTGTGCCACACCGATCGTTCACGCGTCTTCGTGCCCCCCCTTGCCTAAACCTCCCGATTATGGTCCACGACCATGCTGCGCCTCGCGTCAACCATCCTCGGGGTACTCGTTTTTCTCGTTTTGCATCCTTTTCTGAACAGCATTAGGTTCAATGATCTAATAATCTAAGAGTTAAATGAACAGTTGCGCAACCAGTTTCCTGCGTAGTCATTTCCTCTCTTCAATACCCCGCATTCTTACGTTTTAGCATTCTGAATTTTTACAAAATCTCTACTTTAAAAATGCTATTTTCCTTTTCTTCCTAATTTCTTGCGCCGTCTCGTGTTACTAAAATATCATCTGACTTTTTAGATGTCAGATTTTTTCTGCACTATAGCCAGACGAGAAGCTTTAGCCATTCGTGACTAACGGAAGGATGAGCTAAAACTAGAGCAGAGAGAGGTTCGTTTGTTCGAATCGGACGCGTTCGAAAGCGAAAGCAATTCAGCTGGATCAGTTCGCCTAGACTTTAGTCACGCCTGAGTGCATTCTGTTTCATTGCAGTGCCATTACTTTATCTTTGATGTTCGTTACAAAAGAAAGATCTTTCTCGCAACATTTATTCATTTATTTAATGGGACTGCAGCAATAAGGGAATAGATCTATTTTCCAGTAATTTGAATAAACCAACAAAAACCAACTAAAAATCGGTATACCTTTTCAAACGTGATATAAATTCAAGATAAATTCAAGATAAACTTTTACACTATCTTTCTCCTCGAATAAATGCAATTCGAAAGATCGAAACTTCGCGCAATTACTGCGAATTCTTCAATTATCTTTTACTAAATAATAGACGAGCTGCTTTTATCCCTTTCTAGGAAACAATGTCCATGTTCGCCGAAAGCCCGACGCAAAGATCAAGTAGCTTCCCCGTGTTGTTGTTCCGAGCCAATATCCAGTTTTCGCGCCATTGCTCGCCAACAAGCAACTGCAGGAGGGAAATGTAGCCCGTGTGCAAAGCCAGCTCCTTGTTCGTCACCTTGTTGCGGTGCTTCCTCCCTATCGACAGGACCCAAACCATACGGTGATTTGCTTAGCAAGGAGACCGTGAAAAAATGTGGATGTCCTGTAAAGGAATACAGTTGCACCTGCGGTTAACAGAAATGAAAAGAAACCTTCCTTTTCTTGCAAAACAGAAGAAACTTCTCCTTAATACTTGGGAAGTGAAGAGAATAACGCACCAAGCGAATAAGGCGGATGATTTTATTTTATTTGCGTTAGTATTAACGTCGTGTAGAATTCGTACAGGTGGTTATTAAGGATCGTTGTCGTTTAAATTTATTCATTTATTCGAGAAATTCGAAGGAATTAAATTTTGTTTTATAGAACTTCGAGGCTTTCCTGTAACTCGTTGAAAAAAGTCGAAGAACCTGAACACGTGTCCTTGTGGGAACAATCGATGAAAGCGGAATTGTTTCTCAATAACTAATCGCTTTTGTTTCAACACCTAACCTTGGAAAACTATCCATATTTCCTAACTCAAACACGCATGGAACAAAATTCTCCGTAGTCATGATAAGCATAACAGATAACGAAGCACACAATCGGAACCTGAGCAACCACTACTTCTCCTCGGTAATCAAATAATATTTTTACGACTTCCTATCACTTTCCTGTGATTCAATGATATATATACCATTTGAGAGCTAAGCTGCCCATACTTTTATTATTATTTTTTTTTCCTTTTCAGTTAATCTATCCATCGGGATTCTAACGGAAAATTCATTAACAGCCCTCCAATGGGAAGCGATATTCGTTCGCGCCTTCTTTAATCTGAACAATATCGCGAGAAAGGTATTGCCGACTATTAAAGGAGAAACTTTCCGGCGATTAAAACGGCCGGAGGAAACAATTAGCGAGCCGTGTTGGGAAAAGATAAACGTCGGGAATGTAGAGAATCTGAAGACAGTGGAGCGCGTTGGAAAGAAACTTCATCGGCCTGCGGAGAAAACGTGGATGGACCAAGCAGGAAAAGCACAACGCGAAGCGGAGGAAAAGGAACGCTTGCGTAAATGGGAAGAATGCTGGCAGAGAAAGTTTGAAGCTGAAGAAGAAGGCGATAATGCCGAATGTTGCGTGGGCAAAGGTTTGTGCGTGAAACCCAGAACGCAATCAAACATTTGGATCAATGTGACCAAGGATCGTTCCCTTCAAGAAATACATATGTTCATCAAGTAAGATTTATTTGTTTATCGTTATGAAGGATAATTTAGCGAAACGAATAATTAATTTGCACAGGCACGTTCCAGTTCCAAAGCCAAAGCCTCCGCCTCTGCCACCGCCCAAAGTACAAAAGACTCCGATTATTGCACCAATGGAAAGAATCGTGAAGCAAAGAGTCGACAAAATGAGCGGTACGGAGAAGAAGAAGAAGAAGAAGGAGAAGAAGAAGATGTAGCGATTCCTTTGCGATCACTTTGCTCGAATATCTTTTCTTTGCGTTCTTCTTCGCTACGCAAAACACACGTATTTCTCTGTTTGTCGAGGCATTTGTAAAAATACATCAGAGACCATGGCGAGGATGGCGTCGTGACACGTTATTCTCGTCGTTCAGTGCCCAGTTCGGCGAAGTACCGAAATGGAAATAGCGAAGAAATAAGAAGAATCTAACTAATGAAACATTCTCGCTGCCTTCAGTTTCCATTTTCCTGTGTTACCCTTTTATTAAATATCAAAATATCTTACACGTTCCGCTTACACCATCGAACATGCAATAAAACATTTACAGAACGTTCACTCCATAAGTTGAAGATTTTCTACGCTACTTTCCTTAGTTAAACTAGCATTTTCACTTCCTTCTAGCATTTTCATTGAGATAGTAAAGTAAAATTTGCTAAAGTTCTCCGATAAATATAATCAATGGGTGTCCTAATCCGATATCTATGGCCGGCAGTGTCCGCCAATCGTAGGAAATTTCATCACAAGATGCGAAGAGCATGGAGGAAAAATTTAAATCAAGAAACGAAGAGAAAAAAGAAAAATTTCTCCAGCTAAGTTGATTCGTCGAAAGCGATATGTTCATTGACGTGAACCGCGAAGGAAACAAGCGGTCGGTGTGCAAACTGCAAGGACATTGCACGCGAGGAGTTATTCCTGTCCCGCGTATATGTACGGGAAGGGATAAGAAGGGAAGGAAGGTGGGTGATAAAAGGTGGCGGAAAGAATGAAGGCAGGGGGTAAACGTGAGAGAGGAGGGACCACGAGGATGAGACTGCGCGTGCTTTTCTCTCTTTCCTCCGCCACCCTCGGTGCCTGCCACCGAACGACGAACAGGGTTGTAAGCCGATATTGTCGGGCAGGCGCATTGGAAACCGGCGACCAGCCGGGAAGGAAGATAACAATAAAAGAGCATATATAATCGCGCCTAAACGCACGTTAACCTCGCGGCCTGGCTGGTTGGCTGGCTGGCGCGTCGCCTCTCGAAATGTAAGCACAATGCGTGAGAGTAACGTGAAAGTGAAGCACGATCGAAAGTGAAGTACAGAGAGCACGGGAAACGTGTGCGTACACCCTGATAAAGCCTCTTCGGCACCTCTCTCTCGACCACGGCCGCACGCACATAGGGATCTCCCCCGCCAGGTGGTGATCCGATATTTCTTCGTGGAGATAATACGGTCGGTCCTCCCGATTTTTTTGTCGTTGTTCCGTGTGTGTCTCGAGGGATCATGAACAACTCGCCGCAGAATACCGAGGTGGCCGGGCAACAACACCGTGCCGGCGTTGAGAACAGCGACGAGGAGGAATGGAGTGGTGTCGTGGAATGTGTAATGTTATTACATCGACTCGTGTATCGAAAGAATGATTTTTATTTGCTGAAACAGCCTTCCTCGAGCAGTTTCTTGTTGCCCATTTCGAGTTGTTTTTCGTGGTCAAGGAAATTCTGTGGATTGCACAACGTGTGTTGAATCTTATTATCTGATTCTTAATTATCTTTTCGTTATTATCGTTGTTACCGTTCGTCCGTTACCACATTTCTTTTCTTCTGTTCCCTGTTGGTAGATGCGTCTGTTGATTTTTATTTTTCCATCTCCCACGCCAGTATTTTCCGAACATGCATCGTTATATGTGTATCTTGGGTTACGTTGGTTTCGTTGCCACGCTACATTTAGGATGTAGATTCGTTAGAAGTTTAGTTCAAAGTTGGTTTAATTTATCGGAACATGTGTTTTACTAGTCAAAGTATGTGCATCGCTGGAAGATGATAATAGATGCTCCTTTGTTTCGCGCTTATCGTCAGTTTACCATGGTGTTGCGCTTCTTCTTTTTAGGCTGTGTTGGAGAGATCAAAGTCGGATCGAGTGACACGGGCGGACGAGGACAGGCGTCGTCGTACCATCATCGTCGAGAAGAAAAATGGCACATACGGTTTCACGTTACAGGTAACGTAGCCGTTTATCTGCTCGTACTTTCTGCAAGCTACATAAATAATTCCCTCCTCTTATCGATAATTATACCTTCCTTGTACCCTGTAACTATCTTTGTTTCCACAAATGTTACAGTAATTTCTGCAGATAGCCAACGACCCTTGCAAGAATGGAAATTCGTTTTAAATATAAACATTGTAATCGATTCGCTTGAAATTGTACAGAGTTATGGGATACATTACAAGAGGGAGCAGGAAATCGAGATGGTCACGTACGTTGATTACGTGGAATACGATGGACCAGCGTTCAAAGCAGGAATGCGAGAGGGTGACGTGATACTTTCGATAAACGGCCACGAAATGGACCGAGCGGATCACAAGACATTGGTCAATTTCATAAAGAACTGTGATACCAGGATGCGAATGGTTGTGTCGTTCGAAGACTGTGTAAGAAAGGTAAACATAGCCACTTTCTAAAACTTTAATTTTCATTGAAAAAATAGAATGCACTTTAGCTATTTGGTCAAACGTGATATTCGTTATTGTTTGCCAGGTGGAATTACATATGCGCTATATCGAGTTACAACGTGCTCTTCAATCACGACTCGGTGAATTAGAGAGACTGTGCGAGAGGGAACGGTCTATTCTCATGGGTCGATGGAAAACCCATTCACTGCCAGCACGCAAGAGAACGCCTAACAGTGTGATTACGAGTAACCCCAATCAGCCATCGCCGTCGTCGAGTTTCAATTCTTCCACGATTCAATGTTGTCGACCTGCTACGTCCACCGAACATCTGTTACTTTATAACGTGGTATCCTATACAGAAACATTTTATTATCTATTATTATACATCATATCTTGGATCGATTTAATCTTTGCAACGTCGAAGAATACAGCAAGTACCTTTAACTTTTTATAGTTCCCAGATGGACGACCATGTTTAGTTCCACGGAACACCGCTTGTCTGGTAGCAGTGGGGCCTCCCCGTTCGCGAAGCGATCACCACCACTTTCTCTCGAAGATGTCAAGCGAATCAGGAGTAACCGTTTCGTCGAGACATAGCTATCACCAGGCGAACGGGATGAATAGTACGCCAGCCAAATCGAAATCGCACAAATCGTGTCAACAACAGCAACAACAGTCCAGTAACAGCGGAGATCCGCTTCCTCTTCATCCTCCGCCCCAGAATAGCCTTTGCGTTGCTTGCATCTCGAGCGCCAGTCGTCGCAGGGAACAATCAGATAGCGGTAGCTTGGACGCGTACGACTTGGCAAGTCCTTGCTGTGATCCAAATTGCGTGCCCAGTCGTAGACGTCGTGAGAAACAAAGGAGAGCGAGAAACGAACAGAATCATCATCAGCAACAACAACAACAACAACAACAGCAGCAGCAGCAACCAGCCCAGCATCATCATGTACAGCGAGAGCAATCGCAGCAAACGCAACAACAGCAACAGCATGGTGCGCACAGCTGCTCGCGCACGTCAGGACACAGTCTGCATTCTGTTACTAGTAGCGACATCTCGACCGCGGCCGAAAGCGTAGCCTCCTGTTCGACGAGCCTAAGCACGGATACCCTCTACTGGGATCCAAGCGTACACCAACGACCACCACCGTGCCTTCAGTATGCTAAACCAAAGTCCTGGGACAATCTAACTACCAAGGCGTTCGGTGGCTACGGTTTCGGATACGGTTATTTGGATACGGCTACTATAAAAACACATAGCGCGGAGAGGCCTGGGAAAGGGGCTCATGGACGAGCAAAAACGCCTACTGGAACCGTTCAAAGGAGAACGAGCAGCGGTACTACGTATTCGGGTAATTCTAACAGACACTTTCAGCCAACCAAGTCTACCGAAAGTTTGTTAATACCACCGCCATATCAAGGCGAGCTGGACGCAAGTCTGAGTTGTGAATGTCTGGATGGTCCAGCTCCGCGGTGCATGCCGGTGATCCAGGTTGAGAAGCACAATCGACAGGAAGAGGGTGGATATATTATCAGTACGCACACTCAAGTTCGACATCGTCGATCCAGCCATTCGGATGGGAAATTAAGGGCACTAAATAATTCCGAAGTGACGCGTCTGTAAATCATCCTTCTCATTGGAAACTGTATCCTAATAAAAAGATACTCGTATAATTATCGTATCGAATTCTGGACGACGAAACAACGTGTATCTAACGTATATCGTATGTCGAACTTGTTCCGTATTTAAACCTTTGTATTCAGCTTTATATCGCAACAGTTAGTAATTGTATTCTCGCCGAACGATAATGGAATGGACCACCGTTTTTGAAACTTTTTCGAACAAATGCGATTGGTTACGGATTTGATTGACTAAACTTATCGTTTAATCAACGAATGGTTCCCTAGCGATGTTTCCGGACAATATGATAAGGGATATCGTCGATGTTCGTGGCGCTTTTTAAATCTTTTTTAAATTTTTATCGATAGTTGATTCTATGATTGGTTGGAAACAGTTTTAAACTGTGGCAAACGTTAATAGTAATATTATCGTTATCATGAAAAGAATAAATTATTGAAGCATATTATTTCGATATTGTAATTATTCTGTGATTCCTTAAAACTTGGGAGCTAGAAATATATAGAAATTCTTTCATGCAGACGATACCGAACAATTACATCCTTTTTTACGAAGCCTTTTATCGTACACCTATTCTTTGATTTATAAATATTAATATCTCAGTTGATCCGCGTTCAAAATTGTAAACAATGTTGCTTACAAAATTCCTATAACCTCATCTTCGTACTGTTGCGCGATCGTTCAGGAACTTGGGGAATTTCAGACTACGTGACAAGTGCAAAAGCATTTAGCTCGTGTTTGTGAAATTGAATAACTCGAAACTAACAGTTAATCATATATAAAGCAAGCGATTTATACCTTGTCAATGTTCTTTCCTATGTCAACGAAAGTAAAAGGATAAATTCGAGAGTAATTCACTCATAAATCACTGGTAAATGATTTTGACGTTTAGTTTCTTTTCTTCGGTGTCTCGGTTACGCTACTGTTCAAATTCATATTTACCGCGCTACACGAACCCACAAACTAGGGCGATTTTCCCTAGTGAGTAACGAGACCTGTCTATATGAACATGGCATCGAGAGTAAAGCTATTGGCGGAGAGTGGGGAATATGGTCACGTGGTATTTTGTGACCGCATTGATCATTAGTTCGAACATAAATGTGCAACATTTCATGAAACTGGAAATTCAAATTTCAATTTAGTTTGTTTACAAGATAAAATCTATAGATGTGACAAATTTTTATTATCTTTGTTTGGTATTTAATTTTGCATATACTCAATGATAAAATATTAATCCAACTATCTAGACATTAGTAATTTGTTTTTTAAAAAATGGTTAATATCTATTGCATAAAATAAATAGGATATATTGTCAATAATTTTCACAAATGTTTTTTATCAATTTCATTATTTATTACTACAGAATTATACATTTATTGAACAAATAAATAGTTTGCTAAATTTTTAAATAAATTGTGCGTAGTAAAATTATTTAGTACCTGGACAGCTGAATAAAAACAGAGAAATAAAAAAGACAATAATTTAAATGTCCGGCAAACTACAGTTGAACACCATTTTCAAACTCAATTTTCTCGATAACGAAGCCTAAGATGAAAAATGTTATACTAAATTTTCTTTTATTTTTTTCATGTACAATAATCCCATCCAGTTTTACTACAATTTCTACTCTATCCTGTACGAATAGGCCTCTACACTCGCTAGAGAAAACTGCCTAAAAATTGAGTTGCGAAAAATCAACATGGAATACGTGAAAGGTCTCGTTCTGCAAGACAGACAGAAATAAGTAGAGTATCTCTGCCTCGGTCTGAGACATTCACAGCGCATTACGCATATGCAGAACGAGAACCTTCGTGTCTTCCATACTGATTATTCATGACTCAATTTTCGGACGGTTTCTTGTATGTTTACGATATAGAAGTGTCCAGACTTGCTTATATGACCCTGAGGTGACCCTGAGTATACACTATGTAACTGACTTCGTTTTATTATTAAACCAATAAACCATAACCATGTTGTATAACTTAAAGAATATAAAAAATACAAATATATTAATTTATATTCACTCATATTCTCTCGTAATATAATATAATATAATATAATATAATATAATATAAGTGCACTATATTAAATACAACGACAGATATACAATATTTTCCCAATTTTTGCGTCGAGATAGTAATGCTTACTTCCGTTGAAAGGACATAACATTTTTTTTTATTATTAAATAAAATGTTTCTAATAAAATCTGTATTAGTTTATACGATATTCTTTTTATTTTTAATGTTAATTCTCTTACTCTACATACTTGGAGCTGCTCTTTATATTACGGATTTTGAAGACAATACTTGTGATATGACATATATGTTTGAATACCCACAGTATGTGGTATGTAAACAAGATGTATATTTTTATAGAATACCATAAAGAATACCGTACTAATCTTGTCTATACTCTTTTTAAACATTATTGTTAAATAACATTTCTTATAACTTTGACTCGATTATATTTCTCTCATTTCTAATTCTATTGAAATATAGTAATAATAGTTTGAAAGTTATTATTAATAATAATAATAATAATTTGAAATTGTATATAATTGTATATAATACATTTATACATATATTCATACAAATATTAGAGGATCTCTCTGGATAATGAGATACAAGAACAATATCCAAGATATAAATTATACGCATATGGAGAAGGTTTTGTTACCGAGAAGCTTAGAAGAATGTACTTCTCAGGAATACCAGTACTTTTTATACCTGGCAATGCTGGATCTCATGAGCAAGGTTCTTAAAATCTGTTAAAAATTCTGCCTCCGTTTGAATAATTGTTAATACTTCTATTGTTTCTAGTAAGATCCCTTGCTTCTGTCAGTTTGAGGAAAAGCTTGAAAGATAGGACTCCATTTCATTTTGATTATTTTACTGTTTCATTTGGCAACGATTACTCTGCTTTATATGGAGGTATGAATGAAAAAAACAATTTCGTTGAATAGTTAGCTTTATTATTGTCTCCATAGTTTTTCAAATATTTATACTTTATTTAAAATATTGGAAAAAATAAATGATAATTTATTAATTAATTCAAGGTGTATTAATGGAAGAGACAGTATATGTTTCACACTGTATACAAAAAATATTGAGTCTATACAAAACTAACATAGATAATATTGTGCTCATAGGACATTCGATGGTAAATATAATAATACTATACTTATTTTAGTAAAAATATTAAAATAAATGTTCATTTTTTTAGGGAGGTATTATAGCTAAAGGTTCTATTGTAATGACACCAAATCTAAACGCTAGTGTTGCAAGCATTATTATTGCTTTAGCTACTCCTCATACAGCTACTTTGATGTTAGACCATACTTTTGCCAATTATTACCAGAATCTAGAAAAACGCTTAAGTGAAATAAAAGATGCAGGGACAAGTGTAGTATCGATAGGGGGTGGACCACGAGATATACTTATAACTTCAGCTCAAATCCTAGATCCTACAGCAGATATTAATGTTCTTTCTAATACTATGCCAGATGTTTGGAAATCTACAGATCATTTGAGTATTTTGTGGTGTAAACAATTAGTACTGTCCGTTGTACGTTCATTATTTGATTCTGTTAATTATACACAGAAACCACCTAAAATTTTTTCTACAGCTGAAGAAAGAATGCAAGCATTATCGTATCACTTTTATCACGTAAGAAGATATTTTAATGTACTTTTAATAAGTTTTAATGCACTTTTAACAATAGCATTTAAACTAACAATTAATTTTACAGCGTGCTTCTGGAAAAAGATTATATTCTTATAAAGAAACAATACAATTTGAACCCAGCAATGAATGGATAGAGAACATTCAAAGGCATTATGTATGGACCAACAAAGACTTGCCTAAAAGAACATCTCCTATCTATCTTATGATTAGATTGAATGGACAACCAAATTATTTAACTATTGATACCATTAATTTAGAATCCAAAGATTGGTTATTTGCGTGTGCAGCATCCAGTATACAAGGACAATCAAGAGTTTGGTAAAGTTATATATTATTGTCTTAAAGCAAAGATTACAAAAGCTCATCAGGCTATTATTATAAAATTCTATTTTTAATTTAGCAATTGGGGTTGGAACCTGACAAACAGAACAAGAATTTTACCAGATCCTTTACATCGCTTAAGAAAAACTGTTGACTTAAATTTTCAAGAGATAAAATACCCTGACGTAACACATATTATAATAAGAATTACACCGGACAGTTTAGAAAACTATATTACTATAAATGTTGATTTATATTCTTACAATACAAGGCTTGTACCTATTAGGAGTACTTCACCTCTACTGAAAAATTTATTTATAATACCTCAAACCAAAAAGTCTGATCTTGGACATGTTAGATACTATGCCAATTTTGATAACGCCATGGATGTTGTAACTGTTGAACTTAAAGCATTTGAATGTACAGATCCAAAACATCATGCAATAGTTGAATTACTAGAACCATGGGGTATATTAGTTACACAAATTCAATTTTTTACGGTCGTGTGAGTATAACTAAAGTAAATTTGCTTTTATTTTTAAAATATTTTATGACAAACAGTTTTAATATTTTAGGGATAATGGGCCGAAATCGATGAAAGTCCAGACTGGATATAAATACTCCAACGTTTTCCCAAAGTTAAGGATAACTCTAGATCCTGCATGTTCTTACATAATTAATATTGAAGAAGGTGGAATTATAGATCGAATATCTTGTATCGTGAGGGATCGCTGGTACCTGTTGTATACAACGATCATTAGTTTACTTCTATTGTTTTTATCTACAAGAATTAATCATGGTCTCAAACAAACTCCAATAATAGTAATTACAATATACCTCTCGTATTGTTATAACTTAATGTTTGAATGTTTAGTTGCTTTAGCAATTGTTTGCGTATTTACCATTGGACTCTGCTGTTCCATTATATTCCTTGGTTCAGTAGCTCATAGTATTGCTGTGAGGTAAGAAACTTTATGTACATTAATGCATATGTTAATGTTACATAAAATCTTTTCGAATAAATCTGTTAATTTTCCAGATTTCTAGCTCGCGCAATAGCCTTTTCAACAACATGGTCAGATTGGCTGCTTGGTGGATTGAGTCAGTTACCTTTTATTACCGCAATTCTTGTCTTATCTTTAATCCCGGTAACTTGTGGGGGTTTAGCTATGCTAATCTCAGTTTTTCTTTATTTTTTAAATTTGACAAAAATCTATGAAGATTACTTAGAAGAACTATTAATGGCTTCATTACAACATTTTAATTGGATACGACGATTCAGAAATACAAAAGATAATTCTGGAGAACATGATGATACAAGACAAAAAATATTCAATCATCTTATTCTCTTCATACTCTGGTGTTTTACTGCTATTCCAGCTGTACCATCTGTACTTGTATGGGCAAAAAATTTCAGGTTTGCAATTTATTATTTTGGTGTATAAATTTAATCAATCAATCATCTATCATTAATTTCTGTAAACTTGTTCTAGTTATGATATGAGACTTTCTTCCGAAGATCCTTTGTTACTTCAAAGTTGGATAGTTTTAGTAACATGCAGTACAATGGGATGGGTGCAACTTCCTTCCAATAATTATAAAAATCGATCTCAAATACTATCCAGTATATTATGTTTCTTAGGTTGGGTTGTACTTTTAATGGGAGCAGCACCTCGACCAGCTTTTTATCAATATTATATACCACCTATTGTAGCTGGAGCTATTGCTATTATTGCATTAAATGTAATTTTTCTTTAAATTTGTTTTTATTCAATTAACACTGCTTACTTGAAAAAGAAACAACATACATCAATCTCATATGCGTATAAATGTAATATATCATATTTGTCCATAAAAATATTTATTTTTAGAGAATGTATAATATAATATACTTAACAGAATGAAATTTAAGATAGTGTGAAATATATTATTGTAATATATATTATATATTAATATAAAAATACCACATAATTAAAAATACCACAAAATTTTTTATTTAACTATGTAAATAATTGGGAAATATTAAAATATTTAATTATACGTCAAACAATAAATTTATTATTTATCAGAAAAACATATACAGTTTTAACACTCTTTTATGACCTATATTAGTTAACAACCCATTTGAAGGTATTGTGTGTGCTATTTTCAATATTTCATATATAAATACACAAATTCATCAACTAAAAGAAATATTTCTCAAAAGTTTTGATTTGTCAATCTTATTTAATCAATCAATGATTGCTCACGTATAAACTAAATACATTCTATTAATATAAAAAAGAATTAAGTTCAATTTCATATAAATATATGATGTAGTTACTGTTGACAAGGCAATGATATGCTCATTTGTGTAAAATAACAGGACCCAAAAATAATCATAATATAGATGTAATTATTTATCATAAAAATATGATGGTAACCTAACTTTACATATTAATAATATAATGCCCATTCATTTTCTTGCAAAAATGTATCTACCACTTCCTTCATTGCTAAGTTAGGGATTAATTGATCCTGAGTTAAACGAACTCTAGTAACCGGGTCAAAATGTCCCACCCTTTGTAAGTGTTCTTCAATGTCTTTTCGTTCATATGTAATTCCACTTGGCGTTATTACAGGTTCTTGCAAAATTTCAAAACTAATTTTGCCACATAAATAATCAGGTACTTCTCGTTTCTGCTCCATATATTTATAAAAATTGCAAATAATATATAATTACTTTAATTTACACATAACTGAACATGATTAAACAATATAAACTCACCCTTCTTCTTTCATCTACTTTTGCAAATAGGTCATTAAGGTGAGCCATATACATATCTCTTTTTTCTTCTATCTCTTCTTTCTTTTTTGTTAATTCAATAGACAAAGCTTCCCCTTCGCTTTTACCATCTGCATCTTTAACTGCTTCTTGCTCCTTTAAAGCTGCTAAACTTCGTTCAGCATCTTCTACTATCAGTTGATTGAGATATGATTGTAATTCAATATCTTGCGCAATTCTCTGTTCTTCTCTCAATTGGAAACAACGTTTTCGCGCTTGCCTTAAAATGCTGGTCATATCATCTCCATAATTTAGCTTTTGCTCCTTGGCCAAATCCACAGCTATGTTGTAGTAGTTGTATCAGATGTGTAACCATGTGAAGGACAAGTTTCACATTGCCGTAAAAACCATGAATACCATAAAAAAGAATATCCATGAAATACTTCTGTATAATTATACTCTGATATATATACATAATACATTATAGTACTAAAAATATGATATAGCGCAACTTCTTTAAAGATACATAAATGCATTAAAAGATACTCTGCAGAATGCAAATATGTAACATTTATTTTTGATGAATTGTGAAATTGATAAAATGGTTAAATCATAAATGTTAGTCAATATCGAGATATTGTTCATTTAATTTATAATTATTTCATATAGACTATGAAATTAGCACGGCATATTTACCTACAGTGAAATCTTTGCAAGAAACATATGAGAAGAAAAAGCCAGTGAAATTCCCAAGTAAAAATTTAGGTACGTACCTCTCTGTAAATGTTTAACAGCTTCATCAAAGAGTTCCATTTGAAGAAGAGCTAGACCCAAGAAAAAATGACCCTTCACAAGACATGGATCGATATCGAGAGCACGTCTGCAGTCTAGACAGGACGATTCCCATCGTTTCAATTTCAGGGTACACAGCGCTCGGTTCGTAAAGTATAGTGCTTGGGTTGGATTTTTAATCTGCAGCAATGAGATGCAATGTCGTAACTTGCCTGCATAGATTCATAGTGGCACTCACAATTGCTTTGGTGTAGCAGTGCGCAGCATCCTCGTATTTGTGAAGATTGAAAAGACGATTTCCTTCTTCCTTTAATTCTTTGTCAGAAAGGTTGGCGGTTGTATACATCTTACTCATCTTGGCAACAAATCTTGTGCCTTATTGAACACTCTTCTACATATGAATTCTCGTCAAATTATTCACGTAATATTTCTTACAGGAAAAATTAGTCGAATTGTCAACAAAGTAATATTCTATAACCTTAACCTTAAGCAAATACGTGCTCTTCCATCTTCCTGGAGAACTTGTCAATCATCGACTAAAGTGTGACAAAGAAGAATGTAAACAAAACTGAAGAAGCTACTTTCCAACATAAAGGTGAGTTTTCAAGGAACGTTTGGGTATGAAAATACTTTAATACAATTTTTTTTTTATAGAATATTCCTTTTTTCTGTATATCTCCTTTATTTGTCTTTTTCTCAAGGCTAATTTGTACTTTTCGTTCCATTTTTCTCATAATTTTGGAAAATGAAATCTAAATATGTATACATATTATACATCACAATTTGTTACATGTATTTTTGCAGTTTATTTGTTATTTATAACGATTTTATTATAATCCTTGTGTTATAATCCTAATGTTATAATCCTTAGTTACAGAATTTAAACAACTTATATAATTAATTCAAAGCTGTATATACATAACATAACAATAGAATGTTTAATGAAATCAATAAATTTTATTTTTCTTAGATTATCCTTTATTTAGCTTATATAGTGTGAATTACTTCTATGTAATTTTGATTAATTTACTCTATATAAGATAAAATAAATATTTTATACTTTTTATATTTAAAAAACGTATCTAGAACATTAAATTTTATTTTGATTTGTTCATTCTCTGAGATAATTGTTATTTTAGATCGCTCCAAACTATGAAATTAATTGTCCACATGTATACATTTCAATCATTTTGTGTAATGCTATGCATCACCGATTTTGGATATGCTGTATACACAAATAGGTTTGTTTGTTGCAAAATGTATTTCATGGTTCACAACGATCCCCATTTTGTGTTTGAAAAATTCTATTATCTTTTTTGCAATTTGTTTGTTATTTTCAGATACTTCTGGATGCTCTAAATAATCATTTACCTGGGAGAATAATAAACAGTTACAGTAGCAAACTATTTATGAACAAATAATAAAAATTACCTTCATCCATCTGCAATCAGAAATTTCTTTTTCACATTTTTTAATGTTGATATCAATAGGTGATAAATAAGCAATCATGTATATGTCAGAACAGCCAAAGGCGTAACCATGAACGTGTCTGAAACCTATTATACATCTAAAGGTAGTTTGAACACCAGTCTCTTCTAAAACTTCTCTTTTTACAGCTTCTTCTAAATTTTCTCCTACAATAAAAAAATAAAAACTGATAAAAAATTGTTATATTATATTACATATTATGTTAAAAACACGAAGTACATATATAAATTCATTTATTCTACTGTGATAACAGAAAGATTATTAGCTATACTGTACTAATTTACTAGTTTATAAAAAATTTGTATACCTGGTTCTACATAACCACCTGGTAATTTCCAAATAGGTGGACCATTTGCATATTTCTCTTTGATAACTAAAATTTCTTTAGTTTTCTCATTATAGACAAATCCTCCGACTCCTAAATTGGTGTGTGCATAATGTGGAACATTGCATTCCTCATCTGTAACTAACCATCGATAAAGCATAACATATTCTTGTTTTGCATGATGAAATTTGAATCCTTCTTTCACAAGTAACGGTATCCATTCTGATTGTGGTAAATGTACACGGAACCATATTGTGCGTTTTTTATTTTCTTTCCATTTTTGTAAAGATGCTGCAAAAATTATAATAAACAAATATTAATTTCTAACAAAAATTTTTGTTATAGTTTCTCAATTTTTTAAAAATAAGTAATAATTTATAGATATATTTAAGAATATTATCATTTTATGTTATAAACCTGTAAGACGACGAGCGAACACTTCAGATGTACAAAATTCGTCATTTGAGTCAATAGTTACGCCATTGTAGTGATCATTACATCCATTAAAACACTTTGAAGCCATAATTACAGAAGGATTGATGCAATGTATTTTACAACGCAATATAGGATAAAAAACAATACGATATTTCGCTAAATATTGTTGTTTTAGCGCCGTGGAAACGTAACAGAGTTTTGAAATTGCGATACTGTACATTGGAACATCCACGAATCTATTTTGAAAAATTTGTCAATAAAATGTTTTATTATCATATCTTATAGAGATTCATAAATATCGTCGGAAACAGTTTTACGTAACACGATTGAAGCTTTTATTTTGATACGTATAGTGTTAATATTAAAATAGTCAAACATTCTAACCTAATACTATTTTTTTATCTATTTATTTCGCATCGTTTGCAGACCTTACACTTTCAAGATAAAAAATTTTGTAATAGAATGTTATACAATTCATAGCTAAATATTTTTTTCTTATATATACGTTATACGTAATTATTATATTTTATGCATACATTTTCTATTTGTTATTTAATTACAATGAAATATGTAAATTGTATTCGATGTTACAATTAACATAAATCTTATATGTATAAAATATTTATAGCAGTTTGGTATGAAAAATTATAGGATCTATAGTGTATTTGATGCTTTTATTCAATTTATTTACAAACAGAACAATTACAAACAATTACAAACAGAAAATAAACTATAAGTTTAACAGATAAAAATTTAATTCAGTAACGTTAAACAGTGATAACGATATAATACAAAGACAAATAAAATTTAAATATATCAGAGAGTACAATCTCGTTTTTTGTTCCAAAACAATTCCATATCCTCATACACTTTGGGAGCAGGAGAATTATAATGAAGAGCCTCGCAAATACGGCAATAATGTCGTGACATGCTGCCAAAATAACCATGTTCGTTGATTACTTTGTAATATTTACGCCACTCGTGGAACTCGAAATATTTATCATCGTACTTATTAAGATAGCGAATATAATCTGCTAAAGCTCTCGGATTAACAAAATCACTAACGTGAAGGAACGAATGTGGTGGTAATAATTTCTCGCAATCTTTCTTTGGTGCGCCCATTATTACTGGTATTGCTAATTTCTGATAACCATGCCAGAATACTTTCTCTGTTAAGTATTCTCTACAATTTGAATTTTCAAAAGCTAAATAAAACTTGTAGGAATTTAAAACAGAACAATCTTTATCGAAATGACCCGGACACGCTGTCGTATTACCATTTAAACATTTTCCATATATATCAAGATCATTACCGAGAATTACTTTCAATTCGTTAATATATTTCCATCGATCATTCGTGCCCCCGCAATTACTACCCATCACAGTAACCAGCTTAGTTTTTGATTTCTGTAACAGATCCTTCGAGAAATTTATATTTGGTGAATTTATAAACGAAGTAGAAATCGTTCTGCCGTAAGGTACTGGTACATCGCTATTCATTCGATACGTCATCGACCAGTTAAATAAACCATTATATTTAGACAATTGTTGATTTCCATAGATAAAAGTGTGTATTGGCGATTCATCAGTCAAAAAGATCCACCTCTGATTCCATCGTGTTCTGATTGGCAATTCCAGTACATTTCGTGTCAGATGCAAATGAAACACAACCGCATCTGCTATATTTAAATCTTTGGATTGGTAACTTAGTACACATTTTACTGTACAATTTTCCCAAGGTGAAAACCTAAAATGGAAGTACATTTCAGTTCAAAGTTAAATAAAATTTATAGTTTAAAGTGTATGTACTAATATTATTACAGTAATACTCGTTTAAATTTCATTTCAATACAATTGTTTTACCTACATTTCATTAACTCACATCTTTATATCTCAAATTCAATATAGTCTGAATTTATTAAACCGATTGTCAAAAGCAGTGAATAGATACAGAAAGGATAGACGAGAAAGACAGTATATCAAGCAACAACGATCGAGCATTTTCAAATCACATTCTATACTCTTTTTAATTTGATTTTGGAACGTTCTTTAAAGATCCTGTTACAATTTTCAAATGGGAATCTACATTTTTTGTTACATATATCTGATATCGATATGTTTCTAAAATGCTACAAACTTATGTCTTTTGCATTATCCACTATCAAAGTATGAACTTTTAAATTCGGCATGCTGCATGCCATCGACATTAGCGTCATCCGACATACATACGAGGATTGTATCGCTTTATCGAATTTAAAAGTTCGTATTTCCATAGCAGATGCTGCGAGACACAAGTTTGTAATGGTTGGAAAATGTCTCAATGCCAAGTATATGTAATAAAAAATGCAGATATCTACTTGAAAATTTTAATATGACCTTCATAGGATTGACTTTGAAAAATGTAATATAATCTTCATATGTTTTAACATTATCGCGTGGTCAAATAGACAAGGATATAGTACGTCCTCCTTGATATCATACAAGTTTTGTCTGAAACACCTTTTCGTGTCATTCATATTTCTCGAGATGTCTGAACGTTTCCAGGCAGACCGGGCACATTGTATAGAATTTTTATTGAATAAGATGAATGAATGAATTGAATGAATGAATGACTTAATAACAAGACAACTCAGATTAGTTTTAACAGAAATTCGTTTTATATCCTGGAAATTATTGATAATTCTGTGAGTAATCTATTAATTAATAATATTGTTATCTATAAAACTTATTTATATCATTATTGTATTTGTATTGATAAGATAGAAATTATAGAAATTGAGAAAATTCATCGTAACGTACGCGACATCCCTTGAGAGTGTCAGGGCTCGACTGTTGTTTCTTGACGCATTATGTATATCTTTCTAGTTCGCTTTCGTTATATCTGTCATTTGTTCTTATCGAGAAATTGAAAAGTATTGCAAAAAGATCACAACTTGTTCAGCGAGAATTACACGGACTGTCTCATTTGATATTGTCACTTTGTTATTACCATGTTATTATTATTATTCGTAACGAAAAATATTTCAGATAAAAATCGTATGGCTTCAGGGGCGACATATTCTGATGTTGTTAATTTTTCTTTAGGTGGTCGTGTAAAGGTCATGTGAACATCTGAAAAGAACTTTCTTTTTTACAGAATCATATCCTTTTTTAATACATTAATTAATTAAGATCGAGATACTCTACAAAAAATTATTAACCTATTTATATCGAAAAGCTACTAGTTTAATAGGTATTTCAATTTTTATTTTGTAAACCTTATATCGTGTGAAAGACACGGAAAGACATAAGGCAATACTTTTGTATTTGTTTTCCTTATCTTTCTTAAACTTTTACTTTAACAATAACTTTTCGACATACAGGGATCAATACCTTTTTACGGAGAATATCGAGGTGCATTGATTAATGTACCTCCTTCGCAACCGTTCTACTTTTATTTGAAGCATTTTTTGTTACGGATAATAATAGTGATATAAGTCGACATATCAGGTGAGACAACCTGAATAATGCAAAGACCTGATTTATTGTAATTTCAGCAAGCATCACTGTAAATCAACAAGTGCATATTTATATCTCATGAAAAACAAGTTTTTAATATAATTTTATTAACTTTTTATTCGTAAAACGTTTGATGTGCCTACGTTCCAAAAACATTCCGTGCTTCCAAATTAAGATCAAATACGGTTCCCTTTTCTTATTTATTATCGGTGGTGTCAAACTTCCTTCAGAAGATAAGAGCCATTTTCCAAGTACAGACGTCGTTTCAATCTGATACGGATAAAGGCGCAAATTAGTAATACTATAAGGGTTATTCACTTAATTCGGAACCCGCGCTTGCGAGAACATAAGAAAATGGCAACAGCGTAACATACGCTTTCTACTACAATCGAATGTCACTCGCCATCTGTGAGCTGTTGCTAGAAGTATAATTAGGTGATAATATGAAGTGGTTTAGTTATCGTCGATTTCATGTCCCTGCGCGTTCCTAAACCATCCAAGCAAGCAAGCGCACCCGGTTCTGTTCCCACATGTAACTTCACTTTTTCTTTAAATAACTGATATCTTGGATTATACTTACCTGAAATGTAATTACAATATAATCTTTCTTATTTAAAATTGAAATTGTTGTGAAGAAAGCAATCTCAGAATGTTATGTCTGAACGAACATAGATACCGTCTCTCATGCAGTTCACTGAACTGTCCATCTTTCAATGGTATAATCATTTTGTTGATAAGAATCTCAACAATCTAACTAAAACCAACTTTGTAACAATGAAATAAAAAAAATATGAAAACTATTTTTTTATTTTGACGATTTATAAATGATTGTGTCATAAACAAGTAGCCTTTGCTGAGTAGTCCGAACTCAGGCACTGCAATACAAGAATTAAATTAATTTCTATTTCTTTAAACTAGAATTCTGTGAGGTATCTCATATCTCAATTGCTCCGTTCAATTTTTATTTTTACATTCGACGTATTCACAGCAGAATGACCCAAAATCAGGTAATAACGGTCAATTTGTAAAAGAATTATCGTGAATAACTTTTAGAGTATGTCGGTTGAAAATAAACATTACCAAACAATGTGGAAAAAGAGCCGCGATGTTTGTGAAAATATGAACAATTTCATTGTAATTCGCTAATAATCCTGACAGTTGAATGTATTTTTAAATAAAAAAAATTACATTGTAATTACATTGTAATTTTTTCAAATTAATTTCAAATAAATTCAATTTCAGGTAAACATAATCCAGGATTTCAGTTATTTAAAGAAAAAATTAAGTTACATGTGGGAACAGAACCGGGTGCATTTGCTTGCTTGGATAGTTTATTGAGCGCGCAGGGACACGAAAACGCCAGATTTGCTTTCTCTGCGATCGTCTTCTTATTGTGACGTCAAATTTAAAGTGCTTCGACGACAACTAATCCACTTCATGTTCTCACCTAATTATACTTCTAGCAACAGCTCATAGATGGCGAGTGACATTTGATTGTAGTGGTAAGTGTATATACTACACTGTTGCCATTTTCTTACGTTCTCGCAAGCGCGGATTCCGAATTAAATGGATAACCCTGTACATGTAAGTCCTAATAGAGACTCTATGAAACTTATACTATTAACGTGTTTTATAACTATAAACTTTTTCATTTTCATAATAGCATAATCAAAAGACAAAGGATTATAGATTAATCTTAATAAAATCAAATACAGATGTACCTGTTCATTTCTTAGTAATTCTTCTTTTATTTGTTGTCGATGTTTCGTTTGTTTCACAATCACTTTATTCACTCTTCTGAGGATACTTGGAAGAGTACCAAAAATTGCACAAAAAATTATGGAACTAACGCATAGAAATAATATTAGTTTCGCATATCGTGAAATCCCGCGCATCGTACTTCCAAATTTTTCGATAGAGTGTGGCAAATATTAGTCGTGGCATATCGATCTTCTATTACTGTCACTTATCTTATCATCACAATTTTTCCATCTGACATCTGTTATTCAACTTTTATATCACGAATCGCTTAAATGAGACAAAATTGATAGTAAGATACACTGTTCGAGCGCTGCTGTGATAACACTGAAACGATATGAATCATTGTTAGTATAAAAACTAATAACATGTAACAAGATGAAGGATAAAAAATGTTTAGAAGAAAGAAACAGGTCCGACCAACAGTGGAGGCTACCTTTGACGTGTGTTGTAAGCAATCGTTGATCTCGATTGTCTTGGTTAACCAAGTGTAACGGTCCGAGGTGTAGTAAGTTGCGAACGTTATCCCCAGCGGTGATAGAACATCACATCCCTTGCTATTGTTTTAAGAAATATATAAATTTATTAGAAGAAATATTAATACCAAATAGATTAGATCTTAATCGTTTATATTCGTTTAAGATTTATTATTAGGTAAGTTTATTGGTTTAATGTTATGCTATTTTGTACACAAGTGTGAAGAGTACATACTTACATACATACGTATATCATATCTGTTGGGTTTCAAATTTCGCGGTTATTATTCAATTCATTAGTATTCGTAATAAAAATGCAATCTACTTATTTATTAAATGTTTCGATTGCAAATATATGTCAATATGTTTCCGTAATTGTAATTAATTGTTAATACATACTGAATGATTACTAAATGGTCAAATTTATATTTTATTAAATAATTATTTAAAAATAATTTTAATTGTATAATAAAAAAAGTATATATATATATATCAATAACGAATAAATTTCATTTATTATATACTATTAATTACTGGCAAGGAAATATATAGTATTTAATAATAGTAATAAATAAATCATGATAAATTTTACATATACGTGCTACAAAATATGGTAGGTCAATTATAATTCTACTTAGCAATAACTTTTTAAATCGAAAAATTTCGATATCTTAGTCTTAAAATTACTTACATGTACATGTAACAGTTCCAAACTTTTATTTATACAATTAGTTCTTACATTTTAATTCAAGTAGGTTGACTCAAGTAGGTAGGTTCGTATATTAAATATTTAATATATAACACAATTAACTTGAATTTTTTAAAATATATATTTTTATTTTCTGTTAATTAAAGTTATATTTTAACTATACTTAACCAATATACATTTTTTAATAATGACTTATGTCATAGTTAACCGATACGCAATTGTTCTTTAATTATGCACGAATAATGCATGCATAAGTATATTTTTTTACACAGATACAACTAATTTCTGTCTTTACTGTAGTAGTAACGATTATATATGTCGCTAATTATATGTAAATATTATTATCTATTGATATCTCATTTATTCTGTCGTATCTCGAGGAACGATATAAATACTAGGATAATTTATTTTAATTATTAAGAGGCTGAAAAATACACTTTTATTGCTGCGAATAAGATGTTAGAAATGAATGAACCTTCTTTACTTGCATGTGATCTATGGTTGGCACTATGCGCTATAGTACAAGAAAGTTATCAACAGAATCGTTTCCGTTTCCGCTCTTAGATTCGGAAAAGTAGACATAAGTAATTTCCATGTGTACAAAATGGTAACTACTCGTAAAATTATTAAAAAACATATAGAATTATCGAAAGTTGGAAGTGCACAGAACACGAAAGTTAACAGCCACATAAAGAATAAGAAATCACGAAATGAGAAAAATCCAACAATGATCAGTGGTAGAACACTGAAACGTACATTAAAATCTTCTGAAAAAAATAATGTACAAAATAAGACGAAGATTAGTTCATATACAAAAGCAATTTCTGAGATTACAGAATCGCGAAAGCGAAAAAGAGACGATAGGATTAGTGACAAAGAAAATACAGATTGCTTAAATTTGAGTGATTTGTCAAAAGAACATATATCACAATGCATTAGCGTGATCAACCATTTGACTGAAGAACAATTGAGGAATAACAATGCATTGTTTGATGACGAGAGCCAATCAATATTTATGCAAATAACATGTATTAGAGTACCTAAAACTCCAAGAAGATGTATCAGAATGTAAGTTTACGTTTATACATTAATTATACATTAATCTTTTCAAATAAATAAAAAATCATTTTTATATATTAATATTATGTGATTTAATGCATATGTATAATGTAAAGTCACGAATGATGTTCATTTTTATTTTTAATAATCGGTATGATTAATTTTATTAAAACACTATTTATCGTTCAATTTATTTTGTAGATTATTGCCATATTCAATAGTGTCATCAAATGACGAAATTGCACTTTTTGTTGGTGATCTTCAAAGAGGTAGAAGAAAGGATTATGAACCAACGATAGAATATTATGAAGACTTGTTACGTAAACACAATTGTACAAGAATAAAGGCTATAATACCAATGAATCAAGTAAAAACTGAATATGATCAGTATGAATTAAAAAGGAAGCTTGTTGGTAGCTATGATCATTTTCTTGTAGATGGAAAAATAGCTGGTCATTTATCTCATTTATTGGGAAGAGAATTTTATAAGAAAAGAAAATTACCAACATCCATCCGAATGCATAGCAAAGATTTAAAACACGAAATAGATCATGCTTTAAGGAAAACTGTCATGCAGATACATTCTTATGGTGATACTCATATAATTCAGATTGGACACACCTCTATGAAAAAAGAAGAAGTTGTAGAAAATATATTAGCAACATGCAATTATTTATCTAAAAACTACCCGGGGGGTTGGGCCAATATTCGTTCTATTCGTATTAAAACATCTTCTAGCCTTGGCCTCCCTATATATACAACATTGAGTAAGTTTTGATTAATTACATTTAATTCTTATTTTTATAGGAAAATTCTTATAAAAATTATATTTTTATACGAACTTAATGTGTAAGTAAATCAATATGCTGTGCCAAAGAACCTCCTTATAATAGACTTACGATCTGTCTATGATAAATTATTATTATATGTATGTTTAATGTGTTTCTTATTTGTTTTTAGAAAATAAATGCTTGGTTAGAGTGCCGATAGTGCAGCCTAAGAGACCAAAAGCATATCGTAATGTATCAGGAGAACTTAGTACTGCACCTGGTATTGTTAGTGTAACTGTTACTCCTGAAGGAGACATTATTACTGTTAGAAAGAAAAGAAAGGTTCTTTCTCCAAAGAGAAATCAACAAAACAAATAAAAAAGTGTAATTATTTTTTATTACTTTATTAAATCTAGTAAACAAGGTTAAAAAATTATCCTACTTATTATTACCTTAAGTACTTTGTTATATTAAAAATGTTTAATTATTGCACTTTAAATTTGACATACCTAATTACATATATATTGTATTTTACTTAAATGTTAGTCTTCTTCATTTAATTACATACGAAAAGAAGAAAAACGATATATGATACCAATAATTAATATAAAATAGTCTGATCTTTCTTAGAAATACTCTGGTACCCATTTGCTGGATTTGCTACTACTCCTGAATGTCCCATTGTTGAAATACCATTGGTATTTTGCATGTACTTATATGTGTTTACAGTATTTGTAACAACTTCTATTTCTTGGAAGTTTTGAAGTCGTTGAATATCTTCATCTTTCCTCAACCTGGTATTGGGCAGTTTTCTTAATTTTACAATTTGGTTGGGTTCAACATTTAATTCATGGCAACATATCCAAATCAATGCTTGATATGTCAAATCACTTTGTGGTAACTCAATTTCTATAAAATCTGGGTCAGGGGCATCAGCAATACGAATCTTTAATACTAATTCTAAAAAATGTATAGATTTAATGTTCTGTTTCATTATCTTGAGCTATTAATATTCATATATGTATAAACATTAAAATTACAAAAAAATAAAATTATTACAAATTTCTCACCATCTTGGTATAAACCATTGTTTCTTACTCTAGGAATTCCTGAATCTATAGCTCCATGTACATAATCACTTTTTACATATTTAGGCATAACATTGTGCACTACTGATTCATTTAGGACTCTTTGAGAATCAGTTGGCATAGCTAGAGGCATATCTAGAAGTTGCAAAATCTGTGGATTGATGCACAAAAATGCTGGAGTTTCTCCAATTTCAGATCTTATATTCTTATCTGCACCATTTTTTAAAAGCAAGGCAGCTACATCTAAGTACCCCTTTTTACATGCCCAATGTAAAGGAGTCCTTAAAGGAAAAATACTAATTATGTCATTATTTTGACATTTTTGACACAAGGCCATTCAGTTTCATTACATGTATACAAGGAAAGATATTGTATGTTTTTACACTTATTATACATTTTTGCTATTAGTTATTAGAAAAAAAATATAAGAATTGCATATAATAAATTAAAAAAGAAATACCATCCATTAACAGAGTGTCGTGCATTAACATCGACGCCTAAATTAAGTAATTCTTGAACACCGTCTGTATCACCAACACAGGCTGCTTTCCTCAACCGCTCTTCTAATATTCTCTTATTTTCCATGTTATCATAACTTCTAAATAAGTCTACGGATTTCACATTTTTTTCCATTTCGAGTTTATCTAGGACATTTTGAAATGTACAAATACAAAGAATGGCGTTACTTAATACAAGTGTTTGAGAGATTCAAACTCAGTCGCTATCTAAGCGCCACGAGTGGTAGCTTAGAAGAATCTTACAGGAACATCAGATAAATTGAACATTACAAATTTTAAAACTTTTAAATTAAAAAATACTGAAGTATATTTGAGATTTTTCATTCGTAACAAACAGATTCATTTAAAATAAAGATACGAACTCATAAATAATTAGTCATATCAGTTTTATCTGAATATAATTAATATGAAAATTTTTGTAAAATGCTTGATAGGAATAATTTTTCACTCTGAAACTATTTAGATACATTTTTGCTTAACAATTTAATATATATCATTAAAAATGTTACAATTTCTTGCAATTTTTTTATCAAATTGTTAAACTTTTTAAAATATATCCAATTATTTATTTGATATTATTTTGATAGATGATATCTCAAATTAAGTATTAATTTAATGTTTTTAATCTTTTACTGAATAAGATAGTATTGTATAATATAATATTTTTACTACTGTGTATAATAAAAATTTATTTCAATTAACTGTTGTTGTTTAAATATTGGGAAATTTCAGATTATAAATTTACAATTTACGCTGATTAAAATTTAATACATTTATATTTAAATATTTATCAGAATGATATACCAGAGAAATCAATTCTGGTTGAATCTTACGCCATCTGGAACCAGATATTGTATCAAAATAATTATTCCTAGCTAACATCTACTTAGCTTATCGCCATTTTAGAATAAGAATTTGTTTTAAGAGCAATTGACATTCGTCAGCTTCGTTGTTATTTATATTATTACTTCTTCAAAATAAAATTACGTTTTAAGTAACTGAAAAATGGGCGAAGATTATAATGGAGGTAAATATCCCAAAGGTCTCTTTAGAGACCTTTCTCAAGTATACTGTGCTTTTTCGTCATTGTTCCCGCGTTACAGTCAGGTAAATAAGTCGAGTGAGTGATCGTAATGGCCGGAGAAATACTCCCAAGAAGAGTCAACATATCTTGAGGCATTTTTTTTTTCAATATTTCTCTCTTAAAAGATCTCAAACTATTCAACGTTTACTTAATTTCAGTGTGAATAAAATAGTGTTCAAATATTTTTCGCAAGATCTTGTGAGCTTATCGGTAACCTGAAAATAAGCATCTACGAAGATCATTCTTATGGGTACATTTTTCATTATATGTAGTATTACGTCACATTAATAATTATATATTATTTCATCAACTTTCTTCAAAATTTCTATTATATATTTTTTATATATTATGAATTATTAATTCTACATTTTAGGATTGTAATTTTAATCATTCAAATGTAGGTAATGACTAAATACATATAACATATACATATATGTATATTACAAGTTAAATATACAGATAGTAGTTGGTAGTTATTGATATATGTATGAAATTATATGGAAGTTTAACATATATCAAAATTATAAAATGTTAAATATAATAATTTTAAAAAATGTATTAAATGCCATTGGGAGAAATTCATGTGTTATACATTAATCATCATATGAATAGCTTTTTTATTATTAATAACAATGTGAAATCATGTGTATTTATATGTATATTTATATATTTATGTATTGATAGATCGAGACCGTCAGGACCGTGAGAAAGATAGGGATAGGGATAGAGATCGTGATAGGAGACATAGATCTCGTAGTAGAGATCGTAGAAAACGTTCTCGTTCACGTTCTAAAGATAGAAGAGATAGGAAAAGAAGTAGCTCTCCTAAAAAAAGTCGCAGTTCTAGAAGAAGGAAGCCATCTCTTTATTGGGATGTACCACCACCTGGATTTGAACATATTACTCCTTTGCAGGTAATATATCGAATATTATTAAATTAGTTATCAAAATAAATTAGTTTTTTTTTCTGGAGATTTGTTTAATTTTATTTTGAATTATAACAGTATAAAGCTATGCAAGCTGCAGGACAGATACCTGCAAACATTGTGGCAGATACACCACAGGCAGCTGTGCCAGTTGTTGGTAGTACTATAACTCGTCAAGCAAGGAGACTGTATGTAGGAAACATTCCATTTGGTGTGACTGAAGAAGAAATGATGGAGTTCTTTAATCAACAAATGCATCTATCTGGTCTTGCTCAAGCTGCTGGAAATCCAGTATTAGCATGTCAGATCAATTTAGATAAAAACTTTGCTTTCTTAGAGGTACAACAAAGTTTATTTGAAAATAAGGTTTTGCAATTTATAGTTTTTATAGTTTCATGACAAAATATTCACGAAATTTTTTTTTAGTTCCGTTCAATAGATGAAACAACACAAGCCATGGCATTTGATGGTATCAACTTCAAAGGACAGAGTTTGAAAATAAGAAGACCACATGATTATCAACCAATGCCCGGAATGACTGATAATCCAAGTATGAACGTGCCAGGTACGGTTCCCGGTATGTTTTATACATACTCTTTATATTTCTATGTATGTTTAAAAATTTGCTTTTAATATTATGCAAAATACAATGTAATATTTTGATTTTTAGATTCTCCTCACAAGATCTTCATTGGTGGTTTACCCAATTACTTGAATGAGGAACAGGTATGCAAACAAGTCTACAACATAGTTTTATTAATTGCACACCTTTGGAAGCAGTTCTTATTCACTGATGTCTATGTGTATATTAAAATTTATTTCATATTTATTTAGCATTTTTTGTAAAAGCTTTAATAAATATATTAAATATATCTAAATGGCATCAGAGATTAAAACAACTGCTCTGCTGTATAACAATGCTGTAGGATTACCTTGAATATATGCTAGTTCTCAGCATTGTGAGTTATACCAAAGGATTAAATTATTACATAGGTATTTAGCTATTTAGCGGAGATCAAACTTACGAAGATGTGTCATCTACTGAAATGCCATAGAGGTATGTATGTGTATCCATTGGATTCCAGCGTTGATTAGGTTATATTTAGCTAGGTGACTTGGATTCTAATTCCAGTTGTGTGTTCAGTGAAGTTTAAGGGCAATGTAGAATTTCATCTATCGTATTTCTTCTCGAAGCGCCATGATTAGATAGTGGATAGGAAATTGGTTAGAGGCGTTGCAGCATTCAGGTGGCATGCAGTCGCAGCAGTCGCATTTCTTTTACAGTCTTTCTAGGAACATCGTGGACCCAGCCAAGGGAATACGAAATTTTTCAATAAATAACTGAAAAAGGGAGGGGTAGGAGGGGAGGAGAGAAATAGTTATACTTAAAGCAGTCATGCAGAATTGTTAGGTGATGAACTCTTCAAAAGTAAAGGTTCTTCGGATTTTTACATCTGAAACTCTTACAGAATAAGCCTGTTTTCATGCAGTGGTATTACATACAAAAAGATTTTTTAGGACTACAACAGACAAACCAATCAATTTTACCTAGTATATCAGTTTTTTTGTTTTTTGTCTTGATGGGATTACAGGGTCAACACATAATCTTATGTGCATCTGGTAACAGCTCCAAGTCTTTTGGCACCTATTCTTTTCAGGAGTATCTTTTCTCTTGCAGCTGTTTTCTTTACAGGCTTTTACAGGCTTTACAGCTCTTCGTCCTTGTGCTTTGATACGTTTACAGGTTACGCGAACGAATTTATGTGTTCGAGTATCAGTAATGTGCATTAATACAAAGACAAAGTGCAAAGAGAAAGTAAGAAAAATAAAAGTCGGTACATGTGAACTTTAAACGCCGGAAAAAGTTAATACTGTGTTATTAAAGTGATACATTGATGGAATAATACAATCAAAGAAATATAACCGTTTGGTTATTATATAGTAACTGTGGACTGATACCAGTGCCCTTTCTCCCCATTTCTTAGCTTAGGGTTGCGCCGATCAAAAGCATTTGCTTACCACTACCACTACTTCTACCACTACTTCTACCACTACTACTACTACTGAACATGACAAAATACCACACTGCCTGGAGAGAGGCTAGCCCAGTCCCTCGAGGCAAGTACTTATATCATTTTCATGCCTTCGTATTGGGCTTATGCGACTTTTGCAGCCCCTCTCAGAAGATCTCGGTACTTCTAAACAAATGGTGCGTTTTCTAATTGGATAGTTTTTTATTGATAATAGCGTGTTGCTTACTCGCCAAAGAATTAATAATGTAGTAGGTAACGCTAATTGATACGTGATATTCCTTACAGACTTTTAATAGGAATTTTTCTTCTTATTACCTCTATAATTATTTAAAATAGTAATTTATTCTTCTACATAATAAGAATATACGAACCTGATGGTTTTATAATGATATAGTCCTCGTTGGAATGCCTTAGTTAATAGCATATAATTTCTTGGATGGCTTAAGCAATCATATGTGAGATTACAATTACATATCTTGATGATATGAATTAGAGTGTTTACAAACACTTATTATAAAGTTACATAGATCACAATTACCTGGGAGTTTCGACTCCTAGAGGTGAAGATAAATAAGTTTTCATTAAATGCAACATGCTGTTATCTTTGCTTCAGAGTTTTCAGTTACTTCTTGGGAATGGAAAGATGTAAGTAACTTTAAGGTACATGTTTTTTTGAAGAGAGAATTCAAAAATAAATATGAGGGAAATCCACGTTTGAAGAGCAAGAGTATTCTGATTAAAACATTGACAAAGATCTGTTCCAGACTGGAGTAAAACTTTTATATGTAAAAAAGACATTAAGTGAAGATGTTATATGGAATTCGAGTAGGCGAGATATAATACATATGAAATTATACTAAATTTATTATTTTTTGATTATGCAACTTTCATATTAGTTTTAAGTTATGATATTGTGACTGACTTTCTTTTTCCAAAATTAATTTTATGTTATTTGATTGATTTTCTAATTTAGTTATAAACCAATTTTATATTTTAATTTTAAGAGATTAAAATGAAGTATGTAATGATATTTAACACGTTTGTCTGCGTATCGCCTAGTTGTATTTGAAGTTTCATATATGTGCACAAGTTACATGTTAGATAGTAGTCTACTCTATCAGATCTTATCAGTTTGCTGTAAAATTTCAGTTGTATTAGACTGGATCACGGTAATTGTAGAATTCCGGCCACTGTTGACTTATAATCAGGTCACATAATTTTATTTTGTTCTCTTATTATTCGCAATATTTCATCCTATGTTATATGTATTCATATTACTTATGTATATTATATTTTTATTTATATTACAAAGTCTTTTATTTTTCTAAAAGTACAAATGCGAAATACGGTGATAGGAAACACAACAGTACTGATTGTAGTTATACTCATACATTCTCATAAGTAATTAGTCTATTGCAGCTTTTGCTGATCGGATTTTTGTGATATATTTAAGATTCGTTAAATCAGGAGGAGCATCTAATAAAGTCCTAGATTTTCGATACGCAGTAAACGTGTTAAATTGCTGTATCTGTTAAGTCACTATGATAATCTGAAATATCTGTGTTTATTAATTATGTTGAGAACTGTAATAAAATTAAAAGTTGCATAGTCTATATGAATTTAAATTATATTGATATTACATGACTAAATAAATAATGTTATTTTTACAACACAGGTGAAGGAGTTACTGATGAGTTTTGGACAACTGAGAGCATTCAATTTAGTAAAGGATTCAGCTACAGGTCTATCCAAGGGTTATGCATTCTGCGAGTACGTTGACGTGTCAATGACTGATCAAGCAATTGCTGGATTAAATGGAATGCAGCTGGGAGACAAGAAACTGATTGTTCAACGAGCTAGCGTTGGTGCCAAGAACCCTATGATTGGTGCACAAGCTCCAGTTCAAATTCAGGTGCCCGGGTTATCAATGGTGGGCACAAGTGGGCCAGCAACTGAGGTAAGATAATTTGAATTATAACTTTTTGTTGTAATAAATTTATATATATATAATATAAATATATAAATATATATATTTCGGCTTCTTCCCAAGGGATGAATTTAGTTTTAAGATAATAAGATTTTCTAACTCTATGTTTACATCCCCTCCTATCCCTTTGTATTTTTAGTTTTCTTTTTTTATTGCACTGTTCTTCTTGAATATTGTTCCTCTATTTCTTTAATTATTTTGATACTCTGTTTCTTAAGCACTGTACCTCATCCTTTTTCTTTTCAGTACCCTATAATCCCTACAACATTCCACCAGTTTCTCATGTATAGCCTACTACTTTTCCAATATCTATTGTTTACTTTTTTCATTATATTCATTAAATCATAATTTATTAATAATACGTTATAAAACACACACGTACTGCATTTAACAAAAATGTAATATGACATATATGTAGGTTCTTTGCTTGCTAAATATGGTAACACCTGAAGAATTAATGGAAGAAGAAGAATATGAAGATATCTTAGAAGACATCAAGGAAGAGTGTAATAAATATGGTGTGGTCCGATCTGTGGAAATACCTAGACCTATAGAAGGTGTTGATGTACCTGGATGTGGGAAAGTATGTTTTTTAATATAATAAAATATTAATTTATTTTAATTTATAAAAATATATTAATAAGTTTCTTAATGTTGCAGGTATTTGTCGAATTTAATAGTGTGATTGATTGTCAGAAAGCACAGCAGACTCTCACAGGACGAAAATTTAATAATCGCGTTGTTGTAACATCATATTTTGATCCTGATAAGTATCACCGCAGAGAATTTTAAGACAGATTTTCTTTCTTTCATACCAACTCATAATTGACTACAGTGTATAATATATATGTACACATATATTCATTAAGTACATATACATAAACATATATATATATATATATAGATAGATATATATTATATATATGTATTGAATGAATAATCTAAAGAATCTAAAAATTAATAACTCTCTTTTATCCGAATGTACAAAACAGAATGTAATTGTTTTTTGATCATACTGTGCATTAAATGGTAATTGTAATTTACGTATCTTTCGATAACATAATCACATATAAATAATCCATAATTTATGAAATTGCTAGTAAGAAAAAGAGATGCTATAAAAGGATACTATTGTACAAATAGCGACACCGATTACGTTAATCAGTAGTGAGATTGAAATAATCAATTGTTAATTGCAGAATTATATAAAAATAAATAATAAATTGTCATACTGCATACAATTTTTTGTATAAAAACATTTTAATATGATTTACGTTCATATCAAAGTAGAATGGACGATGGACATTAATTAAATTTTTTGTGTATTTGATATCTAAGGTGCAGCTTCAGTTTGCAATGCAGGTTGGTATGATGCATGGCTTTCTCCAGTATCAGCATTATCAACCACGAATTTTTGTAATAGGACGTAGAGTCCACCGCCGGCAAATAGCATGCTAATTCCTATTAGAAGTACTATGGACCATGCTGGTATTGCGGTTCCCCCTAAAAAATTGATATATTTAATTATTATATACATCATCTTCCCTACATTTTGTTTTTATATTTTTTACTTACAGTAATAACGTCTAGTAATTGTTTTTCGGCCTTTCAAAATTTTACGTCTTGCTTCAACTCCATCCATAAAGATTCCCATGATTACTATATACAATGAGAAATAATATTCCAATATATTTGTATTGTCATTACATAAATATTTATTCATATGCTTATTGACTACACTAATATATTTTACAATTTCTTAAATTTATAAATATATCTTTTTAATCATGTATTACGTATATTCAATGTATATCTTTTCATTTATTTCAATTTTGTGTTTCATGTTCATATGTAAAATTTTGGAACGAGGACATAAATACGTATATCGTGTGCATGTGGTATAATTGTCACTAATACTATTTTATTGAGATATAATTTTAGGATTAATATAATTTACAAATTTTAATTAAGATTTCCAGAATTATAATTAAATATTTTATATTTTATGCAAGTCGATTCTTTGCTTTTTCATCAGTGCACAATAAATACATTTAATAGTATGTAACAATTATTTCAAAAGTATTGTATTTGAAATGTAATTAATTTAATTTATATACTTACATAGGCCAATAACAACATAGCATAATAACTTTTTAGAACACATTGTTGTTTTTACCAAAACTAACCACGTTATAGGTAGATTAGAATCAAAATTAACACTTGCAGGTGAAATAAGCAGGTGAATAACGCTCGAATCGTGTCAGAGATGAGGATGTGGATACGAACGTGTGAATCAACGTTTTGATAAGATATTTGATAACAAATGGAAACCCATCTTATCGCATTTTTACAAGAGATAAAAAGAATTTTTTGTATGAGCGCTTATGAGGGCACTAAACAAATTATCTTTGTTAATTGGTATTTTAAATTCCTTAATTACCTGTTTATTAATTCTGTCAGTTATTTGTGTTAGTAAATATTTAATATCTTTTACACGTATTAAAATTTGTTTAATTCGTTTTTGTAACTGCAGGTAAAAGTAAAATAAATTATACTTATAATTTAATAATAATTAATTATTCAAAGTAAATATGACAAACGACTTGATTTAGTTAAAATAAATTTATACAAGCATATAATAATATATGTACAAGTTTATATAAAATACTTCATCCGAATTGTACACTATAATTTAAGGCGATTTAAATATTTAAAAATTGAATTTTTTGCGTGCTCGACATTGAATAATCGCCTAAAGAAATGTGGAAATCCAGAATGTAGTTGGAATTTGACGGTTCGGATATATGAAGCAGATTATCGGGAGTGCAGGTCGAAGATTCAGGTGAGTATGGGTAGGATCTATGAAACAGAAAAGATTTATAGTCAGTTAATATTTTTTAATCGCACATACTAACTTTTTATTAAATAAAAATCAAGGAAATCAAATTACAAGTGATAGATCATTACATAATCGTTGTAATATATTAAATTGGTCGATACCAATGAGAAAAGATCTTCAACTAAACATCAAATGAGATACTTTCTCTAATACACGAAATAGATACAGTTAAAATTAATGCCTTATATTAGAAGGTTTATAATAATATTCTATGTAGTTGTTCACTAATCCTTTGAAATGTTTCTATTTAAATTAAATATATAAATATATCTTAATTAACTTTCAAAATAGTTACATATACTTACGAACTAAATTTGTAAAATAAATCAATAGTTTAGTATGCTTTATATGTATGTATAATGTTTCAAAGGATCATGAGAAACAGTTACTGAAGCAGCATTTAAAATGTTGGTATCGACAGTTTATATGTTGACTCGAATAATTAAATATATTCCATCTGTTTTTTTCATACAATATTAAAGTAATTTTACGGCGAAAATAAAGCTCTATGCAACTTACGGATATAATTACCATCATAATGTAAATAGAAATAGCTGGCACATATACAAGGCTTTCCAAAACATCACGTTTCACAATACAAGCTCTTCTCTGCCTTAAAAGACAGTACTCGCATTACTTTTTCCCCTCTTGTTATTTTCTTCGTCTAGTTTAGCTATCATTTTTACTTAATACATTTTCTCTCCCTTTCCTTTTTTCCTAGAGATTGCAGTTTCCCTGGTATAATTGTGACTTTTTCCTTTCATTTTTTTTTTTTTTTTTTGTTTATGTATTCAGCACCACATGATTTCGAGGAAACGTTCGCGCAAACACATGCTTTCTTTTTTTACTTTCCTGTCTCTGTCTGTACCCATTTTGTATGCACCTTGTTGGCGCAAGAATTCCAAAGTCGCCGCACTTTATGGCGATTGCTTGACAACACTGCAATATGGTCGAAGAATATCAAATCTACTGATTTACAGCAGAAGAGATACACTTCGACATGTACAGTACTACGTGATCGTATATCCTTCATTAACACGCAAATTCTGTGCTATTATATATATATATATTTGGTAGATATTCAACGAAAAGAACAAATCGATATAATGGAAAGAACATGCAGATAAAATGTATATGATGCGTACACATTAAATTGTTGATTGTATTTTTTTCTTTTTTTTAAAGCTGACTACATTACGGCGCGAGAGTGGAACATGAATTTGTGCATTAATGTTTCAAGTCGCGCACATACTGTACATATCCGGTACCGTAAAAATATTACAAAGAAATAATTATTCGAATGATCAATACAATTTTAATTTGCATTTATATTCACGAGTAATAGAATTAATAGAATTAAACACCACCTAGTAACATAAATTTTTACGTATTTTATTAACATATAAATATAAGCATATAAATAAACAAAAAATGCAATATATAAATAAATTAAACTTAGAAATGTATAAATATAATAGCAAATAAGACATCCTTGAAAAAAGAAAGTTTTCAATGGAATTCTGTTCCTTTAATAAAATAACTGGGCAGTTACATAAATAATTATTTTGGGTTGTACATATATTTTAAAATTGGAGTACGAAAAATAAATAAAAAATAATAATACATAAATAAAACAAGATTATACAACATAATATCAAGTGAAAAAACACAAAGCTGAACGTTATTCTTAACATGTTAATCGTTCTTCGATTACTTCGTTGCATGCAATATATCTCAGAATGCATACTCCCGTTTCACGTGTATTAAGTTTCATACTCCTAGTTATATGCATTCATTTTTAAATTTACAGAAACATGAATCCCTCGCAGCAAACAAATATATTCTATTATTACACCAGAGTAGAATTGTAGAAGTGTAGAATTAAACAAAAAGAAAAAATAAATATGAGTAATACTGCAAAACGCTTACGTTGTGTAGTAAGTACTAATGTTCTCCGCAAATGTTCGTGACAACATCAAGTATTTTATTATCGAATAAATATTATATATACCAAAACAAAAACGGAGGATTCACAAAAACAATTTTTTCCTATAAATATACCAAACAAATTATCGATAAAGAAAATTCCTTGACTGTAGATAATAGAATGTATAATAATAATTTGTTTATAATTTACATACTACGTTAGAAGTGTCTATAACATTGGACATTAATTGTCATAGGTTTTTCATCTAAATACGAATCTTTTTGTGCCTAAACTACAACCTATTTGCAATCAAAATCATGTAATTTCATTTGAAATATTGTATTATTGGATGGCATAATGATTTTTAAGATATTTGAAGGATAATGAATTTTCCTTTCGTAAGGTTGGTGGCGTCATCACTCGATTGTATTCATTGAAATGCATATAGAATTAATAATTATTATTATCGTGTTTCTTAAATTCTATTGCGAAGTGTTTTCACGTTGGCTCAACGTATTGCTACCTTTTATTGGTTACTTTATTTCTTCATTTTAATTTTTCTCATTCTTTATGCAGTGACAATACTTTTTCGCTTATTCAATATTTGACATTATTTATTTCCTTCCTTGTTTCTTTGTTTTAATAATTCAGTCAAACTACGTTTTTGAGAAACGCCCTCTATTTTCATTGCAGAATTATAGAACTAAATGCATATATAGTATCCCGTGACCAAATATTAATTTTATATTCGTAAATATTATAATATTATATATTATATATAATATACATATATGTATCTTTATTATTATATATTCTATATAATATCATAAATCGTGTAATATATCTCAGAAATTTACGAAATTGTATACAAGAACAAGATCTTATTTGTTCATACATGCCTATGTGATCGTATTTATTACGTTACTATGTGGTTACTCTATAGTAACAAATATCTCTAGCTGCGGAGCAATGACAGCGGCGTTTCTGTTAAAAGTTATCGCTTGTTAGTAGTGGTGTTCATATTAATAAATAAATACCGCGAACATTATTGAACATATCTTTAATATATATATTAATATATATATTATTATATATAATAATATATATATATTATATATATATATACATAATAAATTAATTGAATGTATTACCGAATAATCGTGTATCTTTTACGAACTAAATTTTTTGGTTTAAATTTAGGTTTACCTTGTGGCTAGCTGATGGTATGATCCAACGTAATTTTCTTCGTTTCGCTTAGTGATGTAGAGGAAATATTCGTGGAGGAAGATGATACACGGTCCTTTGATAGGCTACCGTGTGATGTTAATTTGGAACTTCCTTCACTGATCTTTTTTTTACTGCCGTGTTCCATTGTATTACTGTCAGCAGTTTTGCTTGTTTCGTGACCTTCGCTCTTTGTTTGCTCCTTGATATTTTCCCAAGTACGTACGTCGCTGTTTCTTTCTATAATACCCTCTTTAATCAGCACTTCTTTGAATATAGCTAAAGTTTTACGAAGTGTTATGCAGAAACCTTTAGACGCTGGTATTAATGGAAATTCTGGTAAAATTTTGTTATCTAGATAAAAGAGTAATTATTAAAATTATCGACTGCAAGCTTTCATAGATTAAAAAGAAAGAAAAATTACAACATACCAACGTCAGATATTTGTTTGAAAGTAGTAGGTGTTAGTGGAGATAATGGGTGTTGATTATTATGTTGTTCAGATATTTCCATCCACAACTCTAAACGTTGCAATAATTTGTTTGCATGCCTCTTGAAATGTCTAATAATAACATCTTTAAATACAGGTGGTGGATATTGTAATAACTTAGTCTGTGCTTGAACCAATTTTAGTACAACCATTTCATTGTACATTCTTGAATTTTCTTTCCCTTGTTGAGAGCCTTTTTGTTTATCGAATCCAGCTTCATTAAAATATGGTTCTGGTACGAGAATAAGGCCTTGTATCGAGACTATTACTTGCAAGAGGGTTGAGGAACTTGTCCACACTTCCGTTCCACGACCAGACCATGTTCCAAGTAAGCTCACACAAACTTTACCATCCTCATACAGATTGGGATTTAACCTATCGCTACAGTAAGAAATATAATGGCAAAGTGGTGGAGCAGCAGGATAATCGGCAGATAATTGAAAATCAAAAAGAAAAAGACCATCTTCGTATGGTGTTTTCTCAGGTCCACGAAACATTACAGAATATAAATCTATTCTATCTTCAAATCCCTTTACCCATATACCGGGTGGAAGTGAACTTTTTAAAAGTTTTAATTCCTTGGAAACAGTTCTGAAAAAGTTTGTAGGATCTGTAGGCTGAAACATTGTTAATTTAAATTTATGACTATCTGGTGCTGTCTCTTCTATAGAAAATCCTTCCCCTTCTGTATATATTGGTGGTGGAATTTCTATGGAATATTCTGATGATTCTTGTAACAATTCTATACGTTTTTCTTCTTCTTCTTTCTTCTGCTTCTTCAAAGGCGACGATCCTTTTTCGGCATCGGATAATGACATCTTTGATAACCCGAATCGTTTAGAAACTTCTGCATGCGCTAGTACAAGTTGAGCTTTTATTAAAGTGCACAATCTAACGCAAACTTGAGAACTAGCCACGTGAGAACTTGTTATGTGCATCTGAGTTTTGGAAGTTTTATTCATTTCTGGTTTCTCTATTGAACGATCAGGTACGTTGTTCACATCCTCGCTAAGTAGAAATTCCCCACTTGACTCACTCGAACCCGACTCTTTCTTTGAATGTTCTGCAGAATACAATCCAGAATCCTCAGGATTAGGATTAACATTAATAAGTAAACGATCAATTGATTCTTCACCTTTTACGTTCTGTTTATTGGTGGCTTTGTCGTTTTTATGATCGATGGATTCCGTCATATCCGTTACAGTGGTAATGATCTTTTCACAAGGATTACTTCCTGATTGTATATTATTAGAATTTTCTATATTGTTCTTTTCTATATTTTCTTCTGATCCATCAGATTTATGCGTAAATAATCTTGTTACTTGATCCGCCATACGTTGCGCTACATTTGCACGACCACGTTCTCGGACTCTCTCCAGAAGTCCTTGAAAATGACATTCATGGAAGAAAGAGGTACCCATAAGTTTATCCATGTATCGACAATCTTTATAAACTTCTAATAATTTTCTCATAACTTCGGTTGTCTGAAGTGAGGGATTTTGAGTGAAGATCTCTTCCAGTCTAGACATTGCAATGCGAGCTTTCTCGATGTGCGCGGCTAGCTTTGGTTTTATATTTTCTAATTCTGTTTGTTCTGTACCATCGGTATCGGCGATATACCAGTCTTCCAATTCCGTTTCCCATGACGCGTCAGACGATACATCGTCCCAGAGTTCTCCTTCGTCACTATCATATTCACCTACTTTATACAAATCTTGAGGCCAACACATACTTACATGTCCATCAACCCACCACACTTTAACTCGTCCTTCCGGATAATTATCTAGCACTTGACCAGCAGTACATCCAGCATCTTCTCCTTCAAAATTAGCTATTCGAATTACTAATGTACCTGGTCTGTACTGAAAGTCTGGATGATCTTTTAAATCATATACACTGACTTCACGTTCTTCTAGTAAAGTTGGCCTAACAAATATTTAACAAGTTTAATATTATATTTTTCCAATAAATTCCATTAGTTACGATTAAAAATGTATCAGTAGTAAATATACTTACTGTGGACTTTGACTAGAGGTGTATGTTTTAAACCATTTTATTTTAGCTGTTCTACCTTGATGGTCAACACTTTGAACTACACCATATATTCTAGACTCTTCCTTTTGATCAACTACAAAATCACCAGGGAAGAATTCTTTATCATCTAAGTGATGAATTGGATAAAGTTGTGTTGATGGAATACCTAAAAGCAGAAGCAGAAGTTATACAAATTTTATATTAGTGAAAAGTAACACATCATCAAAACAGCTATTTATAAAATTTACCAAATTCTACTGAACCATCTTGCCATACAACATTAGCTTTTGTACTTGTAGACAATGTTTCCACAACAATTTTAGTCCCCGGAATCAATGGAACTGGTGGAATCTTCTTCTTTGCCTTGCATAACTTTTTCTTTTTCAAAACCTTTGTCATTAAAGCTGGGCTTTTTTTCTTTTTACCCATGGATGACATGCTAGAACATCCACTAGATACCTGGAAATATTAAAATTTATTATCTTCATTCATCATCTTACGTTTATCATTTACTAGACATTGATTGAAAAAATTAATAAAAAATCTTACCGATGCACTGTCACTTTGTGATCCAGTATCTTCTGTGTCCCAATCATCTGAACTTTCAGTATTCTGGTTTTGTACTGGAGGCATTAGAGTATTATTGCTTGTAATATTTTGTAAATTGTTAATATTATTATGACTGTTCTCTTCTAATGTTTGCTGTTCATTAACTTTATCTTTATCCTTCTCCTTTTTTCTATCTTCAACCGGCTTTGTCACACTGATATTTGGACGTGTTTTCTTTGGACTATGTTTAGGAACTTGAAAAATGTCTCTTTGTTGTTTTCTCCATTGTTCTCGTGTAATGACATTTTCATCACTTTTAATTACATAAAAGTTTCGATCTCCCACTTGCACAGTAGATGGTTCAAAAACATTCAATAATTTTAGTTTCTTCAAATTTTCTCCTTCAACTACGAATTTTGGTTGAGCTTGATCTGACCAAGCACCATCCTTTGAATATGCTCTACACTGCCAATGCACTCCTACCCAATCTGTTTCTACCTTTTCTACAATTACCTTTGTTAGTTTCTGTGGTTTAGATTTTCTCTTTGCTTTCATTTCTTTTGTACATGTAATCCATTGTGCATCTTCTAGGCAGTGTACTGGTCCCCACAAACTTTGACCAGGATAAAATTCAGAAGAATGAGGAAAATCATTATCCTAAAAAATTTTCATTGTAGTTTTAATCAAATAATTATTCTGGATTTAATTCTTACATTATCACGTCTATCCTCTAATTGTCCTAAAACACGAGAATCTGTTTCATTTATGACACAACGAGATCCATCGGGTGTAGTAAGCCACAATTTAAAATTTGCCATTTTTATGCCACCAACCCACGAGTCCATACAAACAGCTATATCCGTTGCAAATTCCTATAAACATAAACTATTAGTCATGATGTATGAGTTACTTTGATAAAAGTAACAGCTATAAATGTATGATTACATACTTCCAATGGAACTAAATCTTCGCTCCTAATATTGGTAAGCACTTGTTTAGTACCAATCATTTGAACACAGGCAGTAAGCTCAATATCCCTACAGTATCCTCTCTGTGTATCCTTTCCTTTGATCATTCGACGTACAACATCTCCTGGCATAAGTGTTCTATCTGCTAAATGTACCTATAAATAAAAAACTCATTTTTAGAAAACCTGATATTCTTGCAACAATAAACAGTTACAGTTATTATATCAGATATGGATTCAAATTTGAATGTAACATTCAATTGCAGATTCGTTGGTATGACAGGTGTCGCTTTTCATAGAATTAGAAACAAATACAATAAGAAAAAGGTAATAATGTAATGAAATATTAATAACCAATTTATATGTAGTCTACTATTTTTAAGCGATGTATTTGCGTATCGTGTTAATTGTTAAATACCTTCTTCGAGCTGACCAACTCCTCGACACCGGAGGGATGCCAGACCACGCGAATCTCGCCCTTTTTTCTCTTTTGGCTCTCTTCGCTGTCAGAACTTTCTTCGGACAAATCTTGGTCGTCATTTTCCATAACAATTCCGAACACAACGTTACCTTTTTTATCTACACGATAGACGACATCCTCGTAAAAGTACTGACACTCTACGCCAAAGTTCGTAGCCATCTTTCCTCTAATCACTGAATACTCGCTCTCTGCCGACGACGGCTGACAGAAGGTTACACGGCGCAACGGTTACGGCGCACGTCGCAAGCAAGGAACTTGGCTCCGACCCCGAACCCGACCCCAACCCCGACTTAAAAACTACCGATTTTAGGTGCCTTTTGACTAGTTTTGATTGTTCTCACCGATCGAGATGTTATCGACTTTTCCCAAATCGAGAATTGTTCTCAATCTTTTCCCAATCGTCATTTCAAACCATCTGTCAAAATATATTTTTATCTAATGTGTACCTTATCAAGTATACATTTATACATATTTATAAAGCACTTACGTATAGTTTGCGTATGAAATGTGTATATATAATACATGCACATATGTATGTAAAGTTTACTTGATAAATTTATCTTGTTTGGGAGCGGCTTCATGTACGATTTGACAGATGTATAGCTCATAATCATTTGAAGTAACAAGGAATTAGTGCTTTGCTTTTGTGAAAAAATAAGGATTCTTTAATGGGGTTACTTTTTTAATTTATTGAGAAATATAGAATCTAATATATATTAATATTATTTATATGTATGTAAATTAATATATGCGTAAATTTTAATGAATTTATTCAATTTTCTGTATATATACAGGATTGATTGTCAGATAAATATATCTATGTCTATAGTTTGCAAATATTTAATAAACAATAAAGAGTAATACCTTATTTAATTAAATAAATATAATTATATTAAATTTATTAAATTATACATAACAATTTTTACTTTATTTCAAAAAATAAAACAATCAATTTTATTTACTTTTTCAAGAAACTATTTAGTTTCAACATGATTGAAACAATTTATATTAGAAAGGAATATTTTTCAAGGAATAAAATAAATAGAGAGCATAATTCATTTGGAATTGACTAGATATGCGAATAGAAACGTTTTAGGAACATATTATTACATAAAGTTCGATTTCAATGTCAAAGAATAATTCTGTATAAATCTGTCTTGTTTAAAATTATTAAACTGCAAAATGAGTGCGTTGGAATCCTTGACCCAAACTTTGCAATATAGTTTGCACTTCGCTTTCATTTTGGTGATAAAAGACATATGCATCAAATTTGGTTGCTAAATTGCAATTAGTGTCTCTGCAAAATAAATTGAAAGCACATAAATTCCATAAAATGGTTTAATATTAATTATTATTATTTTTTACATTAAAACAAAAATATATGACAGTTATTACAGTTCATCTTACCCTGCAATAAATGCAAAATAATTAGGAATGTTTCCAGTACGACCACAAGATGAAATTTCCATGTAACTCTGTTTACATATTATCTAAACATTGAATTAGAATGTATCGTTATGATATCATAATCTTGCATATAATGAAAATTATATTTACATACTGCATCATTCGAATCCTGAGTCACCCTAATTCCTAGTTCTAAACATTCAAATTTCACAGGCACTGATTTCACTTCTTCTGACTTTAGTACTTGCAAAATTGCTCTTTCAATTTGTTTAACATCGCCTTTTGTACCAATATATATTGAACCACAGTATTTAACAGAAAATCCAGCATTTAGTGATTTACTTTGTAGCTTAATCGTTTCAGTTTTCTCATTCTCATCTTGTATTTCAGAATTAAATCTTTTTAAGATCTGTTTTAATCCCTCAATACCCGAGCTTCTTATAAGATGAACAATTGGTGCATATAATTCACAGGTTGATTTATTGCGGTGCTGAAAATGTATGATGTAAGGAATATGTAGGGTATATATTATATGCTTAAGTGTTATATTATTTGAATATACTTACCTTAATTACATATAAATATACTGGTTGACCTATAGTTTTTCTCATAAATTTACGTAATTGTCCTTTGGTATTAGATGTTATAGCATTTCCATTTATTTCATCTAATATATCTCCAATTTCAACTTTATCCTAATAAAAGTAAAAGGTAAAGGACAATTAGAGTCTTAAATTTTAATATATATGTATATAGTAATTTTATATAGTAATTTATATAGTAATTTTGTTTATTACATCTTCTGCAGCTACAGAGTTTTTATCTAAATTGACTATTAAAGCTCTCCCTTTGATAAAACTGTAATAATACAAAATATTATTCACAATGAACATTTGTCTTTACTAATGTAACTTTCTTACCATACAGAAATACCTAAACTTTTACATGGTACTAATTCCAATGCTAAACATTCTGGTAATTGCCAAGATTCATCCAAAAAACTACAATTCCGTAAATTTAATTTGAAATTTAATTTACTGCTTTGCAGTAATACTGATAAAAATATTTCTCCAAGAATATTATCTCCCAGAATACTGTTTTTATCATAATAATCAGTAGACATTAATGGTGTTCTGACCTATGAAGTTTTACATACATAAATTATAAAAACATAGTAATAATTATATGGAAACAAACATATACATATTATTTAAGATATTAAATATCATTTATACATACTAGCATTTCAACTGGCATATGAAGGCACTTTCGCATTAAACATGTTTTAATTAAAAGCCTGAGATGCCCAGTAGGTGTATACACTTTTGGATTTTGTGTGACTTGTTCGACTACCAAAGAATAGGTACAAGAGGAACTAAAATAATGTTATTAATTTTTAATTTTCAGCTTTTAGTTATTAATATTAAGTTTTAAATATTGAAATATTATAATAGGTATTTAATTAAAATTTATGAATATAAATGTTCTTGTTTTCTTAAAATACTACAGTAATGAGAAAAGAATTAAATAACCTATAATAAATTTTATTTATTATAAATCTTTCTGCAAACCTAAAATGTTTTTCTGCAATTTCTTCCATCCAATACCAAGCATCGGGTAATTTTGGAAATCCTATGGGATTTAAACGCATCAATATACCTTTCTGGAAGCATCTTTCTAAACATTTAAAAAAGAAAGGCAGGTCTTTATTTTCTTCATCGATCTCAATGTTACTTTCAGTTAATTTTCTTGTCCAGCCTGAAATTGTTTTTCTTATTTAATAATATACTTATCATATAACATCATTTCATCATGTTTAATGATATATTGACAAGATTTATAATATAATAAAAAAGAATAAGGATGAAAGTATGATTGTCATGATCTAAACATTTTTAATATTAATGAATTAAATAATAGATAACAAATCAAAGTTACAAAAATAAATTATTTCATTATACTATTTTATACTAATATTTGATTACATTTTAAATATCTTTTATTTACGTTGCATTTATATCTTTATTTAACAAAATAGAAGATAATATGGAAATATATCTTTGGAAATTAATTCAAGAATTTTGTAATTATAACAATGAAGGTTTAAAATTCAGATAAATAAAAAGTTTATAAAGAAATCATTGTAAAATAATTTTATTAATGAATTATCCATTTCCTAACCTATAGAAGCGTTACATTGTTTAATTACCTTTCAATTCTTTAATAAGGGGATTTGAGACCGTCATGGCATTATCAATACAGATTATTGTCAAATATCAGCAATTAGTTCATTACATAAATTAGATATCAACTAGAAATTATTAACAATTAAAAGAGATATCATTTTAGTCATGTATTATTCTTTTAATAGCATGAGACGATACTCTTAATACATCAAACGTCACTTTTACGAATTCTATTGTATTTGTGGCGCGCATGTTGTATGCATATACACGCAGAATAGTTGCATTGTTATTAACGATACGATAAAACGTACATTCACAAGCATGTAACTGCACACACAATCAAAGTTGATGTATTGATAACGTGTACGTGTGCTTGATACCAATTTTATCCGTTTGAAGCGTATTGTACTTATATTCGTATCAATTCGTATTTTTACTGTGCTATGAGTTACGTAAAATTAAATTCATAGATTCCGCTGCATTTATCTTTTTAAAATTTTTATATATTTCGTGTATTAAGTAACATTACATATAAATAGCTTTAAAATAATCGGTAAAAATGGCAACAACTGTGCTTAATGTGAATGAAATTAAATCGAGAGCTTTAGAAGCTTTTGCGAATAAATTTAGAGAGAATGCGAATGTTTGTGTGTGCGCACCCGGTCGCGTGAATTTAATTGGAGAGCATACTGATTACAATGAAGGTTTTGTTCTACCGATGGTAAAATTTTTGATGTTTATATAAATACTACGTTTCTTTGTATATTACACAGAATTATTAAATCTGTAATTATTGTTTTCCGTGATTAATCGGAAAATATATTTTACAGAACTCGTTATTGTTCGAGAGTAGTAACGCTGATTTCAATTTATATCTAACTTATTTATATTTAACTCCTCATTTTTCATGCCATTAATGTATTATATTTAAAGATCTAATCAGTTCATTATCATCCAGTAATCGATTTAATCAAATATGTATGTTAATAAATAATATTAAATAAGAAATGACATTTTCAAATAATAGATTTGTTTAATTCGTTAAAAATTTGTTTCACTAGTGATCGACAGCAAAATTTAGTTGAACAAAGATATATTATGATTTGTATCTTATTAACTCTTATCAATTATTATCGTATAATCACACATTCATCTGATTTTGTAATTTTGTATCGATATGAACTACTGTTATTTTTTATAATACATACGTACATCGATTCTAATATATTATTGAATATGAGAAATATATTATTAAAAATTATTAATTACCTAATAATTGAATTTTCACACAGAATTTGTTAAATTTATATATCTTATAAATATATATATATATTTTTTTTTTTAACATTTATATATAAATATATATATATATATATATATATATATATATATATTAACTTCGGATGTTAAAAATTTAGACAATATTAATGATTTATTATCTATTAAAGTAAGTACTAAATATGTATTACTTATTAGAGTATTATTTTATTTATATACGACTTTTAAACATTGTTTTATTTTTGCAGAAAATTTAGTTATATTAACAATATAATGTCTTTTAATTAAATCGTTACTCGGTTTTTAAAATTAGGAGTTATAAGTATGTTTGTATTTAATGAAAATACGTAATCATTAAATTATTTGAGATATTATAATAAATACCAATAATAGAGTAAAGCATAACGTTTTCCATATTTTTAGGCATTGCCCATGGTTACACTCATAGTTGGAAAACGTAACAATGTGGATAAATGTAAAATTGTTTCCCTTAGTGAAATAGTTAGTTCTGAAAATTATGTTGAATTTGAAGTTAGGTCTCATAAGAGTATAAAACCAGGAGAACCAAAATGGGCTAATTATGTAAAAGGATGTATAGCAAATTTTATTTGTTAGTTTATTTATTATTTTGATCCATTTGACCAAAATGTAGTAAAAGAATTCTGTTGTATAATATAATTTAATTAAAACATTGGTTTCAGGTGATGTGCCATCTTTTAATGCTGTGATCGTATCCTCTGTACCAGTTGGTGCTGGTCTGAGTAGTTCAGCTGCTTTAGAAGTTGCTACTTATACATTTTTGGAAGCATTAACTGGTATAAAATCAGAAAAGCCAGAGGATAAAGTATAATGACAGAGTATATTATATAAATTTTAATCTTACTAAATTAGAGAAATGTAAAGCTTATATCTTTCAGGCTTTAGCATGTCAACGTGCTGAACATGATTTTGCTGGAGTTCCATGTGGTATCATGGATCAGTTTATCTCTGTAATGGGCAAAGAAGGCTATGCTCTTCTTCTTGATTGTAAAGATCTTAGTACTAAACAAATACCTATGTCACAAATAAATGATTATGTCTTTCTAATTACTAACTCTAATGCTCCTCATAAATTAAGTTCAAGCGCATATTGTGAGCGCAGAGATTGTTGTTATGAAGCTGCAAAAAGATTAAATAAAAAAAGTTTGCGTGAAGTATCTATGAGTGATATTCAAGGTAGAAAATACAATTATGTTACAAAGCAAAATTGTGTTTTTTATTATGTTGATTTTATTTTTAGTTTTAAAATCACAGAATGTACCTGAAGAAATGATAAAACGAACTCGTCACGTAGTAACAGAAATTCAAAGAACAATTGATGCTGTGGATGCCCTAGAAAAAGGAAATTTTGATAAATTTGGACAGTTAATGAACGAAAGTCATGATTCTTTAAAAAGAGATTATGAAGTATCTTCTGTTGAGCTAGATACTTTAGTAACAGCAGCAAGAGCAATAAATGGTGTCTTAGGAAGTCGTTTAACTGGTGCTGGTTTTGGAGGGTGTACAGTAACATTATTGAAGAAAGATGTAATTGATGAAGCAATTAATCATATGAAGGCCAAGTTAGATTTTTTCTTTAAATATTTCTATAATTCTCTTCCTTTTTCTTTACACAACAATGTTTATAAATGTCTTTTTATTATAGGTATTCTGGAAATGCAACGTTTTATATAGCAAGTCCTGCAACGGGTGCAAGAATCCTGGATATAAATTAAACAATATGATAATGGGAAGTAATTATTTAGTTTCAACTAATAAAAAGTCATGTTATTGGAGAAATCTAATTAAAAAGATTTATAATTTATTTTCATAGTTACATTAAACAGGCTTGTTTAATTTTAGAAAGAAAATGATGCATTGTTAGAAAAATATGTATACCTACTAGTAGTTTTATTGAAATTTTGATTTTTATGGGATATTATCTAAAACTTAGAATAATGTGCCTGAAACATTTTTTAATATTTGTTAATATCTTTTGAAATGATATGAAGTATTGACATATGTTAAATGTAATAAGGAGTAATTTTTAAATAGCATGTACAAATATTGCGTCTGTATAAAAAGTCATGTAAAATACTACTGACAGTTTACGTGGATTTGCGTCAATGTATTCATTTATGTTTGTATATGCACAGGTTCACGAATCTGTTCAAACATTTGTAGAGATCTTTTGTAAATATATTATGTGTGTTATATGAAACATTTTGAAATTTCATTAGCATTGCTGCTCTGAGACTTAATTATACTCTACAAGATATATATATATATATATATATATATATATATATATATATATATATATGTATATACACATATATATGTTTGTAATAAATATCTCGTAATTTTTATATACATTTTTCGATTGGTTTCAAATTTTATGAATATAATCATGACAATCGTAACTTATTACAGTGCTGATAAAATTCCGAAATTTCATATATAACACGCATAATATGGGCATAAAGGATTTCTCTGATAGATGTTCAAATATTTTCGTGAGCCAATGTACATCTTATAATCCTACTTATAATCTGACCCTTTTGGCACAATATCGATGTAGTACATATAATCTTTCCATATATTTTCTTGTAATATTTAAAATTATTTTATATTACAAATGTGTATCATACGTATTTTTAAGAAAACAGAACTTTCGTTTTGTAATGCAGAAGTACTTGTGCATAGCATAGTATAACATTGTGTCGAAAGGGTTAATTGTTACATATTAAAATATGTAATTGTTACAAGGTAACAATTAATTATAAAATAAAATTGTTGCTCTTTATCATAATATTGTCTAACATATTGACCATCTTCGTCTTAATATAATACTGATACATATAAACTAAAGAAAGAGTACTTCCGGGACGGAATTTATAGAAGTCTAAATATTGTCAGTATCTGTTCATAGAAGCCGACGAAATATTTGAAAATTCTGGAAATAAATAAAAGTTTTATATAAATCATAGATTTTTACATAAAATTGAACAAATCAGTCATTTAATTGCTCAACATATTATGTAAAAAGTAATAACATTTTAATTACCTTTCAAACAGTCATTAAGTTCAAGTTCGCTAGAGCTACACCTTAAACCAGAAGGTTTTACACCTTTGAAAATTTCTATAATACTTGGTTTCAAATTATGGAAAATTAAAGGCTGTCCACGTTTAGAAAAATCTTCCGTCAAACTTTTAATTCCCTAAATATTAAGTATATCAATTATATAAAAGAAATCAATTTTAATAAATTAAAATTTGATAATCTTATAACTTGAATGTTAGTACAGATACATTACAGATAGTATTTTATAGTGTACCTTCGCGGCTGTAAAATCTGCTGCTTGAATATGCGTAGAATCTATGACAACAGGTACTGCGGTTCCCTGTTTCGTACCTTGCTTACTAATTACAGCTCGCACATATTCAACGCTCGGGAAAACGAGACTTCTGTCAGGCGTTATGACAAGATATTCACAGCCGTTAATACTCTGAAACAAAAATATCATATTATTAAGGAAGCAGTTTAATAAAAAGTATCGTGAACGAAAGACATGAAAATATTTTTGTTCATTACTGTTACATTGATATTTCATTTTTATATAGAGAAAGTTAGTTAATAAGCATATTAAGATATAAAAGCATTCTTACTGTATCTTTATGAACTCTTAACGAGGGCCTCGCTGAAGCGTAAAGTAGGAACAGAACGTTTATACCGATACCAATCACTATACCTATCTCAAGTCTTATAAAAAGACAGCATAGAAATGTAGCTATTGCTGGTATGAGATCAATTTCTGAAAAAGAAATGATGTATCAATTACATTAATCATTACACAGAGTACTATAAACATTTTTATATTTTACAACGTGATTTTATTCCCGTCTGTCTTCTATATTTTAGTACATAGAACAATTTAGAATATATGTATATGATGTTTTTTAAGTTCGTAGAATATCGTTTCTTAAAATTAAACTAAATACAAGAAAGTACTTTCAGAGTATTTAATTTAACTATGAGCTATGATCAGATTGCGAATGTTTATGTAAATTCATATACTTGTGAACAGATTTAAAGAAGCAGAACTTAAGTAAAAGTTACTCATAAAATATTATAATGGGTACTATACCTTCGATATTTTATATACGTTTACATTACACGCTTTCTTACATTTGTTCATAAATGTATAAACATCCACAGTCTAGTTATGATTCTTTAAAATTCACAATTGAAGAAGTTACGTTTACAAATTTGAAAAAACCTTAGCTAAATAAGAATAAACATAAGGTAATGATAAATAAGTATAAATGATATCAAGCTAGTTCATAGCTAATTTAATTTATTCAGCGATAAATACTATTTACAGGCTGAAGTGGCGCAATACTTTATTTGCAAAATAATATTGATATTACTTGACAAATAAATGAAATTAATAATACAACGTACTTTTTGTTCGCCATATAGGCTTGATCACGTGCAATTCCACCATAAAGATGACCGCCGCGATGATGATTGCAGCAAGGGCGGCATTAGGAATAAAGTATAGGTATGGGGTGAGGAACTGAAGCGACACGAGTACTAGAAGGCCAGTATAGATACCGCCGAGAGTCGTCTTTACTCCAGAGGAATGGTTTACTGCACCTCGGCTGAGGCCACCGCTGACGGGCATCGAAGAGACGAAAGCCGACACAACGTTGCACACGCCCAAAGCCAACATTTCTTGAGTCGCATCGATTGGTTTACCTTCATCTAGGATAATCGATACAATTATTAGTCATGACTACATTAGCAAAAATTAAAACGAATATGAAAACATACATAGTAGTTTCGAGATATTTATTTCAAGTATGCACTTTGCAGATAGCATCAGAGTATTTGCACTTATGGGAAACTTGAAAGTGCAAATATGCAAAGAACACATGTAATATACAAAAATATATAATAAATTTAAAGTATAGTATTCGTATATAATATTTTGTATGTAAAACAAATTTTACCCCGATTCTATCTTTTCCTAATTATCTTCTGTATAAACGTATTGATTGTACTTATTGTTAGATGAAAATTACTAATTTACAATACGTTTTGAATTTTTTCAATTTTAAGACAGTTAGGATGTTCTTAAATAAAACACTACTTACTTTGATTTTTTGGTTAATATATGATAATATGGTCTCAGAATAAAGTTAAGGTCAACATTTATGATATTCACTTTTTGTGAACTATATTCTGTTATAATAATTTGTGATTGGAAACATTGGAAACAAATTCTGTGTTTCTGGTAAGTTACAAATCTGAATAATGAGTCATGTTTAGAAACGGCCTCAATATATTCACATTTAAAATTCAAATATTTTACACTTGTGCAGAGAAAGTTCATTTAAATATAGCCTTGTGATATATGTAATAAGATTTGCGAAAAAGAACATTTGATCTGCAGAAGATACTCTTCGACTGATTAAATTTTCCTCTGTTATTTGATCTATCGAGTTCTCTCATTTTTTGCTAAATTAATTATTACTACAATAAGTATGTTCGGAAAGAAATGCTTTATTTAGAGAAAATGAATTTTGTAGTTGGTGAGAAACGTTTGTTATGAAACTTACTAAAAACTTTGGCAATGGAAATGGTTTCCAGGAGGCTCAACAAAGGAACGACTAGACATCCAGAGCCGAGGGCGGAAACCATGTCGACGAAGTCGTACGTTTCGTTCTTATGGTAGGTTTGAAATGGTGGTAGCCGAAATTCCGGAAGTCCTTGTTTAACGTGGCCAGTCAGTCTAACAGGCGAGGAACCTAAGTGACTTTCTAAAAGCCAGCACATAACACCGCACACGAGGACCACGAGAATATTTCGCGCCGTAGACAGCAACCAGAGTGATTTTTGCATGATTACTTGTGCCCTTGATGACATTTTTGCAGCCTTTTTCATAAACGGTATGTCTTTGATTTTCTGAAAAAAAAAGAAATCATACAAAAAATATTCTTTATTTTATTTTTCTATAAAAAGTAGGGAGTGAAAAATCGGCGATGATAATACGTGAATATATAAAATATAAAACTTCGGTAGTTACAATTCATGAAAAATATTAATTTGAAGCGTGTGAATAAATTTTAATTGATGTACATACATTATGTCTTATACATATACATCTTATACATATGTATATGTATAAAGTCTTGTTTTCGATTAATGATATTCAAAAAATATTGAACATTCAATAATGTTTGTATGTAAAAGTAACACGTGTAATAACAAGGAATTAATTTGTAAGTAACATAATTCGACGAATCATTCACTAGACGTAAATCCGCCCGATGCGGATGTGCAACTTTCGTCGTTGCAATCTCGCTGCGATCATATGTCTACTTCGTCGTTTTTAACTCGTAAAACAAAGAAAGATATATGATTATAGCGAGATCGCGACAAAAGTCACACGTCTGCACTGCGAGTATGTAAACAGCTCGGCAGAAAGAATGAAGGAAGATGAATCTACTTTGTATATACTTAAAAAATTATTTTTATGAGCATCTACTTGCGTTATTTTCCACTGAACGATGAAATGATACTAACTCTGAGAAGAAGGAGGATAATTATACACGAGATGCCCAATGCAGTGTCCCAGAGCTTCGTCTCCCCAATTTTTTCAAATATATTTTGCCATACTTCGACGAATTTACTACCGCCGATATGAATGCCTAGAATATCTTTTACTTGGCTAGTAGCTATAATAATTGCTGCTGCTGATGTGAAACCGACCGAAACTGGTCCTGATATAAAATCCAATAAGAAGCCTGATAACAGAAGAAGGTGTATCAATATTTATTAAATATAAATATATTATTAAATTGTTAATAAATAATCAATAATAACTGGAGAGTAAAATGAATAAAACAGTAATAATTGAAAATGAATAAAAACAATAATTAATAAATATAATTAAATATACTGTATATTATATTATACTATATATAAATATAATAAAATATACTATATATTATACTATATATACTATAAATTTACTATATGATATACTATATATTATTATATATATACTATTATACTATACTATAAATATAATAAAATATACTATATATTATATATATATACTTATAGTATAATATAATAAAATTTCTATAAATATATTATAAAATATAAATTAATACAATATAATATTATTTAATATTAATATAATCAAATATATAAAATGTTTTTATATAAATAGGAATATACACATAACTAGACTGTGGATCTTTTTATGCATTTATGAAAAAATTTTGATGCGTAAGAATGTGCAGAGCATATATATTGTAAAAATATAGAAAGTTTTCGAAGCAAGTTTCTCATTATAATATTTAGAGGATGAAATAAACCTATGCTCAGATTTTACTCCCTCAGTTGTATTCATAAAAATATAAACTTGCATAAATATTTGCAGTTCACATATAACCGTTCTCTTAAAATTACGCTATAGAATTTAATTACTTGATTTTTATTCAATTATTTAAATAACGCCGTCATTTCATTCGATATCATTCCACCTAGAAGTAAATTTAGAAAACATATGAACTCTAGGGCTATTCTAATAAAGAGGGGAGTTTGAGTGTTTGTCGAGTTTCAATAGAAAAACTTAATCGATAATACAATTACCTAAATGTAAAATTCCCATAAAAAAACAGACACAACCAGAGATGAGAGTTAAAAGAACCGCAAAGTCAGGTTCTAGATCAGATTTCTGTAATGTTTCTCTGGTTAATATCGCGATGATCGCGGTCGGCCCAACTGGAACGTCTTTACAGGATCCGAAGATGGTGTACACGAAGCACGCCATGAAAGACGAATACAAACCATACTGCAAAACAAACGAAATTATTAAATATTTTTACTTTTACATGAAATTTGAATTTTATGAGATACAAAATTACTGTATCAATGCTTAAAATAAAATTGAAACGAAATCGTGCATACCAATAAGAATTTTCTTAAATTCTCACGTTCTCAATCGAGATATTTTTTAACTTAGAAAATAGTTTCGTAGAAAAGGATTAATAACGAGAAAGCGCACTGAGTTTATTGTAATACTTGAACTAAAATATAAAAACATTCGTTTCAGATAAGTTATCCAAAGTTCCATCTTAGGCCCGGATGCAGACGAGCGACTTTTTGGTGCTGAGCTCTCGTTGCGTCACGTGTCTTTCTTTGTTTTCCCAGCTAAAAACACAACGAAGACAGAAATACGTCGTAACGAGAAAGCAGCGTGAAAAAGTCGCTTGTCTGCACCGGGCCTTATATTATAATGGGGCAACCAATTTATCTTCTGCCTCGGTAATGCTTCTACCAGCTACCGTTAAGCGAAGCTCCAACTCTTAGTGCGTACACGCTAGTACTCGCAGAGTGAGTAAAAATGATTTTGGTACAGCTGGAACACACGTAATGGGACCTACACAGTTTAAGGTTTGACGCACACGAGCGACGCGCTGCCGCAACGACATCGTTACGATATCGCTATGCGATTCGGTAGATATACAGTATGTTACACACATAAGTTCATATATATATCTAATCGTGCAATACACACAATCGTGCAAGATTGTATCGCTCGACAACACAATCGCACAGCGGCGTATTGTGCATTGCTTGGGGTCTTGGGCGGGTTTCGCCTAAGATATCGCCAGATATCGCGCTGAAGTAAGAACAGTACGACCACGAATAAATCGAGTTGCAGAGGTGTCGGCTACAAAATCGACCGGAACTTTCGATATTCGAGCCAGAGACTCCTCGATTAGACACGATGCAGACGAGCGATTTTTGTCCCGTACGATATATCGCTTATACGTCTTTCTTTGTTTTCCCAGTTCGGAACAACGAAGACAGACCATAGCGATATTATCTGCACAAAAGTCGCTTGTCTAAACGAGAAGGAGTCTCCAGTTCGAATATCGAAAGTTCCGGTCGATTTTACAGCCGGCACCTCTGCAACTCGATGTATTATTATTATCGAATCTAAGTTGCAGTCGACCGAGCCAGCACGGCTGTTTTAAGATATGAAAATATATTTTATTAAAACACACTTATCAGCCAAGTTAATAAGAAACGTTGATTAACGAGTTACGATTCAATGTTTCAGTTGCATAGTGGAAGATGTTGTGTGTCATGAATTTTCCGATGATTCTGACATTTTGTGAACATTACAATCGATTATGATTATATTCACTAAAACGATATTCAAAACTGGTTGCGATAATGATGGAACGTTGGAATAATTTTGTTAGAGAACACGTTTGCATACGGGAGCTTCCAGGAATTCTAATTAACTATACATTTCTCGAGAATATCCCTAATAAGTCTTTTGATTCAGTCGTATGACGGAGGTTATGACACCTCGCTATTAAACTACGCGCACCAATACAAAACTATTCTATCCTTTCCAATTATATACTGTTAATTTCCAAATTATTAAAATTGGCATAAAATTGTATGTAGTTAGATGCAACATTGTTTTCAACTTTGACAACATTCATTTTAATAGATATAATATGAAATTTTATAACATACCAGTACTCTCCTTCTGATATTAAATTTTTGATTCTCATAAAGGATAACAAGAATGATGTAAAATTTCTTATTTCCTAGTTCAAACAAAGTATTCTTTTAGATAGCAAATTAATCTTAACGTGTTAAAATATTTCAAAGAATATTTTGTACATATTAAAAACACGTTAAGAAACACCGTTACGAGCTAAGTTGCATTAAGCTGCAAAAGTAAAGATGTATAAATCTGTTTAAGAGAGAAATGATCTTTTCTTTTTACTTCAAAATAAATTAGTTTTATATATACTGTATATAAAATAATTTAATTATAGATATACTGAGGTATAGCGGTATGATATGAAATTTGTAAAATTTCACGAGTGAACGGGCAAACTGTCTTACCTGCAAAGGAAGTCCTGCGACGTTCGCATAAGCTATTGCCTGCGGTATAACGGTAAGGCCTACGGTAATACCGGCAACAAGATCACTTACTATGTAGTCCTTGCGATACTTTGGTATCCACGCTGCTATAGGTACTCTTTTGTAAAGTAACTTCTTCCTGCAGGATCTTTTGATTCGTTGATATAACCACTTCCTTTCTAGAGAGCATAAGAAACCTTTTTCACGATTTTGTGGAACTGAAACAGGAGGAAATATTAGAAAAGATATTGTAGATATATTAAATCTTCATACATTTTTATGATTAGTGTACAATGGAATTATAACATTGTTGTAATTCCTGTGTGGTAATAAAATATACGTAATATGAAACATCTGATATTACTATCATAAACATTTCATAGAAAAATTTCTTTTGGTTAAAATATAAATACCAATGCTGTATGTTAATGATAGAAAATCGCATCGAATTTATGTTAATTTTAAATTTAGAGCCATCTAAGGTTAACTAATTTATTTTTCCGTTGAGAAAGTACAATGTTTACCGAAAAACTTAGCTCGTTAGCCAAGTGTTGCTTCTCTTGAAAGTGTAGATGTAGCATAAACACATCATAGAATATCATAAACATTTCATAGAAAAATTTCCTTTGGTTAAAATATAAATACCAATGCTGTATGTTAATGATAGAAAATCGCATCGAATTTATGTTAATTTTAAATTTAGAGTCATCTAAGATTAACTAATTTATTTTTCTGTTGAGAAAGTACAATGTTCACCGAAAAACTTAGCTCGTTAGCCAAGTGTTGCTTCTCTTGAAAGTGTAGATGTAGCATAAACACATCATAGAATATCATAAACATTTCATAGAAAAATTTCCTTTGGTTAAAATATAAATACCAGTGCTGTATATTAATGATAGAAAATCGCATCGAATTTATGTTAATTTTAAATTTAGAGCCATCTAAGATTAACTAATTTATTTTTCCGTTGAGAAAGTACAATGTTCACCGAAAAACTTAACTTGTTAGCCAAGTGTTGCTTCTCTTGAAAGTGTAGATGTAGCATAAACACATCATAGAATATCATAAACATTTCATAGAAAAATTTCTTTTGGTTAAAATATAAATATCAATGCTGTATATTAATGATAGAAAATCGCATCGATTTATGTTAATTTTAAATTTAGAGCCATCTAAGATTAACTAATTTATTTTTCTGTTGAGAAAGTACAATATTCACCGAAAAGCTTAGCTTCTTAGCCAAGTGTTGCTTCTCTCGAAAGTGTAGATGTGATGTAGCATTTAAACGTCGTTCTACATAGCAAAAGACGTCGAATCGAACAACGCATCGCTCAGGAATGTTTGCAAAAAAAGATTTACTCTCCGTTCAACTGTTCCAGATCAATATTAATATATTTTTATTGTTTTGTATGATAAGCAAGGGAATGACCACAAGAGTGGTTAATTAAATCGTACACTTAATGCAAAAGACAATTATTTGTAAGTATAATGTGATATAAAATTTCAAATAAATATAAAATTGTATGTTTAAACAATTTAGGGAAATAAATAGAAAAGAAGGTAAGTTGTTGTGTTCGGTTTATATGTATTAGGTCATCCCATAAGTTCGTGCCGACTTTTGTGTATACATTTCATGTGTCGATTTATAAACATACGGCGATCAGGGACCAATGCACTTGAGCTTGGCTGATCGAGAACAGGCTGGAGCAGATTTTCGTTTGTATAAGATCGAAATATAGTGAACACAGTGACTTCTAACAGTAAAAAATCATGAGCGAAATGCGTATCCATTTTCGACATCTCACGTTATATGAATTTCGAAAAGGAAGTTCTGTAACAATTGCCACGAAAAATATATGTGCTGTTTACGGAGAAAATGCGCTTTCATCTCGCACCTGTAGGAAGTGGTTGCAACGTTTTAGAGCTGGGAATTTCTGTTTAGAAGACGAGCAACGCTCCGGGCGTCCTCCTCCCTAGAATACTCTATTTTCAACTTTTATCTAGCGTTGATACCATTAATTCAGACAAATATTGCACTCGGTTAGAAAAATTAAGGGAAGCACTAGCTGAAAAGCGACCAGGTTTGGCGAATAGGAACAGCGTTATCTTCCATCGCGACAACGCTAGACCGCGTGTCGCGAAAAGCGTTACCAAAAAAATTGTCCGAATTTAATTGGGAAATTTTACCACATCCCCCATATTCCCCAGACATTGCCCCATCTGATTACCACCTGTTCGGAGCAATACAACGCTTTTCAGTAGGTAAAAAATTTGAAAATATTAACATTCTCAAAAATAGCTTAGAAAATTATTTTAAAGAAAAACAAGAGAACTTTTACCGAGACGGAATAATGGCCCTAGCAGAAAAATGGGAAGAAGTTGTACAACGAGAGGGGGATTACATTTTTTCATGAAACTGAAAGGTATGTAAACAATCTTAACATATATAACCGCTCGAAAAACGGCACGAACTTATGGGATGACCTAATATTTCTAATACAAATATTCCATTATTTTGTTACATTGTATAGAGTACAATCTGTACGTTAGTAATTTCTTTTTCATTTATGTTTAACTATATTTGATATTTATAATTCTAAGATTAATATTCCTTTACTTTAACTTACTTGGTGCACTGAAATTGTCTGAAATCACTGAATATGTTACGACAAATGTCAACAATAAGCGGAAAAATATTTTATTTTTATAAGTGTATAAACATTGATATTTTTATTAACATGATAACAGACTAATGAGACGTGCAGATGTTTGACTAACGAACATTATTGCACAGTCAACTGTCAATTAACCGCGAGTAAACAACAATTAAACGTATAGAAATGGTTAACATCTGTGTGAAATTCCGGATGGAGATGTAAATTCTTCAGATCATGTGACGACCTTTTGAAGGAGCGAGTATAGAAAGTACTATGATTGGAATTAAAATAGAAAAAGGTAAAGGTGAAATAAAAATTGCAATCACGAGGCATCTACATACATATTAAGATTACCATAATACATACAAGTATACAAGCTGGCGTAGGTACTGGCTAACTGGTGATAATTACGTCCAAAAGTGAAGTTAGACTGGTTTAACTGGTTTTACACGGTAGCACGTGATGTTTGCGGGAAATAAATTGCTTTAAAAATTGATTTCCATTCAATTGACATTATACTCCTTACGTTAATTCCAACTTCATCGGATTCACAATTATTCTTTCGTTGTCTTCAGTTTTAATTCCAATAGCAATTTAGGGAAATCAATAGAGAAGAAGATAAGTTGTTTTGTTCAATCTATATGTCGTACTATGTTTCTAATAGAAATATTCTATTCCTTTGTTACATTGTACAGAGTGCTATCTGTACGTTAGACTTACATTTACAACGAGTTCCTTTCTTTCTTTTTCTTTTTTTTTTTTTAATTGAAACGGACGAAGAAGAATAAATGTTTTAATTATCACTAGACCGTGGTATGTCATACATTTATACGAAATTTAAGGACGAAAAAATGCATACGATGTACAAAGATATATGGAATATTCGAATTAGCATACAATATACAAAGATATATGAAATATCGTAGATGAAACACGCGTTATAGTTTTTGGTAAGTAAAACGAACCTCTATTTAAGCACTATGTTTTTTAGTTATAATATAAATTCCGTCCGTAAAAATGTAAATTTACATGAACTTTCGCAAAAATAATATGTTCTATGTTCATTATTAAATAGTAATAAAATTGTAAAAAATTTGTTACAGCGTTTAGTGTGTAGAAAAGATGGAAATCCTCCATTGGGGTGTTAGACAGTATATTTATACAACAAAATATTTAAACCTTAAGTTGTTTGGTGAAATAGAAACGCATTAATTCTTTGATGGAGCTGTGAGGAATTTTCATAAAAAAAAATTCAATCCTGGACTTATTCCTTAGTCTAATTGAAAATTAAACGAAATTTGTAATTTGAAAATTTACAAATTTACAAATTATCGTAATGTTTGTGATATTCGTTCAATGGATTATTTTAAGGATTATTTTTTAAGGAATTTAGCTAATCTTTTTCATTTCTATCGTACCTGAAAAGTATTATAAAGAATATTTTTCTTGCTTAACGTTAGTTTTACTAACTATAATATCGGACAGCTCAAGCGACGAGAAATAAAATTTTCTCTCCTCAAAAGACATCGACGTACATTTTCAATTAAGTCGTTTCTTCGTTACTTTTGCGATTTGTGAACACTTTGTCCGTTATTATTTCTTGATAAGTTGCTCTTGACATTTTTACAACGATCTTTCAATAAATTTCTAACGTAAAACAATTCATTATCAATTATCTGGCTGGGATATATACACAAAAATATAGATAAACATGTTTGTCATATTAAAGAATGAAATGAAAAATAGAAACATTTTTCTGAAACTGTTAAACTTCAATCACGAGTTGATTACATAGGATATGAAACATCGAGCATGAAATTGTGATTACTTTACGTCGCTTCTTTACCACAAGATGTTTTCTTAGAAGTCGAAATGTTGTCAAGGAAATTTTAATCAAGAAGTTATAGTCATAGAAAAATTCCTAGCCATGAAGTTATACGAAAATTATTGATCGTAGCGCGTTCCTAGAACGTCCAAGTGAATATTTATGCTTCATCGTTTGCACCATTCTATCGCATTCGCAGTGAAAATAAAAATGGTAAGCACATTTTTGGTAATTTAATTTATTTTAATGTCGTTCTATGACTAAAGAGTGACATGGTTGATCACAAGGTTGCTCATAAGAATAGCTTATAAGTTGCCGAAATTTTATAAAAATCCAAGATACAATTATTAAAGAAAGCAGTATTTTAATATCTTCGATATTTTAATACTACGATAGGGAATATTTTTAAGACTATGAAGAGCAAGAAACAATGTGCGTGTTCAACTCTAAAACAAAATAAGAAGACAATTTTATTATAGTTTATTTTGATATAACACGATGCTGAATTTTAAAACTTCTCTTCTGAAAAATAAACTCAACAATGTGACTTATCACGTTTCCCTGCAATTTTCATATATGCAATAAACACACTTTTAAACGCATCTAAAGTGTCGGTCAAATAACGAGCAGATTATGTAGTTATTTTCGAAATAACTTATCTAAATTAGTAAACAAACGATTAATTGAATAATTATATGTGAAATACAGCGTTTATTAACTCGTTAAGATACGGTTGTGCGATAAACGTGAATTCCTTTGTATAATCTTCTATCGTTAAATATTTTAAGAAAATTCATTCAAATAATTGCACGCGCATTATCGAAAACTCCAACAAATAGAAATTGAAGTTATAAACTATACCAGTGTTAAATGTTTAATATTGACAAAAAATGAATCTCAATCACATTTATTTTTTCTTATTGCAACGTCGTTTCTATCATCTTTTTCTCCTCAATTCGCACACTTTTACCATCGTATTCCTAAATTCATCAGGCGCCGAGCTTTCTCAAATCGAACAATTTTTGGCGAATTAACTCTTCCCTATGATTTGTGGAATGCGATGACGCGATGATCTCCAAATATATATATATACGTCCTCCTTTTTCGTAACAAGTTAAACACGCGAGTCGTTTGATACGTACAAAGTAGCGTGAATTTCTGAATTTAGTGAACGCTTGCACGTGAAAAGGAAAATACAGTTCATAAATTCCCAACGAAGTGTACGAAGACAGGAATAAATTAAGACAAAATACTGCCTCCGATAACGATCAATCTGATAAATTAAAATAATCTCTGATAAAAAAAAAAAAAAAATAGCATTTAGACATTAATTGTTTTAATACGTCAAAGGGACAATGTAAATCAAAATTTAATCACCGTTGTAATTATGCAAAATCAAATTTCATTGGACCATATCGGTACAAAGATTTGTACAAAAATGCGAATTTACATATTTTGCTGCACTTTAAAAGACACAAACGAATCAGATAAAGAATTGTCTTTGTAATTGGCGTGAAAGAGCATTCCAAAAAATGAATCTATGCTCTCTCTGTTGGAGTATACTGTTCAGAGCTGATCATTTTAGTAAGAAAAAACTAAATAGACAGTAATTAAAACTTCACGTTTTCGTCTGGGGCGTTATATTATACTTTAACATTGTTATATTTATTATATTTTTTAAATAGCCGCTGATTCAGCGGATATAAAGGTATGTCTGTAATTCTTCCGATGGAATGTAAATTTTATTATATTTTAAGATTTTTAAATGAATTCTTTTAAATGAATCAGTTTTTTGAAAACAAGTAGCAATATTAACAGTAATTTAATTGTTGCTTGCAATTTAAATCTCGAATAAAAGGATAGCGTTATAGTACTCTGAACAACATCCTGCAGAAATTTTGATCCATATGGATTAAGTTACCTAATTTAATTCACGCAAGTGAAATATTCCAATGTAATCACGCTGGAAGAAAGTAACGTTGAAAATCTTCGTGTTAAAATTTATTATGAAAATAATTGCAGGATTTGCGACGACAGGCAGAATAATCCAATGTTTAAATCGTATTTATTGCGAGAGAGAGAAAGGCATAGGTTTCATATCCAAAAGTACACAAGTTTTTTACTAAGAACAGTAGGTGACTTACAATGTTTTGTAAAATAATCTCTGAAACAAGTAGCAATATTAACAGTAATTTAATTGTTGCTTGCAATTTAAATCTCGAATAAAAGGATAGCGTTATAGTACTATAGACAGGAATAAATTAAGACAAAATACTGGCACCGATAGCGATCAATCTGATAAATTATCTGCGGTAACAATCACGTGCTTACGTACGCGCTTCAACATGCAAATCTGTCTGAAAGGATACTAACAATGCTAGTGAAACTGTATTTTTTTTCTTTTCGCCAAAAGATATGTATCTTGTTTTATATACTGTTATTGCGGATTTCTTTTGAGAAATTTATTGGGTTTGTCAGCGATACTTGGACAATCGCATGTTTCAAATCGTTCATTACGTTTGTCTCGTATTCGAATCGGCACGTGTGCGATGTGTGAATAGTATTGACTTGAACGCAGGTGGAAAAATAAAAATTATAAAACATTGAGAAAGAGTTTCATAGTAATTCACGTTAGCTTTCTCGAATTAATATTTCATACTAACTCAAGTAATAATTTATATAAAATACACACGACGACGACAGGTGAAAATTACGACGAGTTACGTTCCCTCTTTTTCATAGAAAAATGATATAAAGATTCGATATAAAAGATTTTCATTTGGTCGAACGTTAATAACGTTATTTTATTTTACCAATATCAATTATATCGAACTAAGACAACAAATAAGCTAGTGTTATTCTTTTTTTTGCGAAACACTGTGCATGTATCGCTTGTTTTTAAAAAGTTTATGTCTTCGAACATTAAAATACTTCTTTTTAACCATCGAGTCATGTTACAGCCAGAAAACCAACAAAAACAGGCTTGTCGTGTATCCTTCGCGAGGTTTTCATACGTAAAACTGTACGATACAGCAACAAACGTGATATAAAAATATTGTCATCATCATACGCGAAGCTTTGTAATATAAGAATAGACTCGATGTAAAAATATTTTGGATTTTAAGCTTCCAGGATGGTTAGATGAAATATTTGCACGGGTTTTCATCTTGTTTTGGAAATAGCGCGTCACGCTTTACTTCGACATGAATGAAGTGAACGTTCCAGTTCAGGTCTGCCCTGAAGAAATTTTCTTTTTTTTATTAGTTTATTGAATTTTACAATTTGTCCAGTAGGACATTTGGTAAAGTGTTATATCTGAAGAAATGAACTGGATTGTTTTCAACGAGGCGCAACGTATAATATTATTGAGAATATTATCGAATCCCGAAGAACCACAAATATATAAACGATAAAAGTAATTTCTTATTTTTCATGTATTTGTAAGAAATTTTAGAGTGAAGAAATGTAATAAGAGCCCGAGGTCGCTTCTACCAAACGTCAGGACGACCACCTGACGTGCAACAGCGAGTGTCCACGAGGATTTCTCCACGTACGAAAAAAAAAAAAAGTGAAGAATGTAATATTTAGAAATAGACGAAACAAACAAAATACTTGTTATACGAGTGTAATAATTTACGAATGTCCACTTACGCGAAGATACATGTTACGTTCATAAAAATATAAAATTACTTAAAGATCTGCAGTCTGGTAGTGAAAATTCGATTAGCAGTGATCGCGTTAATTTCTTCCTTTAATCTCTCATGACTTGTTCAGTTTTTTTCTACATATATAAATACCTTTTTTCTATGTCATCTTCTATCCATATAAATAGCATAGATTGTTTAAAAATTTCTGCTGTCCAATTTTTATTTATGCGAATACTTTTCTTCATAATGTCAATAATACTATCGTGGTGTTAGCATAAGTCAAAAAGTAACGCCACAAATAGCTGTTGCACGATGTTAGAAAACAGATTACGAAATATCCGGCGAATAATAAATTGTTCAGTAAACTGTTTTAAATAACTTACACACGTGATTAAACCGTACGCTAATGTCCATATTATAATTCTACGCTTAATACAAAGTTACTTAATATTAACTTTATCGTGCAAAATGTATATCTAAATGCCACCGACATTTATCTGGATACTCTGCAAATAATAAAACTTTTCTTTGTAAAAATATATGTAAATGAATAATGGATTTAAATGATACCTATCTAATGATAAGATTTATAAGTATACAGGATGAGACTAATAGAAATTATAGGCTAACATTTCGAACATCTGCTTGATTCATAATAGATATGTGTTGCTATTTCTTAACTTATGAGCAAGACTGGCTTTCTGCGACAGAAGGTATTAAACGTAAGGGACACTTACGTATGCAAATTGTAAGATTCCATTTTTCCAGATATCATGATTTTAAAACGTTTTTAGCTTGCATCGGATAATTTACTTAAGATACTTTACTTCTCTCTAATAAGATTTTTCCATATTGCACTTGTTTCATAAAAAAGTAAAGAAAATGTAAGAAATAATAGATTATATTACACATATATATAATAAAATTAATCTGTTGTATAATCTATCTGTTGTATAATAATATCTTTACTCCTCCCTTTTATTTAATTTTATCATTTTTCTATTAATGATAACATTTTCATTCTCCCTTATTCTTTCACTCTTGGCGTGTGTAAGAAATATCTTCAATATTGCTGCTGAAAGAAAAGTATTTGCTCTTTTCTCGAACAACAGACATGTTCTTGTAATCTTGCTTGTTAACAAGAATCTTTTAATGCCCAAACTCGATCCATCTCAAACTGGATATAACGTCCAACTGAATATTATAAATCTGTTGCCTGATAGTCTCAGTTCTATCGAAGAAAAATTCTACATAACGCGTGACGTGAGTAAATAATAGGATAGATTACAGATCAATGGAACGGGATAAATCTCTGTCAGAAATGCAATGGAGGATTATTCCGAAGTTTGTACTTACACAGATCTAATAGTGTTCAACAGCTGAAATTCGTACCGAGGAATACACCAATTCTATTGGGTTGACAATTAAGTGATTGCGGATTTTGCTCATACCACCTAATGACAAAATCCGCAATCACTTGGTTGCCAACCCAATATGATCGAGTGAAAAATGTTACATAAACATAGAGATCGTTTAAAATTTTATTAAAAAGTTATAGCAAAAATACAAGACGTGAAGAGAATAATACTTCGAACTCTATTACATTGCAAATTTTCTACTGCTAGATCACACTTTAATATTAATTCCCCTTCTATAAAAAATAACTCTGCTATTAAATATTAAATTAAATTAATATTAAAATTTTGTTAACGAACCAATCTTTCCTAAGATTATAAAACTCAGCTGACAAGCCGTTGCAATGGTCGATCGAACAATTGCAAACAATCGATCAAAAAAGATCTATTTCAAACTTCACGACATTTTATACAGTGGCTCATTTAAAGTATTCGAATACTTGTCACAGAAAACTTTCGTGTATATATATGTCGGAGATGTAGAGACATGGAGCATTTCTTTTGGAATACTCGGGCTCGAGGTGACGCAACTGGTCGCTGAACGTAGCCACGGTCTCGGGATGAACGTTTAACTTGGCAGAAGAAGTTCCGATATTGAGAGACACGCTGTATTAACGGACAAGCCCCGGCCAGGAGCAATGTCGGCTCTATGCAGGACTGCCTAGCAACGGCGCCTGGAAAGTTGTTGATATTTCTAATCCATATGTAATTGACAAATGAGATCCAGGCAGTCTTTTATTGAGATCTCCTTGGCGAGTTTACGGATATCGGGCAGTCAGTCTAGAAGATACCAAGCGATACAGCTAACGTAATCTGCGATACACAGAAAATACAAACTATTGTGGAAAGAGTTTCCCGTTGACCGTGGATTCGTTTGAAGCCAAGAATATTGTTAAAGCTTTCGTTAAACTGTTTATTGTTAAACCTTGTAAAGTTATATCCATTCGTGTTAAACAATTGAAGTGTAATATAATTTAGTTAAGTTAAACAATGGTAAATCCAAATGAGGAATTAATACGCGCTCACAACTCGAAAGACGATTCAACACAAAACTCTAATAATAACTCGACATATATAATTAAGTATTGTATATATTAATTATTCTAATTGATATAAATTGATATAGTTCTATTTATGCATACTCGTATGCTACGTGCAATGTAAATTTGTATGAGGTATAAATAAATCAAGTCTATGTAACCAAACTTTCGTTTGCTTACGAAAGTAAACAATTCTAATTGATTATAAAAATTAGGAACCAATAATTTTTATTAAATAGATTATTTACAATTAGTAGAATATCAAAATAAAGCGAAATATCCACAGTGGCAGGCAAATAATAAGATGAGATTTAACAGCTATGAATACGTTAGCTTCGTAACTTTGAACTCATATGGCGTTGATTAAGGTGAAAGAAAGTACGAAAATAAGAAAGAATCAAAGAATAAAATCTGTGCAAATCGTAGTTGATTCGACCGAGACGATAATTGCTATCAACGCAACCTCGGTAAATACGTGATAGTCTTTCAAACACGTCATTCTCTCACAAATGGTCATGAAACGAGTCAGAAAACTCAAAGAACCCGCACCTTGAAATAATTTCTCATTGTTAATTTATGCATACGGTTAGTATTATGAGTTGAACGCATCTGCTCAACCGCAAAAGTGAACGTATGAAATATTCTTTTCTTCCTTTTCAATCTCTTAGGAATTCTCCTTTCGCATTAACGACATGTTTCTCCGCGTACTTCCTCTTTATAAGTTAATACACCGTTGCAAGTTTACCGCAGAACGTCGTAAAGTTGATTTTGTTCTCACAATTTTTGCAGTTCACATCGTTAGTCGATACTGCAAAATGCGGTTTTCTTGGTTGAACCGATAAGCGTGTAATCGCAGTCATTATATCATACGAAGGAATTGACGCTAATATTTCAGTGTAATTGATGTAATCACGCGTTAAGCTGTCGGATCGTTATTGATACTTTTGCGACTGTTGAACAGGGACTTTTACGATATGCGCATGTGGCCAGCTGGTTGGAAAATGTAATCTTATATAGGGTGTTTCAATGTTCTTAATCAAAACTCTGACAGTGTATCCTGTGCATATATGTATGGACATATAGAAAATGTTATTTATGCTATTTATTAGGATAAGGTTTAGGCGCAGGTAATATATATATATATATATATTATATAATAATTAAAGTATTATGAATAGGCATATAATAATTTAAGGACCGAGCAATAATAACAATAATTCATATCAAACGCATATGTAAAGTTTCATTATTTAATATACATGCAAGGGGCGCATGCATTGTATCAACATAATTTGCGTGTATCGGGTTGGCAACTAAGTGATTGCGGATTTTATCAATACCGCCTAATGACAAAATCCGCAATCACTTAGTTGCCAATGCAATAGTAGCGTTAGCGTACAGCACAGTGAACGAGTGATCGTGTTAGCGTGTTAAAGTTTTATGAAATGTTTATAGTAGAAATATGGAAGAAAGCTAAAAAATTGAACTTATTAATACAGAAATCACATTTTGATTTCGTTTTATTCCAATAAATCAATTCTTTGCATTAACGCACTATAGGTTTTAATACTTGTTTCATATATCTTTGTTCGTCAAAGTTACTCACGTACAGTAGCTCACGGAAGTATTCAAACACTTGTAAAAACGGTTTATAAATATATTACGTGTGTTGTACGAGACATTTTGGAATGTCATTAACATCGAAGCAATGAAACTCGACGATCGTGATTGTCACGATTGTCACACACCGCTGGCAACAGGGTAGCCAGATGTCCGCACATCCTCACTGCGGACCCCCAATAACTTTAAGGGTCTACTATAAACCTCGGGAATTTGCTAGCTAAGGTCCTTCGGACCGAACAGTGTCTTTTTCCTAAACCATTTTCTAAGGTCTATTGTTTACTAAGAGAAGACACGAGAAAGTTACATTTTCTCACATACGAGGCTTCCCACTAGCACTTTCTATCGAGGACGGCTAAGACCCTTCCTGATCCACCACCCTTCTCATTAACCAATCAGAAACAATATCTACTGCCCTCGCTTTCCTAACTAGAATTGTCATAAACAAATCCGATGGTCCCGTGCGCTAGACACGTCCATCGCTAGCTTCCTCCGACGCAGCATCGTCACTAAGACGCCACTCTACCCTTAAATCAATCACTCACCTAACTTGTACATATGCAACAGTGTAATTAGTCTTCTATACAAAGTTGTTGGAATAAACAGTATTTTATATGTGTTAATTCAGTATAAACTCAATTCAACCACCCTTATTGTCCTAACAGAAATAAGCGGGTCTTTCTGGCGATCGCGTCTCTCCGCGAACGGTCGGCGAAACTGATTATATTGGCAAAATTTGAGGAAAATCTGAAAATGTACACAAAAGCACAGAATATTTAACGTAAGTATAATATGTATACAATACGTATGTGTTTCGCAGAGATCGCAAAAGTATTTAAACAGTCAATTATCCATTATACTAACAAACTTTAATATTCATCGATACTCTTTAAAATTTATTGTAAATTTAAGATGGTTATTTATGCTGTATATATTATTATTTTACTACATATGATAATGATAATGAGCTTGGGCTCGAGGTGACAACTAGTCGCCCAACGTAGCCGCGGTCACGGGATGCACGTTTTATTTAACAAAGATATAGAATAACCGGATAGCTCTCCTTGAAAGAAAATAGTTCTAGTTCACGCAACAGTAAACGTTCCAATAGCTTGTACCCCGTAGCTCGCCACACACAGACTATTCTCTGGGCGAGACGATTGCCAAATGTCAACGCATCCACACAGTACATGTTCAGCCAGCCTAAGGACCCGCTATAAATCTTAGGATTTAGTTACTAAGGTCCTTCAAATCAACAAACGGTCTTTATTCTAACAGTCCGTAAATTTACCACTTTCCACGGCAAGATACAGGAAATCTGAACCTCCTCACGAACGACGTTTTCCGCCAGCAACTTTCTTTCAAGTGCGGCTAGCATCCTTTTCTAACCACCAACATAGGAATTAACCAATTAACAGCAACGTTCATTTCCCTCACTTTCCGAACAAGGGTTGTCCTCGACGAATCCGATGATCTCGCGCCCTGAGACACACCCCATTATAGTTTCCCTCCGCAGCATCACCGCGACGGAGACTCACTCTCTCGTGCGACCTCATCAACGAGTATCACGTCTTTACGATCGGTGCATACCTCACGTTTGAATAAGAAGTCCGATTTAGACTTTGGGGCAAAGTACATCTGTTATCCCGTTGACCGCGGATTCGTTATTGAACCTAGGATCATTGTCATTAGCGTCTCGAGTACCTAGTTACTACGGCTACTTGTCAAATTCTGCAATCATCATATTCGTACTAGTAAATGCCTTCTCTATTGCGTAATAACAATGTCTAAACCAAATGGAGGTTCGTTACACGCCCTTAATCGTAATGTGTACCCGACATATATATATATGTCGAGTTATTATTAGAGTTTTGTGTTGAATCGTCTTTTGAGTTGTGAGCGCGTATTAATTCTTCATTTGGATTTACCATTGTTTAACTTAACTAAATTATATTACACTTCAATTGTTTAACACGAATAGATATAACTTTACAAGGTTTAACAATAAACAGTTTAACGAAAGCTTTAACAATATTCTTGGCTTCAAACGAATCCACGGTCAACGGGAAACTCTTTGCACAATAGTTTGTATTTTCTGTGTATCGCAGATTACGTTAGCTGTATCGCTTGGTATCTTCTAGACTGACTCCCCGATATCCGTAAACTGGCCAAGGAGATCTCAATAAAAGACTGCCTGGATCTCATTTGTCAATTACATATCGATTAGAAATATCAACAACGTTCCAGGCGCCGTTGCTAGGCAGTCCTGCATAGAGCCGACATTGCTCCTGGCCGGGGCTTGTCCGTTAATACAGCGTGTCCCTCAATATCGGAACTTCTTCTGCCAAGTTAAACGTTCATCCCGAGACCGTGGCTACGTTCAGCGACCAGTTGCGTCACCTCGAGCCCAAGTATTCCAAAAGAAATGCTCCATGTCTCTACATCTCCGACATATATATACACGAAAGTTTTCTGTGACAAGTATTCGAATACTTTAAATGAGCCACTGTATAAAATGTCGTGAAGTTTGAAATAGATCTTTTTTGATTGATTGTTTGCAAGTGTTCGATCGACCATTGCAACGGCTTGTCAGCTGAGTTTTATAATCTTAGGAAAGATTGGTTCGTTAACAAAATTTTAATATTAATTTAATTTAATATTTAATAGCAGAGTTATTTTTTATAGAAGGGGAATTAATATTAAAGTGTGATCTAGCAGTAGAAAATTTGCAATGTAATAGAGTTCGAAGTACTATTCTCTTCACGTCTTGTATTTTTGCTATAACTTTTTAATAAAATTTTAAACGATCTCTATGTTTATGTAACATTTTTCACTCGATCATATTGGGTTGGCAACCAAGTGATTGCGGATTTTGTCATTAGGTGGTATGAGCAAAATCCGCAATCACTTAGTCGTCAACCCAATAGAATTGGTGTATTCCTCGGTACGAATTTCAGCTGTTGAACACTGTTAGATCTGTGTAAGTACAAACTTCGGAATAATCCTCCATTGCATTTCTGACAGAGATTTATCCCGTTCCATTGATCTGTAATCTATCCTATTATTTACTCACGTCACGCGTTATGTAGAATTTTTCTTCGATAGAACTGAGACTATCAGGCAACAGATTTATAATATTCAGTTGGACGTTGTATCCAGTTTGAGATGGATCGAGTTTGGGCATTAAAAGATTCTTGTTAACAAGCAAGATTACAAGAACATGTCTGTTGTTCGAGAAAAGAGCAAATACTTTTCTTTCAGCAGCAATATTGAAGATATTTCTTACACACGCCAAGAGTGAAAGAATAAGGGAGAATGAAAATGTTATCATTAATAGAAAAATGATAAAATTAAATAAAAGGGAAGAGTAAAGATATTATTATACTACAGATAGTACTGTAATAGTATTTAAAAAAGATATTGGTAACGAAGAGAATAATAGCATTATAAAACACTGTTATATTTACAGTTTCAGTGACTAATTTTATTGTAGTTTAGTCATTTCCGAAGTACAAGTAACGGGAATAATTTGCAACTTTGGCGAACGAATAATTATTATAGTTTCATTCGAATAATTTCAAGATCAAAAGTGTCGTAAACCTTGTGCATATTTGCAAATCGAATTTTCATTCAAATTAGACACCATTAAATCCAATGTCGATTTTTATGGTTGTAGCTAAACGTTATAAATATGCAAGCGTAAATATGTACTAAAACAACATTATCTTAGAAAATCTATTTTAGCGCTTGTCGTTTGTTTTATTCCAGATAAAAATTTAGTTTCCAGTCGATGAATAATTTCAAGACTATAAATACTTTGCGAGATAATGAAGATAAAGGCTTGTGTCAAAGCTACACAGCAAGCTAATCCATTTAATTAATCAATGCAGCCAATTGATCAAATAATTGATCAATTTATAAAATGTCTGCGGATCACCTGTTGATTAGAAAAATATCTTCATTCTTCCATTCATGAGATGCATCTGAGATATCTATATCTTTTAATTGCATGTACTATTATATTTAGTATTACACGAGTTACATATATTTAGATAGTATTACGCTAGTACGATTGATTTTCACGTTTACGAATTTTTAAAAATATTTTATATGTTCAATGCTATCGCGTTTCATCGTAATTTTAATTTCATTCCAATCTCTTGTTCAAACAGCCATATAAAATTATTTTCCTTCAGTTGGATTAAAGTGTTTGATACCTATATTTTCCTTTACCTTGAGAATTTCATACAGGATAGTAGATTATATAATCATAAAAGAATGTAATATACTGCAATTCCTATTAAATATTGTTACTTCTTAGCAAGCATAAAATAGCGAAGCATTTTGATGAATAAATTATTAATAAAAATGTTTAATAAATATTACTATCACGGTACGGTACGATGTAAGAGAAAATTGATTCCAAATTTTCCAAGCCAGCATATTCTTCAGAAGATTGATTTAGTTCAATGATTTAATTCAGTCTGATGTGATATGTAGCATAGTTATTTATTATCTGAATAAAATTTCCGGATGAAGGAGAATAATTAAATAAAGTATTATATGCGAATTAGTATTCAGATAATCGAAAGTTTGATGAATTTAAAATTAATATCGCGGACGTAATTCTCGATTATATATTTCTATCATACATTTTAACAATTATAGATCTGATATAGATTGCCATAAATTATTCTGAATCATCTTATTTCGATAAATATTGATGCCTGAAGCTTTCGACTATTTCATTTTCGGCCGAACCGTAATCTCAAGGAGAATGTGTATATCAGACACGCTCAAAGTAGAATAGGCTGTAAGTAGAATGTGGCTCAAAGTAGAAAAGATAGTTATACTCGTGAAATACTCTACAGTTTAAAACCTAATTATACATACCAAATAAATTCATTCGCATTCTGTATAATAAAATATTAAAAATTTCAATTACGAATAATGGCATTTAATTAAAAAAAAAAAAAAAATAGCATTTAACATTAATTGTTTTAATACGTCAAAGGGACAATGTAAATCAAAATTTAATCACCGTTGTAATTGTGCAAAATCAAATTTCATTGGACCATATCGGTACAAAGATTTGTACAAAAATGCGAATTTACATATTTTGCTGCACTTTAAAAGACACAAACGAATCAGATGAAGAATTGTCTTTGTAATTGGCGTGAAAGAGCATTCCAAAAAATGAATCTATGCTCTCTCTGTTGGTGTATACTGTTCAGAGCTGATCATTTTAGTAAGAAAAAACTAAATAGACAGTAATTAAAACTTCACGTTTTCGTCTGGGGCGTTATATTATACTTTAACATTGCTATATTTATTATATTTTTTAAATAGCCGCTGATTCAGCGGACATAAAGGTATGTCTGTAATTCTTCCGATGGAATGTAAACTTTATTATATTTTAAGATTTTTAAATGAATTCTTTTAAATGAATCAGTTTTTTGAAAACAAGTAGCAATATTAACAGTAATTTAATTGTTGCTTGCAATTTAAATCTCGAATAAAAGGATAGCGTTATAGTACTCTGAACAACATCCTGCAGAAATTTTGATTCATATGGATTAAGTTACCTAATTTAATTCACGCAAGCGGGATATTCCAATGTAATCACGCTGGAAGAAAGTAACGTTGAAAATCTTCGTGTTAAAATTTATTATGAAAATAATTGCAGGATTTGCGACGACAGGCAGAATAATTCAATGTTTAAATCGTATTTATTTCGAGAGAGAGAAAGGTATAGGTTTCATATCCAAAAGTACACAAGTTTTTTACTAAGAACAGTAGGTGACTTACAATGTTTTGTAAAATAATCTCTATATGGAGATTTCAATTGCTTCAGAATTAAACAGATATGAATTTAGAGCACGTTTGAAAAAGTGATTCAACTTTGATTGATTTTGAGTTGGTTTTTGATCTACTCGATTCAAATTACTAGCAGGTGTAGCTACTTCCTTCTTACTACAATCTTTTCAATTGCAATTATATAAAATAATCACTGCGATTCTTTCAGACGTTGCTATACGCAAATTGAAATTCACAAGTCTAATATACAGCGTGATGAGAAAATCAATTCCCACGATTTCTCAAATCGTTCCAATAGTCGGGCAAAAAAATGTTTCGAAAAAAAGTTAATCAGTTTTCAATCGGCTACAAATTGCAATGCTATGAATTTCAAAGAAGATTTTGCTTCGATAAAAAGTCACGGCCATCGCTATTTTTTTAAATGGAATAATACATTCTTTTATACGCCATTCGATGCATTTTTTAATTCTGCAAAAAAGCACGAAGGTACTTGAAATGATTAGTTTAAAAGAGTTTAAAAGATATTTGAACTTTGACGCTGTAAAATTTATTTTACGAAAGACAAGTAAAACATAGAACCAAAAATTACTATGCCATCCTCCTTTGTCTTCCATACCACGAGTTTCACAATATCAAAGTTAAAATATCCCTTAAACTAGTCATTTTTCCAATCAAGTATCTCAACATCTTTTCGCAGAGAATTAAAAAAAATGCTTCAAATGTTGTATAGAAAATGTATTGTTTCATTTTAAAGAATAGAAGTAACCTGGATTTTCCATGGAAGCAAAACATTGTTCGAAACTCCTAGTATCGCAGTTTGTAGTCGATTGGAACCTGATTAACTTTCGTTCCATACATTTTCCTGTCCGACTGTCGGAAGTGTTTGAAAAATCGTGAGGATTGATCTTCGCTCCATTCTACGTAGACCGTGGATTTTGATGCATCTACGGAAGATCTCAGCTGGCAGTAGAAAATACATATAAGATGCAAGAATATATAAAAATATACAAAATAACAGTACTCGTTGGAATATTCAAATTCGTTGCGATAAACAAATCTTTGCTGTACGTCCTGCTTCCTTGGCTGTATTTTTGAAAACACTCATTCGTACAAACATCCACCGTCTACTAACGTTTTCCATATGTTCGTACAACGTAATGTCGATTTAACGTCGTAAAGGAATAAACTACACAGACTTACCATCATTGTTCATATTTTTGTCATCCTGGCTTGAGACGTGGACGTTGTTGCTAAGCCTGTTTTCTAGTTCAGCAGTCTGATCAAAATCGTTGTTGTTGCTTCGAAATGGATCTTCGAAGGCAGCATTGCTGTATCCGGTTAACCGGACTTGCTTTCCAGTTTCGAGGTCGTACTCTTGGACGCTATACCTGGACATGTTTGCGAGTAGTTTTTCTATGCTGAAGAGAGTTCGCCAATTTTATGATTTCTCCGGCAGATATCGTTGTATAAGGGAAGCTGAATTGCACGAGTGGTGCTCAAAGACGCTCCATTGTTGAGTTCGTACGTGTGGCGACCCTAAAAAATAAAAACACCTAATTAATTCATGGCCCTTGTCGTCGTACCGTTAGATTTTCTTTTTATTCGCGTTCTATGATCGCGTTTTCTCGTGGGTTCTTTGCAGTGTTTTTTGCACATTTTGCCGAGTTGAATTTCGTCGTACACGATGGATTCAAGGATATCTATTTTCACACTGCATCGCCTTTTTCCTTTGTCTCGTGTATCTCTATTTTCGTTCCTCTGGACACTTTTTGCGCTTTTTAATCGATCGTTTCTCGAAGCTCAACGAAGGAGTAGAATAGCTTTCGATGTTCCTTTTTCGTTTAAACGATTAAGAAGAGAATTTCGTTCGAAGCGGTAACAAAAATGGGATAATTACAATTACTACAGTTAACATGATAAAGTTTCTTTCATTACTATGTGATGATAAAAATGATGCACTGTGTACGGTCGAATATCATCTAATTATTTCTTTGAATTTATTGTAACGAAGAAATTAGGATGTTTATTTTATACTGGGAACTTTTAGTTCGTTCCAATGGCTCTGAACGTCTTAATTTAATAAAATAATTAAATTGGTTATTAATTGATTTTTTCATTCAGCCAACAATTAATTAACAGAATTGGCGTGTTATTATACAAACGCGAATAATTGAATCAGAGACTAGTCAGAGTTAGAGGAATTGCAAATGACTTGTACAAAGGATTTGGATATTTTTATAGCAATTATAGCGATCATAATGCTAAATGTAATTGCAAAAATAATTATGCCAGTGTATTTCTCAAGAGAATAAAAAACATAAGCCGCGTAAAATTTCGCTGGCTCGCAAACATTTCGTAACGTGCTTTACGAAAATCGATATAAACATAACTTTCGCAGTAACAATTCCATGAAGTATAGTATGCGCAATACAATTCTTTGTACGAATTTTTGCACACGATCAGTGATTTACTTTTTATCGAAAATCTAACATTTTTATCTACGGTTTGTTTCTCTTTTCTGGGTCAGTAATGGCAAAATATCGCAATTTTAAACTCACGCTACCGACAATTTTTAATTCATCGTATAACTGTGAATATTTATACAAATTCATATCTTCACGGAAATATTATAGTTATTAATTATTACAGCGATCACGAGCACTGTACCTTGAATACTTTATATATTTTTGCAGATTACGTGCATGTTATGTATTTCGGCATAATTAAATTTCCCACAGAAATCTATAGTCTAATAATTACTTATTCAGCTTTGTATCTAACTCAACTATTGGGCTGGCAACAAAGTGATTGCGGATTTTGTCAGTACCATCTAATGGCAAAATCCGCAGTCACTTAGTTGCCAACCCAATATGTTCGACTATCTTCAATTCCGCGTAATTTTGCACAAAAGTTAGAGGTAGTGTTAAGACTATTACATTATCGTATTATTATTTAAGCCAGTTTCATCAATATTTTTAAAAATTAAAAGGTTTTACAGCAGTAAACAATCTTCTATTAATTCCTTTGTAAGAAAAATATCTTTTTCTTTAATAAATAAAGAGAAAAAAGAAACAGGATATTTTTCTTATAAAAAGAATGAATAGAAAATTGCTTTTTATAAGAATAATCATAATACATTGACTGATTATAAAACTGAACTGCTTGAACACTGAACTGAAAACAAACAACTTTCGGCATAATTAAATTTCCCACAGAAATCTATAGTCTAATAATTACATATTCAGCTTTGTATCTAACTCAACTATTGGGCTGGCAACAAAGTGATTGCGGATTTTGTCAGTACCATCTAATGGCAAAATCCGCAGTCACTTAGTTGCCAACCCAATATGTTCGACTATCTTCAATTCCGCGTAATTTTGCACAAAAGTTAAAGGTAGTGTTAAGGCTATTACATTATCGTATTATTATTTAAGCCAGTTTCATCAATATTTTTAAAAATTAAAAGGTTTTACCGCAGTAAACAATTTTCTATTAATTCCTTTGTAAGAAAAATATCTGTTTCTTTAATAAATAAAGAGAAAAAAGAAACAGGATATTTTTCTTATAAAAGGAACGAATAGAAAATTGCTTTTTATAAGAATAATCATAATACATTGACTGATTATAAAACTGAACTGCTTGAACACTGAACTGAAAACCATAATAACGTATAGTGTAAATAAATTCATACATAATGTACAGTATCATGCAGGAGATGATGTCACTAGTAATTACCTTAGCAATTTACTTAAAACACTAAAGAAAAAGAACAAGAAATGGGTAAGCTTGCACGAAATAATTAACTATAAGCTACGTATTAATACTGAAAGAGTACATAAATAAAATATAATCTAATAGCGTAAACAAATTTCTACAGAAACTTGCAAAGAACGTAAATCGGACTGTATGAATGGTTACGCTCAACTAAAATCTTTCTACAGCATATTACGTTGCTACTATTTTATTTTTAGTGATACAATACTATAATATTATATTTATGTTAAGTCGGCAGTATCAATGTCAAAACGATTTACCAACTATACTGGTACGACATTGTGAAGTTTCTCAAGCCTCGATTGGTATTTCATTCATCGAAGAATCGATTGCGCAAAAAGCTATTTAAACGCTAATTTTACCTTCGCTAACAAAATATGATGCCAAATAAAATAATGTTGCACTGATATATACATGTGTCGGAGATATTATCACCGAAATCTCGAATCGTTTTCTTTTGACTTAATTCACCGACTGATTAGAAACGTGGAATTCAAGTTGAAAATAAAAAATTCCAATTAATTATACAAACTTTGCGCGCAATGTAGAGTGATACTTGATCTACCAGTATAACGTTTTTGTAATTTCCGTATGACATTAGTTAAAAAATAACGTGTAAATAACACATAATACGTTTATAATTATTACAACTTCATATGTCGTATAACTGATATATTGCATAACCGGTTATCGTAATAAATTGGTCTATCTGTTCCTTTTGATTAGCGTATCCTAGGTGAAAAATGATACTTCTCGGAGAAACAATAGAAATGTGATGTCATTGTGATGGAGATAAAATTAAAACGGGGAATTATCGATGCTCCATGCCGTTCGTTGCAATATGTACTTACTTGTATTAGCATAATTTAATGGCTCGACATTACGATTCCTTGTGCGAGTGATATTTGTCAACAATGTTCGATCTGTTAAACGATTGGTTGAACAGAAGATTGACCGAAAACAAAATAAAATTATATCCTCTAAGCTATAATTATTTCTAGAATCATACGTATTTATTATATTAATTATAATATGTTAAACTTAATAATTAAGATATATTAAAATAACTAGTAAATTTGACAAATGATTAAAAGGTATTCAATTTTATAATTAAGATATGCCAAGGGTATATCAAATTCAATAATTTCTGAAATATTAGATTATCTTTAAAATACAAATTAAACAAATACAAATTAATTTGAAATAAAAAACAAATAAATTTAAAATACAAATTAAATTAATTTAAAATCTATTAAACGATTGGTTGAACAGAAGATTGACCGAAAATAAAATAAAATTATATCCTCTAAGCTATAATTATTTCTAGAATCACACGTATTTATTGTATTAATTATAATATGTTAAACTTAATAATTAAGATATATGAAAATAACCAGTAAATTTGACAAATGATTAAAAGGTATTAAATTTTATAATTAAGATATGCCAAGGACATATCAAATTCAATAATTTCTGAAATATTAGATTATCTTTAAAATACAAACTGGAAGCATCACAAATAAGGATAAAATCGTTCAAAATCAGTATTCAGTATGCGTGAATGATTTTTATTAATTTTGATAGTCGACAAGAAATCCCCAAGTTAGGTAAGCAGAATTGTGTTTCACAGTCATCTTTATCATATTCTCAGTGAAGTACCTACTATCCCCTATCCTATGTATTAGTACTTTGGTAATTAGTCAGTAACTCCTTGGCATCGAAGGACGAAATATACCTTGCCACGTAATGTCGTTCATTGTAAGCTCTGGGCGGAATGTTTTTACGGCGCTTTCTATTTAGGTTGTCCCAAAAATGTCCTTCGCTATCTTCTATGTCGATACAAACATGAAAACTGACTCAGTCAGATCTTGTAGTCTTTATCTTCGATCGTCCTCTAGCTGTCGTAGGACACGTTTCGTTTGCATTAAAAAAAAAGATGCGCGTTAACGTGCAAAATTGTGCATCTATTATTTTCTTCCAAGACGAAAGAAACTTTTAGGACAACCCAATATATGAACGTCGCTCATCGGTCACTGTATCCTGGCATTGTATATAATACCACGCTTTGAACTGCGTCATATAACAGAAAACTAAAATCATTTGCTTGTGGAAATAAAACATTTTCTCGATTTAACATTCCTAATCCCCGTGCGAGTTATTTCGTTCAAAGTATCATATGAGCAATATTGCGTCGCGGGATATCTTGTGCAGAGCATCGCATAAACGACATTCTGTCGCAAGATATCTCGTCCGGAGCGTATCACAAAGGATATTGCGTGGCGAGATATTTCGTCTTTCGATACGAAGAGATCGAACGATTTCGATGGGCGGTTTTCCAAAAAAAAAAAAAATCTTCGTATTCGAACCTATCGATTTCAACGGAATAATTATATTTACACGACTGTAAATTTTGCGGTGTAAATGCGCAATGGCAGTATCAATAGCTGCGATTATTACATGTTCAGAATATTTGTATTGCAACCAACGCGCTTTTTACGTCATCACAATCGGTTAAAAATCGTGAGAAGATACGACTGCTTCTTAACAATAAATTTGTTTATTTAAACAATAATTATTTACGTCACACGGAAAATTATATACGGTTATTATTTATTTGTACATCGTTGCACAAATTGAAAATATTTTAACGACATGCAGCGTCTTGAACAGCGGTAACGATATTAAATTTTGGACCAGAATAGATTCGCATTACGAAACTAGTCGAAGAATCTAGAAAAACATTGTTATGTATGCTTATTCGTTTCAGATCTTATTCAACGATCGCATAGACACAGCTTTTTCTAAGTTGTTCTTTGCGTCAGGCATTTTTCGTCTTTTTTATGACGGCAAGATTCAAGTTTTGTAATTATAATTCTCATTCAGCATTTCTGATCGTATGCGCTACCACATAATCATAAAATTATGGTCACAGATGAAAAAAAAGAGAATAGGTAGTTTTACTTTTTAACGAAGTTACAACATTTACTCGCTTTTTCAAGGACAACTTTTAACATTTTAATAACAACAATCTTTCGTGATTACTATTTTATATGTTCATCGCGAGACTTGAAAAGAAAAGTCCAAGGTCGCGAATAACACTAATCAATATGCGAAACGATTCTTTATATCTTTGAAACGGAATAGGAAGTTACGTATGCACACATATTAAAATTTATTTTTATTTACTTACCGCTGTATCATTGTATTTTATTGTACTTTGCTATTACATCTTTTTACCTATTCTATACCACTGCATTGGAAGCAAATTATTTTCTTATAGTAATTGTTGTTTTCATACATTAGATCAAAATATGAAATACGAAACGAGTTAATAAAAATATGCGAATAAAATAAAAATTGTTGCAATATTCGATCGTTTCCATTTTGCAAATATTGTCTTATTTAACAGGCGTGAAAACACCTCTCAAGTATCACGTATGGTCTGCTTTTGCAAAAATGATCCTGAAAATTTCATTGTTCCATGTTGACAAGTTTCATATTTTGTCTAATAAATGCAGGTACGTGTGAGGACCTTGTACCAAGAATACAACGTTTCGTTTAAATTATAATATGTGCAGTATGAAATGACATTCATATCCTAACTGTCTTGAAATTCCGCTATATCTAATAACTTTTCACAAAAACATATCTTTTCATTCGCACGACGAATGCAATTTTTTTAAACACACGAAATATATCATACGACTCTAAAGAACCACGAGTTATCAATATAAGCTTATGCAAATTCATATTTTTATACGAATAGATGGAATCTAAATAGAATTCTGTTTCACCTACTAACAATAAATATCGTTAACAAGTACACACGCTGCTTTGCACATTTTCCATGTATTTTGCATCGTTGCGTCTTTAGATTTCTCATAAACGCATCAAAATCCCGTCTTTATTATGTCAATCCCACTGAATCCAATTTCACTTTTTATGAAATGCGAACGAACTCGAGAGCGAGCCGGAGATGTTCTTTTTGCTTCAACTACAAGGTGATTTTACTACGCAGTCGTTTATAATCTTCTTCGTTGCATCTTAGAGGCAAGCCTGATAAAAAGAAGTAGAAGAACGTAAGCAAACAAGCTGTAGCTACTTCTTTATCCATAGAGCGAGGTTTCTCCGAACGGTTTCAGACAGTCGTCTGACATTGCCATGTATACACCGTATACATTTCTGACCTAACAACATGAGTTTTTCTTTTTCTTCTTTTCTCATCGTATTGTTCCTTATAATTTATGCAGGCGGATATCTGATAAGTCGCGGCGGATATTTATTTAACATTGATTTTGATTTGCATTTTTCAATGGTCGTCTATTTCCTCTATAGCGAATAAGCACAGTATTTCAACATTATATTGACCTTAGCTAACTTTTATGTATATATTGTGTCTCAATATGAAACACTTCTAAATTTAATTAGCGCTGTAACGGGACACAACCGTCACAATTATATTGGTAAAATATAGAACCAATTAGAAAGTGTATATAAATGTTGCGAGATATTTACTGCGGATGTGTATATGCGGTAAAAAATTCATGCATGTATAGCATAAACAACCAATTGATCTTAAGATCAAGCTATTCAACACGATCCCAATATTAAGACTTTTTCAATGGTCGTCTATTTCCTCTATAGAGGATAAGCACAGTATTTGAACATTATATTGACCTTAGCTAACTTTTATGTATATATTGTGTCTCAATATGAAACACTTCTAAATTTAATTAGCGCTGTAACGGGACACAACCGTAACAATTATATTGGTAAAATATAGAACCAATTAGAAAGTGTATATAAATGTTGCGAGATATTTTTCATAAAAAAAAAATTTTTTCATAATGAAAAAATTCATACATGTATAGCATGAACAACCAATTGATCTTAAGATCAAGCTATTCAACACATCCCAATATTAAAACTTTTTCAATGGTCGTCTATTTCCTCTATAGCGAATTAGCACAGTATTTGAACATTATATTGACCTTAGCTAACTTTTATGTATATATTGTGTCTCAATATGAAATACTTCTAAATTTAATTAGCGCTGTAACTGGACACAACCGTCACAATTATATTGGTAAAATATAGAACCAATTAGAAAGTGTATATAAATGTTGCGAGATATTTGCTGCGGATGTGTATATGCGGTAAAAAATTCATACATGTATAGCATGAACAACCAATTGATCTTAAGATCAAGCTATTCAACACGATCCAAATATTAACACTTTTTCAATGGTCGTCTATTTCCTCTATAGCGAATAAGCACAGTATTTGAACATTATATTGACCTTAGCTAACTTTTATGTATATATTGTGTCTCAATATGAAACACTTCTAAATTTAATTAGCGCTGTAACTGGACACAACCGTCACAATTATATTGGTAAAATATAGAACCAATTAGAAAGTGTATATAAATGTTGCGAGATATTTTTCATAAAAAAAAAAATTTTTCATAATGAAAAAATTCATACATGTATAGCATGAACAACCAATTGATCTTAAGATCAAGCTATTCAACACGATCCCAATATTAAGACTTATTAATATGATGAATAATCGATGAATAATTTTATCACGTTTGCGAGATACGTAGATACATACTTATAAGTACTAAGTACGTGTATACTGAGGTCAAGCTTGAATGAGCGAAGAAGCTGGAATGTTGCCGAAACGCGAGAACAAGGTGCAACGCGCTAATGAAGATCTAATGGTCTATCTAAAAATCTAATGGTCGTGAAAGTTTAAAATCTATACTACATTTGTTTCCTTCTTATCCGTATACATATTTTCCACTATCGCTCTAGCGTGACATTTCCAGACGTGAAAATGCCATTTCGTACCGTTTAGTTTCGCGTGTGAACATTTGCGTCTGTCCGAGGAATTGTTGGCTTACGATGATACGTACGATCCTCCGGTGGAATAAATGAACAGATTACGGAACGATTAGCTGACGTTACAGGAGCGTTTTTCCCATTAGATGATCACAGTTTTAGCACAAGGGGACGCTCATTCATATGAAACGATTTGATGCTTCAGGAATTGTGTCAACGTCGTAATTAGATACCGTTAGTGTTACTACTACGCGTATACCGCCTTGTGATCGAAGAGTTACGTTCGATCGATCGCATTCAACAGTATTCACGAGCGCAATAATACTACGATCTACTCGAAGAAATATAGAATTCATTCGATCGAATAAATCAATGGTCGTTAGATGCTAATTAGACGCGATAAGTTTTAAACGACATCGATCGCAGACGTTTATTCAGACCTTTTTTTTTTTCTTTTTGAACGATGTGGGCAGACGATAAACCGGAATACATTTTTAATCGTATGTATCTGGTTTTTTTCGTGATTAATTTTGTTTCTTGTACGCCCTTGGAATTTTTATGACAAAGTCGATATTTTGCAATTAGCAATTACAAGAATTGTAAGTATGTAGTAATAATACAAAAGTGATCGATATTAATGAAATGCAAAGGGATTCTGTTTTGTTATGTCAGCGATCGTTTACAGACAATGATAATTGGAAATTATTACGTCATTTATTCTATTCTTTAGACTTAACATCGCTAGATTTTCATTTGTTTCGGCCATCGTTAAAGTAGCGTAAAAGATAAGCTTGAGACGATTCATCAAAGCAATCATTTTATAACATTGACCCGATCAGTTGTCAATATTTCGACAATTTGTCGAGAAAGAAATTAAAAGATTCTGATAAATTGAAACACAGTTCTAGAAAACAACTGTTAATGCCATCCATGTCTCTATGTTTTTTAAATTTTCTCCTAATTGTCATAATGCAATTCCAAATTGAAGTCAGTACGATCATTTGTCAAAATCTTGACAATTTTCCGAGGAAGAAAAATTCAAACGTTATCAGAAAATGTATTATAGTTCTGGGAAACAACATACAAGTAATTACCGATTAAATTTTTATAAAATTCCGAGAGTGATACTTACATCACGTGTCTGTATTTCTTAAATAATATTCCATTTATCTTCCGTTTATTCTTTATTATTAACTCAATTATTATATTACTATTTATAATGGCATCAAACATATTCATAGCAATTATCTAGTAATTCTCAATTTCCATACAAGGTTGAACAAGTGATATGAGGAAAAAAGATCTCTTTTATCATAACTAAATCAATTAGCGCCAATTCATATATTAACAAATACAATAAATTCTATTTTTAATATGTTATGTAATTACATATGTAAACGTGAGTTTCTTCACTGAATAAATTGAGGAGTCTACATTACAGTTATATCATAGTTCCTCTGTTAAAAAGAAAAAGTGATTCTATTAGCTTGGCAACTAAGTGTTTACGGATTTTGCCAATACCACCTAACGACAAAATCCGCAATCATTTAGTTGCCAATTTAAACGAAGCTTTAAATTAGCGGCACAGTAGCAAGAAATAATTTTCAAGATTTTACATAATATTGGGTTGGCAACTAAGTGTTTACGGATTTTGCCAATACCACCTAACGACAAAATCCGCAATCGTTTAGTTGCCAACCCAATATTATGTGAAATCTTGAAAATTATTTCTTGCTACTGTGCCGCTAATTTAAAGCTTCGTTTAAATTCAGTCTGCGTTCTTAATAATTAACACACGGTGGAGTATTAAAAAAAAAAATCGCGTCGTTTCCGCACAAGTGCTTTAAATCACGAGCGGAGATTTTCGATAAATCTTTCACAAGATACGGTTGGTCGCAAAAATCTTTTTGCGATATTAAAACGCTGAAGACGGTAACACATCTTAGGAATCATATGTGTAGCGATAGGTGAATGGCCGAGGATTTCTTGCACCATAATTTACCAACTATGTAATACTTAATAGTAGACAAACACAGTTGGCAAACAATAGTTGACAAATTACAAGTTATAAGTTATAGTTTTCTGTTGCTCAAGCAGTTTTTATAATTTTACAGTTTTACGTCAATCAAGACTTGATTTCCAACTTGTAAAATTTACTCGTAGAATTTCACTTGTTTCATCGGCGTTGTTGTACGTAGACAAAATTTGGTAATATGTAAGCTGTAACATTCTATTAACAATATTAGTTCATTTGTTTAAGAAAACGTGTGTAATCATAAAGTTGCGTCTTTTAAGTACTTTGGTACAGTGGCATATAGATTACGGATACTTATGGATTTGTGAGAAACTTAAAGATACAATAATTCATAGAATGCACATAATATGAAAAAGTATATAAAATACTCAGAGTATAATATAATATCTGATAGATGAAAAATTCTCCTACGACCTATTTTTGCATCTGTGTTTGCAGAAAGCTTGGATTTGCGCATAAATATCCACCAGTCTAGCAATCTGAATAAAATATGAATACCTCACGGATAAAGAAATATTAAAAGATTTAACTATTAAATTAAATATTAAAACATTTTATTGTCGAGCGTAAAAAGTAGATGTGTCTTTGTTTTAGTTTCCTTGTTACATAAAATTACTTTTATTACGAATAAAATTTGTATCACTACATACCATACGATACTATACGTTGTGTTATTATAGCGAATACTATTGTGTCAATACCAATCACACGCTTCGCGAAACTGTAATTGTCCATCGAACCTTGAGAACCTCGTGGGTCATCGACACACATTTCTTTCGTACGCACACAATAAACCACGCACCAGAGGTGATAATTTCGTGAAAGTGTTAAATAATTCATCTATTATTGCTTAAAGTACGAATTGGCTTTCTAAATGGACAAACAGTTTCCTAACCAGTTTAGCGACGAGTAACTCGATTTAATTACGTGCTGCACACATCCTGCATGTAAATGTGCTCATTAATGTGGGCTACGATTTTGGCCGATGAACGAAAGATACTACATATGCATCTCGTTTCTTCTTGTTTTGTTTCTCGTTTCTTAGAAGACACAGAAAATGTTTTCTAGCTACTTTCTTACTATTTTTTCGTCAACTGCACCCAGTCTTACTGCATTCCTTCGATTATTTCCAACCCAATAGTATTTTTTTAACGTTAAAAAATATCACAAGATTGAGCAAATTATGAAAGGATTGTTATTAGTATGCTCAATTTCTCATTTTAAGTTTCTCATTCTCTGTTAAAAACTTTCTTAGAACACTAAAAGTCTTTTTGTTTGTTGAGATAAGAGCAGAATTGATATATCAAGACCACAGGAGAAAGCACGATGAATCATATTTTCCATTTTTTTACGGAGCAGTAGTTTTCAAATCTAATACGTTGACGACTGCTCGCATGTTGCGGTTGCCCTTCTGTATCATTTTCGGGCTGAACATATAATTTTCTATCCGCTGCACGCTTTAAAAAGTGTCTATTGTCGGAACATCAAAATACCGTTTATTTGTTATTCTTTAACAATTTTTAACAATCGAGAAAAGCAGAAAAAAGTGACGACGAAACTTGAAATTGAAACATTATTTTTAAATTTACTCTGCAATTTGCTAGCGTTTATGTCACTCTCTTGTAGTAAATGACTGCATGGAAGTAAGTAATTTAACTTTAATTTACTTTTCCAGAAGTAGACGTTAATCACGTAATGTAACGAATCCGAGAAACTGTCCAAACACAGAGTGATCAGTTTGACTTGTGACGGGCGTAATTACACCTTTGTCTGAATCTAACAGGTCCTTTCCATTTTCAGCTATTTTATATCGAAATATTCCTTTTTAGTGATAGAGCGAGTTGAGAATGAAATATCCGCAAAAATATAGGTATCGTGGGTTTTTCCTCGATCCTCCAGCAAAGATTCAGAGATCACGGTAGACTTAATTAAGTAAGTGTAGCGATTAAAGACCGAGGATTCGCCGTTCGAATCTGCTCGAGAGAAAAGAGCGTGAAATTGTTTTAAATATACCGGCTGTGAATCAGTCACGGTATGAATACCTTGTTATTTTCTTTAATATCTCGCTACGGTGAGTACAGTCAACGGAGTGCAATTTGCGATAACGGGCCTCCGGGAACGATCGTAACTCTCGAAATTGGATTTGAAAAATGAATTCTAGAGATTCGTAGGATTTCCATGCATTTGCATCCGATTTTACGAGCCCGGCGAGTATCTTAAAAAACGATTTTTCGTGTTGCATAAATTGTGTCGTTTTGCTCGAAAAACAGTTAGCCTGTCGATTTTGTAATTTTACGATGGTAATTGGACCAGCGAAGGTCTCATCGTTACGTCTTTGCGGCTGAACGTTTTCTATCCTTTTGCTTCTCTTTTTCTTCTCGTCTCTCGTTACGGATTATTGGCTGCGTTCGTGTACCATCAAACGACAATGGTTTTTCACTGCCCTTTTCCTTTAGTTACTTCTCTTCTTTTATAATCTATTTTGCAAGAGCAAGGTGAGTATTTACGTTAGCTTGTCCTTTTCAGTTAAAGTATTTTCTCAAAACATTCACTTCTCTAGTTTTCTAGCATACAGGAATAATAACAGACGAATGAAATTATTAGGCTGCGAATATTTATGCAAATTTATATTTCTCTGTGAACAGAAATTCTATAAAATACTAAAGAAATGCAACTGAAACACAAAAAGATTTCACCTTACAGGTACTAATTATAATGAGTATTTTGCTTCGCATATTTTGTATATGTTTGCATAATACGTGCATTCTCTACATTTTTATTTATTTAAATTTCCTATATAGATACATAAATATATACAGTTTTTCAATAGCTAAACATGCATATGTATGTATGTTAAAATACTTCGTTTCTCAGTTTTCCTACCTTTTTAAGTAAAGTTATGTAGGACGTTATGAAATAATCACTAAATGTAAATTGTACATGAAACAAAGAAAAACAGAGATGGCGATAGAAATAATAAAACGTCAATTTTCAACAGTTTCGAAATGATAGATAAGACATTTGGATTCAGCAAGACAGAAATGGAATGGATAGTATAAATTAATATAACTGTGAACAGGGCTAATTTAATAGATTAATTAGAGGCGCAATTTTCTGAAATAGTCAGGTGATATCTAATTATTAAAGTTGAACTAACGCAATATTTCAGTTAATTTACATTATTGAATCCTATTTCTCAACATTGTGGTTATGAAAGGGAATTCCAAAGATTTGCTTAATACGTTTTCTATTATTTCCTTTTCCACCTAGATCCGATAATTTCACGAAGGTTGTAAAAATTCAAATATTCATAAAAATGTGATAAACTGTCTTTTCTAAATTACGTTAATGTTTTCCTTGCCTGTTTTCCCTAGAATTTATCTACTATTTATACAAATCTGATTTTTGTAGAATTTAGTTACTCCATTTACGTATTTTAAGAATTTCCCTTTGCGCAACTTTTATGCATGATTCTTAATGGATTTAAACAAGTTTAATTTGAAGTTATTTACAGGCAAAATAAAATCAAATCTGCGTCTACAATCATTATTATAAAAGATTGGGCCAGTTAATTTAAAACTAACGACTTTAATCGAAGCATCACTTATTTAGGCGTTGAAAATTACTTTATTCAGCTGTTAACACTGTACTTATATACAATTGCTTCGTCCTTTCCATGAATTCTTTGCGCTAATAATGAAATTGATAAAATCTTTCTTCCAACAATTGAAGAACTCGCGACAAAGATAATTCTTGCCTATGTTTATCTTTCATCAGGGGAGCAAAAGCGTACGCCAATATTTCAATTCTTTGAAACAAAAGTACACAATTCTTGCAAGTGCACATGTCTATAATTAATTATATCGCAGAAGAATTACACCTAATTAAGTAATGAAGCTATGGATGTTACGATGAAGGTCTTTTTTTTTTTAGAGAATTAGTTAATTTTTAATCGACAATAAAAATCGAGGTATCTTTTTCGTATTGTCTGTTCCATCGTGTGGTGAATTTAGCCTCCCTGTTACCAAAGTTAAACAAATTTGACACGAGTCGTTGTTATTTCTGCGAAATAAATCAATCTTTAGCTGCAAAGGAAACATCATGCTTTTGGCACGGTTATATTTGATTTAAATTTTAAATTGCTTGGCACCGCGCTTCTCTTTTTCTGTCGCCGTAAGTAGTTTAATCTTGTTTTCTATTGGCCTAAATTCTGATTCCGCTAAATTCCTGAATGTTTAACACGCACGTTAGCATGCTAAAACTTTCAATGTATCGGATATCATACAAAGAGCTATCGTGTTATTCGAATTGGCGATCCAATTGTTTTGAACGAGATCGTACCATATGCAGTGGCTCACGGAAGTATCTGGATATTTATCGTAAAAACCTTTCGTTTCACAGATTATATGTGTTATATAACATATTTTGAAATTTTATTAACACTGTAAAATTGAAACCCAATCGGTAAATGTACATAACATACAAGATGTATAACTGCAAACATTTAATAAAAAATTAGTATGCAACAAATGTATAATATTTACGCCAATAATAATTATAATATAATTATAATAATGTTATTGTATTATCTTATTACAATTATAATTTAAACGTTATTATAAAATATATTATTAATATGATAGGTAATTGGCCATTTAAATACTTTTGCGATCTTTGCAAAATATATACTTACATTAAATATCATTTAACTTCCATGTTCATTTTCAGAATCGTTTCAGACTTTACTAGCACACACAGTCAGTGGTACTAGGCTTTCATACTAATGAAATTTTTAAATATCTCTCGTATAACAGACGTCATATATTCATAAAAGGTATTTAGAAACATGGGAATATTTTCATAAGCCATTGTACTTCTCTTCTTCTTTCCTCTTTTTTACTGTTACATTCCAAGCAGCGATATAAAGCCGTCTTTTTTTTACGAGTTTTTGTAACTAGATTACACGCGAATTTTTCACTCGATACAATTTTCATTTACGTATTCACGGTTATTCGTATAAGTATATGTGCGAAAGTTTATTAGAAGGCCTATAATCCTACATAAAGGCGGATGATGCTTTCTCTGAACGATTTCAACGAACATTACGAAGCGATCAGTGAATTGATACATCTCATTCAATGTTTTGTGTGGCGACGCGACGCGACGCGACGCGACGCGACGCGACGCGACGCTTGAAATGAAAATCGTTCGGCCATGTATACAACGCGATAAAGAGTTGGAAAGACTCTTTGATTCAATTTTTTATAGATATTCGTTGGAAACAATGCTTCAAGATGCGAGCCTGCCTAGCACTTTCATTCTATTATTTGTTGTTAATTGTTGTTATATCTAATACATCTCATCAGGGATAAATAAACATTGCGTTAATACATATACTCGTAGTGTATATATTAGTTACATTTTATCTTAGTCGCATCTTTAATCTGTTTTAATAAATTTGTATTGTTAAATACTGTTTTTAAACATTGTGTTTACGAATGAAATTTCAAGGATTAGTTGTACATATGCTTAGTTATTATCTGCAAGAATGTGAAGGAGCTGAGGCATTTGTGGTATTTTTAATTCATGGAAATTGTTATTTGTGTGTTTTATCTTGTGAAGTAGTTTCAAGTAATATACCTATTATTATAACGTATTATCTGTACTTTGGTAAAACAATATGCAAACTGCTTTATTTATGTATTTTAATAATATTGAGTTCATGTAATTTTTACGCATTATTTTCCTATTTGTTTCTTATTAGACGAAACGATATTGCATTTTTACTTATTTCAATATCAATTTACGTCGATTATAATATATTTATTTATTTAATATTATATATATATTATATATATAAATATATAATATATATATTTATTAACAATCAACAAATTTATATATTTAAATATATATTATATATTTATATATATAATATATATATATTTATAAGAAATGACTTATGTAAGTCATGGTAATAATTGGTATAAAAATCAACACGGATATTCAATATGGATATTACACAAGTATATAATATAATTCTATAGATATTAAGTAAAATAGTTCTCATGGAATCATTACCACGGTAATTAATTCAAGTCTGTCTAAACTCTCAGAATATGTAATTTACCTCAAAGAAGAGACATATGTCTTTTATAATTTGTTTCTTCTACGTTCGTCCAAAATCTGTTTAAACTTAAATTAATCATTTTCGTATATTAGTAAACTTATATATTTATATATGTATGTATATATATGCGTGTGTGTGTGTGTGTGTGCATATTTTTATATATATTGTGGTAAATATATACGATACAAATTATTTAAAGAGTTAAAACGTTACAAAAATTTGTTATTTCTATTATTCCTTTTTATTTTTATTCTTATAATTCTTTTGCTTTCGTTGCTTGCTATTCATCGATTTTATTTTCATGGAGATATTTTATATTATGATATTACTGTTATATACCATTTGTGATATAAATTATCTAGATTATGAATTTTTATGCAAATTTATACTTTTATAGACAAAACTGACGAAATGGAACATAAGTAGAGATTCATTTTAAATATTAAAAATTATTATATCCTATACCCTTCTCTGAATGTTTCGTATATTTCGGTATATTACATATATGTATGCATTCTGTACATTTTTGTATTATTAAATTTCACATAAATTCATAAAAATCCGCGGTATAAGAATATATAGTAAATAAAGTAAATAATCTTTTCTGTAAAAAGTTAAAAACAATTTCCATTGGAATTGATATTTTAGAGTCTTGCGCACTAACGATTCTTTGTCTTTTAATTTTATTACGCGTTCTAAAATCCATCGATATCCGTTCGAAGTCATCTTACAAGCTATTATAAATTTCATTTAACATTAACCCATTCTACTTTCTCGTAGTTTTCGATCCTATGGTCGTACACAATATCATCGATTGAAAATAGAAACATCATGCTGATCTCGCATACGTAAATACCTTGTATCAGTGTCACATCACAGCCAACAGTGAACCACGGTAATTGTAATTCCTAAAGCCATCATGACCAGTAGCGTGTCCACTGGCGTGTCGTTTTCCCTGCGAACGCCACGATCGTTCTGTTTCTTTTTTCTCTTCTTTTCCGAGAATACTCGCGAAGAGTTCACTGGCGTCGCGTCAAATGTGTTTCCGTGCACAGTTTTACAGCTTCCGCGCAAAAACTGAACGCTACGATCGCGAGAAATTCAGCGAGAAGTTTTCACCACGTGCGATCGTCACCGTATAAGAAACGCTCGAAAAATTCGTTTCAGATTATTAACAGAAGTAAATAGGTAAGAGAGCTGCGCGTTCCGCGAAAAATTTAGGTTACCGTTTGATCGAGAAAGTAACACTGGTATGTTTTCGCTGAATTGGTCGATGTAGTTCGATGCGAATCGAACAGAAATCTTTATAAACGTTCGAACGTTGTAAACCGTGTGTCTCTGAGGGGAACGCTCACCTGAGCTGAAACTTGACAGCCGAGAATTCGCCTTTGCGCGGTGCGCTGATGCGTCTGCGCATTAATACCCATCTCTCCTAAAACATCGTCACGTGCTTCTGAGTCAGTCCACGCTACACGTTGGTCACTGTACTACACGCTACACGGTACCGTGCGTTGAAACGCGATGAAAATGAGGAAAGAGATGGCCGGCGTAAATCCCCGGAAACCCACCAATATCTTGTTAAAAAATGTAAATAACTCGACTCGACCGAACACTTTCCTTACAAAAAGCCTTCGGTGAGTATATTCGTTTCTCTAACGTAACATGTGGTACGAACTCCAACGTAATGAAACCTGTTCGACTCGCTTCAGGTATTTGTTTCGTACAACTTTTTCTGCTTTTCTCTCTTTGTTGAATCGTCGTTTTGAATTAATAGATTAACATTTGTCGACACGCGTGATCTGCGGATTATACGATGTTTAAATAATTTAGGTGAAAGGGTTTAGGAAGGGATAAAAACGAACAGACTTTTGTTCCATATGATAAGACTTTTCTTTCATCTAGGTTATAAAATACGCACTTAGCGATACAATTTCCAGTTATGTTAATGCTTTGTCGTATAATACTAAAACAATTCTTTGTTTGGCAATGGAATTTCACTTGTTCAAATTTTATTTCATTTTATTTTTTATGACGAATTTACATTGGAACATATCTTTTCTAATATAAATAGTAACATAATTTAAGCTTTATTAAAAATAAGTTTCAGTATCTTTCATAGTAACTTTGTAACGTTGAAACCTTAAAATATGGCATTTTTTAAATATAAATATTAGCATATATCAATTTATCAAATTTCAATTTAACTATTACCAAAAATAGGTGCAAATCGTAAAAAAGATATTATTGTCGGAGTTTGTAGTTTCTACGTGTATACGCATGTTAGGAATTTCTTTAATTTGAAATTGATATCAATCATCCAATCTCTGCTTGTTAAGGTTAAACAAGATTATTAGATTGTTGTTCTAACGATTTTAAAATCGTTATTGCAACAAGGAATAAGAAACAAATTAGAAATGCAATCGGATGATGATATCTCTTAATCAGCGAACTGAAAATATGACGTTCGAATTTCCTAAACAAGATTCAGATTACTTGTAAATAGATTGTATTTGGAGATATGTTCTCGAGCGTCATTGGCGCATAATGTAGATAACTTTGTATCGATATATCTATTAAAGTATATTGTAGATTTAATATGTTATAGACAGCCAAAAAAAAAGAACAAGATTTTTGTTCTTTGTATGAATTCTATTAAAATTTATCAACTCTATTGTTGTAAATATTAACTTCTAAATTTTAATAATTATACGTGCATTGAGAAATATGAATATTTCTCTCATGTAGAAAGATATATTGGTATATTATCAACATTGATCGTTCATTTTCTAATAAAGTTACCAATGTATTAATAAGTTACATTTAAAGTTCTAGGTATCTAGAAGATACATAAAAGAATATTATGAGCTAGATTTGTATACTAAATCCTGTACTACACAGCTCCTGACCTACACGATAGAAGCACTTTTTATGTCAACAATCTGTTTCTTCAGAAGAAAAGAGCCTTCTCAAGCTAATGAAAGATGAATATAGACATTGTTTAAGAAAATATAGTAGTGTATTATTCGCAGCTTACAAATATGTATATTTTTATATGAATCAATTATTTTAAACACGTATATCATTTCTCTTAGTACAGGAAAAGATCAAGAAAATGAAAGGAAACATTTCAATACTGTATAAATATGACAGATTTTTTAATTGATTTAACGAAAGATTTAAGTAAAATTGTTTGAAAGCTTAACTTTCGCAAATAACTATATTTCTCCTGTATGTTTTTCAACATTACATTATATCGATTTATTGTATCATTCATTACAATGCAAAATAGAAACAATAATTAAAAAATTGCTCACTCGATCTTTATGATGCAATCAATAATTTGGATGCTACTTGTACATTCTGAATTACCAACGGTCATTGAGCAATATTTCCCAATGTATTAGATATATATATAATACATTATGCAATCCATTACTTATTGTATCTATTGTTCTTAATGATTAATAAATGTTATTCATGAAGATTATACATAGTATTATAAACAATATTCTTCTAATGAATGAAATTTAAAGAACTTTGAAAAAGGATAATATAAAAAAAGAAAAAAAATAAAAAACACTAACTTTAACTTGGTAGGAATTCGTAAACATTTAGAGATACGAATTAATACGATAAAGCATGACATACAGAAACTGTCATAGTCCTTTGTTATTAAAATCTACCGCTAATGAAAGTGTGATTCTCTAAAAAATTCTCTTACCGTGATAATATTAATTACTGTCTATAACGTTACATAACACGATCAGTAGTCGCGTGGATCATTAAGGATAAGCTCAGTTGCCTTCTTTATGAGTTCGGGAGATCTTTTCTACGTGTCTGCTTGCTATCTTGCATTTTGTTTCCGTTCTCTTACATCACAAGCAGACGTAGTGGCGCATATTTACCACAAATGGAATTCATGTGAATTCATACCTATTGTTAGCGTAATCAAGCCAGAAAATAATATCGTCGTTCAAAGCACGTTGCAAATCGAATCGAACGGAATGGAAAAAAAAAAGAAAGAAACGTCATTTACGATTTACCAGTTGCATTGGATTCGGTTCCCTGGGAGTTAACATCCGGCTTTATTGTGCCTGGCACGTTTTTCCTATAGAGAAGAACTTTGTTCCGTTCAAACGTGCGGTTCGCGATGGACCTTCGATCTAGAATGGGATTTACTGTAATAGAGGAAAAAAGGATACGTTACAATATCGGTAATTCATTTTTACGTCATTTGTGGTATGTTCACGATGGAAAAATAGAATTCCTTTCTTCGTGTACATTGGAATTACCCTAAAGTTAAGGCAATCGGTAAACCACGTTACGTTTTGAAATCCCAGAAAGAGTTACTTCAATGAAACAATAGAAAAGATCGCAGAATGGTTTACCCGCGTATCATTCTTCTATTATTATATACACACACGAGCGCGCGTACCTTCAATTATTTATACGCAATTATCATCTTCGATAACCGCATCCTCTGAAACGTTGGCAAACTTCGGGAGATAATCTATTTTTTATCGTACTGTCTAAGTTTCAAGTGACCATAAATTTTGTCTTAACGGACATTCCATACGTTAACCTTATGCTCGTAGTTAGTACTTTATCGTAATCGGTTTTTTTAAAGAGCTAAAAGCACGGACATTATTGAGTGTTTGCAATAAAAAATTTTCATTGGAAATCAATTAATTCGTTGATAAACGAAATTGTTTGACCGATTGTTCATGTAAGTTCTATCATTATCGGTAACCCTATTTCAATAGTCGTGGATTGCCCTTGATAAATTACGTAATATAACATGACTGATTTTAAAATGAGTGACCAGACGTCGCCGATCTAATTGAACAAAAAGTCTCTGCGTTTTCAAACTGATGATATTATTTTTATAATATCAAACCATATATATATTATAATAATATGTATTATATATATTATTATGTATATTATACTTAAATATATTATTATATATTATTCAATTATATGATTGCCTTCAAATTATCTGAATAATGAAAAATTCAGAGTTTTCGGTTATTAAGTTTGGCTTCTAAATGACTAAATTTTAATTTAAATAAAATAAAATAAAATGGACAAATGAAATTTTAAAGAATACTTCAAATTATCTTTGGAAAATAATTCTCATATTATCTTGCTTGTATATACTTTAATTATATTTCATTATAAATATTTGTATGTATATCATACTATCAATAATATGAGCAAGGAAAATAAGTATACATTTCAAAGTATCAAATTTTTGTTTCAATAAAAGAATCGATAAAATAATAACAAAACTCCTTTTCTTTCATTTTCGATAACAATGTGAATAAAAGTTAAATATTAAACTGACTTAATAACATATTATATATTATTAATTACTTATTGTTTATCAGTCTCTGCAATAAGGAAAAGAAACAAAAATGAAAGTGTTTAATTGTGGAAAAGGGTAACTTTAAAGGCGCATTCGAGTGTAATACTGAATAATTTAACTGCTTATGAATACTTATAATGAATGCGCAGTGCAGTTTGTTCGCGTTGCGTAGATTTCATTACAATTACCAGTTCCTGCAAGTTTAATTTGCTACCACCGAGGACGTCAAGATTACAACGTCAGCATACATTTCCTTTGAGTTACGGTTACTTTTGTCCTTTTCCATTTAGTTAACTAATACTTGCTCGAGTCACGGCAATGTATCTTGAATAATAATATAATGTGTCGTTTTTATTAATCATTTGCTTCCCTTATGAACATATGAAATAGTACTTACTCGTTTCACGTAATAAAGGAACTATGTGAAAGACGATTGTAACGTTGTTTAATGTGCTAAATGCGTCGACATGTCAGTTTGAGAAGAACAGTTAAACTTAACGATTCTTGTAAGGACACGAATAATATTGTTCGAAGATTGGTTAGAAACCGCTTCGCTAAAAACGTGAAGTTCATGGAAATGAAGTGCGTTGACTTGAGAGATAATCGTCTGAAATAGACTACTTAACTTTTCGCCCGATACTCGTTCAGAAATTTATGGACGATACGATTGGTCGATTTATATTAATAATACATGAATGTGACAAAAATATATGAATTAACGATAATTTATTTATTTATCCATCTCCTTGTAGAATCAACAGATACATACATAGCAATTCTAAAAAATATCCGAACATTTCCTTGTTTCTAAGAAGACAAGTTAGTTTAGGTATAAAATAGGATGGACTGCAATAATTATATAACAATCATAGCTGTGCATAATAGTATATTATCACTCGATTAAATTTATATTTTTAGAGGCAATACGGAGTAATGAAACTGTTGTTAAATTTTATAGAATTATTACTTGACGATTATTTGTCTATCCTCCAATTTTGTAATTGTAAGATATCCGATATTAATAGAAACGGCGATATTTAAATAGGAAATGTATATAAATAGTAATGTACATGTATAATAAGTATAGATAAATACAGACGTATGTATATTATTACCATGTTTATTTTATAGGTAATTTATATTTATAGCCTGGCCATTTCGGGAAAAGATAGTAAATGTTGCTTCTAATTTATAATTCATCATCAGTTTGAACACTTCGATAAAATTTATATAGTGTTATTACAAATTGGCAAAAATGCCCGGATACCTATAAGCCGTGGTGTATATTATATGAAATATAAAATCTTATCAATGGTACATTAAAATTAAATACTTTTAAGTACCGTTGCTTGAACCAATCACGATATTCTATCTATCAATTTGAAAAATGCTTTCTATCCTATCTATAGCTTGGTAGCACGAATTCCTTCAATAAGAAGCTCCTTAAATGATATAATTGCTTTATAATGCCAATTTTACTACTGAATATTAACTTTTATCAATATATTTTATTGTGTTATAATGCATATCTACAGTTGTTCAATAAAGGGTAAAATCAAGCTACATTAGATTTTATCCATGTACTTTCGAATGGTAATGTGAACAGATAAATTCAATGCACGTGACTCTTCGTTATCTATGATCGAACGTGCATTGTTTCAAGTTGACAATTATTTGCATTCCTTATAAATTCTTATAAAACACGTTAATGCTCACCTCCGTTATTCTAGAAGCATTTTCCGCACGCCCCACTATGTTTTCCTTTCTTTCCACCTTCTCTGAATTGCTGATTAAGTTATGTAATCCAGCTTTGGTGCTATACTCGTGTTTCTGAGATCGAGAACCATAGGCAATTTGCTCTTTATACATTGCGTGTATTCTAATGCAGCAGAATCTTCATTATCCGAACGAATCACGATACACACTATTTGGATAATCGAATAACTTTGAATAAAATTGTAACAATTCCTTTCAGTTCCTACTCTTCCGTTGCGATCATCCCCAAATTTTACATTAATTGATGTTGCAAGAATTAATTGTTCTTCTAATTAGTCCTCTAGTAACTTAGGTGCTGCTATAGTTTACTTAAAAGACCAATATTATTATTTATTAATATTATTAAGACCAATATTATTAAGTATATTATTTATAATTGCTATATTTAAAATATGATACGTTCATGTTTAGAGACGTGTGAGAGGCCAATACATGTATTACTGGTTGATATAATACAGAGATTACAAATTTTATCAGATAGATTGTACTCGTTACGTAATTGACAGACTGTATTGATAGATTAAATTATTATAATAGATGTACAGATTATTTACAATTGTCATATTTAAAATACGATATGTCAATGATTATAAAAATGCAGAAAGCAGATACTTACTAAATATGGATATAAATTAAATAGCAACTGAAAGACTTCAACTTCTACCAAATAAATTGCATTCGTTGTGTAATTAACAAATTGTGTTCTAGATTCGTGTAATGCTGGCGGTGCTAGTCTGCTCGTTTGCGTCGAATATTCTTGTTCACTAAATCGGAATGATGGAATCGTACAAATGCTGTGGATGAATATTAATGACTGTCATCCGGAGTTAAGAATATTTGGATGATGTCAGAAGCAAGGATAACGGTATGGTGTATAAATTATACAATATAATACATGCTGAATTTATTTTAGGAACAGATGACATAAAATATATTCGCTAAAACAGGGGTTCACATCGGACGAGGTGGCCGAGTGGTTAAGGCGTTGGACTGCTAATCCAATGTGCTCTGCACGCGTGGGTTCGAATCCCATCCTCGTCGATTCGCTTTTTGTTACTTTGCAAAACATTCTAGTTCATAAGGTATGTACAATTGGAGAAAGTTGCTAAAAAAATTGACGACTCTTTAATGTCCGAGAGTCAGAAGTTTGTTGAACTCGATATAAAAAGAAAAGTGCCAGCAGTAGAAATTCAGAATGTTGTATATTTAAAATACATTTATAATGTAGTATTTATTTAAAATAAAATTTTATTATTTATGTAATACGTTATTATTAAATTGTAATATTGAATACACGAATTTTATTGAAACAAATACAGAATCGGATATTTAATTAAAAAGCAGTTCAGTTCCAAGTAAGTACATGGATCATTTGTTTGCTGTATTTGAAAATTATTTTCTATTACTTCCAGAATTATTACTTGCAGAATTCCATGTATCTGAATTTGTCGGGGAATGAAGAGTTTATATTGTATATAACTGGAATTTATAAAATAAGAGCTTACCAATGTTTCCCATTATTTACTATTTCTGGCTCATATTGTACGATAGGAGCTTACGTTTAAGCAAACGAATTCAAGTTAGCATTAACTAAAATTTTGTTCAAATGAATGGAGTCCGGTTAGATGGAGTCCCGTTGTATATGTATTAATTTGTTATTACTTTAGAAGCAGTGATTAATGACTTTTCGTTACAAATACCTAAAAAAATTTTACGATTCTTTAATGAACCAGAAGTACTAAAAAAAAAGGAAGTAAAATTTTATCACTTATGTAATACGCTGTTACCAAATTATGATATTGAATAAACTAATTTTATTGAAGTAGCATATTTGAAAAGCTTAGTTTATTTTGAAGTCGGTACGTAGATTGTTTGCTTAATAAAATATATTTTATTTTATAGACAGTGTTTAATAATTTTTCAATAAGTATAATATATTCGTTAAAATCCCTAAAATCCGCTTCCACATATATTGTAGAGTACTAAAATGAAACTAGAGTATCAAACGAATTAAGATACATTTATTCGAAAACTACGTAGTACTTATGTATATTTGTGCACATTTTCTCCCTTTCTCTTCAAACATGATATAAAACAATTGATTTACAGTATAGTACAAGATATTAAGCACGTATATCCAACCACGAATTTAACCAAGATTGTATTAATCAAGTTTATGTAATGGAATAAATTTTTATAATCGACGAACCGGTAAAACCAAATTTATTTGTATAGTTTTTAAATATCCTCTTCGAATAGAGGTATTACCTGTATTACCGTCGATGGCTTCTCGTCGTTACACAATCAATTATGTAACTGAGGAATGTGCTTCATGTTCGATCATGAATTTTTTTGTGGAGTCGTTCCAGCATGTTCAATATCGGCATTTGAATAGACCACCGAGATTTGACGTCAATAGAATCGAAAACAAAGTGGGATAATGAAAAGCGTGTGTAAAATGTACATGGTAAATTAGTTTGCTAATGTGTAATTAGCAGGACACCCCCTAATCGTATGCATTATTCATTACGTCTTCATATCATAAGAAACAATCACATTCAATGGATTTTCCTTAACGCAAGTGACTGCATCAGGCTTGTGTATTAGCGGAGTACATAATTGTATATTATAAATTATCATGCGAGCAACGATCTACTTGTTTGATGAAGCATGACACTGGTAGTTCGCAGAAACATATCAAGTAATAAAATCAACCAGTGTATGTCATTTTTCACTAGCAAATAGCGATGTAAGTAGTATTCAATAGTAGAGATGGTAAAATATAACGTTTCTCGTTTATTTATACGTATAAATTATGTATTAATTTATTGAGTCATATTCTTTATAGTATTGTCCATTTTACGCTGCGAAAAGTTTCAACGCTGAGTCATAGCGCAGTTTGTATAATTTCTTAGTAAGAAGTCCATCAAAGTGAAATTCATTGTTTCCTTAGAACGCAATCACCTTTGTGATATATTGTAGAGTGCAGACACGTGTACGAGTGAGTAATTGGATGGGTATAAATTCGTCATTTGATAGGAATTAGTTAATTTATGCGATTTTTGACAGTAATGGTCTATAAATTATAAATAAGAATATATGTATATTGCAAATGAAGTGCCATAAAAAGAATGAATATTCTCATTTCTACTTATAGATATTCCAGTATTTATTTACTCTATTCAATTATTTATTCAAAAAGTCTAATGCATGGGCTCTTTATTCCGAATGAATTTATTTATGTCTGAATTTAATAAACACGTTCTAAATTTTCGAACACGAAATAAGTGATATAATGGTGGTACACTATGCACGAATCATAGTTAATTACTTCAAGGACGAAATGCGTGCCTTCTTGTGCGTTTGTTGAAAAACTTCCCGAGACAATTATTTTGCAAATTGTTGCAAGCAAAGATATCGCATTGATCAAGGCTATTGAATCGATAAACAATAGGAACTGTGATCATTTGTAGCCTCCTGTCAAGATCAGATTTATTTGAGTATTTAGTAGTGATATAATCTTCATACCATGTTTCTGAAGAAGTTGTCAATTACCATTAATTCAAATTTTTTTTTTATCTTTAACCTACGTAACTAAAAAAATTTGTTTCTTTTTGTCGTGGAAAATTGCATTTTAATCCTTTACGTTGTAGGCTTGAAATGATTGAACTATTCAAGAATACTTACGATTGTAGAGATCATTTATTTTTAATTAATAAGAATAAATATGATACTGTAAGGTTAGAATTTTTAATAAATCACTGTTTATCAATACCGAGGTTAACACTTTTTATCTTTTACAACTCGAAAAAATTGGTTTTGCAATATGTCGTTTAATGCTTAGTTATAATTTTTAATTTTCAACTTTTCATATTCTAAAACAGATGAATCAATTCTATTGTGCGCAATGTTCATGACATTGCGCACATGTTTTGAGATGATAATGGTCTATCAAGAATCGTACTTAACAATTATCATGTTCTGTTTTATCGACGTTACCAGTTTCGTTAGATTACACATTACACATTATTTTCTGTCGAAGCTCTTAGTTTTGATATAGTACTGATATTGATTATGCAAAAATGTCGTACAATAGAGGAAGTATCGACGAAAGAACATCATTGTTGAGTAAGTTTTATCCCTCAAGTTTCAATTTGTCAACAACATTGGTATATTGTAAACTGCAACTCGCCTTATTTATTGTTTCATGATGATTTTAATGTTTTGTACACAATGAACGTATCTTTTGTATTAGACAGATATCTTTAATTATGTGGAACTTCTGAATCATTCTGTTATGATTCGTAGATGCATTCCTGTTTATATACAATAGTTTTAATAGAGATTTTCGTCTAGTTACCAGGTAGAATAAATATTGTAATAATATATAACCATTCTTTCAGTTTTGGAATTATACTATCTTTATGTTCTACTATATATATTATAATAATAGCATGTAGAAACCGTGGCAGTCGTGGCCGAGTGGTTAAGGCGTCTGACTAGAAATCAGATTCCCTCTGGGAGCGTAGGTTCGAGTCCTACCGACTGCGGTTGGTAAACACAAAAATTGTATTTTTGTTTTTTCCTTTTTTTATTTTCTCAATTTCTATGTATTATACGTCCCGAATCAATTATTTCGATATATTTATAAATAATTTGTGATAAAAAGTAAATGTATATATTTTATAGGTCTTTACTGCATTATGTATTTTGATCATAGTGTTTTTAATTAAAATTTATGACAATTAAGTATATTAAATTTTTATAGTAACATCTTGTACATAATACATTTATTTTGTACGTACATATAGATAACTCTTACATGACACTGCACGTCTCAACACTAAGTCCCATATTTATATGTGTATGACATAGTTGTATGAATATATGTAGTAGGTATACTTCGAATAGCTTCAAATCTAATACTGAATTCGCAAGAGTAACAGGTTAGGTAACTGGCCGAAGTTTCGTCTACTTCATATCGATGGATATTGTTCGTAAACATTAGATAAGCTCAGAACGTACCAAGGCACGCAGTAGCGTGTTGCAAGAGGCGAGAACTTTGAAAATTTTCGTTAATCACGCATAACTCGAAAACTAAGGTATCGTATATAATATAATACACATAAGACATACAATATGCCTGGTTTAACTAGAAGTGCCTAAATATTTGGAAAGAAACGATTGTGAGACATATTCTGGTTTTGTCTATTAGATCTCGCGGTGGTCTTGAAAATTTGTATAAAGATGAGATGAAAGTTTTTTAATGGATACTCCACTCTTTGTTACACATTCTTCTAGCTAACATTCAGATGTTTTCAAAACGCAACAAACGTGTGTCTCTTGTATTATTCGGAATCGAGATGTGAACTTTCTGATTCGACGGATAAATACAAAAAAAGAAAAACGATCTGAATTCACTACTAAATGTAGCACGGAACTGACGATTTATTTTGGAAAGTTATGGAACACTGGAAAATTATGACTTGGTGTTCCGACAATGTTATACTAGTAGCGCCACTATCAGAAACATTTTTCTGTGTTACTGCGGTGTACATCGGGTAACGCTAATGCCGGCGGCGCATTGAATTGTAAAATTTATATCTCAGTAGGGGATGCTGCAAAAGACACAAGTTTGTATTATTTCAAAAAACGTTTGAATGCCGGCTACAAGAATATGTAATAAAAATTGGAGGTACCCATTAAAAAATTTTAATGTCACCTTTACAGGACGTTTCAAGATCGCAAGGTTGAATAGATAAAAGCACGGTATGTCCCCCTCGGTACCATACATTTTTTGTCTGAAATATTTTTTCGTATCATTCGTTCTTTTCATTTTTGATATTTGAGAGTTTCCAGTTAAACCAGACCACGCTATATGTTCGTATACCATCTGACGTATTCACATGCATTTATGAATCTACCTGTATACGTGTGTATTCCAATTTTGTCGTGTCTTTATTTCAATTTTGTATTTAAAAAGTTATCCTTTTTATTAATAATACTTGACGTATTAGTTGATAATAATAATTTAATAATAAGTGTAAACATATTTTTGTAGAATCCATTTATGTGAATGTTTGAAGTATTTCAGTAATATTAATTATATTTAAACTTGTTAAATGTAATTTATTAGAATAGATAATTTAGTTTTGAATATTTAGAACATGTCCTATTATAATTTGAAAATGACGAGACTATTTGATTAGAAAAAATGGTAAGAGTGAACCATTAAGTTTTGAAATGTTTTGTAAGAACGTGTAGAAATTATCCGGGTAATGTATAGCAAATTTTGAAGTGCATATACATATTCGCGTATGATAACACACAAGACAATCGATATAAAGATAAAGAATTGCAAGGACGGACATTGCGTTGTCCTTGTTTTTATCATCTGTCTTGTCCCATTTGAACATTACATCTAAGTTTTATTATTGACTATTAATTAATTCAACTTTTTAGAAGTTGAATTTATTTATTTCCGTAGTAGGAATAAATAAATATATCGTTGTTATATATTTCCATTATGGAAATCAATAGATAATAATCCATCTTAATATTAATAACGTAATAATATTAATTGCAATTTACCTAATACCTTTGAAGCTTGAAATTTGAAATTTATGCTATTTTAAAACCAATGCAAAATTGATCTAAATTTATAAAATTGATGAATTATTAAAGTATTAATCTCATTAGGTCAAATATCAAATTTGTAAAATTGTGACATTGATCGAATTCAGTGTACAGTATTTCTTATAAATATAATGATATATTCTTATCATTATTATTATTATTGACTAATATAAAAATATATATAAAAATATAAATTGATTAATATAATCGTTGCCATTGCATTATTTTCTATTATTGTATCTTTCGTAATATACTTCGCGGAATTAAATGTACTAAACTATTGAAAATAGTTGCACGTTTCAGATTTTTTCCGGTATCTTTTTCCTTTTTTCATGCAATAGAAATATGAGATTAAAATATCTAAAGTCGCGATAAAGTGATAAAGTAATAAAATAAATAATTTGTAATATCATATATAATTAAATGATAGTTACACGTTTGGGAAAAGTACCAGATTTCAGTTATAGCCGTTTGTTTGTTCTGAACGAAATTATCGTGCCAGAGAAAATGGTTTCTAACCTAAGAATAATAGTGTACACAATCAGACATATTGTTTGTACTTTGATTTTAAGTGTCATATGCTTCTTATTACATAGTACTATGGCTCACATTTTATTGCTGTGTATTCACGGGGAATATAGCACGAGATTATTGTCTTTATCAGTTTGATGTTAATTTAACATCTTACGAATTTTACGGTACACACTGTTGATCTTATTAACACATACCGGCTGACTGTTTCTCAACGACAATTGATATTCATTTTTAGTAAAAATTTCATTTGATCGTATTCTTGAAGTTATTCCAGGCATAAAAGTAATACAATTTGATAAATAGTTTAATTCAACATATTAATATAAATATCCTTTATTCAGTTAGTTTTTTGCTCGAGGATTATATATCGAAGAAATGTTCGAAATGTCAGTCGATAAACGTGTCAGATCATGTTTGTTCTTTGTTCTCGGACAGTGCGTTTACGTATTGTACTTTATCCATTGAATAGCGTGTACCAATATTGATCGGCCTGTATGGAATTCAATTTATCGACTCTTCGTTGAAATTTTCGTCATAAGCTTCTCTTTGCTAATTTCTAGTCTTTCTATGTCAGGCTGCTGTCGTTATTTGTCACTCACGCAGAACAGATTTCTGATAAAGATACATCTTTTAATTTCATGCAATTATTATATTCGTAGAATACTACATTATCGTTGTGATACATTTTTTCAATTCTATGATAATTTGATGTTTTTATCATTTTTGCATTATCATTGAGGTTGAAATAAAATTTACACCTGGATGAAATAAATCTCCCTTGACATTCAAAATCCATCGATAAAAAATATATTTATTATCGATTAATAGATTGCCACATACACATGTATACTTATAGAATCTATGTGACTGTAACCGATGATATTCCGTCACACGCTACTTCAAGCAGATCGTGTTTGTCTCGTAGTTCTAATTCTCAATAGATTCGGCTTTTTATGGATCGGATGTAAAAATAATCCTTAATAATTACTCAAACATCGACTATCCTTCTCCAATTTTCATATTTATAATTTTCTTTTTCTTGCTAACATTTGAAACGTCGATACATAGAAATAATAATTATACGCTTTTATGTTATTTGAAAAGTTGTTCGAAACTCGATATCCGAATATATGTTTGTTCCTTCTGAAAGATATATATATTAAATAGTACTATACTTTGAAGTATTACGTATATAGGACTGGCATTTTCTATATTATGATACTACGGTAGTATATTCCCTATGTTTAGAATAGTATGGTATTCTATAGTATCTTTTGTATACTATAGTATAGTAATATTTCGCAGTATATTAAATATCACTATACAAATTCTCTAAAAAATTCATTGTTAAAAAATTCTCAATTGAGGCATGCATGTGTAATTCTACATGCAAGTATAAATAAAATCCCTTTCTTTCAAGGATCTGTCTTTCAAAATCTTTATACTTTATTAAATCGTGTGCTCAACTGTGATTCAAAAGCGGATCAGGGATTTTTCGTACTGAAATGCAATTTCATTGTTGTTATTAATCATGTGATCTGTTATCAAATGGAATTAGTGGGCTCGCCCGATAAAACGTTTCATCTAGACCAGTGTATCTCGGCGAATAAAGAAAGTCCCTCTATGCAGTGTCAATATATCGTCGTGTCGTTAGCTTGAACCGTTGTTATCTACAGAGCTGGGTGGTAATCACACGGCTAAACGTGCTATCTGAATGTTCATCTTACCGCTGAAAATTGATGTTTTCAGTGTCTTGACTGCCACGATTTTAATTATAACTGTACTCTCTATTAAGCGTGCCGCCGTGAAAAACGTGGACGAATAGTGAGAAAGAATACGCCGGTGATACTCTGTGAATCTTACTTTTTACTTTGCCGAAGATTATATTTGATTTTGATCAATTTACCACATCGGTATAGGATTGCTTTATCGATTAAGAGAAGATTGTGGTGCATTTAAACAATGGTGCTATGTAGGTACACATATAGAAACAGTATAAGAGATAAACGAATATACAAATCTTCAAGTTCGGTCGTTTATCGAAATATTTAATAAAAATATGCGAGCGACAATTGAAGCGATTTGAAATAAAATACGATATAAAGTATGCTTCTGTTATTGGAAAAAGTCTATTGCTTAGAGTTTGATCCTATACGTCATGTATTTTATTTCCTTTTGTGACATACATGATATCCGATTTCTGAAAGTATAGTAATACAGATAAAGTTGCTTATTTATATATGGTAAGTGTGCACTTGTAGGAAACAGAAGCTGCTCCTGCAAACGTAATAATTTAATTCTTATTTAAATTTATTAGCAATTCTCTTTCAATTTTTCATTTACATTTCATTTCTGTAAGAATATTTTAGTTTCACCACTAACGAGAAATAACTTTTATGAAAAACATTCTGAAGTGAAATAAATAAATATATATATTATATAATATATAATATAATATATATATATATATTTATTTCACTTCAGAATATTTTTCATTTTATTTACATATATATAATATATAATATATAATATATAATATATAATATATAATATATAATATATAATATATAATATATAATATATAATATATAATATATAATATATAATATATAATATATAATATATAATATATAATATATAATATATAATATATAATATATAATATATAATATATAATATATAATATATAATATATAATATATAATATATAACATATAATATATAATATATATATATATATATATCAAGTTTTTAAATGCATGATTTATTATTATTTATTAAATGTATTTTTATAAATTGCTTCGTCAATATTTTGTTGATATACCGACGTATTAAATTTCTCTAGCTTTTACGTACGTACATTTAACAAGAAAAATGTGCATGTTATTTTAGCTTCAGGAGGATTATTCAAAAGTTTATGCGTTATTTGAAAAATGGGATACGAGTTGTATACAAACATAAAAGTTGAAAATATAGCTTAGAATATTTATATCTGCTTCAATTTGATATATGTACAACGCAAACACAATTTATGTTATAGCGTTATCTCGGATTACAAATATTGAATTCTTCGCGAAAGTGGACGTGGCTGATATTTCAAGACATTTTTTTTTTAATATACAATGACCTTTATACGATATTTATATTATATATATATTATTATATTATATATTATATTATACAATATTTAAATTCAGAAAATGCAGAAGATTTCATCCCCTTTTAACAAGAAGTACAAAAATAAAAGCACATCTTACACATATTTTGCATGTTTTGTATCTCTAATCAATAGTTCGTACAATTATATCATTAATTCATAGTATATACAAATTTGTCGTTTTAATTATCTTCAAATTTTGTTTCGACATTTCCCAAATCTGAATATTTTTCGAAGGAATCCTTGAAATTTCTTGAAATTATTTTCAGAAATAATCTTCACGAAGATTCTTTCAAACTATTTTTAAACTTATTTTGTCATTATATCGAAAAGGACAGATTTCTAAACTAACGTTATACTTAGATTAACGTAAAATGATATAGTGCTTCTATAACATAATTATTTAGTTAAACTAAATCTAAACTTATCCAATACGTAATTTATTATCATAGTATACGAGACACGTTTCCTGTTTCATACGGCATAACGTTATATGTATTTACCGGTAATGTTTTATTATGAAAGTAATTTCATGAAAATATGCTGACATCATGAAAATATTAACGGTGTAGTATGCAAAGATTGCAGTCAATGTAACGAACATGTTGTAATGCCTTGCTATTCAAGGACTTAATTTCCGTTCTCTCGATTTTTCATCCGGTGTTTATTGTGTAAGATCACAGCCTTGTTTCATTCGTCTTGATTTCGTCTTGAAACGAGCTTCCTTTACGTAAAATTTCTACGTGAAATATTGATTTATAACAACAGCTCGTTACTCCCCGTAAAGTGAAGTTTACCGTAAAATAATTAGTGAACGATGTCGGATGTGGTGTATGTTGCCGTTTCCACGAGTAAGAACGTTTCAAAATATAATGCATGTCTAAACACTTTAAGGATACGAATGAAAAGGTCTTTGTACTTTGAAGTTGATATTTTGAATCAGGAAACTTACAGACGTATTTTATCTGGCTGATTTAACACGAACACGTTCATACTTTCAATTTTTCAAATTACTATGACGTTACTATGATTACGCAGATGAATCAGAGATAAAAGTTCCCAACGCTGTACTGTTGTATCACGTTTAAACATTATAGTAGCAGTAGTTGTTTTACTAGGAAATTATTAGATACAACTTTTTACTAAAATTCAGGTCGAAATTGTGAAATATGAATGTACCAATATAAATATTATTTGCAAGAATAATTTTCTCGAGAAGCTACGCACGATTATTTTTGCAACCTATTCTGTCACGATATTAAAAATATACATATTAAGATAAACGTAGGTATTAAAACGATATTACAAAATTATTCTGCGTTATCAGGACCATTGTTAAATAAGATAGTTTGCCGACGAGTAGTAGGAAAATTCTCCTACGATACGATATATTGTATAATCTGATCACGCGATATCGAATTACCCGTTGTATTAATTTTTCATTAAACAAAATTACGTAATATGTGTATGAAACATCAGATTTACTCTGATAATATTCTCCTCGTATGAGTAAAAGTTAAGAGCTCAAAGCAGAGTTTCATTAATCTCAATATACATATTTTTAGCTCTACTTATCAGAGAAAGAGAGAGAGACAGAGAGGACATTATTTTCACGGATAAATTAATGTTCATCAGTGCATTATCAATTTGTTCGCTAATATATGTATCCGTTATCGCTCAACACAGCATAGTATTTGTCAACGTACGATTGTTTATCCCAGAATTTTTAGTAAATTATCGAAGGCGATGGATTTGTTTAAAACGCGATATTCGATACAACAAAACCCAATGTTTCATTGATTAAAAAACATTGTTGGCTGTGATTTGTTGCAATGGTTGCTTGGTGAGATAGACGGATTCTCGTTTATCTGGCAATCATATCGTATAAACTGTGAAACTTGGGAAATTTCAGGTACGAACGTGACTTCCAGATTCGATTTGAAGCAGCTCCTTCTACGAAGGATACCGATCCTGGCATGGCTGCCTCAATATAGTTTGTCGAAACTTCTGCACGATGTTTTGGCAGGATTGACCGTTGGTTTGACTGCTATACCACAGGGCATAGCTTACGCAATTGTGGCCGGACTTCCAGCTCAGGTGTGTACATTCGTTCGATAGTGTTGAACTTTCTTCTTGTTGAATTTAAAATAAAGTTTCGGAGAACACAGACGCGAGATGGATCCCCGTCGTTGAAACGTAGCTGGCGATTCTTTAAGTTACGCTCTGTCGTTTTGTTTTTCATCCATCTTTTTTTCATTGCAGGTATTTAAATCGAATGTTTCCACGTTTCTCATTCAGATCGATCGAAAGCGTTTCAACGAATCTGTTGGTCTGAAATTGAACGAGTCGCGTTCTTAAAAGAAGCGTTACGGTGCGAAGAAGCGCGAAAAAAGTAAAATGTAGAAAAATCTTATAATCTCATTGCATAATCGTACATTTGATAGTGATGTTCGTTATGAATGATAATTATTCAAAGTTGTTACTTGTTTGAGATTTATTGATCACCGAGAAATGGTTTATCCTAACGTTAAACGTGCTTCGATTTCTTCAAAATTTCGCAAAAAACGTAGAATGTAAATGGACGTAATAGCGACGGAAAGAATGTCAAGCAAATCTTTGGAATTGCTTTTTACAGTACATAATGTTAACACTTTGACTGCCACGTCGGTCATATACGACCATGGTTTCTCTTGTGACGCCACGACAGTCATTGGTGACCGGAGCGCTTGAAGTTCTCACAATTGTAAAAATTGCATGAAAATTGACAGTTAGGGCATTTTCGATATAACCGATAAATAGAAGATATCTTTCAACAAAAAGTGCCCCATTGAACGATTGAACGTTTCTTTATATATATTATATATATATTATATATTATTTATATATAATATAATATATTATTATATATTATTTATATATAATATAATATATTATTATATATTATTTATATATATATATATATATATATATTTCAAGTAATATGTCTGATAAAAGATATATTTTGATAAAATATTAATGTATACTAATTAACATAATATACTATTACTAATTTTCAATAAATTTAATATTTTATCTTTAATTTCAACACTTATATTTTTTTTTATTATAATAAATTCACCAAGAATTTATATTCAATGATTATGAATAGAATTTAGAACAATTTGAATAATTAGAATAATTAATATTAAATCAAATAATAAAATTGTTAGAATTCTATATTTCATAATATCTTCAATTTCAAGATTATTAATTATTATTTTTATTACACTAAACTATTCTCAATTATATTTTATTAAAAATTATGATTCAAATAATATTTTAATAATTCCTATATTTTTAAAAATTGGAATTTTTCCATTTTGTTTTTGAATAATTAATATCTTAATATCAATACCGGAGCGCTTGAACTTCTTACAATTGTAAAAATTGCATGAAAATTGACAGTTAGGGCATTTTCGATATAACCGATAAATAGAAGATATCTTTCAACAAAAAGTGCCCCATTGAACGATTGAACGTATCATTATATATATTATATATATATTATATATTATTTATATATAATATAATATATTATTATATTATATATATATATATATATTTTAAATAATATGTCTGATAAAAGATATATTTTGATAAAATATTAATGTATACTAATTAACATAATATACTATTATTAATTTTCAATAAATTTAATATTTTATCTTTAATTTCAACACTTATATTTTTTTTTATTATAATAAATTCACCAAGAATTTATATTCAATGATTATCAATAGAATTTAGATCAATTTGAATAATTAGACTAATTAATATTAAATCAAATAATAAAATTGTTAGAATTCTATATTTCATAATATCTTCAATTTCAAGATTATTAATTATTAATTTTATTACACTAAAATATTCTCAATTATATTTTATTAAAAATTATGATTTAAATAATATTTTAATAATTCCTATATTTTTAAAAATTGGAATTTTTCCATTTTGTTTTTGAATAATTAATATCTTAATATCAATACCGGAGCGCTTGAACTTCTCACAATTGTACAAATTGCATGAAAATTGACAGTTAGGGCATTTTCGATATAACCGATAAATAGAAGATACCTTTCAACAAAAAGTGCCCCATTGAACGATTAAACGTTTCTATTAGAACGTCAATAAAAAAAAAAAAAATGAGAACAAATCTTGCATCTAACGGTGCACCGTGTTTGCATCCATATCTTTGGGTGGTAATCTACAAATGTTATTACAAACATAGCTTAGAAAGTAATCGTAATTGCTGCTTTATAATCATATACATAGCTGAAGTTGTAAGTGTGCACATACCTTACTATTTTATGTAGAATGAGCAAATACTGTTTACTAATATCTTCTGCACGTTTCAACGATATATTCTGCACGTTTCGCTTGCCACGAAATAACCAATGCGAATGGTTTGTTGAAATAAACGAAGCCTCGTTATAATATGTCGCCATCAACTGTTACCAATGGGCATGTCCATTGGGGAAGACCGTTGTCTTACATCAACAATTTATTATCACTTTGCCATTATGTGCTTTGAACAATAAAAGTACTCCCGTGGCGTTCTGAGGGAAACGTATGATTTCGGCGTGGCAGTCAAAGCGTTAAGAAACAAAATTTCGTATAAATCGATTGAAAGAAAAGAGCGCAAATGAAAAGTATTAAGGCAAAGTTGATCCTCAATGAGTTAAGATTCAGACACTTCACATTTACACGTTAGGATAATTAGTAAAAGTATCACTATTAGTGGCGGATGCACAGTCGAAGGAAGTAGGTTTTTAGGTGGCTTTTTACGCGAATAAATCATTTGAAATATTCTTTCGAATCTTTTACACGGTTTCACGAGCAACAAAATCCTTCCTAATCGTTGCATGAATTTTAAACGCCGCTATTTTAATCATTCCGAGCGTTCCCGTTAATACATACAAAACAATAAAAATGTATTTATTCGCGTTGCTCGTCACTTTCGTTAGTATTTTATATTATTAAATACCGATTCGGCCGAAACAGTGTCGTTTGGTTTGTTGAAAAATGCTTTCTGTTAATCAACTCGTTTCCATAAAAAAAGAGAAACGGCGTTCGTTTCACAGAGCGAGAAAATCAAGGTAAACGCATTGATCATCCGATATAAACGAATGTTTCGCGAATCCAAGCCAGGTTATTGTTCGCCGCGAATTTTACATTTTGAATAAAATGAAAATGAAAGAGGGAAGAGATGGAACGCGTGGATAAAACATAAAAGGAAGACTGTAGCGTGACGTTTAGTTTACCTTGCGAATGTAATCGCGTGTTGTTGTTTCTCGACGATCGGAAAAAAAAAATATTGATAAAAACGAACAGTTCGATGGAATGGTAGCCGGAAAAGCGGTTCTCGTTAGATAAACTTTTGAAAACTTCAGTACGGCCTCTACAGCAGTTTCATGGGATGCTTGGTTTACTTGGTGTTCGGTAGCTGCAAGGACATCACTGTGGGTCCTACGGCAATAATGGCATTACTGTCGCAAAATCATGTTATAAGACTGGGAGATGATATCGCGGTAAGTGCAGCTTCGCGTTTCTCATAAGACTAAGCTATCTCTATTTTCGAATCGGAAATTTCTGCGAGAAAATCAAGCGCGTTTAATAATAAAAAAAAAAAAAAAAACTTTAGAGGCAAACTTTGTAAGCAACTTTAATATTGCTCTCTCTCTCTCCCTCTCTAATTACATACGCCTTGTTTTTGAGAACTTTTACGAAATAACGCGATAGACAAATTTATCGCTATTCAAAGGATAAGAGTTGTATCGTTCAGATATTGGCCACCTTGTAATTTAAACTCTACAAGCAGGTGAAATAGCCGTCTTTTCGTTTAAATAGATAGCTTCTTTGTTTGTAATATTTTGTAATTATGTATTGTCTAATTGAGCGGTATTTATCAACGATATGTTTAAATAGTGCGAAAGAAAGGGATTTAGAATATGAAACAAAGTTCTGAGAAGGAATGATATAGTAAATTTGAAGTGAAGGATAGTGTATGAGATAGCTGATATATTTGAGACGGAAATAGCGACTTTTTAAGAAATTGTAGGTGCTACTGGGTTGCAAAGTTTTTCCTTGTCCGTTTTGCTCGCCAGACCTTTCTCTTTTAGATTGCTATCTACAATATTTAGAAGTCTGGCTAACTTTCTCAAAGAAAAGCGTCTGATTAACCAGGAAAGAGCGGAAATTCCATTTGAAAGAAGCTCGTCAAATTCGTACAAGGCCAGTTTCTCGCGTCGCAGATTACAATCTCGTTGTTTCATAAAGCTTTCAATGTACCTTTCTAAACATTTCGCGGAGTACGTAAAACTATCGCATGCAAAAGAACGTATATGTACACATGTTGCTGAAATCATCGTTGATCATATCTGATTTATATTACAAAGTAAATGGAATAATTGTTAAATGGAATCTAAAGTAAATGCGATAATTTGCCGAAATTTCAACGAGCGAATCTTTTACTTCCTCAGGTGTTTCTATGTTTCCTGACTGGCTGCGTGATTACGTTCATGGGATTGTTCCGCCTGGGATTTCTTGTGCAGTTTGTTAGCATGCCAGTGATCTCTGGATTCACTAACGCAGCTGCAATAATAATCGGAACATCTCAGTTGGGCACGTTGCTTGGTTTGAGTGGCAGAAGCGATTCCTTCATCGACGCAGTTACCAAAGTTGTCAATCACGTAAATGAAATTACTTTCTGGGACCCGATATTAGGAGTCTGCTCGATGATCTTGCTCGTTTGTCTTAAAGTAAGATTATTTTTTTCACTATTTTAATATATTATATACATATACATATATTTTATTGTAACTTTGAATTCGTGATTCAGTAGTATATGGATGAAGGTAGCTGAAAGACACGAAAATATTTTTAGCGTAAATTCCATTTTGACGCGCGTTTCAATTTTTAGAGATTTTAACTCCGCGAATATTTTGATTATGAAATATTCTCCATGAAATAACCGCGTTAAACATAAATTTAGTACCTTCAATTATTGGAATTTATCTATTTACGATTTGCCCGATGTCTGTTGATCAGCGATTCATGGAAATTATACGTCGTCTATTTCTTTTAATTATAAAGCAACAAAGTCACAAAAAAACATAATTATAGAAACCTTGGAAACGAAAATGATTCACCGCAGAACATACTTAATACTAATCGTTGAAAGTTCGTGGAACGAGAACGTGATATTTGGAATCATTAACGATTGTTGTATTAAAAATATCCTGTAAAAGTGAATTATATTTAGGAACTGAACTTCACTCTCTTAAATAACATGTTTGCTTAACTATCGCGAAACAGAAATTACCTGCAAAGAAAAGCGGCACGGCGTTGCAAAAATTCATGTGGGTAACATCGTTGGCGAGGAACGCTGTAGTCGTCATTGTTGGAATAATATTAAGCTATTCGTTATACTCTTACGGTATTAAACCCTTTAAAATTACTGGACATATAACGGAAGGTTTACCGCCGTTCTCTCCGCCACCATTTTCTCTCGTGAAAGGAAACCATACGTATAACTTTGAGGAGTTAATTGGTGAACTCGGAAGCACTGTCATTTCAGTCCCGCTTATTGCCATTTTGGAGAGCATTGCCATTGCTAAAGCTTTTGGTACGTCGTTCAGAATTAAATGAAAATATTAATTTAATAATCTCTTTACGCTATACACATTTTCTATCTATATATAAATTGCTGAATATATAAATACGATTGTTTATCGTTTTTATTCTCTTTGTTTAATCCTCGTTTCATTGGTCGCATCTTAACGCACAAACGAAGAATTTCTCAACTGTACTTATATCTAAAGATTACAAATAGCTCGGCAGCAACGTTAAAACATTGAATTAAAATTCAAACGAAATGGAAGTTAAATTAAGAGGAAACAAAGCTCGTACTTTCAAAGGTCCGAACTTGCTACGTTAAATTATATCGTTTCAACTTCGCATGGAAGTTTCAGTAACGAGTATTTGAAAACAAAATTAATTATAATATCTCTTTGTGCGTATTATAACGATATATATCAAATATATTCAATAATTTAATATAAATAAAAAATGCTTCCTTCGTTAGCTAGTTTATCTTACTTGTACGTATATTAGAATCACTGACTTTCCATCGCTAATTATATTTCATAATTCCACGTTTAATATCTTTATTTGTCACAATTATTCTTACCAATGATTTTTATCGATACCGCCGCTATCTGTTTCGCGAATTTTAACGCTTTGACTGCCACGCCGAAATCATACGTTTCCCTCAGAACGCCACGGGAGTATTTTTATCGTTCAAAGCATATAATGGCAAAATGATAATAAATTGTTGATGTAAGACAACGGTCTTCCCCAATGGACATGCCCATTGGTAACAGTTGATAGCGACATATTATAACGAGGCTTCGTTTATTTCAACAAACCATTCGCATTGGTTATTTCGTGGCAAGCGAAACGTGCAGAATATACCGTTGAAACGTGTAGATGATATTAGTAAACAGTATTTGCTCATTCTACATAAAATAGTAAGGTATGTGCACACTTACAACTTCAGCTATGTATATGATTATGAAGCAGCAATTACGATTACTTTCTAAGCTATGTTTGTAATAACGTTTGTAGATTACCACTCAAAGATATGGATGCAAACACGGTGCACCGTTAGATGCAAGATTTGTTCTCATTTTTTTTTTTTTTTTATTGACGTTCTAATAGAAACGTTTGATCGTTCAATGGGGCACTCTTTGTTGAAAGGTATCTTCTATTTATCGGTTATATCGAAAATGCCCTAACTGTCAATTTTCATGCAATTTGTACAATTGTGAGAAGTTCAAGCGCTCCGGTATTGGTATTAAGATATTAATTATTCAAAAACAAAATGGAAAAATTCCAATTTTTAAAAATATAGGAATTATTAAAATATTATTTAAATCATAATTTTTAATAAAATATAATTGAGAATAGTTTAGTGTAATAAAAATAATAATTAATAATCTTGAAATTGAAGATATTATGAAATATAGAATTCTAACAATTTTATTATTTGATTTAATATTAATTATTCTAATTATTCAAATTGTTCTAAATTCTATTGATAATCATTGAATATAAATTCTTGGTGAATTTATTATAATAAAAAAAATATATGTGTTAAAATTAAAGATAAAATATTAAATTTATTGAAAATTAATAATAGTATATTATGTTAATTAGTATACATTAATATTTTATCAAAATATATCTTTTATCAGACATATTACTTGAAATATATATATATATACAAAATAAATTAGATATATTAAATATATATATATTATAAGCTAAATAAAGCTAATAGGTTCATACCCTATCGATAAATTTTATAAATTTTTATATAATTAATTATATATAATAAGCTGAATAAATAAATAAATAAATAAAATATATAAAATAAATATATAAATATATAATATAAATATATATAATATAAATATATAAAATAAATTAGATATATTAAAAATTAATTACTATTAAATGCAATTTAATTATGACCACCATGGCAGTCAAAGTATTAAATGCCCCTTACGTGTAACAAAATGACTATGTTTCGATATTGCGAACGATCCTTCGATTATACTTATTCGAATTTGTATTGCAACTAGTGGAAACGTCTTAATTATTGGAATCCCTAATTTTTAACATTTTCAAGTAAATAAAAAAGCCCTACATTAGTTTGTATGTTAAAATCTGTGTCTTGTAGCCAAAGGGAAGACCGTTGATGCTAATCAAGAGATGCTGGCTTTGGGACTGTGCAACCTTTTCGGCAGCTTTTCTCGATCAATGCCAACCACAGGGAGCTTCACAAGGACCGCCGTAAACAACGCTTCGGGTGTAAAAACACCGATGGGCGGTGTAATTACTGGATGCCTGGTGCTTTTAGCGTGCGGCCTTCTGACCTCGACTTTCCAATTCATCCCGAAGGCGACACTCGCTGCAGTCATTATAGTCGCCATGTACTACATGCTTGAACTTCATATTTTCACCGTACTTTGGAGAACGAAAAGTAAAGATCCGATTAAGAGGAAAAGAATTACGTTCAACGCATCGTACCCGGTTTCGTCTCAGCTTTCTACCCCCAAGAGATTGAAAAGTCTTTCAAAAGTCTCTCTATGCGTATACTCTGGCGGAAAAATATTACACGCAATATTCTTTCGTTTATTTTGCCCTTCAACGTGAAAGCAGCCGAGACGCGTCTCGTGGTGAATTTATTTCTTAGAAAGGAACATGCTCGTTAACAGGGTCACTGTTAAGCTTCGCTGAAGCTTAGCGTTGCATAAAAGTCGTAGAAAGTATCGAACAAGCTTTTGCAGTTAGTTATCCAATATTAGAACTATCAAGCCAGCCAAAACCATCGGCACTGCGCTCCTTGTCCTTGTAATTACTAAACGAACGAATATTTTTGATAACAACATCGATGTTTATTTTTATCGCAAACACGATGACATCTGGTTATGTATTTTCGTCATACGAATGAAGATTGGTAGTGCTAATGTTAAGAAGCTTAACAACAGCCGTGTAAGATACGTTGAGATGTATCAACTATACAAAACTGGGATACATTTTGATAGTTTACAATGATATTACGCGATAGACCGAGGTATAATTAAAAATTTTACAAATCGAAAGGATTTGAACGTTCTGTAGAGTTAATTTAAACAGGAAGATCACGGGAGAGACACACTACAAGCACCTTTTTCTTGATATTCCGATTTTAATGTAGTTTCACGATCAAACTAGCTGAATCCTGATACGATATAATCGAAGATCACAGGACGAGAACGCGAGCGATCTTAAGATTCAATATTCGATTGCATCAACATTAATCACCTCTACGCCATCAAAATTGTTCCTGTGTTTGGTTGTGGGTTGTGGTCGGTTCATAGATTCATCGCCTATTTCTGAGAGACACAGTTTGAAACCTAACAAAAGAGGAAAAAGAAAACGCTGTTCGTATTATTTAAACACGACTGTTATTCATCTTGATCAAAGTTCACACGGTGAAACACGATAAATCCATTTCTATTTGTCTTTTAGTTTCTACGTTAATTTGTTATATAGTAATATAATATACGAAAATCGTTAATTTTCATGTTTCAACGTCGTTGAGCGTAGCAAAGTCAATCGCAACAACGCTATTTATCATATCATTTGTTAACTCAAATAGAATATTTTAACGCGACATAGTTTAACGAAGGTTGCCACTTTACCCTAAAGATCACGCCTCCGAGATGAGCGATAAATATATTTACAAACATCGGGAAAATACCACGAGCATGATAAATATTAATCGTCGAAAGGTTCGAAGGAACGAAATATACGCGTGCTTACTCTCAAACAACTGTAGCACACGGAGATAGTCGACAGCATAGTGAATTTAAAGATTGCCCCGCTACAAAAGGAGAATCTGTGATCTTCGATTCGTTGTATAATTTATTTTCACGCGCAAACTGCCAACATCTGCCATGTAGAATACTATAATATTTGACGATATCATCGGTGCTCTTGTCTAGTCCCAATGATAGTTCGCTTGCCTCGCGGGAATTCTATTCGTACGACAATCGGCTGTGTCGTAGGACCGTTGTAATTTAGCGTTTGTCTCCACTCGTAGAGGCCGATTTGATACCTTTGACGGTGACTTTGTTGAGCTGCTTGGCAATTGGTCCAGAATACGGCATGATTGCCGGGATCGCGGTAAATCTAATTCTCCTGCTCTATTTCGCGGCCAGACCTGGATTATTGATCGAGGAACGTGTTGTCGATGGGCTGACGATTCTGTTTGTATCGCCGAAACAATCGTTGAGCTACCCAGCTGCGGAATATCTTCGTGAACGGGTGATGTCGTGGTGAGTAAAGTTAGCATAATCAGGTTTCACTGGCTTTGTAATTGGATCATAAATCGGCGGTTTCGCGAGCCTTCTGTCAGACCGTTCGTTTTATTTACCTCGAGTAACCCGACATTATTGTTCTTTAGGTGTGATGCCAGAGTAGCAACTATTCCCGTGGTAGTGGAAGGTCGTCACGTGCTTAGAATCGATGCAACCGTCGCCAAGAACCTCGCTTTGCTGCTGGCCGACTTGGAAACCAGGGACCAGAAGCTGGTGTTCTGGAATTGGTGCGAGGAAGCCAAGAGAACTTTGATAAGCTACGACGCTTCTCTCGCGATGTCCTTCAGAAGTTCCGGCAGCATAGCTCAAATATTTTCAGGTAGAATCGCGTCACCTCGTGTTCCACGCGAGTGAAATTTTGAATCTAACGAACGCACGGCACACTTGCCTGCGAAATCTTCCTAAGCTTCGTTTAACGAGAGCCGCTCTTCTCTTTTCAACCTGTTCGCCTTTAACGAAGCCTCACGAAACGCTGAACGTATTTTACTTAACGATGGAACACGCCTCGGCCAAGATTAGTTCCTCGCGCAACTTCAGTCGCCTTCAATTTGCCTTTCGACGCACCAACATCTATTGAAATTCCTCGAACCGCGCCGAAGGTGTCATTTCAAACAGCATCTCGACCAATCGTTTTATGAAAAGATGATCAAGAGATCGCGCTTCTCGTTATTCGATGAAAAGTCCGATGGAATAAAGGCGCCACGTTTTTATATGCAGTTTTATGTATGAAGAAATAATTTCCTTTATCGCGAAACATTTGTACAGCATTTGGCTTGACCGAACGCGTGATTTTAATATCTTTTATCGTTTTCTGTAAAATATTCGATTGCGATTGCGATTTAAATGGTGTTAGATCCAAGTATCCATACGTAGTTATATCGTAATATTTACAGTGCTCTAAAATGGACTCGTTTTCTTTTTCATTTGACTATTTCATACTATTTCATTTGACATTGGCTTACGAAAGAAGACGAATGAGTCTGATAACGTTTGCTTTAAGAAAATTACCTGCACTCATATTAAAATTAATTCCGCAAATGGTTACTCGACTATTCCGTGGAAAAATAGCGAAAATTTCTGCCACATTTCGTAAAATCACAATTTTAACCATTATTTTAAACGCTACGTTTATTTCAAGATAATACACGTTCTTTATTCTTATCCTCCTAATTTATCTAATCTTACGCCTCAGACGGGAAAACACGAACCACAGTCGTATTTTTCCAATTTACAACTAGATGTAATCTTTATCAATTTTCCTTCAATTATTGCGAAATAATCGCGATCGCGTGTTGTTTTGCGCTCGACCACGATAACGATAGATTTTTTCATTCTTAACTATCGTGTGTGAAAGTTTTCCGTAGTGTATATTTGAAAAAGTGAACAATTGACACAGTTGAACGCGTCGAATTAAATGTTTTACTATTATTCGATATTAGACGAAGAGAAAATTAGAAAATTATTGTTTGCAGCGGATACAAACGATAACGTTGCGGTAATATTATTACAGGATGGTAACATTAAAATAAAATTATTTATAGAGGGTACAATTTCACTTGTAATAGCTTTTAAGGATTAACGTTGAATCGTGTAAATAAAGGATTCAGTATTGAAAGTATTGAAGGATTTCGATTCGTTTCACCTATAAATAACGTTTGCGTAACCGCGCGATGCCGATTGACGGAAACGCTCTGCTCGGAAAATGAAACTTTATTCGAATGTTTCCATGAATAATCAGCAGAAGGTTTCAAACGAGAAATTTTCATCGTGACTGTATGATCCTGACGGAGAATTGCGAGCATTTACATATGGTTCTACTATTTTGTCTGTACATGTAAAATTAATCTTTCCAGGTGTGCATGAGAGTATCGGTTGAATTGAATCAGACGATGATTTATTTGCTATTCGGTATAAATTATCGCTCATATATCTGAGAACTTTAGCCGTTTTGTAACGGAAATATGTGCCAACATGTTCAAATTAATAATAAATTAACAATTCGATGCAACACTTATTATGTTTCCTATGGAGTTATCAGTCTGGAAATCCAAATTACCTGTTAAACGTAGCAAAAAATATATATATTATATATTTACTACTCTAATAGATTTTATTATATACTACTTCATGTATTTACCGTTTAAATACTGCAACCGGTTATATTAACATCGGAAGATGTCTTTTTTACAGTTTGGAAGTCGCATTTTTATTTATTCCATAACGTAAAAATTCAAGAAACTGGAGATTAAGAATTTGTCAAGTAACGAAATGGTTCTACAATACTGGACAATTAGAAACATCAATTTTAGTATTGCATATTGGTTTTTGAAAATTAATTTTATCGCAAATTTTAATTACAATATTTTATTGTACGTAGCTGAATGTGTGTACGGTGATTATACAGATCAAAATCATTGCGATTCGATTTATTCGTAATTTTGTGATTAAACACATTTTGCCAAAACTAAGCAAATTTTCGGATACTGTTGAGTGGTAACGTATGCGTTACGTTGGAGATTATGTTTGAGTAGTTTCTTTCAGAAATGTAACATTATCAATTAGTAGTTCGTGTAATATTTATATGATAATGTTTACAAATGCGCTTCTAATTTAGAAAAAAGTTTACACAGAAAGATCTGGAATATCAAATTGTAACTATATATGCATAATTATTAGTCATATTTTTAATTCGGTATTACGTTGGAATATAATTCTACTCTGTAGCTTTGACGCGAATCTTTTAAATAGTGATCACATTTTCGAGTTTGGTTCAGTATAATTGAAACAAAATGATATTGTACCTGCAATGGAAATATAATAGTATTTTTATTATGAAATATTTCTATACTTTTACATATATCTTTTTGTACTCAAGGTCACCTGAAATTCATACCATTGCAGATCGTTGGATTTGTCTTGATCTTGCGTATCGTATCGTAATGGCAAAAAATACGTAAACCCATTTAAAAAACCAGCGACGACCTTGAAATCTCGAGAAAAATGACCTTGAGGAAACTGTTTACCTGTCATCACGTTTACCCCTTCGAAATAAATGTTCTTCATTTATAACTCTACATAACTCTACATAGCTCTAATACGTTTAAGCGTAACGACACGAACGTGCATTATTTTCACACTGATTGTGCAACAAAAATATCAAGATTATCTACTGTGTACGTACAATAGTTAAATTAAGCTATTATTTAACATTATACTTCTTTGTTTCATTATATCATTTATCGGAATCAAGTTTATTACATATATGCACAGATACATAAATACGAAGCAGTAAAATTGCGCACTTTTTTAAACCTGATTGTTTAAATTATTGCAATAATTCTTTACCTTCGTGCCATGTTATCATTCAATTAAAAAACGACGCGGATAGAGTATAACTAAACATTTCGTTAATAACTGTGGAACATCCTCTTTCTACTATTCGAAAACAGATTTCCCGTTTCTTTTTCTTACATCAATATGAATTATCGACTGATTCGACACGATTCAATGGTATTAAAATATAAAAGTTAAAAATATATCGCGCGAGGGTGCTTCCGCGCCCTTTTTTCCCCCGCGTAAGTACGCATGCGCAGGAAATATCTCACGTTCACAGTTGCGCGCGCATCGATGATCGACCAATAAGGAAGCTGGGTAGTAGAGGGTGCTTCGATCGATGCACTCGCCCTAGGAGTGTGCGCCAGTGGGCGACCGTTTACAACGCGATAAGCGTCGCGGCGCCCTCAACGACAGGCAAGTTAAGGACGTTGTCCTAGTACGTCCGCTTTCGCATTCGGTTGTGTTTCCTCGCGCGGGTTCGTTCGCGTCAATTCGTAGAGAACAAGGTCGTCCCCGGTCCCGCTGAATCGTCGCTTGTCGGTGTTGTTATATTTTTTGTTTACGACGAGGCGACCGTCAATGCGATCGCGATGAAGCAATGAGCTAAAAGATCACGAGTAACGACGACTGTCAAAAAGATGCCGGTACACCGATTGAACACGGGAAATGCGGGCCAGCTGGAGAGTGTTGCTGCGTAATCGTGAGTAATTTTTGAATTTCACTTGTCGATGTCATTCCGCGAAATGTGATTACCGGGATGTAATTCGAACTCGTGCCAAAATACTTTTCTATAAAGGTTAACGTACTTGGCAGTTTAATTTCTGTCACGATTAACCGACATATGAGGATGAAAGGTTGTCTCGTGGATTCGTACATGTGTGTCACGATTCGGATGTCCATAGTCGTTCTAACCTTCAGATCAAACCAACCTTCTGTATTTTCTTTGCACTTCTAGCTTATTTTGTATCCTCTTGTTGTATTTTTTAATCTCCTGTCGTTCGAATCGATTAACAATTCTCTTTGATATTTTAGAATTAGAAATTGATTCTCCTTTGCGATTTTACTAGGTTAAGTGTAAATATCGATTGGAATTTGTTTTAGAAATATTTTCCTTGCGATTAGAAATTGTTGGATAAATCTTCCTGCACGAATCACCGTTACAATTTCGTACGTTTAGAAATTGAAATAATTCTCATTGGAGTGCAGGTGATATCATTTTTATTAAAAATACGAAATGAAATTTTCATTTAATAATATCGCTTATTACGTACATAGTATCTGATAGAATCATAGAATGTTATACATCGTAGAAAATACATACGAAATTTGGTATTATTTTTAATTTGTTAGTTTCGCTTATCGTGACGATATATCGTCGAAAACAAGACATATATTAATACAAATCAATTGAGGAGACGTAACAGGCAGTAACAAATTTTTGTGTAGACGGCGTGCAATTCAGATACCAATTTTTCGTTATATACATCGTGACAACGGAAGTCAACATACTGCTGACATACTTATGTACGTGTGTGTATGCCACCTAATGAATGGCAAGAGTAGCCAGGACAAATTTTAATTTAATCGAACGATCTTGCCGACCTCGTGCATAATTATCAGCCGTGTTCCATTCATTTAAAATGTAGTTGGAAAGTATTTTTAAATAAAAAGGAATTTTCTATTTGTATATTATCTGGAATATTTTATAAGACGAACTATAAAAATTGGAAAAGTATAAATGCAATTATAATTAATATTTTGGCAAATAACAAGATACGGGGAGAAAATTAATTCAGGAATTTTATATTTCAAATATTCCACGAATTCTGAATGACTTATTTCTGAAAGACGAACTATAAAAATTGGAAAAGTATAAATGCAATTATAATTAATATTTTGGCAAATAACAAGATACGGGGAGAAAATTAATTCAGGAATTTTATATTTCAAATATTCCACGAATTCTGAATGACTTATAGGAACATAAACGAAATTATATCAGATTATTAATCGAAGAGGAAATGAATGAAAACTACAAATATTAAAAATCGTAATCAAAATCAATGTAGCTTTATTTCATTTTTACTTAACAATCTCGTTCGTATCATGTAATTGAAATTATTAAATAGAAAATAAAGATGCTCGTCGACTTTTTAATCACGTGCAAACAGGTGCTCTCGATGTCCCTTCTTGAGGATATATAAAAAATCCTCTTGATTTAATTTTCAAAATTCCACGCTGTAATTGGATAAGTTTCATTAAAAAATTAAAAATATTTTCAACATATTAACTTTAAAGTTGAAGTCACATAGAAATTTCTATAATGGACAATTTAATGTTTAGCGTAATGGACGAACATTTATTATATCGTAAAGAAATGACGCGCAATAATGCGCCGTAATTAGGATACCTATAATTAGAAGTTCATTAGATTTCTAGATAATTTTGGCGAATTAATTAAATGCTGGAAATGAGGTTGATGCTCCGCATTTAATATGGTGGTATTGAACAGAGTAAAATTCATCATTTAATAGTTTAATGGAAATTATCGAGAAATTGGATGAATCATTCTAATTATTGTTCAATCAGTTTTCTATTTTATTGGATCATATCATATACATATCACTATATATATATATATATATATATGTTGAATAGGACAATATGATTTTTAGCATTTTTGTGGCAAGTTTTATCGTGTTAATGGGTATAATTGATACAGATTTATCATCTTGCTTTTACTCTTTAAATAAACTGAAATCGCTACATTATGTTTATTCTATTATTCATATACCATATTTGGTGAGTAATAAATAATTGTTTCTATACAATAAAAATAATTGGGAGAATACAATGGTAAGAAGAAAGTTCGTGTTAATCTTAAGTTGATATGAGAACATATGATATACAAAAGTTCCCATAATTTATTGTAAAGAAAAATTTTATATAAATATGGGAAAACAAAATCTTATTATGTACTTGGTTGAAAGATTTTATTTGAATGGATAATTTATCTATTTCGAGTTTCGTCCCTGAAAAATCCTTCAAAGTAACACTTTAGAGATTTTGTTGAATGTTAAACCGTTTTCAGGATCATAATTATCCTGTTTTAGTTACGTTAAGCAGCCTGTGGTAACTATGAAATCTAAAGAACCTTAATCGTAAGAATTACATAGAATAGTTGTTTTATTCATGTGTTAATATTGGTGAGTAATATCTAATTTAAAATATTAATTTACGATAATTGAAATATAATTTTGCAGTAGTTCAGATGTTATCACTTGATAATATCAATATTCTTTATGAATATTAATGTTAACAGTTAATATCACTTTGATATAATTTCAATGTAGATAAATTTTCTATGTATCAATAAATACGTAATTTATAGTTTCAATACCAAAAGGTTATTATAAATCATTATATTAGTTTGATTTATTTATATATTTTATTAAACAAGATGGTTATGCTACTGTCTCGGTATTTTTTATCATAAATGTTTGTAGCAAAGATAAAAAGGAATTTCATATTTTCATACGCTATTTTCTTTGTACAATGCTATGAACAGATTTTTTAATATTTTTTCACCATTTTGTGCAAGCAATATCTTGGATCAAATAGACAATTTAAATTTGTCATATCTTTTACGTAATGGCGAGACTATGGACGTTTTAAAATTAAGAAATTCAGAAACGAGTACAAACTAATCTAAATTAAACAGAGTTATAGCTCATATAAATTACAAATTGAAGTAAATATCTGGAGATTTTGTAATACAAATAATTTGTTGGGTTTGAAATATTTTAAGGAATCAGGAACATCCGATGAAGAATTATCCATTCATCTGTATAGACAATAATATTTTTCTAATGCGTTTTTACGAAAACTTTTACAAAAATACGTTTACTATAGAAAACATATACTTTATATTGAATGTTTTATTTGCAACAAAAATAACAAAATTTCAGCCTGTAACAAAGCAACGAAAAAGTAATCTAAGTAACAAAATTTCATATTCAGTAGTCGTTTTACGTATTTTTTTTTTAAATTGTACTTGTTGGAAAATATTTATGTATATAAGAGTTGGATACACGAATAATAATATTTTGAATACCAAGTTCTAATTTCGAATATCAATTTGTCTACAAATTGGTCTAGAATAAGAAATACATAGAACATAAGATGTTTAGATAAGGTTTTTTGGAAATTTTCCTGTAAATAAAAAAAGAAGGAAAGCACATTTATTACAAAATATTCATTCTACACGCGTTAATATATAATCGGAAACAATTGTGTTCCTTTTATTATTTGTTGCAAAATAAATTTTCGCCGATTCATTTACAAGATTACGTAGAACATACGTATTTCGATTCCCAATTTCACGCGCCCTAACTCTTCTCGTATTGATTCACAGCTCTTTGCGTACAGTTAAGCGAGCTTTGTTGAATTTTCTATAACCCCGTGTTCAAAACTATATATTTATGTGTCTACGTCTCTCATCATTTTGTTGCTTCAGCCATTACTGAAAAGTCAACAGTCAAGAAGAAGATCAATTTATATACACATTATATTATTAATCTTATTTAATCACTTATAATAAATAGTATATGCTAGACATTATATATTAAATATATATATGTAGGTAACTGTGTTCTATTTAATATCTTGTGTACTGGAATTTTTATTTTCTCACAAAAATATAAATTCTATTCATAATATATATGTCGGGTTAAGATCAGGAATGGAGCCAGGGGCGTTGAACGAAACTTCGCTGGCGCTCTTCATTTTCGTCTCTCGCTCGATGTAAGATTTATTAGTGGATACGTATGTGATACAAGTGGCGACGATAGTTTAAACACTAACGACAATGGCCTCAGGTTCGATAACGAATCCGCGGTCAACGGGATAACTCTTTGTAAACGTAGAATATATTTGGAAGCACAAGGTAACGTTCGCTGTGACGCTCGGTACATACTGCTCTTAAGAAACGATGTGAAAACTCTCCAAGGTGATCGCAAGAATAAAAGACTGGTGAAAACTTTCCTCTCCTTACGATCGCGATCGTTTCGTTGATTGTTGACCGGGGATACCGACAAGATCCCAGCCGCCGTTGCTAGGCAGACCCGCATAGCTGCAATAATGCTTCTGCCCGGGGTTTGATTGTTAACACAACGCGTGTCCCATAATATTGGCACTTTTGAGGCAAAACCACACGTGGCTTGATTTGTTCTCGAGCCCGTGTGTCGCTACAACTATATCTTTTTAAGGAGAACCACACAACTACTGCATACCTCTGTTAGGTAAAAAAGCTTATCCCGTGACCGCGGCTACGTTCGGCGACTAGTTGTCACCTCGAGCCCAAGCTCGTTATCGCCAGTCTCGAACAATTATAATCGGGGTATTTATAAAGGTCAAAGGGGAGCTTCCAAAGAATTGCAAGGGGAAGGCCCGTCGTCCTTTCATCTCCGACATATATACAATCATATCATTTAACTATCATACAACTTTTATGAATACAATTTATATTTTTGTGTCAAAAGAAAAATTCTAGTACACAAGATATTAAATAGAACACAGTTTTTTATATTTTATGTCATATAACTTACATAACTTTTATATATATATATATCTTTTATGAATACTGTTACGACCGTTCGCGGAGAGACGCGGTGGCGAGGAAAACGCGTCAGCGAGAGGCGTAAATTCTCGCTACGATTCGGGTAATCGACGCCGCGAATTAGTCGTCCCTCTGTTTCGTTTAAGACAACAGAGCTGGTTCAATGAAATTAACACTGTGTTAACAGGGTTAATACAAATGTATATTTTCAACGATTATGAAAAATATTAACAATAACCAAATAATGGTTTAACAATGAATGCGGTTGATATCTCGATGAATTCAACAAACTCAGAGACTTTCAGATGCGACTTCTTAAATGAGATTGTTAGATGCGACTTCTCAGATGAGACTTTTAGTTAAGACTTCTCGGATGAGACTGATCGCCCTTCGATCATTTCTTTGTCTTCTTGGAGACGACCCCCAGTACGTTCAGGTTCGCGCCATAATTATGCATGCCGCCTTTTTCGTGTGTATAAGATACCGGGCCGATATCGAAGCTTATAGAGCTCGACGCCTGATGACAAATATGCTAAATATGTTAGGAATACGGTCTACGGAAAGCCTCGTGGCATAACAAATACAATTAATATTTTTGTGACAAAACAAAAATTCTAGTACACGAGATATCAAATAGAACTCAATTAACTACGTAATATCCTTTTAGTAGACATTTTTTTAAACAGAAATCAATGTATTTCAATGTATTCACTGGATCAAGCTGCAGAAATAGAAATATATTTTTGTATTGTTTATATATGTGAATTTAATTGACAGGAAAAGTAATTCCCATCGTCTCTGAAGAGTTTGAAAATTAAATATTTGTATAATTTCATCGTCAAAGTAATTTAAAATAGTAATTGGTTTGTTAAGTTAAATGAAAAGGAATTGAATATTGTTAGTTGTGATTTATGTTGTATCCTTGGAGAATAACGTTTCAATTAGAAAATTAAATTCTCGATTTCGATTTAAATAAATATTAAAGAAATAATAACAGAGTAATATTTAAAATAAACAACAATATACAAAATATAATATACATGTGCAGCTCTATATAAATAATAAATAATAAATAAATGGAATTCTTACAGATACATTTGTTTTTGATTGATGAAAATTTATGCATCTCTAGATTTTTACGAAATAACGTTCTTTTTGCATAAATAATTTTATAAAACCTGGCAAAGGTGGTAGCTCAAATCTGTGGTGTACAGGACATACCTAATTTGATACGACTTATCTTAAGACGCTTACAACTTTACATTATTATCCTAATAATTCAATACGCATGTTATTATGTTAGTACCAAATAGTTTATATACAGCAGTTAGTTAGTATTTTTTATTTTTTAAATCATATTCAAAAAGCCTATTAATTCAATTATATTATATTGTACAGAGTGTCTCGCCTAATTATTTTCTGAATTATTCTCTTATTTGTCACGATACAAAAAAGAAAAAGGAAATTAAGTAGGTCACACTTTTTGAGATTTTACTCATAGTACCACTCCTTTGTGATAGAATACATATTGTTTATTTATCGTTGAAATAGCTTGCAAGAAAATTAAAATTGTCAGAGCCAGGATTCTAAGTCTTTTAAAAATAGTTGACAAATTGAAGAAGTTTTACAGAAGCCAAAGGTGTGATTAGCGATTAAGGCAGACAATATTTCGATATATTTAATATCGTAATGCTATAACTAGCAATATTTTGAAAACTTTGAAAGGGACGTATAGTTAACTCGAAAGTCAAGTACAACGTACAGATAATTTTGCTAGTATGAGATAGATCGGTAATATAGTGGATTTTAAAATTGCCCCCTTCAAAAAATAGGAAGTTTCACTTATCGTGTTTTCAAAAATCGTCATTCAATGAATAACTTTGATTACTAGTTTTAATCAATCATTTTTCGCGTCGTTAAGCAAGGAACATTCCGGTTAGGAACGTTCAACGTGTTCCGATACGAGCAGAGAAATGTTTCGGTTTCGATTCGGCGCACCTTACATTCCCATTGATACTTTGTTAGCAATTTCCGATTGATTACCGACATTACTCGTATCAAACTTGCTTTTACGCTTATCGTCGGCTACGCAAACATGCGTGTTGCAGCGCACCACACGGTTATATATTATTCACAAAAGTGTATCGCTGTTTCAAACGAATGCGGATTGGCACGTGGAATTCACGATGCAACTCGTAAACGGGACGATTCGGCCAGTGGAAACAAGTTGAAGGTGTGGGGATAAAATTTCACCGTAGTTCCCTTGCTTTTTCCACGGAATTTAACTCGCGGCTCGCCAGTATGCACGCGTTGCGACTCAAGTTCGATTAATATTTGATTTGTCCAGCGCAGGTTAAAAGTGCGGGCTAAAATTTCCTCGTGCGAAATATCTTTTTGTTTCAGTGTCAGATACTTATTCGGTTGGGTATTAAAGTTTCCAACATTGAATATTTTAAATATTTTGAACTCTTTTACAAATTTGTTTCCAATTAAATCAAGGTGTTAGGATGCGTAGCACGGGTTCAATATTATATAGCGATGTAGGTCAAGATATCGAGCATTTTAATTTAGTTACTTTAGTCAGTCAGTATTTCAACTTTTAAAATCATCATCTCACCAGGCACCATTTTATCACGAAAGTTTCGTAATTAATGAAGTTACAACGCTATTCTTTGGCGGGATACGTTTCCATGGTTCGAAAGATATAATTTCATTTTTGTAATAACAAACGCAGAACGCTATTACCCGCGCCACTATGTTTCTTAGCTCTTTGCACAAAGTACCTATTAATTTTTAATATACATTTTTATTCAAATCGAATATATTGGATTGGCAACTAAGTGATTGCGGAGTTTGTCAATACCACCTAATGACAAAATCCGCAATCACTTAGTTGCCAATCCAACATTATGACGTAGTATTTTTATTTTGAATTCCTGTCGGGCGATTGAGAATTATCTAATTTTTAAGTTTTTTAGTTCGTGGGACTTTGATTGTCAATTATTAATCTTTTTTTTTTTGGTTTCATTGGTTTTTTATTGGTAAAATGATCGTGCACACGAGTTATGAAAATCGATATCAAAAAAGGTTTCGTCGATAATTTTTATATTAGCTTGTGCCGTTTGTAATTATTTCTTATTCTACATCCTTTCTTTGATTTCGTTTTTTAGATCACATTGAGAAAATCTTATTATACTACGAATTTGTCAATCAATCGATACTTGTGTCTTTCTGCTTAAACCAATTACGAACATAGTTCAAGCGTTTATTGCTATATCAAGAAAAATGATCGAAATGTTAATGTAAATTACTTGCAGGTAAATCATAATTACGTCCAGACAAACGCGTCTAAAGAACCATTATATTGCTAGTCTGGGTTTAGATTTAAAGAAATTTAATATTATCAACTTATTAACGAATGGATAATGTAAATATATTCTAAGATAGAGATATTGTTGAGAAATTAGTGTTCTACAAAATAAGCCGGTCCATGTGTGTTTTTTCATCATTTTCGTTCATCACTGTTATCTTGTTAGATGCATTCTTTTCCTATTGTATTATGCCAATTATACTTGATAATAATACCCGGACGCAAAAAGAGAAAACGCACACGACCGTAGAATTTGGATGAACGCTATTACGAAATTATTACGTTAATGACGTAGCTCTGTTGAATTATTAATAAACCCAAAAGTTTTAATCATTCGACTGTATATTTAGTACGTGTTATTAATATTTTAGCTGTAACTTTGCGCGCATTTTAATGACTGTCGGACCATGATCGAGGAATTAACGATTCATAATGTGTACGGGTAATCGAGGCTAATCTTTTGTTATCAATTTTGCTTCCACTCGGGTTAAATGTCCCTAGTAAACGTGTAAATACAAACTTGTAAATGTATCGTTGATGTATTTGCGCCATTACAAGCGAAAGATTAAATTTTCTATATAGGGCGAATTAGAATGTTCAGTTTATTCGCGCAGTCGTCCTCATTAAATGTATGGCTGTTCATAATTTTATCTTTTACGTTGTCACACCCGGTATATATGCCTTCTTCATACGTTGCACAATATCGGAGCGTTTATTAGGAAATTTCCAACGAAATTTATGGTAATCTTATAAATAACATGCTCGTGCACAATTCTTAATTCATTAGCTATTTTTAATATCTCGAAGGTCTTTCAGAAAGTGGTACCCGTTTTGGAACAAGAATGCAAATTTCTATTTTAAAAATGCATTTTCTTCATTTGTAACATTAGTGTGTATGTACTAAGCTATTTTCCAATACAATCATCAGTGCTATTTGAACACTCATTCTAACGTTATACGAGTTTTTGTATATCTTCGTCATACACTCGCCAGTTCATACAATCATTGTCTTACGTAGTTTCTTAAATCATCGTTTCTTGCCAAGCGTTATCGACAAAACATCTGCTCAAGTTTTGCAAAAGATGGCAATCTGGTTCATTCGATGCGTTTGTCGTTTGCAACGAAATCGCAGACGAGTTCTTCGACTCCTCCGAACCGAATGCCTACGATCGCGTACAGTTTCTCTGTTCTTAGTGAATTCCCGCACCCATCATCTCGCCGATGATTCTTCTGTGTCTTTATTACGCGGTGAATTCCTTTCGTAAGATTGTTCTCAGCGTTCGAAAAGCTATTAAAGAAATTACCTAACATATATTGGTTTGACGACTAATACCACCTAATGACAAAATCCGCAATCACTTAGTTGTCAACCGAAAAACTAAAGAAATGATGAATTTCATGTATGTAAGCTCTTTACTTCTTCGGTAACTGGTAGCTTAATACTGTAGGATATCGAAGTAAACCGATGTCTTTATTGCGTAAATTTAATTGATATTCGTGGATGATTGTGTAAAGTATAATAAAGGTGATAATAATAACGAAAATCCTACGTTAAATAAACATCCTTAAGGAATTCGTTTGGTATAATCAACATCTCATTTCCGTGATTTAGGTGTAAAGATATAGGAGGGATTCGGAAATACAAATAATTCACTTTATTCAGCGCACAACAGTTACACATATTATTAGGTCATCCCATAAGTTCGTGCCGACTTTTGTGTATACATTTCGTGTGTCGATTTATAAACATACGGCGATCAGGGACCAATGCACTTGAGCTTAGCTGATCGAGAACAGGCTAGAGCAGATTTTCGTTTGTGTAAGATCGTAATATAGTGAACACGGTGACTTCTAACAGTAAAAAATCATGAGCGAAATGCATATCCATTTTCGACATCTCACTTATATGAATTTCGGAAAGGAAGTTCTGTAACAGTTGCCACGAAAAACATATGTGCTGTTTACGGAGAAAATGCGCTTTCATCTCGCACCTGTAGGAAGTGGTTCCAACGTTTTAGAGCTGGGAATTTCTGTTTAGAAGACGAGCAACGCACCGGGCGTCCTCCTCCCTAGAATACTCTATTTTCAACTTTTATCTAGCGTTGATACCATTAATTCAGACAAATATTGCACTCGGTTAGAAAAATTAAGGGAAGCACTAGCTGAAAAACGACCAGGTTTAGCGAATAGGAACAACGTTATCTTCCATCGCGACAACGCTAGACCGCGTGTCGCGAAAAGCGTTACCAAAAAAATTGTCTGAATTTAATTGGGAAATTTTACCACATGCCCCATATTCCCCAGACATTGCCCCATCTGATTACCACCTGTTCGGAGCAATACAATGCTTTTTAGTAGGCAAAAAATTTGAAAATATTAACATTCTCAAAAATAGCTTAGAAAATTATTTTAAAGAAAAACAAGAGAACTTTTATCGAGACGGAATAATGGCCCTAGCAGAAAAATGGGAAGAAGTTGTACAACGAGAGGGCGATTACATTTTTTCATGAAACTGAAAGGTATGTAAACAATCTTAACATATATAACCGCTCGAAAAACGGCACGAACTTATGGGATGACCTAATATTATGTTTCTAATACAAATATTCCATTATTTTGTTACATTGTATAGAGTACAATCAGTACGTTAGTAATTTCTTTTTCATTTATATTTAACTATATTTGATATTTATAATTCTAAGGTTAATATTCCTTTACTTTAACTTACTTGGTGCACTGAAATTGTCTAATATATCTTATACTCTGAAGACCTCGTAACCTACTCGCAGACACGCTTGTTGTCAACCGACTCTTCCAGATGCTTCTAACCGACTGCCAATCGTCCTATGTCCTAACTAAGGCCTGGACGACCTCTGACGCTTACACACACATTCACATGTACAGTGTAATTGTATCATCTTCCTAACAGTCGGATAGCATAAATACTTTTTTCAAGATTCTCTTTCTTCGAGGTCCGCTTTCTCATAGTACATTTTTCTAAATAGCTTTCTCAGATATTCAGTGTACATCGTGAGTATCCAGTGGCTACTGAAGTTTAGCAAAAACCGGGATGAACGATAGTCGAGCTGTATTACGTTCGGTGAATAGATTCGCTGAAGCCAAAGATTGGAAATCCTTGTTGGCTCTTCATCAATGCACGAGATGTAGCGTGTTTGTCTTGTTGAGAAACGACGTTGATTCGTTCGACAAATTTGTTTTTAATTGCTGCATCTAGCTGGTTCGTTATGTAGGGATTACCATTATATGAATCTTACTACTTGCTGCAAGTTTCCAAATACATTCTGTACGTTTATTTATGCACAACCATACTTTTATGGAAGATTAGTATCAGGATGAAATTTTACCCTCAGCAGATTTTAACCACTTATTTATTCCACATAGTTTTGCATATTTCGCATGATTTTTCTAACAGATCATGCAAGTGTATGTACGTGTATGTGTATATGTTTGAATTTACTGAAACACGCAAATTATCAGATTAAGCAAATGTTATCAGTCGTTTCGAAATTAAATGTAATTTTGAAATGGTATTGTGATTTTTAAAAGCAAAGTTACTGGAAAAAGTAACAAGAAATGGGACAGTAGTTTTGCAACAAATTTGCATATACTCGCATCATGTGATATGGAACTATAAATATAACATGGAATTATAAATTTATTTTAACTGATAAAGGTTTATTATCAATTACTCATGGCTGATACAGGAAAAATGTTTATAGGTCATTGGAATTTTATCGTTGCAGCGTATCCTCAATTACCGCGTATTTCAGATTTTCCTGCAGATATTCGTTTTTTTTTTCTTTTTTGGCATACTTTTATTTACATTTTTAGGTATAATACCTATTTACCTATATATGTGCAAACACATACATAGGTTTTATTTATAAAGAAAATTTCTCCTTGATAGATATCACAGAATCCAATACCGATACCCAAACTCAAATATTTGTATGTAGCTGGAAATAGTGTGCGAAGCTGTGGCATGTTTATACGATTGGAATCTTGCGGTACAGTGTCGCGCGAAATTTCCCATCCAGAGAAATTCTTCACTTGCTGTTCGAAAAATATTTTCAAGAATTTAAAGTAACACCATATACGTAGTAACTATAAGTACAATGATGTTTTTTTCATTGTGCTGCTATCGTTTGCTTGCTATGCCCTTACACCCGACGTTAGCCAAAATTCTGTTACACGTCGCTTTCGAAATAGTGGAATGTAAGGTGAAAATTCTTATAAAATATAAAGTGAATCTTTTACACAATGCTACGTTCGAATAGAATTTAAAACGATCCTAGTCAATATAAATTAGTTATAAATGTAATCCATCGTAAAGTTATGCGTGACTTAATTAGATGATATGGGTTTCCTCGAATTGCATCATATTTAGTGGCATTAATCATAATCGCGTATTAGTTTCTAATTCCATTTGGACTTCAATGTTTATTCAGAATGATCGATGGTTTATTCGGAGCATGTAGTTTCGCATATTAATCACGTACGATAAAAGTGGATTAATTTAGAAGGTATTCATTTTCGAGAAGATATGTTTAAATTTCTTTTTTTTTTTTACAGATAACAATGAATAATATTCGTAGTTTCCTCCACTTTTTTTTTTAAAGCAATCCCAATGATGAATCGTCGTGGTTGATAAATTACATATATATGTTGTATGTTGGCGTGAAAGTTGTGAAAATGTCGAAATTGAGTATAAAAACAGAGGAAAATTTTTCATTTCGTTCTCACTATTGGAAACGTGTGATATTTTATTTGCTGGAAAGTAAGCTCGTTTCAGAAAAAGCTTTTAAACATGATCGGCGTTTTATTATACGACAAACGTTTTATTTCCTCGCATACCAATGGAAAAGTATTTCTTATCGCGCATTTACAGTTTACACTTTCTCAGAAAATAAAAAATGATTTTTCTGCCGTGTGCTTGTGCATGTAACGTAAAAGTGATTTAAAATTGACGTTAAGCGCGTCAGTTTTCATTCTCCATTACACTTTTATTTAAAAATTTTTCTAATGCCTGGCATCTACAAATTTTATTTATAAATTTTAACATGATACATTTAAGGAAATTGAAAAGGAAGAATTTGTCATAAGCGAGTAATATTCACAGGTAAAAGAAGAACACTTTTGTGCTATAAGAATCTCTAAGATATTGAAATACCGAAATGTTCTCCGTTTACATTTCTTTATATCGGCTTGGAAACTAAGCGATTGCGAATTTTGTCATTAGGTGGTATTGAGAAAATCAGCAATCACTTAGTTTCCAACCCAATACTTACTTTATGCCTCCCGAAATAAAATAAAACAAATCAAACGAATGTTTATAAAATAACGATGTTTTTAATAACTTTTATATTGCGAAAACCACTTTACGAATAAGAGAAAAGTACAGTTGAGACGTATAGTTTTTTTTACAATTAAAACCAAGAGAAAGCATAATTTGCATATTCGGTAGTCGCGAGGATAAAAATTTGCTCGCAAAGAAATGAAAAACAAATGATATTGCGAAGGAATCGTAAAAATGGTTAAAAATTGGTAAGTTTAAAGGTGTGTATTTTTTAGATAATTTCGATGGTAGTAAAATATTGGCTCGTGCCCCCATTATTTTTATGCGAATTACGATATATTTCAATTCCGATAAAATATCACAGACTGACTGCAGAAGTGATCGATGCTCTGTGGAATGCAAATTTAACAAATTTACCTTCGCTTAATACAAATAAGTTAATAGCCAGGTATATTTAATATCTGCTGGCTTAATAAATTTCAAACGCAAATTATATGTTCACGTACATGTTAATTAATAGGTATCTATGCATAAGCACATGAATTAATGTATGAAGAGCTCGTACTATAAGGATAGCCTTCGCGATGAATGACTACACATTTGTTTCTTCTTACAGATCTTCCACGTTCATCTATGATTAGAAGCATTAAATCACCGGCTTATCGTCGAACTGTTAGATATACAACAAGGGAATTGCTTTCTCGAATTAGACATCGCGTAGCTTGAATGACTTTTCGGCTATGAATCTTCGCTGCCTGTTAATGATTCTGTCGGTGGTGAAAAGTCTTTCGCTGTTAATCACAGCGTGAATAATCCACTCGAGTTCTTTATTATCCTACGCTCTCGAGGTTTTAAAAACGACGATAAATCATTCATCAATGTCGGTACATCTATCGTGCTTCGTGTTCTTAACGAAACGAGAACTTGAAATCTATAATTAAAATAATTAAAAGCCCTAATGTACAATGGAACTTCGACGCTGAATTTTTAATAACTCTTAGTATGTGATTTTCGTATTTTTAATTTGAATCTTCAACTGGCTATCACAGGCGACTAAAATAATTTTCTTGTTACATTTAAGACAGGTTATTCGATTTTGTAATGGGCATTTAACTGTAGTTTTGTATTTTATGTCAGAAATATCATTGTTACGTCAGTGTTACATCATATAAAATACAAAATCATATAAGACACAAATTAAAATTCAATATTTTACAATTAAGTGATTTAATTCAAACTTTCGTATGTTTCCTACGATTCAATGATACCAGTTGGAAATTAATACCTTTTTAGCTGCATTCGATTCAGTTCTTCGATTTTCCAGTTTTTAATTATCAATTCGCGTTTCAAGCCCGTAATTTGCAATTTTTAGTTTTCGATTTGCGCTTATTGCAAACGTTCTCGGTTCGATTTAGCATGGTTTTGTATTTACCTTGTCTCATTTGTCGTTCATTTTTTGTACTTCCTTCGTATCTTTTTTTTTTTATTATAAATTAAGTCAAATTTATCTCCTTTTAGGTTCAAGATTAAAAGTATTATATTTTTGTCTCGTAAATATTCACAAAATGTTAGAAACTTTACAAATATTCGTTTGATCTGATAGATCTAAGAATTGAATTCTAATTATTTTCTGTTCATGAAGAGCTATTCTTTAAATACATATGTATTCCAGTTTTCGTATATTTAAGTTCATAACATAATAATATTCATTTCATATTTGTTTCATAGTGCAGAATAAACTCGGGAGAACTGTATTCGAAATAATAATTTCTTAATAATAAATGTGTCAAACTACTATATGATAAATATTATGTACATATGTTTCAAACAATGCTACGCTTTTTATCCGGTCAGTGATAGAAATTTAAAGCTAGACGAATAATTTTGAGAAGGATAAATTGAGAAGCCGATCATTTTATGAAATAACATTTACTTGTTAATCGAACATTTCTTTTTCAGATAACATCTAAAAGGAGTGGTGTACATTAATGAAAAGAAACATAGTAACAGTAACGTGCTGTATAAACGTATAATGGTATTAATATGAAACAAGCTCACTATATATTTAGTAAACCTATTATTTCCATCAAAATCGATTAACAGATACGCATACTCTTAAATAGTGAATAATCTATTTCACCGACTGACAAATAAATCAGTTTCAAATAATTTCAAATAAAATATAGCACGGGACATTTATGATATTTTAAAAATACATAGTGTCAGACGAAAGTATTTTTCTTTTTTATTATTTAATTTGTACTTTACAATTTATCCAGTTGGACATTTGGTAAATTTTTCTAGCTTAATTGCTAAATAACATGTGGATAGCTTCATTTTATTTCTTTAATAAGGTCATTGGGGTGTTTTCTTTTTAGTCTTCTTTTCTTGTATTTTTCTGCGCACCTGTCGATTTCTTCTTTAACCCTTGGTATTTTTAAGTCTTTGCGTATATCCTCGTTTCTGACATATCATGGGACGTTGACTATTGTTCTCAGTATCTTCGATTGTAGCGACTCTAGTTTATTTATGCGACTATTCCGTAAAATTGGTTTTATTATCCTTTTGTAAATTTTTAGTTTATTTTCTATACCGAGTTTAGAGTTTCGACTAGTTAGCCTGTCTTCTTCTTATCCGTATTTTGTCTATAATTGATTTAGTATATTGTTTCCATGTAAGTTGTGCGTCTAAGCGAAGTCCTAAGTATTTGCACAGCTAGGACATTCGTGTAAAATTCATTGCAAATCTGTAAGAAATGTATTCTCTATTTTCTCCATTTCCTATTTAATTTTTTTGTAAAATATAACTGTCGACTCTTAAAGTGTAAGTATACCACGAATTCTAAAAGTAGTTATAACAAAGAAAAGAGAATGAACTACACACGAAGCTGCATTCTTGGCGAAACAAAAAATATATTCCACGTAAATACATTTTATATAGTTTTCAAATGATATTTTAAAGATTTTGATTACGAAGATCCGGTCTTTAGTGCCAATACTTTTGTTTGACACTATATATATATTTTTTTACAAATAACTTTAAAAAGTAATTTTAAAACAACGTTATTTAACAATTTTCTAAAATATTCCTACGTACGTGCTTGCTACGTAATTCAATCACTGACGATTACGATTCGTTTCGTATTTTTCCATTTGATTCCCTCAAAGCTAGAAACGATAGAAAAAAAAATGAATCAGATGACGATCGCTGCTCGATCGTTCGATAATCGTTTCTTTTTTTTTTTTTTAACTACATTAATTTTAATGAGAAGCGATCGAGTATATGCGCAAGTGTATACCTGATAACCTTGAAGATAAGAGGATTAAGAGACGCCCACTAATTAACGTTAAAAATCGTACGAAATAGTTCAGTCTGTACACTGCCAGGTGCAATATGTGTAATAACATGGAATATGAATATTTTCCAGCTTTTTTATTTCATTCTGGAATATGTTTTTCTAACAGTATCGTACGTTGCATGCATGCACCCGTATGTATTTAAATGACTCATTCAATTGATTAAATAGCATCACACAAATATGATGTAAACTTGGTTGAAAGAGTGTTCCCAGAACTTGTATTATAATTTCTTGCTAGTGAATTCTATTGCTTTAGGTAAAGGGTCCTTTAAAGGGAGGTAAATGCTAATTAAATAACTTGCACTAATTTTCCTGTTGAATATTCTTGCATTAATTTACGGCTAAGAGCATATTATGTCGACTAATTTTTTGCTTTAATTTTTTATTTTAATTTTCTAACAGCTAACCACAAAGTACACTTATGTTCTCTTGATTCCATTACGTATTTTTTCTGTATTTAATATTTATAATAACGATGTTTATATTAGTATGAGGGAAGAAGGTTAATTAAAATTAATTTGCATCGTTGGAAAAAGTTGTTATTTTTATTTCATCGGCCAAGTCAAATTTTAAAAGATTACGTATAGAAAATCACCATTTGTCATCAAATTTATTACGCGTCTATCGTCATTAATCAATTCTATTATTATCAAACAAACGAATCAAATACAGGTAGTTTCTTATTTAAGCAATAAGAATTGTACTCGGAAAAATGATTTTCAAGTGTTTTAAAAAAAATTCGGCGTTTAATCTTTTTTTAAATTTCATTTGTAATATGAGGATTATTCTGCTATGTTCTTTCTTTTTTGCTTTCTATTTTGCAATACTTGCGAATTTGTTCGAGACTTTAATTCCGTGACACGAGCCGGAAGCGAACACTGTGGTAAATTAGTTCTCGTTTGAACGATTGGCGTTTGTTCTGTTTTTTTGTGAGTTTAATCTTTAAGAAAGTTGTTTCGTGGAAAGAGTGATTTTTGTTCATAATTACGCGCAAATCCAATCAAATTTGGAATTTGGTAAATTTTGTACTCAGTTTCTTTTCGTTTAATTGACAAAGACAAGTTTCATTTTGTTGTGCAATCAAGTATTTACAAAAGTAATTGAAATTTTATATAGTTAAAGAAATTTATCAAACACCCTATAACTATACCTATATAATTATTTTCAGAAAATGGTTTCTGTATCATAAATAATCGCATATGGCAGTAGTTATTGTATTTCAACGTTTTTGAAAATGTTTAGTACATTTTCAAGATTAATCTCACATTCAGTGCAACATAATCTTTTAATATTAATATCACAAGTTAGTATATGGCAGTAGTTATTGTATTTCAACGTTTTTGAAAATGTTTAGTACATTTTCAAGATTAATTTTACATTCAGTGCAACATAATTTTTTAATATTAATATCACAAGTTAGTATATGGCAGTAGTTATTGTATTTCAACGTTTTTGAAAATGTTTAGTACATTTTCAAGATTAATTTTACATTCAGTGCAACATAAAATTTAATATTAATATCACAAGTTAGTATATGGCAGTAGTTATTGTATTTCAACGTTTTTGAAAATGTTTAGTACATTTTCAAGATTAATTTTACATTCAGTGCAACATAATTTTTTAATATTAATATCACAAGTTAGTATATGGCAGTAGTTATTGTATTTCAACGTTTTTGAAAATGTTTAGTACATTTTCAAGACTAATTTTACATTCAGTGCAACATAAAATTTAATATTAATATCACAAGTTAGTATATGGCAGTAGTTATTGTATTTCAACGTTTTTGAAAATGTTTAGTGCATTTTCAAAACTAATTTTACATTCAGTGCAACATAATCTTTTAATATTAATATCACAAGTTAGTATATGGCAGTAGTTATTGTATTTCAACATTTTTGAAAATGTTTAGTACATTTTCAAGACTAATTTTACATTCAGTGCAACATAATCTTTTAATATTAATATCACAAGTTAGTATATGGCAGTAGTTATTGTATTTCAACGTTTTTGAAAATGTTTAGTACATTTTCAAGACTAATTTTACATTCAGTGCAACATAATCTTTTAATATTAATATCACAAGTTAGTATATGGCAGTAGTTATTGTATTTCAACGTTTTTGAAAATGTTTAGTACATTTTCAAGATTAATCTCACATTCAGTGCAACATAATCTTTTAATATTAATATCACAAGTTAGTATATGGCAGTAGTTATTGTATTTCAACGTTTTTGAAAATGTTTAGTACATTTTCAAGACTAATTTTACATTCAGTGCAACATAATTTTTTAATATTAATATCACAAGTTAGTATATGGCAGTAGTTATTGTATTTCAACGTTTTTGAAAATGTTTAGTACATTTTCAAGACTAATTTTACATTCAGTGCAACATAATCTTTTAATATTAATATCACAAGTTAGGTTTGTTTCATTGAAAATGAATATTTTCACATTTTATGTTGCGAGTTTTAATTTTACTTGAGAGTAAAGAAAAATGAGAAAGATAATATTAAAATTACATTTATAAACTTTTATTTTTACAAAAAGATTTCTTCTTCTTCTCGTTGATATGCATATACATATAATAGTTTCTTAGATATTTTTATCAAACAATTTAAATATCATTCAAATGCCTGTATTTAGTGATTCAACTGTCTTAATATGAAATTAACAATGAATTTGCATTAAATTTTAAATTATTATCTCGATATTAATAATAAACTCACAGTCTTACGTTCGTCACATAATTTAAATAACGATTTAAACTATACGTTATTCAACTAGATACAGTGATTGTCAGAAGCTTTCGTCCAAAGTATAATTTTACTATATCGTCGAAATAGAGAAAACATATCTAAAAATAAAAATCTGACATATTAGGTCGTCCGAAAAGTTTCTTTCGTTTTATAAGGAAATAATGGTTTTATATTATTTTATCGAATTACGTATGATTCATTTTATTCTATCAAAATAAAGATCACAAGATTCGACAGATTAGGTTTCATGTTTGTATAAAGATGCATCTTTATAAAAGACGTGTCTGTAAAAGAAAGACACTTTTCGGACAACCTAATATATAACCGGTGTGTCCATAAAATTTGCTTAGAGGTCTGTGATTTAGTCGTGATTGAGGATTAATTGCGCTAACCGAAAATCACACTAGCGCTGTGTTCCAGAGAAGTCTGAACGTTGGACAAGTTAAATAATGGTACTTCCACTTAAACGTTTAAAAAGCGAATTCGACTGCAAGAATCTCTTTGAGAAAGTCTCACTTTCTATCAAACTATTCCTCGAGGAACTTGGAAGCGCAAAAGGCGACAGGCATCCACCTTATATTTCCTTTTTCTTTCGAACGATGCGTATAGAATTCCTATTGAAAACTTTCCTTCTTTCGTTCGCGGACGAATCTCGTCGCTTTTTCCCTTGCGTTTGTGTCCCGTTGTGTCGTTCACGACACAATGGGAGATAGTTGGATGGAAAATAACAAAGTTGTCCTCGGACAATAACGCAAACGTTCAGTAGCCTGGCGATTGTCGAAGAAATAACATTTTCTGCTCAGAATTAAAAACATCTGTGTATCGATTTTTCTTTTCTTCGATACAAAAGCTTTTTTGTATCGATTGTTTGCCGTAAATCGTTAAAAACAACACGATTGTTGTTCACGAAAGAAAGGAGTTTTATGGTGAAAATCGGACGTCTGTTCGTAAGAATCTGCATAGAGTTGAATATTAGAGAGTTAAACATTGGTATAAATCAAATCAATCTTTCGTATAAATTAAATCACAACTTAACGGATTATACCACAAATTTCATACAGGACACCCTGTGAATAACTCTTAACAATTTTCTTTTCATAAATCTTTCGAATTTGAATATAAATCGTCATAAACTTTGTACACGAATTAAAAAATGCTTATGATATGTAAATAACTGAAATGTAGCTGCAATCCAGCAGTGTTTCAAGGTTTAACAGCCAAATTTTTCCAGCGTATCCTATGGATATAATTCAATAAAAAATATTATATAAACATAAGTCATTTGAAGCTTCATTAACACTGGAACTACCACACCAGTCAAATTGTCTGGTTTTACAATTTTATTTTAAAATTCCTACTTCGTGTTATACTTTTTTTCCGCAATGATGTAATGACTTTCGCAACGATAACCAAAAGAATAATATAATGAATTTTATTTTATTTTTTATGTATTCAAACTGAAAATAATTTTGTATCGTGGCTACTTAAGCCAGTACCATTAAAAATGACTGGTACTTGTCAAAGTGTAAAAGGGTCCTGCAATCTGTTTATCGAACCTCGATTAACCAGTTTCCTCGTTTTGCACAACTTCCCACACGTTTTTAAAATTTTTACTGCGTATCATTCGATATGATGATATCAGTCATCAGGAAAATTCCGAATCGATCGCTAGATGCTAACACTAGAAATACCACACCAATCAAAATGACTAGTTCTACAATTTTACAAATGTGCCAACCCTCGTTTAGGGATCATGGTCACAGATGGATTAATAATACCAAAAATGTACCACATGACATGGCATTCCTTCTGTAAGAATAAATCCATAAATATGCAAATATTCTATTATTACGTGTTTTTTAAAGACCAGTCATTTGGACTGATTTTGGTAGAAATAGCGTCGTGTTAACTAGTCGGCTCTTGGTATTTTGCGCCATAATCGCAATAACCGTTTTAACACTGTGTTCCATATGTAGATACTAAAACAACTGTTCTTACGTATTTTCTCACGCGCAGCACTGTAGCAACGAGTATTGTAACAAGAATAAAAGCGTCAATCTTTTATTATTATTGTTATATTGTTATTTTTCGGTGCAACGGTCTTGAAAAAGGAGCTTGGCTGGTTTGGCTCGCGGAACTAAAATGAAACCAACGAGAAAATTACATGGAGCCTAAAACTAATGCTTATTTATTGCCATCCCGCCCCATTGCACCTGCCTATTCCTGCCTGTTATTCCTTTCCTTACCAAGCTCAATAACAGCAGCTCTAATTCTAACTATCGCCCGCAACTGACTCAGATATCTCTGGTCTCTTCTTTCTTCCTCCATTCGACATCCTCAGCCATTCTGTCCTCTCTTTTGAACTCTTATCGCTTAAAATCTCATCAATTCTTTACACTTCCTTCTGCGAACCCGCTGCGCCACTCAATCTTTCAGGTATTATAAAACAATTATAGCAAAGGACCTTTTCCAAACTATTGAGAGAACTGGAAAGAAGTCGGTGATTGATATGTCTGTTAGCTTTTTAAAGGTTCAAGCTTAGCTTGTTTACTTTGGAAACAAAGGATACTAAGCATTTAGGTAATTGTTTTACAAGGCTACATATATCTCATTGTACGTGCAAAAACACTGGCGACTTTTTCATGTATAGCAAGTGCACCCGCGCATATGTAGGCTGGAAAGGGTTAAAAAGTTGTAATAAAAGTGAACGAAAGCAGCAATCTCGTCTTTAATTCGTGTCATTGGAGTTTTAAATGCGCAAAATTTTGAGAAAGATATATCAAATTAAGTATATGTGCGACGAAAATGTGCGACGAATTCACTCAAAGGGTAAATCGGTGCATCGAGACGAAACAAAGTTAAAATAAACTTACCTACAGAAACGAAACCAATTTTTTTTTTTTATTGAAATGGAACATTAACAGCTGGTGGTCGATTGTAAACTTGTTACAGGTTTCTGTTAACGATTATGTTGAATTAAACCAAGAAAAGAACACTTGTCGTGTATCTGGCATAGTAAACGTAAGTTCTTACTGTTCCTATTCAAACATTTTCATGAAACTTTAAGCGACCTATTTATACAACATTTTGCGTTTAATTATACTGATAAAGCTGAAGTTCAAACGTTAAATCTGTGTAATACAAAACCTGTATTCTAATGTTCTACAATGAATAATTAAAGTATGAAAATTTCACGACTTTGTTTTCGTAATACTACGTACATTTGGTTGCATAATCGTGCGAAAAGAGAAGTACGCGCGAATTTCGAAGCTTTTGAGGTTCGTCAGCTCATAGAAGAACAATCCGCCTTTTCAATGCGATATTGAAAAATTGGATTTTGGCCACGAAAGGCCGCACCATGGTGCGACGCTTAGGTTCGCGTCCTTTTCGTGCTCCCTTTTGTCGTTTTCATTTTCACAGGGGCGAAACGTTGGGCATCCGCAGAAAGTAGCGTGGAAGAACAATTAGGGGAACGATAAATTTCCAGCTGTGCCACGAGCTTTATTGTTTTCCGTCCCGTGACAAATGATCCTCGAGTGCCTTCCTTAATTTATCATTATCATTCGGTTTACTAAACATCGTTCTGTGTCGGGGCAGATCCTCGAGAACAAAATGAAATAAGACCTATCAATATTTGCCAACCTGAACGTAGAACGATGGATAACGAATGTTGATATTTTTGTCGAGATAAACGCATTAAAGCAGATGGAGTCGTGCAATGAATAATTCTGTATCGAGGTCGTTGAATAATTTATTAGACAACAAATCGTGAAAAACGATTATCTTTGTGTTTTTTATTCCCATGGCAAGTTCAAGCGGTGAGAGCGATATGTTAGATCGAGTTGACTTGAAAATAACGAAGTAGCTTGTAATGTGTAAAATCTGTTTGAAAAATGTTCGTCGTTTTGCTGCCAAACTTGTTAATATTACGTAAAGGTATTCTTACGTAAGCAGTTTAATTAGAAAATTTGATGAGATAATAAAGGATATGCATAGTGTGCCGTTAAAAATGTATCTCGAGACTTGTACAAGATTTGTTTAATAATATTATACGGTTAGAAATTTTGCAAGAAGGCCCACGTGTAAGTAACATCTTAAAATAAAGCTATGTAATATACCGGTAAATGTAGCCGATCTATTTTTACGCTTTATCGAACGAAAAATCAATCCATTATATTCCATTGTTATACATAGTACTTTTATTATATTCTTTTCAAAATTCTCTTGCTACTTTTACTTGCAAAATATGCAAGCATTATTTAAGGAAATAAGACCAGCCACGCCGAGCAATACAATTTCCCAACTACCAGGCGGTTCTTTCCATTACAACAATTTACATGTTTCGGTTTTTATCGCGAACGAGTGGGCGGTCGTTGATTTTCCTACTCGCGCGAAATTTCACGAAAACGAGGATTTTCCAGCTGTCGTTCCCCCGTCCTCGATGCTAATTGCAAATTGTACGTGGCCGGTGCTGGCGGTATAATTTGCGCTTTAAAGGACGTAATACAGGAACAAAGCGGACGCACGCGCGTGCGTTTTGCCCACGTTAAGGTTCTCTTGAAACACGCTCGAGGCGTAAATAAATGGTGACAGATGATATTTGGGAAAGAATTTATGAAATGCAGCCTGCGTCTCGTGCATTTCCGGGTTATTAATGCTGATTTTCACGCGCGCGTTCTCGCCCCTTTCCCACCTTTTCTCTTCTTTCTCTTTTCTCTGCTTCCGCTGTCGCGTCCGTTTGATTTACGTCGCGCGTTCGAAGCGTTTTTACGGGAAATCCGAATTTTTCGAATTAACCGCGCGCTCTGTCGCCTGTGTGCAGTTTACTACAATTACACGTTGCTGCCCGACGAATTGGCGTTACAGTGGAAATTCAAGGGACAAAAAATAAGAGCTCGCAAAATAGAACACGGTGTATTTTCAACGCGATATTTTTGTATTTTCTAATCGTTCGTCTGCAATTGATATAATCACCGCTCAAAAATCTTACGGCGATGATTGTGTTTGTTGAAAAATTGTAGAAAATTGTGTACAGCTAGGGACGAAGGTATTCGCACAGTTTGAAATTGTAGAAATAAAGGATTTTCTGTATTGTTAAGTATATTCAATTATCAGTAATATGAATGTTCTCTACTGCTATAGTATTTGTTATAATATACAATTATGTATGTGTATCCGAACATACTTAATAATAATATAGGCAATTATAATAATAATGATATAGATATAATGTAGATAAATAAACCAATATATATTTCTAGATTCCAATTATACGAATACGTTTGTTTATCTCTGTATAAACGAATTGTTATTAACATAAACCAATTATGTTAATATGCATATGTATTTCATTAAATTTTGCCTTGCGGCTACGAAACGAGATTGATTCACGTCATAGATGAATTATACTAATAATAAATTTAACAATTCATTCGAATCGATATTTTGTATATTAAAGAGAGAGTACGCTGCTGAGATATTAAAAATTCATTCAAACGATTCATACCGTTTAAAGGGCATAATCTAATATTATTAAGTTAAATATTAAAGCTTTATTAGAGATACGTAAGAGATTTCCGACGACTTTTGAGCAGAAATCTTTGCTTTTTTAGATATTCGGTCGAGTAATAAATTCGTTCCACTGTCACGAGTGTATACATTTCGTCTTGTTTCAGGAAGATCAGAATACGTATTTTTACATATTTTGATGAAAAGTATAGTAAAACTTCGATTATCCGGACCGAAACACGGATTTTCGAATAATCGAATAATTCTGTATAATTTGTTTGAAAGAAGAATATCATAAAAATATATTGTGAAATATTTCGTAGACGCGTACAGATCTGAACAAACCGGCCAGGAAATTACTGGACGCCGCAGAAGAATACGCAAAATTAAACAGTTCTCTCTTTACATTTACAGATTTAGCGACATAAGTTAAATAATATAAAAAACACCAGGTGGAGTACTCACATTCATGTGAATTTGAGTCACCACAGTCTACGCTGATTATCATTGCGTGAAGATATTAGGTCATCCCATAAGTTCGTGCCGACTTTTGTGTATACATTTCGTGTGTCGATTTATAAACATACGGCGATCAGGGACCAATGCACTTGAGCTTGGCTGATCGAGAACAGGCTAGAGCAGATTTTCGTTTCTATAAGATCGTAATATAGTGAACACAGTGACATCTAATAGTAAAAAATCATGAGTGAAATGCATATCCATTTTCGACATCTCACGTTATATGAATTTCGGAAAGGAAGTTCTGTAACAATTGCCACGAAAAACATATGTGCTGTTTACGGAGAAAATGCGCTTTCATCTCGCACCTGTAGGAAGTGGTTCCAACGTTTTAGAGCTGGGAATTTCTGTTTAGAAGACGAGCAACGCACCGGGCGTCCTCCTCCCTAGAATACTCTATTTTCAACTTTTATCTAGCGTTGATACCATTAATTCAGACAAATATTGCACTCGGTTAGAAAAATTAAGGGAAGCACTAGCTGAAAAACGACCAGGTTTAGCGAATAGGAACAACGTTATCTTCCATCGCGACAACGCTAGACCGCGTGTCGCGAAAAGCGTTACCAAAAAAATTGTCCGAATTTAATTGGGAAATTTTACCACATCCCCCATATTCCCCAGACATTGCCCCATCTGATTACCACCTGTTCAGAGCAATACAACGCTTTTTAGTAGGTAAAAAATTTGAAAATATTAACATTCTCAAAAATAGCTTAGAAAATTATTTTAAAGAAAAACAAGAGAACTTTTATCGAGACGGAATAATGGCCCTAGCAGAAAAATGGGAAGAAGTTGTACAACGAGAGGGGGATTACATTTTTTCATGAAACTGAAAGATATGTAAACAATCTTAACATATATAACCGCTCGAAAAACGGCACGAACTTGTGGGATGACCTAATATTAATTAGGTCGTCTGAAAAGTTTCTTTCGTTTTATAAGGAAATAATGGTTTTATATTATTTTACCGAATTACGTATGATCCATTTTGTTCTATCAAAATAAAGATCACAACGTTCGACAGATTAGGTTTCATGTTTGTATAAAGATGCGTCGTTGTAAAAGACGTGTCTGTTTTTACGCTTTTCGGACAACCCTATACGTCACAATTGATTACAAATAATATAAGAAAAAAGCACGTACACGTACATGTACATTACAGTGCACAAATAGAGAAGCTTTTCAGTCAAAATTGAATAATTTTCTTCAGTGTCTGTTTTTGTCTTTCAATTTTTCTCAGTTGCCATTGGGCAATTTGCTTTAACGTTATTATTTCAGCAGCTGTACTCTCCCTTTGTGCTTCAAACCACCTGAAACTCGTTTCTAATAGAATCTAATCTGCGTATGTATATGCAGCTCCGGTCAAAGATTATTACGTTTGCTCCGAAATTGAAGAAAATTTCGAATGAATTATTTTCTAATAATACACTTCACTTCATACTTGATGTGTTAACCAAAGGTATACGCTACTAACGTATTAATAATTTTATTAACAAATGCATGTTAAAATTTATGGTCCGCGCATGGCAAAGTAAAGGCAACATTTTTATATTTATTGCGTAATGCCACGAAACATACGAGCTCAAAGGATAGCAATAGTAACAACGTCAAACTAGTTTGAAAGTTTTCTAAGCTTCTCTTTCATCTAGCGTTTATTCGTTTGTTTTACTGTTTACCACCCTGTTCATCTTTACTATGAAACAATTGTGCTAACAATGCTAAAAACGTTTCTAAATAGGATTTACTATGTTTTAATGATTGAAGTCAACGAGACTTTCTTTCTCATTCAGCACGTATTTGCCTAAAACGTGTGCTGGATAATAAAATCTGCACGAGTAGACGATGTTAATAAATAATATCAACTTTGGAAATATTTGAATCTAAAAATAATAAACGAAAAACAAGTCTGTCTGCGTTTACAATATAAATAATAGGGATGATCGTTCGATATAGGGAATTATAAGAAAATATTCGTTTTTTTTTTATGATAATTATTTTATACCGCAGAAACAATAATATCAGCAACATTAGATTTTCACAAATTGTTTAATACGTCAAATACTATCTGTTGAACTATTCAACGAGATTACCCTAACATTCTCAATCTATTGAATCTTCTGTTCTGTGTCTGATTAATTATTAATAAATAAAAGTGAAAGTTATCACAAAAGAAATTTTTTTTTTAAAGGAGAACGAAGGAAAGCTTTTCTAACTTTCCGAGTCCGGCTTTGATGATCATGCTATAGAAATAATAATTTTTGTTCGGAAATTTTCAAATAATTTAAAATTCAGAAGTCAAAAGCGTGGAAAGACGTAACAATTTGTAGATTTTCGACCGAAAGTCGTGAAAATTCTGACTTTCATCATTTTTTGATATTTGTAGCTCGTAGCAATGTTAATCGATTTCTGTGGAATTTTCGGTATGCATACTTTTTTCTTCGCCATTCCGACCAATTGCAATTTTTTCAAAATTATTTTACACGTTATCCACTAAATAATCTTTGTAACTTCCAACAAAAAAAAAAAAAAAAAAAAAGAGAAAATCAAGTCGTTTGGTTCAATTATTAAAAAGTTATTCAATTTTGAAAACTGTGTGAACAAGTTTGCTCGTCACTACAATTAATAATTCACTATTATTCTGCAAAATGCCTATAGATACTTTTTATAACAATTAATTATTTTTCAAGTAATATGAAACCAGTAGGTGTCCTAAATATTAAATATTTGTGTATGTCATATAATAAGAAAGATGAAAAGCTTTTGATGTATCTGTCCCACTTAATTTTATAGATTTATCTTTGGAAATATTTCATGAGAACATTTGCATATCTCTGGTGAAACATTCTACTGAATCTGATACATTTATTTACACTTTAAACCATCTAAATGATCGTCCCTTGGTAACACAAATGGTTGAAGGTGAAAATGCTCGTATATTTCAATGTTGTATATTTGTACAACCTCTATGACGTTTTTATCGTTTCCTAGCTCTTAAAATGTCTTGCTTCGCTTTCACAGTATCATACGTCTCCTCTTTGATGTCATTATATATATTTTATATATAAAATGTGTTAAAATTTTCACAGTACTGATTTCTATGGCATTTCCAAAAATTCTACATATATAGTAGAATATTAATAATAATATATCGATATACAATATTAGTAATAATAATTATAATAACGATAATATAATTAAAATACGTAATGCTAATAAAATGGCGAAGGAGCGATACGTGTACAGACATTCATATAATAGAACGTTCAGGTAGTAGGATATTCCAATAATGGAACGTTTAGATAATGGATATTCAAATAATGGAGTTACTGCAATTCATATTTTAACGTTGCTAATGATAATGTCTGCCAGTCAAGTTTAATTTGATATATTAAAGTGACAGATGGAAATGTAAATGTTCGATAGGTGCGTTAGAAATGGTAGATAAAATTAGATATGAAACGCTTGTATATTTTTATTTCTACTAATTTAATGCACTACCAAGTTTGTATATTTACCGAATTAAAAAAAATCAATGGAATTCGACCAATGTTAGTTAAATTGCTTTTAATCCTTGCAAACGTAAATGTGATATAATTTGTTGTTAACGGAAATGAAAGGAAATATAAAAAGATGGGAGATTCCTAAATAAAGAAATTATTATGTCCAGGAGATTGGTAACGCGAGTGACGAATTAATTCGTTTTTCTCGATTAACGGATTAGCCGTAGCGGTAATGTTTAATGGTAATCAATTAACAAGCAACTTATGCATAATTACGAGTATTGATATTAACTTTCGTCTTTAATTATTGATAGTAATAATTCAAGTTTTACCTTCCGAAGCTAATTTTTATTATCAAATTGAACGTGAAATTTTAAATAGATACTATGTAGTAGGTATATTAGAGTGTTATTTAATAACATTTGGAAAATTCTCTTCAAACATAAAGTATGGTAGAAGATATAAAATTGCTACATGCTTGTAAATTACAAAAACTATAAAATAATGTGTATTATCTAAGAAATCTACCCGGTTTGTAGATCTGTTTGAATCTACCATTTTTTTTATTTCAAAATATCAGCAAGATATTTCAAGCTTCGAATATTCATATGTACGTGTACCATATTTCTTGATATATGAAATTTTCATTGCCCATAAAGAATCGCGCGATATCCCAAGAAAGACATTAAATCCCAATCCACAAAGGAGCCACGCCCTTGAGATAAACCCACTTTTCATCACGGTTGACGCATACACGTATTTAGGGGCTGTCACTTGCGTTATCTCAATATTTTTCCATAATTCTAAGCTTATTATTAAATTATCGATATTGCAGTGCGACACATTTAGAAACGATTATAGTTGATCGCTATATCGAGCGCGTGCGACTAACACCAAGATAAACATACATGATAAATCACTCTACATATCTAAATGTTTCTCATTTCTTTACTTGTCGTAAGATAAAATGAAACTACGTAAACTTTCTCACACCACTGTACATACTTATCGTTTACAAGTAAGTCCGATCGGTCAGCAAATCCGCGAACACCTAGTATTTACAATAAACTCGTATCCTACGGCTTCCTCTACGATGTACATTTTCAGTTTTATTTCTAAGTTCTCGATAGCTTTGTCACCCAACAAAGCCGATAAAATTTCAAACTAGTTAACAGTTAGTGCGATATCACATGGCATATTCGTAAAAGCTTTCTATGATTAATGATTAAAATTTTTTCGTCGATTCATCGTAGATCATTGTTTATAATATAGATTTCAATGTGTTGTAAGGTTCTGACTAACAGGCACGTGACTTTTATGTTGAAAGTACAAAATATTGACGCGGGTTGTTTTTATTATGAACTTGTGAATTAGAATATTTAATAGTAATAGGATCGTAAATTTAGGAAGTAACAACGGACCGCAGGCTCAGCGAAGCCCTCTCTTGTTTCCGAGCAAAGTGGGATCAGCAGGCTTAAAAAGTGAATCGCGGGTTTTATATCCGTCTGCACAGGCTTAAATGGACCCCTCAACGCCGGATAAAATAATCCACGGACGTATAACCGTATGTTTAAACCGGCTTTCTCGGTAGACCGACGTTAAAACAGCGATTCTCATGGGGGCGTGAAAGCGACTCCGGCGCGCTACTACCTTCAACTTAAGAGGGCGATTCGTTAGGGAAACCCCGTTATAATTTCCGGCTAAACGTTCGTTCTCCTCGCAGCTCGCGTGCGGACTCGTAAGTAACGCATTTAGGACAGAGCTGAGCGATATTTTTATCTGAGGGCGAATAAAAGTAAGGAATAAAATTCTATTGGCCATTCTATTTGCCAATTCTAACGAACAATCCACTAATGAACATATCCAATCGAATAAGGATCGAAGGGTTGGATGTAAAAATAATTTACCTCCCTTTTTAGTAGTTTCACAGGAACACGTATTTTAAAGAAAGTTGTTTAAGAAGTTACAAAATGATATTACAAGATATTTTCTCCTGTCAATATATTAATCATAGCTTATCCTTTATACAAGTGTCATCTGTTTTGTAGGAAAATTTTCAATTTCTCGTGCTCATAGAGCAGTAGATGTCAGGTAGAGCCAGCTGGTTCTTGCAAATTTGATTAATACCAGCTTTTCTGTAATTATTTGCATTCCCTGTTTCAATGTATTCTATATTTATTAATATTTTAAACGAGTATATTACACAAGGAATATGACGTTACAAATATCACATTACTCCAATTGTAGGTTACAGAAATATTATATTGAGTAGGTACGAATGTTTGTCTGTCCACTGTTGTTACTACTGTTATTATCCACTCGTGACTCCATTCTCAATTGAATGTCTGGCTACGTTGTTGTAATGCTACTTGTCACTAGGATGAACATAGCGTTCGGCAAGTGCCATTACGTCCCGCAATTTCGCAGTTCCGTATATTTCGAAATGGATAGCTGCTCTTTATTTACAACAATAAAGAGATTTTCTATTAAGAGATTTTCCAAGCGCTTTTTTGTACAGTTCTCGCACCCAAATTACGACGAATACTACACCCATGTGACAGCTTGCTCACTATAGCGCGAAAGGAAATGATTGGAGTTGCTTGATTCTCCCTTCAATTTATCCGAAGAAGAATTTGTTCGTATAAGAAATTACTCGTGTATGAACTGACCTTGATAAAACTTTCTTCGAATAATCGATTCTTCTAAGGTGACGAAAATATTCAAACTTCTTTTATGAATATATTATGTGTTTTAGACATTTTCCATTGGCGCTGTGATAAGACGGCGTTATCATGATTTATATCGGTCAAATCTGGAAACAAATCTGGAAATATATATAAAAGTTGCAAAATAATTAGTACAAGTATACGTATATTAGCATACGTCATAACGTACGTATGTATATGTCGGGTTAAGATCAGGAATGGAGCCAGGGGCGTTGAACGAATCTTCGCTGGCGCTATTCATTTTCGTCTCTCGCTCGATGTAAGATTTATTAGTGGATACGTATGTGATACAAGTGGCGACGATAGTTTAAACACTAACGACAATGGCCTCAGGTTCGATAACGAATCCGCGGTCAACGGGATAACTCTTTGTTAAACGTAGAATATATTTGGAAGCACAAGGTAACGTTCGCTGTGACGCTCGGTATATACTGCTCTTAAGAAACGATGTGTAAAACTCTCCAAGGTGATCGCAAGAATAAAAGACTGGTGAAAACTTTCCTCTCCTTACGATCGCGATCGTTTCGTTGATTGTTGACCGGGGATACCGACAAGATCCCAGCCGCCGTTGCTAGGCAGACCCGCATAGCTGCAATAATGCTTCTGCCCGGGGTTTGATTGTTAACACAACGTGTGTCCCATAATATTGGCACTTTTGAGGCAAAACCACACGTGGCTTGATTTGTCCTCGAGCCCGTGTGTCGCTACAACTATATCTTCTTAAGGAGAACCACACAACTACTGCATACCTCTGTTAGGTAAAAACGCTTATCCCGTGACCGCGGCTACGTTCGGCGACTAGTTGTCACCTCGAGCCCAAGCTCGTTATCGCCAGTCTCGAACAATTATAATCGGGGTATTTATAAAGGTCAAAGGGGAGTTTCCAAAGAATTGCAAGGGGAAAGCCCGTTGTCCTTTCATCTCCGACATATATATATGTATACTAATTAATAAGCCTGAATATTCATTGGGATCATATTTACCATTTATTATGTACTTTCTTACTTTTTTTACTAAATATATGTTTGCAATGCATATCGTGTAATTTCTATATGTATTTCCAGATTGGTTTCAAATTGCATCTGTTATTAATGCAATCATGATAGCCACGTCTCGTTACAGCGCTAATGAAATTTCAAAATGGTTCGTATAATACACGCAATATGGGCATAAATGTTCTCTATGATAAATGTTGAAATACAATACTTTCATAAACTACTGTATTTCATTCGGAGAATCAACAAAGTATTGAATGTGAAGTATATTTTCAAGATCCATCGTTCAGCTATTTTAACATTGATTTCTGAAATTAATTCTTTTTCAAATGTTAGATCAGAGAAAACTTCATCGCTGTTCGATGAATTAATCATTTGGTAGATTCATAGAGGAAGTTGCACCGATCGTGAGCATGTGATTGAATGTACTCATGTAAACTCGCACAAAATTAAGCGGAAAGAGACAACTATTTTAATATTACTAAGTAAGGAAATAATATTATTTTATTATTATTTATTTATCGTCGCTTAGACCAATAGTCATTAGCGACCACAGTTATTCTTATTACTATTCGAACATTGTTGGAGCAAATAAGGAAAATAATTTTTTACCTGTATAATTACTATTCCTGAATAATTATCATACGGATAAAATATTCTACTGTAATCTATTCCGATAATTATCTTGGATAATTGAGACGAACGTTAAAAATCCTGAGTCTCATTTGAAATAGTCAATTATTTCAACTTTGTCAGGAAATCTATACTTCTAACGTGACGTAACGTAGGAATATTGATTATTTTAGAAAGCGTCTGCCAAATTTACATAATTCCTCGTATAAAATATAATTATTATTATATAATGCGAATACATGACAGTAAATGAAATAAATTACTTCATTCGATAATCAAATAATAAAACAGTTTCAAGAAAGATCGTTTGCTGGTTTAAATAAGGTACCTAATACGTAATTATTTCAAGATATTCTCTTCGCTTTCTTGGGAAGAACAATGAACACGAACGATGGTGGTTTTTGCTCCGAGCCTTTTAATTTTACAGGCATTCGAAATTACACGTACGATGTACACGAGATTTTATTTCACTTTGTCGTGGTATCGGATTCTATTGATTTTGGGAGCCCCAGTTCCGAGTGTTTTAAATCTAAAATCACGTGTGTAGTGAGAGACTGTGTCAGACAGTAGAATGGTGTCAGTGGTGACCTATATTAAAATCGTGCTTGGTTTTGCGGCGAATTCTGCGCTAAACTGTAATTGCAGCTTCTTGTTTATTAACACATTTACTACGTGCATACGTTTCGGGTCTCAGTTGGCACGTACTTTTACGATATGAAGGCCACAACACCGCAATATGATAGATCATATTTTTGCCGAGGAAGAGTACATGGTTCTAGGATACAATACAAAGCAGAGCAATTTTGTTTTACTAAAATTATTTTGCTGTTCTTCTATGTCGTGGCTTTTAACTGCGTACAATCTCTATGCGTTTGTATTCACGTAATTCCTAACTTGTTATATTCTTCTATATATAGTTTTCATAAATCTTTTTACAAGATCTTAGATTAATTATTGCTTTAGTAATTTGGGTTAATTGTCGCATCTTTTATAAAACCGGGTTACGTCTCAATATGAGCCGGGCTATTTATATAGTTTGTAATTTATAAGACGCAAGTTAAGATTCAGGAAATTTGAGAAAGTTTCCAGAATTTCATTTAGTTAAATAAGTTTAAATTAATTAATTTATTCATATTATTAAATTAGTTTGATTTAATTGAATTTAATAAAGTTTTTAATAAATTTTCTCTGAAGTCTATTTGTTAGCAAATATTATTATAGCTATTTAGAGACAAATCAGTGATGAACGTTTAATGCTTATTATACATACGATTAAATGTATCTAAATGTGGTAGGCGAAAAGAATTTACGTAATATATATATATATGAATATATGAAATTGCATAAAAATCTGCGGTCTGGTAATAGCGCATATTTACGTATTTATGGAAATTTAAAAATTCAAAAATGCGCTCAAAGTGTATATATGTAATAATACAAAAGATATATAAAATATTCAAAATATAGTATTCGTTATAATACCTGGTAGGTGATATACAAGCTTCCTTTAGGATCTATGTCGCCAGTTTCGCTTCTAAAAATACGAAGAGGAGGAAAAAGGGGAAGGAAAGAAAGATCATGAGAAATATTCTGCTCTTATCGTTTAATATTCTTCCATACGAAGTGCATTTTGTTTCGATACTTGACCCATAAAATATCCTTCTTTCTTACCGCTTGTAGACTTCTGCGAAATAACAGCTCGCCTTGTACAAGACAGCGCGATGTCCCACTCGTGAAGAAGAAAAGAGAGCCGTCTTTGGTGGTTGAATTATGTCCAGGTCACGTCTTCAAAAAGCGGCGGGAACCTTGAAGGATCGACGATATTATGAACCAGCTTGAGATCGATTCGATGCAACAAGCGGAAGAAAATAATATCCACGATGGTCAGTCTCGTCATATTGCCTCGAATCGTTTCCCTTTTCATCTTTTCAGAGCGCACAATATTCCAGAAATAACATGGAAAGTTCGTGTTCGCAGGAAATATTTGACTTCTCATCGCCACTTTATTGCTACCCTCTTTCTTTCGTTCGAAAGGTCGGATGGTGCTCGATGATCTCAATGATTTTCGGGCCCAACAAATACGCGAGACTTGTGTTTCTTGGCAATCGTCAAGAATTTTCAGAATTGTTCTTGTTTCATTGAGTATCGTTGGACTACGAGTGTTCGTGCAAATGCATACTTTGACGAATAGAATAACAAAATGAAGCTTACACAGGAATTTGTTTAATTCACTAAATATGATAATTGTTGAGTTGTTCGAAATGTTCGTAGCGAAATTTGGGGAAAATTTGTAATTCATGTATTTTCGTGAAATTAGAATTTTATATCGTCTGACAAATTTGAGAAACTTTCACCCTCTACTACTCTATCTGTACAGATTCACGAGTATCTTTTAGAAAATAATAATTTATTATTTAACAAAAATTAAATAATAAATTTCCACAACCTGTGTTCGTAGGCCTCTAACTTGTTCAATTTCGCGGCACTAAAAAGTTTTATGGGACTTAAGCCTTTCGATTGAGATCGTCGATTTCAAAACAACACAAATCCATCATTTAACACTTTATGAGTTATCGGTGTGTATAATTATTCTCAGTTTAATTTCACCTACCTAGTAACATAAAAATAATATGGAAATATTATCTCTTATTTATCAATTTTATTTTATGAAATATTTTTATTAGTGCAATTTTCTCGACGAAATAATACGCATATATTAAGTGAATTTTGAATCGCGAATTTATTAATCGAAACGACAATGTTGCGATAGTTTTACACAAGTTCGACATCTTGTCATAGTAATTTGCTAGTTTGATGTTCGCAGAGAATCGCAACAATTCCAAACGTTTAAACTCGTTTTCTCTGGAATTATGATTCCGAGTTGTTTGGTTGTTGCAGGAAACGAACGATATGTTCCTTGCGCATTTAACGGGCATAAATATTCGCGGACTAGTTATTAGTATTTCATTTGTGCCAGCTTTTGCTCGAGTGCAATTTATTTCGTCAGAACGAACCGTTGTTACTGCATTGTTGTAAAGTTGACGCGGAAAAGATTGCTCTTTAAATTCGAGTCTTTCTTGCTGTAGAACGGGAACGTAACCTGCATTTGCATTTAATGCGCCTTTTAATTAGTCGAATGGTCGTGTACAAAAAGCTCGTTTGACTGAGGAACATTGGAAAAAATGAAATGCAATTGTTGGATGTAAAAAGTCGCTTGTTCCGAGTGTACGTCGTTTTTCATTTCTGTGAACAATCGCTTCAACGGGATGTAATAGGGTGAAATTTGTTTGTCCGGAACAGATAGAATGTTAATATCGAACAAAGTGATTTCTATGAAGGAAAATTTATCTTTCTAAATATCATCGTAAAATTTCCTATGAATTGTATCACTGTCTATTGAATTTCATAGCACCGCTTATTTAAATTTCATGATTCGTTTATTAAGATTTATTAGGAACTCGGAATACATTTAAATATATATGATATCGATATGCGATATATAAATAATGAGATATAAGACTGTGTTATAAATACGAAATGCCCAGTAAATAAATCATACTGAATTACATAAGAAACGTTTAGTATTATTAATTGATAATATGTTGTGTATTTTGTGTGCGTATTATGTTAAGAAAAAATAATAGATATCTGTTGATAATATCCTCCATATGTCGCATAATGTATGAGGTAAGCGTGTAGGTAAATATCGATGATAATAAATTATAATTTCATATTATTCGCGAAATGGTAGAAAGGGAGCAAGCAAAAAGAAATACATTGTACTTCTACTTTTAATTGTGAATATATTACATTTTCAGTGCATATTATTGTCGTAATGTCGCAAGAAAAATCGCAAATTTGGAGATACCTGTCATTATTTTATCCGATAAAATTATATTATTTAATAAGAATAATATTACAATTCCAGAAACATTAGCTCTCTTTCAATTGTAAAATAATATTATACACGAAGATTATGATAATCGATTGAAATTTGAAATTATTACACGTAAAGGATATTTCATTCGAAATCCTTAAAATGTAATGCTTCAAAATCAACAAAGTCTTTGTCGTTAAATTGTTGAATTATAAATATTTTCCTACTTCAAACTCCTTGTTTCCAATCGATTTTTTAAAAGATTTATTTCAAACTGGTGACATTATTTAAGAAAACTAACAGTGTCCTTAGTTGCACAGATAGTATAATAATTCTAATTTCAATGAAATATTTTCATTTTCTCATTGATAATTTTCCATATCTTAAACTACCTGCTTCAAATTTCCTGAATTTGCTTCTTCCCGTTGCATCGCTCTTCTAACGAACGGATGATATCATTTGGAGAAATTAGAATTTGTTTGTTTATCTAGATACAGTGTACTAATAACGATAGAGTAATAATAATTTCAATGAAATATTTCTATACTTTATTTCCGAATTTATGAGTATACAGGAATGTCTTCAGAATTCTTGAGGATCGTTCGTTTTCAAGTTATTATCGGCACTTTCGAACTCAATTTTCTACTTTATAAACTGCGTTGATAACTTCCTATAGATGTAATCTGTTTCGTAATTTTTAAATTTATCCAGACTAACTTTATATTTCTTAAATGTAAATTATATTCGTAATTAACACGACGATCCTGCAGAATTAGTTTGTCGGTAATTGCATCCGTCGAATACCTGTTAAAGTTGTCGAAAGTTAATTTAGTCCTTGCAAGCTCGACGGAAATTTAATATCTTGGAGATTTATGAACCGTCAACTAAACATTCAATAACGAATATTAAATTTCGATCTTCCATCACGGACAAGTCACTGTCTTAATTATCTCCTTTGACGAATGAAATTAAAATAATCGTCGCTTAATTGTCCTTTATGAAGTCAACAGTTAGTTGTTTCAAAGCCATAAACTAATTCAATCTTGAAATTAGTGAAATCTAAATACCTTGTTATCCTCATAAATCAGTTTATCGTCCTCGGCTTATTTCCACATTGCTTTCTCTCTTTTTAATATATATATATTAAATAGTTATATATATGATATAAATAATACATGTATGAACCAATTATTCTGAAGGGAGTGGGTCCATTTTTTGAAAAAGTTGAGAAACCGAAAAATTCACACACGCCTCAATGTGAACTGTTATAATTTAAATCTGAAAACAATAGGATGATTAGGCAAAGGCAATAGGGTGGTTCTACGTGAAAAAGGCAAGTGGAAAATATACATAAAATTTGTTCATGTGAGGATTCATTTGCGAGAAGATCGAGTTTGTCACGTTTGCTTAAACCTGATTAATTATGGATTAACTGCGAATGAAGAACCAGCGTGAAAGTAAGCGAAAAATGTAAAATACAAATGTTCGTTTTGTGCTTTGTTTTCATGAAGATAGAATTTGAACATGGCTTCCTACACGCGCGTAATAAATTTTCGAAAATTTGTGTTTATATAATATTTCATTTTACATTTCTTCCGCAATCACTCAGTTGCTAACCCAATACAATGTGATTATAGGAATTTGATATTATGAAAGTGAAACGTGGGATCTAAATAAGAAAATGCTTAATTAGAAAATAAGGATACTTGCGAAAGTTTTTTTTGTAGCTACTGAGAGATCGGTTAAAGGAGAGCCTTTCTAAACCCTCTCATTCTAAAGATTCATTCTCGACACCCGATGGTTACGTGACTTGGAGATATATACTATCGTTGGATATCTGCTTATTTTCTCCTGCATTTTCACTGGCTATACGCAAGGCTGAATAACGCCAGTGTAACTGACACCGACGACTCTTAAAAATACGTCGTCGCCAGCACGCATATAGAGCGACTTATTATTATAAAAGAATTGAATGTCATAAAAAGTGTATGAAAGTAGCGGACACTACACAGAAGTCCATCGCATAAATCCGAGATATTCTACGCTATAACGAGAATATTCGATGATTTAAAGAAAATTAATATTGTAATGTTGTACATGTATGTAATTTCTTCACATCTTATTAAATTGTAAGGAACGAGTGGAAGAAGAAATGGCGACTAGAAAAGCTTTAGCTAAAAGATACAGCAAATTTATAACTTGCGATTCTATAACCGTACTGTTAAAACGCAAAATTCGACAATGTAATGTAACTGAGAAGGTTACAGATTAAATGTTGCTTCTGATGGATCGGTTAATGGATCGAGCCTTAACCCGAGATGACTGAAAGTATAGTTACGAACAACATCGTATCATTGTATCATCGTGGTCGAGGATTCGTAGCCGACCGTGAAACGCAAACAATCGAACCCTGTCGTTTATACAGCCACGTTGTTTCCGTTGATAAATTAACGGAGATCCGTGGTCGTTGAGGAGTCAACGATAATCCCTGGGAGATGTTCGAAGTCAGAATCGATTCAGTGCAACAAGCGGAAGGAAGTAATAACCAGCGGCGAGGGTAAACCGCATCGCACACGTTTCTGCCGCACGACTTCTCTTCTTCTCAGGACCATGTATAACTTCGTGACACGACGTGCACACTACTGGGAAATCGGTCCCTCCGGGGCCGTGGAAAATCAATGCTTGAAGTCTGCTTGCTTCGTGTCAGTGAAGAAACTAAAAGGGGCTGTAACAAAAGGAAAAGGAGCGAAAGCAAGAAAGCAAGAAATATATATATATAAATAGTGGAATTGGGTATGTTTTCAAATGGAAATAACACGGGTTGACACTTGGACAGATTACCTGTCGCCGTGAAGGCTTATCGTTTTCGAATAAAGCGACGTTTTATTGATTCACGCACCGACACTGGCAATCGAGTTTAGAGTTTTATGCACGACACATCCACCCAGCTGGATTTATGCACCTTTTCACGGTACACACGGTCGTCTGTGTAGACCAGTTTTCGGAGATATCGCGTAGCAACCGTGGAATCCAGCATAGAAGGATAGGAGAAGCTACGTCGTTTTATTTTGCCACGATACGCGGTTCGATTCTTTTTGAGCTATTCGTTTTTGGATTCTGGTCTAGGCTGAATTTATGAGCTTCCTGGGACCACGAGTTTTGTACTGTTTTATACGGTTTCCTGTTGGCGTAGCTGGGGAATTCTACGTACGGTAGTTTCTCTGTGTACGCTGCCCGTGAAAAATTCAGCAGAATTCTTATTTTCCAAGAGCCTTTATAGGTTCATGTACTTGTTCCCCAAACGACCAGCGGTACGAGGAAACATTGTAATCTTATAAAATGTAGTCTTATGACTAAGACCGTGGATTTTTTTGCGTCTGTAGGAAATTTGCGTTGAGAATTGTGGATCTTAATCGGCGAAATAAAAGTAAAGCAATACTTAGATTACACTTTGAATTTATATTAAAATAGTTTTAGATTTATTTAATAAACGATTTACAGGATCTTCGTCGATGTACATTTGCACGCGTCTCAGCATTCTGTTTGTCTCGGCATCTTCTATACCACACTACTAACTGTTTTTCGAGACGCTGTGCACGCATATGCTTCCATACACTCATACTCACATACGTGTGTCACTACTACGCGGCTAATCTAGTTTAGCACACAAAATTAGCTCAATAATTTGGAGATGCAGAAATACAAACATCCACGGAATATGTAAAAATATAAAATATCCAAAGTATAGTAGTTTTTGTAGTATTTAACGTATGAAATAACTTGTTATCCAAGCTTCAGTTTTTCGATTGTATTCGGAAAAACATGAATTTGCATAGATATTCGCAGTCTTGTTACGACTGATATTGAAATTGCTGATTGCAAGAAGTAAAGATAATGAACTACTTTATTTTCTATGTTATTTTCGTTCGTAATCCACGAGCATTGGAAGCAAGCGAAGACTGTTAAAAGTTCAACTGAATTTCGATATATCTTGGTATATTTGTATTTCTGTGTTTTATTGCTGTACAAAGAGGATATAGCGATTTTTGTCCACAATTTGATGTCCTTGTTTTGTGATCGCAGTCGGAGAAAGAATAACAAGGCAAATAGTTGGAAAAGGACAATACTTTAGAGATTTTTTGTACGTGTGTTATAATTTCTTTGTTTCTTGAAATGATAAAAGCGTATAAATTATTCGTACCGCATACGAATTTAAAGGTATAGTTTTATTTGAATATGTAACGAATCTATAAAAATGACTAGTTTTGAAATTAGTCTGAATTTATAAGAAACATCAGCTTCAATTCAACAGAAATTGTGAACTTGCATTACAGAAGGAAGTATAGAAATAGAAATGTATGTAGCATTTTGTCTAGTTACCTTATCATCCTATCACGAAACTGTCGTATTATTAGAAGTCTAGACTCTAATAAATATTTGAATTTAGCATAGAGAACAAGATAAGATGCTGCACGAGATATACAACGATATGCAATACGGTATAACAAATAAAAATAACGATATTGCCACGAAGAGTATGAAATTCATAAACATAATAAAAACTGATGTGACTGTTAAGGGTTGAAAAATATTAAATATATTATGATAAATTTCTCAACAAACTTTGATATGTCCTTGACGTGTATAATTTTATTTAAGAATCATTAAAAAGTATACAATTCTGTGAGTAACAAATCTTGTCGACGTCGATGCTTGCCGACTGATCTACCAGTACGATTTAAACTTTCGCAAATTTTGCAAATACGTATAGGCAAATCGCGGATACTTCATATTTCATCGAATCGTTATTTTCCAGAGAAAGAAATATTGAAATGCGACCGTGAACACGTATATACGTTGTACGCCGTAGATTCATAACGTAATAGATTCCATCAGAAGTCATTGTAATATATCACGATTGTGTGCACCAGGTTAATATTGACTTCATCGATAAGTTGGATCAGATAAAATAAATAAGATGAATCGAACAAACATACGCTTCCCATCAATTTTATTCCTTTGTTTGTAAACCTCGATGTTGTTGATTCTGAAATTGTCTAGCAACAAATTAAAACCAAAAAATATGCTACGTAAATATATCGTGAAAATTGTTATACATGAAACTGAATACGTAGAGGTTTGAAGTAAAAAATACAAATTCACTGCTCTATGTGAATTTTGTACCGTGAAGTTTCATATTTTCTCGTTTTTTTTAAACCATTTTGTAATTTGAATACGAACATTTCATTATACGATGGTGAACAAAAGTACTTTAATGGCAAAACCAATGATTTCTTATTCAATTTATTCGTAAAATAACGTTTGAGTTTGAAGTTTACACGAAAATATTTGATCATTTATTACAAGAATCTTGTTATATTTTTATTATATTTTATTTTATACTGGTTTCGTATATCATACAAATATTCATGATAAATTGGAAATCCACGCATTTCATACATGTAAACTGTAATATTCCAATATTTTCAGTATGATATTATAATCCCTGCGACCCACAAAATCTGGTTAAAGAAAATTTATGAATGTTGTAAAAATATATCGCGTTAACTATTGACTTGACATTTCGGGACCGCGACTGGAGTAATATTATCGAGATTTAATTTTATTTCCACGAATATTTTCTAATTGATCTAACTATATTAATTATATATCGAGGGTCAACGGACGATCATGATTTATATTTAGCAACTATTAATAATTCTATTTCACTGTTAGAGATAGAAAATATCAGTTATTATACCTTGTGATATGGATAATGATTTATGCTACTGTAATTAACGTTCATTGTGCTATATGTATATGTGTTTCGTATTATAGTATTCGCAAAACTTGTGCAAGTTCACTATGCAGCGTTAATCTACGTACAGTATCTAAAATAATCAGTGTATCTCTTTTTTGCAGTATTAATCAAATAACAATATTTCTGCAAAACATTCATCAAATAGTTCTGCAAAAGAAACAAGACCAAAGATGAAAGAACGTTCGCTGAATATTTAACCTATACGATTGGAGAATTTTTAAACTACTGATTACCTCATTTGAGGATACTATTCTTTTCTAATTATCTCACGGACTGTATTTATATTTAACGTAATTTTATCAAATTCTGGTTTATTGAAGTAAATTCCGTAAATCTTCATATTCACAAATATCAAGTGATATTTAAACATTTCATGTTATTATATTACACATTCCATGTTATTAGGTCATCCCACAAGTTCGTGCCGTTTTTCGAGCGGTTATATATGTTAAGATTGTTTACGTACCTTTCAGTTTCATGAAAAAGTGTAATCGCCCTCTCGTTGTACAACTTCTTCCCATTTTTTTGGTAGGGCCATTATTCCGTCTCGATAAAAGTTCTCTTGTTTTTCTTTAAAATAATTTTCTAAGCTATTTTTGAGAATGTTAATATTTTCAAATTTTTTACCTACTAAAAAGCGTTGTATTGCTCCGAACAGGTGGTAATCAGATGGGGCAATGTCTGGGGAATATGGGGGATGTGGTAAAATTTCCCAATTAAATTCGGACAATTTTTTTGGTAACGCTTTTCGCGACACGCGGTCTAGCGTTGTCGCGATGGAAGATAACGTTGTTCCTATTCGCTAAACCTGGTCGTTTTTCAGCTAGTGCTTCCCTTAATTTTTCTAACCGAGTGCAATATTTGTCTGAATTAATGGTATCAACACTAGATAAAAGTTGAAAATAGAGTATTCTAGGGAGGAGGACGCCCGGTGCGTTGCTCGTCTTCTAAACAGAAATTCCCAGCTCTAAAACGTTGGAACCACTTCCTACAGGTGCGAGATGAAAGCGCATTTTCTCCGTAAACAGCACATATGTTTTTCGTGGCAATTGTTGCAGAACTTCCTTTCCGAAATTCATATAACGTGAGATGTCGAAAATGGATATGCATTTCACTCATGATTTTTTACTGTTAGAAGTCACTGTGTTCACTATATTACGATCTTATACAAACGAAAATCTGCTCTAGCCTGTTCTCGATCACCTAAGCTCAAGTGCATTGGTCCCTGATCGCCGTATGTTTATAGATCGACGCATGAAATGTACACACAAAAGTCGGCACGAACTTATGGGATGACCTAATATCTTTCGTATTATGTTGTGTAGAGGAATCAATGATACTTATATTTGTTTATTGAAACTCTATATATAATAATTATATCATTGATTTTTAATATCATAATTTTTATAATATTTAAAAGGAATAGAAATATATCGAGAAAATATAATTTCACGTTCATGGATTCAAAATCAAATGTATGGACTAGGCATAAAAGAAATGACGATAAAGGAGCGTATGTAGAATTAATGTTTGACATTTTCAATGCATAAATTCATTACAATATATTTTTTTTTTAGTACATGTATACTTATCTAGAAGTAATTGTATGTTTTGGTATTTAATTATTGATCACTGAGATTAATTAAATCCAGTTTGACCGTGGTAATCGAGCGAATGGTAATTTATTTATTGAAATATTTTACCAAGGGTATAATGGCTGGAAAAGGGAGAAGGAAACAATTTGAAGGTATCAAGGGTGATCGCAGCTAATCAAATTAAATAATAATTTGTATACATGGAAATAAATATAATTCGTTTATCACAGATGCCATTTTATGTTATTAAATAGATACATTCGGTTTAAATGAACATGATGATGAAATCAACATACACCCTTGGACAAAAAGATAGCACATGTGTGCTATCATTAATTTCTCATAGATAGAGTCCGAATTTCCCAAGTTTGACGAATGGCATATAAACAGTACCTTGTAGTAATAAGGTATATGAGCTTGAAACTGTATCTTCGCTATTCCTCTTGTATTTATCAACAATGATTGTGAAATCCGGTCGGCGAAATGATAGCACACTTTCAAAAGTTGTAGTGTTTATTATCTACTAAATTGTACAAAAATAAAAAACCTTTTAAAATTTAATAATGTGTGGATCCTCCCTTATTCTCCACCACCTCCAGCATTCGTTTCGGCAAAGAACGATATAGTTTTCTAATATAATCCAGCGATATATTTCTCCATTCCTCTTCAAGGCACTTTTTTAACTGATTAATACTTTCAAATTGCCTATTTTCTCTATAAACGGCATTGCTTAATTTACTCCAACAGTTTTCGATTATGTTTAAATCGGGGGAGCATGCAGGCCAGTCCAAAACTGCAATATTTTCTGTTGAAAAATATTCTTTCACAACCTTAGCGGTGTGAACTGCAGCATTATCTTGCTGAAAAATAAAATCTTGTCTCGCAATATGTGTTGCGTACTTTGCAATTTGATTTTGTATCAAATTACGATAGGTTATAGCATTCATCTTGCTGCGAATTGATATTAAATCAGTCTTTCCGTTATACCCAATACCTGCCCAAAGCATAATGCTACCTCCACCCATTTGACGCCGTATTTGTGACAATTTTTTTTTTCTTACATCATGATAGTAAAAATTGAATCCATCTGGGCCATCTAAATTAAATCTTTTTTCATCTGTAAATATAACTTTCCTCCACTTCTTGTTCCACCGTATATGTTCTTTTGCAAAATATAATCGATGCTCCTTGTGAATCTGCTTTAGAGCTGGTCTTCGTTTTAATTTCATCCGCTTTATGTGCGCGGATTGTTGTAGTACACGTCTGACATTCCGAGGATTAGTTTTTACGCCAACTTTTTCTGCAATTTCACGTGACGTGAGAAGCGAATTTGACGCGGCACGTAAAATTGCACGTTTTTCACGAGTACTAATCGCGGAAGGTCTCCCACTGCTTTTTTTTGTTCCATAATTATTTACATCTTTCAGTAAATTATAAATGACTTTCCGACTTCTACTGAGAACTTTAGCAATTTTAGAAATAGTAAAGTTTTCTTTCTTTAATTTCAAAACTGTTTGAATCTCTTCACTATTTAGCTGTTTTCCACGTCCCATTGTTTGAATCGAAATTTGTAAGGTTTCTAATGAAATTCTTCTACTTTTCACTACGTCTACACCACTCAGAATACACAGAAATACTAAGGAATGGAAACAAAATGCTTGGTGTGCTATCATTTCGCCGACCGGATTTCACAATCATTGTTGATAAATACAAGAGGAATAGCGAAGATACAGTTTCAAGCTCATATACCTTATTACTACAAGGTACTGTTTATATGCCATTCGTCAAACTTGGGAAATTCGGACTCTATCTATGAGAAATTAATGATAGCACACATGTGCTATCTTTTTGTCCAAGGGTGTAAGTTGGAAGCAGAACTTTGACGAGTAACAAACTAGACAAATATCTTGATAAAAGTGAGAACGAAGTTAATAAAAAATTGTCCTGTGTTATCAAATATATATACAATCCTCACATATGTATATATTTTAATATAAGCACCATTTATCCAAATATGATTGTTATATTCCAATCTTCATATAAAAATATATTATCATCTTTCATTAATATTCTTACGTACACCTATTATATTTAGATACATATAGAATATTCGTACACTTGAATAGTTTAGCACAAACACCGTTTCCCTGAGCAAACTAGCATTATTTCTAAAGAACCATATTTTATTTTCCATTTTTTATCAAATATTGCTCGCGCTAGGAAATATGAATTCAAACGCGCAGCCAGAGGCTTTCGAGACGGTCGATGCTCCGATGTATCGGAACGTCGCTGAGAAAATAATTTTCCGATGTCGATGCCAGGCTTTAACGTTTTTTCCCTGGCCCCGTATTTCTGTAACGTTCATACGCGTCGGCTCATAAATGCGTTTTCGTAATTATGCCTTGGTTCTGGCTTGGTGAGGCCGCGCATTCAGATTTTTCGCCGCGTTTTCCTTTCTCTTCTGCCTGTGGCTGTGCAACAGAGAGAAACTCGAACGTCGGATACGACTCTAGCCACTAGGTGCCTCGTGTAGAAAGGCAGCTCTATTAGCGGAGTCGACCGAGCTAAAAAAGAAAGGGGAAAAAAAACAGAGAGTAAATTTACCATCCCTTACGACCTTAAACGAGCGTTTTAAATTAATATGAGCTGAAGGGAGCAGCACTCTGAATAACGAATGGCATTGTGTCACTGCTACCCGTGTAAGTGCGTTGCTTTCTCCTTTCTCGATCGATCGAAGGAGTCGCAAGCTGCTAAATGCGCACCCAGTTCGATCGTCGGAGAATTTTTTCGCCCAGCAATTTAATGTAATTCAATGATGTTCTCCGCCGGGATTCCACTTGTTTCATGATAATTTGATCAACGTGGCGATCGTTCGATCTGCCAACACACGCGAGAGGGATATTGCTTTCTGGAGGGACTTGTTGCCAAAACGTGTTACCGTTGGATGTTAGGACGTGCGAAGAGGCTGCGTTTTTTCATATTCACGTTTGGGTTTGCAGTTTGAGATGTTTTGGGGATTGATCTTGTTTGCTTTATGCGGTCCGATACGAATTGATTTATTTTTTTTTTTTTTTTATATGATAATCTTTGCATGATAGTGGTAAGAAGAAGACTGGGATTGTTCATTTATTCTACTTATTCCTTTTGAATGTAGATTTTCATTGAATAGCGTTTAAAATTCTTAGTTTCTTTGTTGTTAAAAGAAAAGGAGTAAAAAGACTGTCTAACGAGATATCTTTCATCCGATTGCAAATTTTCAATTTTGTAAATATATTTAGAAGCGATAGCGTAGTTGAAATTAAGTTATTTGTACATTTTTAAAGATGTATGCAATGTGAAATATGATGAATTGAAGCTTATTTATTAAGGTAAAAGTCACTATAAAATTATATAATTAATAGACTGGTTCGAAATTATTCTAGAGGAAACAAAAAGATATTATAAATTATAATAGAAAACTTTCACGTTGTTTATAAGTTATTAAATAACTTTGCATCGTCAAAAGATGGATAATAAATTAATGTACGTATATTATGCACTTAAATTAATTAATTCAATTAATTGAAATAATTAGTTTATGTTGAATTTTCTACTCGTGTTATAATTATGCTTCGATTCTCTGTTAATTATGTTGTTCCATTCTTTTCAAAACCAGCAAGATTATAAATATTTGTTAACATGCTAATTTATTATCGTACATTATACATACATTATATACCCTATATAGTATATTATATATTATTAATAGAAATGTAAAGCGCGTTGTGCGCGCATATATTTTTGTCTTATTTTCCGTATCTGTTCTATGCCTAGTATTTTACTTCGTAATTTTTCTTTGCGAATATTTTATACAAACGCTTTCAACGATATTATTCACCATAAATCAGAACCAATTCACGTTTAAGCTAATTTCGTAAAGTCTGGGATTTCTTAGTTTTCTATTTCTGAAACTCACAGTCTTTAATTAGGAAATTAGTTCTGCAATTCAGAAGATCTAAATCTACATATTCTCAATAGAAGGCTGATTGTAGAAGCATAACATCAGCCGGCTAATTTAGCTAATTACTTGGTTAATAACCAACCCTGTTGAAAGTTTCTTAATTTCGTCGTTAAATGAACTTGGCTGACAAAAGTTCATTTAATTATTATGATAACTGTACTGTTTTCTTGAATTTTCGCACGAATTATTATCGAATACTTTTTTTAAAGAACAGCACTGCGGGAATTTTATATTTTCTTTGGTACACAGAAATTGATTTAAATTTTATCTGTGTAGAAGTCGCCGTGTAGGATGTGCCACGTGCACTTTCAATGTTAATGTGCCTTAGATGGATATTAGTGTGAAATATGGAGATGACCGATAGAAAAAATTACGCTTCATTCATTTTTGCTTTCATGAAATGAACGCAATGGTTAAGGCAGTAGTTTAGGTGCACGGAGCAACTTCAATTATGAAAATATTAATTATTATCGAGCGTATCGGAACATTAATTAATAAAAGACTAGAGCATGATGTCGTTGTAAGAAAAACTGAAAGACACTATTACGTGTGTTTTCATTTTAATGATTATGTTTATGAAATAGTTCGAAGTAAATGATCTACTCTGATCTGAAAACGAAGTTATTCGGTTATCTGAAAAATTCGATTATCAGAGTAGACTTTCTGAATTCTGTTCTGCTTAATATGGTTAATTAATACTTGGTAAAATACGCAGAATAAACATATATATTGCATTTGCAACAAATGACGATGCTTCGTATAAAACATTTAAATTTAGAATATTTACCATTTGAAGGTCCCATAATAGTAAACCTAAATGCATAAGAATGAAGGAACTTACTGTATATTCGTATTTAAAAATTTCCTCTCATATCGAAGAAATATTGAATAATTGAATAAACATGTAAATATTGTTTTATCGGTCAAGCCTTAAACTTTTCCGAGGTCACGTTTTTACTCAGAAATAACAGAATCTGTATACTGATAGAATAATGTCACCAGCTCGTACACGCCGTGGCAGTCGTGGCCGAGTGGTTAAGGCGTTTGACTAGAAATCAGATTCCCTCTGGGAGCGTAGGGTTCGAGTCCTACCGACTGCGGTTGGTAAACACAAAAATTGTAAAAAAAAAAAAAAAGCTCGTACACGCCAGAATATTATTGAACAGAATAGTGCATATTTCGACTAATTGTATTATTGCAAGGTGCTTAAAAAAAGAGTTTGTAATTCGTACTAAAAAAAAAAAAAGTTTGACTTATCCGACAAATATAATCCAATATACAATAAATGTACAAGATGCCAGAGTTTGTAATTTGGATATAAAAGGTATAAAAAATTTGAGGAATTGCCCGTGTCAAAAAGCTAACGTTGATTATTAATTAAAGTGGAAAAAATGACCGACTTCGTCGCTAACTTATGTCGCTTCTTCTGAAAAATGCTTCAGAGGCATATCTCTGAGCCAGGGGAACCGAAGAATAAATTCGTCCAGCTTGCGCCTTCGCGTGTAATCGTTAGGATATAAATTCTGTCCCGGGCTTGATCGATGCTCCGCGAGGAAAGATTTATATCTACTAACCAGATGATCTATGCGATAAACTTTCTCTGTGAACTACCTTCATTCATAAGCATTAGGACACTTGCTGGTCTCGCACGAACTGTGACATAATTAAATCGCAGATATTTATGCATTTATGAGAATATTAAATGCGTTGAAGGGTTTAGAACGCATTAATATGGAAAAATATTCGCCATATTCAGAGCAAAATGTTCATTATAATATTTACAGCGAGCCAAAGTGAACAACACTGTAGAGATTTGACTATTCAAGATGGAATAACTTTTTTTCACATTTAACCAAAATCAATCACTTGATTCGTTCTGAGAAATTTTGATAATTAGTTTACTAGATGATACGCGAGAAAAGTGTTGAAGGAATTGCAATTGGTTTTTGCAACATTTTTGTCTAGGCTTGTAGTGAAGATTTAAACAACATATTTTGCTGATTTATGCCAATTATGTGGCTACACGCTGAAGGTTTTGTCGAAATCGGTTGATACGAGAAACATAATAATCTTTAGATTTTAGACCGGAAGTTGCGAAAACTGTAATTTTCATCCGTTTTTAACCGTTTGCAGCTCGTAGCAACATTAACTTATTTCGATACAATTTTCAGAACATAGGTACATAACTGGTACCAATTCGTTGTTCTAATTTTCATTACAGGCTCAGATAAAAATGTTGTAAAAAAGTAACATTTATTTGTTTCTTCACGATTCCGACAAATTCCGCTTTCTTCAAAATGTTTGTCACGTGTTTGAGCCAGTTCTTCTAACTTCTGAAGGAAATCAAGTACTTTGGTCGTCTTAAGAAAATTATTCCGTTTCAATACAGTACGTGTGTTCACTTTTACTTCTTACTTTCAGCTGTAACATTCAGAGATTTCTAATTTTAAAGGATGAACAAAATCTTCATCTGGAAACAAATCCTTCACGTACTCAACCTTTAAATGTATGATTTTCTCACGTACATTATAAAAGGAGGATGTTAAAAAATGGCCACTTTTGGGTCTGCTGAAAAATTCACGCATTCAACAACGTCTCTCAAGGAACAGAAAATGTTACTGGCATTCATCCGAGATGAGATGGGAATGCTGAAAAAAATGAATGTCAGGATGAAAAAGTGGCAGCGGTCAAACTTACTCACATGTTACACTTAATCTTCATTTTCTTCGGATACTGATCCATCTATGAAATAGTTTTTAGAAATTCTGCCGGTTAATCGATTGAAAGTTTAGAAGATTCCAAGTACCACAAGATCGTTGTTGGCTGCTGTTCTCACGCACCAACAATCCGGCGAAGCTTCGGATCTGCTCGATTTCGGACTTCAAGTGATTTATCAGCGGAATTTCCGAAGAATTAATATGTCGATACAGATGGACAATTATTCTGTAGCTGGATCAGAATTTGAAGAGAACGAAGATTAAGTGTAACCGCCGCTACTTTTTCATCTTTCCACTCGTTCTTCTCAACTTTCCCATCACATTTCGGATAAACGCTAAGAACATTCTTTGTTACTTGAGAGATGCTCTTAAATGTCCTGCAGAAATTTTTCAAAAATGGCCATTTCTTAACATCTTCCTTTCAATTTGCCAATTTATGTGTTATAAAGTAATAAAGGAACGCTTTCAAAAATTTACATTCTCGCTTTATATCTTTTTTATTTGTAAAAATAGTTTGTTACCAGATGACTATATGTGTATATGTAGAGCGTATGAGCAAATCGAAAATTAATTCTTGTGGAAATAGAATAAATTGTTCACCTTGTTAGTTGTATACAATTTTCACCACATTTTAGTGTACTGTAATCATATTTGAAATATAAGAGAAGGTAATAGCTACGATTAACTGTGAGATTTTCGGATTAGCACGCAAAGATTATAACTGAAATATAGAATGGCGATGCTTCATATTTAACAGCATGGATTGTAGTTTATAATAATAAATGTAGGAAAGATACATCTGTGCATGAAATGTATAATTTATCGTAATAACAAACTGTGAATTAAATACGTATTTATATATGGATAAACACTGTATGTATTCAAAGGTTAATTATATCCAGAAAAAAACAAGTTTACATAAAACATTCGCAAAAATCATGGATCTTTTAATTAAAAAAATATGAACAGAATTGTTAATTTCTAATGGAACTCCATTTGGGAAACCAAAACTTTGGACATGCACAAACTAATTCGTCACTTTAATTATAAAATTCAAGGCAATAAACTAAATACAAAAGATCAAATGATCTTGACTGGACTTGGAATTAATTAGACCGTAACGTATGGACTCCTAACGGATAAATCACCAAAAGTACACGAAGAATGCAATATCCCAATTACGACATTTATTACGCAATTGGATAACTCGCCTGTTTTTATTTAACACTAGAACTACCACACCAGACAAATTGACTAGTTTTACAATTTTGTTTTAAAATTCCTACTTTGTGTTATATATTTTTTCTGCAATGATGTAATGACTTTCGGGACGATGACTAAAAGAATGATATAATGAATTTTATTTTCTTTTTTATGTATTCAAACTGAAAATAATTTTGTATCAAGGCTACTTATATCAATACCATTAAAAATGACTGGTGCTTGTCAAAGTGTAAAAGGCTGCTGCAATCTGTTTATCGAACCCCAATTAACCAGTTTCTTCGTTTTGTACAACTTCCCACACGTTTTTAAAATTTTTCTCGATAAGGCATATTATTCGATATGGCGATATCAGTTGTCAGGAAAATTCCGGATCGATCGCTAGATCGCTAGATGCTAACACTAGAAACACCACACCAGTCCAAATGACTGGTTCTACAATTTTATAAATGTGTCAACCCTTGTGTAGTTATCATGGTTCCAGATGGATTAATAATATCAAAAATGTGCCACATGACATGAAATTCCTTGTAATGACATGTAAGTAAGTAATAAATCAATAAATATACAAATGTTCTATTATTACGTGTTTTTTAAAGACCAGTCATTTTGTCTGGTTTTGGTAGAAATAGCGTCGTGTCAACTATCGGTAGTTCAAGTGTTAATAATACAATTAGCTTTTTATAATAAAAATATATAATACAACGTAATTTTGTAATAAAATGTAAAACATTGTGACACTCGTGTAAATTATGTCACGTGTTACTAATATCCTTAGAGGTTGATGCGACATTAATAAACAAATTAATTACCTACTTAATTAAAACAGTGTCTAATGAAATCAGGCTTCGAGAAACTAATATTCGAACTTGGTTTGTCCGATCCTGAAATTGTCATGCTTCTAAGCTATGTAAATTGTTAATGTCACTTTTTCGTCGTTGGGATTCGATGGAAATCGTTTGATTTTCGAGCGACGCATTGGCTAATGGGTGGAAAAGATAGACGATATACATATTCAGTAGCTAGTCGAAGGTTTGCAGTAAGCGTAAGGGAGGGATGATAAAATTGGAATAGCTTGCAAATTACAGAAGCTCGTTGCAGTCTTCTTAGCCGAAGTCGATGAAATGTATTCAAAGCTACGTTGGGCACAGTCGGTTGATAAGATATGAAAATAGGGGAAAAATGTCGACGTCTTTTCTGTTTTATCAGCTTTCCTCTCCTTTTATCGATGCCGTTACGTACCAGAAACATTTATGAATAATTCAACTTCTTTCGTATAGAGAGCTCGCTCCGGGCTTTTTACGTTAATAGATGCATACGATACGATTTCACATTCCCTCTGTTTTCCATCTTTTTTCCATTTTTATTCCTTACTATGCGTGATTCTTGGTTAAAAATAAGCTTTTTAGTTTCATATACTATACAAATTTCATCGGCTTCTAAATAATTGATACTGGCAAAGTACAACTTGCATAGGAATATCCTGTCTGTATTTTCAATTTCTCATTCATCAGAATACATCGACTATGTTACTGTTTTAGTTTTTATCATTTTTTAATTTATCCTATTTTATCTGTGTATTTTTAATCGATCGAGAGTTTTTCTTATCATTGATTTTAAACGCGGTTCGCTTTTTAAACTACGTGTCTATCCAAAAAATCTGGCTTTAAATAGTCGACCGTGATTTATAAAGAAACGAGACTAGGATTTTTTCAGAACCGAATTTCCTTATCCCGTGAAAAAGGTTATATTTATTAATTATTAATATAAAGTTAATATAAAATATTAAAGCTCCGTTGGATGGTTTTGTGAAGAACATGTGACCAGATTAAAATTTTGATTTACTTTATTATTTATCCTCGTTTCCTTGCTCTGTATATTCCTAAAAATTTCGTACGGTTCTATTTACATATATTTGATATGTCGCCAGTTTGATTATTATCCAATTTTATTGTGTGAATTTTCGCATATGTTTACGCCTAATTTGACTTTCTAATTTCTAGTTTCAGCGTATCCCAAAAATAAACTTTATTTCTCTGTTATTATACATCTGATACGATAACACCAAGGAAACATGCAAATATATCGATCTTATCAAGTATACTTACATAAAATGCCTTTAACCCCTTCCGTTATAACATTTAATCATACGCGCAGTAATACAGCTTGTACTCCAAATGTAACAAACAAGAGTTCCATGTGTAATTTACTTAAATTTTAATTTTAAAAAATGGAGCAATATTATGCACAAATTCTACGTATGTATGTAGCACGTATACTTTTGTACATTTGTCGCAATACTAAAACACTCGATTTAAACTCAGCCAAATTTTAACATTACGGAAATAAATTTAAAGAAGTAAAAGACAAATAATAATTTTTAATTACTAAATTTTTGTTTTTGAGAGTTGCTCTCAACACGAAAGTCTGAACAGAGCCATGTTCGTTATCAGAACGTTAGAAATCAAACAGTTATTTGCTGTTCAATTAATGCTGTTAAATTAAGATGAAATATTACTACTACGGCAAAGTTTTGTAAAGATCTGAACAATCTAACAAGAAAAACATCGAAATCTCCCAAAATCTTTAGAAATTTTTCATCTAAATTTTTCATTTATATATTGGGTTGGCAACTAAGCGATTGCGGATTTTGTCATTACCACCTAATTAGAAAATAATTATTTCCTTATTGTTGAGATTTTTTCCATTTCTGTTATCCGATACAAGTAATACGTACTTTTAGCTTTTTTATAAATAGGAAATAGATATTAATAATTGTACGGCATAATGGCCTTTAAGATATGAAATTAAACCGTAAGATTGGGTTATGCCATAAAAAGATGAAGTTTATCGGGAAATTGGCGCCGGATTTTGCCTCCGTTTACAATCGTATTTTCAAATTCCTGCAAATTCCACATTGTTTAAAATAGTCTTGTGGAACGAAGATAAACAACTTCTTGAAATTACACGTAGTCGAATTATACATATGTATGTATGTACGTTTTACCGCCGAAACAAAAAGTACAAAGGGGCAGTATAATATTGCTGGAGAAATTATTGAAATTTGATAAACGGATTGCTCTATTGGAACGTGCATCTTAATTACATTTCGCATTTTATTGATGGTGGATTTTGTCAATACTACCTAATGATAAAATCCGCAATCATTTAGTTGCCAACCCAATAAGTATGAAACTATCAGATCATCACATAAATGACGTGACTTGAAAGCTGAGTTTGAAATCACAAAAATTATTACAATCGAAATTTTATACAATTGGTATACAGTACATAACTTTATGGAAAAAGTTAAGAGTTAAAAAAATAAGGACAAATTCATCATTGATTAATTATCAACACATAATTCATTTTTCTTTTTCATTTAATATACGAGAAACGATCGTATTACTTATGAAGTGACTTCATATACATACATGTGTCTGTATTTACTCGTATGGAAGCCGATCAACGAGTCGTCAACGAGTCTCTGTCAATAGAGTCTTCATTCGTGTTTCACCCTCAATTCCACCTGTTTCCACATAAAGTATGCACGACACGGATGAAGCGACGGTTTGTTCTTTTAGTCTTTCAGCTCGTGCAAAAGGGGAAGACGGACAAAACGCCGTGGCAAAAAGTACGGACCAGAAGTTACACGAACCAGCCGCGCATGGCTGACCATGCAAGGATTTATTCACTGTTTCAAGTTGACGGGAGAATTCTAGTCCATTCGGTCCTTACCTACTACCGCGGCCAAATGGTCAATAATTTATCCTTTCATGGTTTAAGCTGCACTGGCAGGGATCGCGTAATTAATTTGATCAAAAATTCAAACCCTCGCCGAAACGCCTCTTTTTAGCCATTCATCCGAGGACGCGGCGCTGTGACGTTCTTCTGATTAGGCTAACATAAAACTGCGCTAGAAATTGAATAACCAGCTGATCCGACCAAGTTGCCCTTTCTAACGATATTTACCCGAGTTTTGGATTTTTGGTTACTGTTTCCTGTTACGATTTGCGGCTGGTTTTATTAACTTTGTTAATTACGCTGTTGTGGCGTCAGGAAGGTAAACTACTTTCAACTTTCATTTAACGATTATTGGATCGTGGTAACCAGATTCCATAGTTTAATATCACTCTGATTTATTAAGTAATATGTATGAATTATTGGAGGGTGCAATTTTGTTCACCGTATTTCTTCAGATATCTCCTTTCCAAATTTTGAAATATTTTTGTCCTTAAAAGTATAGAATACAAAAAAAAAAAAAAAAAAAAAAAAAACAGCAGGATTTAGATATATCGAGTACTGAAAGTAAATACTTAAACACTATATTTTAATAGTATTTATCGAAATATAGTTTTTATCTCGGGTCATATAGACCCGAGGAGAATAACAGGGTTGGAGAATATTTATTTTTTACAGGAATTTTTTTATCTTTGTTGATTAAAATAATTTTTCTGAGAAGTTGTAAGTATATGAATATATCAATGTATTTGGTTAATGATTATCATTTTTACTTTGATCATCATCCTTATACCTACCAGAGACAATACCTGAATTTGTCATACTGATTTTGGTGAAGATTTGCAGATTCGTAGGTCAGTCAAAAATGCTCGACACGTATCCTTTTTATCGGCAATTGATCACAATCGAAGGATGTGCGTATCCTCTAAAATTGGCGGAAGAAAATGTATCTGCTAGAATACTTCGAGAACTACTAGAGGCGATGGAATTGTGTCAATGGATAAATTTTGTATTTTGTGACAAAAGAAATACGTGTCGAAAACCTTTGGTCGCGCTATGAGTTTGCAAAATTGAACAAGTTAATCTTTCTTTATAAGTATTACACTCTGCCATAGTTATGTACCTTTTTTCTATATAAAGATCGTAAATAGAATTTTTAAATTTATTGTCAGAAAAATTGTAAACCGTAGAATTGAGAGAAATCTCGCGTGACGTCTCAAATGACATCGTCTCGAAATAAATAAATGTAATTGTTGTTCTCGTTTCTTCGCCTATGTGCAGACGAACGACTTATATTTTGTTTCTATCGTTTGCATTGCTTCCTCTTTCCAATCAATACGTAGTTCGTTACCTTCGTTATAGTATAATAGAATCTAAAACTTTAAAAAAGACGCGCAAAAAATTATTTTTGTACGTTATAAACCATATATGCTATAACACGTACAAGTATACGTAGAAACTGCTTTCAACATAATTCGATAATCCCTTCAAAGAGATTTATATAGGAAAACTTTAATGGTCATCGTTTGTACGTTTAGAGGTTTAAGGATGAGATGATAGATGCATTAGGTCCGTAGGAGTTTCATATTAGTCGTCCATTTTCATCTCTTTCTAGGAACGGTATAACAATACTGATGGAATAATAGCATTTGTAAATTGAAATAGTTGCGCCAGAATCTGAATTTCGTGAAGTGTCTCGTGAATATTACAGAATTTCCCGCGTATTTCGGATAGTATTACGGAAATGTTAGCCTGGAGCACATTACAGAAATCGTATCAACTGAAAGCATTTCCTAAATTAAACGGAGAACGTGTCTTTTAATATTTTATTCTTAATCGATGATATTTAAAATATTTGAAGGAAATTTTCATATACTCGGATCAAATGACATTATCTCATTGGTGCTAGAAATTATTATTTTTCTCCCGGTTCTGAAAGTTCATTATTACATCTGAATAGCAGTTGCAATAAAACAATGGATTTTACTAGTAATATTTTCTTTAACGTAAGAAATTAGTTTGCGTGCATGTGGAAATTCCAACTTCAATCGTCTGATTAGATTTAATAACATTTTTGATTCGTTTGTTACGAAAGCTATAATTTTATAGAATTTTCAAATTTGATTACCGTCAATTACGTGACTATTATCGCGCTATGCTTCCTTCTAGAACTTCAATTTTGTCAATTTCTCGTATTTAAGAGAGATCCTCTGCAGACATATTTTATAAATAAAAATTCAATTCTTTTTATACTTTTAAGCAAAACATTTCAATAGTCATTAAATATGTCTCTCGTTACTGAAGTATGAGTATATACATATTTAGAAAGTTATAAGTTAAAAATTATTAAAAATTATAAAATATCGTTATACATTGAAAAAATATCAAAATATTTATATGAATGGCATAAGTTAAACTGATGTATAGGTATGAAATAATAACGATGGATTTTGATATTTTTCCAACAATTTTTCTTAATATCGAATATACACGCAACAGATTTCTTTTTCTTCGTTGTAATTGATAATTGATAATTGATAATGGGAAAACATTTAATATAGCTGGTATTCTCATATGCGTCGATCTAATATTCGCAAGTAATAGATACACAAATTAAATAAGGGAATTAAAACACAATATAATTTATAAATAAATGTAAAGGTATTAAATAATTTGATAGCGGAAGGACTTCGAATCGCTTGCGTTGAATTTATCGTACTGAACTGTTCCTTGAAACAAACAGTTGTCAATGTAATCATTGCGAATACAATGCAATAATTAACAAATAGAGGAACGGAGGTTCAACCAAGTTGGCTGGTTTGTTTGCCGGTATCTTTTCGAAGTTATTAAACTTCAATTTGCAAACGTTGTCCTGCTCGTATCGGAAAACTTTTCTAGCTCCGACACAATAGCAATATATCCCTAGGAAGGAACGCGCGGGACCACTATTTTTCTCCAATTTAAAGTTTTCTGTCTTTAAGGCACTGGCTACGAAAATTAAGTGTACAAAAGTTTCCTCCGGACGGATAAACCGAACTTGTTAAACGGTATTGTGCTGGGAACTCTCCCAATATCGTGCAACTTGGGCGATTTCTCCTCGCATTCTTTCCACGTGGCCGCGTTTTTCGCATTGCTCTGATGAAAACACGTGTCGTCAACGCTATTTGGCTCTGCAATATACGAAAGAATTACAAAATATGTCGTAGGGCGCGGTAAACGACCGTTATCGCAGCAAATATGCGCGTGAAATTCTTCCAACAAAAGAATCTCACGCGTGATAAAAGAAAGCGTTTAAGTGCGACATTTGGCAGACTAAAAATCACAGCGGTGTAAGTCAAGACGTCTTAATGTTTATGAGAAATTCATGACATACAGGGTGTCTGTAAAACTTAGTGTCAAACAGATCTGATACTGTAGTACCCATCAAAACGAACAGAAAAGTGTTAACCAGTTAATCGCGTTTGATGACTATACGCATTGAAGAGAAATGATTTTTCTGTGCGTTTGAAATGTATATTGGTATAAAAAATTACCATTTACTATAAAAAGTCCAAATTCCAGTCAGGAGAAATAAAAGTATGTTTACTTTATATTGTTCTTATTGTCTCCTTTATTTATTTTGTATTGTTTTATGGGGTTATCGGGTGTTCCCAAATTGTATATTGTATATTGTATATTGTAATAGAAATACTACAAGAAAATATTTCTCTATCTTATAGACGTTGTGTACTTGAACTTATACGTATTATATAAAAAGAAAAGAACAGGAAAGTCGATTAAATTTTTTGATGGAACGTGTTGAACAAATTTTTGAGGAATATGCAATTCAAAAAACAGAAACTTGGAAGTTAGTCGACCAATTACAAGCTCAGTTGAAAAACCTACACGTTTCGTCGGAAAACATTTCCCTAATTTTATACCAGCTGTATCATCAGAAGTAAATTCATTTCGAAGATTGCTGTCTGTTCAAGAAATGGAATTTAAGGAGCCACGACTTGTGAAGTGCCACTTTGTGCGGTATCCTGTTTCGAAAAATACCACATTGAAAAGATCAACTGAATTTCTTATGTCGTTTTTTAATTTTTTTTTTTTTTTTTGTTCATGAATTTTATTATTTCGTTGCAATTTTGAAATTTCGCGCAACAATAATTTTGTCGACAATGAATCGGTAATTCTTTCGAATAAAAATGTAAGCCATCAACCGTTTTGCTTTAATTTTGTTGTGAAATTTGTTATAGCAGCGTTTGCCCTGCTTTCGACGTGTATACTCGTCATCGCTTGATTTCATTTACTTCATAAACTAAACTAATTTCTAAAACTAAGTTTCCCAGTTAATTGATCAATAAACATTGGTTGAAAAACCATTAGTTTCGGAGTTGGCAGATGTTCAGTGTATAAAAGTAGCGTATAGTAAAGCAGTTGCTTCGTTAAATGAGTTTATACAACGAATCGAAAATTGTTGCGAAAAGGTAAGAGAAATAAAGGGGACCCTTGAACATGTGCGTGCTTCTTTGAGAAAACGAGCCGATCTGTGTTGAAATGAACGAGGACCTATCGAACATGTGTTGCAGAGGTAATGTCCTAGTAACAAAAACATCTGGTAACTCCGAAACTAGTGGTTTTCCAACCGACATTTATTAAGATCCTTTTGCCTGCTTTGATGACAGCTAAAGTTTGGCACCAACTTTTATCAATATGCTGTATAATCTTCTTCCACGTCCCAGTTAAATGTCAAATGGAATTTAATATCTATTATCAGACATATAACTTATCCCTCTTTGTCACACTGCTATAAATCGCGATATATTTAAGTGAATATTAAAGATCGATAGTTTTCGTGTTAATTCTACGATATTATATTCCTTTTCCCGTAATGATCTTAATAAACCAGTACGCCTTTGTCACGTAGAAGACACAAGAAATCACGAAATTGACACATCACCGATGATCTCGCGTCGCAGTTTGAACGTTTCACAAATAAGGTAAAGAATTGAACTTTAGAAAATTTATTGTACGAATCCAATAGAGTGACGGTTCAAATTTTTTCACGGTTCAGATTTTAGGAAGGTTTATATATTACGGGTTTGGCTCCTATGAAGGGAGTGTCGCCGGGGGTGTCGCCAGGGCCCAGGTCAGAGATGGTCATGCTGTTACTGTTTTCTGATACTGGAACATTTTTTTCGTTGTTTCGATGGCCTGCGGGATGTTCGTTAGATCCCCTTGGTTTTTCTATCGCTAATTTATGGCTCTGTGACACCTTCATCATCAGATATACCATTATTGAATTAATCTGCTTCTAGACGGTTCTTTGAAATGTCTTGTTAAATGATTTTGAATACGAATGTACTTCCTACCAGACAGATCTATTACAATATAATTGTAACGTTGACTACGTTATATGAATGTTGCAAATTTTGTGGAATATCGTTATAATTTGATGTCAGCCTACAGATAACAAACAGCATAATTGTTACAAATATCGTATTACAATAAATAACAATCGATGCCAATATCGCAACGGTGGCATAATGTTCGGTTAATTGAATTATATTATTGAATTATATTGAATTATATTAATTGAATTATTCGGCTAATTATATTGAATGGTTATTGGCGGATTTTCTTTTATAGAAGAAAATGAACTGAAATCAATTGTGCGTGTGTGTGTTTACTTATAATATTCTAGTAGAAAATATCCTATTCGAATAACGAAACGTTCAGCCAAGAGAAGATAACAGAACGTTCCGGTGACACGTGATCTAATAAAGGAGAGCTTGTTGTAATTTAATATCTTTTATGATATTGTTGACGTTGAAAGGGTGGAATGTGTAGACACGAGCCTAGATTTCATTATGGTTAGAGTAATGTTACATAGATTGAGGCATAAAGATTTCTTATGACCTCTTGAAGTATCGATTGACGTTTACCGAGGCTATAAGTCATCTCGAAAAATGATTTCTTACAGAATTTTATAACACTGAAACGAGAATAAGAATACCACTATTTCTCTCTTCCCTAAATAATCTCGCATTTCTCTTTCCATTTTCAATATACCTTACACGACCTGAACAACATAATTTTAAAGAAGTAGATCCTAAATTGAAATTTATCTCGTTTACTAAATCCTATGATGATCTTATGCGCAATTTGTATATTTCTGCATTTTTTAATTTTTCATAAATGCACAAGAAGCCACGTTCTGGTAGTAACACAGGTTGAAAAATTAGTCGGAACAACGATTAAGAAAAAGACACACAACCAAGGAAAGAAAAAAGTTATTCGTATTCTTAATGAGATTCTTACTATAAACTCTTTTATCTCCTCGTAGTTTTAAATCAGTTTTAAATCAAATAATTATCGTAAAGTTTTTAAATAAAAGCTTCGGTAAATTTCTAATGATTCTTCGGATGTATCTCGTTTTCCATGAGTATCCTAATACCCGTAAGTCGTATACCCTAGAAACTGTATTCATTGATTCGTCTATAAAAATTACGCTTTATTTCCTAGCTGCGTTTTTTGGCCAAAAATTTCAATCGCGAATGAGAGACGTCATCTCAAGCCGAATATTTGAAATTAAGTTTTCCAAAAATTAATTAACTTCAGATTCCTTCGGACTCATAAACGACGCTAGTTACGTAATATGCAATGGTCTGGCGAAATCAAGATCAAAATCGCCGACATCGTAGCAGATGTAGACTAGTGTTGTGCACAGCGCTGTCCAACGCTGATCCAACATTCTGCACAGCGTCGTACGAGTTTCAGCTGTAACACAGTTAGCTGGAATGGTAAGGCCGGTTGCATACAAACAACGCGATGCACTTGCGATCTGGCAATGGTGAAATGCATACAAGCGCGCGATTCCGCTACTAGAAATATAAACTTGTCGAATCGCAGAACGTCAGCGGCTGCGTCGCATCGACCTCTGTATCCTCTGTATCGGAGTCTAATTCGCGTTAATTTGTTCTGAATCACGTGCATTTGATGAATTTCGCTGGGTCGAAGGAAACGTACGCGATTCCGCGCACTCGCTTCGAATACCGCATCGATCTTCCTATCTTACGCATTGTTTCTGTTGCGTACGCGTAATCTTCTGAATTCATTAACGAAACACTATATATGCTGATTTCTCTTCTTCCCTTCGCGTGGATAGAAATGGAATTCAGTGACGGGATATTAACTTTATTTGTTGAACTATTCTGTTTGATACTGGAAAGTTCAGCGGGAATATTTAGATTCGCTGAAAGATTGACAAAAATTGTCAATTTTACGAAACGATGTAACAGTTGGAAAATTGCTGACTCGAAAGGGAAATGAGCGTCTTCTTGCGTTTGTTTCTTTAATAATAGCAGATTGATCGATTCTTTAGCTATTGAATGCATACGCAATTGAATTGAATTATCGAATGCAAGTTTTTTCAGGGAAAGCGAGAAACAGTTTGGAAGCTTGCAGAGACTTATTTACTAAACACAAAATACTGTCAAGAACAATAAACTCAGGGAAACTCTAATATACAAATATTCTTTGAATTTCTTCTTGAACTTTGTTTCTTCGATACAATTTTCGATGAAAAGTTTGCTTCTTCGATAAAGTTGATATTTGACGTTGCTGTAACTGTATGTTTGTCAAAAACGAGCAAAAAGCAATTCATTCTTCGTCGAATCTTTTTTCATTGCAGAGGAACGATTCTGGTCAAAAAGCGTACAGCACGATACGAATAAGTCAGCGGAATTCAATTGTTGATAACCAGTTTATCGATTACACTAGTTGCTCACGATTAAATTAGCGTGCAAGGCTCACGAACAGAGCACCATCGAGGTTAACTGAATGAGGGAACAGGAACAGGATCAGGAATTACAATTTAGAGAAGGAAATAAATCCGTGCGATTCGATACGTGAACACAACACGCATTCGGGTTCACAACTGCCAACACGAAGTAACTTTTTCCATGTTTTCGTCCAGTCTCACTCAGTTTCACATATCTCTATCTTGTTTTTCATTGCATGGGATTTCGCTAAGCGTTCGATTTTCCAATATTTTCCAGTGTTTTTAATCTTGTTCCCTTTTTTGCTTCTAAAAAAGGGAAGGTTTAGAGTTCGAAGGAGACTTTAAGAGATTTAGCCCTGCTGTTCTTCCATTCCTCCTTGTGTTCCCTCTTCTCTTCAAATTTTAAAATACAATAAGACTTCCTATGATACGGAAGGCACATAACGCGTTATACGAATTTCGTATTGCATGGGATCCAAGACACAGTCGGCATTAAATAAAAAAGTTCATTTTAATATAACAGAAAATAACGTATCGTCTATTTTATTTTTAAATAACAGAAACTCACGATTTTCTTTTTTATAAGCATAGAATGATTTGAAGCACGTGAAATTAAGATTTTCCCACTGAAATATGTATTATAAATATTTAGAAATAAGTTTCGTCCATATCGTTTCTCGTATGCTGTTACATTTTGTTCGCGAGCTAAATTTTCTTCACTCTCAGTAGTTGTATGTTCCTTATTCGCAGATGTTTCATTTGGTATTATTTTCACTATTTGATATTATTTGGTATTCTCTTTCATACGAGGATAGTAGAATTTTTTGATATGAACACGGCGTTGTATGGAATTTTACTGTTCTTTATTCATAACAGGTATAGAATGTAAAAAGAATGGTAAGATTTAAATACATAGGCTCGCGAAAGTGTTCGAATATTTATAGATAGCTGTCACGAATGCATTGTGTGCGTTATACGAAAGATTTTCAAATTTCAGCAGCTCTGTTATAAGACTCGATCATCGTGATTATATGAGTGAAGTATGAAATCAACTTGAATTCTGTGATATATGTGTATTGTAATTGATATATATATATGTCGAGTTATTATTAGAGTTTTGTGTTGAATCGTCTTTTGAGTTGTGAGCGCGTATTAATTCTTCATTTGGATTTACCATTGTTTAGCTTAACTAAATTATATTACACTTCAATTGTTTAACACGAATAGATATAACTTTACAAGGTTTAACAATAAACAGTTTAACGAACGCTTTTAACAATATTCTTGGGTTCAAAGGAATCCACGGTTAACGGGAAACTCTTTGCACAATAGTTTGTATTTTCTGTGTATCGCAGATTACGTTAGCTGCATCGCTTGGTATCTTCTAGACTGACACCCCGATATCCGTAAACTCGCCAAGGAGATCTCAATAAAAGACTGCCTGGATCTCATTTGTCAATTACATATCGATTAGAAATATCAACAACGTTCCAGGCGCCGTTGCTAGGCAGTCCTGCATAGAGCCGACATTGCTCCTGGCCGGGGCTTGTCCGTTAATACAGCGTGTCCCTCAATATCGGAACTTCTTCTGCCAAGTTAAACGTTCATCCCGAGACCGTGGCTACGTTCAGCGACCAGTTGCGTCACCTCGAGCCCAAGTATTCCAAAAGAAATGCTCCATGTCTCTACATCTCCGACATATATATATGGAAATTACGAGATATTTAATATCTCGTAAGTTTATATTTCGCAGAGAACACAACAGTACTTAAACAGCCAATTATCCATTACATAAATAAGCCTTAGTATTCAGTGGGACCATTACTAACTTTTTACTAGATATCTATGTGTAATAAATATCTTGTAACTTCTATATACATTTTTACATTGGTTTCAAATTTTATCAATAAAATATGATACAATAATATACGAATATATCATAATGACAATCGTGTCTTATTGCAGTGCTAATGAAAATTCAACGTGTTTTATATATCGAACACTAAAGCTAAACATTAGGCTGTCTCAAAAGTTTCATTCGTTTCATAAAGAAATAATATATGGTGGTATAATCATACATGGTATTATACAATTTTTTGTTCGAAACTGTTCTTCTCCAAACCTCTATTTGTCTCTATGTACCTCAAATTTCGTATTGCCATCGTTGCTCTTCTCGAAATTTCAAAATGTTTCCAATAACACCAATAACATATTCACGGTACATTGCTACAAGTGTTCAGATATTAGATCGCCCGAAAAGTTTCTTTCGATTTATAAGGAAATAATAGATGCACAACAGATGCATTGTTCCAATAGAACGAAATGGATCATACGTAATTTAATGAAACAATGTAAAACAAAAAATGTTGCGCACCTATTATTCCCATATAAAAGCAATTTTGACTCAACAAATTTGATTTTGAAAGAAACAATTTTGGGACAACCTAATAATTAAATATATAATATAGTATATAATATATAATATTAATATATAATATATAATATAATATATTAATATATAATATATAATATATAATATATAATATATAATATATAATATATAATATATAATATATAATATATAATATGATATAATATTTTTGCTCGTACAGATCCGAAAAGAATAACACGATTAACGTGACCTTTCTCGCTTTTTCTCCATTTCCATTCTGAAATAGAAAGTCATTCGCGGGGATGAAAGAAAAGCATTTAACTCGCGAGTAAAGTTTGGACAGTTCTGACTGATACGACTTTGTTCTTACCCAGGTGTCATTGTTATAACGGCCAGAAAGAGATCAACAGAGCTAACATGATTTTTCTATTTTTCTACTTCTACCTTTATTCCTGGAACAAAACGACATAGATAAGAGATTTATGTTGGTCATGAACGCACAGCGTAGCATCCGATCAAGTGAAACAGATTGTTAATTTGTCGAATTTAAATTACGGTACAGATACTACTGATGTCAACGATTAGCGTAAACGATGAGTTCGTTTTCTAACTAACCCTTTTCTTATAAGAGATATGTGTTTAACGTTATTAAGGAAATATTATATATTAAATGTGAAATAATTTAAATATTCCATACGTTTGTGAATAGAATTACGACACAATGAAGTTAATTAACTTACACAGATGCACGTAGGTATACTTGGAACTATTCTGTGCACAAGTTTGGTTTTACGACGAAATGCAATTTGTGCTAAAGATTATTCAAAGTATGAATATTCAATAAAACAATTAAGTTATGTTTGTATGGTATTGCATTGGATAAAGTTTCGAAGATTCAAATAGTTGATATGTTATAGTACTACGTGACTTTGATATTGTACTCATTTGTATTGTTATTGAGTTAGAAAAACTTACCAAATATCCAGCTGGGCAAATTGTAAAGTACAAATTAAATAATAAAAAAAAATTTGCATTGTTCGCGTCAGTAGCAATACTGATAAATGGAAAAGTTGATTTTCGAAAATAATGAATAAAATATTCCAGTTGAATATTCCTTTCTTCCAATTTAAATTAAATCTTGTACTCACAATCAGCTATCAACTTTTATATTTATATTTAACAATTTACATTTTACTTATTTTTATTTTTATTTACGTGTTATATTTGACAATATCTTATGTTATAAAAGTATCAAAACATCATTCCCATTTGTTGAAGCTCGTACGTTTATATCGACCTACGTTTTAAAAACATTTGTATACACAAAAAGTAAAAAATTTTGCAGTTTTCAAATTTATACGCTCGTTTAATACCCGGATAACCATATGGAATATATAGATTGTTGTCAGGTAAATTATAAACAGGAGCTTTAATTAATACTAATTAGTTAAATTAATTAAAAAGATTAATAGAGTTTTAATTAATAATTGTTTATTGATATAAAGTGTATGAGCAAACAAATAAAACCGTATAATTTAAATACTTTAATATTTGATATTCTGAATGTTATAAACGTATACATTTTTCAAGAATATGCATCTGGAGCAATTTTTCCATGTTTTAACAAGAACATGGAAAGATCGTTAAAGGTAGTGCAGAAATATAAAGAGAAAATACGAGACCATAAATATGGAACATGAGGGTTAAGACAAGTAATACTACTTAAGGGCTAAAGGTTATCAATAGAGTTCGTTGAATATGAATTATCAATAGGAATTTTCATTAAGTATAATTTAAGAGAACAGTGCTAACGGCGTTATTTATTAAAAACATACGTAGAACAAAAAAGATCCGTATGTGAAATTTTCGTATAAACAGTAGTATACAACCACTGAAATCATTTTATTCTTCCTCTAACTCATCCAATAAAAATGTAAATTTTCAAACTGCTGATGTTCATGCTTACATAGGAAATTTAAAGTTGCATAAATATACAAAATGCACACGAACTAAAAAATATACAAAATAAAGAACAAAAGTAACACAGGTAAAAAGATATAACGATAAAAATACCAATAAAAGTATACAAATGTACTCGCTGCGATATTCAGTGGATGAAATAGGTCTCTGTTTATATACTGTCTCTTTAGTTGTATCGATAAAAACATGAATTTATATAAACATGCCCAATCTAATAATTATATTTTGTGTCGTCGCGCGAATACCAAAAAGACAGGCAGTAAAGGAAAACTCGGTCAACGGTATAATAATCGTGCAAGTGCTTTCAAGCTTGAACGTGAATCGCAATCCGATTTTCCCTTGCGCGGCCGATTCGCGGAAACGTGAATCGATGCACGCAGCGTGAAGTTTTAATGCTCGAAATATCGCAGCTGTTGATGTCGCGCATTGTACCCGCCGATGAATTATAAAAATCTCCATAAAACACGAAATAGTTAATGCCATTACGCGAAACGCTTTACCGAAGGAATTTATTCGCGTTTCCCTCGTTTTTTTTTTTTTTTTATTTCTGCCTCGTGCTCGTTACCGCGTTTTTCATTTTCGTTCTACGCGACCGCGTTATTGTGGTTTCCACTTTATACACGCAGCCCGCGCTCGTACAAATCGTGTTTCTGTTCCATAAGAATAACCGATTTTAATAATACGTGCTTTTGAAAATGCATGCAATTACTAGATATATATCGCGCCAGTGTGTGTAATCGAGGCTAGAGCTGTAGTTTGAAAATCCCCGTTAATTGCGAATAATTGCTACGCATTGTTTACGATGAAACATTATGTCGGATATTGAAAACCGAATGGAGGCAGAGAGAAGGGAAATTTGTGAAAATTCTGCGTCACAGTTACGCCATTCTATGAAAGGTTGCTTCATGCAGGTTTTGAATAAAGATTTGTTATTAGACTACGGTTCAAGCGTTCAGAGTATTCATTCGAGTTGTTAGAGTAGTGTTGAAGAATATGTAAAATGTACAAGATATTCGATGTATTTGTCGTAATATCTATAAGAACAACGAATTTGTCTCTGGCTTCCATTTCTTTAATTTTATTCGTAGCTCGAGCTTTGTACTTTGTATTTAACTTTAGCTTTAGTCATAAAAATCTGAATTTTCATAAATCTCTACAGCCTAGTTAGATGTGTGATTTTGACCTGAAATAGTATTATACCAACATAATACGCTCATGGAATATTTTCCTTGCATAACGAAAAGTATCTTTCTGCAAGCTAATATATCTCTTCCTGTGTACTTTGTAAACAAACTGGATCGCTTACGTTCGCGTTCAATTTTTATTACTGCTGTGAGCTTTGAAGAAAGATCCGAAAAATGTTCAGACTCTAAAACATTGCTATTGTACGAAGCCATTGACTTAATTCTTCTGAAAGTAAATTATAATAAAATAATATTTAGAAATATCTAGACGATGGTACATTCAATGTACTAATTTTAATCTCTAAAGTATAAAAGAGGGTTGAAAAATGCGTATAAAGTTTAAACAAAACCTTTTAGAAAGTAGTTCGAAAATTAATTATATAGAATGGAAAGAAAGCTTTCCCCGGTTGTATGTAATCCATTAATCAATAATTGGTTGGGTGAAATCCACTTAAAAAGGCAAACGTTTGTGTGTCATTTGCTGTAAGGAAATGGAGGAAATCTCTCCATTTTATCCCTTCAAGAGAAGGATTAAGTAGGAGTAGATTACCTTAGAATTAAGATAATGTTACCGTAAGTCTTGAATAAAAAATAACGAATTCAGGAATATCCGTAATTATATCCTACGAAAATATAAAAATATTAGTAAAATGTATTTCATATTGACCGTTATATCCTATTCGAAACGTAGCTTAAAGAAGCATAATTTAAACAAACGAGGGAGATATTTGTACGCGAGAAATAAATTATAAAGCAACAAGATGAAATTCCTCTGTACAAAGTATCTCTTTCCTTACAGAAAGTTAGTTTTTGAAATCTCTTGAGCACACATTCGATTGAAATATTCAAATGACTTTCGAATCGAACACTGCTACCCCACTGTTCGATAGAATATATATATGTATGTTATGTATCGTGTTTGTTGAAGAAACTTTTGCATATTCATACGTGATTCCAATACCAGTGATCCAGTAACTTTATTAGCATATATTTTAGAAATTACTCAAAGCGTTTTTTTTTTTTCTATAACAAAGGCGAAAGAACATTCTAAAATTTGTGTCAATGGCAAGTTCAACGATCATAATTTTTGATGCTTTATTTAGTTATTAATTTCGAAAATCATAAGAGAATATAGAAGCGTGAATTTTGATTAATGCTTAAAACTCGCTATGTTTCTATGTATTTGTTACATATAGCTATAGTGAATATGAAAAATAGTTGTATATTTATATGTGCTGTAATTAATTATTTTCATAGTCAGTTATTTGCATAAATGTATATTTTTGACAAATACTAAGTTTTATACAATGTAATATATGTATATATATAAATAATTAATAATTTTATTAATTTTTAATAATATGTATACTACTGGTCAAAAGTTCGAAATCACTACGTGCTCCATCGAAATCAAAAATGAAGAAATACGTCTTTTTAGGATTCTCGTACCTCAGAAAACTTACTATCTAACTGCTGTTAATATCCCTAAATAAGCAAATAAATAAAGAGAAACTAACTATTTATGATGGTAGATAATAATAATTGACGAATTAACAACAAAACTAACAGAAGATGCGATATAAATAAAACTGGCAATGAGAAATTGTTGCAAATTTTGATTCGCAGTATCCCTAGATACCAAAACACGCGAAAATCATTTTCATGGCTGCCGTATTTAAAGAGGACGCTACATTTATCTTCCATTCCGTGTCGTAAATTAAATATGTCACTCGAACCAACCGATCTCCTTTATTCGTCTGTAAATGTGCAAAGACCATAAGCACGGTCGACAGCGCAAAAGAAAAAAGGAATAAAAAATAAAGAGGAAAGCAAGCGTATTTTACAACAAGAAGCGATATTTTCCAGGCGTTAATGCGAGGGCGAAGATAAATAATTTCGAAGAATTCACGTATTAACAGAAGCGTGTTGTTTCTCATAGCAGAGAACTAGAAGAATTAATTATTACTAGACATTTTCTTTTTATTTGCTTTCAGAACGAACTACCGTCCCCATGCTTGGCAGTGCCTTTCCTGGGACCACTTTAGGTGAGTCGGGCGTTGCAGTAATGGAAATTTCTCTATTAAAATTTCAGGCAATAAGATTGTTTGCATTCCATCTTCCGCGCTTTCCCATCCCTGGTGTGATTCAAAGCACTCCACTCGCGTTTATTATCGACCGATACAGAGTACTCTTGCATTTTAAAGAGAAATCGATAGCCCGGGAGGGGTGGAGACTGTAAAGAGCTCGATAGCCGAGCGAAAATTCTTTTTCATCCTTCATAGAATGTAGGCAAGTCCAAGTTTCGTATCGGAGTTAACAAACGTAATCTATGTCGGCCAGTTTAGCATTAGTTCGCTGATATATCAATAGAAAAAGACCTCGTGTCTATTTTACGCGAATCATAAATAATTGCACAGGTTCTTCAGAATTTTACCATACATACAGTTAGTCACGAAAGTCTGCACGTACATCTGTCGAATTTTCTGTATCCGACTTATCATAGAAACAAGAAACGTACTTTGTCAGAAAATTATTTATCGTCTGCCTATCAATACAATTATTATTGATATATTTCTAAGAGGAACTGAACTTGTAAAAATCTTGGGACAGAATTACATTTGAAATTGCAAGCTTAATTTCTCAAACATTAAGGAGATACTTACACTCACGCAGTACTTAGATCATGCTTATGTAAGTATTCTAATTATATCAATTATAATGAAATATATTGTTACATTCTATTATATTGCGTTAATATTTTATCAAATATAATTAACGTTACATATTATTGTAATATTAAGCCTATTCTTCTTACCATCTCATGTATATGTTAACAGGCGTATGTAATTTCTGTATTTTATATATTTTTACTTCTCTGCTATTCTTGTCGTAACGTCTTCGCAAAATTCGCAGAGTTGGCGTTTTCATTATAATAATTTATATCGCTATCGTACATGTATAGTACGTAGACTTTTGCATCGTAATGTAACGACTAAATGTAAATAGAACCAGAAGGACATTTACTATCTTTTGCGTTTATTTTCCGTCTTCGAAACAGATATTTCTAAGCCAATGTTCGAATATCCGAACGTATGAAAGTACGCAGGGAATGTTTGAGATAAAAGCTCGAAGACATCTGAAATAAGAATATAAAAAGTTCTCGTGTCAATTCAACCCGAATAGCAATTTATTTTACATCCGTATGAAAATCTTTCTCCGAACAGAAGCGGAAGACAGTTTCTTACTTTTTTGCCACGTCTCTACCTACTCTTTGTTCGTAAGAGAGATATCTCTAAGTTGACACAGGAATATTCAGAGCAACGGATAAAAGTACGCTTGCGAATGTTTGATAAAAGGGAAGTTCACTCTGAGAATAGTTATCGCCTTCCCTCTCTGGAACGTTTGTGCCAGACAGCGGATGATTCGATAAAAGAAACTTCTTACCTTGTGTTATACTTTTCAGTGGTAGACAGATCTAGCGTAGATAAGAGGAAAACGTACGAGACTTGTGACTTTCCGGAATTTAATTCCAACTTCCTTGGAGATCGACGATTTGATCTAAATCCCAGGCTGAACTTCCCCCACACTGTATGCACATACGTAAGTAGGTGTATTTGTTCGATAGTTGGTATCAGAAGTTCTTCTCATTGGCTCATGCTTGGCTTACATATATACGTGTACCAGATAAAACGAGAACTTTGTTAAATAAAACTTTTGTTTATTAATTCGTTTCACCTGTGAGGTGATAAATATCCCATATATATTTACTGTTGCTCACGAAAGTATTTAAACACGCTTGTAGAAACTTTTAATGAAGAGATCACGTGTGTTATATGAAATATTTCGAAATTTTATTATCACCGTAACGAGACTCCACCATCATAATTATATTCATAAAATTTGAAACAAATTTGAATGTGTACATTGAAATTACAAAATGTTTGCTGCGAGTATATGCTTCGCATACGTCGCGAAAGAAATGAAATATTTAATATTCTATTTAATAACACTCGGTATTCAATGGGCTGATCTTTAACACTGATTATACTATTAAAGTGACTATTCGTGTTGTTTACTAAGTTTTTATTAAATATATTCAGGGCGTGACAGAACAACGAACAAAGTTGCTAGAAACCTGTTCTATCTATCTTCGTTTCTGAGATACAATGAATTTTACGGTTTGATTTTGTGTTATGCAATTACCTTAAAAGAAGATGCTCAAAGTTACCAACTCGCATTTCAAGGCAAGCCTGTAAACGTCTTATCATTACGGTTAAACTGTAAATGATTCCTGGTGTTTCCCAAGTTTGTTGAAAAACTTGTTCCATTCTGAATATATCATCATTTTTAATAGGTATTCCGTACACAATAGACTCAATATTGATATAAAATTCTTTCATCGTTTTCATCGGTGTGCAATCAGTTCCCTGAGTGGATGCCACATCTTCCTACGATGCTAATGAAATTTCAAAATATTGCTTATAACACACACACACAATTATGTACGTAAAAGTTTTCAAGATATTTCCACGAGTCACGTAGGACATAGATCGGTGAATAAGTAAGTTACTGCTTTCCTCTAAAAAACTTATGAATAGCTAAAAAAAAAAGTGTTTCTTATCGTTAACGTAATGATATGTACGGCCTAGAAACATCATTGACTTAGGAACACTTCATATCGCAATATCAGCACTTGCGCGTTTCTAGCCTCGTTTTAAAGCATTGCCTTAAATAACATTTTGCAAGGCTAGTAAAACTTTACCAGCGTTGCTAGCCGCTGTCCCAAAACACACACCAAAGACCAATATGAAAACCATCGCGTGACCGCTGGAAAGAGTTCGTCATTCATAAATCATCGAACATCATGTAACTCATATTTATCAGACACGCGCAGCGTATAACTTGTTCGTCAAGCACCGAGTTTTTTGAGTTGTTCAAAATGTACATCTGAAAACCCTGTTTTCGATCTTTGTCTTCGTTACCCTGACCCGCCGTATTCGGATCCCGGATCACTTTCCTAGAAAATATGGTCGATTTCTTGCGAGCAATCTTCACCTTTCTCGACCCTAATACCGCGGTATAACAGTAACCTTACATTCGATCGTTACATTTTTAAGTAACTAACATAGTTGCTCAGCATATGCTAACGTTCATCGTAACAAGAAGCTAGTTTGTGAATTGCGCTTTCGGAGAATTTGCATCCGATTTCCTAACGTCATTCCGACGTGGCATCTTTCACTTTATCATCCGTGTTGGAATAATTCTCAGCCATGCTTTCCATTATTCGGGCAAACATGAAAATCGTGTGGTGATATGTCTGAATTATAAGGTGGATATTGCTTGTATTTAAATTTACGCAAGGGAATCTGCCCACAGGAACCGTATGCAGCATGCATTTCGATATACGACGTTTATAACAAGGAAAGAATGCATATTTGTATAGACAAGGACTGTATAAATCTTTTTGATAAAGGAAGATTATAGTTGTTTTATAAAATCGTTGATACGTATACGAATCTTTTTAATTCCCTTTTCCTTTTTATTACACGACTTTATTCTTATTGCACTGGTTGGTATAGGAAAGTTTTCATGTTGTTAAATATACGTGTAACAAAATTCCTATCTTGGAAAAAATCTTACACCTAAGGTTGAATTGATAGCTTTTTTTTCCGTGGAGGAAACCTTCATAGGAGCCCCGCGCCCTCCTGGGAGAGGGCGCCGGGTAGTGCCGGATTCATATCGGCTAAAACCTCCACGATGACCGTCCCTTTTGCGACCGAGGGGTGCCCGGGAATCGCTGGGGCGATGCACTGGGAAGGTTGAATTGATAGCTAATATCTTCGTAACGACCTTGTAACAACGTTGAATCGGGATATTAGCAAAAGAAAGATTTCCTTTCTCCCAGCTAATTTTCCTCCCAACGAGATGTCTTTAAACATTTATTCACATAACACGAATTGCATTGTTCATATTTTCGTTTAGTCCGAGTATAACGAAGATTAATTATTATTGTTATAATAATTCTTTTCTTGCATAAAGTTTTTACCAGATAATTTTGTATTATATATTATAATATATTGGATATATTAAGCTAGTAAAACTTCAAAGTTTATTAATGTAAAGAATCAAAAGAGAGTTGTGTAATAAAAGGGTGGATAATGCTTTTAATTAATTTGCTAAGCATAAATGAGATACTATTAAGAGAAGAAGAAAATGTTAAGAAGTTTTCTTTTACTTCTAGCAAGAATCTCCTGGAAATGAGAAAATTCTTTCTTTTTCCGATTCTCATGGCTTTAGAATCTCTTCTTGTATTTATTTTCTTGTTTTATTATTCGATTTTCAGTTAGTTTACATCTGCATTACCTCTGATTACGTATACATTGAATTCTACTAATAGTCTTCTGTGTCCAGAAACGTTCAAATTACACCTGTTGAAATAAATATCTCGTTGATTAGAAGCACTATTTACACTGTCTCTATAAACAAACATGAATTCTATTGTAGCCGGTGTATGACTTCGATTGATGTGGGATGGAAGCTCTCGAAATTTGCAAACGATCGAAGGATTAGAATTCATATTCTTCATTAAAGACGACAAATTTGATCATTTTCAACTCTACCGTATTTGTTTTTCCTAAGACATTGAAAATCTTTTTCGGGGACTTGTTTGATATATCAGCATAAACATATACGTTTTACAGAGGCTTATATAAAGAGGAGAGAAATTAATCATCGGACGAAAGCAAGCAAGCGGATAGCATGCCTAAGTGAAGTTTTTAAAAAATCAGGAAATCAGCTGTTAAAATGCATTTTATGATTATTTGCAGACTGAAAGCCAAAAACTGCCGCCTTGGATGGATATGAAAATAATTTTGAATTATCTTCTAATTTAACCTAAGCAAATTTCCGATTTTGGTGTGATCTTTTGATGACATACAGATAGCAACCAACGTAGCGTCTCCTCGTCGTCAGAAATAAACTCTGTCCCTGATCAAAATCACCTTCACCTTTGACCTCGGTTTACTATTATGCGGTCCATAGGGGCGTGTATATATATACCAATATGCTATATTAACCAATATTGATATATCAAATGTTTGCCTCTTTTCGTTTATTGGAGCGAAAGTGAATATAAATTTCATATTTAGAATATGAAAATTTGAAGTTCGTGATGGATTTAAGGTAGACACGATGCAGGTTGCACGCTCGCATATCATGCAAGTTTTACTAAATGAACCTGTCTTCCATCGAAATTTGATAATTTTGTTAGTTCGTCTGACAATGAATGTGATTATGCGTAATAATATATGTACGATAAGCGTAATAAACGATCTCGAAAGAAATTCTATTAATTAATATGATTACTGTTGCTTGAATTTTCATTATTTCTGGTATACGTTAACGACTTAACTTTTCGCGCAAAATCTATGCTGTAAAATTTTATGTACGTACAAACCTTGTATGAATTGTAACGAAAGTTTCGTTTAATGTTTTATGATTTTTATACGGTGAACACGTCAACGCACCGAAATCTAAATTATACTGTAGATATGTGTATAATTATTGTTTAGGGAATTCATGCTCTAACAGTAAAAAGAGAAAAGTATCGTTTTCTATTTCTATTTTCTATCAACGACGTCTGTAGTATATTCGCTTATTCATATTGCAATATTTTATAAAAAATATCCAAAATGTTTTCTTTCAACGTTAATTGATTCTCTAATTTTTTCTTGGGAAATGTTCTTTTCTATATCACATTCTGTAAAAAGCAAATGCCTCCGCCTTTATCACAAGCACTAATGAGTCTTTGACGCATATTCTCACGACTAACCAGGTTTGTGCTTTATAAGCTGCACGTTTTACACGATTCCGTAGAAAGAAGAAATTTGAAAGGAGTTAAATAGACGATTCTTAAATCTTAAAATATGTACTTGTAATTTGAAGCGTCAATTCATCAAGTATATTAACTCCATAAGTTTCGTTATGAACAAAATTTGATTCATTGAAAATGACTCGGAAATGAAAAATGATAACAATTAAAGAGATACGAGAAGATCGCATAGAACAGTCCGTTTTTAATTGCGTAACATTCGTTTATTATAATTGTTGCTAAAGTCCCGGAATAATTACGAGGTGAATTCTATTTATATGCCCCACCCTGTATACTACATTATTATAATAATTATCCTATCATATATTTGAAATTATTTTATCAGGTTGCGTTAAATTACTGTAATTACTTCTGGAATGACATTTTATCAAAAAAAGAAAAACAATTCTAACCACTATCGATCGAGATAAAATTGAATATTAAAATACAGTTTAAACGTAGAGGAAAATCGAATAGCTTCTGATAACCTCACGTCGAAGTCATATCGTAATGTCAGCGAGGAACTCGTTGCTCTGATGCTGCACCGCTATCGGAAAACAATTTTTCGATGTTGTGCAAGAAGCGAAGGTAGAACGCCGATTCGACTAATTACGATGTCAACAACACCGCTTGACGATTAATGCGGGATTTCATGGCCAATTCAACACTGATTTCTGCTTTCGCTGCGTTTAGTTAAGTGTTGCGCGAGGCTTTCATTTTCCCCTTACCTTAATTGATTTCCGTCGGACCGGTACGCGTAGATTGCGACTTTAATTTCTAATAATCTGCATTCTTATCGTGTATTGTTATCTCCGCTATGGGAATTATTTTCAACTTTAAATATTACTTTTTCATGGTAAATATTTTATTTGTAATTTATTCTGAATTTACAAATTTCAGCCGATAAACATTAGATTTTGGTGAAAATTAATTTTTTCACATTTTAATGCTTGAATTAATAACAGTTACTATATTTCATAAATTTGATGAATTGCCTTAGATTGCCGAATTTTTATCCGATTCTCCCGGTCAGTTTCTTTTACGTCTTTCATAAAATAGATTTCGGAATATGGTATTATTACTAGAAAGATTTATGCGTATCTTTTATGTAGATTCGAGAATACATCCATCCGTTCAATAGAAGAAAAATTTCTCAACTTATAAATCTCAACAAATTTACAGCATGACGCAAGCAAAATAGAAATCCAGAAATAAGATAAATTCGATTTATAAGCAGCATATCTGTGATAATAAAAAATCTGTCTGTTTAATGGGAGATTAACTTAAAAATGTCTAGAGTTACAGACTTTTATAGATTCACAGAATGACACGAATAAGATAGAAATTTGAAAACAAATCGATAAATGTTATATTTTTAAAGATAACACAACTGTAATAAAATAAAAGCATTGATCCAAACATTTCCAGAATTATACATTTCTATGAAATTAAAATACAACACTTTGAACAAAATCGAAATTTACGAACGAGTCGGTAAATTAGATTTAGAAGTAGCTTAATGGCGATAGTATAAAGCGTAGCCTTTGAGAAGGTTAAAACAGTAATTAGTAGTTTTGTTAAGGAAACTAGCATCTTTAATTGTCCGAAAGTTCATAGTCGGCGGCTGTTGGAATGTATTGCGTAATGGATGGTAAGGTTCGTTGCGAACCTCAGGCTCGCCGCCCCTTTCCGTTTTCTACCAAATTACCGAATTCCTGCTACTGTTCATTTACCCTTCTAACTTCCTACAAGATCCTGCAACTTTCCAGTAACATTTCACGCGTTAATACCAGTTTTAAGGTGCTTTTTCAGTTCTCGCAGCACGCGTGTAATCCTGACTATAGTAAATTTTACCGAATCTCCTCTAATTTCCGTTATGCTTTTTAAATTACTACTAAGTTAGAATTTAAATCTAAAAAAAGAAATTAAGTTATATCGCCCTTTCAGCTTCGTCTCTGCTTAAATACTCAGAGTAATTCATTCGACAATGAATAGCATCATGAAGTATCTTTTCTTAAACATAGGGATGTTCTATTATATTCAATTAGTGAGTGGGGAATATTACAGTTTCTTTTTTACATAATAAAAATATTTCGTCCTATTGAACTGTGGAATATAAAGATAAATAAGTATATAAATAAACACACAAATAAATATATTGCCCAAATTATTAAATTTTTACACAATAAAAATAATATAGCGTATTAAATCGTACTCAATACTCGTTAAATTACAAAGTTATTTAACTCTTAAACTGTAAACGTTTTTACGGTACCTTACGGTAAACGTGAATCTTTTATGCGCAGATGATACATTTTTCAGTAGGTAATACTTGTTGAAAAATACCCATTAAAATTTCTATAACACGTTCAAACGTTCTAACTTTAGGTTATAATATTTTTACCAAATAACTTCTTTTTGGAAAGTAGGGGAGCGGGTGGTTCGTCGCCTATTACCTTGCGTGAAATTCAATCCGGTTGAAATAGCTCGGGCATGAAATACACACATTTACAGTTTAAAGGTTAATAGTTTGAAATATTATAGAATCAAGGAAAAAGATGTTATTATGCACTGTTAATCTTTTTACAACAAGTAAAAAAGTGTCTCAATTATTCAGTTTTTACACTGTAGCAATAGTTCATTATATTGAATTGCAAAAAATAATTTCAAGTAATGGGTAGATGCAGAGTTATTAAATTAGAGCTAAGCCTTTCTGCTGCTAAAATTTTAATATTGTATAACGACTTACGAAAGTACTTGAACATTTATCCCACCTTAAAACTTCGTTAGTATAGGTATAGACACAGGTATCATATTGATAAAATTTACGGAAATTAAAAAAAAAAACGTAAAAGTTACAAAATTATTTACTGTAAATGGATACACCACAAAGATTACCAAAGTATTCGAACAGTCAATTATTTATTATATTAGTAAGACGGTATTTAGTGAGATCATACGTGATAGTGTCATATACGTACTAATTTTTTACTAAATGTATCCTCTATGCACATTTTTCGATCGTTTTCATATTTTGTCATCATATTTTGTCTCATTTGAACGTTCATGAAATATCAAAAAGATTTTTACAACGCACATAATACATATATTCACAAATATTTTCTATGATGAATGTTCAAATACCTTCGTGAATCACTGTAGTCACTTTGTTCCCGTTCGTTAGTTAGAACGACGTTACGTGTGAAAAGTTGTTTTATCGAAAAATTGATCGATATCGGTGTTAATTGGATGGTATTAAATCGGTAGAAGGTGAGACTTCATTAAGAAAAAAAATATATCGTTAAACAGACGATTGAATAACGTTGAATTTAATTTATGCATTATTGAAATGGTGGTTGGTTGTTTGAGAAAGTAGACGTAATAGAAGCAAGAATCGAAACGTACTAAAGTTCAGTCAAACTCTGTAGTTTAATGGAAGGAAATGAAATATTTGTCTTTTTTACCAAAACATGGCTTTTTTTTTAATTATTTTAAAGGAATTAATTATTTATTACCTTGTTCCTATGGAAGATACATGTATATATTTACACCCTCAAATATTGAAATGTTTGTTGGTTGTTTGAGAAAGTAGACGTAACAGAAGCAAGAATCGAAACGTACAATTAACTAAAGATCAGTCAAACTCTGTAGTTTAATGGAAGCAAATGAAATATTTGTCTTTTTTACCAAAACATGGCTTTTTTTTAATTATTTTAAAGGAGTTAATTATTTATTACCTTGTTCCTATGGAAGATACATGTATATATTTACACCCTCAAATATTGAAATGTTAGTTGGTTGTTTGAGAAAGTAGACGTAATAGAAGCAAGAATCGAAACGTACTAAAGTTCAGTCAAACTCTGTAGTTTAATGGAAGCAAATGAAATATTTGTCTTTTTTACCAAAACATGGCTTTTTTTTATTATTTTAAAGAAGTTAATTATTTATTACCTTGTTCCTATGGAAGATACATGTATGTATTTACACCCTCAAATATTAAAATATTTCCATGACGTCATTGTGTGTTGAATTTAAAATCGCAAAAAGTGCAAGATACCTTGTTCACGTACGGTTTTTATATTAAGAAACAGTTTAAAGGTATGTAGTTCGTTCTGTATGTTATAATTTAATACAACACTGCTACGTATTATCTAAAATATACTATCACGGTAATATGTATAACGATAAATTTAATGTGGGAATGTTAATTCTCGTGTTACTCCGAAATACCTGGTGAATTTGAATACGTTTCACATAAAGTCCGAAGCAAGTTTAAAGACCACGTGCATTCTATTACGAAGTCTGAGTATGTCGCCTATGCGGTCCGGCAAATGTTCGGATGGAATTCCAGAATAATTCCATCGCTTTCTAATTCCAAATACTTTTCACTGTAATATTCGTTTTAACGTCTCTTTAACGTTCAAATATCTCCTGAATTTTCCTTCTCATTAAATAATCAATTAGATGACGTTATTGAAAAAAAAAAAAAAAACGGTGAAACGAAACCAATTGACTGGTTGATGGAACCAGCAGATGTATATCGCGGACCAATTATTGAATAAAAATATGAAACATTTTTCGGTTTAACGGCCAGGTCAAATTATGATATTTTTTTTTTGGAAATTATTGAAAACAATTAAAAGTTTTTCGTTTTGAAACTTTAACCGAGACATATACAATTACATTTTTACCGTTATTTACAGTAAGAAGTAATAAATTTTATATTTAAAAAGTTACTATTTCATATATAACATAATATTTGAAACAGCCGCTTTAATTTTTGATATAAGATTTAATGTGAGAATTTTTATGCATTTCCTCGTGCGTTTGTCGTTTTAAATTTGGAAGAATATAAATGCAGGAATTATTAATGTAGTAGTAGATTGTATAGAAAGATGTATATTTTATACTAACTGAAATTTAATTTTCTTTATAAATTAAAAATTCCTTATAAGTTATAATTCCTTAATACGTATTTCTTACTGATACTTCAAACTAGTCTTAGAAATAAGACTTTTATCTTTTAAATTTATTATTTTACGTGATATAGTTGCTTCAATTTTTGGTATAGGCGTTTTTCAAATCTTAGAACTGTTTTCTATTAAGCCGAGAAATTTTCCAGTCCATAAAATAAAACGGGGAATGAATAAATTATGTTGAAAGTCTTAGTCTCAGTTCCTCGATATTAGCTACGTTTAAATTGATAATTATGATTACTAAACAATTTTGTTCTTTTTATATTTACGAAATAAGTGAAAATTTTACGATAATTCAACTATGTTTCGATTATCCTGGATTCGTTAATATTTTACAATTATATAGTTACTTTGGCGATGTAAAAGATTATTTTCAGGACGTTTTGGGGAACGATGAACATTTTTATTGAATTTTTTTAAAAATGATCCTATAGGTACACCTTTAATTACGCTAACCGATATATTTTTTTTTATTTCCTATACAAAAATTAAAATACTTGCGTTTGGAAATGATTAATTTAAAAGATATTATTTCAACTCTAATTTTGTAAAACTTATCGCATGAATGATTAGAACGACATAAATATTAATGTATTCAAGAATGAACGAAATACTTTGTATACTCATATTTACTGTACTTACTTTTTAAGAAGCTTCTTGCTTATTTATTAAATTCGTCTCTTTAAATTTTTACAGTCTTCGATGTATCCACTATTCAGTGCATTACAATTTAATTACAGTTAATCGAAATTTAATTACAGTGAGCCACCGTAGTAAGAATGAATAATTAGTGCTTTTTAATGATATACATTCTGCAGTGTTTATTAATAGAAGTATATAACGTAATAATCGAGCGTTTTATTGATATTACGTGGTTAATTAAAAAATGACATTATAATACAAATAAAAATATACGCAAATCGAATTTAATAATTGCGAAGATACGAATATGTCTGTCTAATTACAGTTCTCCGATATTTCTCGTTGAACGTTTAAAGTAGAATTAGAAGCATGTTTGGAAAGTCGAAGAACTACAGTGAAACGCTTTCTGAGAGCTTTCATAATGTAACATTGTTGGCCTGAATCTGCGAATTGAATTAGCGTTAGGAAATTGATCATTACGAGATCAAAAGCAGGTGCGCAAATCGTGACCTAGTTACCAGGGACGATCTAAAAACTGTCTGTCATCCGTCTCTGTAGCTGTTATTGACCAGCACTCACGAGTCAATTAGAACCTGAGTGTGAAGCTTACTAGTCCTTAATGAAATGATGATCTGCGTCCGTCATTTTCAACGTTTATCAATTATACTGTGTAGTAGTCAATTGATCTACTAAAGCAAATAGATCAGAGTCAGAGTATTTCGTTCTTTGTTAAGAACGTTGAAAATATAATATGTTTAATTATCATCAGTATAAGAAATTTTGATATAAAATCTGCATAAAGTCCAACATTGTGCGTTCAACTCTTCTTTTCAACGTGGGGAACTTGACAATTGAAGAAATGAGAAGTTAATGAAAATGTTTCTTATCGTTGAACATACAACGAAAGGATTGCATAAAATTGCGTTTTGCTCCTTTGAATGTTTGATATATTTTAATTTTCATAATATTCGATATAAATCGGAGATAAGAACTATTAATTTTAATTATTAAAAGTATGTTAAATTGTTAGGGCTGTAGTTGTAAGACTCGAAAAAAGAAAGAAAGTATTCAGGATAAATTAAAATGATATGTAAATACATAGATAGCGTGTGCGTATATTCGTTCATTAATAACAGGAAAGATTTTATCGATATTGAATATTTCAATGTGAGGCAATTAAAATAATAATTTTTCAACTTAATATCAAGCCTGTCTGCAAACATTCGATATTGATTACGTATGCAGTTATTGATTTTTTTTTTACATTGAACATGCAACCGTGTTTCATATAGTGATGGAATATCTGAAGATTCTCGACACGTTCTACCAGTAAAATCAATAATTCTAGCTTAGCTTGTAAAAAAGAGGAAAACTATTGAAACATGAAAGTGATATTATTTTAAAAACTAGGTCAAATGTGATATATATGTGCATTTAATGTGATTTTACAGTCTATCTGTTTCTATATCATATAATTGCTGAATTTTTGTCTTAATAGAATAATATAGATAAAAGGAGAGAATAAAAGTTTTATAGATGAAAATAATAGTAATAAATTATTATTTGCTCTATTTGTTATACGCCGTTATAAATTATTTGTCGTATGATGTAAACCAATTTTTAATATAAAAAATAAGATACTATTTAATAAAAGGGTGAACACGTTGCACAGGAAACAAATGGTTTCTTAAAAGATAATGTTCAATATATCGGTGCTATTGTTACATTGTTACGCTGAAAAGGTAACTGCCCATTGTGCGCAAAATTCTCAACAACGACTTTACTAAACTTTAAGGGTAATATAGTGGTAGATAAAACAGGCAATAACATTCTGATCAATGATTCCATTTATTGCGTGCATTTAGAATCATTCTAAATTAGAACTTGAACTATTGGATTAAAACTACCCTAAATTAGAATTTGAGCTATTGAGTTGAAACAATTCCAAAAAAATGTATTCTGTTAAATATTTAGAAATTACCTCCTTCTATAGCAAGTATCTGGCTTTAGACGAGTTTCTTTTTTTAAAGATTATTGGACATTTCTCAAAATTAAATTCCTTTTTCCCTCTATTTTTAGATACTAATTTTTCTATTCGTTACATTAGCTTTAAGCCTATTATTTTTAAATAGAGCCATAAGTAAGAAAAAAGACTTTATATAAACTTTATATGAACTTTATAAACCCTCGAAGTTTATAATAATTCGAGAATGAAAATTTTCGTAATATGCGTTCGTAGTAACAAAAAGATTAGATTTTCCATATACTTTCGAATGAGACCTAAATTTTCTGAAACGTTTCGTCTAAGCTATTTATTTTCTTGCCGCAAAACAGGCGTTTGTTCAATATTCGATCGAATTTGCCCTGAATCTTTTTCAACGACTAAACTTTCGCTTGAAACTTCGCTTTTCAGACCGATATCACTTATGTATAACATTACTGAGGAAAGTGAGTTTTAAAACTTCACACGTTCGAGCCTGTGATCATGTAATACTGTCTTCCTTTTTTAAAAGATTTACCATGACTCCGGGGAAACTTTTTAAATTTCAATATGTAGAGAACAGAAATAAAGGATGAATATTAAATTATGAAATAATTTATTCAATATACACGTATAATAGAACTACGCGATTTTATTATGTTATTTTCGTTTTATTTCGGGTTTGGAATTTCCACTCTCATGATATAATGTATAAATTAATTAAGATTGTTATTAGAAAATGTATACTGCTGTTCAGAAGTTCATGTAAATTGTATTTTTATTATGTCACCTCTTTTATAACGTCGATACCTTGTTTTCTCGAGGCAACGCTCGAACGAAAAATGTCGAAATAGTTTCAGATGAAAACTTTACGTAGAAAAACAAATTGCGGCCTGAGAATAAATCTTTTTATTTGTTTCTTTCCCTTAAAAAAAATCGAGGTAGCTTGGAAATTCATAAAATATGGATTTAACTAACGTATGACTACTCGATGAATTTTACCATACGCTATGCGCTTCAAGTAACATGTAAATTAATTGAATTCCTTAAGATGTTGAAAGTTGTCTTATTGCATACTGTCGATTACCATCAATGTTTCAATGATAGAAACACTCTACATAAATAATTCTTTAAAGTTGTAAATGTTTTTCTACATTTCTAAGATTTCGCATAAGCAACAGCGTACGTACAATCTCCATAAAATATAGTTAAAGATAAGCATATTTTTTCGTCATACTCAAATCTCTTGTAAAAGATACACATAATGAAAGTCTCGCTAAAACCTCATTCAAGCTTTTCAAATTCAAGCAACTTGAGAGCATTTCAACAGTTCGAACCGGTTATTTATTTAACTTGAAATATTATTTCAGGTTTCTATCCTTCTTGCCATTAGTCAATTCGCTTCGCTTCAAATCATTTGGGTTCATGTAACTCGACTAATCTGAGCAACGCTTAAATGGCTGGAAGAAATACCTGCACACACTTTTATTCTCTAACGAGGCACATTTTCACCAAGGTCCATACGTTTCATTTTCGTAGTATTAAACTTTTGTGTACGTCGTATGAAAGTGTTACTAAATCATATGAAATTTCACCAAATCAATTAGTATATAAATTCATACCTTTAGTTTATTTACTTAGAATCGCATCTACCTCTGAGGATCAATAATAACTACGATCGTGTACGATTACATTTCCATAGGTTTATACAATAATACATTAAATTACTATTATACTATTGTTTGGTCATAAATATGTAGGATATTTAAATTGTATCAGTGAGCATAGTTAAATACCAAAACATGTCAGTTGTGGTGAATGCAGTTACTTCTCTGCGGCTAGATTAATTGAAAAATGTTGTTCCTTTTAGAAACTCTAAGAGTCGCTTTATTTCTTCCTTCTTATTTAGGGTCGTCTTGACGTTACTTTTGAAATTTAGAACATTCAACTAGCAGGTGAAATATATATTTCTTGCATGTCATATGACAATAATTTTTTTGTATGTTATACGTGAGGGCTACTGAATGATACGAAGCCTAATCTAATTAATTACTATGCAAATGCTATAATAGTGCTACAATAACGTGCAAATACATTTTGTAGCCACTGTATACAAAATCCTATCTACCATATGTACATATATACATGAATATATATTAGGTTGTCCGAAAAGTGTCTTTCTCTCGCAAACGTGTTTCTTACAACAGTGAACCTTCATACGAACTAAATCTGTGAAATGTGGCGGTGTTTATCTCAACAGAACAACATGGATCGTACGTAATTCGACAAAATAATATAAAACAAAAAACGTTGTACGTCTATTGTTTCCTCATAAAACGAAAGAAACTTTTCGAACAACCTAATATATACATATGTAACTTGCTTGCAACATTTCCTTAATTTATGATGTACCTAAACGAATCCTCGAATTCGAGAACACCGGTGACCTACAAATCGCTCAAATTCGTCCCTCCACTCCATCGATCTACACACTGACCTAAACGACCTGACAATTTCTCTGATGATGTCGACAGAAGCTTTGGAGGATGGGTTCCCGAAGGAGCGGTTCCAGCGGGAGCCGGGCGAACGCTGGCGTTCTGAAGGAACGAGCCAGCATGTCGTTCATGCTGGTCGTCATGTTCTTCGCCGTGTTCGGTTTGATCGTCTTTACGGAGATATTCCTGATCGACGAGAGGCGTGGCGTGGGCGTAGGTGGCACCGGGGCCCTAGGAGGTCACAGGAGTGGACATCGATTGCCGGCTGCGCCCGATCGTCCGGATTACGGGGAAATCGGAGTAAGTACGCAATTAGGACCATCTGTATCCACTTGATTAAACTTCGCCATTGCTCCATATGAATCTCATACTCTACAGGGTGTTTCGGAATGTTGGCTACCAAAGGTTAGGCGCGTGTAGTACTCGTGGAAACAAGGAGAAAGGACGTAGCAAAAGTAGTGGATTTGGAGTTATAAGACGTTTTGCGAAAGGAAAGTATATTACGCATTGGGCTGTTGGAAAAGTTTGTGGCCTGTTTGGTAGTTAATGCCGCGTAGAAAGGTACGTTCGAACGAAATCGTGATCCTGATGGCATAAGAAGAGTCTGATGCAGTGGGAAAATGAAATTTAAGGGAACAATCCGAAATTCGTTAATTTGTTTTGCATTTAGAAAGTTTTGTATTTATCAAGGTAATTACGGGTTTTGTGTGGCGGTGAAAAGCAGACTAAAAGTATCGGACTTTGGCTGAGATGTTCAATTTCATTCATTGGACATAACATACTCACACTGATTCTAATTTTCGTTTTAATTGCGGGGAACTGAATGCTTCAAGAATTTGAAGAAACTCGTTGCTGAAAGGAATAATAAGTTCCTTTTTAAAATGGCACCATGGAGAGGAACAAGAAATTCATGGTATTGTTTAATAGAGTATGCAATTTCTTTTGAAATTCAATTTCGCAGCAACGTTCTCCAACAAGTCGATACTCGGATATATTGCGTGATAAGAAAATGACGACCGGTTATAATATAATTTACTCCATACGGTGACATGGCACGCACTGATTTCGATCTTACGCAATCTCGAAAGTTATCGTTTCTTAATAACCCAATCTCTCTTACTTGCTTATACATGTCGTTGAACGTATTATTTATTTGTTAGCTGCCTACAGTTCGCGAAGATTTTTTCACGCAGTAGAATCTCGTGTAATGTTACAGGCTCGTAGCTGAAAGCGTCTTATAACTCCGGAACTAACGATGTTTCGACTCGTGTTTATTAAGACGACTTTGCCTGTCTGTTTCAAAGCGTACTACTTACATGCTCCTGAAATTTGATACCAACTTTCGGAAACACCCTGTGCATTTAACAGCCGCACCGTTGAAATAAATGTCGGGAGAAAATTGGCTCGGTCGTTTCGGACCTGGTACGCGAGCAGGTCCTCGCGATTAACCGAGCCGCGATTCGTTTAACGAATTATTTACTATCGTTCGATGGACCGTTTTCACCAATCAACGCTATTTATTTCTGTGTTGTTAACCGCTTTATTCGTCGTTAGTCGTATGCAAATATTGATCGGATAATGGAGTAGAGGGTGGTATTCCTAGCAAAGGGAAGAAAAAACGGAAAATAGTTCACCCTTATTTGATCACCGATCGTGGTGGCACGACCGTTCGTTTCAGATGATTTGAATATGTATTTAATCGCTACTGTGTCTGCACCACAGGCAAACAGCGGTGATTTCGGCACAGAATGCCCGATGAAATAAATAAGCGTCACATGGGATAAACATATTGATTTTCTGATTTAACGACGATTCGCTTTGATGGCTATGAGAGAATATTTTAACAGTTGAAACGGGATGAAGTTGAGGAGAAAACGACCTCTTAGGTTCGAAGATATAAATTTCATATTGTATGATAGAATAAACCTATGAAGTTTTTGGGAAGTATCAAAGATGTGGTAATAACAATTAATGTCTTTGAATTTTCAAGATAAAAAGGACATGTATCCTAAGATTAAATGTACAGTGATACGAATTTGATCGATGATGTAGTACATTTAAAAACCTGGTTTTCGTAGGAAATAGAAGATTTTAATCATCGTTCTTCTTCTTTGTAATTTTCTAATAACGGGCATATGCTACGATATTTTAATAACAAGTTTATAGAGGAACAAGATTTAAGGGAAATAATTTTCTCAGAAAATTCGCCACCAAATTCTTGTCATTTCAAGTGATGATTAAATAATAAACGGTAAATGGCTGTCATTTTTTTTTTTTTTTTTATTATAGAATTTATTTTACTTCATTCTTTTGGATGTTTCGTCTTGAATAGGCCATTGATTCATTAACTGAATGTGTTCATTAAGTATGCTAATATAATATGTAGATATATTTAGAATCAGTTTGAAATGTATTATACTAAATGTGTTTAATAAGCACAATTCAGAAATAAGAATAATAGACGATACAACAAATATTTACTTAATTTAACTCTTGATCAATATGTTCAAGTGTTTATATCTTTTTTATCTTTAGCACACTCCAATAATCGATAAATGATCAATATAATAGAGTTTTTTTTTTTTTTTGCAAATTTCCATAGTAACAGTGAATTGATCTATGTTAAATATTTGTTTGCTTTCGACGTATATGTATAATGCAATAATAATTTAGTTCAGTAAAACATACATACGATTATACTGAAAGGTGGTGAAATGGATACTAAATTACAAGATTGATGGTAGAAAGAATCACAAATTGATGCAGATGCATTCGTTTTTCTAAGTTTTCAATAAAATTCGCACGACAAATCGTTTCCAATCGATCAGCACTCTTTTTCACCGACTGCTCAAACGCTCCAAATAAACGCGTAACCATTTATTGTGATTACATTCGATAATTCATATTTTTCAGCGGTTATTCAATAAAAGTTTCCTGTCTGCGCGTGATATATCGTACGCAGTAAACTATGATCACAAAGAACATTTTTTTCGACGCGGAAATTTACATACTTTGTCGATTAACTGTGAATCTAAGTGAAACAAACGTTGCCAGTCAATTTAACAAATTAAAAGTTTGTTAAGTTCTTGGTTATTCTCTCTCTCTCTCTCTCTCTCTCTCTCTCTCACTCTCTGAATAAGTTCCAGTGTTTCGTCGTTACGACCGAAGTGGTTTAAGAAATGATTCATTGCATTAACGGTTCGCGTTCATTGATTAGGCACTGAGATTAAGATTGCGATATTAAAACGTGATAAATGATATACGATGTCAGTTTGTTGTAACGAGCGTGCATATCGAAATTATTGCTCTGTGTGCACACGTGACGCTGCACCAACGTTTACGGTACTTGTTAGTTGGATAACGATAACGTCAGAATCGCTGACAATGTACAGGCGTATGTGCAACGTGTCTTGTAAAAAGCGATACCGTAGTGAGGTGTAGAAAAAATTGATAACGCGAATTGCTTATCGCGATTTTTATTCATAGTTTATAAATATAGTTTATGTAGAAGGGGAAGTACACTTATAAAGGTAAAACATATAAACTTTAATGCACCGTTTGTATACGATGATGCTACTAATATGTACACAGTTGAGCTAATTAATTATAGTAGAAAAGAAAGGAAAAATTATGAAATTAATATTGAAATAAATATACTCGCATCGATAGAATAGTAATCGCATGAATTAAAATTTTATTTGATTTTAGAATTAATAAGGAAGATTGATAAGATTTTGATATTAGAAGCATATTAATTTTAATCGAATGTTATAATTTCCTAATAAAAGCTCAAAGTAATTTTATATCGAAGGTAGATTATCTCTGTCTCGTCGTTGATCTAACAAATGTCAATATTTTAAGCTTACAGTTAATTAAATAAAACTATGGAGTTGGTTATATTTTTGAAACAAAGTTTCATCGCGCACTCGTGGAAAAATCAATTTACAAAGATCCTGATTGCGAAGTTTACAGCTCAGCATTTTTGAAATTAAAGATATTATCGTAATATAAATATACATATACTACACTGAATAATTTTATAGGAAACATATATAATAATTTTAAAAGTTGTTTGAGGATCAGTTGGGAAAGATAATACTTTTCATTAATTCGTTTATTTAAATCTAACTGTTTGAACATTTTCATCAATTTTATTAACAGATTACAGTACACGTTCATCTAAATGTTCGAGAATGATATCGTTTACTCGTATCGTGCCACTTTCATGTCACCTTTCGAGGTAGATTTATAAATTGAAAAATCAATCCGAAATACGATTAGGAAACCAAGAATTTCAGTATTTGAATTTTTCACGGTACTAATTAACTTTGATTATAACAAAATCAATATTGTATTTTATCACAGACGTCGTACGATACTACTCAATCGATAATATATCATTGAAACAAAACAAACACGACAATAGCAGCCTGTTTGCGACGCAATCGACTAAATAAATTTTAATTTCCTGGAAGACCGCTCTGTATCTCGGCTCACTCGATCTTTTGGAAGGACAAAGCGAGAAGGACGAGCGAGAGCGTATTGGGGGTCGTAGGTGAACCCGAAGTTCCCCTCTGCATCGGGTCCGGAAACCATTTTAATCTCCGCTATAAAGTTCGCAATCATCGCGAATAAAAGGGCGCAGATTATGACCTAAAATCGTGCTTTGGTGTTCGCGGCTTACCCTCGGGGAAATTAAAATGTCTCAATGGCCGTCGGCAATCCGTGACAACCGAGTTACTCCTTCTGACCATCAGAACTTTCTTCGGCGTCCTTCTCCTTCTCTTCTTACTTCTTCGTCCACTCCTTCTTCTTCCACGGTAGTAATAAGCAGGAGATATCGGGCGAGTTCGGCGAATGAGTGGATTTTCCATTGGAGAACTCGCACGTTGCTCGCGGGGTCGATAATCCTCAAACGTTTCCTGTTGGAGGCAAAAGGGAACTGGCAAAAGACTTTCGAACTAATGGCAAGGGCTCAACTTTATACTCGGTCGCTCTTTGTTCGTACAAAGCGGAAGAAAAGTGGAGACGGAAAACTTTGCCATCCTGGACCATCGATTTCTGCCCCTGTCACTGCTTTCCACTGCTACTCACGCTCCTATTTTTATTCCTCCCTTTTATTTCGTGCTCTTCTACTTCTTCCCCTTTAGCATAGCACACGCCTCACGCGTCTCTTAACCTCACTCCAGCTGTTTTATATGCTTTTTCGCTTCTCTCTTTCATCCGGTATAACCGTGTCGGACAATGATTCACGGTGGAACGAAAGAGTCGAATAAGAAGTAGTTCGCGTGGCATTGATATAGCCGCTACTTAAAACGAATATCGATTGCAGCCTGCTTTTCCCTGTGTTTCGAGTTTCCGTGCTAGCGACGCGTCGGGGTGAAGGACGCGCTCGTCAAAAATTCTCATGCCACCCAGATCGTATACGTGTACGCGATGACCCATGCAGTAACCGCCCACGGGGTGCGACGTGCCATTGAAGCTGGGAAGAAATGGAAAACACACCGTAGGACAAAGTGAAACGATACGGGAAAAATGAAAATTCTAAGATTAATTCTATGCATTTTTAAAGATACAATAGCGATACGTATATAGAGAATGTAATTATATTTGTTTTAATTTATCAGGTTTCGAATTTTTTGGTAATCGTAAAATTGAATTTCGGTATAATATTGTGGAGAATGAAAAGGAAGCTTGATTGATTGATCGCGTATTTACATGAATTCAGCGAATTTGAAATGCAAAAATACACAAAATGTACGTAATAGGCAAAAAGTGTATAAGATATTCAAAGTAGAGTACTCGTTATAATACTTAGCAGGTGACGTTGATTAATCTCTGCTCAAGTTCCGTTTCTTCTACTGTGACGAAAGGTTTGCTTAAGTATCCAATCTATTGATCGGCGTGGACGAAAGTATGGAATTCTATTTAAAAAGGAGCTGTAATTCCACTTTTCCAAGTCATTGATTCATAGAAATGCGTCCAATTAATTCTAGGATATTTTTCATTCTACAGTTTTGACTGATTGAACATTTTGCTGACTCCTTCGATGATTTGACAGAAAACTATTTTGAATAAAAATCTTACACAGCGTGATCGATTCAATATTAACTAATTTTTGTTCAGAACATTGTTCTGTTAGATTGTTTAAAAAATCGTGACAAACGTTACCCGGCATATTCTCTGTGCCATTTCATTTTACCTTATGAAATTTCTATTTGGTTTTAAAAATATATTCTGTTCCAATCATTCAGAATACTCTATGTGTATAAATGGTTAAAATATTTAGAGAAAGGAATTTTAGTGACATAAAGTTTGGCTCTAATATCTGAACAAGTTTTATAGTACATTGTTGATAATATACATACATTCCCAATCATAAGTATTAGGGTATTTATTGGTATTTGGTATAAATCGAATGCTTTCTTCGGTGCTTTTATTGTCTAATTATTTTGTTAATTTATTGTATAAAATTTGTTATTTCGTTCTCATCATACATATTTTATAACGTAAACTATTAAGTAAAGTAAAGAACTTTCTTCTCTCTTTTGGAGTTGACAATGTATATAAATGCACACATATGTATTTATATTGTACGATGTATCAAATTTGTTTTAATTTAACAGGATCATGAAAATTATAAGAAATAATTGTTATATAGAAAAAAATTGGAATTTTCCATTATACACGCTACTTCAAGTTTAATATTTTAATTTTTTTTATGCAAATAATATTTATGTATAGAGTTATATTGATTATTTATATATGTTTTGTTATATCTATGTTTTATGTAAAGTAACTATAAAAGGTGAAAATTAAAATTTCGAAATTAAAATTCGTTGCTGCAATAGAAATATTCTCGTGACATAATTTATGCACCTGCAATAGGCTTTGCATGCTGTTTTAATCAAAAATCTCAAAATATTTATAGGTGTCAAGCATTCTTCAGAAAGAAACGTAGATACTCAACCGATAAAAAGATATAAACGCATAGATAAAAATATCAGACAAACTTCAACTTGTATTCACTGTACAGCAAAAGTAAATCTGTATTTTAAATAAATATTCTTTCGATAAAATTCTATTTATATCGAGATGTTTGATAAAATAGGACATTTAACATTTGATAAAATGGTCCTTTATTTAAATAAAAGATTTTTTAAGAACTTCTATTTAGATCACTGCAATATTTATTTATTTATATCTTTATTTAAGTTGTACAAATTTTTGTATCGTTCATTTTAAATGATGAGAAATGTTTTAATTAAAATATTTTTATTCACACCTACGAGCTTATATTTTCATAAAGTTTTGCCTGCGCTCACGCTTTTAATAAAATAAAATGAAATAAAAATTGCGATAAATTTTAAAAAATATTATGCACAGAGAGAAAATATTTCTCTTGTTAGGATTCCGACAATAAAGATAAAAAATTCTAAATAGCACTAGCATGTGCTAGATAAAATACCAGTGCAAGAGATAGATAAACTAAAATATGATTCATAGATCCGCCCCTATTTCGCACTAGTTAATTGGTATTATAGTTTCACATTGATTGCGCATAATGATATTTTCATTTTATTTCACCTCCCATTTATAACTGGTTATCGCGAATGCAATTCAAATGGGGGATTATAAAAATAAAGTCGAATCAATTCTTTCTGAATATCTTAAATTAAAATTTCTTTTTCTAGGGTGTTGTCATGTAACCCGGAGAATGTATTTCCATATCGTTCCACTTGCAGCCGACAATTAAAATTCCCAATTATTTGATTTATTCATATTACTCGGTTTTCAGGATAAATATTTGTCACGCGAGATATTAAAGCAAAATTACTTCTTCAAAATTAGTATATTACTTTTTGATCGTAATTTATAATAACTTGGACATATAAGATTCCAAAAAGAACTAAAAAATATAATAAATGAAATATGATAAAATGAGAATTCTTTAATTTAGCAATTATTATTTTATATTATTTTTCAAAAATTAACGTATCACTTTCTCATGGTAATTTATAGTAACTCAGTTATAAATCGATCCATGAAATAATCGAAGAACTCGTATCAAAAATAGCTCTTGCTAAATTTTTCGCCTTTTTATATAATAATGCACTGTACCTGTTAAGAACAAATTATTCTGAAAAATGATCCATGTCCTGGCTTACAATCGAATGGAAATCGGAAATGGAACGGTTATACAGAGGTTCTAATTCCACAAGTTCGTGATCTAATTAAACTAAACACAGTTCTTTCGCAATATCAGTATAAACATATCTAAAGCAATTGTGTAATGTGATGAATGTCCTGTTGGAAAAAATTTGATACCTACTGAACAGAAATTTGAAATGCTACAGAAATCTTTCGTTTTCATACAGAAAGACGCAAGACTAACTAACTTGAACAAAAGTCATTTTACGATCTCTCTGTGATTAATAAAGGAAACAAATTAAACGAATTTGTTTCAGCAATAATTAAAGATATTTAACGAGAAGGAAATTATAATACGAATAATTCGTACAGAAAAAAATGATATTTTTCTACATTTCACTTTATACTGTTCACTACATTTTGTGTAATGGTACCAGTAAGTTAACACGTATCGTGAATATTTACGAACTACAATATTAGTCGCAGCCAATCGAGGAGCATTTTCAAAAATCGATCTCGACTAAACTTTTTTGCTCGGAACGTTCTCATTGCAGGATAGAAATCTTTTTGATTATACCCCGTTTTAGCTGTTCTCGCGCCATTATTTGCTTCCTGTCTTCCAACTGTTCCTTTTTTCTCGAAGCGCCGTTTCTGCATTTCCTGGTTCCGGAACGTTTGAAAAAGCAACATCGAGTTTAGGGGCTAAATTGGTCTCAGATGATTTCCGAGATGGAAAAGTGGCTTCGTCCAGCAGGAAATAGCTTTTATAGGAATGGTACACGTGATTCCGTTGAACTGTAATGTAAAGCTGTTCGGAACGAACGGGAATTCTATTGAATCGTAATAAATACCGGCGCGATTCGTTCGATCAGATCTTTAATTTCGTTCCGCGTCCTTTCCATCGTTAAAATTCAAATGAAACTGTATTGATTTCGTTGGCGTCTCTGTGATAAAGTGCTTTAATTAGCAATAAACTATGAAATTATCGAAATGGTCGAGCAATAATAAGATTACACGAAGCTTCGCTGTATTTAACCATTTACATATAATTTTACTATAATCTAAAGACGCGATAACATTATTATTTTAGAGTTCATAGAGCTTACGCAACGTACTGTTTAAGTTTCTATAATTTCTGCCATGCTTCATCGATGCATGAATCTTGTGGTTGAAGTCAGGAATAAGATTCACGTTTAAGTTAGCAAATTTTCTTGCTGTGAAACTTTATAGCAATAAATCTAATAATAATTCTATTATTAGAGTAATAATAAGTAAGTAATAATAATTCTGATTGCTTATTTTATTAGCTCTTGTGATGATTAACCGTCTACGTTATGTCTTCTTTTTCCAAGACTCTCTTTTCGCTAACCTGTTAGGCTTGCGAGAAGTTACCAATGTGACAATTATTTTTAACATATCTAAAATTTGAATTTGTACCATCAAGACTACTTATGGTATCAGATATCGCAGAAAGTTCGTGCTGTTGTTCATGTATATACATTTTCTATCAAAATATTGTCCAATCCTTTTATAGAACCCGTGTGTCCTGTAACTAGGAAAATTTAAACGAATCGGCCAATAGAAATAATTTAATTAATACAACTCATCAATAAATATATCGCATAAGCTATCTACAATACATTTATTGTCGACCTAAATATTAACTATTTGCCTGTAATGTAGCATTTTGAAATTCAAATTTACGTACAATGTAGACGAATAAGATTTATTTGTTCTGATATATATCAATTAAGAAACATTACTTTATGATTAGAGCTTTGGGAGTCACGAATTACTAGAATCTTTAGATAGTATCTATAACTAGTGATACACATATCATAAACTACAAATCCTGTCATAGCGTTAGCCGTGTAGTATTAGCCAGGGGCATAACCCCTTGTGACCTATTTTCTGTAATGGACGATTCTCCTAAATGGCTGACTATAAGTAGCAGTTGCAAACCCCAAAACGATTGTCCACAAAGCTTTCAAGAAACATTATTCGTTAGTCATACCACAGTACTTTCATCTTTCTTTAATGTGTACGTACGTGTCAAGTGCGCATTAAATTTCACCCTGTTAGGAATTACAATTCATGTTCTAGGTCATTTGAAAGTTCTTTTCGAAGCTGCCATAGCAACCTTTCTACAATATTCCCATTGCAAGTGCAACTTGAACGAAACTGTTTTCTTATATTTATTGAAATTAATTCTTTAATGCAAGAATGTATTATTTAGAATTATTGGGTTGGCAGCTAAGTGATATATTACTGTTATGACTATATTCTCATTATTGTTATTCATCTACTATTATATATAGAAATAAATTAATATAAAGTAGTATAGTACGTACAAAATATGTAATTCCTGAAACATATAAAAGGATGGGTGTGTAATTTTCAAGTTTAAATACTACAACAAATACATTTTCATTTGTAATAAGCAACTTTATATAATATTTTATATATTTTTACGTGTTACATGTATCTCGTACATTTTTCTATACTTAAATTTCCCACAAACGCGTACCGATTCTCAGTTTACTTATAGCTTATCATTCGAAGATTCACCGATGGTATCAGCGAATCGTTGTTCAAATTGACTTAGAATTGATTTCATTAGAGTTCGAAAGATCGAAAGAACGAAAAAAGCTGAAGACGAATGGCGAATAAGAAGAACGGGGGACTAGTTGAATTCATCTTCCTTATCGCGAAAAGAGCCAGCGTGCTCGTCTGCCACGCGACCAAGAACTAAAGGGGAAATGTAGAACAATGAGGGAAATGTAGAGATCGTTGCAATAATGAAAAGGTGAACGATACGTCAGGCCGTTATCAAGATGAATAGAGGCTCGCGTTGATTTCGTCTTCCGGTGAAATAAATCGACGCTTAATAAACTATTGAGCAGGAGCTGACGCTGTAATGCCGTAATGCCAGGCAAATGAAGCGGCCTGAGGATAGCTGTGACTTTCGCTTATTAACGCGATAATTACCACTGGCGAAAGAGCTGAATCATTTATTCATTATATATCAGCGAACTTGTATATGGCTGCGTCTGCCGCGGTTAAAGAAAAACGAAATGTTTATTAACCAGAAACTTTCGCTTTGCCTGTGCAAACGCTTTTAGAAACTCGTATTCCTCTTTTTCATTTATTTCACTGTGTATGGAAATCCTTGTGGATATATGATGCCTTAACGTTGGAAATTATAAAGTGGTTAGAGTGACTTTCTACAAGTTAAAGTTCGCAATGGTGCTTTCTGCGTTGTGTATTTTGTTTTAGAATCGTTTGAGTCGTTTTTGAAGAAGTAGGTATATATTACGCTGTCCGAAAAGTTTCTTTCGTTTTATAAGGAAATAACAGACGCACAATATTTTTTTTATATTAGTTTATTGTATTATGCACGAATGTAATAATAGAAATATAACGAAATGGATCATACCTAATTCGATAAAATAATATGAAACGGAAATTGTTGTTCATCTATTATCACCTTATGAAACGAAAGAAACATTTCAGACAACCTAATGTAATTAATACCGGTTTTAATACCGCTATTGTATCATCTTCGTATGTATTACAAAAAAGATGTTTTTATATCCAAAAAATCGTGAAAAAGAAATTTTGCTATGGAAGATGTACTTCTTCCGAATTATATTTTAGTATAATACTAGATTAGTAGGAAATAAATAATTGAAATAAACTTGAATTTGTTACATTAATAAATTTTGTTAATGTTTGATTATTTTCAATACTTTGTGTGTTCTACGTAGACAAAATTAGTTTTTTTATATTCACGTATTCCTATTTTTCTATGCATTTTCAAACAAATCCTTACATCGTATCGTATCCTTACATCGTATTTGCAATACGAATTACGACTTGTAATTTTCAAAAACTTTTGTATAAGAACTAACCGAATTACAATAGAAAATTCCTCGATATACTTTCTTCTCCAATTTATTCGTACGGTTCCAAGTAAATCATTAAAATTCTAAACGCTTCAACGATTCTCTAAAGTAGACAAAAGATTTTTTAATTGAATTTTCTTCTTTAAATTTGGTGAAGATATAGCTAGTAAAAATTGATTCGTTATGTAAGTTTTATATAATGTAATATAAATGTTACTACACAGTTCCAATAACTGTCCACATTAAAAAAAAAAAAAGGATACATTTTATTTATCTAAAAGAAAAGACACGTTTCTCTGAAAAGATAAGACACGAGAACCATTTCCAACTTCATAATTCAAAAGCGAAATCAGAAACTGAATCACACGGAAGCACATAATTCAGCGAAACGTAGCAGCACGTATCGCGCTGCTGGTATTAATGACGAAATCAGGAAGATTAAAATAGTTGGCGTAAAATTAACAGCGCGCTCGCCCGAGCTGCATAATTAATTTTTATAGCCCTCGCGACTCGCCTACGATTTATATCTATACAGTTGCTAGTGTGAGTACGTTGAGTACGCAAGAGCGTACTGAAACCTGTACGTACGTCGTGGATTATGGCGGGCGATTTGAAATTCACTTTACGACTAAGAGTTTCCCGCGCGAGATAAAAACTGGTGTACGTCGAATTTTCGTTCCGAGGGGAACAACGAAAGTACGTATGTTGTATGTATGTGGCCGTTCCAGAGTTTCGTAGCGAAAGTTTCACAAATCTCACTTGGTTTCCCGCGCTGCGCTGGTAGAAGTGCGGAGAATTTGCACTTACAGATGCTTTTTTTCTCGGTTTCGTTATTAGCGCAACGAAGGTCTCCTTCTTATTTGCTTGGTAGCCTAATTAGCGGTCTCTGGGGCAGCGGTTTTCAATCTCGTCGGAATTGCAGAATACTTTTGATCGCGACTGTGTCTATTGCCCCTTCTCTTTCTCTTTCTTGTAATTAGCACAATGTGTCCTTTGTAACTCGGCCGTATTGTCTGATACAAACGGTGTATAACTTGGGCGCGATTAATTGATTAAACAAACATTTAATTAGCAGCTGTTAATTTCGTGTAGAATGTCCGAGAAAAACTTGCAGCAAGTTTCGTTTGCGTAATTTAGAAAGTTTGCGAAGAATTAATTATAAATAAACTAAACAAATTAATTAATTAAAATAAAAAATAATTATAAATAAATTTTAAAAAGCGAATTATAAATTAATCCGGAGTTATCCGGAAAGTTCGTAGCGTCTGTCAGTCGAGCGGATAGCAACCAGGAACATGGTAACGACCGGTCTAATGTATCCAACTCCTCTTAGATGGCCAAGTACTGTAAATATTTAATATTTTCAATATACCTGCGCTCTCTCTCGTAGTAGTCTGGATTGTTTTCAACTAACATCGTAGTATCGATGCCATTAATTATGGATGGTATATCGGAACGTTCTGTGTCCTCAAAACAAAAATTACCAGATTCAAATTGAATTAAAGCCATTTCTTTCAAAAGTACATTCATCAACCGCATCATTTCCATAAATTGAATAAATCTTTTCTTGACATTGGGCGGTATTTTTACCTTTACATGCTCTTCAATAAGTAATTCGATCACTAAATATATTTATTAGGTCGTCCGAAAAGTTTCTATCATAAGGTGATAATAGATGAACAACAATTTCTGTTTTATATTATTTTATTGAATTAGGTGTGATCCATTTCGTTCTATTTCAATTATTATGTTCGTGCATAATTCAATAAACTAATATAAAACAGAAAATATTGTACGTTTATTATTTCCTTATAAAACGAAGGAAACTTTCCGGACAACGTAGTAACAGCTTTAAGGATTTAAAACAACAGACGTAGATATCGTAACTTTATACGTAGTATTTAACTGTAAAAAGTCTTAACGCTGACATCTACTAAAAAACGCTGCGAATTTTCCAAACAGTCCAATACTTTATTGAACATTGTATATAGTTTGCATGATTTTTTTGTTTATACCTTAATTGTACTACCTGAGAGCTTGTTTTACGTATTAGCTGGAGGCTGTGTAAAATTTAGAGATTAGAGGGAGGAATTTTTCAGTATACACTGTACAACTTATATGTTTTTCCTCGGTCGTTTAGAAGTTGATCAATTACATTATTTAAAACAAACAGTATAGTAGTACTTTAGCACGATTAATTGTTCGAATTAAGCGGAATACGTGGGTTTAAAATATGCACCCGTGTGAGTAGAGATCTTAATTAGACGTTGTGAATTTCGTGTGGAATGCTCGGGGCTAGTTCAGAGTGAATTTTACGACTTCTCAAAGGAATTTAATTTCTGTAATATAAGAATCTCAACATTTCGCACTCTTTATTTTTTTGTGATAAAAAGTTTGCAATGAAAAATATTAAGTTACGCTCGAAATACGAGTATCGATGAAAAGATTGATGTCGGGTCAGACATGAAAGTTTAAGGAATTGGAAAAGATTACTGAAACATTTGTGAAACGCTATTTAAGTAATCTATATTAATTTAATTTTATATTTTGTGTTTCTTTTTGATTTTAACTTTAAGAAAATTTACCATCAAATAAATTAGCATATGTAATATTTAAATGCTGAAGAAACTAATTTAAGGAATTAATATAGAACTTTAATGAAAGATAACTGGTTCAATATTGATTTTGTTAGAAATACATAAGCAGAATGTTCTCTAAGTTCTGGGTGATAAATAGAAGGGCAGTTATAAATTACAAGTTGCTAAGTAAGATTGGTAGAGTTATTGAAACAAGGTTGGAAGTTTCCGAGTATGTACATAAACTAAGAGGAAGAATATTAGCTGCGGTATTTAATCAGAAGCAATTAGAAGCCATATTTGATTTCAGTTAATTTATGATGAACGATTTGAGTGAGTTGAAACAATCATTTTGGTACTGTTCAATTATAAGATCATGTGAAATATGGGACGAAATTTAAATATCGGAAATAAGAAAAAATATATCACCAATGAAAATTATTATTCTCTTAATATTTTATTTATTTATGCAATTGCAACTTGATTTTTCGTTTGAAAACGGAATTTTATATAAAAATCATTTTCTTTTTAGTTTATTTCTATTATTCTATTTATTATATTATATTATTCTATTTTTCAATTTATTCTCAGACAGACTATGTTTACATAATATTCTGCAAAATTCTCGATCTCTTAACTTTTGATCTTCGTTGATTTTAATTATGACAAAGTAATGATATAAATTTACTATATTTGAGTCTAGAAAATTCATTAAAAGAACTAATTGTAAAGCAGTTTAATGAAACGATAGCAAAAATAATTAACATTAGAATATGCCTAAAGAAAGTTAACTGTACTTTCAGTTTATATAAAATATATGACATGCAATGCAAACGAAGCATACTGAGAAGAATATGAGCTATAACGAAAACCATAGTGCAAACACAAAATATTAATATGATATAAATATTAAAACTATTATGTTCAAATATATGTTATTTATCTATATATAATATAATATATACAATTATAGTATAATATATATTGATGTATGTAGTCATGTTGTGTCCATTGCAAAATTGTTATAGATATAAATGTATACTAATCATTCACTATGTCCATATTTATTAATTCATACACATTCCTTAATTAATTAATTATCTATTATATCATAACACTTTATTTAATTACTTAATTATTTGTTATATTACAACGTTTTATAACAATTTATAAGTTTTAAATTTAGGATTGTTCATGCGCTTTGTTTTTGCTAAAAAGATGAAAAATATTGAAAATTTCTAATAGTCCTAATTCGATAACGAAAATACTATATAATAAATGAATTCCACATGTGAAAGAAAAGATAAGTCACTTTTACTGACTTTATATAACGTAAGAGCGTAACTTTCTAAACCTAACATGTTATTAATAAATTTCACACAAAACTATCTTTGCATTTGATTTTGTGATTAAATATGTGTCCTTGCCAACTCCTCGAAAGTTTAAAAAATATAAACTAGATTAGAGTTATGCAGAGTAATATTAATTAAATTAAACTAACGTATCAACCAAATTAGTATTATTCCTTTTTTGCAAAATATGTTAGAATTATCACCTATTTTCAGACAAATATGTTTAAATCTATCAGGTTATTCACTGCATTAAATTATTAAATAATATTTCATATCGTAAAGTTCTTCTCTTCTGTCATCGAATGACATGAAAATCAAGAATAACAACGATGATGGACTTATCATACTTTTTCCACGTGGTCTCCAAATAGAAGTTTTAAAACCAAAAAGGTTTTTATGTATTCGGCACGAAAAGCTGGTGTAACGCGTTTCATCGTGTAAACTAAGGAAATAGTAATGGCAAGTAGGAGACAATGTCGGGACAGTGTTTTTCGTTCCGAGTAGAATTAGCCGCGAGCCGGCTGAAAAGAAAGCACTTGGCTATAAGGTAAAGCCAAATTAAATTTGTCACGTGTCACGAGTCGTCTTACGTCTCAGCGTGTTCCAGAATGGACAAGTTTGCATTCCATTAGGCAAATGTGCGCCTGTATTGAACGTCAAATGAACGGATTTGCAACGACTAAGTATTCATCGTAACGCGTCTACGTTTTTCTGTTGTCTTAATTAAATGCTTTGTTTAATTTTCTCGACACGAATATCAAAACAAACAGATCGGTTATAGGCAGATTAAGGTCTTGCTCTGTAATATCGAAATATGTCAGAGATCAACATAGATTATTATTGTCTGTGTTGTATAGAAGCAAATTGAATATATAAGGTGTTGCAAGGGCTAGGATTTTGGGAATTGTATTTACTGAAAGAAAATAGAATGTTTGTTCCATTCTAAAATATTGTACAATCAATTTTTTTGATTAATGGTATGATTATATTTTACAAATAGTAATCTATATGTTTTTATATACTATATACATAATTTTTATCAAACTTAGGAAGACATTTTTACTTTACTGTAAAAGTTGCGTTATAAAACTTATTACATGTTTACTGTCGTGTTGCATTATAAAATTTATTACTTTATAGTAAATTTAATGGAATTTAATTACAGTTTAGTCTATATATAAAATTTTAGTGCTCCTTAATGCATGTTCTATCGAATATTGTTTTGAGCGTTTAAAAGATACTAATAACGTTAGATATACAAATTAATATTACTTGTTACAAGTTAAATTAATATAACAGTTAAACAATATTAATCGTTTCTTACAAAGGATCATAGACTTAACATCTATTTTCAAAAACTTTATATCGTCGAATATATCAGATTATTCCTTTCTTCAATTATTCCATATTAAAATACTTCTTTTTAGACATGAATTAACATAAAAATGAAGAAATCAATAAAAGTAGACTTATATTTTCCCCGCATAGTTTTTGTCCGCTTACTAAATTCTACATAATTTTGCACATTCTTGAAATCATTCGTTTCATATACAACAATCTAACACATATATGTTATAAAACTAAATAGCATATAAATTAAGTTGGATTGTACAAATTCATACAAACAGAGGGGGGGGGGGAGTATTCGTACACCCTTTGGAATAAAGTAATTTTCTTCAAATTGGACCAAACGAATTGAGTTTTTTTGAGAATGCGATGTGCGCACGCGAGCGGTTACGGTAGTAACCACAAGACAACCAAATAGTTGAACAAGAAGCGTCTGAGCTTTATATTCATTTTATATGTAAATATATGTCGGAGGTGAAAGGACATCGGGGCCTTTCTTTTGGAATGTTTGGGAAGGTCCCTAATACTTTAGTCCAGACTTTTTATTATAGCCATACTTAAACAATGAAACTGAGAAATAGCTGTCTATAAGTTAAGTCAATTATGTTTGCCCGAGATTTACGACAGCGGGCTTGGGCTCGAAGTGACATAACGGTTCACTGAATATAGCCACGATCACGGGAGGGACGTGTACCTAACAGAGGTATAAAGTAATTAAATAACTCTCCTTAAAAACAAATATTGATCCGAGGGATACAAAGAGGTACGGAGAGGAGTATATAAGGGCAGTTCCACTTGGACTGTGGTTCAATCCGATAAGTTCGACTACTCCAGTGAACACGTACGTCGAGTTCCAAATCGCAATTGTCATCCCGTTGACCGTGTATTCGTTATCGAACCTAAACTCATCATCATCGACATCTCAATTATTCACTCACCGATATCACTTGTTAACCTTTGTAATACATTCGCTTCAATAAATATCGTCTGGTATACAACAACGATGGCTAACTCACAGATAGATTCATTACATGTCCCGCATTCTAATGACAACCCGACATATATATTTTATATATAAATTACCTGAAACGTATTAATGTGGGAGGCTCGGAAAGAAAAGAGAGAAATTCATCGATCTAGTAAAATTGATAATTTCCGCGTCACAATGATCGGTCTCTGTTCACTGGTTCACACACGCTACTAAAATTCTAACATATCGCTTGCAAACGGGGATAAACTTTGTTCCCTGCCGTTTTTCTGTCTGCTCCTGTCTTGTCGTCGCATGCACGAGCACTAAGAAAGGACTAAGACAACAGGACCCATATCGTATTGCAGCTTAGCATCCTGGTCTGGTGACAGAATTATTTCCAAGGCTGGCTCCAGATGCTCCACAGGTATGTCTATAGTGTCGAAGCCTTCGAACGTATCGAGATGGAGGTCGATAAGGATTTCCTTGAAGTCTGTTTGCGTAGCCTTAGGTGCGATGCCAGGTTTGTTGCATTGATTCAACCTCGCAACACAGTTACTTTATACTTAACCCACAGTTCCGTCTGGATTCCAGTATTCATTTTTGGCCTGTGCCTCCATGTGATTCGCTGCGCTGTGGTCCTCTTCGGCTTCATGATCCTTTGGTTGTTTCTCGCGAAACGCAATAGCTGCTGTTACTCGGCCCTTGTCGCGATAATACGCGTCGAACTTGGACCGACGGTAGACATGGCAGATGCAGCGGCCTGAGTTAGCGGGTCAGACATCCCTCGAGATGTAAATCATACATCTTCCCTAGGATGAACTGCAGGGGCCGCAGAGGACGCTCGTGACGAGGTTTCTTGCTGCTTGTTCCTTGAATTCCTCCATGTAGGAGGGGATGTACTCCACCCCCGCATGAGCTTTCCTTAACGGGACTAACGTTCTGCAATACAGGCACTATTTAATCGTGACTGTCGCTTTCCAAATGAGTTTTCGCTTCATCCGGGTTCTAATTTCTAATTCATTATTGTGTTTCGCTTGGAAAGGTGGTGGTGGGGTCACGGAGTTCTCCACTGGTAGTTGTCCGCCATCGCGAATGATTATTTTGTAATTCTGAGAACCTCCCGTTTTCGTCTCTGCTGCATCTCCAGCGTTGCTATCTGATTATTTCGTTATCGTGTTCCTTACTTTCACCTTCGGATTTCCTTCTCCCCCCCCTCTCTCTCTCTTTCTCGCCGTCGTGGTAACAGGATTCTGAGGTCGGAAGCTCATTCGGAATATTGCAATATCCTGTAGGGAGTCACCGTTGCTGATCAAGTCCCACACGGTGTCCTGTAATTTTTGAAATACTGATCAGGGATGCACTTTATGTAGGTTATAGGTAATTCTAACCAGTAATGAAGTACGTATAAATAATACCCTTATAGCGTAGTAGCTCTGCGCTAACTACTTAAGCTAGGTTTTCAGAACGTACTAATCCGACTTCCAAAAGAAATTCAAAATTTGATGTTTCTATTCTCGAGCATACTCTTACTCCCTGAATGCTGATCTCTGATCTCATTTCTGCTCTTTTCCTTCCCAGCTATTTCGATAATTTCAATTGTGCTCCCTGAAGTCATAATGATGTCATCGTTTCGTAATACACTCCCGATTGTTTATCAGTCGATGGTACACTATATGTCTCTGCAGCCATTAACATCTCTGCTCCCATGCAGATGCTGTAGAAAAGAAGCGTTAGGAGGTACCCTATTTCCATGGTCCAATCTTAGTCGTTTCCAGTGGTTTCCAGTGGTTTCCAGTCTTCAAGAAGGGTGTTTGCGTTGTCTCAGGGATATTATAAGTATCACGGAGTCTGACTACTATACATATATCTAAACGCGATCTATTGCTATTTAATTACGTATTTGTATTTTGTTATGCGTTCGTATAGCTAAATAGCTCCTATAGCTAAATTATTTTAATTCATCGAAGTGTTTTCCTATATATATATGAGAAAGCTATGTAAAATACGGACTTCTATAAAATCTTCAAAAATCATCGAAATCGATAAGATTGCTGATCTTTAAATTATTACTTAAAGAACTGAAATTTAGGAAGACTGAAGTGTTCCATAATAAACATGGCAAAGTCGAGGTATTTCAAGGTATCCGCTGCCAGCAATTCGGTTGTGACGTGCGGGCGCAAGCATAGCGGTTACGGTAGCGAGCACGCGACAATCCAATGGCAGAGCAAAAAGCGCCCGAGCTTTATATTTATTTTTATCGTGGGTCCGACCTTTGTCGGTCTGATACAGGCCTCGTTCATTCTAGATTACTTACCTGAAATATACTAATATGGGGGGGTAAGAAAGAAAAGAGGGAGATATTTCGATCTAAGAGGATCGAATACAACTTTATTCGTAAGATTCATAAATATATAGATACCATAGATATTGTAAATATTGTAGATATTATACACATTAAGACATTATAAATATTGTAGATATTATAGATATTATAGATATAGATTTCTAGTTAGATTTCTATAGATATCTTGGGCTAAGACTCGCGATGAATGCTGTCCACTTTACGTTATTGCTTTTCACGCAACACTCACGCTCACGATTTCGATCCATGCACTTGTTACGTATCGGATAATCGAAGTTTCACAATAGGTTGTAATATGCACTAATGACCTCGGCATCACACTATCCGAAATTTACCGCCGCCGGACGATGCTCCATTCTATCTTACAGACTGTGGCCTATTGCCTTAGTAGGATGTCGATCGCACGCGCGAGACTTGTACGAAACGCGAGCAATTCATAGTAGGAGACTTGCGATCCTGAACTCGCCTCATCGACTATCAGCGGACTCTCAACAACAATCAACTGATAAACTGATTAACTTGGACTCAAAGACTCACGTCGTAGAACTCGTCGACAACTAGTTCATGACTGCTCTACTCTAAGACTGACCAAACACTTTTTAAAGACTCTCTCAACTCGAACCTGAATCGATAACGTCGTTGCAGTATGTTTAGAATCGCCGAATTTACACATTCCTGGACAATCTCATGGAAAACGCATGGGCGACGGTGCGCTCAATGCATTTCGCCTACCTACCACGCCGCACGAGGCAAAAATGCGCTTATTCTGATACAGAGCAGGCATTACCACGCTGCATTGTTGCGATGTTTGCGAAATCTTGCAAAAATGTGATCATCCCGTGCGAACTCGGATGTTATCGGAAAATTACAAAAACGCGATGTATTAGGTTGTCCGGAAAGTGTCTTTCTTCCGTAAACGTGTTTCTTACAACAATGCACCTTCATACAAACGTGAAACCGAGTCTGTGAAATGTCGCGGTGTTTATCTCAACAGAACAAAATGGATTGTACGTAATTCGACAAAATAATATAAAACAAAAAACGTTGTGCGTCTATTATTTCCTCATAAAACCAGAAAATACTTTTCGGACAACCTAATGATAAGAAGTTGGAAGGATTAGTTTACTAAATAGCGTCTAAAACATTTTGTCAGATAACTAGAGTTGGTCGAGATCGTGAGATAAGAAGAAAAAGTAGCTTCTCGAAAGTAACTTGCTCGCGTGGGTCTGTAATGAAAATTTAAACGACACATTTGGAAGATTTATGTCAGTTTTATACGTATATGTACAGTGTGTCGGGTTTAACTCGTACCGCTCAAATATCTTGAAAAACACGAATGATACGAAAAAATGTTTCTGACAAATACGGCATGACATAGGGGAAACGTACAATGCTCTTGCGTGTTTAGCTTTGCGGCGACCTTAGAACTTTCTGTGACGGTGACGTTATAACTTTTTAATAGAGACCTCCATGTTTTATCGTGTATTTCGCAACATCCGCTAGCGGTATGTGAACTTTTAAATTCGATGTGTCGCTGGTATTAGCGTATAATCCGATGTACGCCATACGGACGCGTACAGCTGCTTTTCATAATTCTATCGCTGATATCGCGTTGCCAAAACACAAAGTTACGTTTTTCTAGTGTGTTCGAAACAGTCAGTGAGTTGGCAGCAGTTTTAGGTAATTTTTTGAAACGCTCTGTGAGATTTGAAAATTTATATGACGATACATAAGTTTGTTCTATTTTAAAAATATCTGGCTGTCTGCTACAGGAAGTTTCTATTTAAAAATTATAATGTCAGTTTCACAGAAAGTTTTCTGGTTGCCGAAAGCTCAAACATACGAGAGCATGATATGTTTCCCCCTGTGTTGTGCAATTTTTGTCTGAGACATTTTTTTCTATCCATTTCCTAGTCATGTCTTTCGAGATATTTTAAGCGATTTGACATAAACTGGACATACTGTACACATATGTATAACTGCCTTCACAATGTATTGTTTAAATTTTCACTACATTTAAACATTTCAACACGTCGTTCACAGCAAGTTTCAAGGTCTCAACGACGTCCAATGTACAAGTGTATATAGTACATCCCCCTCGATATCGTGTAACTTTTATAAGAAACATTTCTTTTTTCATTAACGATTTTCGAAATATTTCAACGAAATATTAAAGATGAATCAGACACGCTGCATATGCTGAAAATTATATCGAAATCGATTGATGCGGAAACAAGGGACAGACGTCGAAAGATGTAAGAATCTTGAGATTTTAGGTCGAAAGTTCTTAATCGTTTTTTCATTTTTAATCGTTTGCGTGGCTCATAGCAACTTTAACCGATTTCGATGAAATTTTCAGCACATAGGTATGTGACTGGTATAAATCTTCAAAAGATGTTCAATTCTTCGTCACTGACTCAGGTAAACAGCTGTTAAATAGCGAGCTTTACTATTTTCCTCGCGATTACGACCAATTGCTATGTTTTGAAAAAAGCTTTTACGCGTCATCCTATTATCTAATACTCCTAATTTCTCAAAAAATCAGGTCGTATGATCCAATATTAAAAAGGTTGTTTTGTTTTGAAGGCTGTGCGAGTACCTTTGTCCCTCACTGTATGTGTATGTTTAAAATTAATTAGCTGTCATCAAATATTCGAATACAACAGTAAATATTATAAAATATTTCAATGAATAACTTCAATTAGCCGACGTCAATAAAAAATTATTGTGTGAGACAAAGAGCTATATTTAACATTTTACAGTTATATAATTCTTATGTAAAGGGGAAACAATATCAGTTAATGTTCCTTATTATATAACTATAAATAACAGAAGAATTGATGTTTTTATTCATAGCAAATACACAGATTGAATTTTGAAATATTTGAATATTTCAAGTTATTTGTTCGTTGAAATAATCGTACTAACTCCATATTTATCAATTATTTATTATTCTCCAGTTCGTATATGTGTCAAGTTACGATCGCCTCGAATGATTTATAATCGGAATAGTTTAACATTCTAAGCTCCTAACTTGCATTTTCAGATGAAGATATTCTCCTTTGAAGACAAAGATAGCCTATGCAGATTTAATCATAACTGCAACATACATATGTATGCACGTACGTGTACAGTTTATGTAGCGTGGATCTAACGGCATAATTGTTCACACAGAGATGCTATGTTATTAGATGAGAGTAATGTTTCGTATAGACATCAAATATGACATAATTAAAGATTATTAAAGTCGCAAAGTGGCACAAGTAAACTATGGTAATCATAAATTAATAGTTATAAAGATTAAAACGAGATGTGTAGACATTGCTGAAGGTTATCTGCAACATTTATCAAAATTGCTCGCTCGATGAATATCATACAGGTAATATTTCTACGAAATAAAAGTAGATAAACCTTTTGCTTTAATGACTAAGGAAACGTAAAAGGCAATATCCATATTTGATTATACTTAACCTGATGAGTATTATTATATATAATAAATTATTTTCTAAATAATTTATTATATTTTGAAAATAGTAATTTCTAAGTACTGGTAATATATAGCTAAAGCCAGCAACATTCTTCTATTCATCAAAGCGATCATTCTTCTGTTCAACATTATAAAAATCATTGAAATCAATTAATTATAAAGATAGGAAATAACATAATCGTTAAGTAACGCAAATATAAATTAAATGTCAAATTGGGCAAACCTGATGTACAAAAAAGATTTAAAATATTTAATTCAAGTAGTTCGTTATTAAAAGTAAATTTATATACCAAATCAGCTGATGATCGTTCTTGTACATACTGTTTTCAATAATCGATATGTGCTTTTAGATACAGCAAAACCGCTCTTATCCGAATAATAATCCATTATCCAAATACCCTAATATCCGAACATTATTATCCGACCATACTATCACCCAGTAACGAATATCTTTTTCCGTTTGAAATATGTACATATTTTATTAGTGTTCGTATATATACGACGTATTCGTCTCTTTATTCGACGATTGAGCGAATTCCGATTATAAGAATTTAGTATGAAGCTAATAGCGTTCTAACTATAGGAAAAAAGTACGAAATAATTAAAAAACTGGAAAGTGATGTAAGTGCAACGGAGATAGCAGAAATACACGGTGTTGGAAAAACCACAATCAGGGACAATAAAAAACAAGAACGTAATAGTGAAAATTATTTAAAGCGTGTGGATTCCTTTGTTAGCGACGGTAGAAAAGCCTTAAATACACTGATGCGATGAAATGGTTTCATTGCGATAAAGACGATGTTACACAAGTGGGACGAGCAAACGAAAGCGGCGATGAAGAGGTGCCTTCTCATACCAAAGCATTCGTGACATTTCAAGAAGGATTTCGATGGTTCCAAGTATAAAAGGAATCTGTATGGAGTTATTCAAGTTGAGAAAATTGTGTGATTTATCGTTAACAGGCAAAAAGATATGAGATCCATAAATACTTAAAGAAATTATCAATTAATTTTAATTTCTGTTTGAATGAATGAAATCTCGTATCAGGAAGATGATTATTCTATTATCCGAAAATTCTATTATCTGGACAGTTTTGTCACTCTATAAATAATTATTAATTAAATCGATTTAACCTAATTTTTATAAGTCGACGATTTTTTCCTTTATATTTCAGGGATACAGTTATACGGGGATAGTTTCGTTACTGTTTTGCCACAAATGGTCCTTCTTCCGTGGAATAAATTATTTTCTTAATACAATGAGTTTCCCTTCTAGGCAGAAATAATTTTGAAACCTGAGAGCACTGAGTATAATCTGAAGAAGATATTTGCATTAAAACATCCAGCACTCCTCCTTCCATCTAATCGCTTGCACCGGTATCTGGAATTTTAAAACTACGCAAACTTCTCTCAGAATTATTATCGTCGCAAAGTAAACCTATTCAAATCAAGGAAGAACAAAAATCAGCTACCACATAGTACGATAAAGTCGATCTGTGCTCGAGTTTCCAAAGTCAATAGGAACAAGTTTCTAGACAGAAACAGAGAGAGAAACAGAGTTATACAGATAGGCACATAGAGGAAGGGAAAGAAACAGACAGCAGTTGTAAGTAGTTGCAGAGTTACCCGTGAACGACAATGCATGCGAGCTCTCTCAAGGTTAAATATACAATCTCCGAATTCTAAAGAGAAGGCCCGGTGTCCTTTCATCTCAGACATATATTTATATATATTTAGAATAAATATCCTGTAACTTCTATATGTAATTGTCAGATTGGTTTCGAATTTTATCAAAATAATCATAACAATCGCGTCTTATTTTCTATAATCTTCCGCAAAATTTTTATTTTCATCGCAAGAAGGTTTGAACATTTGGCAAAAGTATTGCTTGTGTGGTAAATTAGAGACTATAACAGATACCTCAGAATTTGATCAAATTTGTGTGAAGTCCAAAACAATAAGAAACCAGGCCAGGAACTGAAAGGCACATAATAACAACCGAGTTAGTGAAAAGTCACATTCCGGATGCTTAACGCTTATATACTTAATACTTATATACTTAAGAAGATTATTCATGCTATGTATTAATTTTCTACTAAATATATGTTAGCAATAAATCTCCTGTAATTTCCATATACATTTGTATATTGATTTCCAATTTTATAGTCATGCTAGTCGTGTTTCATTACAATGCTAATGAAATTTCAAAATATTTTCTACAAGTATAACATGTATAACGTAAAAGTTTTAGTGAGTGTGCAAATACTATTGCAAGTTAGTGTGCACAGTCAAGAGGAAATATTTTGTGGACAGCCCACAAAATACTAATTACAACGTGAACATTAATTACTACAATCCTCGATTGGACACATGGGATTTAACAAACCGCAGGCAATTTCAAAGTTCATAGTATTGTTATTTCAATCGTGCGAATTTTGTACTTTCGTATAGCTGAGTTTCGTTGTGCACTCTAGCGGTTTAGTTATGAGACAGTTGAAAATTTGCTTCGGAATTACAAGCTCCACGACAGTAGACACGCGAAGAAGCAACGAAACTTGCATTGCTCTTGCTTATTGTTACCAAGAAAATACTTTTTCATGTTCTGGTTTATGTTTACAATATAAAAATAAAAATAGTATAATGCGTTTCATTTTTCATTTAAAAAACATAACAGTTGTACATAGAAGTCATTACAAACGTCCGATATAGTAATAATAATAAAATAGGTTGTGGCGGCACTCGACACAACAAATACCGCCGTTTGACACTAAACATTAACGGACGACGATAGCGCAGTGATTAGCGCCTCTAGGTTACGAACGTTTTGACACTCGGGTTCGAATCCTGACGGCCCGTAGTTCCATATTTTTCTTCTACGATCATTTAAGGCGAAGGAAAATAGAGCCAGTACCCTAGCGACATCATCTACACCAGTAATTAGAACTACCACGACGTAAACAACACATAATTGGTGACCCCGACCTGATCTGATCAACAACAAAAACAAAGAAGTTTGTGCGACCGACTCGAGCTCTGCAGATAACTTTCCGTCACCGGCGAACCCACGACGTCGCCACTTCAAGGTTATATGTGTATTTCGTACGGGATCTCATAAACATCGCGTGATTGCAAGACTCGTAACCAGTCAAAGGTTGTTAATACTCAACAAATATATTTATCTCGATAAAATGTTATCGATATGTGAATCTTATCTCATTATATTTACAATATAATCCTTATATATATAATATATATATAATTATTATAATATCATTTTTATTTTATAATAATATAATATTATTTATTATTATAATTATCATAAGAAATAAGTAAATATATATATGTAATACCGCATAAGAGGTGTACTTAATATAGCGGTGACAATTTTGCTTTGGAATCGTCACGGCATAACGCGTGACCATGACACGGTTGACATATTGCGTTTTTAGGCTGTTCCGCGAATAAAAAAAAAACACGCTTTCTCTCGTGGAAACTCTGCTATTCGTTTGAATCGTGGAAACAAAATTACCACTGTTAAACCCAGGAACTTTTAAATAGCTCCATTTAAAGAATGGCATACAGATAAAATCTCTGATAGGAGGGGGAAAAATGGGAATTTTTGTGAGCACCGGCTTTCGAGTAGATAACGCTGAACAGCTTTGATGAAACAACGCGTAACACTCCGTTTCAGGGGTAGCTTAATTGTATTCCTTTAAAAGGGTTTTCATAGGGAAATTGTATTAAATGGTTCCAAATGGAACAGTTTTAATGGTAAGAAAGGTATCGTTGATGTCGTATTCGCTTAAACTTCGTGTTAGACCATTTTCGATTGAGAGCTTGAAGGTACAGTTTGTATTATAGAGATAAAAGATTCGTTTCGTTTCTTGTTTGGTTGTAAAGGTTTTTATATTTGTCATGGTTAAATTTACTGAAATTATTGACGTGTGATATCTTTTTATGCGGATAGAATCTTCTTTTAAGGTATATCGAGGAATTAGAAAATGAGAGGACGAGATATTTAACGTAATAGTTAGGTTCTTGTAATTTGAATAATGATATATTTTTGTATTTTGTCTGGTTTCTGAATTTTTCAGTTCCTCATTCTATTGAGAATGCTGACATGCGATATTTCTTGAAGAAGATAAAATTGATATAGAATCATTCGTAGGAATAGAGAATTCGAAAATGAAACACGGTATTTAATATGTAAATACATTTAGTACTAGGTTGTCTGAAAAGTTTCTTTCGTTTTATAAGGAAATAATACACGCACAATGTTTTTTGTTTTATATTAGTTTATCGAATTATGCATGAACATAATAATAGAAATATAACGAAATAGATCGTACCTAATTCAATAAAATAATATAAAATAGAAATTGTTGTTCACCTATTATCACCTTACGAAACGAAAGAAATTTTTCGGACAACCTAATAGTTAATCTACTTTTTGAATAGAGGTAGTTTCGTTTCCTGTTTGATTTTAAAGTTTCTAAATTTCTTATCGTTAAATTTATCGAGGGTGTGCGGTTCATAATATAATTGAAATATAATTTATTATTGATTGTGCTTGTAACGTGTTACGAATAATAGTTTAATTACATTCAATTAATTTGCTATTTATACTGATAAAATTATTAACTAGCTTATATGCTGCTACTATAATACTATAATATTGTTGTAGTATTCATGTTTATTTGTACATCAAGGAAATTATTAATAGGTTTAGTAATTTATCAACTCTTCGATTATACTTGATGTATCTGCTATATATTTTTTACTCTTATCGTCATAAACTTATAATATTATTCGAAAGCCATACTTTACAATACAGTATTAATAATTATACATAATTATAATAATAATTATAATAATAATTATAAGGAAGAAGAGAGAAGGGTATTATTTTTTCATTTTATTATCAAACAATCCACATTAAAGAAGAATATTCAATGAAATCTGCAATTTATAAAAATTTAGCACATATTTAAACATTAAAAGAAAATATTCAAAGATTTTTAAACAAATATGTCTAAAAAAAATTAAAAACAATTAAAGGGCAGGTATTTGATATAAATATGTCAAATCCATAATTCATATTTAAATGCCCAAGTTTCATGAAACAATTTCCTAACGGATATTTTAAAAATATCCCCTTATGTACATTATATTTTCACATGCAATCAATTTATCAAAAAATTACATAAAATAGGATGTATCGCTCTTTAAAGATAGAGTTATTAACTGGCTGAAATGGTTTCACGTTTGGAATAAATTTAAAACTCATTGTCATTTGAATAATTACAACGGCCATTGTGCTAACGGTAGTTAATATTATTCAAATACGGAATTATGCAAAAATTACGATGGCCATTATTTGAACAAAAATTCATTTCGCCTGGGATGTTTATGACCCGGTACGCGCGTTGTAACGCGTAAAAATAGAGAGCCATAACCGAAGAAAAATGATGCCATTTTTCACGTGGCCACTGTGTCCCGCAATCCAGTCGAACGATCGATCATCGTGCAATGAAAAAATGCACAGAAGCTGGTACAAGCGTGTGTACACGCAGATGATGATCCCGACTGTGCATACATGACACACAGGAGTGTGTCGTATAATCTGGCGAAAGGCATGAAAAAGCCTGTGAAATCCGTGGAAATGAAATTTTTCAAACGTCAACGGGCTAAAATAGCGTTCGAAAAATCCATTTGAAATTGCTCGTGAAATAAACGCATTTTCCTACTCAAACCTCGATAGTGTCAAATCCTGCATATGCCTCTTGTACGCCAATTCTATTAATTATTGTATTAACGCGTCTCCATGTTTGGATATTTATTTTTATGCCATTGTATCATCTATTGGATTTTATTGGAGATGAAAAGTGAATTGTGTAGGACTGCGATTACTTTATTTGTTGAAATTAGGCTGTAACATATGAAATTGCGGATAAATCAGGAAGGTATGTCTTTGGTAGATATAGGAGCATGCACCTTTTGAAAAGTTTATTAATTTTATAAATTATGGAAGTGTATAACGAAAAATTATAAAAGAGATTCTACAATTTGAAAGGAATTTTTAAAGAAAAAAGTATGTATATAATACGTACGTATATAATAAAAATTGAGAAAAAAAATAAAAAATTTGTTCGATAACCATTGACCTGTAAGGAGGACAGAATTAATTCTAAAATATATAAAATTGAATTATGATTTATACTTTTCGTTTATAGTAATAAGTAGATAATAATTACAAGGGTTTTAGAAGATTTTTAATTTTCCCTCTAAAATGATACAATATATACATACAAAATTTTAATGACTTCTTTATAATTGTAAGCCGGTAAGTTGGATAATTTTGCATCCAATATAAATTTAAATAAAATTTCTGATTCGTATATTCATATTTTCTCTGTGATTTCTTTATGTCTATACCATTATTTTATTGAATTACATGCAAAGTGTCACATTTAACAGTAAATTTACTGTTACGTCAGAATAATATAATAGAGGCTGTAGAATTAGAAGAAAATCCCGAAAAATGTGATGTAACAAATGTTGTTAAAATTATAAGACTACTAAGGCACAATAATGAATAAAAATTGGATCATATTACTAACATATTTTTCTTCTTTCGAAGGATTAGAATATACTACGTGTGACACTAAAAATGCACTCTTTCGTTTTGTTTAACATTTGGATCTAAAACCACCTGTTCATAATGAAGTAAGGGTTAGTAAACGACATCACCGTTGTTGTTATATTTTTATTTTGATTACACTGTTATGTACATACTGTCATATGAAATTTTATTTTTTTAATTCTTTCTATAATATAATGTACAAAAATATACTTTCTATACTTTGAAGTACTATAGATACGACTTAAAAATTTTAAATTCGAGTAATAATTACAGAAAAAAAAATTAAATTGAATTTGCCGTCATTCGTCATTAAAATGATTCATTATATAAATGATACACAACGATACAAATACATGAAATACCGTTTAGAAGCCACATTGATCAATTCTATAATTGAAAGAGATGAAAAAGTGATGATTACAAACACTGTCTGTTAAATTTACTTTTAAATTTGTTATTACTTATACCATCCTGTAGTAATAATAGAACTGATGGAAGTAAGTAATTTTTTTCGAGAATTGAGCATCAATCCTGTACTTGCGTACATGAAACTGAGAAATTGATAAAAAGTAGATGGAGTTGAACAGTTTCGCTTTAAAGAGACTCGTATGTATGAAATCTATATATCAAGGTTTTAGGTATACGAAGTCACTTGCATTATACTTTTTAGTTAAGGTATACAGTCTTATCTGAAGTAGCATGATAAAATATATGTGTAGTTGGAAACTTTGATGTATAACGTAACTTTTCACATAAATAAAATACGCTTGGGACACTTGATACATCATCTCGAAGCACAGAACAAGATAGTGGGAAACAGTGAAAAAAGGGAAGTGGGGAATCGATATTGACGATCTAGGAGTGGTGACACGCGATATTGAAGAATGTAAGTATCGTATGAACTGATAGTACTAATTATGGAGCTGCGGAAGCCGATATCGATGACTCTGAGGGTTGGAGTTGACGATTTCATAGCCAAGCAAATTAATATCGTTCACTCTGAAACTGGAGATTTTGTTAATTGATAGATGTTGGTGATTCTAAAAGCTAATTTTTATGAAAATTATTGTTAATAATTCTTTTTAAAATAACTGTGTAGTTGATATAGTACTAATTTTTTGAGATTAATATATTCTTATGAAATTAGCTGAAATTTACTGCATGATCAACAAGGTGAATTTCAGTATGATATAATTGAACATAATTGAATTGTAATTCTTTTAAAAATAACTAATAATAATTTAACGAGATATTGTGAAATCACGCAACTTTTGTTTCAAACATTTTTTACGAGTTATTACGAGTTATTTTATTTTATTATAAAAGTTTTATGAGAAAAATATATAGCTCAAAGAAGACGACATAAAATATAAAGATATTACCATTTAATATAATGATAACTGTATAGTGAAAATAAAACGTTAAGTTTTATCTATTGCACAGAAACCTTTACGGATATACGAGAACAGTATCCAAGCCATATTTAGTTCTATATCGTAATTGTAGATATGGGTATAGTAAGCAAAAGATTTCTATAATTCATTGCCATATCAACTACCTTTTCTTTTTTTTTTTTTAAATAATCAGAAGTTCTCGGTAATTTCTTTTGACATTACTCAATTTTAGTAGTATCATTATAAATATTATAAATGTTAGAGACAATTATTATATTTGTCTATAAATTATATTTTTACTTATAAGTTACGTTATAGATTATATTGTATCTATTAATTGGTTACAAACCATACATAGAAATTTTTAAAAGTTTATTTTGGTGGAAATGAAATTCGATATGATTATTATTAGTGATCAAAGTAATTACGAAAGACAATTATTATTTCACAATAATAATCGTACTACCGACTTCACAAGCGGCCTAGATCACAAATATATATGTTTCTATACAGAGATGCTATTTTTTTAAAATATACAAGATTTAAGTATTCCATAAAATTAGTTATAAAAAAATATTCAAGATTTATGTTTCGCTATTACTCTTTGGCGGATGATTAAGTCACATACATTCAACGTAATGGATGATGATTTAATAAACCCGCAGACTTACATACACCAAATGTTAGGACCGTTCGCGGAGAAACGCGATCGCAAGGAGACGCCTCAGCGAGAGGCGTAAATTCTCGCTACGATTCGGATAATCGACGCCGCGAATTAGTCGTTCCCCTGTTTCGGTTAGGACAACAGAGGTGGTTCAATGAATTAACACTGTGTTAACAGGGTTAATATAAATGTATATTTTCAATAATTATGAAAATATACAATGAACAAATTAATGTTTCGATGAATTTAATAACTCAGAGACCTTCAGATGCGATTTCTTAAAATGCGACTGTTAGCTGCGATTATCTGTAACTCTGAAGCCAAAAAAGGTCACAGTAAATAACTGTTCCAACACTTTGTATCGTGGAATAGGTCTCCGACGTCTAAATATCGCTTGGAACATATTTCCCCAATCGTGTAAATCAATATTTATGATTTCATTTTTGGGTCAAATGTTCGATGAGTTTCGAAATTATGCGAGTAGAGTAATTATGGTGTGATCAATTATACCTATACACATTGTGATAGGCAATTCCCAGAAGCTATGATTTATTGGAAGATATTATTAGGTTGTTTCTCAATGTGTAAAAGCTTTATTAATTCATCTTTTCGTAATTGCGTTTCAATTTATTTAAGCATGTAATATTTTTCAAATAAAATTGCAAGAATTTGCATTAGAAAATGAACAATTTATTTTTTGAAAGTATATTTGTATAAATGACAAATATTATTCATTTAAGTAAATAGATTGTAATCATTTTTAAATAAGTAATTGAGTTTTTAATTGTATCTCAACATACTATTTAGTTCATAATATCGTTTATTAAATAAATATATAAACTGGAAATATAAACTTTAAAATCCAATTCATTGTTGTTGGTATAATTAATGCTTTGATGTTATATTAATATATATATATATATATTTTTTTTTTTTTTTTGTTGATTTACATAATCTGTCCTTTCTCTTTACGTGAAGTATTCACAACACTGTTTGACTTAACACTTAACCCACTGTCAAAATTTTACTTTTCCTTCAGACAAAGATGGAAGCGACATATTTCTTTCTAATGTAACTATTTTTAGCTTAATTTAGCTTTATTTAGGCGAATTGGTCGTCAAAAATTACCGAGTAACAATATTCGATAACTATCACGTGGCGCAGTATCCTTCCTTTAAACTTGGAGATGTTGCAGCAATAAATGCTCAATAATAACAAAAACTCAATACTTGTGCAAGCAGTGCTGTTAAAATAATCGACGAAACGCAACTGACACGTCAATAGCAATAAAAAGTTTAACGAATCAAAGAAAAAGAAACTGTCACAAAATACCATCATAACATATTATTAAGATGAGAATTATACAGTATCAACTTTTAGCGTACATATGAATTTATCGAATATAGCTAATAACATAATTAAAAATGTTATAATGAAAATAAATAGATATGCACATAGAAATAAACATGTTTTCATTTCAATAAAAATCAATATTCACTTTATTGGAAATACTTGCATGTGCAAAACCTTAAATCCGTCAATAATAACGTACGTATTACATAACGAAACAATCTCAGAATTATGTCAAATAATAATTCATCGAAAAAGAGAGATTAGAAACGTCTCTAATTCCCTTCTACGAAATAACATCCTCGGTCAAGATATATACACAGTAGCGATTAAACGTCCTGTCGGCTTTCACAGGCTGAAGATTATATTGGATTGAAGGGCAGCTTCGACGATCATATCGGATTATTGATGCGTGGGGAAGACGGAGGACAGAAGACCGCGATACAACCGGACCCGAGAGGTTTACCGAGCTTACCACCCAACTTGGAAGCTCGTCTACCACAACTTGATCAGAGTTTGAGGATCACGCACGCCGAATGGTTGCCAGTCACGAAGACCAAGTATGTTCACGATTTGATAAGGCTTCTTGAATATTTATTGCAGATAATTATTCACGTTTAATGCCAATCGATCATTTTATTGTTTGTCTATAAAAATCTGCCGCTTACACGTATATTGCTTTCTATTAAATATTATTGAGACTAAATCATTTTTCGAACCAAGTTCGTGCACGTTTAATTAATTTCTGTTAATCTCCAATTTAGGAATTTAATATTATTTTATGCGACCAGCTAGGATATTTAAATTTATTAAAATTAACTTCGGTTTCTTTTTACTTTCAGAAATCCATTTTTCTTAAGCTGTTGGGAAGATCAACTTTTATTAATTATTGATAACAGAAAAAAATGTTTCTTTCATATTTTTGTAATGAACATACGATGCACTAAAATTACAGCTAATTTTTTCGAACGTAATTAGTTAATTAACTTCTCACAGCACAATGTTAATTATACGCATGCCGGTTTGCCAATAATCGATAATACAAACAAACGAAATCATTTTCCTTTTTTATTAATTGACTAATACTTTTTCATTGAAAATAATGATGATATGAAAATGATGATGGTAAAGTATAATTAATTTTGTTAAGGAAACAAGTTAAAAGCAAACAGGTTTATTTGCTTATGTTACATATATTGTAATCTTGCGTAATTAATTATTAATAATCTTCTCCTTCAATAACAACATTTTCTATATCGGAAATTTTAGGTATTCGTGATGAATCGGTGAAATATAACATAGTAGATCCATTATGTCTTCATATTTTTCTTTCGTTTTTGCCCTCTCATTTGCATATAATGAAAGTTACCGTGAATTACAATACAACTTTAACGTTCCCCTTTTCGATGGAAAGTCTAATACAAGAAATTCCGCTTCAGAATCCATTGATGTTTCGTAAAATATTTTATATATGGCAGTACCATACCCTATACTTGAGCTTTACTTTATTTAATAACATTATATAAAAACGTGTAATTATTATTTTTCCACATTACCGCTTTATTTATCTTTCTTCTACTAAGCCTGCATTCTTCATCCCACCATTGTGCTGTTTTCTGGGTTTTATCGCGCTTCTGGATCTTCTGTTTGTTGATTGCCTTTTTCATCTTCCCTGTGAGTCCGCGCATTGCTCCGTGCACTACGTCGTTTTCAAAATTTACATTTTTCTTGTGCTTCCTCGTAAATCTGTATCCCTTCTTCATTCCGATTGTCTACCTCTATCTCCTCTTCTACCATGTCCTTAGTTCTGCAATGTCGGCTGCGATTTCCATTTCTGACGGCCGATGATCTGACCCAATTCTTGTTCCTACTTCTATCCTTTTCTACTTTATTCCACGTGGCTATATTTATTATTCCCTAGTCTATTATCGAGTAGCTGCTTCCTCTGTTGAATGTCCATTCACTCGTTGTATTACCTGCTTTGTTTCCATTTATTATACCCCATTCGTTTCTTTTTCTACCATTCGCAGTAAGTGTTCTCCTTGTTTATTATCATTGGATCGTCTCGGTTTTGTATTTTCTTGTCTACCCCAAAAGAGTTCTTCTTTCTTTTCGATTCTTGCATCGATGTCGCTTCCAATTATTGAGTTATCAATTTCTGTCTTTCGTTAACTCTTCCAAATCTTCTAATGGTCCCTTTTCGCCAGATCTGTTATGTGCGAATTCCATCATCGTTGGATGGATCGTTTTACCTTGTTTGCGCTTTTCCTATCTATTGCTTTATTAATATTCAGTGGAACTATATTTAACACTCAGGTTGGTTTCAAATTTGACCGATATAGTCATAGCAGTCGCGTAAATGTTTTCTTACAGTGCTAATAAGATTTCAAAATGGTTTATACAACACATACAATATACATATTATAAAAATTTGTTGTTATATTATAGTGCTCAAATACTTTCGCGACCTAGTGTAATTGTATATAGCACGAGTTGTTCTGATTCTAAAAGGATGATATTTCTTTTTTCAATTCTCAGATTCAAATTCTTTGTATACTCAGCGTACTTCGATAACAGGGTTGGTGGCACGGGCGCACCAACAGGTAAAAATCAAGGAATGGTTCGCATAATAAGCGCAACAAAGACAAGAGGACCAGAGCGCGTTTGGTGTAGACTTTGGTATCGACCAAAGAACGGAGGCAACGTAACAAGTTCCGTAACGGTAGCTGCTAAAGTGAAGGTGCGTTAAGCAAATGAAGAAAATGGAAAATAAACCGTAACGTCTATCATGTTGCCTTTGGAACAAGATCAATTATTAAAAAACAAATAGAACAAAATATGCATAGCATGCCAGCACGATATTTTTTATGCCGGCTCAGATAATTCAACGAAATAATGTTTCCAGTGGAAATTTATTGCTATCGAGAGAAGAATTTACTGATGTAAAAGAAGAGCAATTTTTATATTGTTTAAAGAGCGCCGTGTATTAGGTTAAACATCAAGCTTGTTCGTTTTCTTTTGAAAGAATGCGTCAAATTTAATGCTTGTATATAAAATCTATTTGATCAAAAAGTAACTTATTTATTACATCTCTAAATCCGCCCGAAAAGTATATCGTGCTATATAAAAAATACAAAGAGAATGCTGTTTTGTGCTTAAAAAATGACACATTTGAAATCTCTTTTTTACATCCGTAAATCCTCTGTTTGATATCGGTGAGCTATTGTTCGAAATTTTTTTTTTTTTTGTTAAATCTATCAGAATCAGCCGAAGTATCATAAAAATCAAAAATAAAAAAAAAATTGAGAAAAGCTAGAGAAATTAACTTCCATAAAAGTAAAATACCGTAACATGCAGGTAGAAGCTGACGCTTTACGTCGCTTTGCATAATATTTATCCCTTTTTTTTTTTTCTTAGTGTCTCGAACCTGTTTTTACTCACCCCATATGTTGGATAAATTAGAGGCAACACACTTCGACTTGCTCGTTGCTTGTAATTTCCGTTTTCCCGGGAGAAAGCTCGTTGACGCAAGCACGCAGCATGCTCTTCGATAAAGCTAAAGTGGTTATCGTGATCGTTTTGATAGGTGATCAGAGAAAATTGGAACTTGAAGTACAGTGCCTGCTTTGTGATTTGCCCGCTACCGAAAGATTCGCCTACGTCTGATAGAGTACCGGAAACTGTGAGCGTTGTAGCCAGGCTCAAAGCAGCACCGACGAATCGTATCCTCGTACAGAATCGGCCCGAGACTAGGACGAAGGACAAGGAACTGTTGGCCGTTTGCGTGAAACCACTACATTACGATTACGACAGAGTAAGTTGGAAAGGTACATGTTGTGAATTCATTTGATCCGTTGATTGTCACGCAAATTTTATATACTTCAGGCTAGCAGACGCCATACAGCGAAATACGTTACATCAATAGATTAAACTCTTGCAAATTATAGTATTATATTTGGTAACTTAACTTTGGCAACTTGCAAATTATAGTATTATATTTGACAACTTCTTCTAACAATATTATCGAAATCATCCTCATTGTTGAAAATTTGTTAGCCCATGGAATTTATTTTGATCATTCTGAAAGATTTAGTAACGTAAACCACCTATAACCAGCGTTACGATCAACGTGTTCAAACTGTGACGATTTCCGTGCTGAGTTATGTTTGGGACTTGCAACCTTACCAAGGGAACCTTTAGTTTTCTCATCGAAAACCTTCAAACCGAGCTCAAGGAATAAAACAACTGCAGCTTAACATAATTCGGCTTAAGTGATTTGTGTGTAAGAAAGGCTTACAATTGGGGTAGAATTATCCGTAGAATATCCGTAATCTATTCGTAAGAATCTATTTATTTCTTTATTTGTTCTTTTATCTGTTTATTCGTATACGAATGATAGTTTAATCAGAATAAGCATCTACTGCAACTACAGCTATGGACGGTACATAGTATAAATACAAAGTGACAGGTACCAAAGGGAAGCTAAAGGATCAAAGTCGCAATAAAGCCTACTCGTGCAATACGTTCATTGTTCTCAATCCTCAAATCTTTGTTTAAAAGTCAATAAAGAGAAATTAATTCTAGTCGATTTCAGTTGCTGGAACTGTGAATATGATATAATTTATTTCTAATAGGAATGGTAAAGAACATAAGATCCACAAATACAGAAATGGTTATTATCCAAGGTACTAGAATTCCCAGTGACAAATCAAATCATCTTCCACGGTTAACGAGTTAACCTACTGGACCAGTCTATGCAGTCTGTCTTATGCAAATGACAAGATTGTTTCATCGAACGAGGCTCTATCGTAGTCTAACTGCTTAACTTTTCCTTGAAGAGCTGCCTTCTTTATTTCGTTGTAGATTAGATGGCGTCGAGTCACGACAAAAGCGTGCTTAGCCGATAGAGTATGGACGAATGAATTAAGCCTACCGTTCACATAACTAACAACTTATGTATTGGGCTAGCAGTAATAATCGCACACCTAAACTATTAATACGACTTTTGGACAATTTGGATTAATTAATAATATAATAATAAATGATATAATAGTAAGTAATAGTAATCTAGATTTTGCAAAAATCGATTGATCGATCGGAATTTTATGCCCTGCGATCCAATATACGTCGAATGATGTACGAAAGCTCTTGATCAGATAGATTCTTCGTTTTATAATCTAAAAACGATATTTTAACCTTCTATCTGTATACTGGATCGTTTTCGACCGGTAATTTCAAGTAGTTTTTCATTTTACTTATATCTTTGTTTAAATTTTGTTTTGCTTAAAGAAATTAAAGTAACACGCAATAAAAACTGTTGAATGATATTCTGGAAACTTGAAAGAGGCAGGTAGCGTTCAAATATTTTCGTGAGCCAGTGCATACATACATGTATAACAGTGCACTAACGTATAATATGTTAAAACTTGTTTAAATATCACTGTTAGAATATAAATTGAAAAATCTATCTGGCCGAAAATCTTTTCACAGTATTGTACGTATGGAAAAGAAAAAAGAAATCAAAAATTTGCTCAAACTACGAGAGTAGCTAAAGTGATAAAATTGGTGAAATTATTGTTATATCGCATTATATTTTATTCTTATCGCTAAATTTTATATGTCCCAATACTTATGAATACAGGTATATTAAATATTGAAAGAACGTCTACGCATGTGAATTCCTAACTGATGACAATAAAAATAATAGAAGAAGGTGATACAGAATATATAAGAGTGTATAATTAAGAATCGATATCTATTATCTTTTCATCATCACATGGATAGTACAATTCGGCTGCCAGCTATAGAATAATTACTTCGTTGCCATAATGCGAGCACACAATCGATGTATGTACATAATCGTTACCTGATAGGTAAAATATTCATATCGAGAATGCTGCCACTGTCGAGGCGATAGAAAGCAAGATAGTATGCTGTTAAATTTGTTCAGATTAGTCAAATTACCTTGCTCAAACGATTTAAATCTAACCAACTTTAAACCAGTTTACCGATGTAAATCCATTATCTGCTTGATTTGAAATATCCTTTTAGATTTCTACGTTAATTCTTATTAATCAAATCTTTCGACTTCGAGTCACCTGTATTCAAGTATGTAAATACCATTTGCCAATGTGAACCTGTTATTTTGCTCGACTAAGAGTAACTTTACAACGTTCGGGTAAAATTGAACACACCTTAACTATTCTTTAACATGGAAAGAACAATACTTGCTAAATAATATAATATTTTCTCTAGTTACGTACTTGTTGATATTGGCTCCTCAAATCGAGCCCACTCTAATGGTATATTTATACCATTTTAGGTATTCGTTTTTCAATAGATACTCAAACAAAGTCAGGTTATTTGAGTGCAAAGGATTTCACATTAACACATTTACGTGTTCATTAACATAGTGACTTAGAGCAAAATGTTCACTACAGATCATTTAGTCCTTATGCTTTTGTATAATATATTTAATAATACAGTGTAAGTTTAATAGAAATCCGTATCTGAGATTATCTTATTTTACCAAACGTGTCGGTTACATGCTCGTTTATTAGGTTGTGTAGGTTAAAGTTAAATCTAAATTAATCTTCGCTGTATATATTACGCTGGTAGCAAATGTGTTAAGGAACTTGACTTATACGAACATAATTTTGAAGTCAAACAAGTTCATTAATCTTAATCAGAATTTGTATATGTACGAGTAGGTTTCTGGACAGTTATCTATTATAAAGTAAATCTTGCATGAAATTTCAAACGCTTTTAGAGTTTGCAGCGCTTAATGGAAACGGTGAACTCATTTATATTTAAACTTCATATAGCAATATGTAAATTGTAAATATACAGGGTTTAACTGAATGAGATGTACAAGCATTCATGTGGACAATAACTGAATTTTACGATGATTAAATAAACGAGGAAAAAAGAAAGAAATAAGTAGAAAAAACCTGCTACTTTTAATCGTGACAGTAAAAATGTTAATAAGTGCAAATTTTCTAGGTGTTACAGCTAATAGAGTTCATTGAGTTATACAGACTGCTTGGCGCTAGCCATGTGACTCTATACAACGACACGGTTGGCACGGAGGCTGGATGTGCTCTTAAGTACTACGAAGCTAAAGGTCTCGTGACCGTGTTACCTTGGCATCATTTGGACATGATTTCGCAGCGAGAAATTCGCACGGAGGGACTGTTTGCTGCCCTGAACGATTGCCTTTATCGATCTATGTACAAATACGAATACGTAGCGTTGGTGGATCTCGACGAGTTCATTATACCGAGGCACAACGACACGATCATTGATCTCATTAGGTGAGAATTTTTTAATTCGTTATAATTAAATTTGTGGTTATTTAATATCTTTATACGTAATGTGTGAATGTGCCAGATGTTTAAAACTAAAATACCAAAATTTTGAACAATGATTAATTAACATACAATCGGAATGAAATGTAATCTTATACAACTAACTGCGTTCTTCAGTTCATCTTCGACTCAACTATATGTTTCTAAAGAGTATCTCAAACACAAACAAGACATGGAAAAGTTCTGATTAGTATGCGTGATCGTTTGTTACAGCATCATATTACATATTTTCTTAATCCATTACAGATACTTTTTACAGTAAAATTGAAACACATATAAACATTTTCAAATAAACTAAACTAAACATAAATGAAGAAATCTAACAGGGAATATTTAATTACAAAAACAATAGTTATTAGTATAAAAACAGATTGGTGCAAAGATTCGTTTTTCACTTTCATAAAAAATATTTTGTGTGTGTTTGTGGCATTCAAACGCAATATTCACATCTGTAAATTATGAATCGTACGAAGTATGTAGGAATATTTGGATTGAAAAAGAAAACACTCTATTTCAAGAGAATTGAAGCATTAGAATTATTACAAGACAAAGTTCTTCGAACTCTCAGGTCATATTGGTTTTAATGAAATATGCAGACAAATTAATAACCGACAGCATTATATAACGGCCTTTATATTACAACCAAATATATCTATAATATTTTCAATATTATTCTATTACAGTAGTTTTACGATATTTTCTGATACAAAGTCTTATACATGACTCTTATTGATATCCGTGTACCCTGATTTAGAGACAAGAGATTATTATTTTATATATTTGTCATAATAATCTAATTGACTCAATTGCATTTTTTAATAATATGGAGATACTTCAAACATATCAAATTCAAATTTATATGTATAAATTTTATATATCCTAGATACGTACATTATAATATTGTATATGTACATATTTTATACAAAAATTCATTAGTTGGCATTCTTTTGCAATATTAAATGGCGTCATTATTTAATCTTCGACGACGCAAAGAACTATGTGCATTAAATAAGTAAAATTTATGTTTCTACTAACTGCAATAAGTATTTTAATATATTAAAAGATGTAAATGTAATATATTAAAAAATGATACTTCAGCAACATTGTTATAGATAGGCATATAAAGCAATAATTTCTCGAATATCGTGGTATTCGAATATCGATAAGAATCATTATATTTTTCAATTAATGTAAATAAAAATAAAAATTTTATATTTTAGATGGATGAGCAGTCGTACAAATACAAAATCCACCGGAGCGTATTCCTTTCAAAACGCATTCTTCTATCTGCAGTGGGTGGACGATCCTTTCGTGATGGCCAGTCGAACACCCATAGAGGCAGGTTTGATTACTCTGAAGAAAACCAGACGTAGAACAAAACTGCATCCGCACAAACAGCGCTCGAAGTATATTTGCAAGCCGCAAGACATTGTGGAAGCTGGTAATCATTTTGTCTGGGAATTTATTCCGGGGCATGGAACTCTGAACGTTCCATCGGACGCCGCAATTTTGCATCATTATCGGGTCTGCGAATTCGGCGGTGATGATTGTATAAAGACTCAATCGGTAGTCGATAGAACGGCCTACAAGTACAAGGATAGACTGGCCGAAAACGTTGGCAAAATCTGGACAGACTTAAGCACCGATTGTTCGTTACCAAAGTTAGAACCAGTGCCGGCGATGACGCCGCGGATAAAAGCAAGCCCCGTGTTAAAATCGGTCAGGTAGCGAAAGACTATTATCGATACTCTTTGGGATATTAGTAATTTTACTGGTACCCCCAAGGTAGCAAGAACCTATTTCTATAACTACGGTGGCCCGTAGTTTTCCTCCAGCGAAATCCAGTTTCGACTGAGAGAAGAGAATTGCAGAGAAATTCGCGATTTATGGGGTACCATAACACGTTTTTTCTACCTTTTGCGGTCCACGCCTGATAAATCTCGTTTTGGAAACACGGAGAACGGTGCCTGTTTAACGATGAGCCAAATGATGAAATGAAGTGTGGTAGCCGGTAGCACTGTGAAAGGCGCGATGCTCATTGGAAAGCTGACGAATAATATTTTTCTACGTGAGGAAGACTCATGATCGATCGGGAAAGTACTTACATGACGAACGACTTTCCCGAGCGATCCTGTATCTCTTACGCTATGGTGCTTCTTTCACGATTTTATACGGTATTATATTTATGTACGAGTTTCCTTTTTGTTTGAACGAAGCCGAGCTACATGAAACCGACTACCTACATAGTAATAGGACTGTAGAAGTTATCAAGCAGGGCCTATGTTTACGGTCTACATTATCGGCTATAATGTAAGATATCTGATATTACATTGTTGTCTTGTTGATACGTTTCTCTTTCTTTTTTTTTTTTTTTTTTTTTTTTTTTTTTTTTGACACCTATAAATCCGCACAACGTATAAAGAAAAACGTACGCATATCCATAGGATCAATACTTATAGTCGTAGTTTATGTATGTATAATATGTATCTAGAACATCTAGTATTTAATCTGATAGTAAACGCGTAGAATGCGAAATGTTTTTAAAATGCCGTTTAAACATAGTCGATTTATATCCGATCGGTTATTGACACTACGAAGAACGTTTCATTTCTAGGAAGAATTCGTTCGTCTTTTATCATGGATTAATATTAGTTGTGATTTATTAATTGTGTTTTACAATTTTATTTGTTGTCAAACTGCCTCGCGAATAGTTTTTATCAGCCCTTTAAAGTGATTTCAGAGAACGTTGTTACATAATAGGAGCTACATTTCAAGAAAAATGTGATTATTAATTGTGCTCAGAATGGATGCAACAAAAGAGGAAGTATTACGGTCAGCTAGAGATAAGAGACTACAGATTTGAGCGTTATGACAATGAATATTGCAAACTGTTTCTATTTCTTTCATAATGTCACATTTTTTACGCGCACATACATTTATGTATATATGTGTATACACTGAAGTGTACATACATTTACGTACACAACATGTAGGATAGGTGAATACGTACATGTGATCGGTGCTAAGCCACAATCAACGTGCCGTTTGGTCATGTTGAGAAAGTTAATAAATATTATACGACGACAATATGTATTTTGATTCCCTTGAAAATATATTTCGTAAATATAAGTCTGGAGTACATGTACAATTATATGAATAATTGAATTTCAAATTATTTAACACGTGTATGTCATATATATACAATAATTGTGTATATATATATATATATATATATATCTTAAGTATTTTTTACCACCGTCAAAATTATTCGATCACGACGATTAATAATATATTACCTTTTATTGACACCTATTTACAGTTTTTGTAAAAATGTGCGTATAGAGATCGATAATTACATGGACGGTATATTTTGAAATTTTTGTAATTGTTTTTTGTAATCGTTAAAAATCCTCATCCGAATGATCTAGCTTACTAACGGCTCGTTTTTCTTGTCCAACCTTCAAATCAAAATTCCCAATTTCTGGTCCTCCTACAGAGTCTAGAATATCATCATCATCATCGTCGTCATCGAGATCACCATCGATTAACAAGTCACTGTCACTATCTAGCGAGCCACCACTATCATTTGATTCTTGAATAGTTCCTCTCTGACGTCCAGACATACTTCCGTAAATACGACGCTGTGACATTTGTGTTCTCGATGATCGACCAGCTATTGTATTATAAACATGTTTTAATAGTTATTATATTAATTTTGTTAAAGTAATTACATATTATAACAAGCTCTTAAAAATGTTGAGAAGAAACCTGCACTATATTTTCACCTGATTTCAATCGACTACTTGGTGTTGTTTTCTCGGTATTTTGTTTTTCTGTGTCAGCGAGAGGAGGCGGAGGCTCTTGAAGATTAATAGGTAATATGGAATCGTTTCCTTCCATTATACTTTCAAAGTTAGCGTCTTCTGCCCTCATTTTTTCTAACTGTTTTCGTGTTGCTTCTTGCCTATTATGAGTTGGAAAACATTATATTATGTTTTCTGCATAGTAAGTATTAATTTTTATTATTTATGTATGTACCGTCTTTCAAATCTTTCTTGTTCCATCTTAGCTGCATCTTCATACAGATGTTCAAGGTATGCAAGATAACGAAACTTTTGAATGTAGTCTTCATATAAAACTCTTAATTCAACTTCAAGTTTTTCAAATTCCTCCATAAAAGCTGGGCGTACCTTTCTTAATGTTTGCAATCTCTTTTGATTTCTGTCAAGCTCTGCACGTCGTCTTTCGATTCTTGTATCCAAACTTTGCTCTGTGTCCTTTAATCATTACAAAAATTATAACAGAACATTTAGAGATTAGAGAAATTACTAAAGAATATTTTAACATTCCAAGAATAAAATGAAGAGGTAGTAATACCTTAACGTTTTCAATTTGTTTTTTAGTGTCATCAATTTCTTTATGTACATTTTCTATGACACTTTTCAAGGCCATCTCAATTTCTGTGATGTCAAATTGTCTAGCAACTTTTGAGTTACGAATATCTCTGAGATCAACTTCACGACCTAATAAGTCAAAAAGTGATGCACCAGTAACAGTCAACTGACTGGCTAACTGCCTAGTTGATTTCAATTCATTTACTTTATCGGAAATGTCAAAATTAACTGTACTAAAATTATCATCAGACATTATACTGTTATTAATACTATTATTTTGTGCATCGTATAGTAATGTGGCTACTTTTAATAATTCTTTTACAGCATAGCCATCAGCTTGGTATAATTTTTTTGTATTTAATTTGACATTTGTTTTTAAAGCCTGTATTAAAATCATTTGACAATGATAAATTTCAGTATAAAAATATAAAAACAACATAGTATAAACAGTACAATATTATTCATTAAAAAATACAAATATTAATTTGCTATTTTTATTTTTTTATAATTTCGTTAATAAGAAGTTGATACTTCCAGAGAAACTTAAAATTAAAGTTAGAAACTAAATTAATTATGTATCTTTTTATGCATGCTTAAAAATTAAATAATAATGAAGAAATAAACATAGATGGCAAAAATATAAATTATAAAATTCAATGACGAAACATTTTATTTTCATATAAAACTATATAATATAAAACTAAAACTAATATAAAACTAAAAATATTAAAAATTACAAATTGCAAGTTTTATTACCATAAATTCAGCAACTGCACGTATTAATGAAATACGCTCTTCTTCGGTATTATGCTCACTAGATATATCCGCATCTGGGTCAAATCTTTTGAGCAGCCAAACAAGAATTTCAGCAACCAGTGGAAAATTTGGTAGTCGAAAATTTCCAACAGAAATTAATCTAGGATAACCAAGGACTCGCATCATTTCCGTAAAATCTATCAAAAAAAAAAAAAAAAAAAAAAAATATATAATTATTGTAGAAGCATACGTTATATTGTAACATCTATTTAAAAAAGTTGTTATGTACTTCTCAAGTCACGAAACGACATTTTTCTTCTAAAGACAAGTTTCAAATAAATCACAATACTTTTCGTCGACTTTCCACGTTATGTTTTGATTTACGTTGAGCACGTTGTCAAGGAAACATAGAGTTTCATACATTCTATATGTAAGTGTATTATTTTTCCTTGAATCATAGGCTCCAAGAATTCCAAGTTTATAGAATGTAATACTTATTTATATATGTACATATGAATAATGATACATACTGGTATTCAATATTTACATCAGAATGATAATTATTAATTAATTGAATTATTTTTTTCTAATGTCGATTAAATATAGATTTAAAGAAATTAGTAAAAATTAAGAAAGCCACCATCTAATATTAAAAATCACTAATATTCAAAGTCATTACTGTTATAATAATGCATACATATATTCTATGATTACATATTTTGTATTATATTTCATTTATTGAAAAGTATATTGTTCTATGTACAACATATAACATAAAGAAGATTAAAAGTCCATAGTAGGAGCTCCTCTAGATTGTTTGATTTCAGAATGTCTTCGTTTCTCAAAAAGCCTTTGTCTTGCTGCTCGAAGATGTTGTTTTCTTTTCATTTCCAAAGTTTCAGGAGGTATTTCTGATGGTGGTTTTGCCACTCCCCATATTATTTCTCTCAATTTTTGAAGAGCGTCAGCTAAATTTAATTGTTGAGATCTTGTTAACTCTGACTTGATTATTAAGTAACCCTCTTTAGATAATTTATTTTTATACTGTAATGATATCAATATTTAAAACCTTTCTTATATGAAATTAGTACTTATAGCTGTAAAATTTGTTTGTAGTTGTAAAAAATAGCAAACCTGTTCCAATAATTTATTTCTAATATCCTCTGCTAGCCACGTAGCACTTTCTACATGCAACTTTATATGTACTTTACTATTTGTGCGATTTACATGCTGTCCTCCAGCACCGCTGCTACGACTATAGGTGATATCAAGTTTTTTAATTGGTATATAGCCATCAAATTTAGCATTTGGATCATCAGGAACCTGAGAATGTTATGCAATTATATAGTAGAAATAATTCTTAATTATAAGCCTTTACATTTCATAACGTATAAGATAATTTTAAAAAATTGTTCAGTTAAACATACATGTTAATTTTATTTTAAACGAGGATTTAAATAAATAATTAAGAAATTTCGTACGTAAAATCAACAAAATAAAATGTACGAAATAGTAGATTCTAGTATATTAATAAATTATAATAAACTTACAAAGGTTGGCGTAAACAGTTTTAAATTGCTTGTGGGATATAGCTTATCAAGAGAAAAAGCACTTTTGTAAGCAAGGGCTCTTCCAAGAATACAAAATTGATTATGCATTATATCTGTCTTAAAAATTCGAGTCCACTGTCTGCTGACAATATTCATTTTGTCGTTTCTTTAAATTTTTAAATCATACCATAACCTATACCGCGGTAATAACAAACGTATCATCTGAACATTGCTACTAGCGCTACAGGTTCCAGAATCGATTCTCACAAAATTCTTTGTAATATTTTGATATTTCGATTTCAATATATGTTAAGTAGTCAGTCAAAGATGCTCTGTTTTGTGCCTATTTAACGCAATATTCATTTGATTTATTATAAAAAGTGCATGATATATCAGTGGTTAGTGTTCTGTTTATGTTGATTATAGTAAAGCACGTGGTAAGATATTTCAAGTAAGCGACGCCAGTAAGTTTTTCAATGTTTTATAAGTTAAAGTCAATTCATTTTAATTCAGTTCTCAATATCATGTTTCAAATATTCTCGCATCAATAGGATAATTAGAAATGATTAATTTAAAATGATTTAGTAATATGCTAAAAACTTATTACAATTTCTTGTATATACGTACACACGTATTGTAAGTATATATACAAGTAGGTATTAATATACAAGGAAAACTATTAAATTTTACGTAAAATAGAAATCAATTAAGAGAAACAGAAACCAATAGCAACTAACAAACAATAATGAGTAAATCGACGAATTTCGAAATTTGAACAACTATGTCTTGATGCTTTTACAGCCTGTATTATCACATGGCACTGTTACATTTAAATATTACTTCAGCTAAGACAGTTTGAAGCTTCCTGGAAAGAGCTGTGTTTAGAGGAAAAAGATTTCCAACGTTTCGCCAGCATTGCAGCTGCCTTCAGGATGTCGCGCTAATACTCGAAAGTTGAAGTAGTGTTAAATGTAACAGTACCAAACGTAATGTGAATTGCGATAGGAAAGGGACAATTAATATATGAATTAAGAGCTTTGTGATTTTGTTGTTTTTTGCTTTCGAAAAATGAAAGTAATTTCAATTACTAAGTGTTCACCATTATCCATTTTTTAAACATGTCAATTAGGCATTATTCTTTTCCTAGGTTCTAAAATTGTTGGAATAATAAACTTCTTTTTTAAGGTAAAATCTCTGTCGCAATTTTTATTCATAAGATTCTGGTTTTAAGTTAGTTAGTAATCTTCAAAAAGAAAAACCTCGAAAGTAATGTTTCCAAAACTATAATTCCTGCAACATATTAAATATTAGATAAGATATTAGGTTAGATATTCCAAGAAAATCCCTACAAAACACATTTCATTCATTCAATGTGTATAAAATTCAACAAGCACTTTTAAACTCACAATACTATCAGATAACGATACCAATAGCCGCCATCGCACAATCATTCTCAATAATATTTAAGCTTTGGGACACAGTCGTTTAATTTTTAAATTTTTCACTTTCCGAATAACTAGTTCATTTATGCGCACAATCAGAAATGTGGCAAAATTTCATTGGTTAGTAGCGTTCATGCTGATTCAACCGAACAAATTCTTGAAAAAATTTATAATCAAAGTTTACTCCTGATTATGTATGAGTCGATACTGCTGATAGCATTGACACGAAATTGCAATTATCGTAACGTTACGCAGACGACGTGCGTTTATATATTTATGATGCGACATTTCGTATAAGTTTTGTTGGATACTATTTGATTACACGTATGAACACTAGCGTCCATAAGTGTGGTAAGTTTAGGAGTAACAGTAGATACTTAAATTTGATGAAAGCGTACAGATGAATGATGAATTAATTAAAAACAATATTTACTATCTTTTTATGGGACTAGTAAAATATGAATTTAAGTTGGTTATTAAACGGCATATAGCAATAATATATGTTACCATTTAATATATATTCTACTACAAATATTTGTTATTTAAATAGTACTAATTGTATCAACATTAGAAATTTTTCTATTAGTTTAGAAGATCCTTCTTAATCTGACTTATGATTCAAAAATCCAGAAATCTAAAGATTAAAAGCTTACCAAGTAACAAGATGATTCTAGAAGGTTTGACAATTACAAACACCAGTTTTACTACGATACTACATATCACATTTTAAAAATTCATATCATCGTACCATAATGTTCTTATATATTCTATTGTACTCTATTGTATCTTATATAATCTTATAAGCCTATTCTTACATACGTAGTTAAAGTGAATATAAAGGTGAACGGTCATAATTTGATTTATCTGTAATTTTAGAATTAAAATATATCTTGAATTAAAGAATAAGCAAGTTTCTGGATATTTTGGTATGGTAGTGTACATGTATTACCACGTATGCGATTTAACGTTCTCCACTTGTTGTGATTTTGTCTAACAAGAAGCATCCGATAGAACGAGCAAATAGAGAAGCAGTGGACAAGAAGGAGAAAAAATGGAAAGAAGATTATACAATTCGGCGTGTGACCGCAGTCTGGTGGAACGCGCATGCACGTACAAGCGCACGAATATGCGATTTATCTCATATGTGTCGCGTGACGGCTAGATCCTATTTTATAGGTGACTGTGTAATTTACGATATGGTTGCCGAGTAAAATATCTTCGTGTCACGCGAACCTAAGTGGCTTGCGAACTTGCTTTCGCATGTTTCATGCATTTTGGTGTTGATTGTCTTAGGTTTGATGGGGAATTTTGTAAATATTTTATCTCCTAGGTTTTTTCTTTTTTTCCATCTTCAAATGCTGATCATTTACATAATTGGTTGATTATTCATATATGGTTTAATTCCCGAGAAGAGAAATAAGAGAAGAAGTCACCGTACGCAAATTAGGAATCAACAAAAATCTTGATTCTATCAATTTATTAAACGAATTATAACATAGAGGACAATACACAGAATACATAGCAGGAACTTCACAGGTCAATTTTGTTGTTCTATTAGTCTCCCATGCAAATAGAATTATATAGATTATTAATAGAAGCGTTCAGTAAACTTGAAATACGTGTAATTGGAAAATTAGTAAAAACAATCGGAAAAATATATAGCGAGAAAGAAAAGACATGTTTGTACCAAATCATTCTGAAAGGTGAAAATGGCATCCAACCAATATTTCAAATGGTTTCAGAAAAGCATGGTGCGAATTTAATTATACGTACAAGATCCCAAGTCATGGTACATCAGTACATCAAGAAGTCAACTGTGATCGTACAACGGCGCCTTTAAACTCTGCAAGCTTGTAAAATTATTCGTAGTAAGCATGTGTTTAACAGGAAACCTTTGCTTCCTAAAGACAAAGAATCTTTTGTAAGATGTACAGGAATAATGAACTGACCGATCATCTTCCATTTGAAAACGTGGATCGCGCGAGAATAAAAGACAATTATTGCATAGATTACAAAAGTAGATGTCAATTACGATTTGAAAATGTGAAAAATAATATATTCCTCATGTTATTCTAAATTAAATAGAAAAATTCAAATAATATAGAATATATAAATAATGTATAGAAAAAAATAATAATATGTATAATATATAAGGGTATGTAGATATAGGATATAACGTAAAACGTTACGCAGATAGGATATATAGTATAACATTATCTAGACATAGGATATAACGTATAACGATATGTAGATATAGGACATAACGTATAACGATACGTAGATATAGGATATAACGTATAACGTAATCTACATACAGGATATAACGTATAACAATACGTAGGTATTGGATATAACGTATAACGTTACGTAGATATAGGATATAACGTATAACGATACGTAGATATAGCATATAACGTATAACGATATCTACATATGGGATATAACGCATAACGTTATCTACACATAGAATATAACGTATAACGATACGTAGATATAGGATATAACGTATAACGTAATCTACATATAGGATATAACGTATAGCGATATGCAGGTATAGGATATAACGTATAGCGATATGCAGGTATAGGATATAACGTATAACGTTACGCAGACATAGGACATAACGTATAACGTTATCTAGATATAGGATATAACGCATAACGATATGTAGATATAGGATATAACGTATAACGATACGTAGATATAGGATATAACGTATAACGTAATCTACATATAGGATATAACGTATAACAATACGTAGGTATTGGATATAACGTATAACGTTACGTAGATATAGGATATAACGTATAACGTTATCTAGATATAGGATATAACGTATAACGATACGTAGACATAGGATATAACGTATAACGATATGTAGATATAGGATATAACGTATAACGTTATCTACAAATAGGATATAACGTATAACGTTATCTACAAATAGGATATAACGTATAACGATACGTAGACATAGGATATAACGTATAACGATATGTAGATGTACGATATAACATATAACGATATGTACACATAGGATATAACGTATAGCGATATGCAGGTATAGGATATAACGTATAACGATACGTTGATATAGGATATAACGTATAACGTTATCTACATATAGGATATAACGCATAACGATATGTAGATATAGGATATAACGTATAACGATACGTAGATATAGGATATAACGTATAACGTAATCTACATATAGGATATAACGTATAACAATACGTAGGTATTGGATATAACGTATAACGTTACGTAGATATAGGATATAACGTATAACGATACGTAGATATAGCATATAACGTATAACGATATCTACATATGGAATATAACGCATAACGTTATCTACACATAGAATATAACGTATAACGATACGTAGATATAGGATATAACGTATAGCGTTATCTAGATATAGGATATAACGTATAACGATACGTAGACATAGGATATAACGTATAACGATATGTAGATATAGGATATAACGTATAACGATACGTAGATATACGATATAACGTATAACGTTATCTACATATAAGATATAACGTATAACGATATGTAGATGTAGGATATAACGTGTAATGATATGTAGACATGGGATATAACGTATAACGATTTGCAGATATAGGATATAGCGTATAACGATACGTAGATATAGGATATAACGTATAACGATATCTACATATAGGATATAACGCATAACGTTATGTACACATAGGATATAACGTATAACGATACGTAGACATAGGATATAACGTATAACGATATGTAGATATAGGATATAACGTATAACGATATCTACATATAGGATATAACGTATTACGTTATTTATACATAGGATATAACGTGTAGCGATACGTAGATATAGGATATAACGTATTACGATACGTAGATATGGGATATAACGTATAACGATATCTACATATAGGATATAACTCGAGTAAATAGGTAAATGAACGAATATCGATAATAGAATATAATGCTTAATATGAATTTTACCTGTCTGATTATTTAATACCTTAACTTATTTCACAGTAACGTCATCGACTGCCGTTAGGCTTTTTTCCCTTTATGTACAAACTAATCGATAGTCGAAAACTAGTATCAAAAATGTGTGAATTTAGTCTTAGTTTGTAGAATCTATTAAAATGATAAAAATGGGTATCGTGTTAAATCGTTAAAGACGCGAATTTACGATAAAAATTAAGAAATTGTTCAATTTGATTTTGTTACAACGGAAAAACCGCCTTCTGCAATGTCAAAACATCGTTACCGTTTGATTGACATCCTGACACCTTGTGAAGTTATATAAGGAACACGCAAGTCGCGCGCGAGCTCTTTCGTGCTTGAACTCCGGGAGAGTGAACATCGAAGAATAATTTAAATATAAGGTAAATAAAAAGTATCAAACAATAACATTGAAACTGGTAATTTATAACGCCTAAGCCACTAATTTACGATACTAAGTAATTAATTTATAACATTTAAGCCATTAATTTATAACGTTTAAGCCATTAATTTACAACATTTAAGCTATTAATTTATAACATTTAAGCTATTAATTTAGAACATTTAAGCTATTAATTTACAACATTTAAGCTATTAATTTACAACATACAAGCTATTAATTTAGAACATTTAAGCTATTAATTTACAACATCTAAGCCATTAATTTACAACATTTAAGCCATTAATTTACAACATTTAAGCTATTAATTTACAACATTTAAGCTATTAATTTAGGACATTTAAGCTATTAATTTATAACATTTAAGCTATTAATTTAGAACACTTAAGCTATTAATTTACAACATTTAAGCTATTAATTTACAACATTTAAGCCATTAATTTAAAACATTTAAACTGTTATATTATACATTTAAGCTATTAATTTACGTATTTAAGCTATTAATTTACAACATATAAGCTATTAATTTAGGACATTTAAGCTATTAATTTACAACATCTAAGCCATTAATTTACAGCATTTAAGCCATTAATTTATAACATTTAAGCTATTAACTTAGAACATTTAAACTGTTATTTTGTACATTTAAGCCATTAATTTATAGCATTTAAGCCATTAATTCTTAACAATTATGTCAATAATTTATAACCATATCCTCCCATTAATTCAAATTAATTATGCTCTTAATTTATGATAGTTTTGCCATTAATCGGAAGCAACTCTACATTCATTGATTTAAATCAATACCATCAATTCGTAGTGAGTAAATTAAAGATTTATTTTGTTTTATTTAATATTAACGAAATCTTTAAAATCCCTGAAGTCCTATTTTATTTCTATATAGCATTATTTTTTAATTTTAAATACAGTATTTAATTTCTCATTTCACTGTTTCATATGAAACCAGTGGTAAAGCAGAGTGTACCTATTGAGTGTCTATGGATGGGATGTAATTTTCCATGTCTGCTCAAAACCAAGGAAATAACACCGTATTCATGGAATCAAGGAGGCAAGTGCAATTTAATCGAAGGCAATGACATCTCATCATTCATCCACACGCGCTACAATTGGTACCTTGCATGGTTTCTTTTCTTCGATGATAAGTTCAATATTCATGTATGATTACGCGGATCCACGTACTACTGCGATTCTAATTAATTAATTTCAGTACACGCTACTTCTTTGTTACAAAATAATTTTACATCTCTGCTTCCAATGTTTAAAAACTCTTTATGTAAATGGGACCCGAGCGTAGTTACCTCCTCGTGGTGGGTCCCGGTAATTGGTATCGTTTTCCAAATAATAATACACCAATTACTATTTTGAATATTAGTATTATTATTTGAAAAACGATATCAAGCTAAAAACTACTTGAATATAGTCCGGTCTTGATCATCCAAAATAGTTTTGGTGATCTAGACTGAACTAGTCCCCCCCCCCCCCCCTCCACGGGGGCACCGTTGGACATCGTGGGACATCGCGGGACACCGTGGGATGCGTGCGTTTTAGCCTGAATTAATCATAAGATAGACACCTATGTTATGTGCATTGTAAGCTCATTCTGTACAAAGATACTTGTCCATCTTGGAACGAAAAATAGAAATCTTACCACACTGGAAAAATTGTTCCCACGATTTATCGGTTCACGGTCGCTCAGTTCTTTCAAACTGTCGCGTGGCGTACTCGCTCGCGCGTATTCCGGGTACGTGCGGGTCAACGTGCACTGGACAACTCTTTGGATTCGTAAGTCGCCCCAAGGACACCTCTGTCTTGGTGACTACTCGACGACTGCTCGTCGTTTGTCTCGAATCGCGGGAGTTGTCATCGCGCTGGTGATACCAGTGAATGTGTTGACGCTTGAGTCGCACGTCTGCAATCCTGTCCGATTGGTACTTCGGTACTCGGACAGGGACCTGCATTTAACGTCCTCCGTAATCCTGTTCGGCTCCGCGGGGGTGGGCCCCACTGTTCAGTTGGGGCCTTGCCTTCGTAATCCTGTTCAGCGGCCCCTCCCCGGTGTCCACATGTTCAGTTGGAGTGTGCTAAATTGCAGGCCCACTTGCTGGACATTGGTATTATCGGTAAGTGCCATCGACCGTGATAGGTTTCAAATGACGTGACAGGAATCGAGCGAAGGTCAATGCTTGGGCTTTCCGCTGAACCTTAGGGTTATCTGGTGCACGGGGGCACGTTACGTAGGTTTGTTAGTTCTTTCGAGAGATCGTGATTTCGTCCCTTCCGGCCGCGCTGCGGTTTTTCTTTCGTCGTCTGATTGTTCGAGCTCCTTTTCCATCGGGCTCTTTCGTTCCAAGTTGGACAAATGTATCTTTGATACGGAATGTTGCCGATAGGGCTGCGAATTATTGTACGATGTTTGTACTGATCGATGTAATCGTTGTGTGTGAGATACATGTTGCGTTGTGTGGGAGATAGATATTGCGTTGTGTATGCTTTGTTTTACGTTTGTAAGGATTCGTGTAACTGCTGCGTAGGAGATAGGTGTTTCGCGGTTAGGTTAAATACGAAATAACTATCCCTTTACGCAGGCCCATGATCAAGTAGAGTCAGAGCTCGACATTTTTGCCAATAGGTTGAATGTCGAGACCGATGCATAATGTTAAATAACTCATGGGCGGGTCTCGTGCGTAGTCACCTCCCCGTGGTGAGACCTGGTAATTGGTATCGTTTTCCAAAAATTAATCAGTTGATTAATGTTTGGAAAACGATACCAAGCTAAGAACTACGCACCAGTCCAGTTTTGGTCACCAAAAACCACTAAGAGAATTTTGGATGATCTAAACTGGATTGCACCGTGGGACACCGTTGGACACCGTGGGACACCGTTGGACACCGTTGGACACCGTGGGACACCGTTGGACACCGTGGGACACCGTTGGACGTCGTTGGACACCGTGGGATATGTCTTCACTCTGTCAAATCCATTCTGAGCACATTCTGTACAATGATACCTATCTGACTTGGAACGAAATGTAAAAATCTATTCTTCTTTTCCACTGAATCTTGCGGTTATTTTGTGCACGGGAATGCGTCGCGTGAGTCCATTGATTCTTTCGAAAGGTCGCGAACGAACGAGTTCGCGCCGCGATTTTTCTTTCATTGTCTGCTTGTTCCGGCGTCTTCTTGTTTCCCCATTTTTAAGGGAAGATTCTCTCTCGTTACTAACGCTAATCTATTGAGGGCGTACTTTCGGTGGCGTCGTTTCTTAATTTCCTTTTTACTGTTGTGTAAAATTAATGTGGTTTAATTAATACACGTTTATTTAACGATTCATTGAACATTAAGATAATGAAATTAAGTGGTTGTCTGAAACTTTCTGTTTTAATTTCTCTTCAGTCGTCTATTTACTAAATGATACTGTTACTATATTAACTTCTAATATTAGGTTCTTTCGTAAACTTATATAATAAAATTTGAATTTGACAGTGGTTTCATTTAATTATTTTATACATTTGTTTTAATTTCTAGTTATTTTTTGTGTACGTTATTTATCGATAACAGAGATAACATAAAAGTAACAAGGAAAACAAAGAAACAAGGTTTCGCGCGCGTTTGTACAGCATTCTTTAAGTATATTTAATGGCGAACTTTTGAATTCTTGCAAATATTTTCCAATATTTATAACACGCGACTATAGTGTATTAGTGGAATATATATTTCGTATTCGAATAACGAAAATTCACAGTATATATTCTAATTGCGAACAGTATAATTCTTGTAAACGATTGCATTGCATTCACGGTATTCGTAAACATTTGTTCGCTATCGAGAAATAGCTCATAATTTTCAACTAAATAATATTTTTCAAACTTGGTCCAATTTCCTAATAATAATTTTTAAGTGTAAAAAAATAGCAGTATTTTCTAAATAAACGTTAGATAGGAAAAAGAAGAAAATTGTCGAAACGACGTTTCGCTTCTTTTCCACCCCCCCCCCGCCCGCCCTTAAACAACTTTATTTTCAGGGAATATTTATGACCGCGCGCAATGCGGTCGTAGAGTCAGTGTTTGCTACGCGATAGTTTCTTTTCAATATTTTAAAATCACGATACTTTGATTAAATTCAATCCAATAATCACACGCGAAAGTAAGAAAATTTTATGAATCAAATTTGTACGCGATATTAGAGTTCTTGTACGCCGATCATAATTTAAGCGGTCGCGGTAAAGTAGTCTTTTATTTTTTTCTTTTTTTTTATATATATTTATTTTTTTGAATATTCGTTTTCGGTATTAGAGTCAGTGCCTCCCTCAAGAGGATGAAGCCTCTCCAGGAGCTCAAAAATGTAAGTAGTTTTATATATTGTATTTCAATTTGTTCTATTTAGTATATATTGTTTGAAATATTGTTAATTATAAAACAAAAGTGATTGATAATGTAGAAAGTTGTAAATGTCCTTTTTAATTGAAATAAAGTCTTAAAGTCTTAACATTAAAGTACAATAAAACTGTCTGATACGTATCAAAAATCACTGAATGTTTTATTCTCGAACAATTTACATACTTATTAGAGTATAGTCTTTATTATTGCTAAAGTTCCATGTTTCTTATTATGTATTAACGATATTAATGATATTTTATGTTTTGTTATAGACATATCATAGCTTCAACTTCTTTGTCTTCTTTTTGAATGCTCCAATGGTGGCTGAAAAGCCAAGAATGTAAGTATTTTTACATATCGTACTTCAATTATGTCTGTTCTGTATATTTTTCTTTAATCACTATCAATTAAGAAATGCAATTCGATTGAAAATTTGGGAGGTTGGCATTTTCTGAGGTTATTCTTTCATTAAAATAGAATAAGTGTTAAAGTCTTAATACCGAATTATGAAACAAATGACTAACATACTTCAGAAATCATTAGATTCTTAATTTTGAGATTTTAAACTTTCACATTAGAGTTTCAGTTTTTATGCTTATCAGAGTTTATTAGATTTTCAATCTTTATTACTACTAAAGTTACTAAAGTTAATAAACCTTCATGTTTCACTATCTCCAACTTTTTAAATAATCAGCAATCGCTCATCGTGTTTTGTTCTGCAACAGATTTCTCGCAACCTCCATTTCCACCACTGGACCTTACACGGTTCCTGCCTGATGTTAGTCTTCCTGATGATATTCCCTGGGATGGCGCAGCATACATAGCAACGTCCTCTGTTTCTCCGCTTCGAACGGTGAGTCGCATGCATTTTTGTTCCTCCGGTCACTCAATCATGTCGTAGGACGAAAGGTCCGAATCGGCACGGGTGACTGGTTGTATTACGTAGAATTTTTTGCGAGCATAGTGACCGCGGGTATTTTTTATACCCGTGAGTAGTAACATTCTTTTTAGAAATTTATTAGTTTAGGATAGGTCTTCTTGCACATCGCGATTATAATAATTAGGTTAAACATATGCACTTGAGAATATATTCGTGTTATTTAGAAATATGCATGTTAATATTCCGTATGAATATTTGCGAATGGCAAATCTACACGAATATACCTGTATGACATACATATACTTGATTTTAAGCAATGAATTGATGGTGACAATATTAAGTCACTTTCGTTGATTTCATTTCGGCTAGAATTTAAAATATGAGCTAAAATTCATTTTTTCCCGTACAAGAATGAAATTTTACGTGCAAGAAGACAGTTCGCGACAGGCAGATCTTTGAATCAAAGCAATAATTTTCAACACTGCTTCCGCAATTTCGAGTATATGCTTTGATAATGAGATCGCCTGAGATTATTTCTTTCTTAGTAATATATTTACAGTCAATTATTCCATTTGATCGAGTCTCAGTCTTTTTCAATTAACGCTGCCTTTTTTGCAATATTAAAATTTTCTTCTGATTTATTAAATTAATAAAATAGAGTTACTTAGTTACTATTAAATTAATAAAGTAGATTTAATCAAAAACGAAGTAGTAAAATATAAAATCAAAGAACGTTAGTCCGTTAAATAAAAATTGCACAAACTAATCATCTTTTTAGATCAGGATTTTCAGGTTTAACCCTTTCCGTGCCCATTGTCAGGATCTCATTCACGTGCCCAGGTGCTACTTGAATGGGAGAAAGACATTGGGCACGATGACCTAGAATTAAGTAATCTAATAATTTCTCAGCGACTGACGATGCGTTAGTGTATCGTGCACGACGTATTTTCCACATTATGTGTGCGTGTTGTTAGGCCGTGGAATTGCGTCGCTTTTTTCATTCGTTAAAACTTCAAATATTAAAAATTTCGAGATATATATCTATTCAATTTACGTCTCGATACAATCACAATTTGTGATAATATCATTTACGCGATTAAGTGTAACCACGCTTTTAATATTGTAATAAATTGTAATAAATTGCAATTATAATTCCAAGTTTATTTACATTTATTTTAACGATATCATTTCCTCAGACGTGTTTTATCACGTTTTACGCAATGGTCGCTAACCTTCGTCAGTCGATTTCAGGAAAAAGGTACGTACCTTAGAGTGTACATGTTTGCTAAGCTCGGGTGTCGGAGGCGTCCCGGGACGTCCTCTCTAGTGTAGGATCTTTGCGCCCGAGCGTTTGTGTGAGAACCGTGGAGTGATTGTGTTGGTGTGCCCGTTTTGCTATTTTTTAAATATAGCGCTAGGTAGGATAGGTAGTATACTTTCTGGTATGTCTGTTAATTGTAAGTAGGTAGGGCCGGGCAGGTTGGCACAGTCTCTGGTCGGGTAGGCACGTTTTCGTGTGACCAACCTGTTTCTGGAAATCTAATTTGAAAAATCGACGGTGAAACTGGCACGAGTAGAGCATGCTCTCGTCTCTGGTTTTGTCTTTCGATTTTTCGAATTTCGCGGTCGTGGTCGCGAGTCGGTTTCGAAACGAACGTTTATTGCTCGAGCACGCACATGCGAGTGGGCAACAATCACCACTGTGATCGTTGGTCAGTCCATGTGCACTCCAATCAGCTTCCGCGGTTTATGTCTTTATTTCACCTTTATAAGTTTTTTCTTTTGTTTGCGATTTAGAAGACTCGAGCTTAGATTTAAGTTTCAGCGGGCATTGCGCCCGAAGAAAGAAGAGGCTATAAGCCGAAGAGGCCCGGCAAACTGCCACTCAAGAGGGCAACTACTAATGGCTCCCCATCCTCTGGGTCATCCAGAGCATGGGAAGTCATTATTGTTACTACTTTGTCACTATGCTCGCTTTTACTATTTGTAGTAGTAGTAGTAGTAGTAGTAGTCTTTGCTTCTTGACCGATGTATATATCGGTCCATCGTCCCATTGGGCAAATCGCGATTTTTCTTATTAGTGTCGCGATAAATTAATTACGGGTTGTATTAGAGTTGCGAAATTACATATCGGCTTTTTATTAGTGTGGCGATAAAATGATTACGGTTTGAATTAGAGTTGCGATAAAATGATAATCGCGTTTGCTTTAGAGTTGCGAATTACGATATCGCGATTGTCTTTTGCAAATTTTATTATGCATATTTAGAATTTCTTATAGAACTATAGGTATCAGAATTTATCCTGTTTTCTATTGTTTCAAATTAGATTATAAAAATGTTAGTTTTCAATTGCAAGTTGCAATATCAGAATATTTGAAGTAGCTTTTTCATATAGTAAATAGTAATTTTCATTAAATTCACTATAAGTTCTATTTATTTTTCCCTTTAGCGTTGCGATAACGAATGATCGCGTTTTCTTAAGTAGAGTTGCGTTTATAAAATGCCCAAACCCTCCGACTGCATTTGTCGGATACTGTTCCTGAATCACATGTACAGCTACAAGAACTGTACAAGTGTGATCATTCATCGGCAACCTCCTAAATGGTTGCCCTGCGATATGTCAGCCCTCCACTCGCGATTTTTCTCATTAGTGTTGCGATAAATTAATTACGGGTTGTATTAGAGTTGCGAAATAACATCGCGGATTTTTAATAGTGTGGCGAGAAAATGATTACGGTTTGGATTAGAATTGCGATAAAATGATAATCGCGTTTGCTTTAGTGTTGCGAATTACGATATCGCGATTATCTTTTGTAAATTTTATTATGCATATTTAGAATTTCTTATACTTACTAAACTATACGTATCAAAATTTATCCTGTTTTCTATTGTTTAAAATTAAGTTATAAAAATGTTAGTTTTCAATTAATTTTATAGTATTGCAAGTAGCAATATCAGAATATTTGAAGTAGCTTTTTCATATAGTAAATAGTAATTTTCATTAAATTCACTATAAGAGTTAGCGTTGCGATATTGTTCCATCGCGAGTTCTACTTATTTTTCCTTTTAGCGTTGCGATAACGAATGATCGCGTTTTCATAAGTAGAGTTGCGTTTATAAAATGCCCAAACCCTCCGACTGCATTTGTCGGACACTGTTCCTGGATCACACGATACAGCTGCAAGAGCTGTGCAAGTGTGATCGTTCATAAGCAACCTCCTAAATGGTTGTACTACGATCCCTCGCTATTAGTGTTGCGTATTGCTTACATACGAGTGCGTAGATTTATACTTATTAGCGTTGCGTCTCAAATTTCGGGAATTTTCAGACTTCTCTTTCTTTTTTTTTTTTTTTTTTTTTTTTAATAGTAGATTAATTGATATTGCAGATATAACAAAGCACTCGTCGCGTTTTATTTTATTCTGCTTCATAAATATTAGTAGTAAATTAGCGTTGCGAAACAAGAATATTCAGTTCCACTCTCGGCGTGTTGATCGGGTTTATATAGAGTGGAAGCCAATCGAATTGTAATAGCCCTTCTGGCTACTGCTTTGTTTCTTTTTCAGCGCCCCTTATTAATGCACCCCTTATTACTACGTTTATTACTGAAAATACTGCTATAAGACATACTCCTTTGTCAGCGTTAACGTTACCATAATTGCTAAAAGACAGAACTTTATTACGAATGTATAATATGTATATATATTTACATGTATGAAATTGTGAGCGATTTCATGCGTAACAAAGTATTATAAAGAAATATCTTAATGTTGTTATGAAGGCTTGAAATATTTTTTAAAATTTAATTCATTGCAATTGGAATAAATGCTGGCGATTGTTCGTTCTTAGAATCATAACTTTTAGAATTTTGTCCACCGCGATATTTTCTATCTTTCAACAGTAATGTAGAATTTTATAAATATTCGAATTTCATTTGCACGAAACAAAAGTTTATGCACATATCTTTCGGTTCACTATGTTGCAAGTCATTATGTTGTTGTAGGAAATAACAGGTACTATTAAAAGTTAAAAGACAAAGCAAGTGATTTTATAGTAATCGGGTTTTCTCTCATCTTAGTTATCCCAAATGATCTTTTCAATTTTTAATTCAGTTTAAATTCAATTACTTAAAATTCTTCTTTTCAATGTAAGCCTAGTTTCGATTAAAAGAATACAAATGATTCTCTATATTTGCTAAAATTTATCAATAGTAATTTGATCTATAATGGACCATTATTAGTAGTTTATTTTTCATGTATAAAATGTTTTCGTTTTAAAGATGCCTGTTTCTTTCATATGCCCATATCCAGTAAATAAGTTTGTTTCAGATTTATCAATTTACAGAAATCACATTTCAGTTACATATTTGAACATTTCATAGCATATTAAATATGTATCCTAGATACTCAAATGATTTTTCTTTCATTGTCTGATTGTTCAGGTTTCTTCCTATTTTCCTATTTTCAAAAGAAGCATATTGCAGTCACGTTGGAGTATATAACTTTTCGATATCTTCATCAGTTTAGTACAACGAGTCGTATGTCTCTTTTGCAAAACGCTCAATTTTATATGCAGTGTCAATAGCTTCATTCTCCTTCTCTCGTTCCAAGTTAGACAAATGCATCTTTGATACAGAATGTTGCCAGTACGATTGCGAATTATTGGACAATGATTGTACTGATCGATGTAATCGTTTCCGAAGATTAATCAGATGGTTGATTTTTGGAAAAAGACTACATTGATTAGTACAAACATTGCACAATAATTCGATACCAAGCTAAGAACCACGTTAATACAGTGCAGTTTGGATCACGAAAAGCCACGAAGAAAATTTTGGACGATCCAGACTGTACTGCACCGTAGGACACCGTGGGACACCGTGGGACACCGTTGGACACCGTTTGACAACGTTGTACACCGTGGGACAACGTTGTACACCGTGGGACACCGTTGGAAATCATTATACACCGCGGGACACCGTTGGAAATCATTATACACCGTGGGACACCGTTGGTCCAGTGCAGATCCCCAAAAGCCGCGAAAAGAATTTTGAATGATCTATACTGTACTGCAACGTGGGACACCGTGGGACGCCGTGGGACGCCGTGGGACATCGTTGGACGACGTTGGACGACGTTGGACAACGCAGGACACCGTGAGACACCGTGGAACATCGTTGGACATCGTTGGACACCATGGGACGCCGTCGGTCCAGTATAGATCTTCCAAATGCCGCCAAAAGAATTTTGTATGATCTATACTGGGCTCCAACGTGGGACACCTCCGGTCCAGTGTGAATCTCCAAATGCCGCCAAAAAAATTTTGGATGATCTGTACTGGACTGCAACGTGAGACACTGTGGGACGCCGTGGGACGCCGTTGGACACCGTTGGACACCGTTGGACACCGTTGGATGACGTTGGACGACGTTGGACGACGTTGGACGACGTTGGACGATGTTGGACGACGTTGGACACCGTTGGACGACGCTGGACACCGTTGGACGACGCTGGACACCGTTGGACGACGCTGGACACCGTTGGACGACGCTGGACACCGTTGGACGACGTTGGACGACGTTGGACACCGTGGAACAACGTTGGACACCGTGGGACGCCGTGGGACATCGTTGAACGCCGTTGGACACCGTGGGATGCATGCGTTTTAGCCTTAATTAATCCTAAGCTAGATACCTACGTTAAGTGCATTGTTAGCCCATTCTGTACAACGATACTTATCCATCCTGGAACGAAAAGGAAGAAATCTCGACTCTCTCCCCTCGCTTACCACACTGGAGAAATTATACTCGCGAATTATCGGTTCGCGGTCACTTAGTTCTTTCAAACTATCGCGTGCCGTACTCGCTCGCGCGTATTCCGGGTACGTTCGGGTCAACGTTCACTAGACAACTCTTTGGATTCGTAAGTCGCCCCAAGGACACCGATGTCCTGTTGACTGCTCGATGACTGTCCGACGTTTGGATCGGATCACGGGAGTTGTCGTCGCGTCGGTGATGCTTGCGAATCTGTTGGAGATTCAGTCCTGGATCCGCAGTCCTGTCCGATTGGTACTTCGGTACTCGGCCAGGGACCTGCAATTTCACGTCCTCCGTAATCCTGTTCGGCCCCGCGGGGGTGGGTCCCACTGTTCAGTTGGGGCCTTGCCTTCGTAATCCTGTTCAGCGACTCCTCCCCGGGTTCCACATGTTCAGTTGGAGTGTGTTAAGTTGCCGGCCTATGTGCTGGATCCACGGCTGGATCACCAGCGGATCGCTGGCATCATCGGTCGGCTGTAAGTTTCGAACGGCGAAGCAGCAATCGTGTTACGGTCAATTCTTGGGCCTTCTGCTGATCTTTGGGGTTATCTCGTGTACGGGGATACGTCGCGTTGGTTTGTTAGTTCTTTCGAGAGATCGCGATCTCGTTCGTTTCGGGCGCGCCGCGATTTTTTTTATCGTCAGATTGATCGGGCTTCTTGTTTGCCCATTTTTAAGGGAAGCTTATTGAGGTCATGTTACAGATTATAAATTTTCAATATCTTCAATATGTTATAGTGTCCCAAAAGTAGAATGCTAAACAGTTTAGTACAGCGACTCGTATGTCCATTCTGCACGACACGAAATGATACATACAGTGTCAGTAGCTTCATTTTCTTTCCTTCGTTCCCAGTTAGATAAATGTGTCTTTGATACCGAATGCTGGCAGTAGGGATGCGAATTACCGTACGATATTTGTACCGACCGATGTAATCATTGTGTGGGATATGGATGTTGCGTTATGTATGCTTTGTTTTACGTTTGTAAGGATTCGTGTAACTGCTGCGTAGGAGACAGGTGTTTCGCGGTTAGGTTAAATACGAAATAACTATCCCTTTACGCAGGCCCATGATCAAGTAGAGTTAGAACTGGACATTCTTGCCAGTAGGTCGAATGTCGAGACCGATGCATAATGTTAAATAACTCATGGGCGGGTCTCGTGCGTAGTCACCTCCCCGTGGTGAGACCTGGTAATTGGTTTCGTTTTCCAAAAATTAATCAGTTGATTAATGTTTGGAAAACGATACCAAGCTAAGAACTACGCACCAGTCCAATTCGGAGCGCCAAAAGCCACTAATGGAATTGTGCATGATTTAGACTGGACCGCACCGTGGGACACCGTTGGACACCGTTGGGAGATTAGGTTTGGTAACGCAAGAGGGCCGATCACGGGACACCTCCGGCGGGCAACTGGCTGCGGTTGGGAGGGGCCGATGTCGAGGTCGGTACACGGATGAAGTATCTGGGTCCGACTCTCGACAGCCATTGGACCTTTGGCGATCACTTCGAGCGTCTGGTACCATCGGCCGAGGCTATAGCCAACACCTTGGGGCGTCTGTTGCCTAGGCTCGGCGGAACGGGCGTCGGAGTGCGCCGGCTATACGCCGGGGTTGTACGATCGAGGCTCCTGTACGGTGCTCCGATCTGGGCTGCGAGCGTGTTGGCCAATCGTCGCAGCCTCCTGCTGGTCAGGAGACTGCATCGTACGGTGGCCGTGAGAACGGTGAGAGCGTATCGCACCGTCTCGGCTACGGCGGCGTCGCTGCTCGCGGGTTTCCCCACGTTCGAGTTGGAGGCCCTACGGAGTCGCGAGATCTACCAACACACGCGAGCACCATCGGGAGGGGTGGACGAGGCGGCGGCGGCGGCACGCTGTGACGCTGTGGCGCGGGCTCGACGAAACCTATTGGATTCGTGGCGGGCCGGTATCGCAACGGGAAACGGCGACCCGGGACTCAGGGTCCTGCCAAACTGGGACGATCGGTTGGATGGCGGCGGGCCCGCCCTAACCTATAGGGCGACAGAGTTACTTACCGGGCATGGATGCTTCGGTGAGCACCTGCACAGGATCGGACGGGAGGTATCACCGCGTTGCCACCATTGCAACGAGCGAGTGGACTCGGCACTGCACACGCTGGAGCACTGACCGGCGTGGACGTTACCTCGCCGCGCCCTCGTTGCTCAGACAGGGGGTGAACTCTCGACGTCGGCGGTGTTCGGTGCGCTGTGGGCGAACGAGAGGAGCCGGAAGGCGGTCGCCACATTATGCGAGCAGGTGATGACGCGGAAGGAGGCGGCGGAGCGTGTGAGACAACGCGATTCCCATCCGGAAAGAATGGGTTGTCGACAGCGGAGTGGGGGGCGTGGGCACGACACTCACAGGCGAGCTCGGACCTCTCCACCGACCGGTGTGTTTTAGGCGTCGGTCGGTTCGGCGTCGCGGTGCCGCCAAATCGCCTGGTCGGGGAAACAGGAGGTCTTGCACGGCGGCCCGTCGGGGGTGGCGCGATGCGCGGTGGCCGCGTATAACGATATGTAGATATAGGATATAACGTATAACGATATGCAGATATAGAATATAACGTATAAAGAAACGTAGATATAGGATAAAACGTTTATCGTTATCTACATATAGGATATAACGTATAACGATATGTAGATGTAGGATATAACGTTTAACGATACGTAGATATAGAATATAACGTATAACGTTATCTACATATAGGATATAACGTATAACGTTATCTACATATAGGATATAACGTATAACGTTATCTACATATAGTATATAACGTATAACCCTACGTAGATATAGGATATAACGTATAACGTTATCTACATATAGGATATAACGTATAACGATATGTAGATATAGGATATAATGTATAACGTTATCTAGATACAGGATATAACGTATAACGTTATGTAGATATAGGATATAACGTACAACGACATGCAGATAGGGGATTTGACGTGCAACGATACGTAGATATAGGATATGACGTATAACGTTATCTACATATAGGATATAACGTATAACGATACGTAGATATAGGATATAACGTATAACGACATGTAGATACAGGATATAACGTATAACGATAGGCAGATATAGGATATAACGTATAATGGTACGTATATATAGAATATAGCGTGTAACGTTATCTACATATAGGATATAACGTATAACGATATGTAGATGTAGGATATAACGTATAACGACATGTAGATATAGGATATAAGGTATAACGATATGTAGACGTAGGATCTAACGTATAATGATATGCAGATACAGGATATAACGTGTAACGATATCTACATATAGGATATAACGTATAACGATCTGTAGATATAGGATATAACGTATTATGATACGTAGATATAGGATATAACCTGTAACGTTATCTACATATAGGATATAACGTATAACGTTATCTACATATAGGATATAACGTATAACGATACGTAGATATAGGAAATAACGTATAACCATACGTAGATATAGGATATAACGTATAACGATATGTAGATATAGGATATAACGTATAACGATATGCAGATATAGGATATAACTTATAACGATACGTAGATATATAATATAACGTATAACGTTATCTACACATAGGATATAACGTGTAGCGATACGTAGATATAGGATATAACGTATAACGACACGTAGATATAGGATATAACGTATAACGATATCTACATATAGGGTATAACGTATAACGATATGTAGACATAGGATGTAACGTATAACGATTTGTAGATATAGGATATAACGTATAACGTTACGTAGATATAGGATATAACGTAAAACGGTACGTAGATATAGAATATAACGTATAACGTTATATACATATAGGATATAACGTATAACGTTATCTACATATAGGATATAACGTATAACGACACGTAGATATAGGATATAACGTATAACGTTGTCTACATATAGGATATAACGTATAACGATACGTAGATATAGGATATAACGTATAACGGTACGTAGATATAGAATATAACGTATAACGTTATATACATATAGGATATAACGTATAGCGTTATCTACACATAGGATATAACGTGAAGCGATACGTAGATATAGGATATAACGTATAACGATATGTAGATATAGGATATAACGTATAACGGTGCGTAGAAATAGGATAGAACGTATAACGTTACGTAGATGTAGGATATAACGTATAACGATATTTGGAAATACGATATAACGTATAACGATTCGTAGATATAGGATATAACGTGTAACGATATCTGCATATAGGATATAACGTATAACGTTATCTACATATAGGATATAACGGATAACGATATATAGATATAGGATATAACGTATAACGATATGCAGATGTAGGATATAACGTATAACGATACGTAGATATAGGATATAACGAATAACGTTATCTACATATAGGATATAACGTATAACGATATGTAGATGTAGGATATAACGTATAACGGTATGCAGATATAGGATATAACGTATAACGATACGTAGATATAGGATATAACGTATAACGTTATCTACATATAGGATATAACGTATAACGATATGTAGATATAGGATATAACGTATAACGACACGTAGATATAGGATATAACGTATAACGTTATCTACATATAGGGTATAACGTATAACGATATGTAGACATAGGATATAACGTATAACGATACGTAGATATAGGATATAACGTAAAACGGTACGTAGATATAGAATATAACGTATAACGTTATATACATATAGGATATAACGTATAACTTTATCTACATATAGGATAAAACGTATAACGATATATAGATATAGGATATATCGTCTAACGATATGCAGATATAGGATATAACGTATAGCGATACGTAGCTATAGGATATATCGTTTAACGTTATCTACATATAGGGTATAACGTATAACGATATGTAGATGTAGGATATAACGTATATCGATATGCAGATATAGGATATAACGTAAAACGATACGTAGATATAGGATATAACGTATAACGATATCTACATATAGGATATAACGTATAACGATATGTAGATATAGGATATAACGTATAACGAAACGTAGTTATAGGATATGACGTATAACGTTATCTACATATAGGGTATAACGTATAACGAAATGTAGACATAGGATATAACGTATAACGATATGTAGATATATGATATAACGTATAACGTTACGTAGATGTAGGATATAACGTAAAACGGTACGTAGATATAGAATATAACGTATAACGTTATGTACATATAGGATATAACGTATAACGTTATCTACATATAGGATATAACGTATAACGACACGTAGATATAGGATATAACGTATAACGTTGTCTACATATAGGATATAACGTATAACGATACGTAGATATAGGATATAACGTATAACGGTACGTAGATATAGAATATAACGTATAACGTTATATACATATAGGATATAACGTATAGCGTTATCTACACATAGGATATAACGTGAAGCGATACGTAGATATAGGATATAACGTATAACGATATGTAGATATAGGATATAACGTATAACGGTGCGTAGATATAGGATATAACGTATAACGTTACGTAGATGTAGGATATAACGTATAACGATATTTGGAAATACGATATAACGTATAACGATATGCAGATATAGGATATAACGTAAAACGACACGTAGATATAGGATATAACGTAAAACGTTATCTACATGTAGGGTATAACGTATAACGATATGTAGATATAGGATATAACGTATAACGACACGTAGTTATAGGATATAACGTATAACGTTATCTACATATAGGATATAACGTATAACGTTATCTACATATAGGATATAACGTATAACGTTATCTACATATAGGATATAACGTATAACGACACGTAGATATAGGATATAACGTATAACGTTATCTACATATAGGATATAACGTATAACGATATGTAGATATAGGATATAACGTATAACGGTACGTAGATATAGAATATAACGTATAACGTTATATACATATAGGATATAACGTATAGCGTTATCTACACATAGGATATAACGTGAAGCGATACGTAGATATAGGATATAACGTATAACGATATGTAGATATAGGATATAACGTATAACGGTGCGTAGATATAGGATATAACGTATAACGACACGTAGATAGAGGATATAACGTATAACGTTATCTACATATAGGGTATAACGTATAACGTTATCTACATATAGTATATAACGTATAACGATACATAGATATAGGATATAACGTATAACGTTATCTACATATAGGGTAGAACGTATAACGATATGTAGATGTAGGATATAACGTATAACGATATGCAGATATAGGATATAACGTAAAACGATAGGTAGATATAGGATATAACGTATAACGATATCTGCATATAGGATATAACGTATAACGATATGTAGATATAGGATATAACGTATAACGACACGTAGTTATAGGATATAACGTATAACGTTATCTACATATAGGATATAACGTATAACGACACGTAGTTATAGGATATAACGTATAACGTTATCTACATATAGGATATAACGTATAACGATACGTAGATATAGGATATAACGTTAACGTTATCTACATATAGGATATAACGTATAACGATACGTAGATATAGGAAATAACGTATAACCATACGTAGATATAGGATATAACGTATAACGATATGTAGATGTAGGATATAACGTATAACGATATGTAGATATAGGATATAACGTATAACGATACGCAGATATAGGATATAACGTATAAAGGTACGTAGAAATAGGATATAACGTATAACGATTCGTAGATATACGCTATAACGTATAACGACACGTAGATAGAGGATATAACGTATAACGTTATCTACATATAGGGTATAAGGTATAACGTTATCTACATATAGGTTATAACGTATAACGATACATAGATATAGGATATAACGTATAACGTTATCTACATATAGGATATAACGTATAACGATACGTTGATATAGGGAATAAATTTTAACGGTACGTAGATATAGGATATAACGTATAACGTTATCTACATATAGGATATAACGTATAACGATACGTAGATATAGGATATAACATTAACGTTATCTACATATAGGATATAACGTAGAACGATACGTAGATATAGGAAATAACGTATAACCATACGTAGATATAGGATATAACGTATAACGATATGTAGATATAGGATATAACGTATAACGATATGTAGATATAGGATATAACGTATAACGATACGTAGATATAGGATATATCGTATAACGTTAACTACATATAGGATATAACGTATAACGATATGTAGATATAGGATATAACGTATAACGACACGTAGATATAGGGTACAAAGTTTAACGGTACGTAGATATAGGATATAACGTATAACGTTATCTACATATAGGATATAACGTATAACGATACGTAGATATAGGGTACAAAGTTTAACGGTACGTAGATATAGGATATAACGTATGACGTTATCTACATATAGGATATAAGGTATAACGATACGTAGATATAGGATATAACGTATAACGTTATCTACATATAGGATATAACGTATAACGATTGTAGATATAGGATATAACGTATAACGACACGTAGATATAGGATATAACGTATAACGTTATCTACATATAGGGTATTACGTATAACGTTATCTACATATAGGATATAATGTATAACGATACGTAGATATAGGAAATAACGTATAACCATACGTAGATATAGGATATAACGTATAACGATATGTAGATATAGGATACAACGTATAACGATATGTAGATATAGGATATAACGTATAACGATACGTAGATATAGGATATATCGTATAACGTTATCTACATATAGGATATAACGTATAACGATATGCAGATATATGCTATAACGTATAACGATACGTAGATATATAATATATCGTATAACGTTATCTACATATAGGATATAACGTATAACGTTATCTACACATAGGATATAACGTGTAGCGATACGTAGATATAGAATATAACGTATAACGTTACGTAGATATAGGATATAACGTATAACGATATCTACATGTAGGATATAACGTATAAAGTTATCTACGCATAGGATATAACGTATAATAATATGTAGACATGTGATATAACGTATAACGATATGTAGATATAGGATATAACGTATAACAATACGTAGCTATAGGATATATCGTTTAACGTTATCTACATATAGGATATAACGTATAACGATATGTAGATGTAGGATATAACGTATAACGATACGTAGATATAGGGTACAAAGTTTAACGGTACGTAGATATAGGATATAACGTATAACGTTATCTACATATAGGATATAACGTATAACGATACGTAGATATAGGATATAACGTATAACGTTATCTACATATACGGTATAACGTATAACGTTATCTACACATAGGATATAACGTATAATGATATGTAGACATGTGATATAACGTATAACGATATGTAGATATAGGATATAACGTATAACAATACGTAGCTATAGGATATATCGTTTAACGTTATCTACATATAGGATATAACGTATAACGATATGTAGATATAGGATATAACGTATAACGACACGTAGATATAGGATATAACGTATAACGTTATCTACATATAGGGTATAACGTATAACGTTATCTACATATAGGATATAACGTATAACGGTACGTAGATATAGGATATAACGTATAAGGTTATCTACATATAGGATATAACGTATAACGATACGTAGATATAGGATATAACGTATAACGATACGTAGATGTAGGATATAACGTATAACGATATCTACACATAGGATATAACGTGAAGCGATACGTAGATATAGGATATAACGTATAACGATATGTAGATATAGAATATAACGTATAACGTTATATACATATAGGATATAACGTATAACGTTATCTACACATAGGATATAACGTGTAGCGATACGTAGATATAGGATATAACGTAAAACGGTACGTAGATATAGAATATAACGTATAACGTTATATACATATAGGATATAACGTATAACGTTATCTACACATAGGATATAAAGTGTAGCGATACGTAGATATAGGATATAACGTATAACGATACGTAGAAATAGGATATAACGTATAACGATTCGTAGATATAGGATATAACGTATAACGACACGTAGATATAGGATATAACGTATAACGTTATCTACATATAGGGTATAGCGTATAACGTTATCTACATATAGGATATAACGTATAACGATACGTAGATATAGGATATAACGTATAACGTTATCTACATATAGGATATAACGTATAACGATACGTTGATATAGGGTATAATGTTTAACGGTACGTAGATATAGGATATAACGTATAACGTTATCTACATATAGGATATAACGTATAACGTTACGTAGATGTAGGATATAACGTATAACGATATGTAGAAATAGGATATAACGTATAACGATTCGTAGATATAGGATATAACGTATAACGCACGTAGGATATAGGATATAACGTATAACGTTATCTACATATAGGGTATAACGTATAACGTTATCTACATATAGGATATAACGTATAACGATACGTAGATATAGGATATACCGTACAACGTTATCTACATATAGGATATAACGTATAACGATACGTAGATATAGGATATAACGTATAACGGTACGTAGATATAGAATATAACATGTAGCGATACTTAGATATAGGTTCTATCGTATAACGTTACGTAGATATAGGATATAACGTATAACGTTATCTACATATAGGATATAACGTATAACGATACGTGGATATAGGAAATAACGTATAACCATACGTAGATATAGGATATAAAGTCTAACGATATGAAGATATATGCTATAGCGTATAACGATACGTAGATATATAATATATCGTATAACGTTATCTACATATAGGATATAACGTATAACGTTAACTACACATAGGATATAACGTGTAGCGATACGTAGATATAGGATATAACGTATTACGATACGTAGATATAGGATATAACGTATAACGATATCAACATATAGGATATAACGTATAACGTTATCGACACATAGGATATAACGTATAATAATATGTAGACATGTGATATAACGTATAACGATATGTAGATATAGGATATAACGTATAACAATACGTAGCTATAGGATATATCGTTTAACGTTATCTACATATAGTATATAACGTATAACGATATGTAGATGTAGGATATAACGTATAACGATACGTAGATATAGGGTACAAAGTTTAACGGTACGTAGATATAGGATATAGCGTATAACGTTATCTACATATAGGATATAACGTATAACGATACGTAGATATAGGATATAACGTATAACGTTATCTACATATAGGGTATAACGTATAACGTTATCTACACATAGGATATAACGTATAATAATTTGTAGACATGTGATATAACGTATAACGATATGTAGATATAGGATATAACGTATAACAATACGTAGCTATAGGATATATCGTTTAATTTTATCTACATATAGGATATAACGTATAACGATATGTAGATGTAGGATATAACGTATAACGATACGTAGAGATAGGGTACAAAGTTTAACGGAACGTAGATATAGGATATAGCGTATAACGTTATCTACATATAGGATATAACGTATAACGGTACGTAGATATAGGATGTAACGTATAACGTTATCTACATATAATGTATAACGTATAACGTTATCTACACATAGGATATAACGTATAATAATTTGTAGACATGTGATATAACGTATAACGATATGTAGATATAGGATATAACGTATAACAATACGTAGCTATATGATATATCGTTTAACGTTATCTACATATAGGGTATAGCGTATAACGTTATCTACATATAGGATATAACGTATAACGATATGTAGATATAGGATATAACGTATAACAATACGTAGCTATAGGATATATCGTTTAACGTTATCTACATATAGGATATAACGTATAACGATATGTAGATATAGGATATAACGTATAACGACACGTAGATATAGGATATAACGTATAACGTTATCTACATATAGGATATAACGTATAACGATCTGTAGATATAGGATATAACGTATTATGATACGTAGATATAGGATATAACCTGTAACGTTATCTACATATAGGATATAACGTATAACGTTATCTACATATAGGATATAACGTATAACGATACGTAGATATAGGAAATAACGTATAACCATACGTAGATATAGGATATAACGTATAACGATATGTAGATATAGGATATAACGTATAACGATATGCAGATATAGGATATAACTTATAACGATACGTAGATATATAATATAACGTATAACGTTATCTACACATAGGATATAACGTGTAGCGATACGTAGATATAGGATATAACGTATAACGACACGTAGATATAGGATATAACGTATAACGATATCTACATATAGGGTATAACGTATAACGATATGTAGACATAGGATGTAACGTATAACGATTTGTAGATATAGGATATAACGTATAACGTTACGTAGATATAGGATATAACGTAAAACGGTACGTAGATATAGAATATAACGTATAACGTTATATACATATAGGATATAACGTATAACGTTATCTACATATAGGATATAACGTATAACGACACGTAGATATAGGATATAACGTATAACGGTACGTAGATATAGAATATAACGTATAACGTTATATACATATAGGATATAACGTATAGCGTTATCTACACATAGGATATAACGTGAAGCGATACGTAGATATAGGATATAACGTATAACGATATGTAGATATAGGATATAACGTATAACGGTGCGTAGAAATAGGATAGAACGTATAACGTTACGTAGATGTAGGATATAACGTATAACGATATTTGGAAATACGATATAACGTATAACGATTCGTAGATATAGGATATAACGTGTAACGATATCTGCATATAGGATATAACGTATAACGTTATCTACATATAGGATATAACGGATAACGATATATAGATATAGGATATAACGTATAACGATATGCAGATGTAGGATATAACGTATAACGATACGTAGATATAGGATATAACGAATAACGTTATCTACATATAGGATATAACGTATAACGATATGTAGATGTAGGATATAACGTATAACGGTATGCAGATATAGGATATAACGTATAACGATACGTAGATATAGGATATAACGTATAACGTTATCTACATATAGGATATAACGTATAACGATATGTAGATATAGGATATAACGTATAACGACACGTAGATATAGGATATAACGTATAACGTTATCTACATATAGGGTATAACGTATAACGATATGTAGACATAGGATATAACGTATAACGATACGTAGATATAGGATATAACGTAAAACGGTACGTAGATATAGAATATAACGTATAACGTTATATACATATAGGATATAACGTATAACTTTATCTACATATAGGATAAAACGTATAACGATATATAGATATAGGATATATCGTCTAACGATATGCAGATATAGGATATAACGTATAGCGATACGTAGCTATAGGATATATCGTTTAACGTTATCTACATATAGGGTATAACGTATAACGATATGTAGATGTAGGATATAACGTATATCGATATGCAGATATAGGATATAACGTAAAACGATACGTAGATATAGGATATAACGTATAACGATATCTACATATAGGATATAACGTATAACGATATGTAGATATAGGATATAACGTATAACGAAACGTAGTTATAGGATATGACGTATAACGTTATCTACATATAGGGTATAACGTATAACGAAATGTAGACATAGGATATAACGTATAACGATATGTAGATATATGATATAACGTATAACGTTACGTAGATGTAGGATATAACGTAAAACGGTACGTAGATATAGAATATAACGTATAACGTTATGTACATATAGGATATAACGTATAACGTTATCTACATATAGGATATAACGTATAACGACACGTAGATATAGGATATAACGTATAACGTTGTCTACATATAGGATATAACGTATAACGATACGTAGATATAGGATATAACGTATAACGGTACGTAGATATAGAATATAACGTATAACGTTATATACATATAGGATATAACGTATAGCGTTATCTACACATAGGATATAACGTGAAGCGATACGTAGATATAGGATATAACGTATAACGATATGTAGATATAGGATATAACGTATAACGGTGCGTAGATATAGGATATAACGTATAACGTTACGTAGATGTAGGATATAACGTATAACGATATTTGGAAATACGATATAACGTATAACGATTCGTAGATATAGGATATAACGTGTAACGATACGTAGATATAGGATATAACGTATAACGATTCGTAGACATAGGATATTACGTATAACGATATGTAGATATAGGATATAACGTATAACGTTACGTAGATATAGGATATGTCGTTTAACGTTATCTACATATAGGATATAACGTATAACGATATGTAGATATAGGATATAACGTATAACGACACGTAGATATAGGATATAACGTATAACGTTATCTACATATAGGGTATAACGTATAACGATATGTAGACATAGGATATAACGTATAACGATACGTAGATATAGGATATAACGTATAACCCTACGTAGATATAGGATATAACGTATAACGTTATCTACATATAGGATATAACGTATAACGATATGTAGATATAGGATATAATGTATAACGTTATCTAGATACAGGATATAACGTATAACGTTATGTAGATATAGGATATAACGTACAACGACATGCAGATAGGGGATTTGACGTGCAACGATACGTAGATATAGGATATGACGTATAACGTTATCTACATATAGGATATAACGTATAACGATACGTAGATATAGGATATAACGTATAACGACATGTAGATACAGGATATAACGTATAACGATAGGCAGATATAGGATATAACGTATAATGGTACGTATATATAGAATATAGCGTGTAACGTTATCTACATATAGGATATAACGTATAACGATATGTAGATGTAGGATATAACGTATAACGACATGTAGATATAGGATATAAGGTATAACGATATGTAGACGTAGGATCTAACGTATAATGATATGCAGATACAGGATATAACGTGTAACGATATCTACATATAGGATATAACGTATAACGATCTGTAGATATAGGATATAACGTATTATGATACGTAGATATAGGATATAACCTGTAACGTTATCTACATATAGGATATAACGTATAACGTTATCTACATATAGGATATAAGGTATAACGATACGTAGATATAGGAAATAACGTATAACCATACGTAGATATAGGATATAACGTATAACGATATGTAGATATAGGATATAACGTATAACGATATGCAGATATAGGATATAACTTATAACGATACGTAGATATATAATATAACGTATAACGTTATCTACACATAGGATATAACGTGTAGCGATACGTAGATATAGGATATAACGTATAACGACACGTAGATATAGGATATAACGTATAACGATATCTACATATAGGGTATAACGTATAACGATATGTAGACATAGGATGTAACGTATAACGATTTGTAGATATAGGATATAACGTATAACGTTACGTAGATATAGGATATAACGTAAAACGGTACGTAGATATAGAATATAACGTATAACGTTATATACATATAGGATATAACGTATAACGTTATCTACATATAGGATATAACGTATAACGACACGTAGATATAGGATATAACGTATAACGTTGTCTACATATAGGATATAACGTATAACGATACGTAGATATAGGATATAACGTATAACGGTACGTAGATATAGAATATAACGTATAACGTTATATACATATAGGATATAACGTATAGCGTTATCTACACATAGGATATAACGTGAAGCGATACGTAGATATAGGATATAACGTATAACGATATGTAGATATAGGATATAACGTATAACGGTGCGTAGAAATAGGATAGAACGTATAACGTTACGTAGATGTAGGATATAACGTATAACGATATTTGGAAATACGATATAACGTATAACGATTCGTAGATATAGGATATAACGTGTAACGATATCTGCATATAGGATATAACGTATAACGTTATCTACATATAGGATATAACGGATAACGATATATAGATATAGGATATAACGTATAACGATATGCAGATGTAGGATATAACGTATAACGATACGTAGATATAGGATATAACGAATAACGTTATCTACATATAGGATATAACGTATAACGATATGTAGATGTAGGATATAACGTATAACGGTATGCAGATATAGGATATAACGTATAACGATACGTAGATATAGGATATAACGTATAACGTTATCTACATATAGGATATAACGTATAACGATATGTAGATATAGGATATAACGTATAACGACACGTAGATATAGGATATAACGTATAACGTTATCTACATATAGGGTATAACGTATAACGATATGTAGACATAGGATATAACGTATAACGATACGTAGATATAGGATATAACGTAAAACGGTACGTAGATATAGAATATAACGTATAACGTTATATACATATAGGATATAACGTATAACTTTATCTACATATAGGATAAAACGTATAACGATATATAGATATAGGATATATCGTCTAACGATATGCAGATATAGGATATAACGTATAGCGATACGTAGCTATAGGATATATCGTTTAACGTTATCTACATATAGGGTATAACGTATAACGATATGTAGATGTAGGATATAACGTATATCGATATGCAGATATAGGATATAACGTAAAACGATACGTAGATATAGGATATAACGTATAACGATATCTACATATAGGATATAACGTATAACGATATGTAGATATAGGATATAACGTATAACGAAACGTAGTTATAGGATATGACGTATAACGTTATCTACATATAGGGTATAACGTATAACGAAATGTAGACATAGGATATAACGTATAACGATATGTAGATATATGATATAACGTATAACGTTACGTAGATGTAGGATATAACGTAAAACGGTACGTAGATATAGAATATAACGTATAACGTTATGTACATATAGGATATAACGTATAACGTTATCTACATATAGGATATAACGTATAACGACACGTAGATATAGGATATAACGTATAACGTTGTCTACATATAGGATATAACGTATAACGATACGTAGATATAGGATATAACGTATAACGGTACGTAGATATAGAATATAACGTATAACGTTATATACATATAGGATATAACGTATAGCGTTATCTACACATAGGATATAACGTGAAGCGATACGTAGATATAGGATATAACGTATAACGATATGTAGATATAGGATATAACGTATAACGGTGCGTAGATATAGGATATAACGTATAACGTTACGTAGATGTAGGATATAACGTATAACGATATTTGGAAATACGATATAACGTATAACGATATGCAGATATAGGATATAACGTAAAACGACACGTAGATATAGGATATAACGTAAAACGTTATCTACATGTAGGGTATAACGTATAACGATATGTAGATATAGGATATAACGTATAACGACACGTAGTTATAGGATATAACGTATAACGTTATCTACATATAGGATATAACGTATAACGTTATCTACATATAGGATATAACGTATAACGTTATCTACATATAGGATATAACGTATAACGACACGTAGATATAGGATATAACGTATAACGTTATCTACATATAGGATATAACGTATAACGATATGTAGATATAGGATATAACGTATAACGGTACGTAGATATAGAATATAACGTATAACGTTATATACATATAGGATATAACGTATAGCGTTATCTACACATAGGATATAACGTGAAGCGATACGTAGATATAGGATATAACGTATAACGATATGTAGATATAGGATATAATGTATAACGGTGCGTAGATATAGGATATAACGTATAACGACACGTAGATAGAGGATATAACGTATAACGTTATCTACATATAGGGTATAACGTATAACGTTATCTACATATAGTATATAACGTATAACGATACATAGATATAGGATATAACGTATAACGTTATCTACATATAGGGTAGAACGTATAACGATATGTAGATGTAGGATATAACGTATAACGATATGCAGATATAGGATATAACGTAAAACGATAGGTAGATATAGGATATAACGTATAACGATATCTGCATATAGGATATAACGTATAACGATATGTAGATATAGGATATAACGTATAACGACACGTAGTTATAGGATATAACGTATAACGTTATCTACATATAGGATATAACGTATAACGACACGTAGTTATAGGATATAACGTATAACGTTATCTACATATAGGATATAACGTATAACGATACGTAGATATAGGATATAACGTTAACGTTATCTACATATAGGATATAACGTATAACGATACGTAGATATAGGAAATAACGTATAACCATACGTAGATATAGGATATAACGTATAACGATATGTAGATGTAGGATATAACGTATAACGATATGTAGATATAGGATATAACGTATAACGATACGCAGATATAGGATATAACGTATAAAGGTACGTAGAAATAGGATATAACGTATAACGATTCGTAGATATACGCTATAACGTATAACGACACGTAGATAGAGGATATAACGTATAACGTTATCTACATATAGGGTATAAGGTATAACGTTATCTACATATAGGTTATAACGTATAACGATACATAGATATAGGATATAACGTATAACGTTATCTACATATAGGATATAACGTATAACGATACGTTGATATAGGGAATAAATTTTAACGGTACGTAGATATAGGATATAACGTATAACGTTATCTACATATAGGATATAACGTATAACGATACGTAGATATAGGATATAACATTAACGTTATCTACATATAGGATATAACGTATAACGATACGTAGATATAGGAAATAACGTATAACCATACGTAGATATAGGATATAACGTATAACGATATGTAGATATAGGATATAACGTATAACGATATGTAGATATAGGATATAACGTATAACGATACGTAGATATAGGATATATCGTATAACGTTAACTACATATAGGATATAACGTATAACGATATGTAGATATAGGATATAACGTATAACGACACGTAGATATAGGGTACAAAGTTTAACGGTACGTAGATATAGGATATAACGTATAACGTTATCTACATATAGGATATAACGTATAACGATACGTAGATATAGGGTACAAAGTTTAACGGTACGTAGATATAGGATATAACGTATAACGTTATCTACATATAGGATATAAGGTATAACGATACGTAGATATAGGATATAACGTATAACGTTATCTACATATAGGATATAACGTATAACGATTGTAGATATAGGATATAACGTATAACGACACGTAGATATAGGATATAACGTATAACGTTATCTACATATAGGGTATTACGTATAACGTTATCTACATATAGGATATAATGTATAACGATACGTAGATATAGGAAATAACGTATAACCATACGTAGATATAGGATATAACGTATAACGATATGTAGATATAGGATACAACGTATAACGATATGTAGATATAGGATATAACGTATAACGATACGTAGATATAGGATATATCGTATAACGTTATCTACATATAGGATATAACGTATAACGATATGCAGATATATGCTATAACGTATAACGATACGTAGATATATAATATATCGTATAACGTTATCTACATATAGGATATAACGTATAACGTTATCTACACATAGGATATAACGTGTAGCGATACGTAGATATAGAATATAACGTATAACGTTACGTAGATATAGGATATAACGTATAACGATATCTACATGTAGGATATAACGTATAAAGTTATCTACGCATAGGATATAACGTATAATAATATGTAGACATGTGATATAACGTATAACGATATGTAGATATAGGATATAACGTATAACAATACGTAGCTATAGGATATATCGTTTAACGTTATCTACATATAGGATATAACGTATAACGATATGTAGATGTAGGATATAACGTATAACGATACGTAGATATAGGGTACAAAGTTTAACGGTACGTAGATATAGGATATAACGTATAACGTTATCTACATATAGGATATAACGTATAACGATACGTAGATATAGGATATAACGTATAACGTTATCTACATATACGGTATAACGTATAACGTTATCTACACATAGGATATAACGTATAATGATATGTAGACATGTGATATAACGTATAACGATATGTAGATATAGGATATAACGTATAACAATACGTAGCTATAGGATATATCGTTTAACGTTATCTACATATAGGATATAACGTATAACGATATGTAGATATAGGATATAACGTATAACGACACGTAGATATAGGATATAACGTATAACGTTATCTACATATAGGGTATAACGTATAACGTTATCTACATATAGGATATAACGTATAACGGTACGTAGATATAGGATATAACGTATAAGGTTATCTACATATAGGATATAACGTATAACGATACGTAGATATAGGATATAACGTATAACGATACGTAGATGTAGGATATAACGTATAACGATATCTACACATAGGATATAACGTGAAGCGATACGTAGATATAGGATATAACGTATAACGATATGTAGATATAGAATATAACGTATAACGTTATATACATATAGGATATAACGTATAACGTTATCTACACATAGGATATAACGTGTAGCGATACGTAGATATAGGATATAACGTAAAACGGTACGTAGATATAGAATATAACGTATAACGTTATATACATATAGGATATAACGTATAACGTTATCTACACATAGGATATAAAGTGTAGCGATACGTAGATATAGGATATAACGTATAACGATACGTAGAAATAGGATATAACGTATAACGATTCGTAGATATAGGATATAACGTATAACGACACGTAGATATAGGATATAACGTATAACGTTATCTACATATAGGGTATAGCGTATAACGTTATCTACATATAGGATATAACGTATAACGATACGTAGATATAGGATATAACGTATAACGTTATCTACATATAGGATATAACGTATAACGATACGTTGATATAGGGTATAATGTTTAACGGTACGTAGATATAGGATATAACGTATAACGTTATCTACATATAGGATATAACGTATAACGTTACGTAGATGTAGGATATAACGTATAACGATATGTAGAAATAGGATATAACGTATAACGATTCGTAGATATAGGATATAACGTATAACGCACGTAGGATATAGGATATAACGTATAACGTTATCTACATATAGGGTATAACGTATAACGTTATCTACATATAGGATATAACGTATAACGATACGTAGATATAGGATATACCGTACAACGTTATCTACATATAGGATATAACGTATAACGATACGTAGATATAGGATATAACGTATAACGGTACGTAGATATAGAATATAACATGTAGCGATACTTAGATATAGGTTATATCGTATAACGTTACGTAGATATAGGATATAACGTATAACGTTATCTACATATAGGATATAACGTATAACGATACGTGGATATAGGAAATAACGTATAACCATACGTAGATATAGGATATAAAGTCTAACGATATGAAGATATATGCTATAGCGTATAACGATACGTAGATATATAATATATCGTATAACGTTATCTACATATAGGATATAACGTATAACGTTAACTACACATAGGATATAACGTGTAGCGATACGTAGATATAGGATATAACGTATTACGATACGTAGATATAGGATATAACGTATAACGATATCTACATATAGGATATAACGTATAACGTTATCGACACATAGGATATAACGTATAATAATATGTAGACATGTGATATAACGTATAACGATATGTAGATATAGGTAATAACGTATAACAATACGTAGCTATAGGATATATCGTTTAACGTTATCTACATATAGTATATAACGTATAACGATATGTAGATGTAGGATATAACGTATAACGATACGTAGATATAGGGTACAAAGTTTAACGGTACGTAGATATAGGATATAGCGTATAACGTTATCTACATATAGGATATAACGTATAACGATACGTAGATATAGGATATAACGTATAACGTTATCTACATATAGGGTATAACGTATAACGTTATCTACACATAGGATATAACGTATAATAATTTGTAGACATGTGATATAACGTATAACGATATGTAGATATAGGATATAACGTATAACAATACGTAGCTATAGGATATATCGTTTAATTTTATCTACATATAGGATATAACGTATAACGATATGTAGATGTAGGATATAACGTATAACGATACGTAGATATAGGGTACAAAGTTTAACGGAACGTAGATATAGGATATAGCGTATAACGTTATCTACATATAGGATATAACGTATAACGGTACGTAGATATAGGATGTAACGTATAACGTTATCTACATATAATGTATAACGTATAACGTTATCTACACATAGGATATAACGTATAATAATTTGTAGACATGTGATATAACGTATAACGATATGTAGATATAGGATATAACGTATAACAATACGTAGCTATATGATATATCGTTTAACGTTATCTACATATAGGGTATAGCGTATAACGTTATCTACATATAGGATATAACGTATAACGATATGTAGATATAGGATATAACGTATAACAATACGTAGCTATAGGATATATCGTTTAACGTTATCTACATATAGGATATAACGTATAACGATATGTAGATATAGGATATAACGTATAACGACACGTAGATATAGGATATAACGTATAACGTTAACGTTATCTACATATAGGATATAACGTATAACGGTACGTAGATATAGGATATAACGTATAAGGTTATCTACATATAGGATATAACGTATAACGATACGTAGATATAGGATATAACGTATAACGATACGTAGATGTAGGATATAACGTATAACGATATCTACACATAGGATATAACGTGAAGCGATACGTAGATATAGGATATAACGTATAACGATATGTAGATATAGAATATAACGTATAACGTTATATACATATAGGATATAACGTATAACGTTATCTACACATAGGATATAACGTGTAGCGATACCTAGATATAGGATATAACGTAAAACGGTACGTAGATATAGAATATAACGTATAACGTTATATACATATAGGATATAACGTATAACGTTATCTACACATAGGATATAAAGTGTAGCGATACGTAGATATAGGATATAACGTATAACGATACGTAGAAATAGGATATAACGTATAACGATTCGTAGATATAGGATATAACGTATAACGACACGTAGATATAGGATATAACGTATAACGTTATCTACATATAGGGTATAGCGTACAACGTTATCTACATATAGGATATAACGTATAACGATATGTAGAAATAGGATATAACGTATAACGATTCGTAGATATAGGATATAACGTATAACGCACGTAGGATATAGGATATAACGTATAACGTTATCTACATATAGGGTATAACGTATAACGTTATCTACATATAGGATATAACGTATAACGATACGTAGATATAGGATATACCGTACAACGTTATCTACATATAGGATATAACGAATAACGTTATCTACACATAGGATATAACGTATAATAATTTGTAGACATGTGATATAACGTATAAAGATATGTAGATATAGGATATAACGTATAACGTTATCTACATATAGGATATAACGTATAACGATACGTGGATATAGGAAATAACGTATATCCATACGTAGATATAGGATATGAAGTCTAACGATATGAAGATATATGCTATAGCGTATAACGATACGTAGATATATAATATATCGTATAACGTTATCTACATATAGGATATAACGTATAACGTTATCTACACATAGGATATAACGTATAATAATTTGTAGACATGTGATATAACGTATAACGATATGTAGATATAGGATATAACGTATAACGTTATCTACATATAGGATATAACGTATAACGATACGTGGATATAGGAAATAACGTATATCCATACGTAGATATAGGATATGAAGTCTAACGATATGAAGATATATGCTATAGCGTATAACGATACGTAGATATATAATATATCGTATAACGTTATCTACATATAGGATATAACGTATAACGTTAACTACACATAGGATATAACGTGTAGCGATACGTAGATATAGGATATAACGTATTACGATACGTAGATATAGGATATAACGTATAACGATATCTACATATAGGATATAACGTATAACGTTATCGACACATAGGATATAACGTATAATAATATGTAGACATGTGATATAACGTATAACGATATGTAGATATAGGATATAACGTATAACAATACGTAGCTATAGGATATATCGTTTAACGTTATCTACATATAGTATATAACGTATAACGATATGTAGATGTAGGATATAACGTATAACGATACGTAGATATAGGGTACAAAGTTTAACGGTACGTAGATATAGGATATAGCGTATAACGTTATCTACATATAGGATATAACGTATAACGATACGTAGATATAGGATATAACGTATAACGTTATCTACATATAGGGTATAACGTATAACGTTATCTACACATAGGATATAACGTATAATAATTTGTAGACATGTGATATAACGTATAACGATATGTAGATATAGGATATAACGTATAACAATACGTAGCTATAGGATATATCGTTTAACGTTATCTACATATAGGATATAACGTATAACGATATGTAGATGTAGGATATAACGTATAGCGATACGTAGATATAGGGTACAAAGTTTAACGTTATCTACATATAGGGTATAACGTATAACGTTATCTACATATAGGATATAACGTATAACGATACGTAGATATAGGATATAACGTATAACGTTATCTACATATAGGATATAACGTATAACGGTACGTAGATATAGAATATAACGTATAACGTTATATACATATAGGATATAACGTATAACGTTATCTACATATAGGATATAACGTATAACGATACGTAGATATAGGATATAACGTATAACGTTATCTACATATAGGGTATAACGTATAACGTTATCTACACATAGGATATAACGTATAATAATTTGTAGACATGTGATATAACGTATAACGATATGTAGATATAGGATATAACGTATAACAATACGTAGCTATAGGATATATCGTTTAACGTTATCTACATATAGGATATAACGTATAACGATATGTAGATGTAGGATATAACGTATAACGATACGTAGATATAGGGTACAAAGTTTAACGGTACGTAGATATAGGATATAACGTATAACGTTATCTACATATAGGATATAACGTATAACGATACGTAGATATAGGATATAACGTATAACGTTATTTACATATAGGATATAACGTATAACGATATGTAGATATAGGATATAACGTATAACGACACGTAGATATAGGATATAAAGTATAACGTTATCTACATATAGGGTATAACGTATAACGATATGCAGATATATGCTATAACGTATAACGATACGTAGATATATAATATATCGTATAACGTTATCTACATATAGGATATAACGTATAACGATATGCAGATATATGCTATAACGTATAACGATACGTAGATGTATAATATATCGTATAACGTTATCTACATATAGGGTATAACGTATAACGATATGTGGATATAGGATATAACGTATAACGTTACGTAGATATAGGATATAACGTATAACGATATCTACATATAGGATATAACGTATAACGTTATCTACATATAGGATATAACATATAACGATATATAGATATAGGATATAACGAATAACGTTATCTACACATAGGATATAACGTATAATAATTTGTAGACATGTGATATAACGTATAAAGATATGTAGATATAGGATATAACGTATAACGTTATCTACATATAGGATATAACGTATAACGATACGTGGATATAGGAAATAACGTATATCCATACGTAGATATAGGATATGAAGTCTAACGATATGAAGATATATGCTATAGCGTATAACGATACGTAGATATATAATATATCGTATAACGTTATCTACATATAGGATATAACGTATAACGTTATCTACACATAGGATATAACGTATAATAATTTGTAGACATGTGATATAACGTATAACGATATGTAGATATAGGATATAACGTATAACGTTATCTACATATAGGATATAACGTATAACGATACGTGGATATAGGAAATAACGTATATCCATACGTAGATATAGGATATGAAGTCTAACGATATGAAGATATATGCTATAGCGTATAACGATACGTAGATATATAATATATCGTATAACGTTATCTACATATAGGATATAACGTATAACGTTAACTACACATAGGATATAACGTGTAGCGATACGTAGATATAGGATATAACGTATTACGATACGTAGATATAGGATATAACGTATAACGATATCTACATATAGGATATAACGTATAACGTTATCGACACATAGGATATAACGTATAATAATATGTAGACATGTGATATAACGTATAACGATATGTAGATATAGGATATAACGTATAACAATACGTAGCTATAGGATATATCGTTTAACGTTATCTACATATAGTATATAACGTATAACGATATGTAGATGTAGGATATAACGTATAACGATACGTAGATATAGGGTACAAAGTTTAACGGTACGTAGATATAGGATATAGCGTATAACGTTATCTACATATAGGATATAACGTATAACGATACGTAGATATAGGATATAACGTATAACGTTATCTACATATAGGGTATAACGTATAACGTTATCTACACATAGGATATAACGTATAATAATTTGTAGACATGTGATATAACGTATAACGATATGTAGATATAGGATATAACGTATAACAATACGTAGCTATAGGATATATCGTTTAACGTTATCTACATATAGGATATAACGTATAACGATATGTAGATGTAGGATATAACGTATAGCGATACGTAGATATAGGGTACAAAGTTTAACGTTATCTACATATAGGGTATAACGTATAACGTTATCTACATATAGGATATAACGTATAACGATACGTAGATATAGGATATAACGTATAACGTTATCTACATATAGGATATAACGTATAACGGTACGTAGATATAGAATATAACGTATAACGTTATATACATATAGGATATAACGTATAACGTTATCTACATATAGGATATAACGTATAACGATACGTAGATATAGGATATAACGTATAACGTTATCTACATATAGGGTATAACGTATAACGTTATCTACACATAGGATATAACGTATAATAATTTGTAGACATGTGATATAACGTATAACGATATGTAGATATAGGATATAACGTATAACAATACGTAGCTATAGGATATATCGTTTAACGTTATCTACATATAGGATATAACGTATAACGATATGTAGATGTAGGATATAACGTATAACGATACGTAGATATAGGGTACAAAGTTTAACGGTACGTAGATATAGGATATAACGTATAACGTTATCTACATATAGGATATAACGTATAACGATACGTAGATATAGGATATAACGTATAACGTTATTTACATATAGGATATAACGTATAACGATATGTAGATATAGGATATAACGTATAACGACACGTAGATATAGGATATAAAGTATAACGTTATCTACATATAGGGTATAACGTATAACGATATGCAGATATATGCTATAACGTATAACGATACGTAGATATATAATATATCGTATAACGTTATCTACATATAGGATATAACGTATAACGATATGCAGATATATGCTATAACGTATAACGATACGTAGATGTATAATATATCGTATAACGTTATCTACATATAGGGTATAACGTATAACGATATGTGGATATAGGATATAACGTATAACGTTACGTAGATATAGGATATAACGTATAACGATATCTACATATAGGATATAACGTATAACGTTATCTACATATAGGATATAACATATAACGATATATAGATATAGGATATATCGTATAACGATATGCAGATATACGATACAACGTATAACGATACGTAGATATATGATACAACGTATAACGGTACGTAGATATAGAATATAAAGTATAACGTTATATACATATAGGATATAACGTATAACGATACGTAGATATAGGATATAACGTATAACGGTACGTAGACATAGAATCTAACGTATAACGTTATATACATATAGGATATAACGTATAACGTTATCTACACATAGGATATAACGTATAATGATATGTAGACATGTGATATAACGTATAACAATATGTAGATATAGGATATAACGTATAACGACACGTAGATATAGGATATAACGTATAACGTTATCTACATATAGGTTATAGCGTATAACGTTATCTACATATAGGATATAACGTATAACGATACGTAGATATAGGATATAAAGTTTAACGGTACGTAGATATAGGATATATCGTATAACGTTATCTACATATAGGATATAACGTATAACGATATGAAGATATATGCTATAACGTATAACGATACGTAGATGTATAATATATCGTATAACGTTATCTACATATAGGGTATAACGTATAACGATATGTGGATATAGGATATAACGTATAACGTTACGTAGATATAGGATATAACGTATAACGTTATCTACATATAGGAAATAACGTATAACCATACGTAGATATAGGATATAACGTATAACGATATGTAGAAATAGGATATAACGTATAACGATATGTAGATATAGGATATAACGTATAACGATACGTAGATATAGGATATATCGTATAACGTTATCTACATATAGGATATAACGTATAACGATATGCAGATATATGCTATAACGTATAACGATACGTAGATATATAATATATCGTATAACGTTATCTACATATAGGATATAACGTATAACGTTATCTACACATAGGATGTAACGTGTAGCGATACGTAGATATAGGATATAACGTATAACGATACGTAGATATAGGATATAACGTGTAACGATATCTACATATAGGATATAACGTATAACGTTATCTACACATAAGATATAACGTATAATAATATGTAGACATGTGATATAACGTATAACGATATGTAGATATAGGATATAACGTATAACAGTACGTAGCTATAGGATATATCGTTCAACGTTATCTACATATAGGATATAACGTATAACGATATGTAGATGTAGGATATAACGTATAACGATACGTAGATATAGGGTACAATGTTTAACGGTACGTAGATATAGGATATAACGTATAACGTTATCTACATATAGGATATAACGTATAACGATATGTAGATATAGGATATAACGTATAACGTTATCTACATATAGGATATAACGTATAACGATACGTAGATATAGGATATAACGTAAAACGGTACGTAGATATAGAATGAAACGTATAACGATATATACATGTAGGATATAACGTATAGCGTTATCTACACATAGGATATAACGTGAAGCGATACGTAGATATAGAATATGACGTATAACGATATGCAGATATACGATACAACGTATAACGATATGTAGATATAGGATATAACGTATAACGATACGTAGATATAGGATATATCGTAGAACGTTATCTACATATAGGATATAACGTATAACGATATGCAGATATATGCTATAACGTATAACGATACGTAGATATATAATATATCGTATAACGTTATCTACATATAGGATATAACGTATAACGTTATCTACACATAGGATATAACGTGTAGCGATACGTCGATATAGGATATAACGTATAACGATACGTAGATATAGGATATAACGTATAACGATATCTACATATAGGATATAACGTATAACGTTATCTACACATAGGATATAACGTATAATAATATGTAGACATGTGATATAACGTATAACGATATGTAGATATAGGATATAACGTATAACAATACGTAGCTATAGGATATATCGTTTAACGTTATCTACATATAGGATATAACGTATAACGATTTGAAGATGTAGGATATAACGTATAACGATATGCAGATATAGGATATAACGTATAACGGTACGTAGATATAGGATATAACGTATAACGGTACGTAGATATAGAATATAACGTATAACGTTATATACATATAGGATATAACGTATAACGTTATCTACATATAGGATATAACGTATAAAGATATACAGATATAGGATATATCGTATAACGATATGCAGATATACGATACAACGTATAACGATACGTAGATATATGACACAACGTATAACGATACGTAGATATAGGATATAACGTATAACGTTATCTACATATAGGATATAACGTATAACGATACGTAGATATAGGATATAACGTATAACGTTATCTACGTATAGGATATAACGTATAACGATACGTAGATATTTGATATAACGTATAACGGTACGTAGATATCGAATATAACGTATAACGTTATATACATATAGGATATAACGTATAGCGTTATCTACACATAGGATATAACGTGAGGCGATACGCAAATATAGGATATAACGTATAACGACATGCGGATATAGGATATGACGTATAACGATATCTTCATATAGGATATAACGTATAACGTTATCTACATATAGGATGTAACGTATAACGGTATATAGATATAGGATATATCGTATAACAATTAGCAGATATACGATACAACGTATAACGATACGTAGATATAGGATATAACGTATAACGTTATCTACATATAGGATATAACGTATAACGATACGTAGATATAGGAAATAACGTATAACGTTATCTACATATAGGATATAACGTATAACGATACGTAGATATAGGATATAACGTATAACGGTACGTAGATATAGAATATAACGTATAACGTTATATACATATAGGATATAACGTATAACGTTATCTACATATAGGATATAACGTATAAAGATATACAGATATAGGATATATCGTATAACGATATGCAGATATACGATACAACGTATAACGATACGTAGATATATGACACAACGTATAACGATACGCAGATATAGGATATAACGTATAACGTTATCTACATATAAGATATAACGTATAACGATACGTAGATATAGGATATAACGTATAACGTTATCTACGCATAGGATATAACGTATAACGATACGTAGATATTGGCTATAAAGTATAACGGTACGTAGATATCGAATATAACGTATAACGTTATCTCCATATAGGATATAACGTGAGGCGATACGCAGATATAGGATATAACGTATAACGACATGCGGATATAGGATATGAGGTATAACGATACGTAGATATAGGATATAACGTATAACGATACGTAGATATAGGATATAACGTATAGCGATACGTAGATATAGGATATAACGTATAACGTTATCTACGTATAGGATGTAACGTATAACGATACGTAGATATTGGATATAACGTATAACGATACATAGATATTTTATATAATGTATAACGTTATCTACATATAGGATATAGCGTATAACGTAATCTACACATAGGATATAACGTGTAGCGATACGTAGATATAGGATATAACGTATAACGATACGTAGATATAGGATATAACGTATAACGAGTCGTAGATATAGGATATAACGTATAACGATATCTACATATGGGATATAATGTATAACGTTATCTACATATAGGATATAACGTATAACGATATGTAGATATAGGATATAACGTATAACGATTTGCAGATATAGGATACAACTTATAACGGTACGTAGATATATGATACAACGTATAACGATACGTAGATATAGGATATAACGTATAACCATACGTAGATATAGGATATAACGTATAACGATATGTAGATATAGGATATAACGTATAACGATATGTAGATATAGGATATAACGTATAACGATATGTAGATATAGGATATAACGTGTAGCGATACGTAGATATAGGATATAACGTATAACGTTACGTAGATATAGGATATAACGTATAACGATATCTACATATAGGATATAACGTATAATAATTTGTAGACATGTGATATAACGTATAACGATATGTAGATATAGGATATAACGTATAACAATACGTAGCTATAGGATATATCGTTTAACGTTATCTACATATAGGATATAACGTATAACGATATGTAGATGTAGGATATAACGTATAACGATACGTAGATATAGGGTACAAAGTTTAACGGTACGTAGATATAGGATATAACGTATAACGTTATCTACATATAGGATATAACGTATAACGACATGCGGATATAGGATATAACGTGTAGCGATACTTAGATATAGGATATAACGTATAACGATACGTAGATATAGCATATAACGTATAACGTTATCTACATATAGGATATAACGTATAACGATATGTAGATATAGGATATAACGTATAACGATATGCAGATATATGCTATAACGTATAACGATACGTAGATATATAATATATCGTATAACGTTATCTACATATAGGATATAACGTATAACGTTATCTACACATAGGATATAACGTGTAGCGATACGTCGATATAGGATATAACGTATAACGTTATATACATATAGGATATAACGTATAGCGTTATCTACACATAGGATATAACGTGAAGCGGTACGTAGATATAGGATATAACGTATAACGATATGTAGATATAGGATATAACGTATAACGATATGTAGATATAGGATATAACGTATAACGATATGTAGATATAGGATATAACGTATAACGATACGTAGATATAGGATATATCGTATAACGTTATCTACACATAGGATATAACGTGTAGCGATACGTCGATATAGGATATAACGTATAACGATACGTAGATATAGGATATAACGTATAACGATATCTACATATAGGATATAACGTATAACGTTATCTACACATAGGATATAACGTATAATAATATGTAGACATGTGATATAACGTATAACGATATGTAGATATAGGATATAACGTATAACAATACGTAGCTATAGGATATATCGTTTAACGTTATCTACATATAGGATATAACGTATAACGATTTGAAGATGTAGGATATAACGTATAACGATATGCAGATATAGGATATAACGTATAACGGTACGTAGAGATAGGATATAACGTATAACGTTTCCTACATATAGGATATAACGTATAACGATACGTAGATATAGGATATAACGTGTAACGTTATCTACATATAGGATATAACGTATAACGATACGTAGATATAGGATATAACGTATAACGTTATCTACATATAGGATATAACGTATAACGATACGTAGATATAGGATATAACGTATAACGGTACGTAGACATAGAATCTAACGTATAACGTTATACACATATAGGATATAACGTATAGCGTTATCTACACAGAGGATATAACGTGAAGCGATACGTAGAAATAGGATATAACGTATAACGATATCTACATATAGGATATAACGTATAACGTTATCTACATATAGGATATAACATATAACGATATATAGATATAGGATATATCGTATAACGATATGCAGATATACGATACAACGTATAACGATACGTAGATATATGATACAACGTATAACGGTACGTAGATATAGAATATAACGTATAACGTTATATACATATAGGATATAACGTATAACGATACGTAGATATAGGATATAACGTATAACGGTACGTAGACATAGAATCTAACGTATAACGTTATATACATATAGGATATAACGTATAACGTTATCTACACATAGGATATAACGTATAATGATATGTAGACATGTGATATAACGTATAACAATATGTAGATATAGGATATAGCGTATAACAATACGTAGCTATAGTATATATCGTTTAACGTTATCTACATATAGGATATAACGTATAACGATATGTAGATGTAGGATATAACGTATAACGATATGCAGATATAGGATATAACGTATAACGATACGTAGATATAGGATATAACGTATAACGTTATCTACATATAGGATATAACGTATAACGATATCTACACATAGGATATAACGTGTAGCGATACGAAGATATAGGATATAAGAGTATAACGATATGTAGAAATAGGATATAACTTATAACGATTCGTAGATATAGGATATAACGTATAACGATATCTACATATAGAATATAACGTATAACGATACGTAGATATAGGATATATCGTCTAACGTCATCTACATATAGGATATAACGTATAACGATATGCAGATATATGCTATAACGTATAACGTTACGTAGATATATAATATATCGTATAACGTTATCTACATATAGGATATAACGTATAACGTTATCTACACATAGGATATAACGTGTAGCGATACGTAGATATGGGATATAACGTATAACGATACGTAGATATAGGATATAACGTATAACGATATCTACATATAGGATATAACGTATAACGTTATCTACACATAGGATATAACGTATAATAATATGTAGACATGTGATATAACGTATAACGATATGTAGATATAGGATATAACGTATAACAATACGTAGCTATAGGATATATAGTTTAACGTTATCTACATATAGGATATAACGTATAACGATATGCAGATATAGGATATAACGTATAACGGTACGTAGATATAGGATATAACGTATAACGTTATCTACACATAGGATATAACGTGTAACGGTATATAGATATAGGATATATCGTATAACAATTAGCAGATATACGATACAACGTATAACGATACGTAGATATATGATACAACGTATAACGATACGTAGAGATAGGATATAACGTATAACGTTATCTATATATAGGATATAACGTATAACGATACGTAGATATAGGAAATAACGTATAACGTTATCTACATATAGGATATAACGTATAACGATACGTAGATATAGGATATAACGTATAACGGTACGTAGATATAGAATATAAAGTATAACGTTATATACATATAGGATATAACGTATAACGTTATCTACATATAGGATATAACGTATAAAGATATACAGATATAGGATATATCGTATAACGGTACGTAGATATAGAATATAACGTATAACGTTATATACATATAGGATATAACGTATAACGGTACGTAGATATAGGATATAACGTATAACGTTTCCTACATATAGGATATAACGTATAACGATACGTAGATATAGGATATAACGTGTAACGTTATCTACATATAGGATATAACGTATAACGATACGTAGATGTAGGATATAACGTATAACGTTATCTACATATAGGATATAACGTATAACGATACGTAGATATAGGATATAACGTATAACGGTACGTAGACATAGAATCTAACGTATAACGTTATATACATATAGGATATAACGTATAGCGTTATCTACACGTAGGATATAACGTGAAGCGGTACGTAGATATAGGATATAACGTATAACGATATCTACATATAGGATATAACGTATAACGTTATCTACATATAGGATATAACATAGAACGATATATAGATATAGGATATATCGTATAACGATATGCAGATATACTATACAACGTATAACGATACGTAGATATATGATACAACAACGTATAACGATACGTAGATATAGGATATAACGTATAACGATATATAGATATATTATGTAACGTATAACGATATGTAGATGTAGGATATAACGTATAACGATACGTAGAGATAGGATATAACGTATTACGTTATCTACATATAGGATATAACGTATAACGATACGTAGATATAGGAAATAACGTATAACGTTATCTACATATAGGATATAAAGTATAACGATATCTACACATAGGATATAACGTGTAGCGATACGAAGATATGGGATATAAGAGTATAACGATATGTAGAAATAGGATATAACTTATAACGATTCGTAGATATAGGATATAACGTATAACGATATCTACATATAGAATATAACGTATAACGATACGTAGATATAGGATATATCGTCTAACGTCATCTACATATAGGATATAACGTATAACGATATGCAGATATATGCTATAACGTATAACGTTACGTAGATATATAATATATCGTATAACGTTATCTACATATAGGATATAACATATAACGTTATCTACACATAGGATATAACGTGTAGCGATACGTAGATATAGGATATAACGTATAACGATACGTAGATATAGGATATAACGTATAACGATATCTACATATAGGATATATCGTATAACGTTATCTACATATAGGATATAACGTATAACGTTATCTACACATAGGATATAACGTGTAGCGATACGTAGATATGGGATATAACGTATAACGATACGTAGATATAGGATATATCGTTTAACGTTATCTACATATAGGATATAACGTATAACGATTTGTAGATGTAGGATATAACGTATAACGATATGCAGATGTAGGATATAACGTATAACGGTACGTAGATATAGGATATAACGTATAACGTTATCTACATATAGGATATAACGTATAACGGTACGTAGATATAGGATATAACGTGTAACGTTATCTACATATAGGATATAACGTATAACGGTACGTAGATATAGGATATAACGTATAACGATATCTACATATAGGATATAACGTATAACGATACGTAGATATAGGATATAACGTATAACGTTATCTACGTATAGGATATAACGTATAACGATACGTAGATATAGGATATAACGTATAACGGTACGTAGATATAGGATATAACGTATAACGTTATCTACGTATAGGATATAACGTATAACGATACGTAGATATAGGATATAACGTATAACGTTATCTACGTATAGGATATAACGTATAACGATACGTAGATATTGGATATAACGTATAACGTTATCTACATATAGGATATAACGTATAACGATACGTAGATATAGGATATAACGTATAACGTTATCTACGTATAGGATATAACGTATAACGATACGTAGATATTTGATATAACGTATAACGGTACGTAGATATCGAATATAACGTATAACGTTATATACATATAGGATATAACGTATAGCGTTATCTACACATAGGATATAACGTGAGGCGATACGCAGATATAGGATATAAAGTATAACGACATGCGGATATAGGATATGACGTATAACGATACGTAGATATAGGATATATCGTTTAACGTTATCTACATATAGGATAAAACGTATAACGATACGTAGATATAGGATATAACGTATAACGGTACGTAGATATAGAATATAACGTATAACGTTATATACATATAGGATATAACGTATAACGATACGTAGATATAGGATATAACGTATAACGGTACGTAGATATAGAATATAACGTATAACGTTATATACACATAGGATATAACGTATAACGTTATCTACATATAGGATATAACGTATAAAGATATACAGATATAGGATATATCGTATAACGATATGTAGATATAGGATATAACGTATAACGATTTGCAGATATAGGATATAAAGTTTAACGATACGTAGATATAGAATATAACGTATAACGTTATCTCCATATACGATATAACGTATAACGATACGTAGATATAGGATATAACGTATAGCGATACGTAGATATAGGATATATCGTATAACGTTATCTACATATAGGATATAGCGTATAACGATATGCAGATATATGCTATAACGTATAACGATACGTAGATATTTAATATAATGTATAACGTTATCTACATATAGGATATAGCGTATAACGTAATCTACACATAGGATATAACGTGTAGCGATACGTAGATATAGGATACAACGTATAACGATACGTAGATATAGGATATAACGTATAACGATTCGTAGATATAGGATATAACGTATAACGATACGTAGATATAGGATATAACGTATAACGTTATCTACATATAGGATACAACGTATAACGATATCTACACATAGGATATAACGTGTAGCGATACGAAGATATAGGATAGAAGAGTATAACGATATGTAGAAATAGGATATAACTTATAACGATTCGTAGATATAGGATATAACGTATAACGTTTCCTACATATAGGATATAACGTACAACGATACGTAGATATAGGATATAACGTGTAACGTTATCTACATATAGGATATAACGTATAACGATACGTAGATATAGGATGTAACGTATAACGTTATCTACATATAGGATATAACGTATAACGATACGTAGATACAGGATATAACGTATAACGGTACGTAGACATAGAATCTAACGTATAACGTTATATACATATAGGATATAACGTATAGCGTTATCTACACATAGGATATAACGTGAAGCGGTACGTAGCTATAGGATATATCGTTTAACGTTATCTACATATAGGATATAACGTATAACGATATGTAGATGTATGATATAACATATAACGATATGCAGATATAGGATATAACGTATAACGATACGTAGATATAGGATATAACGTATAACGTTATATACATATAGGATATAACGTATAACGATATCTACACAAAGGATATAACGTGTAGCGATACGAAGATATAGGATAGAAGAGTATAACGATATGTAGAAATAGGATATAACTTATAACGATTCGTAGATATAGGATATAACGTATAACGATATCTACATATAGAATATAACGTATAACGATACGTAGATATAGGATATATCGTCTAACGTTATCTACATATAGGATATAACGTATAACGATACGCAGATATATGCTATAACGTATAACGTTACGTAGATATAGGATATAACGTATAACGATATATAGATATATTATGTAACGTATAACGTTACCTACATATAGGATATAACGTATTACGTTATTTATACATAGGATATAACGTGTATCGATACGTAGATATAGGATATAACGTATAACGATACGTAGATATAGGATATAACGTATAACGTTATCTACATATAGGATACAACGTATAACGATATCTACACATAGGATATAACGTGTAGCGATACGAAGATATCGGATATAAGAGTATAACGATATGTAGAAATAGGATATAACTTATAACGATTCGTAGATATAGGATATAACGTATAACGATATCTACATATAGAATATAACGTATAACGATACGTAGATATAGGATATATCGTCTAACGTTATCTACATATAGGATATAACGTATAACGATATGCAGATATATGCTATAACGTATAACGTTACGTAGATATATAATATATCGTATAACGTTATCTACATATAGGATATAACGTATAACGTTATCTACACATAGGATATAACGTGTAGCGATACGTAGATATAGGATATAACGTATAACGATACGTAGATATAGGATATAACGTATAACGATATCTACATATAGGATATATCGTATAACGTTATCTACATATAGGATATAACGTATAACGTTATCTACACATAGGATATAACGTGTAGCGATACGTAGATATAGGATATAACGTATAACGATACGTAGATATAGGATATATCGTTTAACGTTATCTACATATAGGATATAACGTATAACGATTTGTAGATGTAGGATATAACGTATAACGATATGCAGATATGGGATATAACGTATAACGGTTCGTAGATATAGGATATAACGTATAACGTTATCTACATATAGGATATAACGTATAACGGTACGTAGATATAGGATATAACGTGTAACGTTATCTACATATAGGATATAACGTATAACGGTACGTAGATATAGGATATAACGTATAACGATATCTACATATAGGATATAACGTATAAACGTATAACGATACGTAGATATATGATACAACGTATAACGATACGTAGAGATAGGATATAACGTATAACGTTATCTACATATAGGATATAACGTATAACGATACGTAGATATAGGAAATAACGTATAACGTTATCTACATATAGGATATAACGTATAACGATACGTAGATATAGGATATAACGTATAACGGTACGTAGATAGAGAATATAACGTATAACGTTATATACATATAGGATATAACGTATAACGTTATCTACATATAGGATATAACGTATAAAGATATACAGATATAGGATATATCGTATAACGATAGGCAGATATGCGATACAACGTATAACGATACGTAGATATATGACACAACGTATAACGATACGTAGATATAGGATATAACGTATAACGATACGTAGATATAGGATATAACGTATAACGTTATCTACGTATAGGATATAACGTATAACGATACGTAGATATTGGATATAACGTATAACGATACGTAGATATTGGATATAACGTATAACGGTACGTAGATATCGAATATAACGTATAACGTTATATACATATAGGATATAACGTATAGCGTTATCTACACATAGGATATAACGTGAGGCGATACGCAGATATAGGATATAACGTATAACGACATGCGGATATAGGATATGACGTATAACGATACGTAGATATAGGATATATCGTTTAACGTTATCTACATATAGGATATAACGTATAAACTTACGTAGATATAGGATATAACGTATAACGATTCGTAGATATAGGATATAACGTATAACGATATATACATATGGGATATAATGTATAACGTTATCTACATATAGGATATAACGTATAACGATACGTAGATATAGGATATAACGTATAACGGTACGTAGATATAGAATATAACGTATAACGTTATATACATATAGGATATAACGTATAACGGTACGTAGATATAGGATATAACGTATAACGTTTCCTACATATAGGATATAACGTACAACGATACGTAGATATAGGATATAACGTATAACGTTATCTACATATAGGATATAACGTATAACGATACGTAGATATAGGATATAACGTATAACGTTATCTACGTATAGGATATAACGTATAACGATACGTAGATATTGGATATAACGTATAACGGTACGTAGATATCGAATATAACGTATAACGTTATATACATATAGGATATAACGTATAGCGTTATCTACACATGGGATATAACGTGAGGCGATACGCAGATATAGGATATAACGTATAACGACATGCGGATATAGGATATGACGTATTACGATACTTAGATATAGGATATATCGTTTAACGTTATCTACATATAGGATATAACGTATAACGATACGTAGATATAGGATATAACGTATAACGGTACGTAGATATAGAATATAACGTATAACGTTATATACATATAGGATATAACGTATAACGATACGTAGATATAGGATATAACGTATAACGATATGCAGATATACGATACAACGTATAACGATACGTAGATATATGATATAGCGTATAACGATACGTAGATATAGGATATAACGTATAACGTTATCTACATATAGGATATAACGTTTAACGATACGCAGATATAGGATATAACGTATAACGTTATCTACATATAGGATATGACGTATAACGATACGTAGATATAGGATATAACGTATAACGATATCTACATATAGGATATAACGTATAACGTTATCTACATATAGGATATAACGTATAACGATATCTACACATAGGATATAACGTGTTGCGATACGAAGATACAGGATATAAGAGTATAACGATATGTAGAAATAGGATATAACTTATAACGATTCGTAGATATAGGATATAACATATAACGATATCTACATATAGAATATAACGTATAACGATACGTAGATATAGGATATATCGTCTAACGTTATCTACATATAGGATATAACGTATAACGATATGCAGATATATGCTATAACGTATAACGATACGTAGATATATAATATATCGTATAACGTTATCTACATATAGGATATAACGTATAACGTTATCTACACATAGGATATAACGTGTAGCGATACGTAGATATAGGATATACCGTATAACGATACGTAGATATAGGATATAACGTATAACGATATGTAGATATAGGATATAACGTATAATGATTTGTAGAAATGTGATATAACTTATAACAATTTGTAGATATAGGATATAGCGTATAACAATACGTAGCTATAGGATATATCGTTTAACGTTATCTACATATAGGATATAACGTATAACGATATGTAGATATAGGATATAACGTATAACGATATATAGATATAGGATATAACGTAAAACGATATGCAGATATAGGATATAACGTATAACGACACGTAGATATAGGATATAACGTATAACGTTATCTACATATAGGATATAACGTATAACTATATGTAGATATAGCATATAACGTATAACGATACGTAGATATAGGATATAACGCATAACGATACGTAGATATAGGATACAACGTATAACAATACGTAGATATAGAATATAACGTATAACGATATATAGATATAGGATATATCGTATAACGATACGTAGATATTGGATATAACGTATAACGATATGTAGATATAGGATATAACGTATAACGATTCGTAGATATAGGATATATCGTATAACGTTATCTACAAATAGGATATAACGTATAACGATATGCACATATAGGATATAACGTATAACTGTGCGTAGTTGTAGGATATAACGTATAGCGTTATCTACGTATAGGATATAACGTATATCGATACGTAGATATAGGATATAACGTATAACGTTATCTACATATAGGATATGACGTATAACGATACGTAGATATAGGATATAACGTATAACGATATCTACATATAGGATATAACGTATAACGTTATCTACATATAGGATATAACGTATAACGATATCTACACATAGGATATAACGTGTTGCGATACGAAGATACAGGATATAAGAGTATAACGATATGTAGAAATAGGATATAACTTATAACGATTCGTAGATATAGGATATAACATATAACGATATCTACATATAGAATATAACGTATAACGATACGTAGATATAGGATATATCGTCTAACGTTATCTACATATAGGATATAACGTATAACGATATGCAGATATATGCTATAACGTATAACGATACGTAGATATATAATATATCGTATAACGTTATCTACATATAGGATATAACGTATAACGTTATCTACACATAGGATATAACGTGTAGCGATACGTAGATATAGGATATACCGTATAACGATACGTAGATATAGGATATAACGTATAACGATATGTAGATATAGGATATAACGTATAATGATTTGTAGAAATGTGATATAACTTATAACAATTTGTAGATATAGGATATAGCGTATAACAATACGTAGCTATAGGATATATCGTTTAACGTTATCTACATATAGGATATAACGTATAACGATATGTAGATATAGGATATAACGTATAACGATATATAGATATAGGATATAACGTAAAACGATATGCAGATATAGGATATAACGTATAACGACACGTAGATATAGGATATAACGTATAACGTTATCTACATATAGGATATAACGTATAACTATATGTAGATATAGCATATAACGTATAACGATACGTAGATATAGGATATAACGCATAACGATACGTAGATATAGGATACAACGTATAACAATACGTAGATATAGAATATAACGTATAACGATATATAGATATAGGATATATCGTATAACGATACGTAGATATTGGATATAACGTATAACGATATGTAGATATAGGATATAACGTATAACGATTCGTAGATATAGGATATATCGTATAACGTTATCTACAAATAGGATATAACGTATAACGATATGCACATATAGGATATAACGTATAACTGTGCGTAGTTGTAGGATATAACGTATAGCGTTATCTACGTATAGGATATAACGTATAACGATACGTAGATATAGGATATAACGTATAACGTTATCTACATATAGGATATAACGTATAACGATACGTAGATATAGGATATAACGTATAACGTTACGTAGATATAGGATACAACGTGTAACGTTATTTTCATATAGGATATAACGTATAACGATACGTAGATATAGGATACAACGTATAACGTTATCTACATATAGGATATAACGTATAACGATACGTAGATATAGGATATAACGTATAACGTTATCTACATATGGGATATAACGTATAACGATACGTAGATATAGGATATAACGTATAACGATATGCAGATATAGGATACAACTTATAACGGTACGTAGATATATGATACAACGTATAACGATACGTAGATATAGCATATAACGTACAACGATATGTAGATATAGAATATAACGTATAACGACATGCGGATATAGGATATAACGTGTAGCGATACTTAGATATAGGATATAACGTATAACGATACGCAGATATAGGATATAACGTATAACGTTATCTACATATAGGATATAACGTATAACGATACGTAGATATAGGAAATAACGTATAACGATACGTAGATACAGGATATAACGTGTAACGATATGTAGATATAGGATATAACGTATAACGATACGTAGATATAGGAAATAACGTATAACGATACGTAGATACAGGATATAACGTGTAACGATATGTAGATATAGGATATAACGTATAACGATACGTAGTTATGGGAAATTACGTATAACGTTATCTACATATAGGAAATAACGTATAACGATACGTAGATACAGGATATAACGTGTAACGATATGTAGATATAGGATATAACGTATAACGATACGTAGATATAGGATATAACGTATAACGATATCTACATATAGGATATAACGTATAACGTTATCTACATATAGGATATAACGTATAACGATATCTACACATAGGATATAACGTGTAGCGATACGAAGATATAGGATATAAGAGTATAACGATATGTAGAAATAGGATATAACTTATAACGATTCGTAGATATAGGATATAACATATAACGATATCTACATATAGAATATAACGTATAACGATACGTAGATATAGGATATATCGTCTAACGTTATCTACATATAGGATATAACGTATAACGATATGCAGATATATGCTATAACGTATAACGATACGTAGATATATAATATATCGTATAACGTTATCTACATATAGGATATAACGTATAACGTTATCTACACATAGGATATAACGTGTAGCGATACGTAGATATAGGATATAACGTATAACGATACGTAGATATAGGATATAACGTATAACGATATGTAGATATAGGATATAACGAATAATGATTTGTAGAAATGTGATATAACTTATAACAATTTGTAGATATAGGATATAGCGTATAACAATACGTAGCTATAGGATATATCGTTTAACGTTATCTACATATAGGATATAACGTATAACGATATGTAGATATAGGATATAACGTATAACGATATATAGATATAGGATATAACGTAAAACGATATGCAGATGTAGGATATAGCGTATAACGACACGTAGATATAGGATATAACGTATAACGTTATCTACATATAGGATATAACGTATATCGTTATCTACATATAGGATATAACGTATAACTATATGTAGATATAGCATATAACGTATAACGATACGTAGATATAGGATATAACGCATAACGATACGTAGATATAGGATACAACGTATAACAATACGTAGATATAGGATATAACGTATAACGATATATAGATATAGGATATATCGTATAACGATACGTAGATATTGGATATAACGTATAACGATATGTAGATATAGGATATAACGTATAACGATTCGTAGATATAGGATATATCGTATAACGTTATCTACAAATAGGATATAACGTATAACGATATGCACATATAGGATATAACGTATAACTGTGCGTAGTTGTAGGATATAACGTATAGCGTTATCTACGTATAGGATATAACGTATAACGATACGTAGATATAGGATATAACGTATAACGATACGTAGATATAGGATATAACGTATAACGTTATCTACATATAGGATATAACGTATAACGATACGTAGATATTGGATATAACGTATAACGATATGTAGATATAGGATATAACGTATAACGATTCGTAGATATAGGATATATCGTATAACGTTATCTACAAATAGGATATAACGTATAACGATATGCACATATAGGATATAACGTATAACTGTGCGTAGTTGTAGGATATAACGTATAGCGTTATCTACGTATACGATATAATGTATAACGATACGTAGATATAGGATATAACGTATAACGTTATCTACATATTGGATATAACGTATAACGATACGTAGATATAGGAAATAACGTATAACGATATGTAGATATGGGATATAACGTATAACGATATGTAGATATAGGATATTACGTATAACGATACGTAGATATAGGATATATCGTATAACGTTATCTACATATAGGATATAACGTATAACGATACGTAGATATAGGATATAACGTATAACGTTATCTACATATTGGATATAACGTATAACGATACGTAGATATAGGATATAACGTATAACGATATGTAGATATAGGATATAACGTATAATGATTTGTAGAAATGTGATATAACTTATAACAATTTGTAGATATAGGATATAGCGTATAACAATGCGTAGCTATAGGATATATCGTTTAACGTTATCTACATATAGGATATAACGTATAACGTTATCTACATATAGGATATAACGTATATCGTTATCTACATATAGGATATAACGTATAACTATATGTAGATATAGCATATAACGTATAACGATACGTAGATATAGGATATAACGCATAACGATACGTAGATATAGGATACAACGTATAACAATACGTAGATATAGGATATAACGTATAACGATATATAGATATAGGATATATCGTATAACGATACGTAGATATTGGATATAACGTATAACGATATGTAGATATAGGATATAACGTATAACGATTCGTAGATATAGGATATATCGTATAACGTTATCTACAAATAGGATATAACGTATAACGATATGCACATATAGGATATAACGTATAACTGTGCGTAATTGTAGGATATAACGTATAGCGTTATCTACGTATAGGATATAACGTATAACGATACGTAGATATAGGATATAACGTATAACGTTATCTACATATAGGATATAACGTATAACGATACGTAGATATAGGATATAACGTATAACGTTACGTAGATATAGGATACAACGTGTAACGTTATTTTCATATAGGATATAACGTATAACGATACGTAGATATAGGATACAACGTATAACGTTTTCTACATATAGGATATAACGTATAACGATACGTAGATATAGGATATAACGTATAACGTTATCTACATATAGGATATAACGTATAACGATACGTAGATATTGGATATAACGTATAACGATATGTAGATATAGGATATAACGTATAACGATTCGTAGATATAGGATATATCGTATAACGTTATCTACAAATAGGATATAACGTATAACGATATGCACATATAGGATATAACGTATAACTGTGCGTAGTTGTAGGATATAACGTATAGCGTTATCTACGGATACGATATAATGTATAACGATACGTAGATATAGGATATAACGTATAACGTTATCTACATATTGGATATAACGTATAACGATACGTAGATATAGGAAATAACGTATAACGATATGTAGATATGGGATATAACGTATAACGATATGTAGATATAGGATATTACGTATAACGATACGTAGATATAGGATATATCGTATAACGTTATCTACATATAGGATATAACGTATAACGATACGTAGATATAGGATATAACGTATAACGTTATCTACATATTGGATATAACGTATAACGATACGTAGATATAGGAAATAACGTACAACGATATGTAGATATGGGATATAACGTATAACGATATGTAGATATAGGATATTACGTATAACGATACGTAGATATAGGATATATCGTATAACGTTATCTACATATAGGATATAACGTATAACGATACGTAGATATAGGATATAACGTATAACGATATGTAGACGTAGCGTATAACGCATAACGGTGCGTAGATGTAGGATATAACGTATAACGTTATCTACGTATAGGATATAATGTATAACGATACGTAGATATAGGATATAACGTATAACGTTATCTACATATTGGATATAACGTATAACGATACGTAGATATAGGAAATAACGTACAACGATATGTAGATATGGGATATAACGTATAACGATATGTAGATATAGGATATAACGTATAACGATATGTAGATATAGGATATTACGTATAACGATACGAAGATATAGGATATATCGTATAACGTTATCTACATATAGGATATAACGTATAACGATACGTAGATATAGGATATAACGTATAACGTTATATACATATAGGATATTACGTATAACGTGATCTACATATAGGATATAACGTATAACGATACGTGGATACAGGATATATCGTGTAACGATATGTAGATATAGGATATAACGTATAACGATACGTAGATATGGGAAATAACGTATAACGTTATCTACATATAGGATATAACGTATAACGATATGTAGACATAGGATATAACGTATAACGATACGTAGATATAGGATATAACGTATAACGTTACCTACATATAGTATATAACGTATAACGATACGTAGATACAGGATATGACGTATAACGATGCGCAGATATAGGATATAACGTATAACGTTATCTACATATAGGATATAACGTATAACGTTACGTAGATGTAGGATGTAACGTATAACGATATGTAGAAATAGGATATAACGTATAACGATTCGTAGATATAGGATATAACGTATAACGATATCTACATATAGGATATAACGTATAACGTTATCTACATATAGGATATAACGTATAACGTTATCTACATATAGGATATAACGTATAACGATATGTAGATATAGGATATAACGTATAACGATATGCAGATATAGGATATAAGGTTTAACGATACGTAGATATAGAATATAACGTATAACGTTATCTCCATATAGGATATAACGTGTAGCGATACGCAGATATAGGATATAACGTATAACGACATGCGGATATAGGATATGACGTATAACGATACGTAGATATAGGATATAACGTATAACGATAAGTAGATGTAGGATATAACGTATAACGATTCGTAGATATAGGATGTATCGTATAACGTTATCTAGAAATAGGATATAACGTATAACGATATGCAGATATAGGATATAACGTATAACGATACGTAGATATAGGATATAACGTATAACGATAAGTAGATATAGGATATAACGTATAACGATAGGTAGATACAGGATATAACGTGTAACGGTACGTAGATATAGGATATAACGTCTACCGATACGTAGAGATACGATATAACGTATAACGTTATCTACATATAGGATATAACGTATAACGATATGTAGATATAGGATATAACGTATAACGATATGCAGATATAGGATATAAGGTTTAACGATACGTAGATATAGAATATAACGTATAACGTTATCTCCATATAGGATATAACGTGTAGCGATACGCAGATATAGGATATAACGTATAACGACATGCGGATATAGGATATGACGTATAACAATACGCAGATATTGGATATAACGTATAACGATATCTACATATTGGATATAACGTATAACGTTATCTACACGTAGGATATAACGTATAGCGATATGTAGACATAGCGTATAACGTATAACAATACGTAGATATAGGATATAACGTATAACGTTATCTACATATAGGATATAACGTATATCGTTACGTAGATGTAGGATGTAACGTATAACGATATGTAGAAATAGGATATAACGTATAACGATTCGTAGATATAGGATATAACGTATAACGATATCTACATATAGGATATAACGTATAACGTTATCTACATATAGGATATAACGTATAACGATATGTAGATATAGGATATAACGTATAACGATATGTAGATATAGGATATAACGTATAACGTTATCTACATATAGGATATAACGTATAACGATATGTAGATATAGGATATAACGTATAACGATACGTAGATATAGGATATAACGTATAACGTTATCTACATATAGGATATAACGTATAACGTTACGTAGAAGTAGGATGTAACGTATAACGATATGTAGAAATAGGATATAACGTATAACGATTCGTAGATATAGGATATAACGTATAACGATATCTACATATAGGATATAACGTATAACGTTATCTACATATAGGATATAACGTATAACGTTATCTACATATAGGATATACCGTATAACGATATGTAGATATAGGATATAACGTATAACGATACGTAGATATAGGATATAACGTATAACGATACGTAGATATAGGATACAACATATAACGATACGTAGACATAGGATATAACGTATAACGTTATCTACATATAGGATATAACGTATAAAGATATGTAGATATAGGATATAACGTATAACGATATGTAGATATAGGATATAACGTATAACGTTATCTACATATAGGATATAACGTATAACGATATGTAGATATAGGATATAACGTATAACGATACGTAGATATAGGATATAACGTATAACGTTATCTACATATAGGATATAACGTATAGCGTTCCGTAGATGTAGGATGTAACGTATAACGATATGTAGAAATAGGATATAACGTATAACGATTCGTAGATATAGGATATAACGTATAACGATATCTACATATAGGATATAACGTATAACGTTATCTACATATAGGATATAACGTATAACGATAGGTAGATACAGGATACAACGTGTAACGTTATGTACATATAGTATATAACGTATAACAATATGTAGATATAGGATATAGCGTATAACAATACGTAGCTATAGGATATATCGTTTAACGTTATCTACATATAGGATATAACGTATAACTATATGTAGATGTAGGATATAACGTATAACGATATGCAGATATTGGATATAACGTATAACGATACGTAGATACAGGATATAACGTATAACGTTATCTACATATAGGATATAACGTATAACGATATGTAGATATAGGATATAACGTATAACGATACGTAGATATAGGATATAACGTATAACGTTATCTACATATAGGATATAACGTATAACGATATGTAGATATAGGATATAACGTATAACGATTCGTAGATATAGGATATAACGTATAACGATACGTAGATGTAGGATATATCGTATAGCGTTATCTACATATAGGATATAACGTATAACGATACGTAGATATAGGATATAACGTATAACGATAGGTAGATACAGGATATAACGTGTAACGTTATTTACATATAGGAAATAACGTATAACAATATGTAGATATAGGATATAGCGTATAACAATACGTAGCTATAGGATATATCGTTTAACGTTATCTACATATAGGATATAACGTATAACTATATGTAGATGTAGGATATAATGTATAACGTTATCTACACATAGGATATAACGTATAATGATTTGTAGAAATGTGATATAACTTATAACAATATGTAGATATAGGATATAGCGTATAACAATACGTAGCTATAGGATATATCGTTTAACGTTATCTACATATAGGATATAACGTATAACGATATGTAGATGTAGGATATAACGTATAACGATATGTAGATATAGGATATAACGTATAACGATACGTAGATATAGGATATAACGTATAACGTTATCTACATATAGGATATAACGTATAACGTTACGTAGATGTAGGATGTAACGTATAACGATATGTAGAAATAGGATATAACGTATAACGATTCGTAGATATAGGATATAACGTATAACGTTATCTACATATAGGATATAACGTATAACGTTACGTAGATGTAGGATGTAACGTATAACGATATGTAGAAATAGGATATAACGTATAACGATTCGTAGATATAGGATATAACGTATAACGATATCTACATATAGGATATAACGTATAACGTTATCTACATATAGGATATAACGTATAACGTTATCTACATATAGGATATAACGTATAACGATATGTAGATATAGGATATAACGTATAACGATACGTAGATATAGGATATAACGTATAACGATACGTAGATATAGGATATATCGTATAACGTTATCTACATATAGGATATAGCGTATAACGATATGCAGATATATGCTATAACGTATAACGATACGTAGATATTTAATATAATGTATAACGTTATCTAAATATAGGATATAGCGTATAACGTAATCTACACATAGGATATAACGTATAACGATACGTAGATATAGGATATATCGTATAGCGTTATCTATATATAGGATATAACGTATAACGATACGTAGATATAGGAAATAACGTATAACGACATGTAGATATAGTATATAAGGTACAACGATATGTAGATATAGGATATAACGTATAACGACTTGTAGATTTAGGATATAACGTATAATGATATGTAGATATAAGATATAACGTATAACGATACGTAGATATAGGATATAACGTATAACGTTATCTACATATAGGATATAACGTATAACGTTACGTAGATGTAGGATGTAACGTATAACGATATGTAGAAATAGGATATAACGTATACCAATATGTAGATATAGGATATAGCGTATAACAATACGTAGCTATTGGATATATCGTTTAACGTTATCTACATATAGGATATAACGTATAACTATATGTAGATGTAGGATATAACGTATAACTATATGTAGATGTAGGATATAACGTATAACGATATGCAGATATAGGATATAACGTATAACGTTATCTACACTTAGGATATAACGTGTGACAATACGTAGATATAGGATATAACGTAAAAGCGATACGTAGATATAGAATATAACGTATAACGTTATCTACATATAGGATATAACGTATAGGGTTATCTACACATAGGATATAACGTGAAGCGATACGTAGATATAGGATATAACGTATAACGATATGTAGATATAGGATATAACGTATAACGATACGTAGATGCAGGATATGACGTATAACGATGCGCAGATATAGGATATAACGTATAACGTTATCTACATATAGGATATAACGTATAACGTTACGTAGATATAGGATATAACGTATAACGTTATCTAGATATAGGATATAACGTATAACGTTACGTAGATGTAGGATGTAACGAATAACGATATGTAGAAATAGGATATAACGTATAACGATTCGTAGATACAGGATATAACTTATAACGTTATCTACATATAGGATATAACGTATAACGATATGTAGATATAGGATATAACGTATAACGATACGTAGATATAGGATATAACGTATAACGTTATCTACATATAGGATATAACGTATAACGATACGTAGATATTGGATATAACGTATAACGGTACGTAGATATCGAATATAACGTATAACGTTATATACATGTAGGATATAACGTATAGCGTTATCTACACATAGGATATAACGTGAGGCGATACGCAGATATAGGATATAACGTATAACGACATGCGGATATAGGATATGACGTATAACGATACGTAGATATAGGATATATCGTTTAACGTTATCTACATATAGGATATAACGTATAAACTTACGTAGATATAGGATATAACGTATAACGGTACGTAGATATAGAATATAACGTATAACGTTATATACATATAGGATATAACGTATAACGATACGTAGATATAGGATATAACGTATAACGGTACGTAGATATAGAATATAACGTATAACGTTATATACATGTAGGATATAACGTATAGCGTTATCTACACATAGGATATAACGTGAAGCGGTACGTAGATATAGGATATAACGTATAACGATATCTACATATAGGATATAACGTATAACGTTACCTACATATAGGATATAACATATAACGATATATAGATATAGGATATATCGTATAACGATATGCAGATATACGATACAACGTATAACGATACGTAGATATATGATACAACGTATAACGATACGTAGATATAGGATATAACGTATTACGTTATCTACATATACGATATAACGTATAACGATACGTAGATATAGGAAATAACGTATAACGTTATCTACATATAGGATATAACGCATAACGATACGTAGATATAGGATATAACGTATAATGGTACGTAGATATAGAATATAACGTATAACGTTATATACATATAGGATATAACGTATAACGTTATCTACACATAGGATATAACGTATAATGATATGTAGACATGTGATATAACGTATAGCAATATGTAGATATAGGATATAGCGTATAACAATACGTAGCTATAGGATATATCGTTTAACGTCATCTACATATAGGATATAACGTATAACGATATGTAGATGTAGGATATAACGTATAACGATATGCAGATATAGGATATAACGTATAACGATACGTAGATATAGGATATAACGTATAACGTTATATACATATAGGATATAACGTATAACGATATCTACACATAGGATATAACGTGTAGCGATACGAAGATATAGGATATAAGAGTATAACGATATGTAGAAATAGGATATAACTTATAACGATTCGTAGATATAGGATATAACGTATAACGATATCTACATATAGAATATAACGTATAACGATACGTAGATATAGGGTATATCGTTTAACGTTATCTACATATAGGATATAACGTATAACGATATGCAGATATATGCTATAACGTATAACGTTACGTAGATATATAATATATCGTATTACGTTATCTACATATGGGATATAATGTATAACGTTATCTACATATAGGATATAACGTATAACGATACGTAGATATAGGATATAACGTATAACGATACGTAGATATATGATACAACGTATAACGATATGTAGATATAGGATATAACGTATAACGATATGCAGATATAGGATATAAAGTTTAACGATACGTAGATATAGAATATAACGTATAACGTTATCTCCATATACGATATAACGTATAACGATACGTAGATATAGGATATAACGTATAGCGATATGTAGATATAGGATATATCTTATAACGTTATCTACATATAGGATATAGCGTATAACGATATGCAGATATATGCTATAACGTAAAACGATACGTAGATATTTAATATAATGTATAACGTTATCTAAATATAGGATATAGCGTATAACGTAATCTACACATAGGATATAACGTGTAGCGATACGTAGATATAGGATACAACGTATAACGATACGTAGATATAGGATATAACGTATAACGCTTCGTAGATATAGGATATAACGTATAACGATATCTACATATGGGATATAATGTATAACGTTATCTACATATAGGATATAACGTATAACGATATGTAGATATAGGATATAACGTATAACGATATGCAGATATAGGATACAACTTATAACGGTACGTAGATATATGATACAACGTATAACGATACGTAGATATAGCATATAACGTACAACGATATGTAGATATAGAATATAACGTATAACGACATGCGGATATAGGATATAACGTGTAGCGATACTTAGATATAGGATATAACGTATAACGATACGTAGATATAGGATATAACGTATAACGTTATCTACATATAGGATATAACGTATAACGATACGTAGATATAGGATATAACGCATAACGTTATCTACATATAGGATATAACGTATAACGATACGTAGATATAGGAAATAACGTATAACGATACGTAGATACAGGATATAACGTGTAACGATATGTAGATATAGGATACAACTTATAACGGTACGTAGATATATGATACAACGTATAACGATACGTAGATATAGCATATAACGTACAACGATATGTAGATATAGAATATAACGTATAACGACATGCGGATATAGGATATAACGTGTAGCGATACTTAGATATAGGATATAACGTATAACGATACGTAGATATAGGATATAACGTATAACGTTATCTACATATAGGATATAACGTATAACGATACGTAGATATAGGAAATAACGTATAACGATACTTAGATATATGATATAGCGTATAACGATACGTAGATATAGGATATAACGTATAACGTTATCTACATATAGGATATAACGTTTAACGATACGCAGATATAGGATATAACGTATAACGTTATCTACATATAGGATATGACGTATAACGATACGTAGATATAGGATATAACGTATAACGATATCTACATATAGGATATAACGTATAACGTTATCTACATATAGGATATAACGTATAACGATATCTACACATAGGATATAACGTGTAGCGATACGAAGATACAGGATATAAGAGTATAACGATATGTAGAAATAGGATATAACTTATAACGATTCGTAGATATAGGATATAACATATAACGATATCTACATATAGAATATAACGTATAACGATACGTAGATATAGGATATATCGTCTAACGTTATCTACATATAGGATATAACGTATAACGATATGCAGATATATGCTATAACGTATAACGATACGTAGATATATAATATATCGTATAACGTTATCTACATATAGGATATAACGTATAACGTTATCTACATATAGGATATAACGTATATCGTTATCTACATATAGGATATAACGTATAACTATATGTAGATATAGCATATAACGTATAACGATACGTAGATATAGGATATAACGTATAACGATATGCACATATAGGGTATAACGTATAACTGTGCGTAGTTGTAGGATATAACGTATAGCGTTATCTACGTATAGGATATAACGTATAACGATACGTAGATATAGGATATAACGTATAACGTTATCTACATATAGGATATAACGTATAACGATACGTAGATATAGGATATAACGTATAACGTTACGTAGATATAGGATACAACGTGTAACGTTATTTTCATATAGGATATAACGTATAACGATACGTAGATATAGGATACAACGTATAACGTTATCTACATATAGGATATAACGTATAACGATACGTAGATATAGGATATAACGTATAACGTTACGTAGATATAGGATACAACGTGTAACGTTATTTTCATATAGGATATAACGTATAACGATACGTAGATATAGGATACAACGTATAACGTTATCTACATATAGGATATAACGTATAACGATACGTAGATATAGGATATAACGTATAACGTTATCTACATATAGGATATAACGTATAACGATACGTAGATATTGGATATAACGTATAACGATATGTAGATATAGGATATAACGTATAAACGTATAACGATACGTAGATATATGATACAACGTATAACGATACGTAGAGATAGGATATAACGTATAACGTTATCTACATATAGGATATAACGTATAACGATACGTAGATATAGGAAATAACGTATAACGTTATCTACATATAGGATATAACGTATAACGATACGTAGATATAGGATATAACGTATAACGGTACGTAGATAGAGAATATAACGTATAACGTTATATACATATAGGATATAACGTATAACGTTATCTACATATAGGATATAACGTATAAAGATATACAGATATAGGATATATCGTATAACGATAGGCAGATATACGATACAACGTATAACGATACGTAGATATATGACACAACGTATAACGATACGTAGATATAGGATATAACGTATAACGATACGTAGATATAGGATATAACGTATAACGTTATCTACGTATAGGATATAACGTATAACGATACGTAGATATTGGATATAACGTATAACGATACGTAGATATTGGATATAACGTATAACGGTACGTAGATATCGAATATAACGTATAACGTTATATACATATAGGATATAACGTATAGCGTTATCTACACATAGGATATAACGTGAGGCGATACGCAGATATAGGATATAACGTATAACGACATGCGGATATAGGATATGACGTATAACGATACGTAGATATAGGATATATCGTTTAACGTTATCTACATATAGGATATAACGTATAAACTTACGTAGATATAGGATATAACGTATAACGATTCGTAGATATAGGATATAACGTATAACGATATATACATATGGGATATAATGTATAACGTTATCTACATATAGGATATAACGTATAACGATACGTAGATATAGGATATAACGTATAACGGTACGTAGATATAGAATATAACGTATAACGTTATATACATATAGGATATAACGTATAACGGTACGTAGATATAGGATATAACGTATAACGTTTCCTACATATAGGATATAACGTACAACGATACGTAGATATAGGATATAACGTATAACGTTATCTACATATAGGATATAACGTATAACGATACGTAGATATAGGATATAACGTATAACGTTATCTACGTATAGGATATAACGTATAACGATACGTAGATATTGGATATAACGTATAACGGTACGTAGATATCGAATATAACGTATAACGTTATATACATATAGGATATAACGTATAGCGTTATCTACACATGGGATATAACGTGAGGCGATACGCAGATATAGGATATAACGTATAACGACATGCGGATATAGGATATGACGTATTACGATACTTAGATATAGGATATATCGTTTAACGTTATCTACATATAGGATATAACGTATAACGATACGTAGATATAGGATATAACGTATAACGGTACGTAGATATAGAATATAACGTATAACGTTATATACATATAGGATATAACGTATAACGATACGTAGATATAGGATATAACGTATAACGATATGCAGATATACGATACAACGTATAACGATACGTAGATATATGATATAGCGTATAACGATACGTAGATATAGGATATAACGTATAACGTTATCTACATATAGGATATAACGTTTAACGATACGCAGATATAGGATATAACGTATAACGTTATCTACATATAGGATATGACGTATAACGATACGTAGATATAGGATATAACGTATAACGATATCTACATATAGGATATAACGTATAACGTTATCTACATATAGGATATAACGTATAACGATATCTACACATAGGATATAACGTGTTGCGATACGAAGATACAGGATATAAGAGTATAACGATATGTAGAAATAGGATATAACTTATAACGATTCGTAGATATAGGATATAACATATAACGATATCTACATATAGAATATAACGTATAACGATACGTAGATATAGGATATATCGTCTAACGTTATCTACATATAGGATATAACGTATAACGATATGCAGATATATGCTATAACGTATAACGATACGTAGATATATAATATATCGTATAACGTTATCTACATATAGGATATAACGTATAACGTTATCTACACATAGGATATAACGTGTAGCGATACGTAGATATAGGATATACCGTATAACGATACGTAGATATAGGATATAACGTATAACGATATGTAGATATAGGATATAACGTATAATGATTTGTAGAAATGTGATATAACTTATAACAATTTGTAGATATAGGATATAGCGTATAACAATACGTAGCTATAGGATATATCGTTTAACGTTATCTACATATAGGATATAACGTATAACGATATGTAGATATAGGATATAACGTATAACGATATATAGATATAGGATATAACGTAAAACGATATGCAGATATAGGATATAACGTATAACGACACGTAGATATAGGATATAACGTATAACGTTATCTACATATAGGATATAACGTATAACTATATGTAGATATAGCATATAACGTATAACGATACGTAGATATAGGATATAACGCATAACGATACGTAGATATAGGATACAACGTATAACAATACGTAGATATAGAATATAACGTATAACGATATATAGATATAGGATATATCGTATAACGATACGTAGATATTGGATATAACGTATAACGATATGTAGATATAGGATATAACGTATAACGATTCGTAGATATAGGATATATCGTATAACGTTATCTACAAATAGGATATAACGTATAACGATATGCACATATAGGATATAACGTATAACTGTGCGTAGTTGTAGGATATAACGTATAGCGTTATCTACGTATAGGATATAACGTATATCGATACGTAGATATAGGATATAACGTATAACGTTATCTACATATAGGATATGACGTATAACGATACGTAGATATAGGATATAACGTATAACGATATCTACATATAGGATATAACGTATAACGTTATCTACATATAGGATATAACGTATAACGATATCTACACATAGGATATAACGTGTTGCGATACGAAGATACAGGATATAAGAGTATAACGATATGTAGAAATAGGATATAACTTATAACGATTCGTAGATATAGGATATAACATATAACGATATCTACATATAGAATATAACGTATAACGATACGTAGATATAGGATATATCGTCTAACGTTATCTACATATAGGATATAACGTATAACGATATGCAGATATATGCTATAACGTATAACGATACGTAGATATATAATATATCGTATAACGTTATCTACATATAGGATATAACGTATAACGTTATCTACACATAGGATATAACGTGTAGCGATACGTAGATATAGGATATACCGTATAACGATACGTAGATATAGGATATAACGTATAACGATATGTAGATATAGGATATAACGTATAATGATTTGTAGAAATGTGATATAACTTATAACAATTTGTAGATATAGGATATAGCGTATAACAATACGTAGCTATAGGATATATCGTTTAACGTTATCTACATATAGGATATAACGTATAACGATATGTAGATATAGGATATAACGTATAACGATATATAGATATAGGATATAACGTAAAACGATATGCAGATATAGGATATAACGTATAACGACACGTAGATATAGGATATAACGTATAACGTTATCTACATATAGGATATAACGTATAACTATATGTAGATATAGCATATAACGTATAACGATACGTAGATATAGGATATAACGCATAACGATACGTAGATATAGGATACAACGTATAACAATACGTAGATATAGAATATAACGTATAACGATATATAGATATAGGATATATCGTATAACGATACGTAGATATTGGATATAACGTATAACGATATGTAGATATAGGATATAACGTATAACGATTCGTAGATATAGGATATATCGTATAACGTTATCTACAAATAGGATATAACGTATAACGATATGCACATATAGGATATAACGTATAACTGTGCGTAGTTGTAGGATATAACGTATAGCGTTATCTACGTATAGGATATAACGTATAACGATACGTAGATATAGGATATAACGTATAACGTTATCTACATATAGGATATAACGTATAACGATACGTAGATATAGGATATAACGTATAACGTTACGTAGATATAGGATACAACGTGTAACGTTATTTTCATATAGGATATAACGTATAACGATACGTAGATATAGGATACAACGTATAACGTTATCTACATATAGGATATAACGTATAACGATACGTAGATATAGGATATAACGTATAACGTTATCTACATATGGGATATAACGTATAACGATACGTAGATATAGGATATAACGTATAACGATATGCAGATATAGGATACAACTTATAACGGTACGTAGATATATGATACAACGTATAACGATACGTAGATATAGCATATAACGTACAACGATATGTAGATATAGAATATAACGTATAACGACATGCGGATATAGGATATAACGTGTAGCGATACTTAGATATAGGATATAACGTATAACGATACGCAGATATAGGATATAACGTATAACGTTATCTACATATAGGATATAACGTATAACGATACGTAGATATAGGAAATAACGTATAACGATACGTAGATACAGGATATAACGTGTAACGATATGTAGATATAGGATATAACGTATAACGATACGTAGATATAGGAAATAACGTATAACGATACGTAGATACAGGATATAACGTGTAACGATATGTAGATATAGGATATAACGTATAACGATACGTAGTTATGGGAAATTACGTATAACGTTATCTACATATAGGAAATAACGTATAACGATACGTAGATACAGGATATAACGTGTAACGATATGTAGATATAGGATATAACGTATAACGATACGTAGATATAGGATATAACGTATAACGATATCTACATATAGGATATAACGTATAACGTTATCTACATATAGGATATAACGTATAACGATATCTACACATAGGATATAACGTGTAGCGATACGAAGATATAGGATATAAGAGTATAACGATATGTAGAAATAGGATATATCTTATAACGATTCGTAGATATAGGATATAACATATAACGATATCTACATATAGAATATAACGTATAACGATACGTAGATATAGGATATATCGTCTAACGTTATCTACATATAGGATATAACGTATAACGATATGCAGATATATGCTATAACGTATAACGATACGTAGATATATAATATATCGTATAACGTTATCTACATATAGGATATAACGTATAACGTTATCTACACATAGGATATAACGTGTAGCGATACGTAGATATAGGATATAACGTATAACGATACGTAGATATAGGATATAACGTATAACGATATGTAGATATAGGATATAACGAATAATGATTTGTAGAAATGTGATATAACTTATAACAATTTGTAGATATAGGATATAGCGTATAACAATACGTAGCTATAGGATATATCGTTTAACGTTATCTACATATAGGATATAACGTATAACGATATGTAGATATAGGATATAACGTATAACGATATATAGATATAGGATATAACGTAAAACGATATGCAGATGTAGGATATAGCGTATAACGACACGTAGATATAGGATATAACGTATAACGTTATCTACATATAGGATATAACGTATATCGTTATCTACATATAGGATATAACGTATAACTATATGTAGATATAGCATATAACGTATAACGATACGTAGATATAGGATATAACGCATAACGATACGTAGATATAGGATACAACGTATAACAATACGTAGATATAGGATATAACGTATAACGATATATAGATATAGGATATATCGTATAACGATACGTAGATATTGGATATAACGTATAACGATATGTAGATATAGGATATAACGTATAACGATTCGTAGATATAGGATATATCGTATAACGTTATCTACAAATAGGATATAACGTATAACGATATGCACATATAGGATATAACGTATAACTGTGCGTAGTTGTAGGATATAACGTATAGCGTTATCTACGTATAGGATATAACGTATAACGATACGTAGATATAGGATATAACGTATAACGATACGTAGATATAGGATATAACGTATAACGTTATCTACATATAGGATATAACGTATAACGATACGTAGATATTGGATATAACGTATAACGATATGTAGATATAGGATATAACGTATAACGATTCGTAGATATAGGATATATCGTATAACGTTATCTACAAATAGGATATAACGTATAACGATATGCACATATAGGATATAACGTATAACTGTGCGTAGTTGTAGGATATAACGTATAGCGTTATCTACGTATACGATATAATGTATAACGATACGTAGATATAGGATATAACGTATAACGTTATCTACATATTGGATATAACGTATAACGATACGTAGATATAGGAAATAACGTATAACGATATGTAGATATGGGATATAACGTATAACGATATGTAGATATAGGATATTACGTATAACGATACGTAGATATAGGATATATCGTATAACGTTATCTACATATAGGATATAACGTATAACGATACGTAGATATAGGATATAACGTATAACGTTATCTACATATTGGATATAACGTATAACGATACGTAGATATAGGATATAACGTATAACGATATGTAGATATAGGATATAACGTATAATGATTTGTAGAAATGTGATATAACTTATAACAATTTGTAGATATAGGATATAGCGTATAACAATGCGTAGCTATAGGATATATCGTTTAACGTTATCTACATATAGGATATAACGTATAACGTTATCTACATATAGGATATAACGTATATCGTTATCTACATATAGGATATAACGTATAACTATATGTAGATATAGCATATAACGTATAACGATACGTAGATATAGGATATAACGTATAACGATACGTAGATATTGGATATAACGTATAACGATATGTAGATATAGGATATAACGTATAACGATTCGTAGATATAGGATATATCGTATAACGTTATCTACAAATAGGATATAACGTATAACGATATGCACATATAGGATATAACGTATAACTGTGCGTAGTTGTAGGATATAACGTATAGCGTTATCTACGGATACGATATAATGTATAACGATACGTAGATATAGGATATAACGTATAACGTTATCTACATATTGGATATAACGTATAACGATAAGTAGATATAGGAAATAACGTATAACGATATGTAGATATGGGATATAACGTATAACGATATGTAGATATAGGATATTACGTATAACGATACGTAGATATAGGATATATCGTATAACGTTATCTACATATAGGATATAACGTATAACGATACGTAGATATAGGATATAACGTATAACGTAATCTACATATTGGATATAACGTATAACGATACGTAGATATAGGAAATAACGTACAACGATATGTAGATATGGGATATAACGTATAACGATATGTAGATATAGGATATTACGTATAACGATACGTAGATATAGGATATATCGTATAACGTTATCTACATATAGGATATAACGTATAACGATACGTAGATATAGGATATAACGTATAACGATATGTAGACGTAGCGTATAACGCATAACGGTGCGTAGATGTAGGATATAACGTATAACGTTATCTACGTATAGGATATAATGTATAACGATACGTAGATATAGGATATAACGTATAACGTTATCTACATATTGGATATAACGTATAACGATACGTAGATATAGGAAATAACGTACAACGATATGTAGATATGGGATATAACGTATAACGATATGTAGATATAGGATATAACGTATAACGATATGTAGATATAGGATATTACGTATAACGATACGAAGATATAGGATATATCGTATAACGTTATCTACATATAGGATATAACGTATAACGATACGTAGATATAGGATATAACGTATAACGTTATATACATATAGGATATTACGTATAACGTGATCTACATATAGGATATAACGTATAACGATACGTGGATACAGGATATATCGTGTAACGATATGTAGATATAGGATATAACGTATAACGATACGTAGATATGGGAAATAACGTATAACGTTATCTACATATAGGATATAACGTATAACGATATGTAGACATAGGATATAACGTATAACGATACGTAGATATAGGATATAACGTATAACGTTACCTACATATAGTATATAACGTATAACGATACGTAGATACAGGATATGACGTATAACGATGCGCAGATATAGGATATAACGTATAACGTTATCTACATATAGGATATAACGTATAACGTTACGTAGATGTAGGATGTAACGTATAACGATATGTAGAAATAGGATATAACGTATAACGATTCGTAGATATAGGATATAACGTATAACGATATCTACATATAGGATATAACGTATAACGTTATCTACATATAGGATATAACGTATAACGTTATCTACATATAGGATATAACGTATAACGATATGTAGATATAGGATATAACGTATAACGATATGCAGATATAGGATATAAGGTTTAACGATACGTAGATATAGAATATAACGTATAACGTTATCTCCATATAGGATATAACGTGTAGCGATACGCAGATATAGGATATAACGTATAACGACATGCGGATATAGGATATGACGTATAACGATACGTAGATATAGGATATAACGTATAACGATAAGTAGATGTAGGATATAACGTATAACGATTCGTAGATATAGGATGTATCGTATAACGTTATCTAGAAATAGGATATAACGTATAACGATATGCAGATATAGGATATAACGTATAACGATACGTAGATATAGGATATAACGTATAACGATAAGTAGATATAGGATATAACGTATAACGATAGGTAGATACAGGATATAACGTGTAACGGTACGTAGATATAGGATATAACGTCTACCGATACGTAGAGATACGATATAACGTATAACGTTATCTACATATAGGATATAACGTAAAACGATATGTAGACGTAGCGTTTAACGTATAACAATACGCAGATATTGGATATAACGTATAACGATATCTACATATTGGATATAACGTATAACGTTATCTACACGTAGGATATAACGTATAGCGATATGTAGACATAGCGTATAACGTATAACAATACGTAGATATAGGATATAACGTATAACGTTATCTACATATAGGATATAACGTATATCGTTACGTAGATGTAGGATGTAACGTATAACGATATGTAGAAATAGGATATAACGTATAACGATTCGTAGATATAGGATATAACGTATAACGATATCTACATATAGGATATAACGTATAACGTTATCTACATATAGGATATAACGTATAACGATATGTAGATATAGGATATAACGTATAACGATATGTAGATATAGGATATAACGTATAACGTTATCTACATATAGGATATAACGTATAACGATATGTAGATATAGGATATAACGTATAACGATACGTAGATATAGGATATAACGTATAACGTTATCTACATATAGGATATAACGTATAACGTTACGTAGAAGTAGGATGTAACGTATAACGATATGTAGAAATAGGATATAACGTATAACGATTCGTAGATATAGGATATAACGTATAACGATATCTACATATAGGATATAACGTATAACGTTATCTACATATAGGATATAACGTATAACGTTATCTACATATAGGATATACCGTATAACGATATGTAGATATAGGATATAACGTATAACGATACGTAGATATAGGATATAACGTATAACGATACGTAGATATAGGATACAACATATAACGATACGTAGACATAGGATATAACGTATAACGTTATCTACATATAGGATATAACGTATAAAGATATGTAGATATAGGATATAACGTATAACGATATGTAGATATAGGATATAACGTATAACGTTATCTACATATAGGATATAACGTATAACGATATGTAGATATAGGATATAACGTATAACGATACGTAGATATAGGATATAACGTATAACGTTATCTACATATAGGATATAACGTATAGCGTTCCGTAGATGTAGGATGTAACGTATAACGATATGTAGAAATAGGATATAACGTATAACGATTCGTAGATATAGGATATAACGTATAACGATATCTACATATAGGATATAACGTATAACGTTATCTACATATAGGATATAACGTATAACGATAGGTAGATACAGGATACAACGTGTAACGTTATGTACATATAGTATATAACGTATAACAATATGTAGATATAGGATATAGCGTATAACAATACGTAGCTATAGGATATATCGTTTAACGTTATCTACATATAGGATATAACGTATAACTATATGTAGATGTAGGATATAACGTATAACGATATGCAGATATTGGATATAACGTATAACGATACGTAGATACAGGATATAACGTATAACGTTATCTACATATAGGATATAACGTATAACGATATGTAGATATAGGATATAACGTATAACGATACGTAGATATAGGATATAACGTATAACGTTATCTACATATAGGATATAACGTATAACGATATGTAGATATAGGATATAACGTATAACGATTCGTAGATATAGGATATAACGTATAACGATACGTAGATGTAGGATATATCGTATAGCGTTATCTACATATAGGATATAACGTATAACGATACGTAGATATAGGATATAACGTATAACGATAGGTAGATACAGGATATAACGTGTAACGTTATTTACATATAGGAAATAACGTATAACAATATGTAGATATAGGATATAGCGTATAACAATACGTAGCTATAGGATATATCGTTTAACGTTATCTACATATAGGATATAACGTATAACTATATGTAGATGTAGGATATAATGTATAACGTTATCTACACATAGGATATAACGTATAATGATTTGTAGAAATGTGATATAACTTATAACAATATGTAGATATAGGATATAGCGTATAACAATACGTAGCTATAGGATATATCGTTTAACGTTATCTACATATAGGATATAACGTATAACGATATGTAGATGTAGGATATAACGTATAACGATATGTAGATATAGGATATAACGTATAACGATACGTAGATATAGGATATAACGTATAACGTTATCTACATATAGGATATAACGTATAACGTTACGTAGATGTAGGATGTAACGTATAACGATATGTAGAAATAGGATATAACGTATAACGATTCGTAGATATAGGATATAACGTATAACGTTATCTACATATAGGATATAACGTATAACGTTACGTAGATGTAGGATGTAACGTATAACGATATGTAGAAATAGGATATAACGTATAACGATTCGTAGATATAGGATATATCGTATAGCGTTATCTATATATAGGATATAACGTATAACGATACGTAGATATAGGAAATAACGTATAACGACATGTAGATATAGTATATAAGGTACAACGATATGTAGATATAGGATATAACGTATAACGACTTGTAGATTTAGGATATAACGTATAATGATATGTAGATATAAGATATAACGTATAACGATACGTAGATATAGGATATAACGTATAACGTTATCTACATATAGGATATAACGTATAACGTTACGTAGATGTAGGATGTAACGTATAACGATATGTAGAAATAGGATATAACGTATACCAATATGTAGATATAGGATATAGCGTATAACAATACGTAGCTATTGGATATATCGTTTAACGTTATCTACATATAGGATATAACGTATAACTATATGTAGATGTAGGATATAACGTATAACTATATGTAGATGTAGGATATAACGTATAACGATATGCAGATATTGGATATAACGTATAACGATACGTAGATACAGGATATAACGTATAACGTTATCTACATATAGGATATAACGTATAACGATATGTACATATAGGATATGTAGATATAGATATGTAGAAATAGGATATAACATATAACGATTCGTAGATACAGGATATAACTTATAACGCTATCTACATATAGGATATAACGTATAACGTTATCTACATATAGGATATAACGTATAGCGATATGTACATATAGGATATGTAGATATAGATATGTAGAAATAGGATATAACGTATAACGATTCGTAGATACAGGATATAACTTATAACGCTATCTACATATAGGATATAACGTATAACGTTATCTACACTTAGGATATAACGTGTGACAATACGTAGATATAGGATATAACGTAAAAGCGATACGTAGATATAGAATATAACGTATAACGTTATCTACATATAGGATATAACGTATAGGGTTATCTACACATAGGATATAACGTGAAGCGATACGTAGATATAGGATATAACGTATAACGATATGTAGATATAGGATATAACGTATAACGATACGTAGATGCAGGATATGACGTATAACGATGCGCAGATATAGGATATAACGTATAACGTTATCTACATATAGGATATAACGTATAACGTTACGTAGATATAGGATATAACGTATAACGTTATCTAGATATAGGATATAACGTATAACGTTACGTAGATGTAGGATGTAACGAATAACGATATGTAGAAATAGGATATAACGTATAACGATTCGTAGATACAGGATATAACTTATAACGTTATCTACATATAGGATATAACGTATAACGATATGTAGATATAGGATATAACGTATAACGATACGTAGATATAGGATATAACGTATAACGTTATCTACATATAGGATATAACGTATAACGATACGTAGATATTGGATATAACGTATAACGGTACGTAGATATCGAATATAACGTATAACGTTATATACATGTAGGATATAACGTATAGCGTTATCTACACATAGGATATAACGTGAGGCGATACGCAGATATAGGATATAACGTATAACGACATGCGGATATAGGATATGACGTATAACGATACGTAGATATAGGATATATCGTTTAACGTTATCTACATATAGGATATAACGTATAAACTTACGTAGATATAGGATATAACGTATAACGGTACGTAGATATAGAATATAACGTATAACGTTATATACATATAGGATATAACGTATAACGATACGTAGATATAGGATATAACGTATAACGGTACGTAGATATAGAATATAACGTATAACGTTATATACATGTAGGATATAACGTATAGCGTTATCTACACATAGGATATAACGTGAAGCGGTACGTAGATATAGGATATAACGTATAACGATATCTACATATAGGATATAACGTATAACGTTACCTACATATAGGATATAACATATAACGATATATAGATATAGGATATATCGTATAACGATATGCAGATATACGATACAACGTATAACGATACGTAGATATATGATACAACGTATAACGATACGTAGATATAGGATATAACGTATTACGTTATCTACATATACGATATAACGTATAACGATACGTAGATATAGGAAATAACGTATAACGTTATCTACATATAGGATATAACGCATAACGATACGTAGATATAGGATATAACGTATAATGGTACGTAGATATAGAATATAACGTATAACGTTATATACATATAGGATATAACGTATAACGTTATCTACACATAGGATATAACGTATAATGATATGTAGACATGTGATATAACGTATAGCAATATGTAGATATAGGATATAGCGTATAACAATACGTAGCTATAGGATATATCGTTTAACGTCATCTACATATAGGATATAACGTATAACGATATGTAGATGTAGGATATAACGTATAACGATATGCAGATATAGGATATAACGTATAACGATACGTAGATATAGGATATAACGTATAACGTTATATACATATAGGATATAACGTATAACGATATCTACACATAGGATATAACGTGTAGCGATACGAAGATATAGGATATAAGAGTATAACGATATGTAGAAATAGGATATAACTTATAACGATTCGTAGATATAGGATATAACGTATAACGATATCTACATATAGAATATAACGTATAACGATACGTAGATATAGGGTATATCGTTTAACGTTATCTACATATAGGATATAACGTATAACGATATGCAGATATATGCTATAACGTATAACGTTACGTAGATATATAATATATCGTATAACGTTATCTACATATGGGATATAATGTATAACGTTATCTACATATAGGATATAACGTATAACGATACGTAGATATAGGATATAACGTATAACGATACGTAGATATATGATACAACGTATAACGATATGTAGATATAGGATATAACGTATAACGATATGCAGATATAGGATATAAAGTTTAACGATACGTAGATATAGAATATAACGTATAACGTTATCTCCATATACGATATAACGTATAACGATACGTAGATATAGGATATAACGTATAGCGATATGTAGATATAGGATATATCTTATAACGTTATCTACATATAGGATATAGCGTATAACGATATGCAGATATATGCTATAACGTAAAACGATACGTAGATATTTAATATAATGTATAACGTTATCTAAATATAGGATATAGCGTATAACGTAATCTACACATAGGATATAACGTGTAGCGATACGTAGATATAGGATACAACGTATAACGATACGTAGATATAGGATATAACGTATAACGCTTCGTAGATATAGGATATAACGTATAACGATATCTACATATGGGATATAATGTATAACGTTATCTACATATAGGATATAACGTATAACGATATGTAGATATAGGATATAACGTATAACGATATGCAGATATAGGATACAACTTATAACGGTACGTAGATATATGATACAACGTATAACGATACGTAGATATAGCATATAACGTACAACGATATGTAGATATAGAATATAACGTATAACGACATGCGGATATAGGATATAACGTGTAGCGATACTTAGATATAGGATATAACGTATAACGATACGTAGATATAGGATATAACGTATAACGTTATCTACATATAGGATATAACGTATAACGATACGTAGATATAGGATATAACGCATAACGTTATCTACATATAGGATATAACGTATAACGATACGTAGATATAGGAAATAACGTATAACGATACGTAGATACAGGATATAACGTGTAACGATATGTAGATATAGGATACAACTTATAACGGTACGTAGATATATGATACAACGTATAACGATACGTAGATATAGCATATAACGTACAACGATATGTAGATATAGAATATAACGTATAACGACATGCGGATATAGGATATAACGTGTAGCGATACTTAGATATAGGATATAACGTATAACGATACGTAGATATAGGATATAACGTATAACGTTATCTACATATAGGATATAACGTATAACGATACGTAGATATAGGAAATAACGTATAACGATACTTAGATATATGATATAGCGTATAACGATACGTAGATATAGGATATAACGTATAACGTTATCTACATATAGGATATAACGTTTAACGATACGCAGATATAGGATATAACGTATAACGTTATCTACATATAGGATATGACGTATAACGATACGTAGATATAGGATATAACGTATAACGATATCTACATATAGGATATAACGTATAACGTTATCTACATATAGGATATAACGTATAACGATATCTACACATAGGATATAACGTGCAGCGATACGAAGATACAGGATATAAGAGTATAACGATATGTAGAAATAGGATATAACTTATAACGATTCGTAGATATAGGATATAACATATAACGATATCTACATATAGAATATAACGTATAACGATACGTAGATATAGGATATATCGTCTAACGTTATCTACATATAGGATATAACGTATAACGATATGCAGATATATGCTATAACGTATAACGATACGTAGATATATAATATATCGTATAACGTCATCTACATATAGGATATAACGTATAACGTTATCTACACATAGGATATAACGTGTAGCGATACGTAGATATAGGATATAACGTATAACGATACGTAGATATAGGATATAACGTATAACGATATGTAGATATAGGATATAACGTATAATGATTTGTAGAAATGTGATGTAACTTATAACAATTTGTAGATATAGGATATAGCGTATAACAATACGTAGCTATAGGATATATCGTTTAACGTTATCTACATATAGGATATAACGTATAACGATATGTAGATACAGGATATAACGTATAACGATATATAGATATAGGATATAACGTAAAACGATATGCAGATTTAGGATATAACGTATAACGACACGTAGATATAGGATATAACGTATAACGTTATCTACATATAGGATATAACGTATATCGTTATCTACATATAGGATATAACGTATAACTATATGTAGATATAGCATATAACGTATAACGATACGTAGATATAGGATATAACGTTTAACGATATGCACATATAGGGTATAACGTATAACTGTGCGTAGTTGTAGGATATAACGTATAGCGTTATCTACGTATAGGATATAACGTATAACGATACGTAGATATAGGATATAACGTATAACGTTATCTACATATAGGATATAACGTATAACGATACGTAGATATAGGATATAACGTATAACGTTACGTAGATATAGGATACAACGTGTAACGTTATTTTCATATAGGATATAACGTATAACGATACGTAGATATAGGATACAACGTATAACGTTATCTACATATAGGATATAACGTATAACGATACGTAGATATAGGATATAACGTATAACGTTACGTAGATATAGGATACAACGTGTAACGTTATTTTCATATAGGATATAGCGTATAACGATATGCAGATATATGCTATAACGTAAAACGATACGTAGATATTTAATATAATGTATAACGTTATCTAAATATAGGATATAGCGTATAACGTAATCTACACATAGGATATAACGTGTAGCGATACGTAGATATAGGATACAACGTATAACGATACGTAGATATAGGATATAACGTATAACGCTTCGTAGATATAGGATATAACGTATAACGATATCTACATATGGGATATAATGTATAACGTTATCTACATATAGGATATAACGTATAACGATATGTAGATATAGGATATAACGTATAACGATATGCAGATATAGGATACAACTTATAACGGTACGTAGATATATGATACAACGTATAACGATACGTAGATATAGCATATAACGTACAACGATATGTAGATATAGAATATAACGTATAACGACATGCGGATATAGGATATAACGTGTAGCGATACTTAGATATAGGATATAACGTATAACGATACGTAGATATAGGATATAACGTATAACGTTATCTACATATAGGATATAACGTATAACGATACGTAGATATAGGATATAACGCATAACGTTATCTACATATAGGATATAACGTATAACGATACGTAGATATAGGAAATAACGTATAACGATACGTAGATACAGGATATAACGTGTAACGATATGTAGATATAGGATACAACTTATAACGGTACGTAGATATATGATACAACGTATAACGATACGTAGATATAGCATATAACGTACAACGATATGTAGATATAGAATATAACGTATAACGACATGCGGATATAGGATATAACGTGTAGCGATACTTAGATATAGGATATAACGTATAACGATACGTAGATATAGGATATAACGTATAACGTTATCTACATATAGGATATAACGTATAACGATACGTAGATATAGGAAATAACGTATAACGATACTTAGATATATGATATAGCGTATAACGATACGTAGATATAGGATATAACGTATAACGTTATCTACATATAGGATATAACGTTTAACGATACGCAGATATAGGATATAACGTATAACGTTATCTACATATAGGATATGACGTATAACGATACGTAGATATAGGATATAACGTATAACGATATCTACATATAGGATATAACGTATAACGTTATCTACATATAGGATATAACGTATAACGATATCTACACATAGGATATAACGTGCAGCGATACGAAGATACAGGATATAAGAGTATAACGATATGTAGAAATAGGATATAACTTATAACGATTCGTAGATATAGGATATAACATATAACGATATCTACATATAGAATATAACGTATAACGATACGTAGATATAGGATATATCGTCTAACGTTATCTACATATAGGATATAACGTATAACGATATGCAGATATATGCTATAACGTATAACGATACGTAGATATATAATATATCGTATAACGTCATCTACATATAGGATATAACGTATAACGTTATCTACACATAGGATATAACGTGTAGCGATACGTAGATATAGGATATAACGTATAACGATACGTAGATATAGGATATAACGTATAACGATATGTAGATATAGGATATAACGTATAATGATTTGTAGAAATGTGATGTAACTTATAACAATTTGTAGATATAGGATATAGCGTATAACAATACGTAGCTATAGGATATATCGTTTAACGTTATCTACATATAGGATATAACGTATAACGATATGTAGATACAGGATATAACGTATAACGATATATAGATATAGGATATAACGTAAAACGATATGCAGATTTAGGATATAACGTATAACGACACGTAGATATAGGATATAACGTATAACGTTATCTACATATAGGATATAACGTATATCGTTATCTACATATAGGATATAACGTATAACTATATGTAGATATAGCATATAACGTATAACGATACGTAGATATAGGATATAACGTTTAACGATATGCACATATAGGGTATAACGTATAACTGTGCGTAGTTGTAGGATATAACGTATAGCGTTATCTACGTATAGGATATAACGTATAACGATACGTAGATATAGGATATAACGTATAACGTTATCTACATATAGGATATAACGTATAACGATACGTAGATATAGGATATAACGTATAACGTTACGTAGATATAGGATACAACGTGTAACGTTATTTTCATATAGGATATAACGTATAACGATACGTAGATATAGGATACAACGTATAACGTTATCTACATATAGGATATAACGTATAACGATACGTAGATATAGGATATAACGTATAACGTTACGTAGATATAGGATACAACGTGTAACGTTATTTTCATATAGGATATAACGTATAACGATACGTAGATATAGGATACAACGTATAACGTTATCTACATATAGGATATAACGTATAACGATACGTAGATATAGGATATAACGTATAACGTTATCTACATATAGGATATAACGTATAACGATACGTAGATATTGGATATAACGTATAACGATATGTAGATATAGGATATAACGTATAACGATTCGTAGATATAGGATATATCGTATAACGTTATCTACAAATAGGATATAACGTATAACGATATGCACATATAGGATATAACGTATAACTGTGCGTAGTTGTAGGATATAACGTATAGCGTTATCTACGTATACGATATAATGTATAACGATACGTAGATGTAGGATATAACGTATAACGTTATCTACATATTGGATATAACGTATAACGATACGTAGATATAGGAAATAACGTATAACGATATGTAGATATGGGATATAACGTATAACGATATGTAGATATAGGATATTACGTATAACGATACGTAGATATAGGATATATCGTATAACGTTATCTACATATAGGATATAACGTATAACGATACGTAGATATAGGATATAACGTATAACGTTATCTACATATTGGATATAACGTATAACGATACGTAGATATAGGAAATAACGTACAACGATATGTAGATATGGGATATAACGTATAACGATATGTAGATATAGGATATTACGTATAACGATACGTAGATATAGGATATATCGTATAACGTTATCTACATATAGGATATAACGTATAACGATACGTAGATATAGGATATAACGTATAACGATATGTAGACGTAGCGTATAACGCATAACGGTGCGTAGATGTAGGATATAACGTATAACGTTATCTACGTATAGGATATAATGTATAACGATACGTAGATATAGGATATAACGTATAACGTTATCTACATATTGGATATAACGTATAACGATACGTAGATATAGGAAATAACATACAACGATATGTAGATATGGGATATAACGTATAACGATATGTAGACATAGGATATAACGTATAACGATACGTAGATATAGGATATAACGTATAACGTTACCTACATATAGTATATAACGTATAACGATACGTAGATACAGGATATGACGTATAACGATGCGCAGATATAGGATATAACGTATAACGTTATCTACATATAGGATATAACGTATAACGTTACGTAGATGTAGGATGTAACGTATAACGATATGTAGAAATAGGATATAACGTATAACGATTCGTAGATATAGGATATAACGTATAACGATATCTACATATAGGATATAACGTATAACGTTATCTACATATAGGATATAACGTATAACGTTATCTACATATAGGATATAACGTATAACGATATGTAGATATAGGATATAACGTATAACGATATGCAGATATAGGATATAAGGTTTAACGATACGTAGATATAGAATATAACGTATAACGTTATCTCCATATAGGATATAACGTGTAGCGATACGCAGATATAGGATATAACGTATAACGACATGCGGATATAGGATATGACGTATAACGATACGTAGATATAGGATATAACGTATAACGATAAGTAGATGTAGGATATAACGTATAACGATTCGTAGATATAGGATGTATCGTATAACGTTATCTAGAAATAGGATATAACGTATAACGATATGCAGATATAGGATATAACGTATAACGATACGTAGATATATAATATAACGTATAACGTTATCTACATATAGGATATAACGTATAACGATACGTAGATATAGGAAATAACGTATAACGACAAGTAGATATAGGATATAACGTATAACGATATGTAGATATAGGATATAACGTATAACGACATGTAGATTTAGGATATAACGTATAACGATATGTAGATATAGGATATAACGTATAACGATAGGTAGATACAGGATATAACGTGTAACGGTACGTAGATATAGGATATAACGTATACCGATACGTAGAGATAGGATATAACGTATAACGTTATCTACATATAGGATATAACGTAAAACGATATGTAGACGTAGCGTATAACGTATAACAATACGCAGATATTGGATATAACGTATAACGATATCTACATATTGGATATAACGTATAACGTTATCTACACGTAGGATATAACGTATAGCGATATGTAGACATAGCGTATAACGTATAACAATACGTAGATATAGGATATAACGTATAACGTTATCTACATATAGGATATAACGTATATCGTTACGTAGATGTAGGATGTAACGTATAACGATATGCAGAAATAGGATATAACGTATAACGATTCGTAGATATAGGATATAACGTATAACGATATCTACATATAGGATATAACGTATAACGTTATCTACATATAGGATATAACGTATAACGATATGTAGATATAGGATATAACGTATAACGATATGTAGATATAGGATATAACGTATAACGTTATCTACATATAGGATATAACGTATAACGTTACGTAGATGTAGGATGTAACGTATAACGATATGTAGAAATAGGATATAACGTATAACGATTCGTAGATATAGGATATAACGTATAACGATATCTACATATAGGATATAACGTATAACGTTATCTACATATAGGATATAACGTATAACGTTATCTACATATAGGATCTACCGTATAACGATATGTAGATATAGGATATAACGTATAACGATACGTAGATATAGGATATAACGTATAACGATACGTAGATATAGGATACAACATATAACGATACGTAGACATAGGATATAACGTATAACGTTATCTACATATAGGATATAACGTATAAAGATATGTAGATATAGGATATAACGTATAACGATATGTAGAAATAGGATATAACGTATAACGATTCGTAGATATAGGATATAACGTATAACGATATCTACATATAGGATATAACGTATAACGTTATCTACATATAGGATATAACGTATAATGTTATCTACATATAGGATATACCGTATAACGATATGTAGATATAGGATATAACGTATAACGATACGTAGATATAGGATATAACGTATAACGATATGCACATATAGGGTATAACGTATAACTGTGCGTAGTTGTAGGATATAACGTATAGCGTTATCTACGTATAGGATATAACGTATAACGATACGTAGATATAGGATATAACGTATAACGTTATCTACATATAGGATATAACGTATAACGATACGTAGATATAGGATATAACGTATAACGTTACGTAGATATAGGATACAACGTGTAACGTTATTTTCATATAGGATATAACGTATAACGATACGTAGATATAGGATACAACGTATAACGTTATCTACATATAGGATATAACGTATAACGATACGTAGATATAGGATATAACGTATAACGTTACGTAGATATAGGATACAACGTGTAACGTTATTTTCATATAGGATATAACGTATAACGATACGTAGATATTGGATATAACATATAACGATATGTAGATATAGGATATAACGTATAACGATTCGTAGATATAGGATACAACGTGCAACGTTATTTTCATATAGGATATAACGTATAACGTTACGTAGATATAGGATACAACGTGTAACGTTATTTTCATATAGGATATAACGTATAACGATACGTAGATATAGGATATAACGTATAACGTTACGTAGATATAGGATACAACGTGTAACGTTATTTTCATATAGGATATAACGTATAACGTTACGTAGATATAGGATACAACGTGTAACGTTATTTTCATATAGGATATAACGTATAACGATACGTAGATATAGGATACAACGTATAACGTTATCTACATATAGGATATAACGTATAACGATACGTAGATATAGGATATAACGTATAACGTTACGTAGATATAGGATACAACGTGTAACGTTATTTTCAAATAGGATATAACGTATAACGTTACGTAGATATAGGATACAACGTGTAACGTTATTTTCATATAGGATATAACGTATAACGATACGTAGATATAGGATACAACGTATAACGTTATCTACATATAGGATATAACGTATAACGATACGTAGATATAGGATATAACGTATAACGTTATCTACATATAGGATATAACGTATAACGATACGTAGATATTGGATATAACGTATAACGATATGTAGATATAGGATATAACGTATAACGATTCGTAGATATAGGATATATCGTATAACGTTATCTACAAATAGGATATAACGTATAACGATATGCACATATAGGATATAACGTATAACTGTGCGTAGTTGTAGGATATAACGTATAGCGTTATCTACGTATACGATATAATGTATAACGATACGTAGATATAGGATATAACGTATAACGTTATCTACATATTGGATATAACGTATAACGATACGTAGATATAGGAAATAACGTATAACGATATGTAGATATGGGATATAACGTATAACGATATGTAGATATAGGATATTACGTATAACGATACGTAGATATAGGATATATCGTATAACGTTATCTACATATAGGATATAACGTATAACGATACGTAGATATAGGATATAACGTATAACGTTATCTACATATTGGATATAACGTATAACGATACGTAGATATAGGAAATAACGTACAACGATATGTAGATATGGGATATAACGTATAACGATATGTAGATATAGGATATAACGTATAACGATACGTAGATATAGGATATATCGTATAACGTTATCTACATATAGGATATAACGTATAACGATACGTAGATATAGGATATAACGTATAACGATATGTAGACGTAGCGTATAACGCATAACGGTGCGTAGATGTAGGATATAACGTATAACGTTATCTACGTATAGGATATAATGTATAACGATACGTAGATATAGGATATAACGTATAACGTTATCTACATATTGGATATAACGTATAACGATACGTAGATATAGGAAATAACGTACAACGATATGTAGATATGGGATATAACGTATAACGATATGTAGACATAGGATATAACGTATAACGATACGTAGATATAGGATATAACGTATAACGTTACCTACATATAGTATATAACGTATAACGATACGTAGATACAGGATATGACGTATAACGATGCGCAGATATAGGATATAACGTATAACGTTATCTACATATAGGATATAACGTATAACGTTACGTAGATGTAGGATGTAACGTATAACGATATGTAGAAATAGGATATAACATATAACGATTCGTAGATATAGGATATAACGTATAACGATATCTACATATAGGATATAACGTATAACGTTATCTACATATAGGATATAACGTATAACGTTATCTACATATAGGATATAACGTATAACGATATGTAGATATAGGATATAACGTATAACGATATGCAGATATAGGATATAAGGTTTAACGATACGTAGATATAGAATATAACGTATAACGTTATCTCCATATAGGATATAACGTGTAGCGATACGCAGATATAGGATATAACGTATAACGACATGCGGATATAGGATATGACGTATAACGATACGTAGATATAGGATATAACGTATAACGATAAGTAGATGTAGGATATAACGTATAACGATTCGTAGATATAGGATGTATCGTATAACGTTATCTAGAAATAGGATATAACGTATAACGATATGCAGATATAGGATATAACGTATAACGATACGTAGATATATAATATAACGTATAACGTTATCTACATATAGGATATAACGTATAACGATACGTAGATATAGGAAATAACGTATAACGACAAGTAGATACAGGATATAACGTATAACGATATGTAGATATAGGATATAACGTATAACGACATGTAGATTTAGGATATAACGTATAACGATATGTAGATATAGGATATAACGTATAACGATAGGTAGATACAGGATATAACGTGTAACGGTACGTAGATATAGGATATAACGTATACCGATACGTAGAGATAGGATATAACGTATAACGTTATCTACATATAGGATATAACGTAAAACGATATGTAGACGTAGCGTATAACGTATAACAATACGCAGATATTGGATATAACGTATAACGATATCTACATATTGGATATAACGTATAACGTTATCTACACGTAGGATATAACGTATAGCGATATGTAGACATAGCGTATAACGTATAACAATACGTAGATATAGGATATAACGTATAACGTTATCTACATATAGGATATAACGTATATCGTTACGTAGATGTAGGATGTAACGTATAACGATACGTAGATATAGGATATAACGTATAACGATACGTAGATATAGGATATAACGTATAACGATATGTAGATATAGGATATAACGTATAATGATTTGTAGAAATGTGATGTAACTTATAACAATTTGTAGATATAGGATATAGCGTATAACAATACGTAGCTATAGGATATATCGTTTAACGTTATCTACATATAGGATATAACGTATAACGATATGTAGATACAGGATATAACGTATAACGATATATAGATATAGGATATAACGTAAAACGATATGCAGATTTAGGATATAACGTATAACGACACGTAGATATAGGATATAACGTATAACGTTATCTACATATAGGATATAACGTATATCGTTATCTACATATAGGATATAACGTATAACTATATGTAGATATAGCATATAACGTATAACGATACGTAGATATAGGATATAACGTTTAACGATATGCACATATAGGGTATAACGTATAACTGTGCGTAGTTGTAGGATATAACGTATAGCGTTATCTACGTATAGGATATAACGTATAACGATACGTAGATATAGGATATAACGTATAACGTTATCTACATATAGGATATAACGTATAACGATACGTAGATATAGGATATAACGTATAACGTTACGTAGATATAGGATACAACGTGTAACGTTATTTTCATATAGGATATAACGTATAACGATACGTAGATATAGGATACAACGTATAACGTTATCTACATATAGGATATAACGTATAACGATACGTAGATATAGGATATAACGTATAACGTTACGTAGATATAGGATACAACGTGTAACGTTATTTTCATATAGGATATAACGTATAACGATACGTAGATATAGGATACAACGTATAACGTTATCTACATATAGGATATAACGTATAACGATACGTAGATATAGGATATAACGTATAACGTTATCTACATATAGGATATAACGTATAACGATACGTAGATATTGGATATAACGTATAACGATATGTAGATATAGGATATAACGTATAACGATTCGTAGATATAGGATATATCGTATAACGTTATCTACAAATAGGATATAACGTATAACGATATGCACATATAGGATATAACGTATAACTGTGCGTAGTTGTAGGATATAACGTATAGCGTTATCTACGTATACGATATAATGTATAACGATACGTAGATGTAGGATATAACGTATAACGTTATCTACATATTGGATATAACGTATAACGATACGTAGATATAGGAAATAACGTATAACGATATGTAGATATGGGATATAACGTATAACGATATGTAGATATAGGATATTACGTATAACGATACGTAGATATAGGATATATCGTATAACGTTATCTACATATAGGATATAACGTATAACGATACGTAGATATAGGATATAACGTATAACGTTATCTACATATTGGATATAACGTATAACGATACGTAGATATAGGAAATAACGTACAACGATATGTAGATATGGGATATAACGTATAACGATATGTAGATATAGGATATAACGTATAACGATACGTAGATATAGGATATATCGTATAACGTTATCTACATATAGGATATAACGTATAACGATACGTAGATATAGGATATAACGTATAACGATATGTAGACGTAGCGTATAACGCATAACGGTGCGTAGATGTAGGATATAACGTATAACGTTATCTACGTATAGGATATAATGTATAACGATACGTAGATATAGGATATAACGTATAACGTTATCTACATATTGGATATAACGTATAACGATACGTAGATATAGGAAATAACATACAACGATATGTAGATATGGGATATAACGTATAACGATATGTAGACATAGGATATAACGTATAACGATACGTAGATATAGGATATAACGTATAACGTTACCTACATATAGTATATAACGTATAACGATACGTAGATACAGGATATGACGTATAACGATGCGCAGATATAGGATATAACGTATAACGTTATCTACATATAGGATATAACGTATAACGTTACGTAGATGTAGGATGTAACGTATAACGATATGTAGAAATAGGATATAACGTATAACGATTCGTAGATATAGGATATAACGTATAACGATATCTACATATAGGATATAACGTATAACGTTATCTACATATAGGATATAACGTATAACGTTATCTACATATAGGATATAACGTATAACGATATGTAGATATAGGATATAACGTATAACGATATGCAGATATAGGATATAAGGTTTAACGATACGTAGATATAGAATATAACGTATAACGTTATCTCCATATAGGATATAACGTGTAGCGATACGCAGATATAGGATATAACGTATAACGACATGCGGATATAGGATATGACGTATAACGATACGTAGATATAGGATATAACGTATAACGATAAGTAGATGTAGGATATAACGTATAACGATTCGTAGATATAGGATGTATCGTATAACGTTATCTAGAAATAGGATATAACGTATAACGATATGCAGATATAGGATATAACGTATAACGATACGTAGATATATAATATAACGTATAACGTTATCTACATATAGGATATAACGTATAACGATACGTAGATATAGGAAATAACGTATAACGACAAGTAGATATAGGATATAACGTATAACGATATGTAGATATAGGATATAACGTATAACGACATGTAGATTTAGGATATAACGTATAACGATATGTAGATATAGGATATAACGTATAACGATAGGTAGATACAGGATATAACGTGTAACGGTACGTAGATATAGGATATAACGTATACCGATACGTAGAGATAGGATATAACGTATAACGTTATCTACATATAGGATATAACGTAAAACGATATGTAGACGTAGCGTATAACGTATAACAATACGCAGATATTGGATATAACGTATAACGATATCTACATATTGGATATAACGTATAACGTTATCTACACGTAGGATATAACGTATAGCGATATGTAGACATAGCGTATAACGTATAACAATACGTAGATATAGGATATAACGTATAACGTTATCTACATATAGGATATAACGTATATCGTTACGTAGATGTAGGATGTAACGTATAACGATATGCAGAAATAGGATATAACGTATAACGATTCGTAGATATAGGATATAACGTATAACGATATCTACATATAGGATATAACGTATAACGTTATCTACATATAGGATATAACGTATAACGATATGTAGATATAGGATATAACGTATAACGATATGTAGATATAGGATATAACGTATAACGTTATCTACATATAGGATATAACGTATAACGTTACGTAGATGTAGGATGTAACGTATAACGATATGTAGAAATAGGATATAACGTATAACGATTCGTAGATATAGGATATAACGTATAACGATATCTACATATAGGATATAACGTATAACGTTATCTACATATAGGATATAACGTATAACGTTATCTACATATAGGATCTACCGTATAACGATATGTAGATATAGGATATAACGTATAACGATACGTAGATATAGGATATAACGTATAACGATACGTAGATATAGGATACAACATATAACGATACGTAGACATAGGATATAACGTATAACGTTATCTACATATAGGATATAACGTATAAAGATATGTAGATATAGGATATAACGTATAACGATATGTAGAAATAGGATATAACGTATAACGATTCGTAGATATAGGATATAACGTATAACGATATCTACATATAGGATATAACGTATAACGTTATCTACATATAGGATATAACGTATAATGTTATCTACATATAGGATATACCGTATAACGATATGTAGATATAGGATATAACGTATAACGATACGTAGATATAGGATATAACGTATAACGATATGCACATATAGGGTATAACGTATAACTGTGCGTAGTTGTAGGATATAACGTATAGCGTTATCTACGTATAGGATATAACGTATAACGATACGTAGATATAGGATATAACGTATAACGTTATCTACATATAGGATATAACGTATAACGATACGTAGATATAGGATATAACGTATAACGTTACGTAGATATAGGATACAACGTGTAACGTTATTTTCATATAGGATATAACGTATAACGATACGTAGATATAGGATACAACGTATAACGTTATCTACATATAGGATATAACGTATAACGATACGTAGATATAGGATATAACGTATAACGTTACGTAGATATAGGATACAACGTGTAACGTTATTTTCATATAGGATATAACGTATAACGATACGTAGATATTGGATATAACATATAACGATATGTAGATATAGGATATAACGTATAACGATTCGTAGATATAGGATACAACGTGCAACGTTATTTTCATATAGGATATAACGTATAACGTTACGTAGATATAGGATACAACGTGTAACGTTATTTTCATATAGGATATAACGTATAACGATACGTAGATATAGGATATAACGTATAACGTTACGTAGATATAGGATACAACGTGTAACGTTATTTTCATATAGGATATAACGTATAACGTTACGTAGATATAGGATACAACGTGTAACGTTATTTTCATATAGGATATAACGTATAACGATACGTAGATATAGGATACAACGTATAACGTTATCTACATATAGGATATAACGTATAACGATACGTAGATATAGGATATAACGTATAACGTTACGTAGATATAGGATACAACGTGTAACGTTATTTTCATATAGGATATAACGTATAACGTTACGTAGATATAGGATACAACGTGTAACGTTATTTTCATATAGGATATAACGTATAACGATACGTAGATATAGGATACAACGTATAACGTTATCTACATATAGGATATAACGTATAACGATACGTAGATATAGGATATAACGTATAACGTTATCTACATATAGGATATAACGTATAACGATACGTAGATATTGGATATAACGTATAACGATATGTAGATATAGGATATAACGTATAACGATTCGTAGATATAGGATATATCGTATAACGTTATCTACAAATAGGATATAACGTATAACGATATGCACATATAGGATATAACGTATAACTGTGCGTAGTTGTAGGATATAACGTATAGCGTTATCTACGTATACGATATAATGTATAACGATACGTAGATATAGGATATAACGTATAACGTTATCTACATATTGGATATAACGTATAACGATACGTAGATATAGGAAATAACGTATAACGATATGTAGATATGGGATATAACGTATAACGATATGTAGATATAGGATATAACGTATAACGATACGTAGATATAGGATATATCGTATAACGTTATCTACATATAGGATATAACGTATAACGATACGTAGATATAGGATATAACGTATAACGTTATCTACATATTGGATATAACGTATAACGATACGTAGATATAGGAAATAACGTACAACGATATGTAGATATGGGATATAACGTATAACGATATGTAGATATAGGATATTACGTATAACGATACGTAGATATAGGATATATCGTATAACGTTATCTACATATAGGATATAACGTATAACGATACGTAGATATAGGATATAACGTATAACGATATGTAGACGTAGCGTATAACGCATAACGGTGCGTAGATGTAGGATATAACGTATAACGTTATCTACGTATAGGATATAATGTATAACGATACGTAGATATAGGATATAACGTATAACGTTATCTACATATTGGATATAACGTATAACGATACGTAGATATAGGAAATAACGTACAACGATATGTAGATATGGGATATAACGTATAACGATATGTAGACATAGGATATAACGTATAACGATACGTAGATATAGGATATAACGTATAACGTTACCTACATATAGTATATAACGTATAACGATACGTAGATACAGGATATGACGTATAACGATGCGCAGATATAGGATATAACGTATAACGTTATCTACATATAGGATATAACGTATAACGTTACGTAGATGTAGGATGTAACGTATAACGATATGTAGAAATAGGATATAACATATAACGATTCGTAGATATAGGATATAACGTATAACGATATCTACATATAGGATATAACGTATAACGTTATCTACATATAGGATATAACGTATAACGTTATCTACATATAGGATATAACGTATAACGATATGTAGATATAGGATATAACGTATAACGATATGCAGATATAGGATATAAGGTTTAACGATACGTAGATATAGAATATAACGTATAACGTTATCTCCATATAGGATATAACGTGTAGCGATACGCAGATATAGGATATAACGTATAACGACATGCGGATATAGGATATGACGTATAACGATACGTAGATATAGGATATAACGTATAACGATAAGTAGATGTAGGATATAACGTATAACGATTCGTAGATATAGGATGTATCGTATAACGTTATCTAGAAATAGGATATAACGTATAACGATATGCAGATATAGGATATAACGTATAACGATACGTAGATATATAATATAACGTATAACGTTATCTACATATAGGATATAACGTATAACGATACGTAGATATAGGAAATAACGTATAACGACAAGTAGATACAGGATATAACGTATAACGATATGTAGATATAGGATATAACGTATAACGACATGTAGATTTAGGATATAACGTATAACGATATGTAGATATAGGATATAACGTATAACGATAGGTAGATACAGGATATAACGTGTAACGGTACGTAGATATAGGATATAACGTATACCGATACGTAGAGATAGGATATAACGTATAACGTTATCTACATATAGGATATAACGTAAAACGATATGTAGACGTAGCGTATAACGTATAACAATACGCAGATATTGGATATAACGTATAACGATATCTACATATTGGATATAACGTATAACGTTATCTACACGTAGGATATAACGTATAGCGATATGTAGACATAGCGTATAACGTATAACAATACGTAGATATAGGATATAACGTATAACGTTATCTACATATAGGATATAACGTATATCGTTACGTAGATGTAGGATGTAACGTATAACGATATGCAGAAATAGGATATAACGTATAACGATTCGTAGATATAGGATATAACGTATAACGATATCTACATATAGGATATAACGTATAAGGTTATCTACATATAGGATATAACGTATAACGATATGTAGATATAGGATATAACGTATAACGATATGTAGATATAGGATATAACGTATAACGTTATCTACATATAGGATATAACGTATAACGTTACGTAGATGTAGGATGTAACGTATAACGATATGTAGAAATAGGATATAACGTATAACGATTCGTAGATATAGGATATAACGTATAACGATATCTACATATAGGATATAACGTATAACGTTATCTACATATAGGATATAACGTATAACGTTATCTACATATAGGATCTACCGTATAACGATATGTAGATATAGGATATAACGTATAACGATACGTAGATATAGGATATAACGTATAACGATACGTAGATATAGGATACAACATATAACGATACGTAGACATAGGATATAACGTATAACGTTATCTACATATAGGATATAACGTATAAAGATATGTAGATATAGGATATAACGTATAACGATATGTAGAAATAGGATATAACGTATAACGATTCGTAGATATAGGATATAACGTATAACGATATCTACATATAGGATATAACGTATAACGTTATCTACATATAGGATATAACGTATAATGTTATCTACATATAGGATATACCGTATAACGATATGTAGATATAGGATATAACGTATAACGATACGTAGATATAGGATATAACGTATAACGATACGTAGATATAGGATACAACATATAACGATACGTAGACATAGGATATAACGTATAACGTTATCTACATATAGGATATAACGTATAAAGATATGTAGATATAGGATATAACGTATAACGATATGTAGAAATAGGATATAACGTATAACGATTCGTAGATATAGGATATAACGTATAACGATATCTACATATAGGATATAACGTATAACGTTATCTACATATAGGATATAACGTATAATGTTATCTACATATAGGATATACCGTATAACGATATGTAGATATAGGATATAACGTATAACGATACGTAGATATAGGATATAACGTATAACGATATGCACATATAGGGTATAACGTATAACTGTGCGTAGTTGTAGGATATAACGTATAGTGTTATCTACGTATAGGATATAACGTATAACGATACGTAGATATAGGATATAACGTATAACGTTATCTACATATAGGATATAACGTATAACGATACGTAGATATAGGATATAACGTATAACGTTACGTAGATATAGGATACAACGTGTAACGTTATTTTCATATAGGATATAACGTATAACGATACGTAGATATAGGATACAACGTATAACGTTATCTACATATAGGATATAACGTATAACGATACGTAGATATAGGATATAACGTATAACGTTACGTAGATATAGGATACAACGTGTAACGTTATTTTCATATAGGATATAACGTATAACGATACGTAGATATAGGATACAACGTATAACGTTATCTACATATAGGATATAACGTATAACGATACGTAGATATAGGATATAACGTATAACGTTATCTACATATAGGATATAACGTATAACGATACGTAGATATTGGATATAACGTATAACGATATGTAGATATAGGATATAACGTATAACGATTCGTAGATATAGGATATATCGTATAACGTTATCTACAAATAGGATATAACGTATAACGATATGCACATATAGGATATAACGTATAACTGTGCGTAGTTGTAGGATATAACGTATAGCGTTATCTACGTATACGATATAATGTATAACGATACGTAGATATAGGATATAACGTATAACGTTATCTACATATTGGATATAACGTATAACGATACGTAGATATAGGAAATAACGTATAACGATATGTAGATATGGGATATAACGTATAACGATATGTAGATATAGGATATTACGTATAACGATACGTAGATATAGGATATATCGTATAACGTTATCTACATATAGGATATAACGTATAACGATACGTAGATATAGGATATAACGTATAACGTTATCTACATATTGGATATAACGTATAACGATACGTAGATATAGGAAATAACGTACAACGATATGTAGATATGGGATATAACGTATAACGATATGTAGATATAGGATATTACGTATAACGATACGTAGATATAGGATATATCGTATAACGTTATCTACATATAGGATATAACGTATAACGATACGTAGATATAGGATATAACGTATAACGATATGTAGACGTAGCGTATAACGCATAACGGTGCGTAGATGTAGGATATAACGTATAACGTTATCTACGTATAGGATATAATGTATAACGATACGTAGATATAGGATATAACGTATAACGTTATCTACATATTGGATATAACGTATAACGATACGTAGATATAGGAAATAACGTACAACGATATGTAGATATGGGATATAACGTATAACGATATGTAGACATAGGATATAACGTATAACGATACGTAGATATAGGATATAACGTATAACGTTACCTACATATAGTATATAACGTATAACGATACGTAGATACAGGATATGACGTATAACGATGCGCAGATATAGGATATAACGTATAACGTTATCTACATATAGGATATAACGTATAACGTTACGTAGATGTAGGATGTAACGTATAACGATATGTAGAAATAGGATATAACGTATAACGATTCGTAGATATAGGATATAACGTATAACGATATCTACATATAGGATATAACGTATAACGTTATCTACATATAGGATATAACGTATAACGTTATCTACATATAGGATATAACGTATAACGATATGTAGATATAGGATATAACGTATAACGATACGTAGATATAGGATATAACGATACGTAGATATAGGATACAACATATAACGATACGTAGACATAGGATATAACGTATAACGTTATCTACATATAGGATATAACGTATAAAGATATGTAGATATAGGATATAACGTATAACGATATGTAGAAATAGGATATAACGTATAACGATTCGTAGATATAGGATATAACGTATAACGATATCTACATATAGGATATAACGTATAACGTTATCTACATATAGGATATAACGTATAATATTATCTACATATAGGATATACCGTATAACGATATGTAGATATAGGATATAACGTATAACGATACGTAGATATAGGATATAACGTATAACGATACGTAGATATAGGATACAACATATAACGATACGTAGACATAGGATATAACGTATAACGTTATCTACATATAGGATATAACGTATAGCGTTCCGTAGATGTAGGATGTAACGTATAACGATATGTAGAAATAGGATATAACGTATAACGATTCGTAGATATAGGATATAACGTATAACGATATCTACATATAGGATATAACGTATAACGTTATCTACATATAGGATATAACGTATAACGTTATCTACATATAGGATATAACGTATAACGATATGTAGATATAGGATATAACGTATAACGATACGTAGACGTAGGATATAACGTATAACGATACGTAGATTTAGGATATAACGTATAACGATATCTACATATAGTATATAACGTATGACGATATGTAGATATAGGATATAACGTATAACGACTTGTAGATTTAGGATATAGCGTATAACGACTTGTAGATTTAGGATATAACGTATAACGATATGTAGATATAGGATATAACGTATAACGATAGGTAGATACAGGATATAACGTGTAACGTTATGTACATATAGTATATAACGTATAACAATATGTAGATATAGGATATAGCGTATAACAATACGTAGCTATAGGATATATCGTTTAACGTTATCTACATATAGGATATAACGTATAACTATATGTAGATGTAGGATATAACGTATAACGATATGCAGATATTGGATATAACGTATAACGATACGTAGATACAGGATATAACGTATAACGTTATCTACATATAGGATATAACGTTTAACGTTACGTAGATGTAGGATGTAACGTATAACGATATGTAGAAATAGGATATAACGTATAACGATTCGTAGATATAGGATATAACGTATAACGATATCTACATATAGGATATAACGTATAACGTTATCTACATATAGGATCTAACGTATAACGTTATCTACATATAGGATATAACGTATAACGATATGTAGATATAGGATATAACGTATAACGATACGTAGATATAGGATATAACGTATAACGATACGTAGATATAGGATATATCGTATAGCGTTATCTATATATAGGATATAACGTATAACGATAGGTAGATACAGGATATAACGTGTAACGTTATGTACATATAGGATATAACGTATAACAATATGTAGATATAGGATATAGCGTATAACAATACGTAGCTACAGGATATATCGTTTAACGTTATCTACATATAGGATATAACGTATAACTATATGTAGATGTAGGATATAACGTATAACGATATGCAGATATTGGATATAACGTATAACGATACGTAGATACAGGATATAACGGATAACGAATTCTACATATAGGATATAACGTATAACGATATGTAGATATAGGATATAACGTATAACGATACGTAGATATAGGATATAACGTATAACGTTATCTACATATAGGATATAACGTATAACGTTACGTAGATGTAGGATGTAACGTATAACGATATGTAGAAATAGGATATAACGTATAACGATTCGTAGATATAGGATATAACGTATAACGCTATCTACATATAGGATATAACGTATAACGTTATCTACATATAGGATATAACGTATAACGATACGTAGATACAGGATATAACTTATAACGCTATCTACATATAGGATATAACGTATAACGTTATCTACATTTAGGATATAACGTGTGACAATACGTAGATATAGGATATAACGTAAAAGCGATACGTAGATATAGAATATAACGTATAACGTTATCTACATATAGGATATAACGTATAACGATATGTACATATAGGATATGTAGATATAGATATGTAGAAATAGGATATAACGTATAACGATTCGTAGATACAGGATATAACTTATAACGCTATCTACATATAGGATATAACGTATAACGTTATCTACATTTAGGATATAACGTGTGACAATACGTAGATATAGGATATAACGTAAAAGCGATACGTAGATATAGAATATAACGTATAACGTTATCTACATATAGGATATAACGTATAGCGTTATCTACACATAGGATATAACGTGAAGCGATACGTAGATATAGGATATAACGTATAACGATATGTAGATATAGGATATAACGTATAACGATACGTAGATGCAGGATATGACGTATAACGATGCGCAGATATAGGATATAACGTATAACGTTATCTACATATAGGATATAACGTATAACGTTACGTAGATATAGGATATAACGTATAACGTTATCTAGATATAGGATATAACGTATAACGTTACGTAGATGTAGGATGTAACGAATAACGATATGTAGAAATAGGATATAACGTATAACGATTCGTAGATACAGGATATAACTTATAACGTTATCTACATATAGGATATAACGTATAACGATATGTAGATATAGGATATAACGTATAACGATACGTAGATATAGGATATAACGTATAACGTTATCTACATATAGGATATAACGTATAACGTTACGTAGATGTAGGATGTAACGAGTAACGATATGTAGAAATAGGATATAACGTATAACGATTCGTAGATACAGGATATAACTTATAACGCTATCTACATATAGGATATAACGTATAACGTTATCTTACATTTAGGATACAACGTGTGACGATACGTAGATATAGGATATAACGTGAAGAGATACGTAGATATAGGATATAACGTATAACGATATGTAGATATAGGATATAACGTATAACGGTGCGTAGATATAGGATATAACTTATAACGTTACGTAGATGTAGGATATAACGTATATCGTTACTTAGATGTAGGATATAACGTATAACGATATGTAGAAATAGGATATAACGTATAACGATTCGTAGATATAGGATATAACGTATAACTATATGTAGATGTAGGATATAACGTATAACGATATGCAGATATTGGATATAACGTATAACGATACGTAGATACAGCATATAACGTATAACGTTATATACATATAGGATATAACGTATAACGTTACGTAGATGTAGGATGTAACGTATAACGATATGTAGAAATAGGATATAACGTATAACGATTCGTAGATATAGGATATAACGTATAACGATATCTACATATAGGATATAACGTATAACGCTTTCTACATATAGGATATAACGTATAACGATATGAGGACATAGGATATAACGTATAATGATACGCAGATATTGGATATAACGTATAACGATATCGACATATTGGATATAACGTATAACGTTATCTACATATAGGATATAACGTATAACGATATGTAGAAATAGGATATAACGTATAACGATTCGTAGATATAGGATATAACGTATAACTATATGTAGATGTAGGATATAACGTATAACGATATGCAGATATTGGATATAACGTATAACGATACGTAGATACAGCATATAACGTATAACGATGTATACATATAGGATATAACGTATAACGTTACGTAGATGTAGGATGTAACGTATAACGATATGTAGAAATAGGATATAACGTATAACGATTCGTAGATATAGGATATAACGTATAACGATATCTACATATAGGATATAACGTATAACGTTATCTACATATAGGATATAACGTATAACGTTATCTACATATAGGATATAACGTATAACGATATGTAGATATAGGATATAACGTATAACGATATGCAGATATAGGATATAAGGTTTAACGATACGTAGATATAGAATATAACGTATAACGATATCTACACATAGGATATAACGTGTAGCGATACGAAGATATAGGATATAAGAGTATAACGATATGTAGAAATAGGATATAACTTATAACGATTCGTAGATATAGGATATAACATATAACGATATCTACATATAGAATATAACGTATAACGATACGTAGATATAGGATATATCGTCTAACGTTATCTACATATAGGATATAACGTATAACGATATGCAGATATATGCTATAACGTATAACGATACGTAGATATATAATATATCGTATAACGTTATCTACATATAGGATATAACGTATAACGTTATCTACACATAGGATATAACGTGTAGCGATACGTAGATATAGGATATAACGTATAACGATACGTAGATATAGGATATAACGTATAACGATATCTACATGTAGGATAAAACGTATAGCGTTATCTACATATAGGATATAGCGTATAACGTTATCTACATATAGGATATAACGTATAACGATATGTAGATATAGGATATAACGTATAACGATTTGTAGATGTAGGATATAACGTATAACGATATGCAGATATAGGATATAACGTATAACGATATCTACATATAGGATATAACGTATAACGTTATCTACATATAGGATATAACGTATAACGTTATCTACATATAGGATATAACGTATAACGATATGTAGATATAGGATATAACGTATAACGATATGCAGATATAGGATATAAGGTTTAAAGATACGTAGATATAGAATATAACGTATTACGTTATCTCCATATAGGATATAACGTTTAGCGATACGCAGATATAGGATATAACGTATAACGACATGCGGATATAGGATATGACGTATAACGATACGCAGATATAGGATATAACGTATAACGATATCTACATATAGGATATAACGTATAACGTTATCTACATATAGGATATAACGTATAACGTTATCTACATATAGGATATAACGTATAACGATATGTAGATATAGGATATAACGTATAACGATATGCAGATATAGGATATAAGGTTTAAAGATACGTAGATATAGAATATAACGTATTACGTTATCTCCATATAGGATATAACGTTTAGCGATACGCAGATATAGGATATAACGTATAACGACATGCGGATATAGGATATGACGTATAACGATACGTAGATATAGGATATAACGTATAACGATACGTAGATATATGATATAACGTATAACATTATCTACATATAGGATATAACGTATAACGATACGTAGATATAGGATATAACGTTTAACGATATATAGATATAGGATATAACGTAAAACGAAATGCAGATGTAGGATATAACGTATAACGACACGTAGATATAGGATATAACGTATAACGTTATCTACATATAGGATATAACGTATAACGATACGTAGATAGAGGATATAACGTATAACGGTACGTAGATATAGAATATAACGTATAACGTTATATACATATAGGATATAACGTATAGCGTTATCTACACATAGGATATAACGTATAACGATATGTAGATATAGGATATAACGTATAACGGTGTGTAGATATAGGATACAACGTATAACGTTACGTAGATGTAGGATATAACGTATAACGATATGTGGAAATACGATATAACGTATAACGATTCCTAGATATAGGATATAACGTATAACGATATCTGCATATAGGATATAACGTATAATGATATGTAGACATGTGATATAACGTATAACAATATGTAGATATAGGATATAGCGCATAACAATACGTAGCTATAGGATATATCGTTTAACGTTATCTACATATAGGATATAACGTATAACGATATGTAGATGTAGGATATAACGTATAACGATATGCAGATATAGGATATAACGTATAACGATACGTAGATATAGGATATAACGTATAACGTTATCTACATATAGGATATAACGTATAACGATATGTAGAAATAGGATATAACGTATAACGATTCGTAGATATAGGATATAACGTATAACGCTATCTACATATAGGATATAACGTATAACGTTATCTACATATAGGATATAACGTATAACGATGTGTAGATATAGGATATAACGTATACCGATACGTAGATATAGGATATAACGTATAACGATACGTAGATGTAGGATATATCGTATAGCGTTATCTACATATAGGATATAACGTATAACGATACGTAGATATAGGATATAACGTATAACGATAGGTAGATACAGGATATAACGTGTAACGTTATTTACATATAGGATATAACGTATAACAATATGTAGATATAGGATATAGCGTATAACAATACGTAGGTATAGGATATATCGTTTAACGATATCTACATATAGGATATAACGTATAACTATATGTAGATGTAGGATATAATGTATAACGTTATCTACACATAGGATATAACGTATAATGATTTGTAGAAATGTGATATAACTTATAACAATATGTAGATATAGGATATAGCGTATAACAATACGTAGCTATAGGATATATCGTTTAACGTTATCTACATATAGGATATAACGTGTAACGATATGTAGATGTAGGATATAACGTATAACGATATGCAGATATAGGATATAACGTATAATGATACGTAGATATAGGATGTAACGTATAACGTTATCTACATATAGGATATAACGTATAACGTTATCTACATATAGGATATAACGTATAACGATATGTAGATATAGGATATAACGTATAACGATACGTAGATATAGGATATAACGTATAACGTTATCTACATATAGGATATAACGTATAACGTTACGTAGATGTAGGATGTAACGTATAACGATATGTAGAAATAGGATATAACGTATAACGATTCGTAGATATAGGATATAACGTATAACGATATCTACATATAGGATATAACGTATAACGTTATCTACATATAGGATATAACGTATAACGTTATCTACATATAGGATATAACGTATAACGATATGTAGATATAGGATATAACGTATAACGATACGTAGATATAGGATATAACGTATAACGATACGTAGATTTAGGATATAACGTATAACGTTATCTACATATAGGATATAACGTATAACGATACGTAGATATAGGAAATAACGTACAACGATATGTAGATATGGGATATAACGTACAACGATATGTAGATACAGGATATAACGTATAACGATTTGTAGATATCGGATATAACGTATAACGATACGTAGATATAGGATATATCGTATAGCGTTATCTATATATAGGATATAACGTATAACGATACGTAGATATAGGAAATAACGTATAACGACATGTAGATATAGTATATAACGTATAACGATATGTAGATATAGGATATAACGTATAACGACTTGTAGATTTAGGATATAACGTATAACGATATGTAGATATAGGATATAACGTATAACGATAGGTAGTGACAGGATATAACGTGTAACGTTATGTACATATAGGATATAACGTATAACAATATGTAGATATAGGATATAGCGTATAACAATACGTAGCTATAGGATATATCGTTTAACGTTATCTACATATAGGATATAACGTATAACTATATGTAGATGTAGGATATAACGTATAACGATATGCAGATATTGGATATAACGTATAACGATACGTAGATACAGGATATAACGTATAACGAATTCTACATATAGGATATAACGTATAACGATATGTAGATATAGGATATAACGTATAACGATACGTAGATATAGGATATAACGTATAACGTTATCTACATATAGGATATAACGTATAACGTTACGTAGATGTAGGATGTAACGTATAACGATATGTAGAAATAGGATATAACGTATAACGATTCGTAGATATAGGATATAACGTATAACGCTATCTACATATAGGATATAACGTATAACGTTATCTACATATAGGATATAACGTATAACGTTATCTACATATAGGATATAACGTATAACGATACGTAGATATAGGATATAACGTATAACGATACGTAGATGTAGGATATATCGTATAGCGTTAACTAAATATAGGATATAACGTATAACGATACGTAGATATAGGATATAACGTATAACGATAGGTAGATACAGGATATAACGTGTAACGTTATCTACATATAGGATATAACGTATACCAATATGTAGATATAGGATATAGCGTATAACAATACGTAGCTATAGGATATAACGTATAACTATATGTAGATGTAGGATATAACGTATAACGATATGCAGATATTGGATATAACGTATAACGATACGTAGATACAGGATATAACGTATAACGTTATCTACATATAGGATATAACGTATAACGATATGTAGATATAGGATATGTAGATATAGATATGTAGAAATAGGATATAACGTATAACGATTCGTAGATACAGGATATAACTTATAACGCTATCTACATATAGGATATAACGTATAACGTTATCTACATTTAGGATATAACGTGTGACGATACGTAGATATAGGATATAACGTAAAAGCGATACGTAGATATAGAATATAACGTATAACGTTATCTACATATAGGATATAACGTATAACGATATGTAGATATAGGATATAACGTATAACGATACGTGGATATAGGATATAACGTATAACTATATGTAGATGTAGGATATAACGTATAACGATATGCAGATATTGGATATAACGTATAACGATACGTAGATACAGGATATAACGTATAACGTTATCTACATATAGGATATAACGTATAACGATATGTAGATATAGGATATGTAGATATAGATATGTAGAAATAGGATATAACGTATAACGATTCGTAGATACAGGATATAACTTATAACGCTATCTACATATAGGATATAACGTATAACGTTATCTACATTTAGGATATAACGTGTGACGATACGTAGATATAGGATATAACGTAAAAGCGATACGTAGATATAGAATATAACGTATAACGTTATCTACATATAGGATATAACGTATAGCGTTATCTACACATAGGATATAACGTGAAGCGATACGTAGATATACGATATAACGTATAACGATATGTAGATATAGGATATAACGTATAACGGTGCGTAGATATAGGATATAACTTATAACGTTACGTAGATGTAGGATATAACGTATAACGATATGTAGAAATAGGATATAACGTATAACGATTCGTAGATATAGGATATAACTTATAACGCTATCTACATATAGGATATAACGTATAACGTTGTCTACATTTAGGATACAACGTGTGACGATACGTAGATATAGGATATAACGTGAAGCGATACGTAGATATAGGATATAACGTATAACGATATGTAGATATAGGATATAACGTATAACGATTCGTAGATATAGGATATAACGTATAACTATATGTAGATGTAGGATATAACGTATAACGATATGCAGATATTGGATATAACGTATAACGATACGTAGATACAGCATATAACGTATAACGTTATATACATATAGGATATAACGTATAACGTTACGTAGATGTAGGATGTAACGTATAACGATATGTAGAAATAGGATATAACGTATAACGATTCGTAGATATAGGATATAACGTATAACGATATCTACATATAGGATATAACGTATAACGTTATCTACATATAGGATATAACGTATAACGATATGAGGACATAGGATATAACGTATAATGATACGCAGATATTGGATATAACGTATAACGATATCGACATATTGGATATAACGTATAACGTTATCTACATATAGGATATAACGTATAACGATATCTACACATAGGATATAACGTATAACGATTCGTAGATATAGGATATAACGTATAACTATATGTAGATGTAGGATATAACGTATAACGATATGCAGATATTGGATATAACGTATAACGATACGTAGATACAGCATATAACGTATAACGTTGTATACATATAGGATATAACGTATAACGTTACGTAGATGTAGGATGTAACGTATAACGATATGTAGAAATAGGATATAACGTATAACGATTCGTAGATATAGGATATAACGTATAACGATATCTACATATAGGATATAACGTATAACGTTATCTACATATAGGATATAACGTATAACGATATGAGGACATAGGATATAACGTATAATGATACGCAGATATTGGATATAACGTATAACGATATCGACATATTGGATATAACGTATAACGTTATCTACATATAGGATATAACGTATAACGATATGTAGACATAGGATATAACGTATAACGATACGTAGATATAGGATATAACGTATAACGTTACCTACATATAGTATATAACGTATAACGATACGTAGATACAGGGTATGACGTATAACGATGCGCAGATATAGGATATAACGTATAACGTTATCTACATATAGGATATAACGTATAACGATTCGTAGATATAGGATATAACATATAACGATATCTACATATAGAATATAACGTATAACGATACGTAGATATAGGATATATCGTCTAACGTTATCTACATATAGGATATAACGTATAACGATATGCAGATATACGCTATAACGTATAACGATACGTAGATATATAATATATCGTATAACGTTATCTACATATAGGATATAACGTATAACGTTATCTACACATAGGATATAACGTGTAGCGATACGTAGATATAGGATATAACGTATAACGATATGCAGATATTGGATATAACGTATAGCGATACGTAGATACAGCATATAACGTATAACGTTGTATACATATAGGATATAACGTATAACGTTACGTAGATGTAGGATGTAACGTATAACGATATGTAGAAATAGGATATAACGTATAACGATTTGTAGATGTAGGATATAACGTATAACGATATGCAGATATAGGATATAACGTATAACGATATCTACATATAGGATATAACGTATAACGTTATCTACATATAGGATATAACGTATAACGATTTGTAGATGTAGGATATAACGTATAACGATATGCAGATATAGGATATAACGTATAACGTTATCTACATATAGGATATAACGTATAACGTTACGTAGATGTAGGATGTAACGAATAACGATATGTAGAAATAGGATATAACGTATAACGATTCGTAGATACAGGATATAACTTATAACGTTATCTACATATAGGATATAACGTATAACGATATGTAGATATAGGACATAACGTATAACGATACGTAGATATAGGATATAACGTATAACGTTATCTACATATAGGATATAACGTATAACGTTACGTAGATGTAGGATGTAACGAGTAACGATATGTAGAAATAGGATATAACGTATAACGATTCGTAGATACAGGATATAACTTATAACGCCATCTACATATAGGATATAACGTATAACGTTATCTTACATTTAGGATACAACGTGTGACGATACGTAGATATAGGATATAACGTATAACGGTGCGTAGATATAGGATATAACTTATAACGTTACGTAGATGTAGGATATAACGTATATCGTTACTTAGATGTAGGATATAACGTATAACGATATGTAGAAATAGGATATAACGTATAACGATTCGTAGATATAGGATATAACGTATAACTATATGTAGATGTAGGATATAACGTATAACGATATGCAGATATTGGATATAACGTATAACGATACGTAGATACAGCATATAACGTATAACGTTATATACATATAGGATATAACGTATAACGTTACGTAGATGTAGGATGTAACGTATAACGATATGTAGAAATAGGATATAACGTATAACGATTCGTAGATATAGGATATAACGTATAACGATATCTACATATAGGATATAACGTATAACGCTTTCTACATATAGGATATAACGTATAACGATATGAGGACATAGGATATAACGTATAATGATACGCAGATATTGGATATAACGTATAACGATATCGACATATTGGATATAACGTATAACGTTATCTACATATAGGATATAACGTATAACGATATGTAGAAATAGGATATAACGTATAACGATTCGTAGATATAGGATATAACGTATAACTATATGTAGATGTAGGATATAACGTATAACGATATGCAGATATTGGATATAACGTATAACGATACGTAGATACAGCATATAATGTATAACGTTGTATACATATAGGATATAACGTATAACGTTACGTAGATGTAGGATGTAACGTATAACGATATGTAGAAATAGGATATAACGTATAACGATTCGTAGATATAGGATATAACGTATAACGATATCTACATATAGGATATAACGTATAACGATATGTAGATATAGGATATAACGTATAACGATATGCAGATATAGGATATAAGGTTTAACGATACGTAGATATAGAATATAACGTATAACGATATCTACACATAGGATATAACGTGTAGCGATACGAAGATATAGGATATAAGAGTATAACGATATGTAGAAATAGGATATAACTTATAACGATTCGTAGATATAGGATATAACATATAACGATATCTACATATAGAATATAACGTATAACGATACGTAGATATAGGATATATCGTCTAACGTTATCTACATATAGGATATAACGTATAACGATATGCAGATATATGCTATAACGTATAACGATACGTAGATATATAATATATCGTATAACGTTATCTACATATAGGATATAACGTATAACGTTATCTACACATAGGATATAACGTTTAGCGATACGCAGATATAGGATATAACGTATAACGATACGTAGATATAGGATATAACGTATAACGATATCTACATGTAGGATATAACGTATAGCGTTATCTACATATAGGATATAGCGTATAACGTTATCTACATATAGGATATAACGTATAACGATATGTAGATATAGGATATAACGTATAACGATTTGTAGATGTAGGATATAACGTATAACGATATGCAGATATAGGATATAACGTATAACGATATCTACATATAGGATATAACGTATAACGTTATCTACATATAGGATATAACGTATAACGTTATCTACATATAGGATATAACGTATAACGATATGTAGATATAGGATATAACGTATAACGATATGCAGATATAGGATATAAGGTTTAACGATACGTAGATATAGAATATAACGTATAACGTTATCTCCATATAGGATATAACGTTTAGCGATACGCAGATATAGGATATAACGTATAACGACATGCGGATATAGGATATGACGTATAACGATACGTAGATATAGGATATAACGTATAACGATACGTAGATATATGATATAACGTATAACGTTATCTACATATAGGATATAACGTATAACGATACGTAGATATAGGATATAACGTTTAACGATATATAGATATAGGATATAACGTAAAACGAAATGCAGATGTAGGATATAACGTATAACGACACGTAGATATAGGATATAACGTATAACGTTATCTACATATAGGATATAACGTATAACGATACGTAGATAGAGGATATAACGTATAACGGTACGTAGATATAGAATATAACGTATAACGTTATATACATATAGGATATAACGTATAGCGTTATCTACACATAGGATATAACGTATAACGATATGTAGATATAGGATATAACGTATAACGGTGTGTAGATATAGGATACAACGTATAACGTTACGTAGATGTAGGATATAACTTATAACGATATGTGGAAATACGATATAACGTATAACGATTCCTAGATATAGGATATAACGTATAACGATATCTGCATATAGGATATAACGTATAATGATATGTAGACATGTGATATAACGTATAACAATATGTAGATATAGGATATAGCGTATAACAATACGTAGCTATAGGATATATCGTTTAACGTTATCTACATATAGGATATAACGTATAACGATATGTAGATGTAGGATATAACGTATAACGATATGCAGATATAGGATATAACATATAACGATACGTAGATATAGGATATAACGTATAACGTTATCTACATATAGGATATAACGTATAACGATATGTAGAAATAGGATATAACGTATAACGATTCGTAGATATAGGATATAACGTATAACGCTATCTACATATAGGATATAGCGTATAACGTTATCTACATATAGGATATAACGTATAACGTTATCTACATATAGGATATAACGTATAACGATGTGTAGATATAGGATATAACGTATACCGATACGTAGATATAGGATATAACGTATAACGATACGTAGATGTAGGATATATCGTATAGCGTTATCTACATATAGGATATAACGTATAACGATACGTAGATATAGGATATAACGTATAACGATAGGTAGATACAGGATATAACGTGTAACGTTATTTACATATAGGATATAACGTATAACAATATGTAGATATAGGATATAGCGTATAACAATACGTAGCTATAGGATATATCGTTTAACGTTATCTACATATAGGATATAACGTATAACTATATGTAGATGTAGGATATAATGTATAACGTTATCTACACATTGGATATAACGTATAATGATTTGTAGAAATGTGATATAACTTATAACAATATGTAGATATAGGATATAGCGTATAACAATACGTAGCTATAGGATATATCGTTTAACGTTATTTACATATAGGATATAACGTGTAACGATATGTAGATGTAGGATATAACGTATAACGATATGCAGATATAGGATATAACGTATAACGATACGTAGATATAGGATGTAACGTATAACGTTATCTACATATAGGATATAACGTATAACGTTATCTACATATAGGATATAACGTATAACGATATGTAGATATAGGATATAACGTATAACGATACGTAGATATAGGATATAACGTATAACGTTATCTACATATAGGATATAACGTATAACGTTACGTAGATGTAGGATGTAACGTATAACGATATGTAGAAATAGGATATAACGTATAACGATTCGTAGATATAGGATATAACGTATAACGATATCTACATATAGGATATAACGTATAACGTTATCTACATATAGGATATAACGTATAACGTTATCTACATATAGGATATAACGTATAACGATATGTAGATATAGGATATAACGTATAACGATACGTAGATATAGGATATAACGTATAACGATACGTAGATTTAGGATATAACGTATAACGTTATCTACATATAGGATATAACGTATAACGATACGTAGATATAGGAAATAACGTACAACGATATGTAGATATGGGATATAACGTACAACGATATGTAGATACAGGATATAACGTATAACGATTTGTAGATATCGGATATAACGTATAACGATACGTAGATATAGGATATATCGTATAGCGTTATCTATATATAGGATATAACGTATAACGATACGTAGATATAGGAAATAACGTATAACGACATGTAGATATAGTATATAACGTATAACGATATGTAGATATAGGATATAACGTATAACGACTTGTAGATTTAGGATATAACGTATAACGATATGTAGATATAGGATATAACGTATAACGATAGGTAGATACAGGATATAACGTGTAACGTTATGTACATATAGGATATAACGTATAACAATATGTAGATATAGGATATAGCGTATAACAATACGTAGCTATAGGATATATCGTTTAACGTTATCTACATATAGGATATAACGTATAACTATATGTAGAAGTAGGATATAACGTATAACGATATGCAGATATTGGATATAACGTATAACGATACGTAGATACAGGATATAACGTATAACGAATTCTACATATAGGATATAACGTATAACGATATGTAGATATAGGATATAACGTATAACGATACGTAGATATAGGATATAACGTATAACGCTATCTACATATAGGATATAACGTATAACGTTATCTACATATAGGATATAACGTATAACGTTATCTACATATAGGATATAACGTATAACGATGTGTAGATATAGGATATAACGTATACCGATACGTAGATATAGGATATAACGTATAACGATACGTAGATGTAGGATATATCGTATAGCGTTATCTACATATAGGATATAACGTATAACGATACGTAGATATAGGATATAACGTATAACGATAGGTAGATACAGGATATAACGTGTAACGTTATTTACATATAGGATATAACGTAGAACAATATGTAGATATAGGATATAGCGTATAACAATACGTAGCTATAGGATACATCGTTTAACGTTATCTACATATAGGATATAACGTATAACTATATGTAGATGTAGGATATAATGTATAACGTTATCTACACATTGGATATAACGTATAATGATTTGTAGAAATGTGATATAACTTATAACAATATGTAGATATAGGATATAGCGTATAACAATACGTAGCTATAGGATATATCGTTTAACGTTATCTACATATAGGATATAACGTGTAACGATATGTAGATGTAGGATATAACGTATAACGATATGCAGATATAGGATATAACGTATAACGATACGTAGATATAGGATGTAACGTATAACGTTATCTACATATAGGATATAACGTATAACGTTATCTACATATAGGATATAACGTATAACGATATGTAGATATAGGATATAACGTATAACGATACGTAGATATAGGATATAACGTATAACGTTATCGACATATAGGATATAACGTATAACGTTACGTAGATGTAGGATGTAACGTATAACGATATGTAGAAATAGGATATAACGTATAACGATTCGTAGATATAGGATATAACGTATAACGATATCTACATATAGGATATAACGTATAACGTTATCTACATATAGGATATAACGTATAACGTTATCTACATATAGGATATAACGTATAACGATATGTAGATATAGGATATAACGTATAACGATACGTAGATATAGGATATAACGTATAACGTTATCTACATATAGGATATAACGTATAACGATGTGTAGATATAGGATATAACGTATACCGATACGTAGATATAGGATATAACGTATAACGATACGTAGATGTAGGATATATCGTATAGCGTTATCTACATATAGGATATAACGTATAACGATACGTAGATATAGGATATAACGTATAACGATAGGTAGATACAGGATATAACGTGTAACGTTATTTACATATAGGATATAACGTAGAACAATATGTAGATATAGGATATAGCGTATAACAATACGTAGCTATAGGATACATCGTTTAACGTTATCTACATATAGGATATAACGTATAACTATATGTAGATGTAGGATATAATGTATAACGTTATCTACACATTGGATATAACGTATAATGATTTGTAGAAATGTGATATAACTTATAACAATATGTAGATATAGGATATAGCGTATAACAATACGTAGCTATAGGATATATCGTTTAACGTTATCTACATATAGGATATAACGTGTAACGATATGTAGATGTAGGATATAACGTATAACGATATGCAGATATAGGATATAACGTATAACGATACGTAGATATAGGATGTAACGTATAACGTTATCTACATATAGGATATAACGTATAACGTTATCTACATATAGGATATAACGTATAACGATATGTAGATATAGGATATAACGTATAACGATACGTAGATATAGGATATAACGTATAACGTTATCGACATATAGGATATAACGTATAACGTTACGTAGATGTAGGATGTAACGTATAACGATATGTAGAAATAGGATATAACGTATAACGATTCGTAGATATAGGATATAACGTATAACGATATCTACATATAGGATATAACGTATAACGTTATCTACATATAGGATATAACGTATAACGTTATCTACATATAGGATATAACGTATAACGATATGTAGATATAGGATATAACGTATAACGATACGTAGATATAGGATATAACGTATAACGATACGTAGATTTAGGATACAACGTATAACGTTATCTACATATAGGATATAACGTATAACGATACGTAGATATAGGAAATAACGTACAACGATATGTAGATATGGGATATAACGTACAACGATATGTAGATACAGGATATAACGTATAACGATTTGTAGATATCGGATATAACGTATAACGATACGTAGATATAGGATATATCGTATAGCGTTATCTATATATAGGATATAACGTATAACGATACGTAGATATAGGAAATAACGTATAACGACATGTAGATATAGTATATAACGTATAACGATATGTAGATATAGGATATAACGTATAACGACTTGTAGATTTAGGATATAACGTATAACGATATGTAGATATAGGATATAACGTATAACGATAGGTAGATACAGGATATAACGTGTAACGTTATGTACATATAGGATATAACGTATAACAATATGTAGATATAGGATATAGCGTATAACAATACGTAGCTATAGGATATATCGTTTAACGTTATCTACATATAGGATATAACGTATAACTATATGTAGATGTAGGATATAACGTATAACGATATGCAGATATTGGATATAACGTATAACGATACGTAGATACAGGATATAACGTATAACGAATTCTACATATAGGATATAACGTATAACGATATGTAGAAATAGGATATAACGTATAACGATTCGTAGATATAGGATATAACGTATAACGCTATCTACATATAGGATATAACGTATAACGTTATCTACATATAGGATATAACGTATAACGTTATCTACATATAGGATATAACGTATAACGATATGTAGATATAGGATATAACGTATAACGATACGTAGATATAGGATATAACGTATAACGATACGTAGATGTAGGATATATCGTATAGCGTTAACTACATATAGGATATAACGTATAACGATACGTAGATATAGGATATAACGTATAACGATAGGTAGATACAGGATATAACGTGTAACGTCATCTACATATAGGATATAACGTATACCAATATGTAGATGTAGGATATAGCGTATAACAATACGTAGCTATAGGATATATCGTTTAACGTTATCTACATATAGGATATAACGTATAACTATATGTAGATGTAGGATATAACGTATAACGATATGCAGATATTGGATATAACGTATAACGATACGTAGATACAGGATATAACGTATAACGTTATCTACATATAGGATATAACGTATAACGATATGTAGATATAGGATATAACGTATAACGATACGTAGATATAGGATATAACGTATAACTATATGTAGATGTAGGATATAACGTATAACGATATGCAGATATTGGATATAACGTATAACGATACGTAGATACAGGATATAACGTATAACGTTATCTACATATAGGATATAACGTATAACGATATGTAGATATAGGATATGTAGATATAGATATGTAGAAATAGGATATAACGTATAACGATTCGTAGATACAGGATATAACTTATAACGCTATCTACATATAGGATATAACGTATAACGATATCTACATTTAGGATATAACGTGTGACGATACGTAGATATAGGATATAACGTAAAAGCGATACGTAGATATAGAATATAACGTATAACGTTATCTACATATAGGATATAACGTATAGCGTTATCTACACATAGGATATAACGTGAAGCGATACGTAGATATAGGATATAACGTATAACGATATGTAGATATAGGATATAACGTATAACGGTGCGTAGATATAGGATATAACTTATAACGTTACGTAGATGTAGGATATAACGTATATCGTTACTTAGATGTGGGATATAACGTATAACGATATGTGGAAATAGGATATAACGTATAACGATTCGTAGATATAGGATATAACGTATAACGATATCTACATATAGGATATAACGTATAACGATACGTAGATGCAGGATATGACGTATAACGATGCGCAGATATAGGATATAACGTATAACGTTATCTACATATAGGATATAACGTATAACGTTACGTAGATATAGGATATAACGTATAACGTTATCTAGATATAGGATATAACGTATAACGTTACGTAGATGTAGGATGTAACGAATAACGATATGTAGAAATAGGATATAACGTATAACGATTCGTAGATACAGGATATAACTTATAACGTTATCTACATATAGGATATAACGTATAACGATATGTAGATATAGGATATAACGTATAACGATACGTAGATATAGGATATAACGTATAACGTTATCTACATATAGGATATAACGTATAACGTTACGTAGATGTAGGATGTAACGAGTAACGATATGTAGAAATAGGATATAACGTATAACGATTCGTAGAAACAGGATATAACTTATAACGCTATCTACATATAGGATATAACGTATAACGTTGTCTACATTTAGGATACAACGTGTGACGATACGTAGATATAGGATATAACGTGAAGCGATACGTAGATATAGGATATAACGTATAACGATATGTAGATATAGGATATAACGTATAACGATTCGTAGATATAGGATATAACGTATAACTATATGTAGATGTAGGATATAACGTATAACGATATGCAGATATTGGATATAACGTATAACGATACGTAGATACAGCATATAACGTATAACGTTATATACATATAGGATATAACGTATAACGTTACGTAGATGTAGGATGTAACGTATAACGATATGTAGAAATAGGATATAACGTATAACGATTCGTAGATATAGGATATAACGTATAACGATATCTACATATAGGATATAACGTATAACGATAGGTAGATACAGGATATAACGTGTAACGTCATCTACATATAGGATATAACGTATACCAATATGTAGATATAGGATATAGCGTATAACAATACGTAGCTATAGGATATATCGTTTAACGTTATCTACATATAGGATATAACGTATAACTATATGTAGATGTAGGATATAACGTATAACGATATGCAGATATTGGATATAACGTATAACGATACGTAGATACAGGATATAACGTATAACGTTATCTACATATAGGATATAACGTATAACGATATGTAGATATAGGATATAACGTATAACGATACGTAGATATAGGATATAACGTATAACTATATGTAGATGTAGGATATAACGTATAACGATATGCAGATATTGGATATAACGTATAACGATACGTAGATACAGGATATAACGTATAACGTTATCTACATATAGGATATAACGTATAACGATATGTAGATATAGGATATGTAGATATAGATATGTAGAAATAGGATATAACGTATAACGATTCGTAGATACAGGATATAACTTATAACGCTATCTACATATAGGATATAACGTATAACGTTATCTACATTTAGGATATAACGTGTGACGATACGTAGATATAGGATATAACGTAAAAGCGATACGTAGATATAGAATATAACGTATAACGTTATCTACATATAGGATATAACGTATAGCGTTATCTACACATAGGATATAACGTGAAGCGATACGTAGATATAGGATATAACGTATAACGATATGTAGATATAGGATATAACGTATAACGGTGCGTAGATATAGGATATAACTTATAACGTTACGTAGATGTAGGATATAACGTATATCGTTACTTAGATGTAGGATATAACGTATAACGATATGTAGAAATAGGATATAACGTATAACGATTCGTAGATATAGGATATAACGTATAACGATATCTACATATAGGATATAACGTATAACGATACGTAGATGCAGGATATGACGTATAACGATGCGCAGATATAGGATATAACGTATAACGTTATCTACATATAGGATATAACGTATAACGTTACGTAGATATAGGATATAACGTATAACGTTATCTAGATATAGGATATAACGTATAACGTTACGTAGATGTAGGATGTAACGAATAACGATATGTAGAAATAGGATATAACGTATAACGATTCGTAGATACAGGATATAACTTATAACGTTATCTACATATAGGATATAACGTATAACGATATGTAGATATAGGATATAACGTATAACGATACGTAGATATAGGATATAACGTATAACGTTATCTACATATAGGATATAACGTATAACGTTACGTAGATGTAGGATGTAACGAGTAACGATATGTAGAAATAGGATATAACGTATAACGATTCGTAGAAACAGGATATAACTTATAACGCTATCTACATATAGGATATAACGTATAACGTTGTCTACATTTAGGATACAACGTGTGACGATACGTAGATATAGGATATAACGTGAAGCGATACGTAGATATAGGATATAACGTATAACGATATGTAGATATAGGATATAACGTATAACGATTCGTAGATATAGGATATAACGTATAACTATATGTAGATGTAGGATATAACGTATAACGATATGCAGATATTGGATATAACGTATAACGATACGTAGATACAGCATATAACGTATAACGTTATATACATATAGGATATAACGTATAACGTTACGTAGATGTAGGATGTAACGTATAACGATATGTAGAAATAGGATATAACGTATAACGATTCGTAGATATAGGATATAACGTATAACGATATCTACATATAGGATATAACGTATAACGTTATCTACATATAGGATATAACGTATAACGATATGAGGACATAGGATATAACGTATAATGATACGCAGATATTGGATATAACGTATAACGATATCGACATATTGGATATAACGTATAACGTTATCTACATATAGGATATAACGTATAACGATATCTACACATAGGATATAACGTATAACGATTCGTAGATATAGGATATAACGTATAACTATATGTAGATGTAGGATATAACGTATAACGATATGCAGATATTGGATATAACGTATAACGATACGTAGATACAGCATATAACGTATAACGTTGTATACATATAGGATATAACGTATAACGTTACGTAGATGTAGGATGTAACGTATAACGATATGTAGAAATAGGATATAACGTATAACGATTCGTAGATATAGGATATAACGTATAACGATATCTACATATAGGATATAACGTATAACGTTATCTACATATAGGATATAACGTATAACGATATGAGGACATAGGATATAACGTATAATGATACGCAGATATTGGATATAACGTATAACGATATCGACATATTGGATATAACGTATAACGTTATCTACATATAGGATATAACGTATAACGATATGTAGACATAGGATATAACGTATAACGATACGTAGATATAGGATATAACGTATAACGTTACCTACATATAGTATATAACGTATAACGATACGTAGATACAGGGTATGACGTATAACGATGCGCAGATATAGGATATAACGTATAACGTTATCTACATATAGGATATAACGTATAACGATTCGTAGATATAGGATATAACATATAACGATATCTACATATAGAATATAACGTATAACGATACGTAGATATAGGATATATCGTCTAACGTTATCTACATATAGGATATAACGTATAACGATATGCAGATATACGCTATAACGTATAACGATACGTAGATATATAATATATCGTATAACGTTATCTACATATAGGATATAACGTATAACGTTATCTACACATAGGATATAACGTGTAGCGATACGTAGATATAGGATATAACGTATAACGATATGCAGATATTGGATATAACGTATAACGATACGTAGATACAGCATATAACGTATAACGTTGTATACATATAGGATATAACGTATAACGTTACGTAGATGTAGGATGTAACGTATAACGATATGTAGAAATAGGATATAACGTATAACGATATGCAGATATAGGATATAACGTATAACGGTACGTAGATGTAGGATATAACGTATAGCGTTATCTACGTATAGGATATAATGTATAACGATACGTAGATATAGGATATAACGTATAACGTTATCTACAAATAGGATATAACGTATAACGATACGTAGATATAGGAAATAACGTACAACGATATGTAGATATGGGATATAACGTATAACGTTACGTAGATGTAGGATGTAACGTATAACGATATCTACATATAGGATATAACGTATAACGTTATCTACATATAGGATATAACGTATAACGATATGTAGATATAGGATATAACGTATAACGATATGTAGATATAGGATATAACGTATAACGTTATCTACATATAGGATATAACGTATAACGATATGTAGATATAGCATATAACGTATGACGATACGTAGATATAGGATATAACGTATAACGTTATCTACATATAGGATATAACGTATAACTTTACGTAGATGTAGGATGTAACGTATAACGATATGTAGAAATAGGATATAACGTATAACGATTCGTAGATATAGGATAAAACGTATAACGATACGTAGATATAGGATACAACATATAACGATACGTAGACATAGGATATAACGTATAACGTTATCTACACATAGGATATAACGTATAATGATTTGTAGACATGTGATATAACCTATAACAATATGTAGATATAGGATATAGCGTATAACTATACGTAGCTATAGGATATATCGTTTAACGTTATCTACATATAGGATATAACGTATAACTATATGTGGATGTAGGATATAACGTATAACGATATGCAGATATAGGATATAACCTATAACGATATCTACATATAGGATATAACGTATAACGTTATCTACATATAGGATATAACGTATAACGTTATCTACATATAGGATATAACGTATAACGATATGTAGATATAGGATATAACGTATAACGATACGTAGATATAGGATATAACGTATAACGATACGTAGATGTAGGATATATCGTATAGCGTTATCTACATATAGGATATAACGTATAACGATACGTAGATATAGGAAATAACGTACAACGATATGTAGATATGGGATATAACGTATAACGTTACGTAGATGTAGGATGTAACGTATAACGATATCTACATATAGGATATAACGTATAACGTTATCTACATATAGGATATAACGTATAACGTTATCTACATATAGGATATAACGTATAACGATATGTAGATATAGGATATAACGTATAACGATACGTAGATATAGGATATAACGTATAACGATACGTAGATGTAGGATATATCGTATAGCGTTATCTACATATAGGATATAACGTATAACGATACGTAGATATAGGAAATAACGTACAACGATATGTAGATATGGGATATAACGTATAACGTTACGTAGATGTAGGATGTAACGTATAACGTTATCTACAATTAGGATATAACGTATAACGATATGAGGACATAGGATATAACGTATAATGATACGCAGATATAGGATATAACTTATAACGATATGTAGACGTAGCGTATAACGCATAACGGTGCGTAGATGTAGGATATAACGTATAACGTTATCTACGTATAGGATATAATGTATAACGATACGTAGATATAGGATATAACGTATAACGTTATCTACAAATAGGATATAACGTATAACGATATGCAGATATAGGATATAACGTATAACGGTACGTAGATGTAGGATATAACGTATAGCGTTATCTACGTATAGGATATAATGTATAACGATACGTAGATATAGGATATAACGTATAACGTTATCTACAAATAGGATATAACGTATAACGATACGTAGATATAGGAAATAACGTACAACGATATGTAGATATGGGATATAACGTATAACGTTACGTAGATGTAGGATGTAACGTATAACGATATCTACATATAGGATATAACGTATAACGTTATCTACATATAGGATATAACGTATAACGATATGTAGATATAGGATATAACGTATAACGATATGTAGATATAGGATATAACGTATAACGTTATCTACATATAGGATATAACGTATAACGATATGTAGATATAGCATATAACGTATGACGATACGTAGATATAGGATATAACGTATAACGTTATCTACATATAGGATATAACGTATAACTTTACGTAGATGTAGGATGTAACGTATAACGATATGTAGAAATAGGATATAACGTATAACGATTCGTAGATATAGGATAAAACGTATAACGATACGTAGATATAGGATACAACATATAACGATACGTAGACATAGGATATAACGTATAACGTTATCTACACATAGGATATAACGTATAATGATTTGTAGACATGTGATATAACCTATAACAATATGTAGATATAGGATATAGCGTATAACTATACGTAGCTATAGGATATATCGTTTAACGTTATCTACATATAGGATATAACGTATAACTATATGTGGATGTAGGATATAACGTATAACGATATGCAGATATAGGATATAACCTATAACGATATCTACATATAGGATATAACGTATAACGTTATCTACATATAGGATATAACGTATAACGTTATCTACATATAGGATATAACGTATAACGATATGTAGATATAGGATATAACGTATAACGATACGTAGATATAGGATATAACGTATAACGATACGTAGATGTAGGATATATCGTATAGCGTTATCTACATATAGGATATAACGTATAACGATACGTAGATATAGGAAATAACGTACAACGATATGTAGATATGGGATATAACGTATAACGTTACGTAGATGTAGGATGTAACGTATAACGATATCTACATATAGGATATAACGTATAACGTTATCTACATATAGGATATAACGTATAACGTTATCTACATATAGGATATAACGTATAACGATATGTAGATATAGGATATAACGTATAACGATACGTAGATATAGGATATAACGTATAACGATACGTAGATGTAGGATATATCGTATAGCGTTATCTACATATAGGATATAACGTATAACGATACGTAGATATAGGAAATAACGTACAACGATATGTAGATATGGGATATAACGTATAACGTTACGTAGATGTAGGATGTAACGTATAACGTTATCTACAATTAGGATATAACGTATAACGATATGAGGACATAGGATATAACGTATAATGATACGCAGATATAGGATATAACTTATAACGATATGTAGACGTAGCGTATAACGCATAACGGTGCGTAGATGTAGGATATAACGTATAACGTTATCTACGTATAGGATATAATGTATAACGATACGTAGATATAGGATATAACGTATAACGTTATCTACAAATAGGATATAACGTATAACGATATGCAGATATAGGATATAACGTATAACGGTACGTAGATGTAGGATATAACGTATAACGTTATCTACGTATAGGATATAATGTATAACGATACGTAGATATAGGATATAACGTATAACGTTATCTACAAATAGGATATAACGTATAACGATACGTAGATATAGGAAATAACGTACAACGATATGTAGATATGGGATATAACGTATAACGTTACGTAGATGTAGGATGTAACGTATAACGATATCTACATATAGGATATAACGTATAACGTTATCTACATATAGGATATAACGTATAACGATATGTAGATATAGGATATAACGTATAACGATATGTAGATATAGGATATAACGTATAACGATATGTAGATATAGGATATAACGTATAACGTTATCTACATATAGGATATAACGTATAACGATATGTAGATATAGGATATAACGTATGACGATACGTAGATATAGGATATAACGTATAACGTTATCTACATATAGGATATAACGTATAACTTTACGTAGATGTAGGATGTAACGTATAACGATATGTAGAAATAGGATATAACGTATAACGATTCGTAGATATAGGATAAAACGTATAACGATACGTAGATATAGGATACAACATATAACGATACGTAGACATAGGATATAACGTATAACGTTATCTACACATAGGATATAACGTATAATGATTTGTAGACATGTGATATAACCTATAACAATATGTAGATATAGGATATAGCGTATAACTATACGTAGCTATAGGATATATCGTTTAACGTTATCTACATATAGGATATAACGTATAACTATATGTAGATATAGGATATAACGTATAACGATATGCAGATATAGGATATAACGTATAACGATATCTACATATAGGATATAACGTATAACGTTATCTACATATAGGATATAACGTATAACGTTATCTACATATAGGATATAACGTATAACGATATGTAGATATAGGATATAACGTATAACGATACGTAGATATAGGATATAACGTATAACGATACGTAGATGTAGGATATATCGTATAGCGTTATCTACATATAGGATATAACGTATAACGATACGTAGATATAGGAAATAACGTACAACGATATGTAGATATGGGATATAACGTATAACGTTACGTAGATGTAGGATGTAACGTATAACGATATCTACATATAGGATATAACGTATAACGTTATCTACATATAGGATATAACGTATAACGTTATCTACATATAGGATATAACGTATAACGATATGTAGATATAGGATATAACGTATAACGATACGTAGATATAGGATATAACGTATAACGATACGTAGATGTAGGATATATCGTATAGCGTTATCTACATATAGGATATAACGTATAACGATACGTAGATATAGGAAATAACGTACAACGATATGTAGATATGGGATATAACGTATAACGTTACGTAGATGTAGGATGTAACGTATAACGTTATCTACAATTAGGATATAACGTATAACGATATGAGGACATAGGATATAACGTATAATGATACGCAGATATAGGATATAACTTATAACGATATGTAGACGTAGCGTATAACGCATAACGGTGCGTAGATGTAGGATATAACGTATAACGTTATCTACGTATAGGATATAATGTATAACGATACGTAGATATAGGATATAACGTATAACGTTATCTACAAATAGGATATAACGTATAACGATATGCAGATATAGGATATAACGTATAACGGTACGTAGATGTAGGATATAACGTATAGCGTTATCTACGTATAGGATATAATGTATAACGATACGTAGATATAGGATATAACGTATAACGTTATCTACAAATAGGATATAACGTATAACGATACGTAGATATAGGAAATAACGTACAACGATATGTAGATATGGGATATAACGTATAACGTTACGTAGATGTAGGATGTAACGTATAACGATATCTACATATAGGATATAACGTATAACGTTATCTACATATAGGATATAACGTATAACGATATGTAGATATAGGATATAACGTATAACGATATGTAGATATAGGATATAACGTATAACGATATGTAGATATAGGATATAACGTATAACGTTATCTACATATAGGATATAACGTATAACGATATGTAGATATAGCATATAACGTATGACGATACGTAGATATAGGATATAACGTATAACGTTATCTACATATAGGATATAACGTATAACTTTACGTAGATGTAGGATGTAACGTATAACGATATGTAGATATAGGATATAACGTATAACGATTCGTAGATATAGGATAAAACGTATAACGATACGTAGATATAGGATACAACATATAACGATACGTAGACATAGGATATAACGTATAACGTTATCTACACATAGGATATAACGTATAATGATTTGTAGACATGTGATATAACCTATAACAATATGTAGATATAGGATATAGCGTATAACTATACGTAGATATAGGATATAACGTTTAACGTTATCTACATATAGGATATAACGTATAACTATATGTGGATGTAGGATATAACGTATAACGATATGCAGATATAGGATATAACCTATAACGATATCTACATATAGGATATAACGTATAACGTTATCTACATATAGGATATAACGTATAACGTTATCTACATATAGGATATAACGTATAACGATATGTAGATATAGGATATAACGTATAACGATACGTAGATATAGGATATAACGTATAACGATACGTAGATGTAGGATATATCGTATAGCGTTATCTACATATAGGATATAACGTATAACGATACGTAGATATAGGAAATAACGTACAACGATATGTAGATATGGGATATAACGTATAACGTTACGTAGATGTAGGATGTAACGTATAACGATATCTACATATAGGATATAACGTATAACGTTATCTACATATAGGATATAACGTATAACGTTATCTACATATAGGATATAACGTATAACGATATGTAGATATAGGATATAACGTATAACGATACGTAGATATAGGATATAACGTATAACGATACGTAGATGTAGGATATATCGTATAGCGTTATCTACATATAGGATATAACGTATAACGATACGTAGATATAGGAAATAACGTACAACGATATGTAGATATGGGATATAACGTATAACGTTACGTAGATGTAGGATGTAACGTATAACGTTATCTACAATTAGGATATAACGTATAACGATATGAGGACATAGGATATAACGTATAATGATACGCAGATATAGGATATAACTTATAACGATATGTAGACGTAGCGTATAACGCATAACGGTGCGTAGATGTAGGATATAACGTATAACGTTATCTACGTATAGGATATAATGTATAACGATACGTAGATATAGGATATAACGTATAACGTTATCTACAAATAGGATATAACGTATAACGATATGCAGATATAGGATATAACGTATAACGGTACGTAGATGTAGGATATAACGTATAACGTTATCTACGTATAGGATATAATGTATAACGATACGTAGATATAGGATATAACGTATAACGTTATCTACAAATAGGATATAACGTATAACGATACGTAGATATAGGAAATAACGTACAACGATATGTAGATATGGGATATAACGTATAACGTTACGTAGATGTAGGATGTAACGTATAACGATATCTACATATAGGATATAACGTATAACGTTATCTACATATAGGATATAACGTATAACGATATGTAGATATAGGATATAACGTATAACGATATGTAGATATAGGATATAACGTATAACGATATGTAGATATAGGATATAACGTATAACGTTATCTACATATAGGATATAACGTATAACGATATGTAGATATAGCATATAACGTATGACGATACGTAGATATAGGATATAACGTATAACGTTATCTACATATAGGATATAACGTATAACTTTACGTAGATGTAGGATGTAACGTATAACGATATGTAGAAATAGGATATAACGTATAACGATTCGTAGATATAGGATAAAACGTATAACGATACGTAGATATAGGATACAACATATAACGATACGTAGACATAGGATATAACGTATAACGTTATCTACACATAGGATATAACGTATAATGATTTGTAGACATGTGATATAACCTATAACAATATGTAGATATAGGATATAGCGTATAACTATACGTAGCTATAGGATATATCGTTTAACGTTATCTACATATAGGATATAACGTATAACTATATGTGGATGTAGGATATAACGTATAACGATACGTAGATATAGCATATAACCTATAACGATATCTACATATAGGATATAACGTATAACGTTATCTACATATAGGATATAACGTATAACGTTATCTACATATAGGATATAACGTATAACGATATGTAGATATAGGATATAACGTATAACGATACGTAGATATAGGATATAACGTATAACGATACGTAGATGTAGGATATATCGTATAACGTTATCTACATATAGGATATAACGTATAACGATACGTAGATATAGGAAATAACGTACAACGATATGTAGATATGGGATATAACGTATAACGTTACGTAGATGTAGGATGTAACGTATAACGATATCTACATATAGGATATAACGTATAACGTTATCTACATATAGGATATAACGTATAACGTTATCTACATATAGGATATAACGTATAACGATATGTAGATATAGGATATAACGTATAACGATACGTAGATATAGGATATAACGTATAACGATACGTAGATGTAGGATATATCGTATAGCGTTATCTACATATAGGATATAACGTATAACGATACGTAGATATAGGAAATAACGTACAACGATATGTAGATATGGGATATAACGTATAACGTTACGTAGATGTAGGATGTAACGTATAACGTTATCTACAATTAGGATATAACGTATAACGATATGAGGACATAGGATATAACGTATAATGATACGCAGATATAGGATATAACTTATAACGATATGTAGACGTAGCGTATAACGCATAACGGTGCGTAGATGTAGGATATAACGTATAACGTTATCTACGTATAGGATATAATGTATAACGATACGTAGATATAGGATATAACGTATAACGTTATCTACATATAGGATATAACGTATAACGATATGCAGATATAGGATATAACGTATAACGGTACGTAGATGTAGGATATAACGTATAGCGTTATCTACGTATAGGATATAATGTATAACGATACGTAGATATAGGATATAACGTATAACGTTATCTACAAATAGGATATAACGTATAACGATACGTAGATATAGGAAATAACGTACAACGATATGTAGATATGGGATATAACGTATAACGTTACGTAGATGTAGGATGTAACGTATAACGATATCTACATATAGGATATAACGTATAACGTTATCTACATATAGGATATAACGTATAACGATATGTAGATATAGGATATAACGTATAACGATATGTAGATATAGGATATAACGTATAACGATATGTAGATATAGGATATAACGTATAACGTTATCTACATATAGGATATAACGTATAACGATATGTAGATATAGCATATAACGTATGACGATACGTAGATATAGGATATAACGTATAACGTTATCTACATATAGGATATAACGTATAACTTTACGTAGATGTAGGATGTAACGTATAACGATATGTAGAAATAGGATATAACGTATAACGATTCGTAGATATAGGATAAAACGTATAACGATACGTAGATATAGGATACAACATATAACGATACGTAGACATAGGATATAACGTATAACGTTATCTACACATAGGATATAACGTATAATGATTTGTAGACATGTGATATAACCTATAACAATATGTAGATATAGGATATAGCGTATAACTATACGTAGCTATAGGATATATCGTTTAACGTTATCTACATATAGGATATAACGTATAACTATATGTGGATGTAGGATATAACGTATAACGATATGCAGATATAGGATATAACCTATAACGATATCTACATATAGGATATAACGTATAACGTTATCTACATATAGGATATAACGTATAACGTTATCTACATATAGGATATAACGTATAACGATATGTAGATATAGGATATAACGTATAACGATACGTAGATATAGGATATAACGTATAACGATACGTAGATGTAGGATATATCGTATAGCGTTATCTACATATAGGATATAACGTATAACGATACGTAGATATAGGAAATAACGTACAACGATATGTAGATATGGGATATAACGTATAACGTTACGTAGATGTAGGATGTAACGTATAACGATATCTACATATAGGATATAACGTATAACGTTATCTACATATAGGATATAACGTATAACGTTATCTACATATAGGATATAACGTATAACGATATGTAGATATAGGATATAACGTATAACGATACGTAGATATAGGATATAACGTATAACGATACGTAGATGTAGGATATATCGTATAGCGTTATCTACATATAGGATATAACGTATAACGATACGTAGATATAGGAGATAACGTACAACGATATGTAGATATGGGATATAACGTATAACGTTACGTAGATGTAGGATGTAACGTATAACGTTATCTACAATTAGGATATAACGTATAACGATATGAGGACATAGGATATAACGTATAATGATACGCAGATATAGGATATAACTTATAACGATATGTAGACGTAGCGTATAACGCATAACGGTGCGTAGATGTAGGATATAACGTATAACGTTATCTACGTATAGGATATAATGTATAACGATACGTAGATATAGGATATAACGTATAACGTTATCTACAAATAGGATATAACGTATAACGATATGCAGATATAGGATATAACGTATAACGGTACGTAGATGTAGGATATATCGTTTAACGTTATCTACATATAGGATATAACGTATAACTATATGTAGATGTAGTATATAATGTACAACGTTATCTACACATAGGATATAACGTATAATGATTTGTAGAATTGTGATATAACTTATAACAATATGTAGATTTAGGATATAGCGTATAACAATACGTAGCTATAGGATATATCGTTTAACGTTATCTACATATAGGATATAACGTATAACGATATGTAGATGTAGGATATAACGTATAACGATATGCAGATATAGGATATAACGTATAACGATACGTAGATATAGGATATAACGTATAACGTTATCTACATATAGGATATAACGTATAACGTTATCTACATATAGGATATAACGTATAACGTTATCTACATATAGGATATAACGTATAACGTTACGTAGATGTAGGATGTAACGTATAACGATATGTAGAAATAGGATGTAACGTATAACGATATGTAGAAATAGGATATAACGTATAACGATTCGTAGATATAGGACATAACGTATAACGTTATCTACATATAGGATATAACGTATAACGATAGGTAGATACAGGATATAACGTATAACGTTATCTACATATAGGATATAACGTATAACGATATGTAGATATAGGATATAACGTATAACGATACGTAGATATAGGATATAACGTATAACTATATGTAGATGTAGGATATAACGTATAACGATATGCAGATATTGGACATAACGTATAACGATACGTAGATACACGATATAACTTATAACGCTATCTACATATAGGATATAACGTATAACGTTATCTACATATAGGATATAACGTATAACGTTATCTACATATAGGATATAACGTATAACGATATGCAGATATAGGATATAACGTATAACGATATGTAGATATGGGATATAATGTATAACGTTATCTACATATAGGATATAACGTATAACGATATCTACATATTGGATATAACGTATAACGTTATCTACACATAGGATATAACGTATAACGATATGTAGTCATAGGATATAACGTATAACGATATGTAGATATAGTATATAACGTATAACGATAGGTAGATACAGGATATAACGTGTAACGTTATGTACATATAGGATATAACGTATAACAATATGTAGATATAGGATATAGCGTATAACGTTATCTACATATAGGATATAACGTATAACGTTACGTAGATGTAGGATGTAACGTATAACGATATGTAGAAATAGGATATAACGTATAACGTTACGTAGATGTAGGATGTAACGTATAACGATATGTAGAAATAGGATATAACGTATAACGATTCGTAGATATAGGATATAACGTATAACGATATCTACATATAGGATATAACGTATAACGTTATCTACATATAGGATATAACGTATAACGTTATCTACATATAGGATATAACGTATAACGATATGTAGATATAGGATATAACGTATAACGATACGTAGATATAGGATATAACGTATAACGATATGCAGATATTGGATATAACGTATAACAATACGTAGATACAGGATATAACGTATAACGTTATCTACATATAGGATATAACGTATAACGATATGTAGATATAGGATATAACGTATAACGATACTTAGATATAGGATATAACGTATAACGACATGTAGATTTAGGATATAACGTATAACGATATGTAGATATAGGATATAACGTATAACGATACGTAGATATAGGATATAACGTATAACGATACGTAGATATAGGATACAACATATAACGATACGTAGACATAGGATATAACGTATAACGTTATCTACACATAGGATATAACGTATAATGATTTGTTGACATGTGATATAACGTATAACAATATGTAGATATAGGATATAGCGTATAACAATACGTAGCTATAGGATATATCGTTTAACGTTATCTACATGTAGGATATAACGTATAACTATATGTAGATGTAGGATATAACGTATAACGATATGCAGATATTGGATATAACGTATAACGATACGTAGATACAGGATATAACGTATAACGTTATCTACATATAGGATATAACGTATAACGATATGTAGATATAGGATATAACGTATAACGATACGTAGATATAGGATATAACGTATAACGTTATCTACATATATGATATAACGTATAACGTTACGTAGATGTAGGATGTAACGTATAACGATATGTAGAAATAGGATATAACGTATAACGATTCGTAGATATAGGATATAACGTATAACGATATCTACATATAGGATATAACGTATAACGTTATCTACATATAGGATATAACGTATAACGTTATCTACATATAGGATATAACGTATAACGATATGTAGATATAGGATATAACGTATAACGATACGTAGATATAGGATATAACGTATAACGGTATGTAGATATAGGATATAACGTATAACGATACGTAGATATAGGATATACCGTATAACGTTATCTACATATAGGATATAACGTATAACGTTACGTAGATGTAGGATGTAACGAATAACGATATGTAGAAATAGGATATAACGTATAACGATTCGTAGATACACGATATAACTTATAACGCTATCTACATATAGGATATAACGTATAACGTTATCTACATATAGGATATAACGTATAACGTTATCTACATATAGGATATAACGTATAACGATATGTAGATATAGGATATAACGTATAACGATACGTAGATATAGGATATAACGTATAACGATACGTAGATATAGGATACAACGTATAACGATACGTAGACATAGGATATAACGTATAACGTTATCTACACATAGGATATAACGTATAATGATTTGTAGACATGTGATATAACGTATAACAATATGTAGATATAGGATATAGCGTATAACAATACGTAGCTATAGGATATATCGTTTAACGTTATCTACATATAGGATATAACGTATAGCTATATGCTGATGTAGGATATAACTTATAACGATATGCAGATATAGGATATAACGTATAACGATATGTAGATATGGGATATAACGTATAACGTTATCTACATATAGGATATAACGTATAACGATATCTACATATTGGATATAACGTATAACGTTATCTACACATGGGATATAACGTATAACGATATGTAGACATAGGATATAACGTATAACGATATGTAGATATAGTATATAACGTATAACGATAGGTAGATACAGGATATAACGTATAACAATATGTAGATATAGGATATAGCGTATAACAATACGTAGCTATAGGATATATCGTTTAACGTTATCTACATATAGGATATAACGTATAACTATATGTAGATGTAGGATATAACGTATAACGATATGCAGATATTGGATATAACGTATAACGATACGTAGATACAGGATATAACGTATAACGTTATCTACATATAGGATATAACGTATAACGATATGTAGATATAGGATATAACGTATAACGATACGTAGATATAGGATATTACGTATAACGTTATCTACATATAGGATATAACGTATAACGTTACGTAGATGTAGGATGTAACGTATAACGATATGTAGAAATAGGATATAACGTATAACGATTCGTAGATATAGGATATAACGTATAACGATATCTACATATAGGATATAACGTGTAAGGTTATCTACATATAGGATATAACGTATAACGTTATCTACATATAGGATATAACGTATAACGATATGTAGATATAGGATATAACGTATAACGATACGTAGATATAGGATATAACGTATAACGATATGCAGATATTGGATATAACGTATAACGATACGTAGATACAGGATATAACGTATAACGTTATCAACATATAGGATATAACGTATAACGATATGTAGATATAGGATATAACGTATAACGATACTTAGATATAGGATATAACGTATAACGACATGTAGATTTAGGATATAACGTATAACGATACATAGATACAGGATATAACGTATAACGATATCTACATATAGGATATAACGTATAACGATATGTAGATATAGGATATAACGTATAACGATACGTAGATATAGGATATAACGTATAACTATATGTAGATGTAGGATATAACGTATAACGATATGCAGATATTGGACATAACGTATAACGATACGTAGATACACGATATAACTTATAACGCTATCTACATATAGGATATAACGTATAACGTTATCTACATATAGGATATAACGTATAACGTTATCTACATATAGGATATAACGTATAACGATATGTAGATATAGGATATAACGTATAACGATACGTAGATATAGGATATAACGTATAACGATACGTAGATATAGGATACAACATATAACGATACGTAGACATAGGATATAACGTATAACGTTATCTACACATAGGATATAACGTATAATGATTTGTAGACATGTGATATAACGTATAACAATATGTAGATATAGGATATAGCGTATAACAATACGTAGCTATAGGATATATCGTTTAACGTTATCTACATATAGGATATAACGTATAGCTATATGTAGATGTAGGATATAACTTATAACGATATGCAGATATAGGATATAACGTATAACGATATGTAGATATGGGATATAACGTATAACGTTATCTACATATAGGATATAACGCATAACGATATCTACATATTGGATATAACGTATAACGTTATCTACACATAGGATATAACGTATAACGATATGTAGTCATAGGATATAACGTATAACGATATGTAGATATAGTATATAACGTATAACGATAGGTAGATACAGGATATAACGTGTAACGTTATGTACATATAGGATATAACGTATAACAATATGTAGATATAGGATATAGCGTATAACGTTATCTACATATAGGATATAACGTATAACGTTACGTAGATGTAGGATGTAACGTATAACGATATGTAGAAATAGGATATAACGTATAACGTTACGTAGATGTAGGATGTAACGTATAACGATATGTAGAAATAGGATATAACGTATAACGATTCGTAGATATAGGATATAACGTATAACGATATCTACATATAGGATATAACGTATAACGTTATCTACATATAGGATATAACGTATAACGTTATCTACATATAGGATATAACGTATAACGATATGTAGATATAGCATATAACGTATAACGATACGTAGATATAGGATATAACGTATAACGATATGCAGATATTGGATATAACGTATAACGATACGTAGATACAGGATATAACGTATAACGTTATCTACATATAGGATATAACGTATAACGATATGTAGATATAGGATATAACGTATAACGATACTTAGATATAGGATATAACGTATAACGACATGTAGATTTAGGATATAACGTATAACGATATGTAGATATAGGATATAACGTATAACGATACGTAGATATAGGATATAACGTATAACGATACGTAGATATAGGATACAACATATAACGATACGTAGACATAGGATATATCGTATAACGTTATCTACACATAGGATATAACGTATAATGATTTGTAGACATGTGATATAACGTATAACAATATGTAGATATAGGACATAGCGTATAACAATACGTAGCTATAGGATATATCGTTTAACGTTATCTACATATAGGATATAACGTATAGCTATATGTAGATGTAGGATATAACGTATATCGATATGCAGATATAGGATATAACGTATAACGATACGCAGATACAGGATATAACGTGTAACGTTATGTACATATAGGATATAACGTATAACGATACGTAGATATAGGATATAACGTATAACTATATGTAGATGTAGGATATAACGTATAACGATATGCAGATATTGGACATAACGTATAACGATACGTAGATACAGGACATAACGTATAACGTTATCTACATATAGGATATAACGTATAACGATATGTAGATATAGGATATAACGTATAACGATACGTAGATATAGGATATAACGTATAACGTTATCTACATATAGGATATAACGTATAACGTTACGTAGATGTAGGATGTAACGAATAACGATATGTAGAAATAGGATATAACGTATAACGATTCGTAGATACACGATATAACTTATAACGCTATCTACATATAGGATATAACGTATAACGTTATCTACATATAGGATATAACGTATAACGTTATCTACATATAGGATATAACGTATAACGATATGTAGATATAGGATATAACGTATAACGATACGTAGATATAGGATATAACGTATAACGATACGTAGATATAGGATACAACATATAACGATACGTAGACATAGGATATAACGTATAACGTTATCTACACATAGGATATAACGTATAATGATTTGTAGACATGTGATATAACGTATAACAATATGTAGATATAGGATATAGCGTATAACAATACGTAGCTATAGGATATATCGTTTAACGTTATCTACATATAGGATATAACGTATAGCTATATGTAGATGTAGGATATAACTTATAACGATATGCAGATATAGGATATAACGTATAACGATATGTAGATATGGGATATAACGTATAACGTTATCTACATATAGGATATAACGTATAACGATATCTACATATTGGATATAACGTATAACGTTATCTACACATGGGATATAACGTATAACGATATGTAGACATAGGATATAACGTATAACGATATGTAGATATAGTATATAACGTATAACGATAGGTAGATACAGGATATAACGTATGACAATATGTAGATATAGGATATAGCGTATAACAATACGTAGCTATAGGATATATCGTTTAACGTTATCTACATATAGGATATAACGTATAACTATATGTAGATGTAGGATATAACGTATAACGATATGCAGATATTGGATATAACGTATAACGATACGTAGATACAGGATATAACGTATAACGTTATCTACATATAGGATATAACGTATAACGATATGTAGATATAGGATATAACGTATAACGATACGTAGATATAGGATATTACGTATAACGTTATCTACATATAGGATATAACGTATAACGTTACGTAGATGTAGGATGTAACGTATAACGATATGTAGAAATAGGATATAACGTATAACGATTCGTAGATATAGGATATAACGTATAACGATATCTACATATAGGATATAACGTGTAAGGTTATCTACATATAGGATATAACGTATAACGTTATCTACATATAGGATATAACGTATAACGATATGTAGATATAGGATATAACGTATAACGATACGTAGATATAGGATATAACGTATAACGATATGCAGATATTGGATATAACGTATAACGATACGTAGATACAGGATATAACGTATAACGTTATCTACATATAGGATATAACGTATAACGATATGTAGATATAGGATATAACGTATAACGATACTTAGATATAGGATATAACGTATAACGATACATAGATACAGGATATAACGTATAACGATACATAGATACAGGATATAACGTATAACGATATCTACATATAGGATATAACGTATAACGATATGTAGATATAGGATATAACGTATAACGATACGTAGATATAGGATATAACGTATAACTATATGTAGATGTAGGATATAACGTATAACGATATGCAGATATTGGACATAACGTATAACGATACGTAGATACACGATATAACTTATAACGCTATCTACATATAGGATATAACGTATAACGTTATCTACATATAGGATATAACGTATAACGATATGTAGATATAGGATATAACGTATAACGATACGTAGATATAGGATATAACGTATAACGATACGTAGATATAGGATACAACATATAACGATACGTAGACATAGGATATAACGTATAACGTTATCTACACATAGGATATAACGTATAATGATTTGTAGACATGTGATATAACGTATAACAATATGTAGATATAGGATATAGCGTATAACAATACGTAGCTATAGGATATATCGTTTAACGTTATCTACATATAGGATATAACGTATAGCTATATGTAGATGTAGGATATAACTTATAACGATATGCAGATATAGGATATAACGTATAACGATATGTAGATATGGGATATAACGTATAACGTTATCTACATATAGGATATAACGCATAACGATATCTACATATTGGATATAACGTATAACGTTATCTACACATAGGATATAACGTATAACGATATGTAGTCATAGGATATAACGTATAACGATATGTAGATATAGTATATAACGTATAACGATAGGTAGATACAGGATATAACGTGTAACGTTATGTACATATAGGATATAACGTATAACAATATGTAGATATAGGATATAGCGTATAACGTTATCTACATATAGGATATAACGTATAACGTTACGTAGATGTAGGATGTAACGTATAACGATATGTAGAAATAGGATATAACGTATAACGTTACGTAGATGTAGGATGTAACGTATAACGATATGTAGAAATAGGATATAACGTATAACGATTCGTAGATATAGGATATAACGTATAACGATATCTACATATAGGATATAACGTATAACGTTATCTACATATAGGATATAACGTATAACGTTATCTACATATAGGATATAACGTATAACGATATGTAGATATAGCATATAACGTATAACGATACGTAGATATAGGATATAACGTATAACGATATGCAGATATTGGATATAACGTATAACGATACGTAGATACAGGATATAACGTATAACGTTATCTACATATAGGATATAACGTATAACGATATGTAGATATAGGATATAACGTATAACGATACTTAGATATAGGATATAACGTATAACGACATGTAGATTTAGGATATAACGTATAACGATATGTAGATATAGGATATAACGTATAACGATACGTAGATATAGGATATAACGTATAACGATACGTAGATATAGGATACAACATATAACGATACGTAGACATAGGATATAACGTATAACGTTATCTACACATAGGATATAACGTATAATGATTTGTAGACATGTGATATAACGTATAACAATATGTAGATATAGGACATAGCGTATAACAATACGTAGCTATAGGATATATCGTTTAACGTTATCTACATATAGGATATAACGTATAGCTATATGTAGATGTAGGATATAACGTATATCGATATGCAGATATAGGATATAACGTATAACGATACGCAGATACAGGATATAACGTGTAACGTTATGTACATATAGGATATAACGTATAACGATACGTAGATATAGGATATAACGTATAACTATATGTAGATGTAGGATATAACGTATAACGATATGCAGATATTGGACATAACGTATAACGATACGTAGATACAGGACATAACGTATAACGTTATCTACATATAGGATATAACGTATAACGATATGTAGATATAGGATATAACGTATAACGATACGTAGATATAGGATATAACGTATAACGTTATCTACATATAGGATATAACGTATAACGTTACGTAGATGTAGGATGTAACGAATAACGATATGTAGAAATAGGATATAACGTATAACGATTCGTAGATACACGATATAACTTATAACGCTATCTACATATAGGATATAACGTATAACGTTATCTACATATAGGATATAACGTATAACGTTATCTACATATAGGATATAACGTATAACGATATGTAGATATAGGATATAACGTATAACGATACGTAGATATAGGATATAACGTATAACGATACGTAGATATAGGATACAACATATAACGATACGTAGACATAGGATATAACGTATAACGTTATCTACACATAGGATATAACGTATAATGATTTGTAGACATGTGATATAACGTATAACAATATGTAGATATAGGATATAGCGTATAACAATACGTAGCTATAGGATATATCGTTTAACGTTATCTACATATAGGATATAACGTATAGCTATATGTAGATGTAGGATATAACTTATAACGATATGCAGATATAGGATATAACGTATAACGATATGTAGATATGGGATATAACGTATAACGTTATCTACATATAGGATATAACGTATAACGATATCTACATATTGGATATAACGTATAACTATATGTAGATGTAGGATATAACGTATAACGATATGCAGATATTGGATATAACGTATAACGATACGTAGATACAGGATATAACGTATAACGTTATCTACATATAGGATATAACGTATAACGATATGTAGATATAGGATATAACGTATAACGATATGTAGATATAGTATATAACGTATAACGATATGTAGATATAGGATATAACGTATAACGATACGTAGATATAGGATATAACGTATAACGATATGCAGATATTGGATATAACGTATAACGATACGTAGATACAGGATATAACGTATAACGTTATCTACATATAGGATATAACGTATAACGATATGTAGATATAGGATATAACGTATAACGATACATAGATATAGGATATAACGTATAACGACATGTAGATTTAGGATATAACGTATAACGATATGTAGATATAGGATATAACGTATAACGATAGGTAGATACAGGATATAACGTATAACGTTATCTACATATAGGATATAACGTATAACAATATGTAGATATAGGATATAGCGTATAACAATACTTAGCTATAGGATACATCGTTTAACTTTATCTACATATAGGATATAACGTATAACTATATGTAGATGTAGGATATAACGTATAACGATATGCAGATATAGGATATAACGTATAACGATATGCAGATATTGGATATAACGTATAACGATACGTAGATACAGGATATAACGTATAACGTTATCTACATATAGGATATAACGTATAACGATATGTAGATATAGGATATAACGTATAACGATACTTAGATATAGGATATAACGTATAACGACATGTAGATTTAGGATATAACGTATAACGATATGTAGATATAGGATATAACGTATAACGATAGGTAGATACAGGATATAACGTGTAACGTTATCTACATATAGGATATAACGTATAACTATATGTAGATATAGGATATAACGTATAACGATACGTAGATATAGGATATAACGTATAACGATATGTAGATATAGTATATAACGTATAACGATAGGTAGATACAGGATGTAACGTATAACAATATGTAGATATAGGATATAGCGTATAACAATACGTAGCTATAGGATATATCGTTTAACGTTATCTACATATAGGATATAACGTATAACTATATGTAGATGTAGGATATAACGTATAACGATATGCAGATATTGGATATAACGTATAACGATACGTAGATACAGGATATAACGTATAACGTTATCTACATATAGGATATAACGTATAACGATATGTAGATATAGGATATAACGTATAACGATACGTAGATATAGGATATAACGTATAACGTTATCTACATATAGGATATAACGTATAACGTTACGTAGATGTAGGATGTAACGTATAACGATATGTAGAAATAGGATATAACGTATAACGATTCGTAGATATAGGATATAACGTATAACGATAAATACATTTAGGATATAACGTGTAAGGTTATCTACATATAGGATATAACGTATAACGTTATCTACATATAGGATATAACGTATAACGATATGTAGATATAGGATATAACGTATAACGATACGTAGATATAGGATATAACGTATAACGATATGCAGATATTGGATATAACGTATAACGATACGTAGATACAGGATATAACGTATAACGTTATCTACATATAGGATATAACGTATAACGATATGTAGATATAGGATATAACGTATAACGATACTTAGATATAGGATATAACGTATAACGACATGTAGATTTAGGATATAACGTATAACGATATGTAGATATAGGATATAACGTATAACGATAGGTAGATACAGGATATAACGTGTAACGTTATCTACATATAGGATATAACGTATAACAATATGTAGATATAGGATATAGCGTATAACAATACGTAGCTATAGGATACATCGTTTAACTTTATCTACATATAGGATATAACGTATAACTATATGTAGATGTAGGATATAACGTATAACGATATGCAGATATAGGATATAACGTATAACGATACGTAGATACAGGACATAACGTATAACGTTATCTACATATAGGATATAACGTATAACGATATGTAGATATAGGATATAACGTACAACGATACGTAGATATAGGATATAACGTATAACGTTATCTACATATAGGATATAACGTATAACGTTACGTAGATGTAGGATGTAACGTATAACGATACGTAGAAATAGGATATAACGTATAACGGTTCGTAGATATAGGATATAACGCATAACGATATCTACATATAGCATATAACGTATAACGTTATCTACATATAGGATATAACGTTTAACGATACGTAGATATAGGATATAACGTATAACGACATGTAGATTTAGGATATAACGTATAACGATATGTAGATATAGGATATAACGTATAACGATAGGTAGATACAGGATATAACGTATAACGTTATCTACATATAGGATATAACGCATAACTATATGTAGATATAGGATATAACGTATAACGATACGTAGATATAGGATATAACGTATAACGGTACGTAGATATAGGATACAACATATAACGATACGTAGATACAGGACATAACGTATAACGTTATCTACATATAGGATATAACGTATAACGGTTCGTAGATATAGGATATAACGCATAACGATATCTACATATAGCATATAACGTATAACGTTATCTACATATAGGATATAACGTTTAACGATACGTAGATATAGGATATAACGTATAACGACATGTAGATTTAGGATATAACGTATAACGATATGTAGATATAGGATATAACGTATAACGATAGGTAGATACAGGATATAACGTGTAACGTTATCTACATATAGGATATAACGTATAACAATATGTAGATATAGGATATAGCGTATAACAATACGTAGCTATAGGATACATCGTTTAACTTTATCTACATATAGGATATAACGTATAACTATATGTAGATGTAGGATATAACGTATAACGATATGCAGATATAGGATATAACGTATAACGATACGTAGATACAGGACATAACGTATAACGTTATCTACATATAGGATATAACGTATAACGATATGTAGATATAGGATATAACGTACAACGATACGTAGATATAGGATATAACGTATAACGTTATCTACATATAGGATATAACGTATAACGTTACGTAGATGTAGGATGTAACGTATAACGATACGTAGAAATAGGATATAACGTATAACGGTTCGTAGATATAGGATATAACGCATAACGATATCTACATATAGCATATAACGTATAACGTTATCTACATATAGGATATAACGTTTAAGGATACGTAGATATAGGATATAACGTATAACGACATGTAGATTTAGGATATAACGTATAACGATATGTAGATATAGGATATAACGTATAACGATAGGTAGATACAGGATATAACGTATAACGTTATCTACATATAGGATATAACGCATAACTATATGTAGATATAGGATATAACGTATAACGATACGTAGATATAGGATATAACGTATAACGGTACGTAGATATAGGATACAACATATAACGATACGTAGATACAGGACATAACGTATAACGTTATCTACATATAGGATATAACGTATAACGGTTCGTAGATATAGGATATAACGCATAACGATATCTACATATAGCATATAACGTATAACGTTATCTACATATAGGATATAACGTTTAACGATACGTAGATATAGGATATAACGTATAACGACATGTAGATGTAGGATATAACGTATAACGATATGCAGATATAGGATATAACGTATAACGATACGTAGATACAGGACATAACGTATAACGTTATCTACATATAGGATATAACGTATAACGATATGTAGATATAGGATATAACGTACAACGATACGTAGATATAGGATACAACATATAACGATACGTACACATAGGATATAACGTATAACGTTATCTACACATAGGATATAACGTATAATGATTTGTAGACATGTGATATAACGTATAACAATATGTAGATATAGGATATAGCGTATAACAATACGTAGCTATAGGATATATCGTTTAACGTTATCTACATATAGGATATAACGTATAGCTATATGTAGATGTAGGATATAACGTATAACGATATGCAGATATAGGATATAACGTATAACGATACGTAGATATAGGATATAACGTATAACAATATGTAGATATAGGATATAGCGTATAACAATACGTAGCTATAGGATACATCGTTTAACTTTATCTACATATAGGATATAACGTATAACTATATGTAGATGTAGGATATAACGTATAACGATATGCAGATATAGGATATAACGTATAACGATACGTAGATACAGGACATAACGTATAACGTTATCTACATATAGGATATAACGTATAACGATATGTAGATATAGGATATAACGTATAACGATACGTAGAAATAGGATATAACGTATAACGGTTCGTAGATATAGGATATAACGCATAACGATATCTACATATAGCATATAACGTATAACGTTATCTACATATAGGATATAACGTTTAACGATACGTAGATATAGGATATAACGTATAACGACATGTAGATTTAGGATATAACGTATAACGATATGTAGATATAGGATATAACGTATAACGATAGGTAGATACAGGATATAACGTATAACGTTATCTACATATAGGATATAACGCATAACTATATGTAGATATAGGATATAACGTATAACGATACGTAGATATAGGATATAACGTATAACGGTACGTAGATATAGGATACAACATATAACGATACGTAGATACAGGACATAACGTATAACGTTATCTACATATAGGATATAACGTATAACGATATGTAGATATAGGATATAACGTATAACGATATCTACATATAGGATATAACGTATAACGTTATCTACATATAGGATATAACGTATAACGATACGTAGATATAGGATACAACATATAACGATACGTACACATAGGATATAACGTATAACGTTATCTACACATAGGATATAACGTATAATGATTTGTAGACATGTGATATAACGTATAACAATATGTAGATATAGGATATAGCGTATAACAATACGTAGCTATAGGATATATCGTTTAACGTTATCTACATATAGGATATAACGTATAGCTATATGTAGATGTAGGATATAACGTATAACGATATGCAGATATAGGATATAACGTATAACGATACGTAGATACAGGACATAACGTATAACGTTATCTACATATAGGATATAACGTATAACGATATGTGGATATAGGATATAACGTATAACGATATCTACATATAGGATATAACGTATAACGTTATCTACATATAGGATATAACGTATAACGATACGTAGATATAGGATATAACGTATAACGACATGTAGATTTAGGATATAACGTATAACGATATGTAGATATAGGATATAACGTATAACGATAGGTGGATACAGGATATAACGTGTAACGTTATCTACATATAGGATATAACGTATAACAATATGTAGATATAGGATATAGCGTATAACAATACGTAGCTATAGGATATACCGTTTAACGTTATCTACATATAGGATATAACGTATAACTATATGTAGATGTAGGATATAACGTATAACGATATGCAGATATAGGATATAACGTATAACGATACGTAGATACAGGACATAACGTATAACGTTATCTACATATAGGATATAACGTATAACGATTCGTAGATATAGGATATAACGTATAACGTTATCTACATGTAGGATATATCGTATAACGTTACGTAGATGTAGGATGTAGCGTATAACGATATGTAGAAATAGGATATAACGTATAACGATTCGTAGATATAGGATATAACGTATAACGATATCTACATATAGGATATAACGTATAACGTTATCTACATATAGGATATAACGTATAACGTTATCTACATATAGGATATAACGTATAACGATATGTAGATATAGGATATAACTTATAACGATACGTAGATATAGGATATAACGTATAACGATATGCAGATATTGGATATAACGTATAACGATACGTAGATACAGGATATAACGTATAACGTTATCTACATATAGGATATAACGTATAACGATGTGTAGATATAGGATATAACGTATAACGATACGTAGATATAGGATATAACGTATAACGACATGTAGATTTAGGATATAACGTATAGCGATATGTAGATATAGGATATAACGTATAACGATAGGTAGATACAGGATATAACGTGTAACGATACGTAGATATAGGATATAACGTATAACGTTATCTACATATAGGATATAACGTATAACGTTACGTAGATGTAGGATGTAACGTATAACGATACGTAGAAATAGGATATAACGTATAACGGTTCGTAGATATAGGATATAACGTATAACGATACGTAGATATATAATATAACGTATAACGTTATCTACATATAGGATATAACGTATAACGATATCTACATATTGGATATAACGTATAACGTTATCTACACATAGGATATAACGTATAACGATATGTAGACATAGGATATAACGTATAACGATATGTAGATATAGGATATAACGTATAACGTACGTAGATATAGGATATAACGTATAACGTTATCTACATTTAGGATATAACGTGTGACGATACGTAGATATAGGATATAACGTATAACGATATGTAGATATAGGATATAACGTATAACGATATCTACATATAGGATATAACGTATAACGTTATCTACATATAGGATATAACGTATAACGTTATCTACATATAGGATATAACGTATAACGATATGTAGATATAGGATGTAACGTATAACGATACGTAGATATAGGATATAACGTATAACGATATGCAGATATTGGATATAACGTATAACGATACGTAGATACAGGATATAACGTATAACGATAGGTGGATACAGGATATAACGTGTAACGTTATCTACATATAGGATATAACGTATAACAATATGTAGATATAGGATATAGCGTAAAACAATACGTAGCTATAGGATATACCGTTTAACGTTATCTACATATAGGATATAACGTATAACTATATGTAGATGTAGGATATAACGTATAACGATATGCAGATATAGGATATAACGTATAACGATACGTAGATACAGGACATAACGTATAACGTTATCTACATATAGGATATAACGTATAACGATTCGTAGATATAGGATATAACGTATAACGTTATCTACATGTAGGATATATCGTATAACGTTACGTAGATGTAGGATGTAGCGTATAACGATATGTAGAAATAGGATATAACGTATAACGATTCGTAGATATAGGATATAACGTATAACGATATCTACATATAGGATATAACGTATAACGTTATCTACATATAGGATATAACGTATAACGTTATCTACATGTAGGATATAACGTATAACGATATGTAGATATAGGATATAACTTATAACGATACGTAGATATAGGATATAACGTATAACGATATGCAGATATTGGATATAACGTATAACGATACGTAGATACAGGATATAACGTATAACGTTATCTACATATAGGATATAACGTATAACGATATGTAGATATAGGAAATAACGTATAACGATACGTAGATATAGGATATAACGTATAACGACATGTAGATTTAGGATATAACGTATAGCGATATGTAGATATAGGATATAACGTATAACGATAGGTAGATACAGGATATAACGTGTAACGATACGTAGATATAGGATATAACGTATAACGTTATCTACATATAGGATATAACGTATAACGTTACGTAGATGTAGGATGTAACGTATAACGATACGTAGAAATAGGATATAACGTATAACGGTTCGTAGATATAGGATATAACGTATAACGATACGTAGATATATAATATAACGTATAACGTTATCTACATATAGGATATAACGTATAACGATATCTACATATTGGATATAACGTATAACGTTATCTACACATAGGATATAACGTATAACGATATGTAGACATAGGATATAACGTATAACGATATGTAGATATAGGATATAACGTATAACGTACGTAGATATAGGATATAACGTATAACGTTATCTACATTTAGGATATAACGTGTGACGATACGTAGATATAGGATATAACGTATAACGATATGTAGGTATAGGATATAACGTATAACGATATCTACATATAGGATATAACGTATAACGTTATCTACATATAGGATATAACGTATAACGTTATCTACATATAGGATATAACGTATAACGATATGTAGATATAGGATGTAACGTATAACGATACGTAGATATAGGATATAACGTATAACGATATGCAGATATTGGATATAACGTATAACGATACGTAGATACAGGATATAACGTATAACGTTATCTACATATAGGATATAACGTATAACGATATGTAGATATAGGATATAACGTATAACGATACGTAGATATAGGATATAACGTATAACGACATGTAGATTTAGGATTTAACGTATAACGATATGTAGATATAGGATATAACGTATAACGATAGGTAGATACAGGATATAACGTGTAACGTTATCTACATATAGGATATAACGTATAACAATATGTAGATATAGGATATAGCGTATAACAATACGTAGCTATAGGATATATCGTTTAACTTTATCTACATATAGGATATAACGTATAACTATATGTAGATGTAGGATATAACGTATAACGATATGCAGATATAGGATATAACGTATAACGATACGTAGATACAGGACATAACGTATAACGTTATCTACATATAGGATATAACGTATAACGGTTCGTAGATATAGGATATAACGTATAACGATATCTACATATAGCATATAACGTATAACGTTATCTACATATAGGATATAACGTATAACGTTATCTACATATAGGATATAACGTATAACGTTCTCTACATATAGCATATAACGTATAACGATACGTAGATATTGGATATAACGCATAACGGTACGTAGATATAGAATATAACGTATAACGTTATATACATATAGGATATAACGTATAACGATACGTAGATATAGGATATAACGTATAACGTTATCTACATATAGGATATAACGTATAACGATACGTAGATATAGGAAATAACGTACAACGATATGTAGATATGGGATATAACGTATAACGTTATCTACATATAGGATATAACGTATAACGATATCTACATATTCGATATAACGTATAACGTTATCTACACATAGGATATAACGTATAACGATATGTATACATAGGATATAACGTATAACGATATGTAGATATAGGATATAACGTATAACGATAGGTAGATACAGGATATAACGTGTAACGTTATGTACATATCGGATATAACGTACAACAATATGTAGATATAGGATATAGCGTATAACAATACATAGCTATAGGATATATCGTTTAACGTTATCTACATATAGGATATAACGTATAACTATATGTAGATGATGGATATAACGTATAACGATATGCAGATATTGGATATAACGTATAACGATACGTAGATACAGGATATAACGTATAACGTTATCTACATATAGGATATAACGTATAACGATATGTAGAGATAGGATATAACGTATAACGATACGTAGCTATAGGATATAACGTATAACGTTATCTACAAATAGGATATAACGTATAACGTTACGTAGATGTAGGATGTAACGTATAACGATATGTAGAAATAGGATATAACGTATAACGATTCGTAGATATAGGATATAACGTATAACGATATCTACATATTCGATATAACGTATAACGTTATCTACATATAGGATATAACGTATAACGTTACCTACATATAGGATATAACGTATAACGATACGTAGATATAGGATATAACTTTTAACGGAACGTAGATATAGAATATAACGTATAACGATATCTACATATAGGATATAACGTATAACGTTATCTACATATAGGATATAACGTATAACGTTATCTACATATAGGTTATAACGTATAACGATATGTAGATATAGGATATAACGTATAACGATACGTAGATATAGGATATAACGTATAACGATACGTAGATGTAGGATATATCGTATAGCGTTATCTACATATAGGATATAACGTATAACGATACGTAGATATAGGATATAACGTATAACGATAGGTAGATACAGGATATAACGTGTAACGTTATCTACATATAGGATATAACGTATAACGATATGTAGATATAGGATATAACGTATAACGATACGTAGATATAGGATATAACGTATAACGATACGTAGATATAGGATACAACATATAACGATACGTAGACATAGGATATAACGTATAACGTTATCTACACATAGGATATAACGTATAATGATTTGTAGAAATGTGATATAACTTATAACAATATGTAGATTTAGGATATAGCGTATAACAATACGTAGCTATAGGATATATCGTTTAACGTTATCTACATATAGGATATAACGTATAACGATATGTAGATGTAGGATATAACGTATAACGATATGCAGATATAGGATATAACGTATAACGATACGTAGATATAGGATATAACGTATAACGTTATCTACATATAGGATATAACGTATAACGTTATCTACATATAGGATATAACGTATAACGATATGTAGATATAGGATATAACGTATAACGATACGTAGATATAGGATATAACGTATAACGTTATCTACATATAGGATATAACGTATAACGTTACGTAGATGTAGGATGTAACGTATAACGATATGTAGAAATAGGATATAACGTATAACGATTCGTAGATATAGGATATAACGTATAACGATATCTACATATAGTATATGACGTATAACGCTATCTACATATAGGATATAACGTATAACGTTATCTACATATAGGATATAACGTATAACGATATGTAGATATAGGATATAACGTATAACGATACCTAGATATAGGATATAACGTATAACGATACGTAGATTTAGGATATAACGTATAACGTTATCTACATATAGGATATAACGTATAACGATACGTAGATATAGGAAATAACGTACAACGATATGTAGATATGGGATATAACGTACAACGATATGTAGATACAGGATATAACGTATAACGATATGTAGATATAGGATATAACGTATAACGATATGTAGATATAGGATATATCGTATAGCATTATCCATATATAGGATATAACGTATAACGATACGTAGATATAGGAAATAACGTATAACGACATGTAGGTATAGTATATAACGTATAACGATATGTAGATATAGGATATAACGTATAACGACTTGTAGATTTAGGATATAACGTATAACGATATGTAGATATAGGATATAACGTATAACGATAGGTAGATACAGGATATAACGTGTAACGTTATGTACATATAGGATATAACGTATAACAATATGTAGATATAGGATATAGCGTATAACAATACGTAGCTATAGGATATATCGTTTAACGTTATCTACATATAGGATATAACGTATAACTATATGTAGATGTAGGATATAACGTATAACGATATGCAGATATTGGATATAACGTATAACGATACGTAGATACTGGATATAACGTGTAACGTTATGTACATATAGGATATAACGTATAACAATATGTAGATATAGGATATAGCGTATAACAATACGTAGCTATAGGATATATCGTTTAACGTTATCTACATATAGGATATAACGTATAACTATATGTAGATGTAGGATATAACGTATAACGATATGCAGATATTGGATATAACGTATAACGATACGTAGATACAGGATATAACGTATAACGTTATCTACATATAGGATATAACGTATAACGATATGTAGATATAGGATATAACGTATAACGATACGTAGATATAGGATATAACGTATAACGTTATCTACATATAGGATATAACGTATAACGTTACGTAGATGTAGGATGTAACGTATAACGATATGTAGAAATAGGATATAACGTATAACGATTCGTAGATATAGGATATAACGTATAACGCTATCTACATATAGGATATAACGTATAACGTTATCTACATATAGGACATAACGTATAACGTTATCTACATATAGGATATAACGTATAACGATATGTAGATATAGGATATAACGTATAACGATACGTAGATATAGGATATAACGTATAACGATACGTAGATGTAGGATATATCGTATAGCGTTATCTACATATAGGATATAACGTATAACGATACGTAGATATAGGATATAACGTATAACGATAGGTAGATACAGGATATAACGTGTAACGTTATCTACATATAGGATATAGGGTATAACAATATGTAGATATAGGATATAGCGTATAACGATACGTAGATATAGGATATAACGTATAACGTTATCTACATATAGGATATAACGTATAACGTTACGTAGATGTAGGATTTAACGAATAACGATATGTAGAAATAGGATATAACGTATAACGATTCGTAGATACACGATATAACTTATAACGCTATCTACATATAGGATATAACGTATAACGTTATCTACATATAGGATATAACGTATAACGTTATCTACATATAGGATATAACGTATAACGATATGTAGATATAGGATATAACGTATAACGATACGTAGATATAGGATATAACGTATAACGATACGTAGATATAGGATACAACATATAACGATACGTAGACATAGGATATAACGTATAACGTTATCTACACATAGGATATAACGTATAATGATTTGTAGACATGTGATATAACGTATAACAATATGTAGATATAGGATATAGCGTATAACAATACGTAGCTATAGGATATATCGTTTAACGTTATCTACATATAGGATATAACGTATAGCTATATGTAGATGTAGGATATAACTTATAGCGATATGCAGATATAGGATATAACGTATAACGATATGTAGATATGGGATATAACGTATAACGTTATCTACATATAGGATATAACGTATAACGTTATCTACATATTGGATATAACGTATAACGTTATCTACACATAGGATATAACGTATAACGATATGTAGACATAGGATATAACGTATAACGATATGTAGATATAGTATATAACGTATAACGATAGGTAGATACAGGATATAACGTGTAACGTTATGTACATATAGGATATAACGTATAACAATATGTAGATATAGGATATAGCGTATAACAATACGTAGCTATAGGATATATCGTTTAACGTTATCTACATATAGGATATAACGTATAACTATATGTAGATGTAGGATATAACGTATAACGATATGCAGATATTGGATATAACGTATAACGATACGTAGATACAGGATATAACGTATAACGTTATCTACATATAGGATATAACGTATAACGATATGTAGATATAGGATATAACGTATAACGATACGTAGATATAGGATATAACGTATAACGTTATCTACATATAGGATATAACGTATAACGTTACGTAGATGTAGGATGTAACGTATAACGATATGTAGAAGTAGGATATAACGTATAACGATTCGTAGATATAGGATATAACGTATAACGCTATCTACATTTAGGATATAACGTATAACGTTATCTACATATAGGATATAACGTATAACGTTATCTACATATAGGATATAACGTATAACGATATGTAGATATAGGATATAACGTATAACGATACGTAGATATAGGATATAACGTATAACGATACGTAGATGTAGGATATATCGTATAGCGTTATCTACATATAGGATATAACGTATAACGATACGTAGATATAGGATATAACGTATAACGATAGGTAGATACAGGATATAACGTGTAACGTTATCTACATATAGGATATAGGGTATAACAATATGTAGATATAGGATATAGCGTATAACGATACGTAGATATAGGATATAACGTATAACGTTATCTACATATAGGATATAACGTATAACGTTACGTAGATGTAGGATGTAACGAATAACGATATGTAGAAATAGGATATAACGTATAACGATTCGTAGATACACGATATAACTTATAACGCTATCTACATATAGGATATAACGTATAACGTTATCTACATATAGGATATAACGTATAACGTTATCTACATATAGGATATAACGTATAACGATATGTAGATATAGGATATAACGTATAACGATACGTAGATATAGGATATAACGTATAACGATACGTAGATATAGGATACAACATATAACGATACGTAGACATAGGATATAACGTATAACGTTATCTACACATAGGATATAACGTATAATGATTTGTAGACATGTGATATAACGTATAACAATATGTAGATATAGGATATAGCGTATAACAATACGTAGCTATAGGATATATCGTTTAACGTTATCTACATATAGGATATAACGTATAGCTATATGTAGATGTAGGATATAACTTATAACGATATGCAGATATAGGATATAACGTATAACGATATGTAGATATGGGATATAACGTATAACGTTATCTACATATAGGATATAACGTATAACGTTATCTACATATTGGATATAACGTATAACGTTATCTACACATAGGATATAACGTATAACGAGATGTAGACATAGGATATAACGTATAACGATATGTAGATATAGTATATAACGTATAACGATAGGTAGATACAGGATATAACGTGTAACGTTATGTACATATAGGATATAACGTATAACAATATGTAGATATAGGATATAGCGTATAACAATACGTAGCTATAGGATATATCGTTTAACGTTATCTACATATAGGATATAACGTATAACTATATGTAGATGTAGGATATAACGTATAACGATATGCAGATATTGGATATAACGTATAACGATACGTAGATACAGGATATAACGTATAACGTTATCTACATATAGGATATAACGTATAACGTTATCTACATATAGGATATAACGTATAACGTTATCTACATATAGGATATAACGTATAACGATATGTAGATATAGGATATAACGTATAACGATACGTAGATATAGGATACAACATATAACGATACGTAGACATAGGATATAACGTATAACGTTATCTACACATAGGATATAACGTATAATGATTTGTAGACATGTGATATAACGTATAACAATATGTAGATATAGGATATAGCGTATAACAATACGTAGCTATAGGATATATCGTTTAACGTTATCTACATATAGGATATAACGTATGGCTATATGTAGATGTAGGATATAACTTATAACGATATGCAGATATAGGATATAACGTATAACGATATGTAGATATGGGATATAACGTATAACGTTATCTACATATAGGATATAACGTATAACGTTATCTACATATTGGATATAACGTATAACGTTATCTACACATAGGATATAACGTATAACGAGATGTAGACATAGGATATAACGTATAACGATATGTAGATATAGTATATAACGTATAACGATAGGTAGATACAGGATATAACGTGTAACGTTATGTACATATAGGATATAACGTATAACAATATGTAGATATAGGATATAGCGTATAACAATACGTAGCTATAGGATATATCGTTTAACGTTATCTACATATAGGATATAACGTATAACTATATGTAGATGTAGGATATAACGTATAACGATATGCAGATATTGGATATAACGTATAACGATACGTAGATACAGGATATAACGTATAACGTTATCTACATATAGGATATAACGTATAACGTTATCTACATATAGGATATAACGTATAACGTTATCTACATATAGGATATAACGTATAACGATATGTAGATATAGGATATAACGTATAACGATACGTAGACATAGGATATAACGTATAACGATATGTAGATATAGTATATAACGTATAACGATAGGTAGATACAGGATATAACGTGTAACGTTATCTACATATAGGATATAACGTATAGCTATATGTAGATGTAGGATATAACTTATAACGATATGCAGATATAGGATATAACGTATAACGATATGTAGATATGGGATATAACGTATAACGTTATCTACATATAGGATATAACGTATAACGTTATCTACATATTGGATATAACGTATAACGTTATCTACACATAGGATATAACGTATAACGAGATGTAGACATAGGATATAACATATAACGATATGTAGATATAGTATATAACGTATGACGATAGGTAGATACAGGATATAACGTGTAACGTTATGTACATATAGGATATAACGTATAACAATATGTAGATATAGGATATAGCGTATAACAATACGTAGCTATAGGATATATCGTTTAACGTTATCTACATATAGGATATAACGTATAACTATATGTAGATGTAGGATATAACGTATAACGATATGTAGATATAGGATATAACGTATAACGATACGTAGATATAGGATATAGCGTATAACGTTATCTACATATAGGATATAACGTATAACGTTACGTAGATGTAGGATGTAACGTATAACGATATGTAGAAATAGGATATAACGTATAACGATTCGTAGATATAGGATATAACGTATAACGCTATCTACATATAGGATATAACGTATAACGTTATCTACATATAGGATATAACGCATAACATTATCTACATATAGGATATAACGTATAACGATATGTAGATATAGGATATAACGTATAACGATACGTAGATATAGGATATAACGTATAACGATACGTAGATGTAGGATATATCGTATAGCGTTATCTACATATAGGATATAACGTATAACGATACGTAGATATAGGATATAACGTATAACGATACGTAGATATAGGATATAACGTATAACGATACGTAGATATAGGATATAACGTATAACGATATGTAGATATAGGATATAACGTATAACGATACGTAGATATAGGATATAGCGTATAACGTTATCTACATATAGGATATAACGTATAACGTTACGTAGATGTAGGATGTAACGTATAACGATATGTAGAAATAGGATATAACGTATAACGATTCGTAGATATAGGATATAACGTATAACGATATCTACATATAGGATATAACGTATAACGTTATCTACATATAGGATATAACGTATAACGTTATCTACATATAGGATATAACGTATAACGATATGTAGATATAGGATATAACGTATAACGATACGTAGATATAGGATATAACGTATAACGTTATCTACATATAGGATATAACGTATAACGTTACGTAGATGTAGGATGTAACGTATAACGATATGTAGAAATAGGATATAACGTATAACGATTCGTAGATATAGGATATAACGTATAACGCTATCTACATATAGGATATAACGTATAACGTTATCTACATATAGGATATAACGCATAACATTATCTACATATAGGATATAACGTATAACGATATGTAGATATAGGATATAACTTATAACGCTATCTACATATAGGATATAACGTATAACAATATCTACATATTGGATATAACGTATAACGTTATCTACACATAGGATATAACGTATAACGATATGTAGACATAGGATATAACGTATAACGATATGTAGATATAGTATATAACGTATAACGACAGGTAGATACAGGATATAACGTGTAACGTTATGTACATATAGGATATAACGTATAACAATATGTAGATATAGGATATAGCGTATAACAATACGTAGCTATAGGATATATCGTTTAACGTTATCTACATATAGGATATAACGTATAACTATATGTAGATGTAGGATATAACGTATAACGATATGCAGATATTGCATATAACGTATAACGATACGTAGATACAGGATATAACGTATAACGTTATCTACATATAGGATATAACGTATAACGATATGTAGATATAGGATATAACGTATAACGATACGTAGATATAGGATATAACGTATAACGTTATCTACATATAGGATATAACGTATAACTATATGTAGATGTAGGATATAACGTATAACGATATGCAGATATAGGATATAACGTATAACGATACGTAGATACAGGACATAACGTATAACGTTATCTACATATAGGATATAACGTATAACGATATGTAGATATAGGATATAACGTACAACGATACGTAGATATAGGATATAACGTATAACGATATGTAGATATAGGATATAACGTATAACGATTCGTAGATATAGGATATAACGTATAACGATACGTAGATATAGGATACAACATATAACGATACGTAGACATAGGATATAACGTATAACGTTATCTACACATAGGATATAACGTATAATGATTTGTAGACATGTGATATAACGTATAACAATATGTAGATATAGGATATAGCGTATAACAATACGTAGCTATAGGATATATCGTTTAACGTTATCTACATATAGGATATAGCGTATAGCTATATGTAGATGTAGGATATAACGTATAACGATATGCAGATATAGGATATAACGTATAACGATACGTAGATACAGGACATAACGTATAACGTTATCTACATATAGGATATAACGTATAACGATATGTAGATATAGGATATAACGTATAACGATATCTACATATAGGATATAACGTATAACGTTATCTACATATAGGATATAACGTATAACGATACGTAGATATAGGATATAACGTATAACGACATGTAGATTTAGGATATAACGTATAACGATATGTAGATATAGGATATAACGTATAACGATAGGTGGATACAGGATATAACGTGTAACGTTATCTACATATAGGATATAACGTATAACAATATGTAGATATAGGATATAGCGTATAACAATACGTAGCTATAGGATATAACGTATAACGATAGGTAGATACAGGATATAACGTGTAACGATACGTAGATATAGGATGCAACATATAACGGTACGTAGACATAGGATATAACGTATAACGTTATCTACACATAGGATATAACGTATAATGATTTGTAGACATGTGATATAACGTATACCAATATGTAGATATAGGATATAGCGTATAACAATACGTAGCTATAGGATATATCGTTTAACGTTATCTACATATAGGATATAACGTATAACTATATGTAGATGTAGGATATAACGTATAACGATATGCAGATATAGGATATAACGTATAACGATACGTAGATACAGGACATAACGTATAACGTTATCTACATATAGGATATAACGTATAACGATACGTAGATATAGGATATAACGTATAACGTTATCTACATGTAGGATATATCGTATAACGTTACGTAGATGTAGGATGTAACGTATAACGATATGTAGAAATAGGATATAACGTATAACGATTCGTAGATATAGGATATAACGTATAACGATATCTACATATAGGATATAACGTATAACGTTATCTACATATAGGATATAACGTATAACGTTATCTACATATAGGATATAACGTATAACGATATGTAGATATAGGATATAACGTATAACGATACGTAGATATAGGATATAACGTATAACGATATGCAGATATTGGATATAACGTATAACGATACGTAGATACAGGATATAACGTATAACGTTAGCTACATATATGATATAACGTATAACGATATGTAGATATAGGATATAACGTATAACGATATGTAGATATAGGATATAACGTATAACGACATGTAGATTTAGGATATAACGTATAGCGATATGTAGATATAGGATATAACGTATAACGATAGGTAGATACAGGATATAACGTGTAACGATACGTAGATATAGGATATAACGTATAACGTTATCTACATATAGGATATAACGTATAACGTTACGTAGATGTAGGATGTAACGTATAACGATACGTAGAAATAGGATATAACGTATAACGGTTCGTAGATATAGGATATAACGTATAACGATACGTAGATATATAATATAACGTATAACGTTATCTACATATAGGATATAACGTATAACGATATCTACATATTGGATATAACGTATAACGTTATCTACACATAGGATATAACGTATAACGATATGTAGACATAGGATATAACGTATAACGATATGTAGATATAGGATGTAACGTATAACGTACGTAGATATAGGATATAACGTATAACGTTATCTACATTTAGGATATAACGTGTGACGATACGTAGATATAGGATATAACGTATAACGATATGTAGATATAGGATATAACGTATAACGATATCTACATATAGGATATAACGTATAACGTTATCTACATATAGGATATAACGTATAACGTTATCTACATATAGGATATAACGTATAACGATATGTAGATATAGGATGTAACGTATAACGATACGTAGATATAGGATATAACGTATAACGATATGCAGATATTGGATATAACGTATAACGATACGTAGATACAGGATATAACGTATAACGTTATCTACATATAGGATATAACGTATAACGATATGTAGATATAGGATATAACGTATAACGATACGTAGATATAGGATATAACGTATAACGACATGTAGACTTAGGATATAACGTATAACGATATGTAGATATAGGATATAACGTATAACGATAGGTAGATACAGGATATAACGTGTAACGTTATCTACATATAGGATATAACGTATAACAATATGTAGATATAGGATATAGCGTACAACAATACGTAGCTATAGGATATATCGTTTAACTTTATCTACATATAGGATATAACGTATAACTATATGTAGATGTAGGATATAACGTATAACGATATGCAGATATAGGATATAACGTATAACGATACGTAGATACAGGACATAACGTATAACGTTATCTACATATAGGATATAACGTATAACGATATGTAGATATAGGATATAATGTATAACGATACGTAGATATAGGATATAACGTATAACGTTATCTACATATAGGATATAACGTATAACGTTACGTAGATGTAGGATGTAACGTATAACGATACGTAGAAATAGGATATAACGTATAACGTTTCGTAGATATAGGATATAACGTATAACGATATCTACATATAGCATATAACGTATAACGTTATCTACATATAGGATATAACGTATAACGTTATCTACATATAGGATATAACGTATAACGTTCTCTACATATAGCATATAACGTATAACGATACGTAGATATTGGATATAACGCATAACGGTACGTAGATATAGAATATAACGTATAACGTTATATACATATAGGATATAACGTATAACGATACGTAGATATAGGATATAACGTATAACGTTATCTACATATAGGATATAACGTATAACGATACGTAGATATAGGAAATAACGTACAACGATATGTAGATATGGGATATAACGTATAACGTTATCTACATATAGGATATAACGTATAACGATATCTACATATTGGATATAACGTATAACGTTATCTACACATAGGATATAACGTATAACGATATGTATACATAGGATATAACGTATAACGATATGTAGATATAGGATATAACGTATAACGATAGGTAGATACAGGATATAACGTGTAACGTTATGTACATATAGGATATAACGTACAACAATATGTAGATATAGGATATAGCGTATAACAATACGTAGCTATAGGATATATCGTTTAACGTTATCTACATATAGGATATAACGTATAACTATATGTAGATGTAGGATATAACGTATAACGATATGCAGATATTGGATATAACGTATAACGATACGTAGATACAGGATATAACGTATAACGTTATCTACATATAGGATATAACGTATAACGATATGTAGATATAGGATATAACGTATAACGATACGTAGCTATAGGATATAACGTATAACGTTATCTACATATAGGATATAACGTATAACGTTACGTAGATGTTTGATGTAACGTATAACGATATGTAGAAATAGGATATAACGTATAACGATTCGTAGATATAGGATATAACGTATAACGCTATCTACATATACGATATAACGTATAACGTTATCTACATATAGGATATAACGTATAACGTTATCTACATATAGGATATAACATATAACGATATGTAGATATAGGATATAACGTATAACGATACGTAGATAAAGGATATAACGTATAACGATACGTAGATATAGGATATATCGTATAGCGTTATCTACATTTAGGATATAACGTGTGACGATACGTAGATATAGGATATAAAGTATAACGGTACGTAGATATAGGATATAACTTATAACGTTACGTAGATGTAGGATATAACGTATATCGTTACGTAGATGTAGGATATAACGTATAACGATATGTAGAAATAGGATATAACGTATAACGATACGTAGATACAGGATATAACGTGTAACGATATTTAGATATAGGATATAACATATAACGATACGCAGATATAGGATATAACGTATAACGATACGTAGATATAGGATACAACATATAACGATACTTAGACATAGGATATAACGTATAACGTTATCTACACATAGGATATAACGTATAATGATTTGTAGACATGTGATATAACGTATAACAATATGTAGATATAGGATATAGCGTATAACAATACATAGCTATAGGATATATCGTTTAACGTTATCTACATATAGGATATAGCGTATAGCTATATGTAGATGTAGGATATAACGTATAACGATATGCAGATATAGGATATAACGTATAACGATACGTAGATACAGGACATAACGTATAACGTTATCTACATATAGGATATAACGTATAACGATATGTAGATATAGGATATAACGCATAACGATATCTACATATAGGATATAACGTATAACGTTATCTACATATAGGATATAACGTATAACGATACGTAGATATAGGATATAACGTATAACGACATGTAGATTTAGGATATAACGTATAACGATATGTAGATATAGGATATAACGTATAACGATAGGTGGATACAGGATATAACGTGTAACGTTATCTACATATAGGATATAACGTATAACAATATGTAGATATAGGATATAGCGTATAACAATACGTAGCTATAGGATATAACGTATAACGATAGGTAGATACAGGATATAACGTGTAACGATACGTAGATATAGGATACAACATATAACGGTACGTAGACATAGGATATAACGTATAACGTTATCTACACATAGGATATAACGTATAATGATTTGTAGACATGTGATATAACGTATAACAATATGTAGATATAGGATATAGCGTATAACAATACGTAGCTATAGGATATATCGTTTAACGTTATCTACATATAGGATATAACGTATAACTATATGTAGATGTAGGATATAACGTATAACGATATGCAGATATAGGATATAACGTATAACGATACGTAGATACAGGACATAACGTATAACGTTATCTACATATAGGATATAACGTATAACGATACGTAGATATAGGATATAACGTATAACGTTATCTACATGTAGGATATATCGTATAACGTTACGTAGATGTAGGATGTAACGTATAACGATATGTAGAAATAGGATATAACGTATAACGATTCGTAGATATAGGATATAACGTATAACGATATCTACATATAGGATATAACGTATAACGTTATCTACATATAGGATATAACGTATAACGTTATCTACATATAGGATATAACGTATAACGATATGTAGATATAGGATATAACGTATAACGATACGTAGATATAGGATATAACGTATAACGATATGCAGATATTGGATATAACGTATAACGATACGTAGATACAGGATATAACGTATAACGTTAGCTACATATATGATATAACGTATAACGATATGTAGATATAGGATATAACGTATAACGATACGTAGATATAGGATATAACGTATAACGACATGTAGATTTAGGATATAACGTATAGCGATATGTAGATATAGGATATAACGTATAACGATAGGTAGATACAGGATATAACGTGTAACGATACGTAGATATAGGATATAACGTATAACGTTATCTACATATAGGATATAACGTATAACGTTACGTAGATGTAGGATGTAACGTATAACGATACGTAGAAATAGGATATAACGTATAACGGTTCGTAGATATAGGATATAACGTATAACGATACGTAGATATATAATATAACGTATAACGTTATCTACATATAGGATATAACGTATAACGATATCTACATATTGGATATAACGTATAACGTTATCTACACATAGGATATAACGTATAACGATATGTAGACATAGGATGTAACGTATAACGATACGTAGATATAGGATATAACGTATAACGATATGCAGATATTGGATATAACGTATAACGATACGTAGATATAGGATATAACGTATAACGTTATCTACATATAGGATATAACGTATAACGTTACGTAGATGTAGGATGTAACGTATAACGATATGTAGATATAGGATATAACGTATAACGTACGTAGATATAGGATATAACGTATAACGTTATCTACATTTAGGATATAACGTGTGACGATACGTAGATATAGGATATAACGTATAACGATATGTAGATATAGGATATAACGTATAACGATATCTACATATAGGATATAACGTATAACGTTATCTACATATAGGATATAACGTATAACGATACGTAGATATAGGATATAACGTATAACGACATGTAGATTTAGGATATAACGTATAACGATATGTAGATATAGGATATAACGTATAACGATAGGTGGATACAGGATATAACGTGTAACGTTATCTACATATAGGATATAACGTATAACAATATGTAGATATAGGATATAGCGTATAACAATACGTAGCTATAGGATATAACGTATAACGATAGGTAGATACAGGATATAACGTGTAACGATACGTAGATATAGGATACAACATATAACGGTACGTAGACATAGGATATAACGTATAACGTTATCTACACATAGGATATAACGTATAATGATTTGTAGACATGTGATATAACGTATAACAATATGTAGATATAGGATATAGCGTATAACAATACGTAGCTATAGGATATATCGTTTAACTTTATCTACATATAGGATATAACGTATAACTATATGTAGATGTAGGATATAACGTATAACGATATGCAGATATAGGATATAACGTATAACGATACGTAGATACAGGACATAACGTATAACGTTATCTACATATAGGATATAACGTATAACGATACGTAGATATAGGATATAACGTATAACGTTATCTACATGTAGGATATATCGTATAACGTTACGTAGATGTAGGATGTAACGTATAACGATATGTAGAAATAGGATATAACGTATAACGATTCGTAGATATAGGATATAACGTATAACGATATCTACATATAGGATATAACGTATAACGTTATCTACATATAGGATATAACGTATAACGTTATCTACATATAGGATATAACGTATAACGATATGTAGATATAGGATATAACGTATAACGATACGTAGATATAGGATATAACGTATAACGATATGCAGATATTGGATATAACGTATAACGATACGTAGATACAGGATATAACGTATAACGTTAGCTACATATATGATATAACGTATAACGATATGTAGATATAGGATATAACGTATAACGATACGTAGATATAGGATATAACGTATAACGACATGTAGATTTAGGATATAACGTATAGCGTTATGTAGATATAGGATATAACGTATAACGATAGGTAGATACAGGATATAACGTGTAACGATACGTAGATATAGGATATAACGTATAACGTTATCTACATATAGGATATAACGTATAACGTTACGTAGATGTAGGATGTAACGTATAACGATACGTAGAAATAGGATATAACGTATAACGGTTCGTAGATATAGGATATAACGTATAACGATACGTAGATATATAATATAACGTATAACGTTATCTACATATAGGATATAACGTATAACGATATCTACATATTGGATATAACGTATAACGTTATCTACACATAGGATATAACGTATAACGATATGTAGACATAGGATGTAACGTATAACGATACGTAGATATAGGATATAACGTATAACGATATGCAGATATTGGATATAACGTATAACGATACGTAGATATAGGATATAACGTATAACGTTATCTACATATAGGATATAACGTATAACGTTACGTAGATGTAGGATGTAACGTATAACGATATGTAGATATAGGATATAACGTATAACGTACGTAGATATAGGATATAACGTATAACGTTATCTACATTTAGGATATAACGTGTGACGATACGTAGATATAGGATATAACGTATAACGATATGTAGATATAGGATATAACGTATAACGATATCTACATATAGGATATAACGTATAACGTTATCTACATATAGGATATAACGTATAACGTTATCTACATATAGGATATAACGTATAACGATATGTAGATATAGGATGTAACGTATAACGATACGTAGATATAGGATATAACGTATAACGATATGCAGATATTGGATATAACGTATAACGATACGTAGATACAGGATATAACGTATAACGTTATCTACATATAGGATATAACGTATAACGATATGTAGATATAGGATATAACGTATAACGATACGTAGATATAGGATATAACGTATAACGACATGTAGATTTAGGATATAACGTATAACGATATGTAGATATAGGATATAACGTATAACGATAGGTAGATACAGGATATAACGTGTAACGTTATCTACATATAGGATATAACGTATAACAATATGTAGATATAGGATATAGCGTATAACAATACGTAGCTATAGGATATATCGTTTAACTTTATCTACATATAGGATATAACGTATAACTATATGTAGATGTAGGATATAACGTATAACGATATGCAGATATAGGATATAACGTATAACGATACGTAGATACAGGACATAACGTATAACGTTATCTACATATAGGATATAACGTATAACGATATGTAGATATAGGATATAACGTATAACGATACGTAGATATAGGATATAACGTATAACGTTATCTACATATAGGATATAACGTATAACGTTACGTAGATGTAGGATGTAACGTATAACGATACGTAGAAATAGGATATAACGTATAACGTTTCGTAGATATAGGATATAACGTATAACGATATCTACATATAGCATATATAGTATAACGTTATCTACATATAGGATATAACGTATAACGTTATCTACATATAGGATATAACGTATAACGTTCTCTACATATAGCATATAACGTATAACGATACGTAGATATTGGATATAACGCATAACGGTACGTAGATATAGAATATAACGTATAACGTTATATACATATAGGATATAACGTATAACGATACGTAGATATAGGATATAACGTATAACGTTATCTACATATAGGATATAACGTATAACGATACGTAGATATAGGAAATAACGTACAACGATATGTAGATATGGGATATAACGTATAACGTTATCTACATATAGGATATAACGTATAACGATATCTACATATTGGATATAACGTATAACGTTATCTACACATAGGATATAACGTATACCGATATGTATACATAGGATATAACGTATAACGATATGTAGATATAGGATATAACGTATAACGATAGGTAGATACAGGATATAACGTATAACGTTATCTACATATAGGATATAACGTATAACGTTACGTAGATGTAGGATGTAACGTATAACGATATGTAGAAATAGGATATAACGTATAACGATTCGTAGATATAGGATATAACGTATAACGCTATCTACATATACGATATAACGTATAACGTTATCTACATATAGGATATAACGTATAACGTTATCTACATATAGGATATAACATATAACGATATGTAGATATAGGATATAACGTATAACGATACGTAGATAAAGGATATAACGTATAACGATACGTAGATATAGGATATATCGTATAGCGTTATCTACATTTAGGATATAACGTGTGACGATACGTAGATATAGGATATAAAGTATAACGGTACGTAGATACAGGATATAACGTATAACGTTATCTACATATAGGATATAACGTATAACGTTACGTAGATGTAGGATGTAACGTATAACGATATGTAGAAATAGGATATAACGTATAACGATTCGTAGATATAGGATATAACGTATAACGCTATCTACATATACGATATAACGTATAACGTTATCTACATATAGGATATAACGTGTGACGATACGTAGATATAGGATATAAAGTATAACGGTACGTAGATACAGGATATAACTTATAACGTTACGTAGATGTAGGATATATCGTATAGCGTTATCTACATTTAGGATATAACGTGTGACGATACGTAGATATAGGATATAAAGTATAACGGTACGTAGATACAGGATATAACTTATAACGTTACGTAGATGTAGGATATAACGTATATCGTTATGTAGATGTAGGATATAACGTATAACGATATGTAGAAATAGGATATAACGTATAACGATTCGTAGATATAGGATATAACGTATAACGATATCTACATATAGGATATAACGTATAACGTTATCTACATATAGGATATAACGTATAACGTGCTCTACATATAGCATATAACGTATAACGATACGTAGATATAGGATATAACGTATAACGTTATCTACATATAGGATATAACGTATAGCGATACGTAGATATTGGATATAACGCATAACGGTGCGTAGATATTGGATGTAACGCATAACGGTACGTAGATATAGAATATAACGTATAAAGTTATATACATATAGGATATAACGTATAACGTGATCTACATATAGGATATAACGTATAACGATACGTAGATACAGGATATAACGTGTAACGATATGTAGATATAGGATATAACGTATAACGATACGTAGATATGGGAAATAACGTATAACGTTATCTACATATAGGATATAACGTATAACGATATGTAGACATAGGATATAACGTATAATGATACGCAGATATTGGATATAACGTATAACGATATCTACATATTGGATATAACGTATAACGTTATCTACATATAGGATATAACGTATAACGATATGTAGACATAGGATATAACGTATAACGATACGTAGATATATGATATAACGTATAACGATATCTACATATAGGATATAACGTATAACGTTATCTACATATAGGATATAACGTATAACGTGCTCTACATATAGCATATAACGTATAACGATACGTAGATATAGGATATAACGTATAACGTTATCTACATATAGGATATAACGTATAGCGATACGTAGATATTGGATATAACGCATAACGGTGCGTAGATATTGGATGTAACGCATAACGGTACGTAGATATAGAATATAACGTATAAAGTTATATACATATAGGATATAACGTATAACGTGATCTACATATAGGATATAACGTATAACGATACGTAGATACAGGATATAACGTGTAACGATATGTAGATATAGGATATAACGTATAACGATACGTAGATATGGGATATAACGTATAACGTTATCTACATATAGGATATAACGTATAACGATATCTACATATTGGATATAACGTATAACGTTATCTACACATAGGATATAACGTATACCGATATGTATACATAGGATATAACGTATAACGATATGTAGATATAGGATATAACGTATAACGATACGTAGATATTGGATGTAACGCATAACGGTACGTAGATATAGAATATAACGTATAAAGTTATATACATATAGGATATAACGTATAACGTGATCTACATATAGGATATAACGTATAACGATACGTAGATACAGGATATAACGTGTAACGATATGTAGATATAGGATATAACGTATAACGATACGTAGATATGGGAAATAACGTATAACGTTATCTACATATAGGATATAACGTATAACGATATGTAGACATAGGATATAACGTATAATGATACGCAGATATTGGATATAACGTATAACGATATCTACATATTGGATATAACGTATAACGTTATCTACATATAGGATATAACGTATAACGATATGTAGACATAGGATATAACGTATAACGATACGTAGATATATGATATAACGTATAACGTTATCTACATATAGGATATAACGTATAGCGATACGTAGATATTGGATATAACGCATAACGGTGCGTAGATATAGGAATTAACGTATAACGTTACGTAGATGTAGGATATAACGTATAACGATATGTAGAAATACGATATAACGTATAACGTTATCTACATATAGGATATAACGTATAACGATACGTAGATATAGGATATAACGTATAACGTTACCTACATATAGGATATAACGTATAACGATACGTAGATATAGGATATAACGTATAACGTTATCTACATATAGGATATAACGTATAACGATACGTAGATATTGGATATAACGCATAACGGTACGTAGATATAGAATATAACGTATAACGTTATATACATATAGGATATAACGTATAACGTGATCTACATATAGGATATAACGTATAACGATACGTAGATACAGGATATAACGTGTAACGATATGTAGATATAGGATATAACGTATAACGATACGTAGATATGGGAAATAACGTATAACGTTATCTACATATAGGATATAACGTATAACGATATGTAGACATAGGATATAACGTATAATGATACGCAGATATTGGATATAACGTATAACGATATCTACATATTGGATATAACGTATAACGTTATCTACATATAGGATATAACGTATAACGATATGTAGACATAGGATATAACGTATAACGATACGTAGATATAGGATATAACGTATAACGTTACCTACATATAGGATATAACGTATAACGATACGTAGATATAGGATATAACTTATAACGGAACGTAGATATAGAATATAACGTATAACGTTCTCTACATATAGGATATAACGGATAACGATACGTAGATATAGGATATAACGTATAACGTTATCTACATATAGGATATAACGGATAGCGATACGTAGATATTGGATATAACGCATAACGGTGCGTAGATATAGGAATTAACGTATAACGTTACGTAGATGTAGGATATAACGTATAACGATATGTAGAAATACGATATAACGTATAACGACATGTAGAAATACGATATAACGTATAACGATTCGTAGATATAGGATATAACGTATAACGATATCTACATATAGGATATAACGTATAACGTAATCTACGTATAGGATATAACGTATAACGATATATAGATATAGGATATAACGTAAAACGATATGCAGATGTAGGATATAACGTATAACGATACGTAGATATAGGATATAACGTATAACGCTACGTAGATATAGGATATAACGTATAACGTTATCTACATATAGGATATAACGTATAACGATACGTAGATATAGGATATAACGTATAACGTTATCTACATATAGGATATAACGTATAACGATACGTAAATATATGATATAACGTATAACGTTACCTACATATAGGATATAACGTATAACGATACGTAGATATAGGATATAACTTATAACGGAACGTAGATATAGAATATAACGTATAACGTTCTCTACATATAGGATATAACGGATAACGATACGTAGATATAGGATATAACGTATAACGTTATCTACATATAGGATATAACGTATAGCGATACGTAGATATTGGATATAACGCATAACGGTGCGTAGATATAGGAATTAACGTATAACGTTACGTAGATGTAGGATATAACGTATAACGATATGTAGAAATACGATATAACGTATAACGACATGTAGAAATACGATATAACGTATAACGATTCGTAGATATAGGATATAACGTATAACGATATCTACATATAGGATATAACGTATAACGTAATCTACGTATAGGATATAACGTATAACGATATATAGATATAGGATATAACGTAAAACGATATGCAGATGTAGGATATAACGTATAACGATACGTAGATATAGGATATAACGTATAACGCTACGTAGATATAGGATATAACGTATAACGTTATCTACATATAGGATATAACGTATAACGATACGTAGATACAGGATATAACGTATAACGTTATCTACATATAGGATATAACGTATAACGATACGTAAATATATGATATAACGTATAACGGTACGTAGATATAGAATACAACGTATAACGTTATATACATATAGGATATAACGTATAACGATACGTAGATATAGGAAATAACGTACAACGATATGTAGATATGGGATATAACGTACAACGATATGCAGATATATGATATAACGTATAACGATACGTAGATACAGGATATAACTTATAACGTTACGTAGATGTAGGATATAACGTATATCGTTACGTAGATGTAGGATATAACGTATAACGATATGTAGAAATAGGATATAACGTATAACGATTCGTAGATATAGGATATAACGTATAACGATATCTACATATAGGATATAACGTATAACGTTATCTACATATAGGATATAACGTATAACGTGCTCTACATATAGCATATAACGTATAACGATACGTAGATATAGGATATAACGTATAACGTTATCTAAATATAGGATATAACGTATAACGATACGTAGATATTGGATATAACGCATAACGGTACGTAGATATAGAATATAACGTATAAAGTTATATACATATAGGATATAACGTATAACGTGATCTACATATAGGATATAACGTATAACGATACGTAGATACAGGATATAACGTGTAACGATATGTAGATATAGGATATAACGCATAACGATACGTAGATATGGGAAATAACGTATAACGTTATCTACATATAGGATATAACGTATAACGATATGTAGACATAGGATATAACGTATAATGATACGCAGATATTGGATATAACGTATAACGATATCTACATATTGGATATAACGTATAACGTTATCTACATATAGGATATAACGTATAACGATATGTAGACATAGGATATAACGTATAACGATACGTAGATATAGGATATAACGTATAACGTTACCTACATATAGGATATAACGTATAACGATACGTAGATATAGGATATAACTTATAACGGAACGTAGATATAGAATATAACGTATAACGTTCTCTACATATAGGATATAACGTATAACGATACGTAGATATATGATATAACGTATAACGTTATCTACATATAGGATATAACGTATAGCGATACGTAGATATTGGATATAACGCATAACGGTGCGTAGATATAGGAATTAACGTATAACGTTACGTAGATGTAGGATATAACGTATAACGATATGTAGAAATACGATATAACGTATAACGTTATCTACATATAGGATATAACGTATAACGATACGTAGATATAGGATATAACGTATAACGTTACCTACATATAGGATATAACGTATAACGATACGTAGATATAGGATATAACGTATAACGTTATCTACATATAGGATATAACGTATAACGATACGTAGATATTGGATATAACGCATAACGGTACGTAGATATAGAATATAACGTATAACGTTATATACATATAGGATATAACGTATAACGTGATCTACATATAGGATATAACGTATAACGATACGTAGATACAGGATATAACGTGTAACGATATGTAGATATAGGATATAACGTATAACGATACGTAGATATGGGAAATAACGTATAACGTTATCTACATATAGGATATAACGTATAACGATATGTAGACATAGGATATAACGTATAATGATACGCAGATATTGGATATAACGTATAACGATATCTACATATTGGATATAACGTATAACGTTATCTACATATAGGATATAACGTATAACGATATGTAGACATAGGATATAACGTATAACGATACGTAGATATAGGATATAACGTATAACGTTACCTACATATAGGATATAACGTATAACGATACGTAGATATAGGATATAACTTATAACGGAACGTAGATATAGAATATAACGTATAACGTTCTCTACATATAGGATATAACGGATAACGATACGTAGATATAGGATATAACGTATAACGTTATCTACATATAGGATATAACGTATAGCGATACGTAGATATTGGATATAACGCATAACGGTGCGTAGATATAGGAATTAACGTATAACGTTACGTAGATGTAGGATATAACGTATAACGATATGTAGAAATACGATATAACGTATAACGACATGTAGAAATACGATATAACGTATAACGATTCGTAGATATAGGATATAACGTATAACGATATCTACATATAGGATATAACGTATAACGTAATCTACGTATAGGATATAACGTATAACGATATATAGATATAGGATATAACGTAAAACGATATGCAGATGTAGGATATAACGTATAACGATACGTAGATATAGGATATAACGTATAACGCTACGTAGATATAGGATATAACGTATAACGTTATCTACATATAGGATATAACGTATAACGATACGTAGATATAGGATATAACGTATAACGTTATCTACATATAGGATATAACGTATAACGATACGTAAATATATGATATAACGTATAACGTTACCTACATATAGGATATAACGTATAACGATACGTAGATATAGGATATAACTTATAACGGAACGTAGATATAGAATATAACGTATAACGTTCTCTACATATAGGATATAACGGATAACGATACGTAGATATAGGATATAACGTATAACGTTATCTACATATAGGATATAACGTATAGCGATACGTAGATATTGGATATAACGCATAACGGTGCGTAGATATAGGAATTAACGTATAACGTTACGTAGATGTAGGATATAACGTATAACGATATGTAGAAATACGATATAACGTATAACGACATGTAGAAATACGATATAACGTATAACGATTCGTAGATATAGGATATAACGTATAACGATATCTACATATAGGATATAACGTATAACGTAATCTACGTATAGGATATAACGTATAACGATATATAGATATAGGATATAACGTAAAACGATATGCAGATGTAGGATATAACGTATAACGATACGTAGATATAGGATATAACGTATAACGCTACGTAGATATAGGATATAACGTATAACGTTATCTACATATAGGATATAACGTATAACGATACGTAGATACAGGATATAACGTATAACGTTATCTACATATAGGATATAACGTATAACGATACGTAGATATATAATATAACGTATAACGTTATATACATATAGGATATAACGTATAACGATATCTACATATTGGATATAACGTATAACGTTATCTACACATAGGATATAACGTATAATGATATGTAGACATAGGATATAACGTATAACGATATGTAGATATAGGATATAACGTATAACGATAGGTAGATACAGGATATAACGTATAACGTTATCTACATATAGGATATAACGTATAACGATATGTAGATATAGGATATAACGTGTAACGTTATGTACATATAGGATATAACGTATAACAATATGTAGATATAGGATATAGCGTATAACAATACGTAGCTATAGGATATATCTTTTAACGTTATCTACATATAGGATATAACGTATAACTATATGTAGATGTGGGATATAACGTATAACGATATGCAGATATTGGATATAACGTATAACGATACGTAGATACAGGATATAACGTATAACGTTATCTACATATAGGATATAACGTATAACGATATGTAGATATAGGATATAACGTATAACGATACGTAGATATAGGATATAACGTATAACGTTATCTACATATAGGATATAACGTATAACGTTATCTACATATAGGATATAACGTATAACGTTACGTAGATGTAGGATGTAACGAATAACGATATGTAGAAATAGGATATAACGTATAACGATTCGTAGATACAGGATATAACTTATAACGCTATCTACATATAGGATATAACGTATAACGTTATCTACATATAGGATATAACGTATAACGTTATCTACATATAGGATATAACGTATAACGATATGTAGATATACGATATAACGTATAACGATACGTAGATATAGGATATAACGTATAACGGTACGTAGATATAGGATACAACATATAACGATACGTAGACATAGGATATAACATATAACGTTATCTACACATAGGATATAACGTATAATGATTTGTAGACATGTGATATAACGTATAACAATATGTAGATATAGGATATAGCGTATAACAATACGTAGCTATAGGATATATCGTTTAACGTTATCTACATATAGGATATAACGTATAACTATATGTAGATGTAGGATATAACGTATAACGATATGCAGATATAGGATATAACGTATAACGATACGTAGATACAGGACATAACGTATAACGTTATCTACAGATAGGATATAACGTATAACGATATGTAGATATAGGATATAACGTATAACGATACGTAGATATAGGATATAACGTATAACGTTATCTACATATATGATATAACGTATAACGTTACGTAGATGTAGGATGTAACGTATAACGATATGTAGAAATAGGATATAACGTATAACGATTCGTAGATATAGGATATAACGTATAACGATATCTACATACAGGATATCACGTATAACTATATGTAGATGTAGGATATAACGTATAACGATTCGTAGATATAGGATATATCGTTTAACGTTATCTACATATAGGATATCACGTATAACTATATGTAGATGTAGGATATAACGTATATCGATATGCAGATATTGGATATAACGTATAACGATACGTAGATACAGGATATAACGTATAACGTTACGTAGATGTAGGATGTAACGTATAACGATATGTAGATATAGGATATAACGTATAACGATACGTAGATATAGGATATAACGTATAACGTTATCTACATATAAGATATAACGTATAACGTTACGTAGATGTAGGATGTAACGTATAACGATATGTAGAAATAGGATATAACGTATAACGATTCGTAGATATAGGATATATCGTTTAACGTTATCTACATATAGGATATCACGTATAACTATATGTAGATGTAGGATATAACGTATAACGATATGCAGATATTGGATATAACGTATAACGATACGTAGATACAGGATATAACGTATAACGATATGTAGATATAGGATATAACGTATAACGATACGTAGATATAGGATATAACGTATAACGACATGTAGATTTAGGATATAACGTATAACGATATGTAGATATAGGATATAACGTATAACGATAGGTAGATACAGGATATAACGTGTAACGTTATCTACATATAGGATATAACGTATAACAATATGTAGATATAGGATATAGCGTATAACAATACGTAGCTATAGGATATAACGCATAACGATATCTACATATAGGATATAACGTATAACGTTACGTAGATGTAGGATGTAACGAATAACGATATGTAGAAGTAGGATATAACGTATAACGATTCGTAGATACAGGATATAACGTATAACGCTATCTACATATAGGATATAACGTATAACGTTATCTACATATAGGATATAACGTATAACGTTATCTACATATAGGATATAACGTGTAACGATATGTAGATATAGGATATAACGTATAACGATACGTAGATATAGGATATAACGTATAACGATACGTAGATATAGGATACAACATATAACGATACGTAGACATAGGATATAACGTATAACGTTATCTACACATAGGATATAACGTATAACGACATGTAGATTTAGGATATAACGTATAACGATATGTAGATATAGGATATAACGTATAACGATAGGTAGATACAGGATATAACGTGTAACGTTATCTACATATAGGATATAACGTATAACAATATGTAGATATAGGATATAGCGTATAACAATACGTAGATATAGAATATAACGTATAACGTTATCTACATATAGGATATAACGTATAACGATACGCAGATATAGGATGTAACGAATAACGATATGTAGAAGTAGGATATAACGTATAACGGTACGTAGATACAGGATATAACGTATAACGTTATCTACATATAGCATATAACGTATAACTATATGTAGATGCAGGATATAACGTATAACGATATGCAGATATTGGATATAACGTATAACGATACGTAGATACAGGATATAACGTATAACGTTATCTACATATAGGATATAACGTATAACGCTATCTACATATAGGATATAACGTATAACGATACGTAGATACAGGATATAACGTATAACGTTATCTACATATAGGATATAACGTATAACGATATGTAGATATAGGATATAACGTATAACGATACGTAGATATAGAATATAACGTATAACGTTATCTACATATAGGATATAACGTATAACGATACGCAGATATAGGATATAACGTATAACGTTATCTACATATAGGATATAACGTATAACTATATGTAGATGTAGGATATAACGTATAACGATATGCAGATATTGGATATAACGTATAACGGTACGTAGATACAGGATATAACGTATAACGTTATCTACATATAGCATATAACGTATAACTATATGTAGATGCAGGATATAACGTATAACCGTATGCAGATATTGGATATAACGTATAACGATACGTAGATACAGGATATAACGTATAACGTTATCTACATATAGGATATAACGTATAACGCTATCTACATATAGGATATAACGTATAACGTTATCTACATATAGGATATAACCTATAACGTTATCTACATATAGGATATAACGTATAACGATATGTAGATATAGGATATAACGTATAACGTTATCTACATATAGGATATAACGTATAACGTTATCTACATATAGGATATAGCGTATAACAATACGTAGCTATAGGATATAACGTATAACGTTATCTACATATAGGATATAACGTATAACGTTACGTAGATGTAGGATGTAACGTATAACGATATGTAGAAATAGGATATAACGTATAACGATTCGTAGATATAGGATATAACGTATAACGATATCTACATATAGGATATAACGTATAACGTTATCTACATATAGGATATAACGTATAACGTTATCTATATATAGGATATAACGTATAACGTGATCTACATATAGGATATAACGTATAACGATACGTAGATACAGGATATAACGTGTAACGATATGTAGATATAGGATATAACGTATAACGATACGTAGATATGGGAAATAACGTATAACGTTATCTACATATAGGATATAACGTATAACGATATGTAGACATAGGATATAACGTATAATGATACGCAGATATTGGATATAACGTATAACGATATCTACATATTGGATATAACGTATAACGTTATCTACATATAGGATATAACGTATAACGATATGTAGACATAGGATATAACGTATAACGATACGTAGATATAGGATATAACGTATAACGTTACCTACATATAGGATATAACGTATAACGATACGTAGATATAGGATATAACTTATAACGGAACGTAGATATAGAATATAACGTATAACGTTCTCTACATATAGGATATAACGGATAACGATACGTAGATATAGGATATAACGTATAACGTTATCTACATATAGGATATAACGTATAGCGATACGTAGATATTGGATATAACGCATAACGGTGCGTAGATATAGGAATTAACGTATAACGTTACGTAGATGTAGGATATAACGTATAACGATATGTAGAAATACGATATAACGTATAACGACATGTAGAAATACGATATAACGTATAACGATTCGTAGATATAGGATATAACGTATAACGATATCTACATATAGGATATAACGTATAACGTAATCTACGTATAGGATATAACGTATAACGATATATAGATATAGGATATAACGTAAAACGATATGCAGATGTAGGATATAACGTATAACGATACGTAGATATAGGATATAACGTATAACGCTACGTAGATATAGGATATAACGTATAACGTTATCTACATATAGGATATAACGTATAACGATACGTAGATATAGGATATAACGTATAACGTTATCTACATATAGGATATAACGTATAACGATACGTAAATATATGATATAACGTATAACGTTACCTACATATAGGATATAACGTATAACGATACGTAGATATAGGATATAACTTATAACGGAACGTAGATATAGAATATAACGTATAACGTTCTCTACATATAGGATATAACGGATAACGATACGTAGATATAGGATATAACGTATAACGTTATCTACATATAGGATATAACGTATAGCGATACGTAGATATTGGATATAACGCATAACGGTGCGTAGATATAGGAATTAACGTATAACGTTACGTAGATGTAGGATATAACGTATAACGATATGTAGAAATACGATATAACGTATAACGACATGTAGAAATACGATATAACGTATAACGATTCGTAGATATAGGATATAACGTATAACGATATCTACATATAGGATATAACGTATAACGTAATCTACGTATAGGATATAACGTATAACGATATATAGATATAGGATATAACGTAAAACGATATGCAGATGTAGGATATAACGTATAACGATACGTAGATATAGGATATAACGTATAACGCTACGTAGATATAGGATATAACGTATAACGTTATCTACATATAGGATATAACGTATAACGATACGTAGATACAGGATATAACGTATAACGTTATCTACATATAGGATATAACGTATAACGATACGTAAATATATGATATAACGTATAACGGTACGTAGATATAGAATACAACGTATAACGTTATATACATATAGGATATAACGTATAACGATACGTAGATATAGGAAATAACGTACAACGATATGTAGATATGGGATATAACGTACAACGATATGCAGATATATGATATAACGTATAACGATACGTAGATATATAATATAACGTATAACGTTATATACATATAGGATATAACGTATAACGATATCTACATATTGGATATAACGTATAACGTTATCTACACATAGGATATAACGTATAATGATATGTAGACATAGGATATAACGTATAACGATATGTAGATATAGGATATAACGTATAACGATAGGTAGATACAGGATATAACGTATAACGTTATCTACATATAGGATATAACGTATAACGATATGTAGATATAGGATATAACGTGTAACGTTATGTACATATAGGATATAACGTATAACAATATGTAGATATAGGATATAGCGTATAACAATACGTAGCTATAGGATATATCTTTTAACGTTATCTACATATAGGATATAACGTATAACTATATGTAGATGTGGGATATAACGTATAACGATATGCAGATATTGGATATAACGTATAACGATACGTAGATACAGGATATAACGTATAACGTTATCTACATATAGGATATAACGTATAACGATATGTAGATATAGGATATAACGTATAACGATACGTAGATATAGGATATAACGTATAACGTTATCTACATATATGATATAACGTATAACGTTACGTAGATGTAGGATGTAACGTATAACGATATGTAGAAATAGGATATAACGTATAACGATTCGTAGATATAGGATATAACGTATAACGATATCTACATACAGGATATCACGTATAACTATATGTAGATGTAGGATATAACGTATAACGATTCGTAGATATAGGATATATCGTTTAACGTTATCTACATATAGGATATCACGTATAACTATATGTAGATGTAGGATATAACGTATATCGATATGCAGATATTGGATATAACGTATAACGATACGTAGATACAGGATATAACGTATAACGTTACGTAGATGTAGGATGTAACGTATAACGATATGTAGATATAGGATATAACGTATAACGATACGTAGATATAGGATATAACGTATAACGTTATCTACATATAAGATATAACGTATAACGTTACGTAGATGTAGGATGTAACGTATAACGATATGTAGAAATAGGATATAACGTATAACGATTCGTAGATATAGGATATATCGTTTAACGTTATCTACATATAGGATATCACGTATAACTATATGTAGATGTAGGATATAACGTATAACGATATGCAGATATTGGATATAACGTATAACGATACGTAGATACAGGATATAACGTATAACGATATGTAGATATAGGATATAACGTATAACGATACGTAGATATAGGATATAACGTATAACGACATGTAGATTTAGGATATAACGTATAACGATATGTAGATATAGGATATAACGTATAACGATAGGTAGATACAGGATATAACGTGTAACGTTATCTACATATAGGATATAACGTATAACAATATGTAGATATAGGATATAGCGTATAACAATACGTAGCTATAGGATATAACGCATAACGATATCTACATATAGGATATAACGTATAACGTTACGTAGATGTAGGATGTAACGAATAACGATATGTAGAAGTAGGATATAACGTATAACGATTCGTAGATACAGGATATAACGTATAACGCTATCTACATATAGGATATAACGTATAACGTTATCTACATATAGGATATAACGTATAACGTTATCTACATATAGGATATAACGTGTAACGATATGTAGATATAGGATATAACGTATAACGATACGTAGATATAGGATATAACGTATAACGATACGTAGATATAGGATACAACATATAACGATACGTAGACATAGGATATAACGTATAACGTTATCTACACATAGGATATAACGTATAACGACATGTAGATTTAGGATATAACGTATAACGATATGTAGATATAGGATATAACGTATAACGATAGGTAGATACAGGATATAACGTGTAACGTTATCTACATATAGGATATAACGTATAACAATATGTAGATATAGGATATAGCGTATAACAATACGTAGATATAGAATATAACGTATAACGTTATCTACATATAGGATATAACGTATAACGATACGCAGATATAGGATGTAACGAATAACGATATGTAGAAGTAGGATATAACGTATAACGGTACGTAGATACAGGATATAACGTATAACGTTATCTACATATAGCATATAACGTATAACTATATGTAGATGCAGGATATAACGTATAACGATATGCAGATATTGGATATAACGTATAACGATACGTAGATACAGGATATAACGTATAACGTTATCTACATATAGGATATAACGTATAACGCTATCTACATATAGGATATAACGTATAACGATACGTAGATACAGGATATAACGTATAACGTTATCTACATATAGGATATAACGTATAACGATATGTAGATATAGGATATAACGTATAACGATACGTAGATATAGAATATAACGTATAACGTTATCTACATATAGGATATAACGTATAACGATACGCAGATATAGGATATAACGTATAACGTTATCTACATATAGGATATAACGTATAACTATATGTAGATGTAGGATATAACGTATAACGATATGCAGATATTGGATATAACGTATAACGGTACGTAGATACAGGATATAACGTATAACGTTATCTACATATAGCATATAACGTATAACTATATGTAGATGCAGGATATAACGTATAACCGTATGCAGATATTGGATATAACGTATAACGATACGTAGATACAGGACATAACGTATAACGTTATCTACAGATAGGATATAACGTATAACGATATGTAGATATAGGATATAACGTATAACGATACGTAGATATAGGATATAACGTATAACGTTATCTACATATATGATATAACGTATAACGTTACGTAGATGTAGGATGTAACGTATAACGATATGTAGAAATAGGATATAACGTATAACGATTCGTAGATATAGGATATAACGTATAACGATATCTACATACAGGATATCACGTATAACTATATGTAGATGTAGGATATAACGTATAACGATTCGTAGATATAGGATATATCGTTTAACGTTATCTACATATAGGATATCACGTATAACTATATGTAGATGTAGGATATAACGTATATCGATATGCAGATATTGGATATAACGTATAACGATACGTAGATACAGGATATAACGTATAACGTTACGTAGATGTAGGATGTAACGTATAACGATATGTAGATATAGGATATAACGTATAACGATACGTAGATATAGGATATAACGTATAACGTTATCTACATATAAGATATAACGTATAACGTTACGTAGATGTAGGATGTAACGTATAACGATATGTAGAAATAGGATATAACGTATAACGATTCGTAGATATAGGATATATCGTTTAACGTTATCTACATATAGGATATCACGTATAACTATATGTAGATGTAGGATATAACGTATAACGATATGCAGATATTGGATATAACGTATAACGATACGTAGATACAGGATATAACGTATAACGATATGTAGATATAGGATATAACGTATAACGATACGTAGATATAGGATATAACGTATAACGACATGTAGATTTAGGATATAACGTATAACGATATGTAGATATAGGATATAACGTATAACGATAGGTAGATACAGGATATAACGTGTAACGTTATCTACATATAGGATATAACGTATAACAATATGTAGATATAGGATATAGCGTATAACAATACGTAGCTATAGGATATAACGCATAACGATATCTACATATAGGATATAACGTATAACGTTACGTAGATGTAGGATGTAACGAATAACGATATGTAGAAGTAGGATATAACGTATAACGATTCGTAGATACAGGATATAACGTATAACGCTATCTACATATAGGATATAACGTATAACGTTATCTACATATAGGATATAACGTATAACGTTATCTACATATAGGATATAACGTGTAACGATATGTAGATATAGGATATAACGTATAACGATACGTAGATATAGGATATAACGTATAACGATACGTAGATATAGGATACAACATATAACGATACGTAGACATAGGATATAACGTATAACGTTATCTACACATAGGATATAACGTATAACGACATGTAGATTTAGGATATAACGTATAACGATATGTAGATATAGGATATAACGTATAACGATAGGTAGATACAGGATATAACGTGTAACGTTATCTACATATAGGATATAACGTATAACAATATGTAGATATAGGATATAGCGTATAACAATACGTAGATATAGAATATAACGTATAACGTTATCTACATATAGGATATAACGTATAACGATACGCAGATATAGGATGTAACGAATAACGATATGTAGAAGTAGGATATAACGTATAACGGTACGTAGATACAGGATATAACGTATAACGTTATCTACATATAGCATATAACGTATAACTATATGTAGATGCAGGATATAACGTATAACGATATGCAGATATTGGATATAACGTATAACGATACGTAGATACAGGATATAACGTATAACGTTATCTACATATAGGATATAACGTATAACGCTATCTACATATAGGATATAACGTATAACGATACGTAGATACAGGATATAACGTATAACGTTATCTACATATAGGATATAACGTATAACGATATGTAGATATAGGATATAACGTATAACGATACGTAGATATAGAATATAACGTATAACGTTATCTACATATAGGATATAACGTATAACGATACGCAGATATAGGATATAACGTATAACGTTATCTACATATAGGATATAACGTATAACTATATGTAGATGTAGGATATAACGTATAACGATATGCAGATATTGGATATAACGTATAACGGTACGTAGATACAGGATATAACGTATAACGTTATCTACATATAGCATATAACGTATAACTATATGTAGATGCAGGATATAACGTATAACCGTATGCAGATATTGGATATAACGTATAACGATACGTAGATACAGGATATAACGTATAACGTTATCTACATATAGGATATAACGTATAACGCTATCTACATATAGGATATAACGTATAACGTTATCTACATATAGGATATAACCTATAACGTTATCTACATATAGGATATAACGTATAACGATATGTAGATATAGGATATAACGTATAACGTTATCTACATATAGGATATAACGTATAACGTTATCTACATATAGGATATAGCGTATAACAATACGTAGCTATAGGATATAACGTATAACGTTATCTACATATAGGATATAACGTATAACGTTACGTAGATGTAGGATGTAACGTATAACGATATGTAGAAATAGGATATAACGTATAACGATTCGTAGATATAGGATATAACGTATAACGATATCTACATATAGGATATAACGTATAACGTTATCTACATATAGGATATAACGTATAACGTTATCTATATATAGGATATAACGTATAACGATATGTACATATAGGATATAACGTATAACGATACGTAGATATAGGATATAACGTATAACGTTATCTACATATAGGATATAACGTATAACGTTACGTAGATGTAGGATGTAACGTATAACGATATGTAGAAATAGGATATAACGTATAACGATTCGTAGATATAGGATATAACGTATAACGATATCTACATATAGGATATAACGTATAACGATATCTACATATAGGATATAACGTATAACGTTATCTACATATAGGATATAACGTATAGCGTTATCTACATATAGGATATAACGTATAGCGTTATCTACATATAGGATATAACGTATAACGATACGTAGATATAGGAAATAACGTATAACGACATGTAGATATAGGATATAAGGTATAACGATATGTAGATATAGGATATAACGTATAACGACATGTATATTTAGGATATAACGTATAACGATATGTAGATATAGGATATAACGTATAACGATAGGTAGATACAGGATATAACGTGTAACGATACGTAGATATAGGATATAACGTATACCGATACGTAGAGATATGATATAACGTATAACGTTATCTACATATAGGATACAACGTATAACGATATGTAGACGTAGCGTATAACGTATAACAATACGCAGATATTGGATATAACGTATAACGATATCTACATATTGGATATAACGTATAACGTTATCTACACGTAGGATATAACGTATAGCGATATGTAGACATAGCGTATAACGTATAACAATACGTAGATATAGGATATAACGTATAACGTTATCTACATATAGGATATAACGTATAACGTTACGTAGATGTAGGATGTAACGTATAACGATATGTAGAAATAGGATATAACGTATAACGATTCGTAGATATAGGATATAACGTATAACGATATCTACATATAGGATATAACGTATAACGTTATCTACATATAGGATATAACGTATAACGATATGTAGATATAAGATATAACGTATAACGATATGTAGATATAGGATATAACGTATAACGTTATCTACATATAGGATATAACGTATAACGATATGTAGATATAGGATATAACGTATAACGATACGTAGATATAGGATATAACGTATAACGTTATCTACATATAGGATATAACGTATAACGTTACGTAGATGTAGGATGTAACGTATAACGATATGTAGAAATAGGATATAACGTATAACGAATCGTAGATATAGGATATAACGTATAACGATATCTACATATAGGTTATAACGTATAACGTTATCTACATATAGGATATAACGTATAACGTTATCTACATATAGGATATACCGTATAACGATATGTAGATATAGGATATAACGTATAACGATACGTAGATATAGGATATAACGTATAACGATACGTAGATATAGGATACAACATATAACGATACGTAGACATAGGATATAACGTATAACGTTATCTACATATAGGATATAACGTATAACGTTATCTACATATAGGATATAACGTATAACGATATGTAGATATAGGATATAACGTATAACGATACGTAGATATAGGATATAACGTATAACGTTATCTACATATAGGATATAACGTATAACGTTACGTAGATGTAGGATGTAACGTATAACGATATGTAGAAACAGGATATAACGTATAACGATTCGTAGATATAGGATATAACGTATAACGATATCTACATATAGGATATAACGTATAACGTTATCTACATATAGGATATAACGTATAACGTTATCTACATATAGGATATACCGTATAACGATATGTAGATATAGGATATAACGTATAACGATACGTAGATATAGGATACAACATATAACGATACGTAGACATAGGATATTACGTATAACGTTATCTACACATAGGATATAACGTATAATGATTTGTAGACATGTGATATAACCTATAACAATATGTAGATATATGATATAGCGTATAACTATACGTAGCTATAGGATATATCGTTTAACGTTATCTACATATAGGATATAACGTATAACTATATGTGGATGTAGGATATAACGTATAACGATATGCAGATATAGGATATAACCTATAACGATATCTACATATAGGATATAACGTATAACGTTATCTACATATATGATATAACGTATAACGCTATCTACATATAGGATATAACGTATAACGATATGTAGATATAGGATATAACGTATAACGATACGTAGATATAGGATATAACGCATAACGTTATCTACATATAGGATATAACGTATAACGTTACGTAGATGTAGGATGTAACGTATAACGATATGTAGAAATAGGATATAACGTATAACGATTCGTAGATATAGGATATAACATATAACGATATCTACATATAGGATATAACGTATAACGTTACGTAGATGTAGGATGTAACGTATAACGATATGTAGAAATAGGATATAACGTATAACGATATCTACATATAGGATATAACGTATAACGTTATCTACATATAGGATATAACGTATAACGATATGTAGATATAAGATATAACGTATAACGATATGTAGATATAGGATATAACGTATAACGTTATCTACATATAGGATATAACGTATAACGATATCTACATATAGGATATAACGTATAACGTTATCTACATATAGGATATAACGTATAACGTTATCTACATATAGGATATAACGTATAACGATATGTAGATATAGGATATAACGTATAACGATACGTAGATATAGGATATAACGTATAGCGATACGTAGATTTAGGATATAACGTATAACGTTATCTACATATAGGATATAACGTATAACGTTACGTAGATGTAGGATGTAACGAATAACGATATGTAGAAATAGGATATAACGTATAACGATTCGTAGATATAGGATATAACGTATAACGCTATCTACATATAGGATATAACGTATAACGTTATCTACATATAGGATATAACGTATAACGTTATCTACATATAGGATATAACGTATAACGATATGTAGATATAGGATATAACTTATAACGATACGTAGATATAGGATATAACGTATAACGATACGTAGATATAGGATATAACGTATAACGATACGTAGATTTAGGATATAACGTATAACGTTATCTACATATAGGATATAACGTATAACGTTACGTAGATGTAGGATGTAACGAATAACGATATGTAGAAATAGGATATAACGTATAACGATTCGTAGATATAGGATATAACGTATAACGCTATCTACATATAGGATATGACGTATATCGTTATCTACATATAGGATATAACGTATAACGTTATCTACATATAGGATATAACGTATAACGTTACGTAGATGTAGGATGTAACGTATAACGATATGTAGAAATAGGATATAACGTATAACGATTCGTAGATATAGGATATAACGTATAACGATATCTACATATAGGATATAACGTATAACGTTACGTAGATGTAGGATGTAACGTATAACGATATGTAGAAATAGGATATAACGTATAACGATTCGTAGATATAGGATATAACGTATAACGATATCTACATATAGGATATAACGTATAACGTTATCTACATATAGGATATAACGTATAACGATATGTAGATATAAGATATAACGTATAACGATATGTAGATATAGGATATAACGTATAACGTTATCTACATATAGGATATAACGTATAACGATATGTAGATATAGGATATAACGTATAACGATACGTAGATATAGGATATAACGTATAACGTTATCTACATATAGGATATAACGTATAACGTTACGTAGATGTAGGATGTAACGTATAACGATATGTAGAAATAGGATATAACGTATAACGATTCGTAGATATAGGATATAACGTATAACGATATCTACATATAGGATATAACGTATAACGTTATCTACATATAGGATATAACGTATAACGTTATCTACATATAGGATATACCGTATAACGATATGTAGATATAGGATATAACGTATAACGATACGTAGATATAGGATATAACGTATAACGATACGTAGATATAGGATACAACATATAACGATACGTAGACATAGGATATAACGTATAACGTTATCTACACATAGGATATAACGTATAATGATTTGTAGACATGTGATATAACGTATAACAATATGTAGATATAGGATATAGCGTATAACAATACGTAGCTATAGGATATATCGTTTAACGTTATCTACATATAGGATATAACGTATAACTATATGTAGATGTAGGATATAACATATAACGATATGCAGATATAGGATATAACGTATAACGATACGTAGATACAGGATATAACGTATAACGTTATCTACATATAGGATATAACGTATAACGATATGTAGATATAGGATACAACGTATAACGATACGTAGATATAGGATATAACGTATAACGTTATCTACATATAGGATATAACGTATAACGTCACGTAGATGTAGGATGTAACGTATAACGATATGTAGAAATAGGATATAACGTATAACGATTCGTAGACATGTGATATAACGTATAACAATATGTAGATATAGGATATAGCGTATAACAATACGTAGCTATAGGATATATCGTTTAACGTTATCTACATATAGGATATAACGTATAACTATATGTGGATGTAGGATATAACGTATAACGATATGCAGATATAGGATATAACCTATAACGATATCTACATATAGGATATAACGTATAACGTTATCTACATATATGATATAACGTATAACGTTATCTACATATAGGATATAACGTATAACGATATGTAGATATAGGATATAACGTATAACGATACGTAGATATAGGATATAACGCATAACGTTATCTACATATAGGATATAACGTATAACGTTACGTAGATGTAGGATGTAACGTATAACGATATGTAGAAATAGGATATAACGTATAACGATTCGTAGATATAGGATATAACGTATAACGATATCTACATATAGGATATAACGTATAACGTTATCTACATATAGGATATAACGTATAACGTTATCTACATATAGGATATAACGTATAACGATATGTAGATATAGGATATAACGTATAACGATACGTAGATATAGGATATAACGTATAACGATACGTAGATTTAGGATATAACGTATAACGTTATCTACATATAGGATATAACGTATAACGCTATCTACATATAGGATATAACGTATAACGATATGTAGATATAGGATATAACGTATAACGATACGTAGATATAGGATATAACGTATAACGATACGTAGATATAGGATATAACGTATAACGATACGTAGATATAGGATACAACATATAACGATACGTAGACATAGGATATAACGTATAACGTTATCTACACATACGATATAACGTATAATGATTTGTAGACATGTGATATAACCTATAACAATATGTAGATATAGGATATAGCGTATAACTATACGTAGCTATAGGATATATCGTTTAACGTTATCTACATATAGGATATAACGTATAACTATATGTGGATGTAGGATATAACGTATAACGATATGCAGATATAGGATATAACCTATAACGATATCTACATATAGGATATAACGTATAACGTTATCTACATATATGATATAACGTATAACGTTATCTACATATAGGATATAACGTATAACGATATGTAGATATAGGATATAACGTATAACGATACGTAGATATAGGATATAACGCATAACGTTATCTACATATAGGATATAACGTATAACGTTACGTAGATGTAGGATGTAACGTATAACGATATGTAGAAATAGGATATAACGTATAACGATTCGTAGATATAGGATATAACGTATAACGATATCTACATATAGGATATAACGTATAACGTTATCTACATATAGGATATAACATATAACGTTATCTACATATAGGATATAACGTATAACGATATGTAGATATAGGATATAACGTATAACGATACGTAGATATAGGATATAACGTATAACGTTATCTACATATAGGATATAACGTATAACGTTACGTAGATGTAGGATGTAACGTATAACGATATGTAGAAATAGGATATAACGTATAACGATTCGTAGACATGTGATATAACGTATAACGTTATCTACATATAGGATATAACGTATAACGATATGTAGATATAGGATACAACGTATAACGATACGTAGATATAGGATATAACGTATAACGTTATCTACATATAGGATATAACGTATAACGTCACGTAGATTAGGATGTAACGTATAACGATATGTAGAAATAGGATATAACGTATAACGATTCGTAGATATAGGATATAACGTATAACGATATCTACATATAGGATATAACGTATAACGTTATCTACATAGAGGATATAACGTATAACGTTATCTACATATAGGATATAACGTATAACGATATGTAGATATAGGATATAACGTATAGCGTTATCTACATATAGGATATAACGTATAACGATACGTAGATATAGGAAATAACGTATAACGACATGTAGATGTAGGATATAACGTATAACGATATGTAGATGTAGGATATAACGTATAACGACATGTAGATATAGGATACAACGTATAACGATACGTAGATATAGGATATAACGTATAACGTTATCTACATATAGGATATAACGTATAACGTCACGTAGATGTAGGATGTAACGTATAACGATATGTAGAAATAGGATATAACGTATAACGTTATCTACATATAGGATATAACGTATAGCGATATGTAGACGTAGCGTATAACGTATAACAATACGCAGATATTGGATATAACGTATAACGATATCTACATATTGGATATAACGTATAACGTTATCTACACGTAGGATATAACGTATAGCGATATGTAGACATAGCGTATAACGTATAACAATACGTAGATATAGGATATAACGTATAACGTTATCTAAATATAGGATATAACGTATAACGTTACGTAGATGTAGGATGTAACGTATAACGATATGTAGAAATAGGATATAACGTATAACGATATCTACATATAGGATATAACGTATAACGATATATACATATAGGATATAACGTATAACGATATGCAGATATAGGATACAACATTCAACGATACGTAGATATAGGATACAACGTATAACGATACGTAGATATAGGAAATAACGTATAACGACATGTAGATATAGGATATAACGTATAACGATATCTAGATACAGGATATAACGTGTAACGATATGTGGATACAGGATATAACGTATGACGATACGTAGAGGTAGGATATAACGTATAACGTTATCTACATATAGGATATAATGTATAACGATACGTAGATATAGGATATAACGTATAACGTTATCTACATATATATAACGATATGTATATATAATATATATACATATATAACGATATGTAGACATAGGATATAACGTATAACGATATGTAGATACAGGATTTAACGTGTAGCGATACGTAGATATAGGATATAACGTATAACGATACGTAGATATAGGATATAACGTATAACGTTATCTACATATAGGATATAACGTATAACGATACGTAGATATAGGATATAACGTATAACGGTACGTAGATATAGGATATAACGTATAACGATATCTACATATAGGATATAACGTATAACGTTATCTACATATAGGATATAACTTATAACGATACGTAAATATAGGAAATAACGTATAACGATATGTAGATATAGGATATAACGTATAACGATATGTAGATATAGGATATAACGTGTAACTATATGTAGATATAGGATATAACGTATAACGATACGTAGATATAGGATATAACGTATAACGATATCTACATATAGGATATATCGTATAACATTACCTACATATAGGATATAACGTATAACGCTACGTAGATATAGAATATAACGTATAACGTTATATGCATATAGGATATAACGTATAGCGTTATCTACACATAGAATATAACGTGAAGCGATACGTAGATATAGGATATAACGTATAACGATATGTAGATATAGGATATAACGTATAACGGTGCGTAGATATAGGATATAACGAATAACGTTACGTAGATGTAGGATATAACGTATAACGATATGTAGAAATACGATATAACGTATAACGATATGTAGAAATACGATATGACGTAGAACGATTCGTAGATATAGAATATAACGTATAACGATTCGTAGATATAGGATATAACGTATAACGATATCTACATATAGGATATAACGTATAACGATATATAGATATAGGATATAACGTATAACGATATGTAGATATAGGATATAACGTATAACGATATGTAGATATAGGATATAACGTGTAACTATATGTAGATATAGGATATAACGTATAACGATACGTAGATATAGGATATAACGTATAACGATATCTACATATAGGATATATCGTATAACATTACCTACATATAGGATATAACGTATAACGCTACGTAGATATAGAATATAACGTATAACGTTATATGCATATAGGATATAACGTATAGCGTTATCTACACATAGAATATAACGTGAAGCGATACGTAGATATAGGATATAACGTATAACGATATGTAGATATAGGATATAACGTATAACGGTGCGTAGATATAGGATATAACGAATAACGTTACGTAGATGTAGGATATAACGTATAACGATATGTAGAAATACGATATAACGTATAACGATATGTAGAAATACGATATGACGTAGAACGATTCGTAGATATAGAATATAACGTATAACGATTCGTAGATATAGGATATAACGTATAACGATATCTACATATAGGATATAACGTATAACGATATATAGATATAGGATATAACGTATAACGATATGCAGATATAGGATACAACATTCAACGATACGTAGATATAGGATACAACGTATAACGATACGTAGATATAGGAAATAACGTATAACGACATGTAGATATAGGATATAACGTATAACGATATCTAGATACAGGATATAACGTGTAACGATATGTGGATACAGGATATAACGTATGACGGTACGTAGAGGTAGGATATAACGTATAACGTTATCTACATATAGGATATAATGTATAACGATACGTAGATATAGGATATAACGTATAACGTTATCTACATATATATAACGATATGTATATATAATATATATACATATATAACGATATGTAGACATAGGATATAACGTATAACGATATGTAGATACAGGATTTAACGTGTAGCGATACGTAGATATAGGATATAACGTATAACGATATGTAGATATAGGATATAACGTATAACATTGCGTAGATATAGGATATAAAGTATAACGTTATCTACATATTGGATATAACGTATAACGATACGTAGATATAGAATATAACGTATAACGTTATCTACATAAAGGATATCACGTATAACTTTATCTACATATAGGATATAACGTACAACGATATGTAGATGTAGGATATAACGTATAATGTTATGCAGATATAGGATATAACGTATAACGATACGTATATATAGGATATAACGTATAACGTTGTCTACAAATAGGATATAACGTATAACGATATGTAGATATCTGATATAAAGTAAAACGATACGTAGATATAGAATATAACGTATAACGTTATCTACATATAGGATATAACGTATAACGATACGTAGATATAGGATATAACGTATAACGGTACGTAGATATAGGATATAACGTATAACGATATCTACATATAGGATATAACGTATAACGTTACGTAGATGTAGGATATAACGCATAACGATATGTAGATATATGATATAACGTATAACGTTATCTACATATAGGATATAACGTATAACGTTACGTAGATGTAGGATACAACGTATAACGATATGTAGATATATGATATAACGTATAACGATATGTAGATACATGATATAACGTGTAGCGATACGTAGATATAGGATATAACGTTTAACGATACGTAGATATAGGATATAACGTATAACGTTATCTACATATAGGATATAACTTAGAACGATACGTAAATATAGGAAATAACGTATAACGATATGTAGATATAGGATATAACGTACAACGATATGTAGATGTAGGATATAACGTATAATGTTATGCAGATATACGATATAACGTATAACGATACGTATATATAGGATATAACGTATAACGTTGTCTACAAATAGGATATAACGTATAACGATATGTAGATATATGATATAACGTAAAACGATACGTAGATATAGAATATAACGTATAACGTTATATACATATAGGATATAACGTATAACGTTATCTACACATAGGATATAACGTGTAGCGATACGTAGATACAGAATATAACGTATAACGTTATATACATATAGGATATAACGTATAACGTTATCTACACATAGGATATAACGTGTAGCGATACGTAGATATAGGATATAACGTATAACGATATGTAGACATAGGATATAACGTATAACGTTATCTACATATAGGATATAACGTATAATGATACGTAGATATAGGATATAACGTATAACGTTATCTACATATAGGATATAACGTACAACGATACGTAGATATTGGATATAACGCATAACGGTACGTAGATATAGAATATAACGTATAACGTTATATACATATAGGATATAACGTATAACGTGATCTACATATAGGATATAACGTATAACGATACGTAGATACAGGATATAACGTGTAACGATATGTAGATATAGGATATAACGTATAACCATACGTAGATATGGGAAATAACGTATAACGTTATCTACATTTAGGATATAACGTATAACGATATATAGATATAGGATATAACGTATAACGATATCTAGATGTAGGATATAACGTATAACGATACGTAGATATAGGATATAACGTATAACGGTACGTAGATATAGGATATAACGTATAACGTTATCTACATATAGGATATAACGTATAACGATACGTAGATATAGGATATAACGTATAACGTTATCTACATATAGGATATAACGTATAACGATACGTAAATATATGATATAACGTATAACGGTACGTAGATACAGGATATAACGTATAACGTTATCTACATTTAGGATATAACGTGTGACGATACGTAGATATAGGATATAACGTATAACGGTACGTAGATATATGATATAACGTATAACGTTTTCTACATATAGGATATAACGTATAACGATATGTAGATGTGCGATATAACGCATAGCGATATCTACATATAGGATATAACGCATAACGTTATCTACATATAGGATATAACGTATAACGTTATCTACACATATGATATAACGTATAACGATATGTAGATATAGGATATAACGTATAACGATACGTAGATATAGGATATAACGTATAACGATATGTAGATATCGGATATAACGTATAACGTTATCTACATATAGGATATAACGTATAACGATATGTAGATGTGGGATATAACGCATAGCGATATCTACATATAGGATATAACGCATAACGTTATCTACATATAGGATATAACGTATAACGTTATCTACACATATGATATAACGTATAACGATATGTAGATATAGGATATAACGTATAACGATACGTAAATATATGATATAACGTATAACGGTACGTAGATATAGGATATAACGTATAACGTTATCTACATTTAGGATATAACGTGTGACGATACGTAGATATAGGATATGTCGTATAACGATACGTAGAGATAGGATATAACGTATAACGTTACCTACATATAGGATATAACGTATAACGATACGTAGATATAGGATATAACGTATAACGATACGTAGATATATGATATAACGTATAACGTTATCTACATATAGGATATAACGTATAACGTTACGTAGATGTAGGATATAACGTATAACGATATGTAGATATATGATATAACGTATAACGATATGTAGATACATGATATAACGTGTAGCGATACGTAGATATGGGATATAACGTTTAACGATACGTAGATATAGGATATAACGTATAACGTTATCTACATATAGGATATAACTTAGAACGATACGTAAATATAGGAAATAACGTATAACGATATGTAGATATAGGATATAACGTACAACGATATGTAGATGTAGGATATAACGTATAATGTTATGCAGATATAGGATATAACGTATAACGATACGTATATATAGGATATAACGTATAACGTTGTCTACAAATAGGATATAACGTATAACGATATGTAGATATATGATATAACGTAAAACGATACGTAGATATAGAATATAACGTATAACGTTATATACATATAGGATATAACGTATAACGTTTTCTACACATAGGATATAACGTGTAGCGATACGTAGATACAGAATATAACGTATAACGTTATATACATATAGGATATAACGTATAACGTTATCTACACATAGGATATAACGTGTAGCGATACGTAGATATAGGATATAACGTATAGCGATATGTAGACATAGGATATAACGTATAACGTTATCTACATATAGGATATAACGTATAATGATACGTAGATATAGGATATAACGTATAACGTTATCTACATATAGGATATAACGTACAACGATACGTAGATATTGGATATAACGCATAACGGTACGTAGATATAGAATATAACGTATAACGTTATATACATATAGGATATAACTTATAACGTGATCTACATATAGGATATAACGTATAACGATACGTCGATACAGGATATAACGTGTAACGATATGTAGATATAGGATATAACGTATAACCATACGTAGATATGGGAAATAACGTATAAAGTTATCTACATTTAGGATATAACGTATAACGATATATAGATATAGGATATAACGTATAACGATATGCAGATGTAGGATATAACGTATAACGATACGTAGATATAGGATATAACGTATAACGGTACGTAGATATAGGATATAACGTATAACGTTATCTACATATAGGATATAACGTATAACGGTATCTACACAAAGGATATAACGTGTAGCGATACTTAGATATAGGATATAACGTATAGCGATATGTAGATATAGGATATAACGTATAACGATACGTAGATATATTATATAACGTATAACGTTATCTACATATAGGATATAACGTATAACGATATCTACGCATAGGATATAACGTATAGCGATATGTAGACATAGGATATAACGTATAACGATATGTAGATATAGGCTATAACGTATAACGATATGTAGATATCGGATATAACGTATAACGTTATCTACATATAGGATATAACGTATAACGATATGTAGATGTGGGATATAACGCATAACGATATCTACATATAGGATATAACGCATAACGTTATCTACATATAGGATATAACGTATAACGTTATCTACACACATGATATAACGTATAACGATATGTAGATATAGGATATAACGTATAGCGATATGTAGATATAGGATATGTCGTATAACGATACGTAGAGATAGGATATAACGTATAACGTTACCTACATATAGGATATAACGTATAACGATACGTAGATATAGGATATAACGTATAACGATACGTAGATATAGGATATAACGTATAACGATATGTAGATATCGGATATAACGTATAACGTTATCTACATATAGGATATAACAAATAACGATATGTAGATGTGGGATATAACGCATAACGATATCTACATATAGGATATAACGCATAACGTTATCTACAAATAGGATATAACGTATACGGTATCTACACATAGGATATAACGTGTAGCGATACGTAGATATAGGATATAACGTATAGCGATATGTAGATATAGGATATAACGTATAACGATACGTAGATATATTATATAACGTATAACGTTATCTACATATAGGATATAACGTATAACGATATCTACACATAGGATATAACGTATAGCGATATGTAGACATAGGATATAACGTATAACGATATGTAGATATAGGCTATAACGTATAACGTTACGTAGATATAGGATATAACGTATAACGTTATCTACATATAGGATATATCGTATAACGATACGTAGGTATAGGATATAACGTATAACGTTATCTGCATATAGGATATAACGTATAACGATACGTAGATATAGGATATAACGTATAACGATATGTAGACATCGGATATAACGTATAACGTTATCTACATATAGGATATAACGTATAACGATATGTAGATGTGGGATATATCGCATAACGACATCTACATATAGGATATAACGCATAACGTTATCTACAATTAGGATATAACGTATAACGATATCTACACATAGGATATAACGTGTAGCGATACGTAGATATAGGATATAACGTATAACGATATGTCGATATAGGATATAAAGTATAACGATACGTAGATATAGGATATAACGTATAACGATATGTAGATATCGGATATAACGTATAACGTTATCTACATATAGGATATAACGTATAACGATATGTAGATGTGGGATATAACGTATAACGATATCTACATATAGGATATAACGCATAACGTTATCTACATATAGGATATAACGAATAAAGTTATCTACACATAGGATATAACGTATAACGTTATCTACACATAGGTTATATCGTGTAGCGATACGCAGATATAGGATATGACGTATAACGATACGTAGATATAGGATATAACGCATAACGTTATCTACATATAGGATATAACGTATAACGTTATCTACACATAGGATATAACGTATAACGATATGTAGATATAGGATATAACGTATAGCGATATGTAGATATAGGATATGACGTATAACGATACGTAGATATAGGATATAACGTATAACGCTATCTACATATAGGATATGACGTATAACGATACGTAGATATAGGATATAACGTATAACGTTATCTACATATAGGATATAACGTATAACGATACGTAGATATAGGATAAAACGTATAACGTTATCTACACATAGGCTATAACGTATAATGATGTGTAGACATGTGATATAACGTATAACGATATGTAGATATAGGATATAACGTATAACGTTATCTACACATAGGTTATATCGTGTAGCGATACGCAGATATAGGATATAACGTATAACGATATGCAGATATATGATATAACGTATAACGATACGTAGATATATAATATAACGTATAACGTTATCTACATATAGGATATAACGTATAACATTATCTACACATAGGATATAACGTGTAGCGATACGTGGATATAGGAAATAACGTATAAAGACGTGTAGATATAGGATATAACGTATAACGATATGTAGATATAGGATATAACGTATAACGATATGTAGATATAGGATATAACGTATAACGATATGTAGATATAGGATATAACGTATAACGATATCTAGATACAGGATATAACGTGTAACGATATGTGGATACAGGATATAACGTATAACGATACGTAGAGGTAGGATATAACGTATAACGTTATCTACATAGAGGATATATCGTATAACGTTATCTACACATAAGATATAACGTATAACGATATGTAGACATAGGATATAACGTGTAACGATATGTAGATATAGGATATAACGTATAACGTTATATACACATAGGATATAACGGATAACGTTATCTACACATAGGATATAACGTGTAGCGATACGTAGATACAGCATATAACGTAAAACGTTATATACATATCGGATATATCGTATAACGTCGTCTACACATACGATATAACGTGTAGCGATACGTAGATATAGGATATAACGTATAACGTTATCTACATATAGGATATAACGTATAACGATATGTAGATTTAGGATATAACGTATATCGATACGTAGATATATAGTATAACGTATAACGTTATCTACATATAGGATATAACGTATAACGTTATCTACACATAGGATATAACGTATAACGATACGTAGATATACGATATAACGTATAACGTTACGTAGATATAGGATATAAGGTTTAACGGTACGTAGATATAGCATATAAGGTATAACGTTATCTACACATAGGATATAACGTATAACGATATGTAGACATAGGATATAACGCATAACGATACGCAGATATAGGATATAACGTATAACGATATCTACGTATTGGATATAACGTATAACGATATCTACATAAAGGATATCACGTATAACGTTATCTACATATAGGATATAGCGTATAACGATATATAGATGTAAGATATAACGTATAACGATATGCAGATATAGGATACAACGTATAACGATACGTAGATATAGGATATAACGTATAACGATATGTCGATATAGGATATAACGTATAACGATACGTCGATATAGGATATTACGTATAACGATATGTAGATATAGGATATGACGTATAACGATACGTAGATATAGGATATAACGTATAACGGTATCTACATATAGGATATAACGTATAACGATACGTAGATATAGGATATAACGTATAACGATATGCAGATATCGGATATAACGTATAACGTTATCTACATATAGGATATAACGTATAACGATATGTAGATGTGGGACATAACGCATAACGATATCTACATATAGGATATAACGCAAAACGTTATCTACAAATAGGATATAACGTATAACGATATCTACACATAGGATATAACGTGTAGCGATACGTAGATATAGGATATAACGTATAACGATATGTCGATATAGGATATAACGTATAACGATACGTAGATATAGGATATAACGTATAACGATATGTAGATATCGGATATAACGTATAACGTTATCTACATATAGGATATATCGTATAACGGTATGTAGATGTGGGATATAACGCATAACGATATCTACATATAGGATATAACGCATAACGTTATCTACATATAGGATATAACGTATAACATTATCTACACATATGATATAACGTATAACGGTATGTAGATATAGGATATAACGTATAGCGATATGTAGATATAGGATATGTCGTATAACGATACGTAGATATAGGATATAACGTATAACGTTACCTACATATAGGATATAACGTATAACGATACGTAGATATAGGATATAACGTATAACGATACGTAGATATAGGATATAACGTATAACGATATGTAGATATCGGATATAACGTATAACGTTATCTACATATAGGATATAACAAATAACGATATGTAGATGTGGGATATAACGCATAACGATATCTACATATAGGATATAACGCATAAAGTTATCTGCAAATAGGATATAACGTATAACGATATCTACACATAGGATATAGCGTGTAGCGATACGTAGATATAGGATATAACGTATAGCGATATGTAGATATAGGATATAACGTATAACGATACGTAGATATATTATATAACGTATAACGTTATCTACATATAGGATATAACGTATAACGATATCTACACATAGGATATAACGTATAACGATATGTAGACATAGGATATAACGTATAACGATATGTAGATATAGGCTATAACGTATAACGTTACGTAGATATAGGATATAACGTATAACGTTATCTACATATAGGATATATCGTATAACGATACGTAGGTATAGGATATAACGTATAACGTTATCTACATATAGGATATAACGTATAACGATACGTAGATATAGGATATAACGTATAACGATATGTAGACATCGGATATAACGTATAACGTTATCTACATATAGGATATAACGTATAACGATATGTAGATGTGGGATATAACGCATAACGACATCTACATATAGGATATAACGCATAACGTTATCTACAATTAGGATATAACGTATAACGATATCTACACATAGGATATAACGTGTAGCGATACGTAGATATAGGATATAACGTATAACGATATGTCGATATAGGATATAACGTATAACGATACGTAGATATAGGATATAACGTATAACGATATGTAGATATCGGATATAACGTATAACGTTATCTACATATAGGATATAACGTATAACGATATGTAGATGTGGGATATAACGCATAACGATATCTACATATAGGATATAACGCATAACGTTATCTACATATAGGATATAACGTATAAAGTTCTCTACACATAGGATATAACGTATAACGATATGTAGATATAGGATATAACGTATAGCGATATGTAGCTATAGGATATGACGTATAACGATACGTAGATATGGGATATAACGCAAAACGTTATCTACATATAGGATATAACGTATAACGTTATCTACACATAGGATATAACGTATAACGATATGTAGATATAGGATATAACGTATAGCGATATGTAGATATAGGATATGACGTATAACGATACGTGGATATAGGATATAACGTATAACGTTATCTACATATAGGATATGACGTATAACGATACGTAGATATAGGATATAACGTATAACGTTATCTACATATAGGATATAACGTATAACGATACGTAGATATAGGATATAACGTATAACGTTATCTACATATAGGATATAACGTATAACGATTCGTAGATATAGGATATAACGTATAACGATATGTAGATATCGGATATAACGTATATCGTTATCTACATATAGGATATAACGTATAACGATATGTAGATGTGGGATATAACGCATAACGAATTCTACATATAGGATATAACGCATAACGTTATCTACATATAGGGTATAACGTATAACGTTATCTACACATAGGATATAACGTATAACGATATGTAGATATAGGATATAACGTATAGCGATATGTAGATATAGGATATGACGTATAACGATACGTAGATATAGGATATAACGTATAACGTTATCTACATATAGGATATAACGTATAACGATACGTAGATATAGGATATAACGTATAACGATATGTAGATGTGGGATATAACGCATAACGATATCTACATATAGGATATAACGCATAACGATATGTAGATATAGGATATAACGTATAACGATACGTAGGTATAGGATATAACGTATAACGTTATATACGTGTAGGATATAACGTATAACGTTATCTACACATAGGATATAACGTATAACGATATGTGGATATAGGATATAACGTATAGCGATATGTAGATATAGGATATGACGTATAACGATACGTAGATATAGGATATAACGTACAACGTTATCTACATATAGGATATAACGTATAACGATACGCAGGAATAGGATATAACGTATAACGATATGTAGATATAGGATATAACGTATAACGATATCTACACATAGAATATGACGTGTAGTGATACGTCGATATAGGATATAACGTATAGCGATATGTAGATATAGGATATAACGTATAACGATACGTAGATATATTATATAACGTATAACGTTATCTACATATAGGATATAACGTATAACGATATCTACACATAGGATATAACGTATAACCATATGTAGACATAGGACATAACGTATAACGATATGTAGATATAGGCTATAACGTATAACGTTACGTAGATATAGGATATAACGTATAACGTTATCTACATATAGGATATATCGTATAACGATACGTAGGTATAGGATATAACGTATAACGTTATCTACATATAGGATATAACGTATAACGATACGTAGATATAGGATATAACGTATAACGATATGTAGACATCGGATATAACGTATAACGTTATCTACATATAGGATATAACGTATAACGATATGTAGATGTGGGATATAACGCATAACGACATCTACATATAGGATATAACGCATAACGTTATCTACAATTAGGATATAACGTATAACGATATCTACACATAGGATATAACGTGTAGCGATACGTAGATATAGGATATAACGTATAACGATATGTCGATATAGGATATAACGTATAACGATACGTAGATATAGGATATAACGTATAACGATATGTAGATATCGGATATAACGTATAACGTTATCTACATATAGGATATAACGTATAACGATATGTAGATGTGGGGTATAACGCATAACGATATCTACATATAGGATATAACGCATAACGTTATCTACATATAGGATATAACGTATAAAGTTATCTACACATAGGATATAACGTATAACGATATGTAGATATAGGATATAACGTATAGCGATATGTAGCTATAGGATATGACGTATAACGATACGTAGATATAGGATATAACGCAAAACGTTATCTACATATAGGATATAACGTATAACGTTATCTACACATAGGATATAACGTATAACGATATGTAGATATAGGATATAACGTATAGCGATATGTAGATATAGGATATGACGTATAACGATACGTGGATATAGGATATAACGTCTAACGTTATCTACATATAGGATATGACGTATAACGATACGTAGATATAGGATATAACGTATAACGTTATCTACATATAGGATATAACGTATAACGATACGTAGATATAGGATATAACGTATAACGTTATCTACATATAGGATATAACGTATAACGATTCGTAGATATAGGATATAACGTATAACGATATGTAGATATCGGATATAACGTATAACGTTATCTACATATAGGATATAACGTATAACGATATGTAGATGTGGGATATAACGCATAACGAATTCTACATATAGGATATAACGCATAACGTTATCTATATATAGGGTATAACGTATAACGTTATCTACACATAGGATATAACGTATAACGATATGTAGATATAGGATATAACGTATAGCGATATGTAGATATAGGATATGACGTATAACGATACGAAGATATAGGATATAACGTATAACGATACGTAGATATAGGATATAACGTATTACGATATGTAGATGTGGGATATAACGCATAACGATATCTACATATAGGATATAACGCATAACGATATGTAGATATAGGATATAACGTATAACGCTACGTAGGTATAGGATATAACGTATAACGTTATATACGTATAGGATATAACGTATAACGTTATCTACACATAGGATATAACGTAAAACGATATGTAGATGTGGGATATAACGCATAACGAATTCTACATATAGGATATAACGCATAACGTTATCTACATATAGGGTATAACGTATAACGTTATCTACACATAGGATATAACGTATAACGATATCTACATATAGGATATAACGCATAACGATATGTAGATATAGGATATGACGTATAACGATACGTAGATATAGGATATAACGTACAACGTTATCTACATATAGGATATAACGTATAACGATACGTAGGAATAGGATATAACGTATAACGATATGTAGATACAGGATATAACGTATAGCGATATGTAGATATAGGATATGACGTATAACGATACGTAGATATAGGATATAACGTGCAACGTTATCTACATATAGGATATAACGTATAACGATACGTAGATATAGGATATAACGTAAAACGTTATATACATATCGGATATATCGTATAACGTCGTCTACACATACGATATAACGTGTAGCGATACGTAGATATAGGATATAACGTATAACGTTACGTAGATATAGGATATAAGGTTTAACGGTACGTAGATATAGCATATAAGGTATAACGTTATCTACACATAGGATATAACGTATAACGATATGTAGACATAGGATATAACGCATAACGATACGCAGATATAGGATATAACGTATAACGATATCTACGTATTGGATATAACGTATAACGATATCTACATAAAGGATATCACGTATAACGTTATCTACATATAGGATATAGCGTATAACGATATATAGATGTAAGATATAACGTATAACGATATGCAGATATAGGATACAACGTATAACGATACGTAGATATAGGATATAACGTATAACGATATGTCGATATAGGATATAACGTATAACGATACGTCGATATAGGATATTACGTATAACGATATGTAGATATAGGATATGACGTATAACGATACGTAGATATAGGATATAACGTATAACGGTATCTACATATAGGATATAACGTATAACGATACGTAGATATAGGATATAACGTATAACGATATGCAGATATCGGATATAACGTATAACGTTATCTACATATAGGATATAACGTATAACGATATGTAGATGTGGGACATAACGCATAACGATATCTACATATAGGATATAACGCAAAACGTTATCTACAAATAGGATATAACGTATAACGATATCTACACATAGGATATAACGTGTAGCGATACGTAGATATAGGATATAACGTATAACGATATGTCGATATAGGATATAACGTATAACGATACGTAGATATAGGATATAACGTATAACGATATGTAGATATCGGATATAACGTATAACGTTATCTACATATAGGATATATCGTATAACGATATGTAGATGTGGGATATAACGCATAACGATATCTACATATAGGATATAACGCATAACGTTATCTACATATAGGATATAACGTATAACATTATCTACACATATGATATAACGCATAACGGTATGTAGATATAGGATATAACGTATAGCGATATGTAGATATAGGATATGTCGTATAACGATACGTAGATATAGGATATAACGTATAACGTTACCTACATATAGGATATAACGTACAACGATACGTAGATATAGGATATAACGTATAACGATACGTAGATATAGGATATAACGTATAACGATATGTAGATATCGGATATAACGTATAACGTTATCTACATATAGGATATAACAAATAACGATATGTAGATGTGGGATATAACGCATAACGATATCTACATATAGGATATAACGCATAAAGTTATCTACAAATAGGATATAACGTATAACGATATCTACACATAGGATATAGCGTGTAGCGATACGTAGATATAGGATATAACGTATAGCGATATGTAGATATAGGATATAACGTATAACGATACGTAGATATATTATATAACGTATAACGTTATCTACATATAGGATATAACGTATAACGATATCTACACATAGGATATAACGTATAACGATATGTAGACATAGGATATAACGTATAACGATATGTAGATATAGGCTATAACGTATAACGTTACGTAGATATAGGATATAACGTATAACGTTATCTACATATAGGATATATCGTATAACGATACGTAGGTATAGGATATAACGTATAACGTTATCTACATATAGGATATAACGTATAACGATACGTAGATATAGGATATAACGTATAACGATATGTAGACATCGGATATAACGTATAACGTTATCTACATATAGGATATAACGTATAACGATATGTAGATGTGGGATATAACGCATAACGACATCTACATATAGGATATAACGCATAACGTTATCTACAATTAGGATATAACGTATAACGATATCTACACATAGGATATAACGTGTAGCGATACGTAGATATAGGATATAACGTATAACGATATGTCGATATAGGATATAACGTATAACGATACGTAGATATAGGATATAACGTATAACGATATGTAGATATCGGATATAACGTATAACGTTATCTACATATAGGATATAACGTATAACGGTATGTAGATGTGGGATATAACGCATAACGATATCTACATATAGGATATAACGCATAACGTTATCTACATATAGGATATAACGTATAAAGTTCTCTACACATAGGATATAACGTATAACGATATGTAGATATAGGATATAACGTATAGCGATATGTAGCTATAGGATATGACGTATAACGATACGTAGATATAGGATATAACGCAAAACGTTATCTACATATAGGATATAACGTATAACGTTATCTACACATAGGATATAACGTATAACGATATGTAGATATAGGATATAACGTATAGCGATATGTAGATATAGGATATGACGTATAACGATACGTGGATATAGGATATAACGTATAACGTTATCTACATATAGGATATGACGTATAATGATACGTAGATATAGGATATAACGTATAACGTTATCTACATATAGGATATAACGTATAACGATACGTAGATATAGGATATAACGTATAACGTTATCTACATATAGGATATAACGTATAACGATTCGTAGATATAGGATATAACGTATAACGAGATGTAGATATCGGATATAACGTATATCGTTATCTACATATAGGATATAACGTATAACGATATGTAGATGTGGGATATAACGCATAACGAATTCTACATATAGGATATAACGCATAACGTTATCTACATATAGGGTATAACGTATAACGTTATCTACACATAGGATATAACGTATAACGATATGTAGATATAGGATATAACGTATAGCGATATGTAGATATAGGATATGACGTATAACGATACGTAGATATAGGATATAACGTATAACGTTATCTACATATAGGATATAACGTATAACGATACGTAGATATAGGATATAACGTATAACGATATGTAGATGTGGGATATAACGCATAACGATATCTACATATAGGATATAACGCATAACGATATGTAGATATAGGATATAACGTATAACGATACGTAGGTATAGGATATAACGTATAACGTTATATACGTGTAGGATATAACGTATAACGTTATCTACACATAGGATATAACGTATAACGATATGTGGATATAGGATATAACGTATAGCGATATGTAGATATAGGATATGACGTATAACGATACGTAGATATAGGATATAACGTACAACGTTATCTACATATAGGATATAACGTATAACGATACGCAGGAATAGGATATAACGTATAACGATACGTAGGTATAGGATATAACGTATAACGTTATATACGTGTAGGATATAACGTATAACGTTATCTACACATAGGATATAACGTATAACGATATGTGGATATAGGATATAACGTATAGCGATATGTAGATATAGGATATGACGTATAACGATACGTAGATATAGGATATAACGTATAACGTTATCTACATATAGGATATAACGTATAACGATACGTAGATATAGGATATAACGTATAACGATATGTAGATGTGGGATATAACGCACAACGATATCTACATATAGGATATAACGCATAACGATATGTAGATATAGGATATAACGTATAACGATACGTAGGTATAGGATATAACGTATAACGTTATATACGTGTAGGATATAACGTATAACGTTATCTACACATAGGATATAACGTATAACGATATGTGGATATAGGATATAACGTATAGCGATATGTAGATATAGGATATGACGTATAACGATACGTAGATATAGGATATAACGTACAACGTTATCTACATATAGGATATAACGTATAACGATACGCAGGAATAGGATATAACGTATAACGATATGTAGATATAGGATATAACGTATAACGATATCTACACATAGAATATGACGTGTAGTGATACGTAGATATAGGATATAACGTATAGCGATATGTAGATATAGGATATAACGTATAACGATACGTAGATATATTATATAACGTATAACGTTATCTACATATAGGATATAACGTATAACGATATCTACACATAGGATATAACGTATAACCATATGTAGACATAGGACATAACGTATAACGATATGTAGATATAGGCTATAACGTATAACGTTACGTAGATATAGGATATAACGTATAACGTTATCTACATATAGGATATATCGTATAACGATACGTAGGTATAGGATATAACGTATAACGTTATCTACATATAGGATATAACGTATAACGATACGTAGATATAGGATATAACGTATAACGATATGTAGACATCGGATATAACGTATAACGTTATCTACATATAGGATATAACGTATAACGATATGTAGATGTGGGATATAACGCATAACGACATCTACATATAGGATATAACGCATAACGTTATCTACAATTAGGATATAACGTATAACGATATCTACACATAGGATATAACGTGTAGCGATACGTAGATATAGGATATAACGTATAACGATATGTCGATATAGGATATAACGTATAACGATACGTAGATATAGGATATAACGTATAACGATATGTAGATATCGGATATAACGTATAACGTTATCTACATATAGGATATAACGTATAACGATATGTAGATGTGGGATATAACGCATAACGATATCTACATATAGGATATAACGCATAACGTTATCTACATATAGGATATAACGTATAAAGTTATCTACACATAGGATATAACGTATAACGATATGTAGATATAGGATATAACGTATAGCGATATGTAGCTATAGGATATGACGTATAACGATACGTAGATATAGGATATAACGCAAAACGTTATCTACATATAGGATATAACGTATAACGTTATCTACACATAGGATATAACGTATAACGATATGTAGATATAGGATATAACGTATAGCGATATGTAGATATAGGATATGACGTATAACGATACGTGGATATAGGATATAACGTCTAACGTTATCTACATATAGGATATGACGTATAACGATACGTAGATATAGGATATAACGTATAACGTTATCTACATATAGGATATAACGTATAACGATACGTAGATATAGGATATAACGTATAACGTTATCTACATATAGGATATAACGTATAACGATTCGTAGATATAGGATATAACGTATAACGATATGTAGATATCGGATATAACGTATAACGTTATCTACATATAGGATATAACGTATAACGATATGTAGATGTGGGATATAACGCATAACGAATTCTACATATAGGATATAACGCATAACGTTATCTATATATAGGGTATAACGTATAACGTTATCTACACATAGGATATAACGTATAACGATATGTAGATATAGGATATAACGTATAGCGATATGTAGATATAGGATATGACGTATAACGATACGTAGATATAGGATATAACGTATAACGTTATCTACATATAGGATATAACGTATAACGATACGTAGATATAGGATATAACGTATTACGATATGTAGATGTAGGATATAACGCATAACGATATCTACATATAGGATATAACGCATAACGATATGTAGATATAGGATATAACGTATAACGCTACGTAGGTATAGGATATAACGTATAACGTTATATACGTATAGGATATAACGTATAACGTTATCTACACATAGGATATAACGTAAAACGATATGTAGATGTGGGATATAACGCATAACGAATTCTACATATAGGATATAACGCATAACGTTATCTACATATAGGGTATAACGTATAACGTTATCTACACATAGGATATAACGTATAACGATATCTACATATAGGATATAACGCATAACGATATGTAGATATAGGATATGACGTATAACGATACGTAGATATAGGATATAACGTACAACGTTATCTACATATAGGATATAACGTATAACGATACGTAGGAATAGGATATAACGTATAACGATATGTAGATATAGGATATAACGTATAGCGATATGTAGATATAGGATATGACGTATAACGATACGTAGATATAGGATATAACGTGCAACGTTATCTACATATAGGATATAACGTATAACGATACGTAGATATAGGATATAACGTGCAACGTTATCTACATATAGGATATAACGTATAACGATACGTAGATATAGGATATAACGTATAACGATATGTAGATATAGGATATGTCGTATAACGATACGTAGATATAGGATATAACGTATAACGTTACCTACATATAGGATATAACGTATAACGATATATAGATGTGGGATATAACGCATAACGATATCTACATATAGGATATAACGCATAACGTTATCTACAAATAGGATATAACGTATAACGATATCTACACATAGGATATAACGTGTAGCGATACGTAGATAAAGGATATAACGTATAACGATATGTCGATATAGGATATAACGTATAACGATACGTCGATATAGGATATTACGTATAACGATATGTAGATATAGGATATGACGTATAACGATACGTAGATATAGGATATAACGTATAAAGTTATCTACATATAGGATATAACGTATAACGATACGTAGATATAGGATATAACGTATAACGATATGTAGATATCGGATATAACGTATAACGTTATCTACATATAGGATATAACGTATAACGATATGTAGATGTGGGATATAACGCATAACGATATCTACATATAATATATAACGCATAACGTTATCTACAAATAGGATATAACGTATAACGATATCTACACATAGGATATAACGTGTTGCGATACGTAGATATAGGATATAACGTATAGCGATATGTAGATATAGGATATGACGTATAACGATACGTCGATATAGGATATTACGTATAACGATATGTAGATATAGGATATAACGTATAACGTTATCTACACATAGGATATAACGTATTACGATATGTAGAAATATGATATAACGTATAGCGATATGTAGATATAGGATATGACGTATAACGATACGTAGATATAGGATATAACGTATAACGTTATCTACATGTAGGATATAACGTATAACGATACGTAGATATAGGATATAACGTATAACGATATGTAGATATAGGATATGACGTATAACGATATGTCGATATAGGATATAACGTATAACGATACGTCGATATAGGATATTACGTATAACGATATGTAGATATAGGATATAACGTATAACGTTATCTACACATAGGATATAACGTATTACGATATGTAGAAATATGATATAACGTATAACGATACGTCGATATAGGATATTACGTATAACGATATGTAGATATAGGATATAACGTATAACGTTATCTACACATAGGATATAACGTATTACGATATGTAGAAATATGATATAACGTATAGCGATATGTAGATATAGGATATGACGTATAACGATATGTCGATATAGGATATAACGTATAACGATACGTCGATATAGCATATTACTTAAAGGATATGTAGATATAGGAAATAACGTATAACGATACGTATATATAGGATATAACGAATAACGTTATCTACATATAGGATATAACGTATAACGATATGTAGACATAGGATATAACGTATAACGATATGTAGATATAGGATATAACGTATAACGTTATCTACATATAGGATATAACGTATAACGATATCTACACATAGGATATAACGTATAACGATATGTAGATATAGGATATAACGTATAACGATACGTAGATATAGGATAGATCGTATAACGTTATCTACACATAGGATATAACGTGTAGCGATACGTAGATGTAGGATATAACGTATAACGTTATCTACATATAGGATATAACATATAACGACATGCAGATATAGGATATAAATTTTAACGATACGTAGATATAGAATATAACGTGTAACGTTATCTCCATATAGGATATAACGTGTAGCTATACGCGGATATAGGATATAACGTTTAACGACATGCGGATATAGGAAATGACGAATAACGATACGTAGATGTCGGATATAACGTATAACGATATGCAGATATAGGATATAACGTATAACGATACGTAGATATATTATATAACGCATAACGTCATCTACATATAGGATATAACGTATAACGTTATCTACACATAGGATATAACGTATAACGATATGTAGACATAGGATATAACGTATAACGATATGTAGATATAGGATATAACGTATAACGTTACGTAGATATAGGATATAACGTATAACGATACGTAGATATAGGATATATCGTATAACTTTATCTACATATAGGATATAACGTATAACCATACGTAGATATAGGATATAACGTATAACGTTATCTACATATACGATAAAACGTGTAGCGATACGTAGATATAGGATATAACGTATAACGATACGTAGATATAGGATATAACGTATAACGATATGTAGATATACGATATAACGTATAACGATACGTAGATATAGGATTTAACGTATAACGTTATCTACATATAGGATATAACGGATAACGATACGTAGATATAGGATATATCGTATAACGTTATCTACAAATCGGATATAACGTATAACGATATGCAGATATAGGATATAACGTATAACGATTTGCAGATATAGGATATAACTTATAACGATACGTACATATATTATATAACGTATAACGTTATCTACACATAGGATATAACGTGTAGCGATACGTAGATATAGGATATAACGTATAACGATATGTCGATATAGGATATAACGTATAACGATACGTATATATAGGGTATAACGTACAACGTTATCTACGTATAGGATATAACGTATAACGATATGTAGATATAGGATATAACGTTTAACGATTTGCAGATATAGGATATAACGTATAACGATATGTAGATACAACATATAACGTGTAACGATATGTAGATATAGGATATAACGTATAACGATATGTAGATACAATATATAACGTGTAGCGATACGTAGATATAGGATATAACGTATAACGTTATCTACATATAGGATATAACGTATAACGATATGTAGATATAGGATATAAAGTATAACGATATGCAGATATAGGATATATCGATTAACGATACGTAGATATAGAATATAACGTATAACGTTATCTCCATATAGGATATAACGTGTAGCTATACGCTGATATAGGATATAACGTTTAACGACATGCGGATATAGGAAATGACGAATAACGATACGTAGATATAGGATATAACGTATAACGATATGTAGATATAGGATATAACGTATAACGATACGTAGATATAGGATATATCGTATAACGTTATCTACAAATCGGATATAACGTATAACGATACGTAGATATATTATATAACGTATAACGTTATCTACATATAGGATATAACGTATAACGATATGTAGATGTGGGATATAACGCATAACGATATCTACATATAGGATATAACGCATAACGTTATCTACATATAGGATATAACGTATAACGTTATCTACACATATGATATAACGTATAACGATATGTAGATATAGGATATAACGTATAGCGATATGTAGATATAGGATATGTCGTATAACGATACGTAGATATAGGATATAACGTATAACGTTACCTACATATAGGATATAACGTATAACGATACGTAGATATAGGATATAACGTATAACGATATGTAGATATCGGATATAACGTATAACGTTATCTACATATAGGATATAACGTATAACGATATGTAGATGCGGGATATAACGCATATCGGTATCTACATATAGGATTTAACGCATAACGTTATCTACAAATAGGATATAACGTATAACGATATCTACACATAGGATATAACGTGTAGCGATACGTAGATATAGGATATAACGTATAGCGATATGTAGATATAGGATATAACGTATAACGTTATCTACATATAGGATATAACGTATAACGATATCTACACATAGGATATAACGTATAACGATATGTAGACGTAGGATATAACGTATAACGTTATCTACATATAGGATATAACGTATAACGATATGTAGATGTGGGATATAACGCATAACGACATCTACATATAGGATATAACGCATAACGTTTTCTACAATTAGGATATAACGTATAACGATATGTAGATGTGGGATATAACGCATAACGACATCTACATATAGGATATAACGCATAACGTCATCTACAATTAGGATATAACGTATAACGATATCTACACATAGGATATAACGTGTAGCGATACGTAGATATAGGATATAACGTATAACGATATGTAGATATCGGATATAACGTATAACGTTATCTACATATAGGATATAACGTATAACGATATGTAGATGTGGGATATAACGCATAACGGTATCTACATATAGGATATAGCGCATAACGTTATCTACATATAGGATATAACGTATAACGTTATCTACACATATGATATAACGTATAACGATATGTAGATATAGGATATAACGTATAGCGATATGTAGATATAGGATATGTCGTATAACGATACGTAGATATAGGATATAACGTATAACGATATGTAGATATCGGATATAACGTATAACGTTATCTACATATAGGATATAACGTATAACGATATGTAGATGTGGGATATAACGCATAACGGTAACTACATATAGGATATAACGCATAACGTTATCTACAAATAGGATATAACGTATAACGATATCTACACATAGGATATAACGTGTAGCGATACGTAGATAAAGGATATAACGTATAGCGGTATGTAGATATAGGATATAACGTATAACGATATGTAGATATACGATATAACGTATAACGATACGTAGATGTAGGATATAACGTATAACGTTATCCACATATAGGATATAACGGATAACGATACGTAGATATAGGATATAACGTATAACGTTATCTACATATAGGATATAACGTGTAGCGATACGTAGATATAGGATATAACGTATAACGATATGCAGATATAGGATATAACGTATAACGATTTGCAGATATAGGATATAACTTATAACGATACGTAGATATATTATATAACGTATAACGTTATCTACACATAGGATATAACGTGTAGCGATACGTAGATAAAGGATATAACGTATAACGATATGTCGATATAGGATATAACGTATAACGATACGTAAATATAGGGTATAACGTACAACGTTATCTACGTATTAGGATATAACGTATAACGATATGTAGATGTAGGATATAACGTTTAACGATTTGCAGATATAGGATATAACGTATAACGATATGTAGATACAACATATAACGTGTAACGATATGTAGCTATAGGATATAACGTATAACGATATGTAGATACAATATATAACGTGTAGCGATACGTAGATATAGGATATAACGTATAACGTTATCTACATATAGGATATAACGTATAACGATATGTAGATATAGGATATAAAGTATAACGATATGCAGATATAGGATATATCGATTAACGATACGTAGATATAGAATATAACGTATAACGTTATCTCCATATAGGATATAACGTGTAGCTATACGCAGATATAGGATATCACGTTTAACGACATGCGGATATAGGAAATGACGAATAACGATACGTAGATATAGGATATAACGTATAACGATATGTAGATATAGGATATAACGTATAACGATACGTAGATATAGGATATATCGTATAACGTTATCTACAAATCGGATATAACGTATAACGATACGTAGATATATTATATAACGTATAACGTTATCTACATATAGGATATAACGTATAACGATATGTAGATGTGGGATATAACGCATAACGATATCTACATATAGGATATAACGCATAACGTTATCTACATATAGGATATAACGTATAACGTTATCTACACGTATGATATAACGTATAACAATATGTAGATATAGGATATAACGTATAGCGATATGTAGATATAGGATATGTCGTATAACGATACGTAGATATAGGATATAACGTATAACGTTACCTACATATAGGATATAACGTAGAACGATACGTAGATATAGGATATAACGTATAACGATATGTAGATATAGGATATGACGTATAACGATACGTAGATATAGGATATAACGTACAACGTTATCTACATATAGGATATAACGTAGAACGATACGTAGATATAGGATATAACGTATAACGATATGTTGATATAGGATATGACGTATAACGATACGTAGATATAGGATATAACGTACAACGTTATCTACATATAGGATATAACGTATAACGTTATCTACACGTATGATATAACGTATAACAATATGTAGATATAGGATATGTCGTATAACGATACGTAGATATAGGATATAACGTATAACGTTACCTACATATAGGATATAACGTATAACGATACGTAGGTATAGGATATAACGTATAACGATATGTAGATATAGGATATAACGTATAGCGATATGTAGATATAGGATATGACGTATAACGATACGTAGATATAGGATATAACGTACAACGTTATCTACATATAGGATATAACGTAGAACGATACGTAGATATAGGATATAACGTATAACGATATGTAGATATAGGATATGACGTATAACGATACGTAGATATAGGATATAACGTACAACGTTATCTACATATAGGATATAACGTAGAACGATACGTAGATATAGGATATAACGTATAACGATATGTAGATATCGGATATGACGTATAACGTTATCTACATATAGGATATAACGTATAACGATATGTAGATATCGGATATAACGTATAACGTTATCTACATATAGGATATAACGTATAACGATATGTAGATGTGGGATATAACGCATAACGATATCTACATATAGGATATAACGCATAACGTTATCTACAAATAGGATATAACGTATAACGATATCTACACATAGGATATAACGTGTAGCGATACGTAGATATAGGATATAACGTATAACGATATGTCGATGTAGGATATAACGTATAACGATACGTCGATATAGGATATTACGTATAACGATATGTAGATATAGGATATGACGTATAACGATACGTAGATATAGGATATAACGTATAACGTTATCTACATATAGGATATAACGTATAACGATACGTAGATATAGGATATAACGTATAACGATATGTAGATATCGGATATAACGTATAACGTTATCTACATATAGGATATAACGTATAACAATATGTAGATGTGGGATATAACGCATAACGATATCTACATATAGGATATAACGCATAACGTTATCTACACATAGGATATAACGTATAACGATATGTAGATATAGGATATAACGTATAGCGATATGTAGATATAGGATATGACGTATAACGGTACGTAGATATAGGATATAACGTATAACGTTATCTACATATAGGATATGACGGATAACGATACGTACATATAGCTTATAACGTATAACGTTATCTACATATAGGATATAACGTATAACGATACGTAGATATAGGATATAACGTATAACGTTATCTACATATAGGATATAACGTATAACGATTCGTAGATATAGGATATAATGTATAACGATATGTAGATATAGGATATAACGTATAGCGATATGTAGATATAGGATATGACGTATAACGATACGTAGATATAGGATATAACGTACAACGTTATCTACATATAGGATATAACGTATAACGATACGTAGATATAGGATATAACGTATAACGATATGTAGATATCGGATATAACCTATAACGTTATCTACATATAGGATATAACGTATAACGATATGTAGATGTGGGATATAACGCATAACGATATCTACATATAGGATATAACGCATAACGTTATCTACAAATAGGATATAACGTATAACGATATCTACACATAGGATATAACGTGTAGCGATACGTAGATATAGGATATAACGTATAACGATATGTCGATATAGGATATAACGTATAACGATACGTCGATATAGGATATTACGTATAACGATATGTAGATATAGGATATGACGTATAACGATACGTAGATATAGGATATAACGTATAACGTTATCTACATATAGGATATAACGTATAACGATACGTAGATATAGGATATAACGTATAACGATATGTAGATATCGGATATAACGTATAACGTTATCTACATATAGGATATAACGTATAACGATATGTAGATGTGGGATATAACGCATAACGATATCTACATATAGGATATAACGCATAACGTTATCTACAAATAGGATATAACGTATAACGATATCTACACATAGGATATAACGTGTAGCGATACGTAGATATAGGATATAACGTATAACGTTATCTACATATAGGATATAACGTATAACGATACGTAGATATAGGATATAACGTATAACGATATGTAGATATCGGATATAACGTATAACGTTATCTACATATAGGATATAACGTATAACGATATGTAGATGTGGGATATAACGCATAACGATATCTACATATAGGATATAACGCATAACGTTATTTACAAATAGGATATAACGTATAACGATATCTACACATAGGATATAACGTGTAGCGATACGTAGATGTAGGATATAACGTATAACGATACGTAGATATATGATATAACGTATAACGTTATCTACATATAGGATACAACGTATAACGATACGTAGATATAGGATATATCGTATAACTTTATCTACATATAGGATATAACGTATAACCATACGTAGATATAGGATATAACGTATAACGTTATCTACATATAGGATATAACGTGTAGCGCTACGTAGATATAGGATATAACGTATAACGATACGTAGATATAGGATATAACGTATAACGATATGTAGATATACGATATAACGTATAACGATACGTAGATGTAGGATATAACGTATAACGTTATCTACATATAGGATATAACGGATAACGATACGTAGATATATGATATATCGTATAACGTTATCTACAAATCGGATATAACGTATAACGATATGCAGATATAGGATATAACGTATAACGATTTGCAGATATAGGATATAACTTATAACGATACGTAGATATATTATATAACGTATAACGTTATCTACACATAGGATATAACGTGTAGCGATACGTAGATATAGGATATAACGTATAACGATATGTCGATATAGGATATAACGTATAACGATACGTAAATATAGGGTATAACGTACAACGTTATCTACGTATAGGATATAACGTATAACGATATGTAGATATAGGATATAACGTTTAACGATTTGCAGATATAGGATATAACGTATAACGATATGTAGATACAACATATAACGTGTAACGATATGTAGATATAGGATATAACGTATAACGATATGTAGATACAATATATAACGTGTAGCGATACGTAGATATAGGATATAACGTATAACGTTATCTACATATAGGATATAACGTATAACGATATGTAGATATAGGATATAAAGTATAACGATATGCAGATATAGGATATATCGATTAACGATACGTAGATATAGAATATAACGTATAACGTTATCTCCATATAGGATATAACGTGTAGCTATACGCAGATATAGGATATCACGTTTAACGACATGCGGATATAGGAAATGACGAATAACGATACGTAGATATAGGATATAACGTATAACGATATGTAGATATAGGATATAACGTATAACGATACGTAGATATAGGATATATCGTATAACGTTATCTACAAATCGGATATAACGTATAACGATACGTAGATATATTATATAACGTATAACGTTATCTACATATAGGATATAACGTATAACGATATGTAGATGTGGGATATAACGCATAACGATATCTACATATAGGATATAACGCATAACGTTATCTACATATAGGATATAACGTATAACGTTATCTACACGTATGATATAACGTATAACAATATGTAGATATAGGATATAACGTATAGCGATATGTAGATATAGGATATGTCGTATAACGATACGTAGATATAGGATATAACGTATAACGTTACCTACATATAGGATATAACGTATAACGATACGTAGATATAGGATATAACGTATAACGATATGTAGATATCGGATATAACGTATAACGTTATCTACATATAGGATATAACGTATAACGATATGTAGATGCGGGATATAACGCATAACGGTATCTACATATAGGATATAACGCATAACGTTATCTACATATAGGATATAACGTATAACGTTATCTACACATAGGATATAACGTATAACGATATGTAGACATAGGATATAACGTATAACGAAATGTAGATATAGGATATAACGTATAACGTTACGTAGATATAGGATATAACGTATAACGTTATCTACATATAGGATATAACGTATAACGATATGTAGATGTGGGATATAACGCATAACGACATCTACATATAGGATATAACGCATAACGTTATCTACAATTAGGATATAACGTATAACGATATCTACACATAGGATATAACGTGTAGCGATACGTAGATATAGGATATTACGTATAACGATATGTAGGTATAGGATATGACGTATAACGATACGTCGATATAGGATATTACGTATAACGATATGTAGATATAGGATATAACGTATAACGATACGTAGGTATAGGATATAACGTATAACGTTATATACATATAGGATATAACGTATAACGTTATCTACACATAGGATATAACGTATAACGATACGTAGGTATAGGATATAACGTATAACGATATGTAGATATAGGATATAACGTAAAGCGATATGTAGATATAGGATATGACGTATAACGATACGTAGATATAGGATATAACGTACAACGTTATCTACATATAGGATATAACGTATAACGATATGTAGATGTGGGATATGACGCATAACGATATCTACATATAGGATATAACGTATAACGTTATCTACACATAGGATATAACGTATAACGATATGTAGATATAGGATATGACGTATAACGATACGTAGATATAGGATATAACGTACAACGTTATCTACATATAGGATATAACGTAGAACGATACGTAGATATAGGATATAACGTATAACGATATGTAGATATCGGATATAACGTATAACGTTATCTACATATAGGATATAACGTATAACGATATGTAGATGTGGGATATAACGCATAACGATATCTACATATAGGATATAACGCATAACGTTATCTACAAATAGGATATAACGTATAACGATATCTACACATAGGATATAACGTGTAGCGATACGTAGATATAGGATATAACGTATAACGATATGTCGATGTAGGATATAACGTATAACGATACGTCGATATAGGATATTACGTATAACGATATGTAGATATAGGATATGACGTATAACGATACGTAGATATAGGATATAACGTATAACGTTATCTACATATAGGATATAACGTATAACGATACGTAGATATAGGATATAACGTATAACGATATGTAGATATCGGATATAACGTATAACGTTATCTACATATAGGATATAACGTATAACGATATGTAGATGTGGGATATGACGCATAACGATATCTACATATAGGATATAACGCATAACGTTATCTACACATAGGATATAACGTATAACGATATGTAGATATAGGATATAACGTATAGCGATATGTAGATATAGGATATAACGTATAACGATACGTAGATATAGGATATAACGTATAACGTTATCTACATATAGGATATGACGTATAACGATACGTAGATATAGCTTATAACGTATAACGTTATCTACATATAGGATATAACGTATAACGATACGTAGATATAGGATATAACGTATAACGTTATCTACATATAGGATATAACGTATAACGATTCGTAGATATAGGATATAATGTATAACGATATGTAGATATCGGATATAACGTATAACGTTATCTACATATAGGATATAACGTATAACGATATGTAGATGCGGGATATAACGCATAACGGTATCTACATATAGGATATAACGCATAACGTTATCTACATATAGGATATAACGTATAACGTTATCTACACATAGGATATAACGTATAACGATATGTAGACATAGGATATAACGTATAACGAAATGTAGATATAGGATATAACGTATAACGTTACGTAGATATAGGATATAACGTATAACGTTATCTACATATAGGATATAACGTATAACGATATGTAGATGTGGGATATAACGCATAACGACATCTACATATAGGATATAACGCATAACGTTATCTACAATTAGGATATAACGTATAACGATATCTACACATAGGATATAACGTGTAGCGATACGTAGATATAGGATATTACGTATAACGATATGTAGGTATAGGATATGACGTATAACGATACGTCAATATAGGATATTACGTATAACGATATGTAGATATAGGATATAACGTATAACGATACGTAGGTATAGGATATAACGTATAACGTTATATACATATAGGATATAACGTATAACGTTATCTACACATAGGATATAACGTATAACGATACGTAGGTATAGGATATAACGTATAACGATATGTAGATATAGGATATAACGTAAAGCGATATGTAGATATAGGATATGACGTATAACGATACGTAGATATAGGATATAACGTACAACGTTATCTACATATAGGATATAACGTAGAACGATACGTAGATATAGGATATAACGTATAACGATATGTAGATGTGGGATATAACGCATAACGATATCTACATATAGGATATAACGCATAACGTTATCTACAAATAGGATATAACGTATAACGATATCTACACATAGGATATAACGTGTAGCGATACGTAGATATAGGATATAACGTATAACGATATGTCGATGTAGGATATAACGTATAACGATACGTCGATATAGGATATTACGTATAACGATATGTAGATATAGGATATGACGTATAACGATACGTAGATATAGGATATAACGTATAACGTTATCTACATATAGGATATAACGTATAACGATACGTAGATATAGGATATAACGTATAACGATATGTAGATATCGGATATAACGTATAACGTTATCTACATATAGGATATAACGTATAACGATATGTAGATGTGGGATATGACGCATAACGATATCTACATATAGGATATAACGCATAACGTTATCTACACATAGGATATAACGTATAACGATATGTAGATATAGGATATAACGGATAGCGATATGTAGATATAGGATATGACGTATAACGATACGTAGATATAGGATATAACGTATAACGTTATCTACATATAGGATATGACGTATAACGATACGTAGATATAGCTTATAACGTATAACGTTATCTACATATAGGATATAACGTATAACGATACGTAGATATAGGATATAACGTATAACGTTATCTACATATAGGATATAACGCATAACGTTATTTACAAATAGGATATAACGTATAACGTATCTACACATAGGATATAACGTGTAGCGATACGTAGATATAGGATATTACGTATAACGATATGTAGGTATAGGATATGACGTATAACGATACGTCGATATAGGATAGTACGTATAAGGATATGTAGATATAGGATATAACGTATAACGATACGTAGGTATAGGATATAACGTATAACGTTATATACATATAGGATATAACGTATAACGTTATCTACACATAGGATATAACGTATAACGATATGTAGATATAGGATATAACGTATAGCGATATGTAGATATAGGATATGACGTATAACGATACGTAGATATAGGATATAACGTACAACGTTATCTACATATAGGATATAACGTATAACGATACGTAGGTATAGGATATAACGTATAACGATATGTAGATATAGGATATAACGTATAGCGATATGTAGATATAGGATATGACGTATAACGATACGTAGATATAGGATATAACGTACAACGTTATCTACATATAGGATATAACGTATAACGATACGTAGATATAGGATATAACGTATAACGATATGTAGATATCGGATATAACGTATAACGTTATCTACATATAGGATATATCGTATAACGATATGTAGATGTGGGATATAACGCATAACGATATCTACATATAGGATATAACGCATAACGTTATCTACAAATAGGATATAACGTATAACGATATCTACACATAGGATATAACGTGTAGCGATACGTAGATATAGGATATAACGTATAACGATATGTCGATATAGGATATAACGTATAACGATACGTCGATATAGGATATTACGTATAACGATATGTAGATATAGGATATGACGTATAACGATACGTAGATATGGGATATAACGTATAACGTTATCTACATATAGGATATAACGTATAACGATACGTAGATATAGGATATAACGTATAACGATACGTAGATATCGGATATAACGTATAACGTTATCTACATATAGGATATAACGCATAACGATATGTAGATGTGGGATATAACGCATAACGATATCTACATATAGGATATAACGCATAACGTTATCTACAAATAGGATATAACGTATAACGATATCTACACATAGGATATAACGTGTAGCGATACGTAGATATAGGATATAACGTATAACGTTATCTACATATAGGATATAACGTATAACGATACGTAGATATAGGATATAACGTATAACGATATGTAGATATCGGATATAACGTATAACGTTATCTACATATAGGATATAACGTATAACGATATGTAGATGTGGGATATAACGCATAACGATATCTACATATAGGATATAACGCATAACGTTATCTACAAATAGGATATAACGTATAACGATATCTACACATAGGCTATAACGTGTAGCGATACGTAGATATAGGATATAACGTATAGCGATATGTAGATATAGGATATGACGTATAACGATACGTCGATATAGGATATTACGTATAACGATATGTAGATATAGGATATGACGTATAACGATACGTAGATATAGGATATAACGTATAACGATATGTAGATATAGGATATAAAGTATAACGATATGCAGATATAGGATATATCGATTAACGATACGTAGATATAGAATATAACGTATAACGATACGTAGATATCGGATATAACGTATAACGTTATCTACATATAGGATATAACGCATAACGATATGTAGATGTGGGATATAACGCATAACGATATCTACATATAGGATATAACGCATAACGTTATCTACAAATAGGATATAACGTATAACGATATCTACACATAGGATATAACGTGTAGCGATACGTAGATATAGGATATAACGTATAACGTTATCTACATATAGGATATAACGTATAACGATACGTAGATATAGGATATAACGTATAACGATATGTAGATATCGGATATAACGTATAACGTTATCTACATATAGGATATAACGTATAACGATATGTAGATGTGGGATATAACGCATAACGATATCTACATATAGGATATAACGCATAACGTTATCTACAAATAGGATATAACGTATAACGATATCTACACATAGGCTATAACGTGTAGCGATACGTAGATATAGGATATAACGTGTAACGATATGTAGATATAGGATATAACGTATAACGATATGTAGATACAATATATAACGTGTAGCGATACGTAGATATAGGATATAACGTATAACGTTATCTACATATAGGATATAACGTATAACGATATGTAGATATAGGATATAAAGTATAACGATATGCAGATATAGGATATATCGATTAACGATACGTAGATATAGAATATAACGTATAACGTTATCTCCATATAGGATATAACGTGTAGCTATACGCAGATATAGGATATCACGTTTAACGACATGCGGATATAGGAAATGACGAATAACGATACGTAGATATAGGATATAACGTATAACGATATGTAGATATAGGATATAACGTATAACGATACGTAGATATAGGATATATCGTATAACGTTATCTACAAATCGGATATAACGTATAACGATACGTAGATATATTATATAACGTATAACGTTATCTACATATAGGATATAACGTATAACGATATGTAGATGTGGGATATAACGCATAACGATATCTACATATAGGATATAACGCATAACGTTATCTACATATAGGATATAACGTATAACGTTATCTACACGTATGATATAACGTATAACAATATGTAGATATAGGATATAACGTATAGCGATATGTAGATATAGGATATGTCGTATAACGATACGTAGATATAGGATATAACGTATAACGTTACCTACATATAGGATATAACGTATAACGATACGTAGATATAGGATATAACGTATAACGATATGTAGATATCGGATATAACGTATAACGTTATCTACATATAGGATATAACGTATAACGATATGTAGATGCGGGATATAACGCATAACGGTATCTACATATAGGATATAACGCATAACGTTATCTACATATAGGATATAACGTATAACGTTATCTACACATAGGATATAACGTATAACGATATGTAGACATAGGATATAACGTATAACGAAATGTAGATATAGGATATAACGTATAACGTTACGTAGATATAGTATATAACGTATAACGTTATCTACATATAGGATATAACGTATAACGATATGTAGATGTGGGATATAACGCATAACGACATCTACATATAGGATATAACGCATAACGTTATCTACAATTAGGATATAACGTATAACGATATCTACACATAGGATATAACGTGTAGCGATACGTAGATATAGGATATTACGTATAACGATATGTAGGTATAGGATATGACGTATAACGATACGTCGATATAGGATATTACGTATAACGATATGTAGATATAGGATATAACGTATAACGATACGTAGGTATAGGATATAACGTATAACGTTATATACATATAGGATATAACGTATAACGTTATCTACACATAGGATATAACGTATAACGATACGTAGGTATAGGATATAACGTATAACGATATGTAGATATAGGATATAACGTAAAGCGATATGTAGATATAGGATATGACGTATAACGATACGTAGATATAGGATATAACGTACAACGTTATCTACATATAGGATATAACGTATAACGATATGTAGATGTGGGATATGACGCATAACGATATCTACATATAGGATATAACGTATAACGTTATCTACACATAGGATATAACGTATAACGATATGTAGATATAGGATATGACGTATAACGATACGTAGATATAGGATATAACGTACAACGTTATCTACATATAGGATATAACGTAGAACGATACGTAGATATAGGATATAACGTATAACGATATGTAGATATCGGATATAACGTATAACGTTATCTACATATAGGATATAACGTATAACGATATGTAGATGTGGGATATAACGCATAACGATATCTACATATAGGATATAACGCATAACGTTATCTACAAATAGGATATAACGTATAACGATATCTACACATAGGATATAACGTGTAGCGATACGTAGATATAGGATATAACGTATAACGATATGTCGATGTAGGATATAACGTATAACGATACGTCGATATAGGATATTACGTATAACGATATGTAGATATAGGATATGACGTATAACGATACGTAGATATAGGATATAACGTATAACGTTATCTACATATAGGATATAACGTATAACGATACGTAGATATAGGATATAACGTATAACGATATGTAGATATCGGATATAACGTATAACGTTATCTACATATAGGATATAACGTATAACGATATGTAGATGTGGGATATAACGCATAACGATATCTACATATAGGATATAACGCATAACGTTATCTACACATAGGATATAACGTATAACGATATGTAGATATAGGATATAACGTATAGCGATATGTAGATATAGGATATGACGTATAACGATACGTAGATATAGGATATAACGTATAACGTTATCTACATATAGGATATGACGTATAACGATACGTAGATATAGCTTATAACGTATAACGTTATCTACATATAGGATATAACGTATAACGATACGTAGATATAGGATATAACGTATAACGTTATCTACATATAGGATATAACGTATAACGATTCGTAGATATAGGATATAACGTATAACGATATGTAGATATCGGATATAACGTATAACGTTATCTACATATAGGATATAACGTATAACGATATGTAGATGCGGGATATAACGCATAACGGTATCTACATATAGGATATAACGCATAACGTTATCTACATATAGGATATAACGTATAACGTTATCTACACATAGGATATAACGTATAACGATATGTAGACATAGGATATAACGTATAACGAAATGTAGATATAGGATATAACGTATAACGTTACGTAGATATAGGATATAACGTATAACGTTATCTACATATAGGATATAACGTATAACGATATGTAGATGTGGGATATAACGCATAACGACATCTACATATAGGATATAACGCATAACGTTATCTACAATTAGGATATAACGTATAACGATATCTACACATAGGATATAACGTGTAGCGATACGTAGATATAGGATATTACGTATAACGATATGTAGGTATAGGATATGACGTATAACGATACGTCGATATAGGATATTACGTATAACGATATGTAGATATAGGATATAACGTATAACGATACGTAGGTATAGGATATAACGTATAACGTTATATACATATAGGATATAACGTATAACGTTATCTACACATAGGATATAACGTATAACGATACGTAGGTATAGGATATAACGTATAACGATATGTAGATATAGGATATAACGTAAAGCGATATGTAGATATAGGATATGACGTATAACGATACGTAGATATAGGATATAACGTACAACGTTATCTACATATAGGATATAACGTAGAACGATACGTAGATATAGGATATAACGTATAACGATATGTAGATATAGGATATGACGTATAACGATACGTAGATATAGGATATAACGTACAACGTTATCTACATATAGGATATAACGTAGAACGATACGTAGATATAGGATATAACGTATAACGATATGTAGATATCGGATATAACGTATAACGTTATCTACATATAGGATATAACGTATAACGATATGTAGATGTGGGATATAACGCATAACGATATCTACATATAGGATATAACGCATAACGTTATCTACAAATAGGATATAACGTATAACGATATCTACACATAGGATATAACGTGTAGCGATACGTAGATATAGGATATAACGTATAACGATATGTCGATGTAGGATATAACGTATAACGATACGTAGATATAGGATATAACGTATAACGATATGTAGATATAGGATATGACGTATAACGATACGTAGATATAGGATATAACGTATAACGTTATCTACATATAGGATATAACGTATAACGATACGTAGATATAGGATATAACGTATAACGATATGTAGATATCGGATATAACGTATAACGTTATCTACATATAGGATATAACGTATAACGATATGTAGATGTGGGATATGACGCATAACGATATCTACATATAGGATATAACGCATAACGTTATCTACACATAGGATATAACGTATAACGATATGTAGATATAGGATATAACGGATAGCGATATGTAGATATAGGATATGACGTATAACGATACGTAGATATAGGATATAACGTATAACGTTATCTACATATAGGATATGACGTATAACGATACGTAGATATAGCTTATAACGTATAACGTTATCTACATATAGGATATAACGTATAACGATACGTAGATATAGGATATAACGTATAACGTTATCTACATATAGGATATAACGTATAACGATTCGTAGATATAGGATATAATGTATAACGATATGTAGATATCGGATATAACGTATAACGTTATCTACATATAGGATATAACGTATAACGATATGTAGATGTGGGATATAACGCATAACGATATCTACATATAGGATATAACGCATAACGTTATTTACAAATAGGATATAACGTATAACGTATCTACACATAGGATATAACGTGTAGCGATACGTAGATATAGGATATTACGTATAACGATATGTCGATGTAGGATATAACGTATAACGATACGTCGATATAGGATATTACGTATAACGATATGTAGATATAGGATATGACGTATAACGATACGTAGATATAGGATATAACGTATAACGTTATCTACATATAGGATATAACGTATAACGATACGTAGATATAGGATATAACGTATAACGATATGTAGATATCGGATATAACGTATAACGTTATCTACATATAGGATATAACGTATAACGATATGTAGATGTGGGATATGACGCATAACGATATCTACATATAGGATATAACGCATAACGTTATCTACACATAGGATATAACGTATAACGATATGTAGATATAGGATATAACGTATAACGATATGTAGATATAGGATATGACGTATAACGATACGTAGATATAGGATATAACGTATAACGTTATCTACATATAGGATATGACGTATAACGATACGTAGATATAGCTTATAACGTATAACGTTATCTACATATAGGATATAACGTATAACGATACGTAGATATAGGATATAACGTATAACGTTATCTACATATAGGATATAACGTATAACGATTCGTAGATATAGGATATAATGTATAACGATATGTAGATATCGGATATAACGTATAACGTTATCTACATATAGGATATAACGTATAACGATATGTAGATGCGGGATATAACGCATAACGGTATCTACATATAGGATATAACGCATAACGTTATCTACATATAGGATATAACGTATAACGTTATCTACACATAGGATATAACGTATAACGATATGTAGACATAGGATATAACGTATAACGATATGTAGATATAGGATATAACGTATAACGTTACGTAGATATAGGATATAACGTATAACGTTATCTACATATAGGATATAACGTATAACGATATGTAGATGTGGGATATAACGCATAACGACATCTACATATAGGATATAACGCATAACGTTATCTACAATTAGGATATAACGTATAACGATATCTACACATAGGATATAACGTGTAGCGATACGTAGATATAGGATATTACGTATAACGATATGTAGGTATAGGATATGACGTATAACGATACGTCGATATAGGATATTACGTATAACGATATGTAGATATAGGATATAACGTATAACGATACGTAGGTATAGGATATAACGTATAACGTTATATACATATAGGATATAACGTATAACGTTATCTACACATAGGATATAACGTATAACGATACGTAGGTATAGGATATAACGTATAACGATATGTAGATATAGGATATAACGTATAGCGATATGTAGATATAGGATATGACGTATAACGATACGTAGATATAGGATATAACGTACAACGTTATCTACATATAGGATATAACGTAGAACGATACGTAGATATAGGATATAACGTATAACGATATGTAGATATAGGATATGACGTATAACGATACGTAGATATAGGATATAACGTACAACGTTATCTACATATAGGATATAACGTATAACGATACGTAGATATAGGATATAACGTATAACGATATGTAGATATCGGATATAACGTATAACGTTATCTACATATAGGATATAACGTATAACGATATGTAGATGTGGGATATAACGCATAACGATATCTACATATAGGATATAACGCATAACGTTATCTACAAATAGGATATAACGTATAACGATATCTACACATAGGATATAACGTGTAGCGATACGTAGATATAGGATATAACGTATAACGATATGTCGATGTAGGATATAACGTATAACGATACGTCGATATAGGATATTACGTATAACGATATGTAGATATAGGATATGACGTATAACGATACGTAGATATAGGATATAACGTATAACGTTATCTACATATAGGATATAACGTATAACGATACGTAGATATAGGATATAACGTATAACGATATGTAGATATCGGATATAACGTATAACGTTATCTACATATAGGATATAACGTATAACGATATGTAGATGTGGGATATGACGCATAACGATATCTACATATAGGATATAACGCATAACGTTATCTACACATAGGATATAACGTATAACGATATGTAGATATAGGATATAACGTATAGCGATATGTAGATATAGGATATGACGTATAACGATACGTAGATATAGGATATAACGTATAACGTTATCTACATATAGGATATGACGTATAACGATACGTAGATATAGCTTATAACGTATAACGTTATCTACATATAGGATATAACGTATAACGATACGTAGATATAGGATATAACGTATAACGTTATCTACATATAGGATATAACGTATAACGATTCGTAGATATAGGATATAATGTATAACGATATGTAGATATCGGATATAACGTATAACGTTATCTACATATAGGATATAACGTATAACGATATGTAGATGTGGGATATAACGCATAACGATATCTACATATAGGATATAACGCATAACGTTATTTACAAATAGGATATAACGTATAACGTATCTACACATAGGATATAACGTGTAGCGATACGTAGATATAGGATATTACGTATAACGATATGTCGATGTAGGATATAACGTATAACGATACGTCGATATAGGATATTACGTATAACGATATGTAGATATAGGATATGACGTATAACGATACGTAGATATAGGATATAACGTATAACGTTATCTACATATAGGATATAACGTATAACGATACGTAGATATAGGATATAACGTATAACGATATGTAGATATCGGATATAACGTATAACGTTATCTACATATAGGATATAACGTATAACGATATGTAGATGTGGGATATGACGCATAACGATATCTACATATAGGATATAACGCATAACGTTATCTACACATAGGATATAACGTATAACGATATGTAGATATAGGATATAACGGATAGCGATATGTAGATATAGGATATGACGTATAACGATACGTAGATATAGGATATAACGTATAACGTTATCTACATATAGGATATGACGTATAACGATACGTAGATATAGCTTATAACGTATAACGTTATCTACATATAGGATATAACGTATAACGATACGTAGATATAGGATATAACGTATAACGTTATCTACATATAGGATATAACGTATAACGATTCGTAGATATAGGATATAATGTATAACGATATGTAGATATCGGATATAACGTATAACGTTATCTACATATAGGATATAACGTATAACGATATGTAGATGTGGGATATAACGCATAACGATATCTACATATAGGATATAACGCATAACGTTATTTACAAATAGGATATAACGTATAACGTATCTACACATAGGATATAACGTGTAGCGATACGTAGATATAGGATATTACGTATAACGATATGTCGATGTAGGATATAACGTATAACGATACGTCGATATAGGATATTACGTATAACGATATGTAGATATAGGATATGACGTATAACGATACGTAGATATAGGATATAACGTATAACGTTATCTACATATAGGATATAACGTATAACGATACGTAGATATAGGATATAACGTATAACGATATGTAGATATCGGATATAACGTATAACGTTATCTACATATAGGATATAACGTATAACGATATGTAGATGTGGGATATGACGCATAACGATATCTACATATAGGATATAACGCATAACGTTATCTACACATAGGATATAACGTATAACGATATGTAGATATAGGATATAACGTATAGCGATATGTAGATATAGGATATGACGTATAACGATACGTAGATATAGGATATAACGTATAACGTTATCTACATATAGGATATGACGTATAACGATACGTAGATATAGCTTATAACGTATAACGTTATCTACATATAGGATATAACGTATAACGATACGTAGATATAGGATATAACGTATAACGTTATCTACATATAGGATATAACGTATAACGATTCGTAGATATAGGATATAATGTATAACGATATGTAGATATAGGATATAACGTATAACGATATGTAGATATAGGATATAACGTATAACGATATGTAGATGCGGGATATAACGCATAACGGTATCTACATATAGGATATAACGCATAACGTTATCTACATATAGGATATAACGTATAACGTTATCTACACATAGGATATAACGTATAACGATATGTAGACATAGGATATAACGTATAACGATATGTAGATATAGGATATAACGTATAACGTTACGTAGATATAGGATATAACGTATAACGTTATCTACATATAGGATATAACGTATAACGATATGTAGATGTGGGATATAACGCATAACGACATCTACATATAGGATATAACGCATAACGTTATCTACAATTAGGATATAACGTATAACGATATCTACACATAGGATATAACGTGTAGCGATACGTAGATATAGGATATTACGTATAACGATATGTAGGTATAGGATATGACGTATAACGATACGTCGATATAGGATATTACGTATAACGATATGTAGATATAGGATATAACGTATAACGATACGTAGGTATAGGATATAACGTATAACGTTATATACATATAGGATATAACGTATAACGTTATCTACACATAGGATATAACGTATAACGATACGTAGGTATAGGATATAACGTATAACGATATGTAGATATAGGATATAACGTAAAGCGATATGTAGATATAGGATATGACGTATAACGATACGTAGATATAGGATATAACGTACAACGTTATCTACATATAGGATATAACGTAGAACGATACGTAGATATAGGATATAACGTATAACGATATGTAGATATAGGATATGACGTATAACGATACGTAGATATAGGATATAACGTACAACGTTATCTACATATAGGATATAACGTAGAACGATACGTAGATATAGGATATAACGTATAACGATATGTAGATATCGGATATAACGTATAACGTTATCTACATATAGGATATAACGTATAACGATATGTAGATGTGGGATATAACGCATAACGATATCTACATATAGGATATAACGCATAACGTTATCTACAAATAGGATATAACGTATAACGATATCTACACATAGGATATAACGTGTAGCGATACGTAGATATAGGATATAACGTATAACGATATGTCGATGTAGGATATGACGTATAACGATACGTAGATATAGGATATAACGTATAACGTTATCTACATATAGGATATAACGTATAACGATACGTAGATATAGGATATAACGTATAACGATATGTAGATATCGGATATAACGTATAACGTTATCTACATATAGGATATAACGTATAACGATATGTAGATGTGGGATATGACGCATAACGATATCTACATATAGGATATAACGCATAACGTTATCTACACATAGGATATAACGTATAACGATATGTAGATATAGGATATAACGGATAGCGATATGTAGATATAGGATATGACGTATAACGATACGTAGATATAGGATATAACGTATAACGTTATCTACATATAGGATATGACGTATAACGATACGTAGATATAGCTTATAACGTATAACGTTATCTACATATAGGATATAACGTATAACGATACGTAGATATAGGATATAACGTATAACGTTATCTACATATAGGATATAACGTATAACGATTCGTAGATATAGGATATAATGTATAACGATATGTAGATATCGGATATAACGTATAACGTTATCTACATATAGGATATAACGTATAACGATATGTAGATGTGGGATATAACGCATAACGATATCTACATATAGGATATAACGCATAACGTTATTTACAAATAGGATATAACGTATAACGTATCTACACATAGGATATAACGTGTAGCGATACGTAGATATAGGATATTACGTATAACGATATGTAGGTATAGGATATGACGTATAACGATACGTCGATATAGGATAGTACGTATAAGGATATGTAGATATAGGATATAACGTATAACGATACGTAGGTATAGGATATAACGTATAACGTTATATACATATAGGATATAACGTATAACGTTATCTACACATAGGATATAACGTATAACGATATGTAGATATAGGATATAACGTATAGCGATATGTAGATATAGGATATGACGTATAACGATACGTAGATATAGGATATAACGTACAACGTTATCTACATATAGGATATAACGTATAACGATACGTAGGTATAGGATATAACGTATAACGATATGTAGATATAGGATATAACGTATAGCGATATGTAGATATAGGATATGACGTATAACGATACGTAGATATAGGATATAACGTACAACGTTATCTACATATAGGATATAACGTATAACGATACGTAGATATAGGATATAACGTATAACGATATGTAGATATCGGATATAACGTATAACGTTATCTACATATAGGATATATCGTATAACGATATGTAGATGTGGGATATAACGCATAACGATATCTACATATAGGATATAACGCATAACGTTATCTACAAATAGGATATAACGTATAACGATATCTACACATAGGATATAACGTGTAGCGATACGTAGATATAGGATATAACGTATAACGTTATCTACATATAGGATATAACGTATAACGATACGTAGATATAGGATATAACGTATAACGATATGTAGATATCGGATATAACGTATAACGTTATCTACATATAGGATATAACGTATAACGATATGTAGATGTGGGATATAACGCATAACGACATCTACATATAGGATATAACGCATAACGTTATCTACAATTAGGATATAACGTATAACGATATCTACACATAGGATATAACGTGTAGCGATACGTAGATATAGGATATAACGTATAACGATATGTCGATATAGGATATAACGTATAACGATACGTCGATATAGGATATTACGTATAACGATATGTAGATATAGGATATGACGTATAACGATACGTAGATATAGGATATAACGTATAACGTTATCTACATATAGGATATAACGTATAACGATATGTAGATGCGGGATATAACGCATAACGGTATCTACATATAGGATATAACGCATAACGTTATCTACATATAGGATATAACGTATAACGTTATCTACACATAGGATATAACGTATAACGATATGTAGACATAGGATATAACGTATAACGAAATGTAGATATAGGATATAACGTATAACGTTACGTCGATATAGGATATAACGTATAACGTTATCTACATATAGGATATAACGTATAACGATATGTAGATGTGGGATATAACGCATAACGACATCTACATATAGGATATAACGCATAACGTTATCTACAATTAGGATATAACGTATAACGATATCTACACATAGGATATAACGTGTAGCGATACGTAGATATAGGATATTACGTATAACGATATGTAGGTATAGGATATGACGTATAACGATACGTCGATATAGGATATTACGTATAACGATATGTAGATATAGGATATAACGTATAACGATACGTAGGTATAGGATATAACGTATAACGTTATATACATATAGGATATAACGTATAACGTTATCTACACATAGGATATAACGTATAACGATACGTAGGTATAGGATATAACGTATAACGATATGTAGATATAGGATATAACGTAAAGCGATATGTAGATATAGGATATGACGTATAACGATACGTAGATATAGGATATAACGTACAACGTTATCTACATATAGGATATAACGTATAACGATATGTAGATGTGGGATATGACGCATAACGATATCTACATATAGGATATAACGTATAACGTTATCTACACATAGGATATAACGTATAACGATATGTAGATATAGGATATGACGTATAACGATACGTAGATATAGGATATAACGTACAACGTTATCTACATATAGGATATAACGTAGAACGATACGTAGATATAGGATATAACGTATAACGATATGTAGATATCGGATATAACGTATAACGTTATCTACATATAGGATATAACGTATAACGATATGTAGATGTGGGATATAACGCATAACGATATCTACATATAGGATATAACGCATAACGTTATCTACAAATAGGATATAACGTATAACGATATCTACACATAGGATATAACGTGTAGCGATATGTAGATATAGGATATAACGTATAACGATATGTCGATGTAGGATATAACGTATAACGATACGTCGATATAGGATATTACGTATAACGATATGTAGATATAGGATATGACGTATAACGATACGTAGATATAGGATATAACGTATAACGTTATCTACATATAGGATATAACGTATAACGATACGTAGATATAGGATATAACGTATAACGATATGTAGATATCGGATATAACGTATAACGTTATCTACATATAGGATATAACGTATAACGATATGTAGATGTGGGATATAACGCATAACGATATCTACATATAGGATATAACGCATAACGTTATCTACACATAGGATATAACGTATAACGATATGTAGATATAGGATATAACGTATAGCGATATGTAGATATAGGATATGACGTATAACGATACGTAGATATAGGATATAACGTATAACGTTATCTACATATAGGATATGACGTATAACGATACGTAGATATAGCTTATAACGTATAACGTTATCTACATATAGGATATAACGTATAACGATACGTAGATATAGGATATAACGTATAACGTTATCTACATATAGGATATAACGTATAACGATTCGTAGATATAGGATATAATGTATAACGATATGTAGATATCGGATATAACGTATAACGTTATCTACATATAGGATATAACGTATAACGATATGTAGATGCGGGATATAACGCATAACGGTATCTACATATAGGATATAACGCATAACGTTATCTACATATAGGATATAACGTATAACGTTATCTACACATAGGATATAACGTATAACGATATGTAGACATAGGATATAACGTATAACGAAATGTAGATATAGGATATAACGTATAACGTTACGTAGATATAGGATATAACGTATAACGTTATCTACATATAGGATATAACGTATAACGATATGTAGATGTGGGATATAACGCATAACGACATCTACATATAGGATATAACGCATAACGTTATCTACAATTAGGATATAACGTATAACGATATCTACACATAGGATATAACGTGTAGCGATACGTAGATATAGGATATTACGTATAACGATATGTAGGTATAGGATATGACGTATAACGATACGTCGATATAGGATATTACGTATAACGATATGTAGATATAGGATATAACGTATAACGATACGTAGGTATAGGATATAACGTATAACGTTATATACATATAGGATATAACGTATAACGTTATCTACACATAGGATATAACGTATAACGATACGTAGGTATAGGATATAACGTATAACGATATGTAGATATAGGATATAACGTATAGCGATATGTAGATATAGGATATGACGTATAACGATACGTAGATATAGGATATAACGTACAACGTTATCTACATATAGGATATAACGTAGAACGATACGTAGATATAGGATATAACGTATAACGATATGTAGATATAGGATATGACGTATAACGATACGTAGATATAGGATATAACGTACAACGTTATCTACATATAGGATATAACGTAGAACGATACGTAGATATAGGATATAACGTATAACGATATGTAGATATCGGATATAACGTATAACGTTATCTACATATAGGATATAACGTATAACGATATGTAGATGTGGGATATAACGCATAACGATATCTACATATAGGATATAACGCATAACGTTATCTACAAATAGGATATAACGTATAACGATATCTACACATAGGATATAACGTGTAGCGATACGTAGATATAGGATATAACGTATAACGATATGTAGATGTAGGATATAACGTATAACGATACGTCGATATAGGATATTACGTATAACGATATGTAGATATAGGATATGACGTATAACGATACGTAGATATAGGATATAACGTATAACGTTATCTACATATAGGATATAACGTATAACGATACGTAGATATAGGATATAACGTATAACGATATGTAGATATCGGATATAACGTATAACGTTATCTACATATAGGATATAACGTATAACGATATGTAGATGTGGGATATGACGCATAACGATATCTACATATAGGATATAACGCATAACGTTATCTACACATAGGATATAACGTATAACGATATGTAGATATAGGATATAACGGATAGCGATATGTAGATATAGGATATGACGTATAACGATACGTAGATATAGGATATAACGTATAACGTTATCTACATATAGGATATGACGTATAACGATACGTAGATATAGCTTATAACGTATAACGTTATCTACATATAGGATATAACGTATAACGATACGTAGATATAGGATATAACGTATAACGTTATCTACATATAGGATATAACGTATAACGATTCGTAGATATAGGATATAATGTATAACGATATGTAGATATCGGATATAACGTATAACGTTATCTACATATAGGATATAACGTATAACGATATGTAGATGTGGGATATAACGCATAACGATATCTACATATAGGATATAACGCATAACGTTATTTACAAATAGGATATAACGTATAACGTATCAACACATAGGATATAACGTGTAGCGATACGTAGATATAGGATATTACGTATAACGATATGTAGGTATAGGATATGACGTATAACGATACGTCGATATAGGATAGTACGTATAAGGATATGTAGATATAGGATATAACGTATAACGATACGTAGGTATAGGATATAACGTATAACGTTATATACATATAGGATATAACGTATAACGTTATCTACACATAGGATATAACGTATAACGATATGTAGATATAGGATATAACGTATAGCGATATGTAGATATAGGATATGACGTATAACGATACGTAGATATAGGATATAACGTACAACGTTATCTACATATAGGATATAACGTATAACGATACGTAGGTATAGGATATAACGTATAACGATATGTAGATATAGGATATAACGTATAGCGATATGTAGATATAGGATATGACGTATAACGATACGTAGATATAGGATATAACGTACAACGTTATCTACATATAGGATATAACGTATAACGATACGTAGATATAGGATATAACGTATAACGATATGTAGATATCGGATATAACGTATAACGTTATCTACATATAGGATATATCGTATAACGATATGTAGATGTGGGATATAACGCATAACGATATCTACATATAGGATATAACGCATAACGTTATCTACAAATAGGATATAACGTATAACGATATCTACACATAGGATATAACGTGTAGCGATACGTAGATATAGGATATAACGTATAACGATATGTCGATATAGGATATAACGTATAACGATACGTCGATATAGGATATTACGTATAACGATATGTAGATATAGGATATGACGTATAACGATACGTAGATATAGGATATAACGTATAACGTTATCTACATATAGGATATAACGTATAACGATACGTAGATATAGGATATAACGTATAACGATACGTAGATATCGGATATAACGTATAACGTTATCTACATATAGGATATAACGCATAACGATATGTAGATGTGGGATATAACGCATAACGATATCTACATATAGGATATAACGCATAACGTTATCTACAAATAGGATATAACGTATAACGATATCTACACATAGGATATAACGTGTAGCGATACGTAGATATAGGATATAACGTATAACGTTATCTACATATAGGATATAACGTATAACGATACGTAGATATAGGATATAACGTATAACGATATGTAGATATCGGATATAACGTATAACGTTATCTACATATAGGATATAACGTATAACGATATGTAGATGTGGGATATAACGCATAACGATATCTACATATAGGATATAACGCATAACGTTATCTACAAATAGGATACAACGTATAACGATATCTACACATAGGCTATAACGTGTAGCGATACGTAGATATAGGATATAACGTATAGCGATATGTAGATATAGGATATGACGTATAACGATACGTCGATATAGGATATTACGTATAACGATATGTAGATATAGGATATGACGTATAACGATACGTAGATATAGGATATAACGTGTAACGTTATCTACATATAGGATATAACGTATAACGATACGTAGATATAGGATATAACGTATAACGATATGTAGATATCGGATATAACGTATAACGTTATCTACATATAGGATATAACGTATAACGATATGTAGATGTGGGATAAAACGCATAACGATATCTACATATAGGATATAACGCATAACGCTATCTACAAATAGGATATAACATATAACGATATCTACACATAGGATATAACGTGTAGCGATACGTAGATATAGGATATAACGTATAACGATATGTCGATATAGGTTATAACGTATAACGATACGTCGATATAGCATATTACTTAAACGATATGTAGATATAGGATATAACGTATAACGATACGTAGATATAGGATATAACGAATAACGTTATCTACATATAGGATATAACGTATAACGATATGTAGACATAGGATATAACGTATAACGATATGTAGATATAGGATATAACGTATAACGTTATCTACATATAGGATATAACGTATAACGATATGTAGATATCGGATATAACGTATAACGTTATCTACATATAGGATATAACGTATAACGATATGTAGATGTGGGATATAACGCATAACGATATCTACATATAGGATATAACGCATAACGTTATCTACAAATAGGATATAACGTATAACGATATCTACACATAGGATATAACGTGTAGCGATACGTAGATATAGGATATAACGTATAACGATATGTCGATATAGGATATAACGTATAACGATACGTCGATATAGGATATTACGTATAACGATATGTAGATATAGGATATGACGTATAACGATACGTAGATATAGGATATAACGTATAACGTTATCTACATATAGGATATAACGTATAACGATATGTAGATATCGGATATAACGTATAACGTTATCTACATATAGGATATAACGTATAACGATATGTAGATGTGGGATATAACGCATAACGATATCTACATATAGGATATAACGCATAACGTTATCTACAAATAGGATATAACGTATAACGATATCTACACATAGGATATAACGTGTAGCGATACGTAGATATAGGATATAACGTATAACGATATGTAGATATAGGATATAACGTATAACGTTATCTACATATAGGATATAACGTATAACGATACGTAGATATAGGATATAACGTATAACGTTATCTACATATAGGATATAACGTATAACGATTCGTAGATATAGGATATAATGTATAACGATATGTAGATATCGGATATAACGTATAACGTTATCTACATATAGGATATAACGTATAACGATATGTAGATGTGGGATATAACGCATAACGATATCTACATATAGGATATAACGCATAACGTTATCTACAAATAGGATATAACGTATAACGATATCTACACATAGGATATAACGTGTAGCGATACGTAGATATAGGATATTACGTATAACGATATGTAGGTATAGGATATGACGTATAACGATACGTCGATATAGGATATTACGTATAACGATATGTAGATATAGGATATAACGTATAACGATACGTAGGTATAGGATATAACGTATAACGTTATCTACATATAGGATATAACGTATAACGATACGTAGATATAGGATATAACGTATAACGTTATCTACATATAGGATATAACGTATAACGATTCGTAGATATAGGATATAATGTATAACGATATGTAGATATCGGATATAACGTATAACGTTATCTACATATAGGATATAACGTATAACGATATGTAGATGTGGGATATAACGTATAACGATATCTACACATAGGATATAACGTGTAGCGATACGTAGATATAGGATATTACGTATAACGATATGTAGGTATAGGATATGACGTATAACGATACGTCGATATAGGATATTACGTATAACGATATGTAGATATAGGATATAACGTATAACGATACGTAGGTATAGGATATAACGTATAACGTTATATACATATAGGATATAACGTATAACGTTATCTACACATAGGATATAACGTATAACGATACGTAGGTATAGGATATAACGTATAACGATATGTAGATATAGGATATAACGTAAAGCGATATGTAGATATAGGATATGACGTATAACGATACGTAGATATAGGATATAACGTACAACGTTATCTACATATAGGATATAACGTATAACGATATGTAGATGTGGGATATGACGCATAACGATATCTACATATAGGATATAACGTATAACGTTATCTACACATAGGATATAACGTATAACGATATGTAGATATAGGATATGACGTATAACGATACGTAGATATAGGATATAACGTACAACGTTATCTACATATAGGATATAACGTAGAACGATACGTAGATATAGGATATAACGTATAACGATATGTAGATATCGGATATAACGTATAACGTTATCTACATATAGGATATAACGTATAACGATATGGAGATGTGGGATATAACGCATAACGATATCTACATATAGGATATAACGCATAACGTTATCTACAAATAGGATATAACGTATAACGATATCTACACATAGGATATAACGTGTAGCGATACGTAGATATAGGATATAACGTATAACGATATGTCGATGTAGGATATAACGTATAACGATACGTCGATATAGGATATTACGTATAACGATATGTAGATATAGGATATGACGTATAACGATACGTAGATATAGGATATAACGTATAACGTTATCTACATATAGGATATAACGTATAACGATACGTAGATATAGGATATAACGTATAACGATATGTAGATATCGGATATAACGTATAACGTTATCTACATATAGGATATAACGTATAACGATATGTAGATGTGGGATATGACGCATAACGATATCTACATATAGGATATAACGCATAACGTTATCTACACATAGGATATAACGTATAACGATATGTAGATATAGGATATAACGTATAGCGATATGTAGATATAGGATATGACGTATAACGATACGTAGATATAGGATATAACGTATAACGTTATCTACATATAGGATATGACGTATAACGATACGTAGATATAGCTTATAACGTATAACGTTATCTACATAGAGGATATAACGTATAACGATACGTAGATATAGGATATAACGTATAACGTTATCTACATATAGGATATAACGTATAACGATTCGTAGATATAGGATATAATGTATAACGATATGTAGATATCGGATATAACGTATAACGTTATCTACATATAGGATATAACGTATAACGATATGTAGATGCGGGATATAACGCATAACGGTATCTACATATAGGATATAACGCATAACGTTATCTACATATAGGATATAACGTATAACGTTATCTACACATAGGATATAACGTATAACGATATGTAGACATAGGATATAACGTATAACGAAATGTAGATATAGGATATAACGTATAACGTTACGTAGATATAGGATATAACGTATAACGTTATCTACATATAGGATATAACGTATAACGATATGTAGATGTGGGATATAACGCATAACGACATCTACATATAGGATATAACGCATAACGTTATCTACAATTAGGATATAACGTATAACGATATCTACACATAGGATATAACGTGTAGCGATACGTAGATATAGGATATTACGTATAACGATATGTAGGTATAGGATATGACGTATAACGATACGTCGATATAGGATATTACGTATAACGATATGTAGATATAGGATATAACGTATAACGATACGTAGGTATAGGATATAACGTATAACGTTATATACATATAGGATATAACGTATAACGTTATCTACACATAGGATATAACGTATAACGATACGTAGGTATAGGATATAACGTATAACGATATGTAGATATAGGATATAACGTAAAGCGATATGTAGATATAGGATATGACGTATAACGATACGTAGATATAGGATATAACGTACAACGTTATCTACATATAGGATATAACGTAGAACGATACGTAGATATAGGATATAACGTATAACGATATGTAGATATAGGATATGACGTATAACGATACGTAGATATAGGATATAACGTACAACGTTATCTACATATAGGATATAACGTAGAACGATACGTAGATATAGGATATAACGTATAACGATATGTAGATATCGGATATAACGTATAACGTTATCTACATATAGGATATAACGTATAACGATACGTAGATGTGGGATATAACGCATAACGATATCTACATATAGGATATAACGCATAACGTTATCTACAAATAGGATATAACGTATAACGATATCTACACATAGGATATAACGTGTAGCGATACGTAGATATAGGATATAACGTATAACGATATGTCGATGTAGGATATAACGTATAACGATACGTCGATATAGGATATAACGTACAACGTTATCTACATATAGGATATAACGTAGAACGATACGTAGATATAGGATATAACGTATAACGATATGTAGATATAGGATATGACGTATAACGATATGTAGATATCGGATATAACGTATAACGTTATCTACATATAGGATATAACGTATAACGATACGTAGATGTGGGATATGACGCATAACGATATCTACATATAGGATATAACGCATAACGTTATCTACACATAGGATATAACGTATAACGATATGTAGATATAGGATATAACGGATAGCGATATGTAGATATAGGATATGACGTATAACGATACGTAGATATAGGATATAACGTATAACGTTATCTACATATAGGATATGACGTATAACGATACGTAGATATAGCTTATAACGTATAACGTTATCTACATATAGGATATAACGTATAACGATACGTAGATATAGGATATAACGTATAACGTTATCTACATATAGGATATAACGTATAACGATTCGTAGATATAGGATATAATGTATAACGATATGTAGATATCGGATATAACGTATAACGTTATCTACATATAGGATATAACGTATAACGATATGTAGATGTGGGATATAACGCATAACGATATCTACATATAGGATATAACGCATAACGTTATTTACAAATAGGATATAACGTATAACGTATCTACACATAGGATATAACGTGTAGCGATACGTAGATATAGGATATTACGTATAACGATATGTAGGTATAGGATATGACGTATAACGATACGTCGATATAGGATAGTACGTATAAGGATATGTAGATATAGGATATAACGTATAACGATACGTAGGTATAGGATATAACGTATAACGTTATATACATATAGGATATAACGTATAACGTTATCTACACATAGGATATAACGTATAACGATATGTAGATATAGGATATAACGTATAGCGATATGTAGATATAGGATATGACGTATAACGATACGTAGATATAGGATATAACGTACAACGTTATCTACATATAGGATATAACGTATAACGATACGTAGGTATAGGATATAACGTATAACGATATGTAGATATAGGATATAACGTATAGCGATATGTAGATATAGGATATGACGTATAACGATACGTAGATATAGGATATAACGTACAACGTTATCTACATATAGGATATAACGTATAACGATACGTAGATATAGGATATAACTTATAACGATATGTAGATATCGGATATAACGTATAACGTTATCTACATATAGGATATATCGTATAACGATATGTAGATGTGGGATATAACGCATAACGATATCTACATATAGGATATAACGCATAACGTTATCTACAAATAGGATATAACGTATAACGATATCTACACATAGGATATAACGTGTAGCGATACGTAGATATAGGATATAACGTATAACGATATGTCGATATAGGATATAACGTATAACGATACGTCGATATAGGATATTACGTATAACGATATGTAGATATAGGATATGACGTATAACGATACGTAGATATAGGATATAACGTATAACGTTATCTACATATAGGATATAACGTATAACGATACGTAGATATAGGATATAACGTATAACGATACGTAGATATCGGATATAACGTATAACGTTATCTACATATAGGATATAACGCATAACGATATGTAGATGTGGGATATAACGCATAACGATATCTACATATAGGATATAACGCATAACGTTATCTGCAAATAGGATATAACGTATAACGATATCTACACATAGGATATAACGTGTAGCGATACGTAGATATAGGATATAACGTATAACGTTATCTACATATAGGATATAACGTATAACGATACGTAGATATAGGATATAACGTATAACGATATGTAGATATCGGATATAACGTATAACGTTATCTACATATAGGATATAACGTATAACGATATGTAGATGTGGGATATAACGCATAACGATATCTACATATAGGATATAACGCATAACGTTATCTACAAATAGGATATAACGTATAACGATATCTACACATAGGCTATAACGTGTAGCGATACGTAGATATAGGATATAACGTATAGCGATATGTAGATATAGGATATGACGTATAACGATACGTCGATATAGGATATTACGTATAACGATATGTAGATATAGGATATGACGTATAACGATACGTAGATATAGGATATAACGTGTAACGTTATCTACATATAGGATATAACGTATAACGATACGTAGATATAGGATATAACGTATAACGATATGTAGATATCGGATATAACGTATAACGTTATCTACATATAGGATATAACGTATAACGATATGTAGATGTGGGATAAAACGCATAACGATATCTACATATAGGATATAACGCATAACGCTATCTACAAATAGGATATAACATATAACGATATCTACACATAGGATATAACGTGTAGCGATACGTAGATATAGGATATAACGTATAACGATATGTCGATATAGGTTATAACGTATAACGATACGTCGATATAGCATATTACTTAAACGATATGTAGATATAGGATATAACGTATAACGATACGTAGATATAGGATATAACGAATAACGTTATCTACATATAGGATATAACGTATAACGATATGTAGACATAGGATATAACGTATAACGATATGTAGATATAGGATATAACGTATAACGTTATCTACATATAGGATATAACGTATAACGATATGTAGATATCGGATATAACGTATAACGTTATCTACATATAGGATATAACGTATAACGATATGTAGATGTGGGATATAACGCATAACGATATCTACATATAGGATATAACGCATAACGTTATCTACAAATAGGATATAACGTATAACGATATCTACACATAGGATATAACGTGTAGCGATACGTAGATATAGGATATAACGTATAACGATATGTCGATATAGGATATAACGTATAACGATACGTCGATATAGGATATTACGTATAACGATATGTAGATATAGGATATGACGTATAACGATACGTAGATATAGGATATAACGTATAACGTTATCTACATATAGGATATAACGTATAACGATATGTAGATATCGGATATAACGTATAACGTTATCTACATATAGGATATAACGTATAACGATATGTAGATGTGGGATATAACGCATAACGATATCTACATATAGGATATAACGCATAACGTTATCTACAAATAGGATATAACGTATAACGATATCTACACATAGGATATAACGTGTAGCGATACGTAGATATAGGATATAACGTATAACGATATGTAGATATAGGATATAACGTATAACGTTATCTACATATAGGATATAACGTATAACGATACGTAGATATAGGATATAACGTATAACGTTATCTACATATAGGATATAACGTATAACGATTCGTAGATATAGGATATAATGTATAACGATATGTAGATATCGGATATAACGTATAACGTTATCTACATATAGGATATAACGTATAACGATATGTAGATGTGGGATATAACGCATAACGATATCTACATATAGGATATAACGCATAACGTTATCTACAAATAGGATATAACGTATAACGATATCTACACATAGGATATAACGTGTAGCGATACGTAGATATAGGATATTACGTATAACGATATGTAGGTATAGGATATGACGTATAACGATACGTCGATATAGGATATTACGTATAACGATATGTAGATATAGGATATAACGTATAACGATACGTAGGTATAGGATATAACGTATAACGTTATCTACATATAGGATATAACGTATAACGATACGTAGATATAGGATATAACGTATAACGTTATCTACATATAGGATATAACGTATAACGATTCGTAGATATAGGATATAATGTATAACGATATGTAGATATCGGATATAACGTATAACGTTATCTACATATAGGATATAACGTATAACGATATGTAGATGTGGGATATAACGCATAACGATATCTACATATAGGATATAACGCATAACGTTATCTACAAATAGGATATAACGTATAACGATATCTACACATAGGATATAACGTGTAGCGATACGTAGATATAGGATATTACGTATAACGATATGTAGGTATAGGATATGACGTATAACGATACGTCGATATAGGATATTACGTATAACGATATGTAGATATAGGATATAACGTATAACGATACGTAGGTATAGGATATAACGTATAACGTTATATACATATAGGATATAACGTATAACGTTATCTACACATAGGATATAACGTATAACGATATGTAGATATAGGATATAACGTATAGCGATATGTAGATATAGCATATGACGTATAACGATACGTACATATAGGATATAACGTACAACGTTATCTACATATAGGATATAACGTATTACGATACGTAGGTATAGGATATAACGTATAACGATATGTAGATATAGGATATAACGTATAGCGATATGTAGATATAGGATAAGACGTATAACGATACGTAGATATAGGATATAACGTACAACGTTATCTACATATAGGATATAACGTATAACGATACGTAGATATAGGATATAACGTATAACGATATGTAGATATCGGATATAACGTATAACGTTATCTACATATAGGATATAACGTATAACGATATGTAGATGTGGGATATAACGCATAACGATATCTACATATAGGATATAACGCATAACGTTATCTACAAATAGGATATAACGTATAACGATATCTACACATAGGATATAACGTGTAGCGATACGTAGATATAGGATATAACGTATAACGATATGTCGATATAGGATATAACGTATAACGATACGTCGATATAGGATATTACGTATAACGATATGTAGATATAGGATATGACGTATAACGATACGTAGATATAGGATATAAAGTATAACGTTATCTACATATAGGATATAACGTATAACGATACGTAGATATAGGATATAACGTATAACGATATGTAGATATCGGATATAACGTGTAACGTTATCTACATATAGGATATAACGTATAACGATATGTAGATGTGCGATATAACGCATAACGACATCTACATATAGGATATAACGCATAACGTTATCTACAAATAGGATATAACGTATAACGATATCTACACATAGGATATAACGTGTAGCGATACGTAGATATAGGATATAACGTATAGCGATATGTAGATATAGGATATGACGTATAACGATACGTCGATATAGGATATTACGTATAACGATATGTAGATATAGGATATAACGTATAACGATACGTAGGTATAGGATATAACGTATAACGTTATATACATATAGGATATAACGTATAACGTTATCTACACATAGAAAATAACGCATAACGATATGTAGATATAGGATATAACGTATAGCGATATGTAGATATAGGATATGACGTATAACGATACGTAGATATAGGATATAACGTATAACGTTATCTACATATAGGATATAACGTATAACGATACGTAGATATAGGATATAACGTATAACGATATGTAGATATCGGATATAACGTATAACATTATCTACATATAGGATATAACGTATAACGATATGTAGATGTGGGATATAACGCATAACGATATCTACATATAGGATATAACGCATAACGTTATCTACAAATAGGATATAACATATAACGATATCTACACATAGGATATAACGTGTAGCGTTACGTAGATATAGGATATAACGTATAACGATATGTCGATATAGGGTATAACGTATAACGATACGTCGATATAGCATATTACTTAAACGATATGTAGATATAGGATATAACGTATAACGATACGTAGATATAGGATATAACGAATAACGTTATCTACATATAGGATATAACGTATAACGATATGTAGACATAGGATATAACGTATAACGATATGTAGATATAGGATATAACGTATAACGTTATCTACATATAGGATATAACGTATAACGATATGTAGATATATGATATAACGTATAACGATACGTAGATATAGAATATACCGTATAACGTTATCTACAAATCGGATATAACGTATAACGATATGCAGATATAGGATATAACGTATAACGATACGTAGATATATTATATAACGCATAACGTCATCTACATATAGGATATAACGTATAACGATATCTACACAGAGGATATAACGTATAACGATATGTAGACATAGGATATAACGTATAACGATATGTAGATATAGGATATAACGTATAACGTTACGTAGATTTAGGATATAACGTATAACGTTATCTACATATAGGATATAGCGTATAACGATATGTAGATATAGGATATAACGTATAACGATACGTAGATATAGGATATAACGAATAACGTTATCTACATATAGGATATAACGTATAACGATATGTAGACGTAGGATATAACGTATAACGGTATGTAGATATAGGATATAACGTATAACGTTACGTAGATATAGGATATAACGTATAAGGATACGTAGATATAGGATATAACGTATAACGTTATCTACATATAGGATATAACGTATAACGGTACGTAGATATAGGATATAACGTATAACGTTATCTACACATAGGATATAACGTTTAGCGATACGTAGATATAGGATATAACGTATAACGTTATCTACATATAGGATATAACGTATAACGATATCTACACGTAGGATATAACGTATAACGATATGTAGACATAGGATATAACGTATAACGATATGTAGATATAGGATATAACGTATAACGTTACGTAGATATAGGATATAACGTATAACGTTATCTACATATAGGATATAACGTATAACGATACGTAGATATAGGATATAACGTATAACGATATGTAGATATAGGATATAACGTATAACGATACGTAGATATAGGATATATCGTATAACGTTATCTACAAATCGGATATAACGTATAACGATATGCAGATATAGGATATAACGTATAACGATTTGCAGATATAGGATATAACTTATAACGATACGTAGATATATTGTATAACGTATAACGTTATCTACACATAGGATATAACGTGTAGCGATACGTAGATATAGGATATAACGTATAACGCTATCCACATATAGGATATAACGTATAACGATACGTAGATATAGGATATAACGTATAACGATATGTAGATATAGGATATAACGTATAACGATACGTAGATATAGGATATATCGTATAACGTTATCTACAAATCGGATATAACGTATAACGATATGTAGACATAGGATATAACGTATATCGATATGTAGATATTCCATATAACTTATAATGATACGTAGATATAGGATATATCGTGTAATGTTACCTACATATAGGATATAACGTTTAACGATATGTAGACATAGGATATAACGTATAACGATATGTAGATATAGGATATAACGTATAACGCTATCCACATATAGGATATAACGTATAACGATACGTAGATATAGGATATAACGTATAACGATATGTAGATATAGGATAGAACGTATAACGATACGTAGATATAGGATATAACGTATAACGATATGTAGATATAGGATATAACGTATAACGATACGTAGATATAGGATATAACGTATAACGTTACGTAGATATAGGATATAACGTATAACGATACGTAGATATAGGATATAACGTATAACGATATGTAGATATAGGATATAACGTATAACGATACGTAGATATAGGATATATCGTATAACGTTATATACAAATCGGATATAACGTATAACGATACGTAGATATAGGATATAACGTATAACGATATGTAGATATAGGATATAACGTATAACGATACGTAGATATAGGATATATCGTATAACGTTATCTACAAATCGGATAGAACGTATAACGATATGTAGACATAGGATATAACGTATATCGATATGTAGATATTTCATATAACTTATAATGATACGTAGATATAGGATATATCGTGTAATGTTACCTACATATAGGATATAACGTTTAACGATATGTAGACATAGGATATAACGTATAACGATATGTAGATATAGGATATAACGTATAACGATACGTAGATATAGGATATAACGTATAACGATATGTAGATATAGGATATAAAGTATAAAGATACGTAGATATAGGATATATCGTATAACGTTATCTACAAATCGGATATAACGTATAACGATATGCAGATATAGGATATAACGTATAACGATATGTAGATATAGGATATAACGTATAACGTTACGTAGATATAGGATATAACGTATAACGTTATCTACACATAGGATATAACGTATAATGATATGTAGACATGTGATATAACGTATAACGATATGTAGATATAGGATATAACGTATAACGTTATCTACATATAGGATATAACGTTTAACCATATGTCGATATAGGATACAACGTATAACGATACGTCGATATAGCATATTACGTATAACGATATGTAGATATAGGATATAACGTATAACGATACGTAGATATAGGAAATAACGTATAACGACATGTAGATATAGGATATAACGTATAACGATTTGTAGATACAACATATAACGTGTGACGATATGTAGATATAGGATATAACGTATAACGATATGTAGATGCAATATATAACGTGTAGCGATACGTAGATATAGGATATAACGTATAACGTTATCTACATACAGGATATAACGTATAACGATATGTAGCCATAGGATATAAAGTATAACGATATGCAGATATAGGATATATAGATTAACGATACGTAGATATAGAATATAACGTATAACGTTATCTCCATATAGGATATAACGTGTAGCTATACGCAGATATAGGATATAACGTTTAGCGACATGCGGATATAGGAAATGACGAATAACGATACGTAGATATAGGATATAACGTATAACGATATGTAGATATAGGATATAACGTATAACGATACGTAGATATAGGATATATCTTATAACGTTATCTACAAATCGGATATAACGTATAACGATATGCAGATATAGGATATAACGTATAACGATACGTAGATATATTATATAACGTATAACGTTATCTACATATAGGATATAACGTATAACGATATCTACACATAGGATATAACGTATAACGATATGTAGACATAGGATATAACGTATAACGGTATGTAGATATAGGATATAACGTATAACGTTACGTAGATATAGGATATAACGTATAACGATACGTAGATATAGGATATAACGTATAACGATACGTCGATATAGGATATTACGTATAACGAAGTGTAGATATAGGATATAACGTATAACGATACGTAGATATAGGATATAACGAATAACGTTATCTACATATAGGATATAACGTATAACGATATGTAGACATAGGATATAACGTATAACGGTATGTAGATATAGGATATAACGTATAACGTTACGTAGATATAGGATATAACGTATAACGATACGTAGATATAGGATATAACGTATAACGTTATCTACACATAGGATATAACGTATAACGATACGTAGATATAGGATATAACGTATAACGTTATCTACACATAGGATATAACGTTTAGCGTTACGTAGATATAGGATATAACGTATAACGATACGTAAATATAGGGTTAAACGTACAACGTTATCTACGTATAGGATATAACGTATAACGATATGTAGATATAGGATATAACGTTTAACGATTTGCAGATATAGGATATAACGTATACCGATTCGTAGATATAGGATATAAAGTATAACGTTATCTACACATAGGATATAACGTATAACGATATGTAGACATAGGATATAACGTATATCGATATGTAGATATTGGATATATCGTATAACGCTATCTACACATAGGATATAACGAATAACGTCATCTACACATAGGATATAACGTATAACGTTATCTACATATAGGATATAACGTATAACGATATGTAGATATAGGATATAACGTATAACGATACGTAGATATATTATATAACGTATAACGTTATCTACATATAGGATATAACGTATAACGATATCTACACATAGGATATAACGTATAACGGTATGTAGACATAGGATATAACGTATAACGGTATGTAGATATAGGATATAACGTATAACGTTACGTAGATATAGGATATAACGTATAACGATACGTAGATATAGGATATAACGTATAACGATACGTCGATATAGGATATTACGTATAACGAAATGTAGATATAGGATATAACGTATAACGATACGTAGATATAGGATATAACGAATAACGTTATCTACATATAGGATATAACGTATAACGATATGTAGACATAGGATATAACGTATAACGGTATGTAGATATAGGATATAACGTATAACGTTACGTAGATATAGGATATAACGTATAACGATATGTAGACATAGGATATAACGTATAACGATATCTACATATAGGATATAACGTTTAACGTTATCTACACATAGGATATAACGTATAACAATATGTAGACATAGGATATAACGTATATCGATATGTAGATATTGGATATATCGTATAACGTTATCTACAAATCGGATATAACGTATAACGATATGCAGATATAGGATATAACGTATAACGATACGTAGATATATTATATAACGTATAACGTTATCTACATATAGGATATAACGTATAACGATATCTACACATAGGATATAACGTATTACGGTATGTAGACATAGGATATAACTTATAATGATATGTAGACATGTGATATAACGTATAACGATATGTAGATATAGGATATAACGTATAACGTTATCTACATATAGGATATAACGTTTAACGTTAACTACGTATAGGATATAACGTATAACGATACGTAGATATAGGAAATAACGTATAACGACATGTAGATATAGGATATAACGTATAACGATTTGTAGATATAGGATATAACGTATAACGATATGTAGATATAGGATATAACGTATAACGGTATGTAGATATAGGATATAACGTATAACGATACGTAGATATAGGATATAAAGTATAACGTTATCTACACATAGGATATAACGTATAACGATATGTAGACATAGGATATAACGTATATCGATATGTAGATATTGGATATATCGTATAACGCTATCTACACATAGGATATAACGAGTAACGTCATCTACACATAGGATATAACGTATAACGTTATCTACATATAGGATATAACGTATAACGCTATGTAGATATAGGATAGAACGTATAGCGATACGTAGATATAGGATATAACGTATAACGATATCTACGTATAGGATATAACGTTTAACGTTAACTACGTATAGGATATAACGTATAACGATACGTAGATATAGGAAATAACGTATAACGACATGTAGATATAGGATATAACGTATAACGATTGGTAGATATAGGATATAACGTATAACGATATGTAGATATAGGATATAACGTATAACGGTATGTAGATATAGGATATAACGTATAACGATACGTAGATATAGGATATAAAGTATAACGTTATCTACACATAGGATATAACGTATAACGATATGTAGACATAGGATATAACGTATATCGATATGTAGATATTGGATATATCGTATAACGCTATCTACACATAGGATATAACGAATAACGTCATCTACACATAGGATATATCGTATAGCGTTATCTACATATAGGATATAACGTTTAACGATATGTAGACGTAGGATATAACGTATAACGATATGTAGACATAGGATATAACGTACAACGGTATGTAGATATAGGATATAACGTATAACGATGCGTAGATATAGGATATAAAGTATAACGTTATCTACACATAGGATATAACGTATAACGATATGTAGACATAGGATATAACGTATATCGATATGTAGATATAGGATATAACGTATAACGGTATGTAGATATAGGATATAACGTATAACGATACGTAGATATAGGATATAAGGTATAACGTTATCTACACATAGGATATAACGTATAACGATATGTAGACATAGGATATAACGTATATCGATATGTAGATATAGGATGTAACTTTTAACGATTTGCAGATATAGGATATAACGTATAACGATACGTAGATATAGGATATAAAGTATAACGTTATCTACACATAGGATATAACGTATAACGATATGTAGACATAGGATATAACGTATATCGATATGTAGATATTGGATATATCGTATAACGCTATCTACACATAGGATATAACGAATAGCGTCATCTACACATAGGATATAACGTATAACGTTATCTACATATAGGATATAACGTATAACGATATGTAGACATAGGATAGAACGTATAGCGATACGTAGATATAGGATATAACGTATAACGATATCTACGTATAGGATATAAAATATAACGTTATCTACACATAGGATATAACGTATAACGATATGTAGACATAGGATATAACGTATAACGATATCTACATATAGGATATAACGTTTAACGTTATCTACACATAGGAAATAACGTATAACAATATGTAGACATAGGATATAACGTATATCGATATGTAGATATTGGATATAACGTATAATGATACGTAGATATAGGATATATCGTATAGCGTTATCTACATATAGGATATAACGTTTAACGATATGTAGACGTAGGATATAACGTATAACGATATGTAGATATAGGATATAACGTATAACGATATGTAGATATAGGATATAACGTATAACGATATGTAGATACAACATATAACGTGTAACGATATGTAGATATAGGATATATCGTATAACGATATGTAGATACAATGTATAACGTGTAGCGATACGTAGATATAGGATATAACGTATAACGTTATCTACATGTAGGATATAACGTATAACGATATGTAGATATAGGATAGAACGTTTAACGATATGTAGACGTAGGATATAACGTATAACGATATGTAGATATAGGATATAACGTATAACGATATGTAGATATAGGATATAACGTATAACGATATGTAGATACAACATATAACGTGTAACGATATGTAGATATAGGATATATCGTATAACGATATGTAGATACAATGTATAACGTATAACGATGTGTAGACATAGGATATAACGTATAACGATATGTAGATATAGGATGTAACGTTTAACGATTTGCAGATATAGGATATAACGTATAACGATACGTAGATATAGGATATAAAGTATAACGTTATCTACACATAGGATATAACGTATAACGATATGTAGACATAGGATATAACGTATATCGATATGTAGATATTGGATATATCGTATAACGCTATCTACACATAGGATATAACGAATAACGTCATCTACACATAGGATATAACGTATAACGTTATCTACATATAGGATATAACGTATAACGATATGTAGATATAGGATAGAACGTATAGCGATACGTAGATATAGGATATAACGTATAACGATATCTACGTATAGGATATAACGTATAACGTTATCTACACATAGGATATAACGTATAACGATATGTAGACATAGGATATAACGTATAATGATACGTAGATATAGGATATATCGTATAGCGTTATCTACATATAGGATATAACGTTTAACGATATGTAGACGTAGGATATAACGTATAACGATATGTAGATATTGGATATATCGTATAACGCTATCTACACATAGGATATAACGAATAACGTCATCTACACATAGGATATAACGTATAACGTTATCTACATATAGGATATAACGTATAACGATACGTAGATATAGGATATAATGTATAACGTTACGTATATATAGGATATAACGTATAACGATTTGCAGATATAGGATATAAATTTTAACGATACGTAGATATAGAATATAACGTGTAACGTTATCTCCATATAGGATATAACGTGTAGCGATACGTAGATAAAGGATATAACGTGTAGCGATACGTAGATATAGGATATTACGTATAACGATATGTAGATATAGGATATAACGTATAACGATACGTAGATATAGGATATAACGAATAACGTTATCTACATATAGGATATAACGTATAACGATATGTAGACGTAGGATATAACGTATAACGGTATGTAGATATAGGATATAACGTATAACGTTACGTAGATATAGGATATAACGTATAACGATACGTAGATATAGGATATAACGTATAACGTTATCTACATATAGGATATAACGTATAACGATACGTAGATATAGGATATAACGTATAACGTTATCTACACATAGGATATAACGTTTAGCGATACGTAGATATAGGATATAACGTATAACGTTATCTACATATAGGATATAACGTATAACGATATCTACACGTAGGATATAACGTATAACGATATGTAGACATAGGATATAACGTATAACGATATGTAGATATAGGATATAACGTATAACGTTACGTAGATATAGGATATAACGTATAACGTTATCTACATATAGGATATAACGTATAACGATACGTAGATATAGGATATAACGTATAACGATATGTAGATATAGGATATAACGTATAACGATACGTAGATATAGGATATATCGTATAACGTTATCTACAAATCGGATATAACGTATAACGATATGCAGATATAGGATATAACGTATAACGATTTGCAGATATAGGATATAGCTTATAACGATACGTAGATATATTGTATAACGTATAACGTTATCTATACATAGGATATAACGTGTAGCGATACGTAGATATAGGATATAACGTATAACGTTATCTACATATAGGATATAACGTATAACGATACGTAGATATAGGATATAACGTATAACGATATGTAGATATAGGATATAACGTATAACGATACGTAGATATAGGATATAACGAATAACGTTATCTACATATAGGATATAACGTATAACGATATGTAGACGTAGGATATAACGTATAACGGTATGTAGATATAGGATATAACGTATAACGTTACGTAGATATAGGATATAACGTATAACGATACGTAGATATAGGATATAACGTATAACGTTATCTACATATAGGATATAACGTATAACGATACGTAGATATAGGATATAACGTATAACGTTATCTACACATAGGATATAACGTTTAGCGATACGTAGATATAGGATATAACGTATAACGTTATCTACATATAGGATATAACGTATAACGATATCTACACGTAGGATATAACGTATAACGATATGTAGACATAGGATATAACGTATAACGATATGTAGATATAGGATATAACGTATAACGTTACGTAGATATAGGATATAACGTATAACGTTATCTACATATAGGATATAACGTATAACGATACGTAGATATAGGATATAACGTATAACGATATGTAGATATAGGATATAACGTATAACGATACGTAGATATAGGATATATCGTATAACGTTATCTACAAATCGGATATAACGTATAACGATATGCAGATATAGGATATAACGTATAACGATTTGCAGATATAGGATATAGCTTATAACGATACGTAGATATATTGTATAACGTATAACGTTATCTATACATAGGATATAACGTGTAGCGATACGTAGATATAGGATATAACGTATAACGTTATCTACATATAGGATATAACGTATAACGATACGTAGATATAGGATATAACGTATAACGATATGTAGATATAGGATATAACGTATAACGATACGTAGATATAGGATATATCGTATAACGTTATCTACAAATCGGATATAACGTATAACGATATGTAGACATAGGATATAACGTATATCGATATGTAGATATTGGATATAACTTATAATGATACGTAGATATAGGATATATCGTGTAATGTTATCTACATATAGGATATAACGTTTAACGATATGTAGACATAGGATATAACGTATAACGATATGTAGATATAGGATAGAACGTATAACGATACGTAGATATAGGATATAACGTATAACGATATGTAGATATAGGATATAACGTATAACGATACGTAGATATAGGATATATCGTATGACGATATCTACACGTAGGATATAACGTATACCGATATGTAGACATAGGATATAACGTATAACGATATGTAGATATAGGATATAACGTATAACGTTACGTAGATATAGGATATAACGTATAACGTTATCTACATATAGGATATAACGTGTAGCGATACGTAGATATAGGATATAACGTATACCGCTATCTACACATAGGATATAACGTATAATGATATGTATACATGTGATATAACGTATAACGATATGTAGATATAGGATATAACGTATAACGTTATCTACATATAGGATATAACGTTTAACCATATGTCGATATAGGATACAACGTATAACGATACGTCGATATAGCATATTACGTATAACGATATGTAGATATAGGATATAACGTATAACGATACGTAGATATAGGATATAACGTATAACGTTATCTACATATAGAATATAACGTATAACGTTATCTACGTATAGGATATAACGTATAACGATACGTAGATATAGGAAATAACGTATAACGACATGTAGATATAGGATATAACGTATAACGATATGTAGATACAACATATAACGTGTGACGATATGTAGATATAGGATATAACGTATAACGATATGTAGATGCAATATATAACGTGTAGCGATACGTAGATATAGGATATAACGTATAACGTTATCTACATACAGGATATAACGTATAACGATATGTAGCCATAGGATATAAAGTATAACGATATGCAGATATAGGATATATAGATTAACGATACGTAGATATAGAATATAACGTATAACGATACGTAGATATAGGATATATCTTATAACGTTATCTACAAATCGGATGTAACGTATAACGATATGCAGATATAGGATATAACGTATAACGATACGTAGATATATTATATAACGTATAACGATATCTACATATAGGATATAACGTATAACGATATCTACACATAGGATATAACGTATAACGATATGTAGACATAGGATATAACGTATAAGGATATGTAGATATAGGTTATAACGTATAACGTTATCTACAAATCGGATATAACGTATAACGATATGCAGATATAGGATATAACGTATAACGATTTGCAGATATACGATATAACTTATAACGATACGTAGATATATTATATAACGTATAACGATATGTCGATATAGGATATAACGTATAACGATACGTCGATATAGGATATTACGTATAACGAAATGTAGATATAGGATATAACGTATAACGATACGTAGATATAGGATATAACGAATAACGTTATCTACATATAGGATATAACGTATAACGATATGTAGACATAGGATATAACGTATAACGGTATGTAGATATAGGATATAACGTATAACGTTACGTAGATATAGGATATAACGTATAACGATACGTAGATATAGGATATAACGTATAACGTTATCTACATATAGGATATAACTTATAACGATACGTAGATATAGGATATAACGTATAACGTTATCTACACATAGGATATAACGTTTAGCGTTACGTAGATATAGGATATAACGTATAACGTTATCTACATATAGGATATAACGTATAACGATATCTACACATAGGATATAACGTACAACGATATGTAGACATAGGATATAACGTATAACGATATGTAGATATAGGATATAACGTATAACGTTACGTAGATATAGGATATAACGTATAACGTTATCTACATATAAAATATAACGTATAACGATACGTAGATATAGGATGTAACGTATAACGATATGTAGATATAGGATATAACGTATAACGATACGTAGATATAGGCTATATCGTACAACGTTATCTACAAATCGGATATAACGTATAACGATATGCAGATATAGGATATAACGTATAACGATTTGCAGATATAGGATATAACTTATAACGATACGTAGAGATATTATATAACGTATAACGTTATCTACACATAGGATATAACGTGTAGCGATACGTAGATATAGGATATAACGTATAACGATATGTCGATATAGGATATAACGTATAACGATACGTCGATATAGGATATTAGGTATAACGATATGTTGATATAGGATATAACGTATAACGATACGTAGATATAGGATATAACGAATAACGTTATCTACTTATAGGATATAACGTATAACGATATGTAGACATAGGATATAACGTATAACGATATGTAGATATAGGATATAACGTATAACGTTACGTAGATATAGGATATAACGTACAACGTTATCTACATATAGGATATAACGTATAACGATATGTAGACATAGGATATAACGTATAACGATATGTAGATATACGATATAACGTATAACCTTACGTAGATATAGGATATAACGTATAACGTTATCTACATATAGGATATAACGTATAACGATATGTAGATATAGGATATAAAGTTTAACGGTACGTAGACATAGTATATAACGTATAGCGTTATCTACATATAGGATATAATGTATAACTATATGTAGATATAGGATATAACGTATAACGGTACGTAGATATAGGATATAACGTATAACGTTATCTACATATAGGATATAACGTATAAGGATATGTAGACATAGGATATAACGTATAACGATACGCAGATATAGGATATAACGTATAACGATATGCAGATATAGGATATAAAGTTTAACGATACGTAGATATAGAATATATCGTATAACGTTATCTACAAATCGGATATAACGTATAACGATATGCAGATATAGGATATAACGTATAACGATACGTAGATATAGGATATATCGTATAACGTTATCTACAAATCGGATATAACGTATAACGATATGCAGATATAGGATATAACGTATAACGATACGTAGATATATTATATAACGAATAACGTTATCTACATATAGGATATAACGTATAACGATATGTAGACATAGGATATAGCGTATAACGATATGTAGATATAGGATATAACGTATAACGTTACGTAGATATAGGATATAACGTACAACGTTATCTACATATAGGATATAACGTATAACGATATGTAGACATAGGATATAACGTATAACGATACGTAGATATAGGATATAACGTATAACGATATCTACATATAGGATATAACGCATACCGTTATCTACACATAGGATATAACTTTTAATGATATGTAGACATGTGATATAACGTATAACGATATGTAGATATAGGATATAACGTATAACGTTATCTACATATAGGATATAACGTTTAACGTTATCTACGTATAGGATATAACGTATAACGATCCGTAGATATAGGAAATAACGTATGACGATATGTAGGCATAGGATATAACGTACAACGGTATGTAGATATAGGATATAACGTATAACGATACGTAAATATAGGGTTAAACGTACAACGTTATCTACGTATAGGATATAACGTATAACGATATGTAGATATAGGATATAACGTTTAACGATTTGCAGATATAGGATATAACGTATAACGATTCGTAGATATAGGATATAAAGTATAACGTTATCTACACATAGGATATAACGTATAACGATATGTAGACATAGGATATAACGTATATCGATATGTAGATATTGGATATATCGTATAACGCTATCTACACATAGGATATAACGAATAACGTCATCTACACATAGGATATAACGTATAACGTTATCTACATATAGGATATAACGTATAACGATATGTAGATATAGGATAGAACGTATAAAGATACGTAGATATAGGATATAACGTATAACGATATCTACGTATAGGATATAACGTATAACGTTATCTACACATAGGATATAACGTATAACGATATGTAGACATAGGATATAACGTATAACGATATCTACATATAGGATATAACGTTTAACGTTATCTACACATAGGATATAACGTATAACAATATGTAGACATAGGATATAACGTATATCGATATGTAGATATTGGATATAACGTATAATGATACGTAGATATAGGATATATCGTATAACGTTATCTACATATAGGATATAACGTTTAACGATATGTAGATACAACATATAACGTGTAACGATATGTAGATATAGGATATAACGTATAACGATATGTAGATACAATATATAACGTGTAGCGATACGTAGATATAGGATATAATGTATAACGTTATCTACATATAGGATATAACGTATAACGATATGTAGATATAGGATATAAGGTATAACGATATGCAGATATAGGATATATCGATTAACGATACTTAGATATAGAATATAACGTATAACGTTATCTCCATATAGGATATAACGTGTAGCTATACGCAGATATAGGATATAACGTTTAACGACATGCGGATATAGGAAATGACGAATAACGATACGTAGATATAGGATATAACGTATAACGATACGTAGTTATAGGATATAACGTATAACGATACGTAGATATAGGATATATCGTATAACGCTATCTACACATAGGATATAACGAATAACGTCATCTACACATAGGATATAACGTATAACGTTATCTACATATAGGATATAACGTATAACGATACGTAGATATAGGATATAATGTATAACGTTACGTATATATAGGATATAACGTATAACGATTTGCAGATATAGGATATAAATTTTAACGATACGTAGATATAGAATATAACGTGTAACGTTATCTCCATATAGGATATAACGTGTAGCGATACGTAGATAAAGGATATAACGTGTAGCGATACGTAGATATAGGATATTACGTATAACGATATGTAGATATAGGATATAACGTATAACGATACGTAGATATAGGATATAACGAATAACGTTATCTACATATAGGATATAACGTATAACGATATGTAGACGTAGGATATAACGTATAACGGTATGTAGATATAGGATATAACGTATAACGTTACGTAGATATAGGATATAACGTATAACGATACGTAGATATAGGATATAACGTATAACGTTATCTACATATAGGATATAACGTATAACGATACGTAGATATAGGATATAACGTATAACGTTATCTACACATAGGATATAACGTTTAGCGATACGTAGATATAGGATATAACGTATAACGTTATCTACATATAGGATATAACGTATAACGATATCTACACGTAGGATATAACGTATAACGATATGTAGACATAGGATATAACGTATAACGATATGTAGATATAGGATATAACGTATAACGTTACGTAGATATAGGATATAACGTATAACGTTATCTACATATAGGATATAACGTATAACGATACGTAGATATAGGATATAACGTATAACGATATGTAGATATAGGATATAACGTATAACGATACGTAGATATAGGATATATCGTATAACGTTATCTACAAATCGGATATAACGTATAACGATATGCAGATATAGGATATAACGTATAACGATTTGCAGATATAGGATATAGCTTATAACGATACGTAGATATATTGTATAACGTATAACGTTATCTATACATAGGATATAACGTGTAGCGATACGTAGATATAGGATATAACGTATAACGTTATCTACATATAGGATATAACGTATAACGATACGTAGATATAGGATATAACGTATAACGATATGTAGATATAGGATATAACGTATAACGATACGTAGATATAGGATATATCGTATAACGTTATCTACAAATCGGATATAACGTATAACGATATGTAGACATAGGATATAACGTATATCGATATGTAGATATTGGATATAACTTATAATGATACGTAGATATAGGATATATCGTGTAATGTTATCTACATATAGGATATAACGTTTAACGATATGTAGACATAGGATATAACGTATAACGATATGTAGATATAGGATAGAACGTATAACGATACGTAGATATAGGATATAACGTATAACGATATGTAGATATAGGATATAACGTATAACGATACGTAGATATAGGATATATCGTATAACGATATCTACACGTAGGATATAACGTATACCGATATGTAGACATAGGATATAACGTATAACGATATGTAGATATAGGATATAACGTATAACGTTACGTAGATATAGGATATAACGTATAACGTTATCTACATATAGGATATAACGTGTAGCGATACGTAGATATAGGATATAACGTATACCGCTATCTACACATAGGATATAACGTATAATGATATGTATACATGTGATATAACGTATAACGATATGTAGATATAGGATATAACGTATAACGTTATCTACATATAGGATATAACGTTTAACCATATGTCGATATAGGATACAACGTATAACGATACGTCGATATAGCATATTACGTATAACGATATGTAGATATAGGATATAACGTATAACGATACGTAGATATAGGATATAACGTATAACGTTATCTACATATAGAATATAACGTATAACGTTATCTACGTATAGGATATAACGTATAACGATACGTAGATATAGGAAATAACGTATAACGACATGTAGATATAGGATATAACGTATAACGATATGTAGATACAACATATAACGTGTGACGATATGTAGATATAGGATATAACGTATAACGATATGTAGATGCAATATATAACGTGTAGCGATACGTAGATATAGGATATAACGTATAACGTTATCTACATACAGGATATAACGTATAACGATATGTAGCCATAGGATATAAAGTATAACGATATGCAGATATAGGATATATAGATTAACGATACGTAGATATAGAATATAACGTATAACGATACGTAGATATAGGATATATCTTATAACGTTATCTACAAATCGGATGTAACGTATAACGATATGCAGATATAGGATATAACGTATAACGATACGTAGATATATTATATAACGTATAACGATATCTACATATAGGATATAACGTATAACGATATCTACACATAGGATATAACGTATAACGATATGTAGACATAGGATATAACGTATAAGGATATGTAGATATAGGTTATAACGTATAACGTTATCTACGAATCGGATATAACGTATAACGATATGCAGATATAGGATATAACGTATAACGATTTGCAGATATACGATATAACTTATAACGATACGTAGATATATTATATAACGTATAACGATATGTCGATATAGGATATAACGTATAACGATACGTCGATATAGGATATTACGTATAACGAAATGTAGATATAGGATATAACGTATAACGATACGTAGATATAGGATATAACGAATAACGTTATCTACATATAGGATATAACGTATAACGATATGTAGACATAGGATATAACGTATAACGGTATGTAGATATAGGATATAACGTATAACGTTACGTAGATATAGGATATAACGTATAACGATACGTAGATATAGGATATAACGTATAACGTTATCTACATATAGGATATAACTTATAACGATACGTAGATATAGGATATAACGTATAACGTTATCTACATATAGGATATAACTTATAACGATACGTAGATATAGGATATAACGTATAACGTTATCTACACATAGGATATAACGTTTAGCGTTACGTAGATATAGGATATAACGTATAACGTTATCTACATATAGGATATAACGTATAACGATATCTACACATAGGATATAACGTACAACGATATGTAGACATAGGATATAACGTATAACGATATGTAGATATAGGATATAACGTATAACGTTACGTAGATATAGGATATAACGTATAACGTTATCTACATATAAAATATAACGTATAACGATACGTAGATATAGGATGTAACGTATAACGATATGTAGATATAGGATATAACGTATAACGATACGTAGATATAGGCTATATCGTACAACGTTATCTACAAATCGGATATAACGTATAACGATATGTCGATATAGGATATAACGTATAACGATACGTCGATATAGGATATTAGGTATAACGATATGTTGATATAGGATATAACGTATAACGATACGTAGATATAGGATATAACGAATAACGTTATCTACTTATAGGATATAACGTATAACGATATGTAGACATAGGATATAACGTATAACGATATGTAGATATAGGATATAACGTATAACGTTACGTAGATATAGGATATAACGTACAACGTTATCTACATATAGGATATAACGTATAACGATATGTAGACATAGGATATAACGTATAACGATATGTAGATATACGATATAACGTATAACCTTACGTAGATATAGGATATAACGTATAACGTTATCTACATATAGGATATAACGTATAACGATATGTAGATATAGGATATAAAGTTTAACGGTACGTAGATATAGTATATAACGTATAGCGTTTTCTACATATAGAATATAATGTATAACTATATGTAGATATAGGATATAACGTATAACGGTACGTAGATATAGGATATAACGTATAACGTTATCTACATATAGGATATAACGTATAAGGATATGTAGACATAGGATATAACGTATAACGATACGCAGATATAGGATATAACGTATAACGATATGCAGATATAGGATATAAAGTTTAACGATACGTAGATATAGAATATATCGTATAACGTTATCTACAAATCGGATATAACGTATAACGATATGCAGATATAGGATATAACGTATAACGATACGTAGATATAGGATATATCGTATAACGTTATCTACAAATCGGATATAACGTATAACGATATGCAGATATAGGATATAACGTATAACGATACGTAGATATATTATATAACGAATAACGTTATCTACATATAGGATATAACGTATAACGATATGTAGACATAGGATATAGCGTATAACGATATGTAGATATAGGATATAACGTATAACGTTACGTAGATATAGGATATAACGTACAACGTTATCTACATATAGGATATAACGTATAACGATATGTAGACATAGGATATAACGTATAACGATACGTAGATATAGGATATATCGTATAACGTTATCTACAAATCGGATATAACGTATAACGATATGCAGATATAGGATATAACGTATAACGATACGTAGATATATTATATAACGAATAACGTTATCTACATATAGGATATAACGTATAACGATATGTAGACATAGGATATAGCGTATAACGATCCGTAGATATAGGAAATAACGTATGACGATATGTAGGCATAGGATATAACGTACAACGGTATGTAGATATAGGATATAACGTATAACGATACGTAAATATAGGGTTAAACGTACAACGTTATCTACGTATAGGATATAACGTATAACGATATGTAGATATAGGATATAACGTTTAACGATTTGCAGATATAGGATATAACGTATAACGATTCGTAGATATAGGATATAAAGTATAACGTTATCTACACATAGGATATAACGTATAACGATATGTAGACATAGGATATAACGTATATCGATATGTAGATATTGGATATATCGTATAACGCTATCTACACATAGGATATAACGAATAACGTCATCTACACATAGGATATAACGTATAACGTTATCTACATATAGGATATAACGTATAACGATATGTAGATATAGGATTGAACGTATAAAGATACGTAGATATAGGATATAACGTATAACGATATCTACGTATAGGATATAACGTATAACGTTATCTACACATAGGATATAACGTATAACGATATGTAGACATAGGATATAACGTATAACGATATCTACATATAGGATATAACGTTTAACGTTATCTACACATAGGATATAACGTATAACAATATGTAGACATAGGATATAACGTATATCGATATGTAGATATTGGATATAACGTATAATGATACGTAGATATAGGATATATCGTATAACGTTATCTACATATAGGATATAACGTTTAACGATATGTAGATACAACATATAACGTGTAACGATATGTAGATATAGGATATAACGTATAACGATATGTAGATACAATATATAACGTGTAGCGATACGTAGATATAGGATATAATGTATAACGTTATCTACATATAGGATATAACGTATAACGATATGTAGATATAGGATATAAGGTATAACGATATGCAGATATAGGATATATCGATTAACGATACTTAGATATAGAATATAACGTATAACGTTATCTCCATATAGGATATAACGTGTAGCTATACGCAGATATAGGATATAACGTTTAACGACATGCGGATATAGGAAATGACGAATAACGATACGTAGATATAGGATATAACGTATAACGATATGTAGATATAGGATATAACGTATAACGATACGTAGATATAGGATATATCGTATAACGTTATCTACAAATCGGATATAACGTATAACGATATGCAGATATAGGATATAACGTATAACGATATCTACACATAGGATATAACGTATAACGGTATGTAGACATAGGATATAACGTATAACGATATGTAGATATAGGATATAACGTATAACGTTACGTAGATATAGGATATAACGTATAACGTTATCTACATATAGGATATAACGTATAACGATACGGAGATATAGGATATAAAGTATAACGATATCTACATATAGGATATAACGTATAACGTTATCTACACATAGGATAATACGTATAACGATATGTAGACATAGGATATAACGTATAACGATATCTACATATAGGATATAACGTTTAACGTTATCTACAGATAGGATATAACGTATAACGATATGTAGACATAGGATGTAACGTATATCGATATGTGGATATTGGATATAACGTATAACGATACGTAGATATAGGATATAACGTATAACGATATCTATATGTAGGGTATAACGTATAACGATATGTAGACATAGGAAATAACGTATAACGATATGTAGGCATAGGATATAACGTACAACGGTATGTAGATATAGGATATAACGTATAACGATACGTAAATATAGGGTTAAACGTAAAACGTTATCTACGTATAGGATATAACGTATAACGATATGTAGATATAGGATATAACGTTTAACGATTTGCAGATATAGGATATAACGTATAACGCTATCTACACATAGGATATAACGAATAACGTCATCTACACATAAGATATAACGTATAACGTTATCTACATATAGGATATAACGTATAACGATATCTACACATAGGATATAACGTATAACGATATGTAGACATAGGATATAACATATAACGATATGTAGATATAGGATATAACGTATAACGTTACGTAGATATAGGATATAACGCATAACGTTATCTACAAATAGGATATAAGCTATAACGATATGTAGATATAGGACATAACGTATAACGATATCTACATATATGATATAACGTATAACGTTATCTGCACATAGAATATAACGAATAACGTTATCTACACATAGGATATAACGAATAATGTCATCTACACATAGGATATAACGTATAACGTTATCTACACATAGGATATAACGTATAACGATATGTAGACATAGGATATAACGTATAACGTTATGTAGACATAGGATATAACGTACAACGATATGTAGATATAGGATATAACGTATAACGATACGCAAATATAGGGTATAACGTACAACGTTATCTACACATAGGATATAACGTATAACGATATGTAGACATAGGATATAACGTATATCGATATGTAGATATTGGATATAACGTATAATGATACGTATATATAGGATATATAGTATAACGTTATCTACATATAGGATATAACGTATAACGATACGTAGATATAGGATATAACGTATAACGATATGTAGATATCGGATATAACGTATAACGCTATCTACATATAGGATATAACGTATAACGGTACGTAGACATAGGATATAACGTATAACGTTATCTACATATAGGATATAATGTATAACTATATGTAGATATAGGATATAACGTATAACGATACGTAGATATAGGATATAACGTATAACGTTATCTACATATAGGATATAACGTATAAGGACATGTAGACATAGGATATAACGTATAACGATACGCAGATATAGGATATAACGTATAACGATATACAGATATAGGATATAAAGTTTAACGATACGTAGATGTAGAATATATAGTATAACGTTATCTACAAATCGGATATAACGTATAACGATATGCAGATATAGGATATAACGTATAACGATACGTAGATATAGGATATATCGTATAACGTTATCTACAAATCGGATATAACGTATAACGATATGCAGATATAGGATATAACGTATAACGATACGTAGATATATTATATAACGTATAACGTTATCTACATATAGGATATAACGTATAACGATATCTACACATAGGATATAACATGTAGCGATACGTAGATATAGGATATAACGTATAACGATACGTAGATATAGGATATAACGTATAACGATATCTACATATAGGATATAACGTATACCGTTATCTACACATAGGATATAACTTATAATGATATGTAGACATGTGATATAACGTATAACGATATGTAGATATAGGATATAACGTATAACGTTATCTACATATAGGATATAACGTTTAACGTTAACTACGTATAGGATATAACGTATAACGATACGTAGATATAGGAAATAACGTATAACGACATGTAGATATAGGATATAACGTATAACGATTTGTAGATATAGGATATAACGTATAACGATATGTAGATATAGGATATAACGTATAACGGTACGTAGATATAGGATATAACGTATAACGATACGTAGATATAGGATATAAAGTATAACGTTATCTACACATAGGATATAACGTATAACGATATGTAGACATAGGATATAACGTATATCGATATGTAGATATAGGATGTAACGTTTAACGATTTGCAGATATAGGATATAACGTATAACGATACGTAGATATAGGATATAAAGTATAACGTTATCTACACATAGGATATAACGTATAACGATATGTAGACATAGGATATAACGTATATCGATATGTAGATATTGGATATATCGTATAACGCTATCTACACATAGGATATAACGAATAACGTCATCTACACATAGGATATAACGTATAACGTTATCTACATATAGGATATAACGTATAACGATACGTAGATATAGGATATAAAGTATAACGTTATCTACACATAGGAAATAACGTATAACAATATGTAGACATAGGATATAACGTATAACGATATGTAGACATAGGATATAACGTACAACGGTATGTAGATATAGGATATAACGTATAACGATACGTAGATATAGGATATAAAGTATAACGTTATCTACACATAGGATATAACGTATAACGATATGTAGACATAGGATATAACGTATAACGATATGTAGACATAGGATATAACGTATAACGATATCTACATATAGGATATAACGTTTAACGTTATCTACACATAGGAAATAACGTATAACAATATGTAGACATAGGATATAACGTATATCGATATGTAGATATTGGATATAACGTATAATGATACGTAGATATAGGATATATCGTATAGCGTTATCTACATATAGGATATAACGTTTAACGATATGTAGACGTAGGATATAACGTATAACGATATGTAGATATAGGATATAGCGTATAACGATATGTAGATATAGGATATAACGTATAACGATATGTAGATACAACATATAACGTGTAACGATATGTAGATATAGGATATATCGTATAACGATATGTAGATACAATGTATAACGTGTAGCGATACGTAGATATAGGATATAACGTATAACGTTATCTACATACAGGATATAACGTATAACGATATGTAGATATAGGATAGAACGTATAACGATATGCAGATATAGGATATATCGATTAACGATACGTAGATATAGAATATAACGTGTAACGTTATCTACATATAGGATATAACGTGTAGCTATACGCAAATATATGATATAACGTTTAACGACATGCGGATATAGGAAATGACGAATAACGATACGTAGATATATTATATAACGTATAACGTTATCTACATATAGGATATAACGTATAACGATATCTACACATAGGATATAACGTATAACGTTATCTACACATAGGATATAACGTATAACGATATGTAGATATAGGATAGAACGTATAACGATACGCAGATATAGGATATAACGTATAACCTTATCTACACATAGGATATAACGTATAACGATATGTAGACATAGGAAATAACGTATAACGATATGTAGACATAGGATATAACGTACAACGGTATGTAGATATAGGATAGAACGTATAACGATACGCAGATATAGGATATAACGTATAACGTTATCAACACATAGGATATAACGTATAACGATATGTAGACATAGGAAATAACGTATAACGATATGTAGACATAGGATATAACGTACAACGGTATGTAGATATAGGATACAACGTATAACGATACGTAGATATATGATACAACGTATAACGATACGTAGAAATAGGATATAACGAATAACGTTATATACATATAGGATATAACGTATAGCGTTATCTACACATAGGATATAGCGTGAAGCGATACGTAGGTATAGGATATAACGTATAAATATATGTAGATATAGGATATAACGTATAACGGTGCGTAGATATAGGATATAGCGTATAACGTTACGTAGAGGTAGGATATAACGTATAACGATATGTAGATATTGGATATATCGTATAACGCTATCTACACATAGGATATAACGAATAACGTCATCTACACATAGGATATAACGTATAACGTTATCTACATATAGGATATAACGTATAACGATATGTGGATATAGGATAGAACGTATAAAGATACGTAGATATAGGATATAACGTATAACGATATCTACGTATAGGATATAACGTATAACGTTATCTACACATAGGATATAACGTATAACGATATGTAGACATAGGATATAACGGATATCGATATGTAGATATTGGATATAACGTATAACGATACGTAGATATAGGATATAACGTATAACGATATGTAGACACAACATATAACGTGTAACGATATGTAGATATAGGACATAACGTATAACGATATGTAGATACAATATATAACGTGTAGCGATACGTAGATATAGGATATAATGCATAACGTTATCTACATATAGGATATAACGTATAACGATATGTAGATATAGGATATAAAGTATAACGATATGTAGATATAGGATATATCGATCAACGATACGTAGATATAGAATATAACGTATAACGTTATCTCCATATAGGATATAACGTGTAGCTATACGCAGATATAGGATATAACGTTTAACGACATGCGGATATAGGAAATGACGAATAACGATACGTAGATATAGGATATAACGTATAACGATATGTAGATATAGGATATAACGTATCACGATACGTAGATATAGGATATATCGTATAACGTTATCTACAAATCGGATATAACGTATAACGATACGTAGATATATTCTATAACGTATAACGTTATCTACATATCGGATATAACGTATAACGATATGTAGACATAGGATTTAGCGTATAACGATATGTAGATATCGGATATAACGTATAACGTTACGTAGATATAGGATATAACGTATAACGTTATCTACATATAGGATATAACGTATAACGATACGTAGATATAGGATATAAAGTATAACGATATCTACATATAGGATATAACGTATAACGTTATCTACACATAGGATATAACGTATAACGATATGTAGACATAGGATGTAACGTATATCGATATGTAGATATTGGATATAACGTATAACGATACGTAGATATAGGATATAACGTATAACGATATCTACATGTAGGATATAACGTATGACGTTATCTACATATAGGATATAACGTATAACGATACGTAGATATAGGATATAAAGTATAACGATATCTACATATAGGATATAACGTATAACGTTATCTACACATAGGATATAACGTATAACGATATGTAGACATAGGATATAACGTATAACGATATCTACATATAGGATATAACGTTTAACGTTATCTACACATAGGATATAACGTATAACGATATGTAGACATAGGATGTAACGTATATCGATATGTAGATATTGGATATAACGTATAACGATACGTAGATATAGGATATAACGTATAACGATACGTAGAAATAGGATATAGCGAATAACGTTATCTACACATAAGATATAACGAATAATGTCATCTACACATAGGATATAACGTATAACGTTATCTACACATAGGATATAACGTATAACGATATTTAGATATAGGATAGAACGTATAACGATACGCAGATATAGGATATAACGTATAACGTTATCTACACATAGGATATAACGTATAACGATATGTAGACATAGGAAATAACGTATAACGATATGTAGACATAGGATATAACGTACAAAGGTATGTAGATATAGGATATAACGTATAACGATACGTAATTATAGTGTTAAACGTACAACGTTATCTACGTATAGGATATAACGTATAACGATATGTAGATATAGGATATAACGTTTAACGATTTGCAGATATAGGATACAACGTATAACGATACGTAGATATATGATACAACGTATAACGATACGTAGAAATAGGATATAGCGAATAACGTTATATACATATAGGATATAACGTATAGCGTTTTCTACACATAGGATATAGCGTGAAGCGATACGTAGGTATAGGATATAACGTATAAATATATGTAGATATAGGATATAACGTATAACGGTGCGTAGATATAGGATATAGCGTATAACGTTACGTAGATGTAGGATATAACGTATAACGATATGTAGATATAGGATAGAACTTATAACGGTACGCAGATATAGGATATAACGTATAACGTTATCTACACATAGGATATAACGTATAACGATATGTAGACATAGGATATAACGTATAACGATATGTAGACATAGGATATAACGTACAACGATATGTAGATATAGGATATAACGTATAACGATACGTAAATATAGGGTATAACGTACAACGTTATCTACATATAGGATATAACGTATAACGATATGTAGATATAGTATATAAAGTATAACGATATGCAGATATAGGATATATCGATTAACGATACGTAGATATAGAATATAACGTATAACGTTATCTCCATATAGGATATAACGTGTAGCTATACGCAGAATTAGGATATAACGTTTAACGACATGCGGATATAGGAAATGACGAATAACGATACGTAGATATAGGATATAACGTATAACGATATGTAGATATAGGATATAACGTATAACGATACGTAGATATAGGATATATCGTATAACGTTATCTACAAATCGGATATAACGTATAACGATACGTAGATATATTATATAACGTATAACGTTATCTACATATAGGATATAATGTATAACGATATGTAGATATAGGATATAACGTATAACCATACGTAAATATAGGGTATAACGTACAACGATACGTAGATATAGGATATAACGTATAACGCTATCTACACATTGGATATAACGTATAACGATATGTAGACATAGGATATAACGTATAACGATATCTACATATAGGATATAACATATAACGTTATCTACATATAGGATATAATGTATAACGATATGTAGATATAGGATATAACGTATAACCATACGTAAATATAGGGTATAACGTACAACGTTATCTACGTATAGGATATAACGTATAACGATATGTAGATATAGGATATAACGTATAACGATACGTAGATATAGGATATAACGTATAACGATATGCAGATATACGATATAACGTATAACTATTTGCAGATATAGGATATAACGTATAACGATACGTAGATATAGGATATAACGTATAACGTTATATACATATAGGATATAACGTACAACGTTATCTACACATAGCATATAACGTGTAGCGATACGTAGATATAGGATATAACGTATAACGTTATCTACATATAGGATATAACGTATAACGATATGTAGATATAGGATATAACGTATAACGATATCCACATATACTATATAACGTATAACGTTGTCTACACATAGGATATAACGTATAACGATATGTAGACATAGGATATAACGTATAACGATATGTAGATATAGGATATAACGTATAACGGTACGTAGATATAGGATATAACGTATAACGATATCTAGATACAGGATATAACGTATAACGTTATATACATATAGGATATAACGTATAACGTTATCTACATATAGGATATAACGTATAACGATATGTAGATGTAGGATATAACGTATAACGATATCTACATATTGGATATAACGTATAACGTTATCTACACATAGGATATAACGAATAACGTCATCTACACATAGGATATAACTTGTAGCGGTACGTAGATATAGGATATAACGTGTAACGTTATCTACATATAGGATATAAAGTATAACGATATGTGTATATAGGATATAACGTATAACGGCATGTAGATGTAGGATATAACTTATAACGATATGCAGATATAGGTAATAAACTTTAACGATACGTAGATATTGAATATAACGTATAACGTTATCTACACATACGATATAACGTGTAGCGGTACGCAGAAACAGGATATAACGTATAACGATATGTAGATATAGGACATAACGTATAACGATATCTACATAGAGGATATAACGTATAACGTTATCTACATATAGGATATAACGAATAACGTCATCTACACATAGGATATAAGGTATAACGATATGTAGATGTAGGACATAACGTATAACGATATCTACATATAGGATATAACGTATAACGTTATCTACACATAGGATATAACGAATAACGTTATCTACACATAGGATATAACGTATAACGATATGTAGATATAGGACATAACGTATAACGATATCTACATATGGGATATAACGTATAACGTTATCTACACATAGGATACAACGAATAACGTCATCTACACATAGGATATAACGTACAGCGATATGTAGACATAGGATATAACGTATAACTATATGTAGATATAGGATATAACCTATAACGATACATAGATATAGGATATAACGTATAACGATATCTACATATAGGATATAACGTATAACGTTATCTCCATATAGGATATAACGTATAACGATATGCATATATAGGATATAACGTATAACGATATGTAGATATGGGATATAACTTATAACGATATGCAGATATAGGATATAAAGTTTAACGATACGTAGATATTGGATATAACGTATAACGATACGTAGATATAGGGTATATCGTACAACGTTATCTACGTGTACGATATAACGTATAACGATATGTAGATATAGGATATAACGTATAACGTTATATACATATAGGATGTAACGTATAACATTATCTACACATAGCATACAACGTGTAGCGATACGTAGATATGGGATATAACGTATAACGTTATCTACATATAGGATATAACGTATAACGATATGTAGATATAGGATACATCGTATAACGATATCTACATATAGGATATAACGTATAACGTTATCTACACGTAGGATATAACGTATAACGATATGTAGACATAGGATATAACGTATAACGATATGTAGATATAGGATATAACGTATAACGATACGTAGACATAGGATATATCGTATAACGTTCTCTACATATAGGATATAACGTATAACGGTATGTAGATATATGATATAACGTGTAACGTTATCTACATATAGGATATAACGTATAACGTTATCTACACATAGCATATAACGTGTAGCGATACGTAGATATAGGATATAACGTATAACGTTATCTACATATAGGATATAACGTATAACGATATGTAGATATAGGATATAACGTATAACGATATCCACATATACTGTATAACGTATAACGTTGTCTACACATAGGATATAACGTATAACGATATGTAGAGATAGGATATAACGTATAACGATATGTAGATATAGGATATAACGTATAACGGTACGTAGATATAGGATATAACGTACAACGATATCTACATATAGGATATAACGTATAACGTTATATACATATAGGATATAACGTATAACGTTATCTACATATAGGATATAACGTATAACGATATGTAGATGTAGGATATAACGTATAACGATATCTACATATAGGATATAACGTATAACGTTATCTACACATAGGATATAACGAATAACGTCATCTACACATAGGATATAACGTACAGCGATATGTAGACATAGGATATAACGTATAACGATATGCAGATATAGGATATAACGTATAACTATTTGCAGATATAGGATATAACGTATAACGATACGTAGATATAGGGTATAACGTATAACGATACGTAGACATAGGATATAACGTATAACGTTATCTACACATAGGATATAACGTATAACGATATGTAGACATAGGATATAGCGTATAACGATATGTAGACATAGGATATAACGTACAACGATATGTAGATATAGGATATAACGTATAACGATACGTAAATATAGGGTATAACGTACAACGTTATCTACGTATAGGATATAACGTATAACGATATGTAGATATAGGATATAACGTATAACGATACGTAGATATAGGATATAACGTATAACGATATGCAGATATAGGATATAACGTATAACTATTTGCAGATATAGGATATAACGTATAACGATACGTAGATATAGGGTATAACGTATAACGATACGTAGATATAGGATATAACGTATAACGATATCTACATATAGGATATAACGTATAACGTTATCTACACATAGGATATAACGTATAACGATATGTAGATATAGGACATAACGTATAACGATACGTAGATATAGGATATAAAGTTTAACGATACGTAGATGTAAAATATAACGTATAACGTTACCTACACATAGGATATAACGTATAACGATATGTAGATATAGGACATAACGTATAACGATACGTAGATATAGGATATAACGTGTAACGTTATCTCCATATAGGATATAACGTATAACGATATGCATATATAGGATATAACGTATAACGATATGTAGATATGGGATATAACTTATAACGATATGCAGATATAGGATATAAAGTTTAACGATACGTAGATGTAAAATATAACGTATAACGTTACCTACACATAGGATATAACGTGTAGCGGTACGTAGATATAGGATATAACGTATAACGCTATCTACACATAGTATATAACGTATAACGATATGTAGATATAGGACATAACGTATAACGATATCTACATATAGGATATAACGTATAACGTTATCTACAAATAGTATATAACGAATAACGTCATCTACATATAGGATATAACGTATAACGATATGTATATATAGGATATAACGTATAACGATATGTAGATATAGGATATGACGTATAACGATACGTAGATATAGGATATAACTTATAACGATATGTATATATAGGATATTACGTATAACGATATGTAGATATAGGATATAACGTATAACGATACGTAGATATTGGATATAACGTATAACGATACGTAGATATAGGGTATATCGTACAACGTTATCTACGTGTAGGATATAACGTATAACGATATGTAGATATAGGATATAACGTATAACGTTATATACATATAGGATATAACGTATAACGTTATCTACACATAGCATACAACGTGTAGCGACACGTAGATATGGGATATAACGTATAACATTATCTACATATAGGATGTAACGTATAACGATATGTAGATATAGGATATAACGTATAACGATATCTACATATAGGATATAACGTATTACGTTATCTACACGTAGGATATAACGTATAACGATATGTAGACATAGGATATAACGTATAACGGTATGTAGATATAGGATATAACGTATAACGATACGTAGACATAGGATATATCGTATAACGTTCTCTACATATAGGATATAACGTATAACGGTATGTAGATATATGATATAACGTGTAACGATATCTACATATAGGATATAACGTATAACGTTATCTACACATAAGATATAACGTATAACGATATGTAGACATAGGATATGACGTATAACGATATGTAGACATAGGATATAACGTACAACGATATGTAGATATAGGATATAACGTATAACGATACGTAAATATAGGGTATAACGTACAACGTTATCTACGTATAGGATATAACGTATAACGATATGTAGATATAGGATATAACGTATAACGGTACGTAGATATAGGATATAACGTATAACGAAATGCAGATATAGGATATAACGTATAACTATTTGCAGATATAGTATATAACCTATAACGTTATCTACACATAGCATATAACGTGTAGCGATACGTAGATATAGGATATAACGTATAACGTTATCTACATATAGGATATAACGTATAACGTTATCTACATACAGGATATAACGTATAACGATATGTAGATATAGGATATAACGTATAACGATATCCACATATACTATATAACGTATAACGTTATCTACACATAGGATATAACGTATAACGGTGTGTAGATGTATGATATAACGTACAACGATATGTAGATATAGGATATAACGTATAACGATATGTAGATATAGGACATAACGTATTACGATATCTACATATAGGATATAACGTATAACGTTATCTACACATAGGATATAACGAATAACGTCATCTACACATAGGGTATAACGTACAAAGATATGTAGACATAGGATATAACGTATAACTATATGTAGATATAGGATATAACCTATAACGATACGTAGATATAGGATATAACGTATAACGATATCTACATATAGGATATAACGTATAACGTTATCTACACATAGGATATAACGTATAACGATATGTAGATATAGGACATAACGTATAACGATACGTAGATATAGGATATAACGTGTAACGTTATCTCCATATAGGATATAACGTATTACGATATGCATATATAGGATATAACGTATAACGATATGTAGATATGGGATATAACTTATAACGATATGCAGATATAGGATATACAGTTTAACGATACGTAGATATAAAATATAACGTATAACGTTACCTACACATAGGATATAACGTGTAGCGGTACGTAGATGTAGGATATAACGTATAACGTTATCTACACATAGTATATAACGTATAACGATATGTAGATATAGGACATAACGTATAACGATATCTACATATAGGATATAACGTATAACGTTATCTACAAATAGTATATAACGATTAACGTCATCTACACATAGGATATAACGTTTAACGATATGTAGACATAGGATATAACGTATAACGATATGTAGATATAGGATATAACGTATAACGATACGTAGATATAGGATATAACGTATAACGATATCTACATATAGGATATAACGTATAACGTTATCTACACATAAGATATAACGTATAACGATATGTAGATATAGGAGATAACGTATAACGATATCTACATATAGGATATAACGTATAACGTTATCTACACATAGGATATAAAGAATAACGTCATCTACATATAGGATATAACGTATAACGATATGTATATATAGGATATAACGTATAACGATATGTAGATATAGGATATAACGTATAATGATACGTAGATATAGGATATAACTTATAACGATATGTATATATAGGATATAACGTATAACGATATGTAGATATAGGATATAACGTATAACGATACGTAGATATAGGATATAACGTATAACGATATCTACATATAGGATATAACGTATAACGTTATCTACATATAGGATATAACGAATAACGTCATCTACATATAGGATATAACGTATAACGATATGTATATATAGGATATAACGTATAACGATATGTAGATATAGGATATAACGTATAATGATACGTAGATATAGGATATAACTTATAACGATATGTATATATAGGATATAACGTATAACGATACGTAGATATAGGGTATATCGTACAACGTTATCTACGTGTAGGATATAACGTATAACGATATGTAGATAGATGATATAACGTATAACGTTATGTAGATATAGGATATAACGTATAACGATACGTAGATATAGGATATAACGTATAACGATATGTAGATATATGATATAACGTATAACGATATGTAGATATAGGATATAACGTATAACGCTACGTAGATATAGGATATAACGTATAACGATATCTACATATAGGATATAACGTATAACGTTATCTACATATAGGATATAACGTATAACGATACGTAAATATAGGGTATAACGTACAACGTTATCTACTTATAGGATATAACGTACAACGATATCTACACATAGGATATAACGTATAACGTTATGTAGACATAGGATATAACGTATAACGACATGTAGACATAGGATGTAACGTATATCGATATGTAGATATTGGATATAACGTATAACGATACGTAGATATAGGATATAACGTATAACGATATCTACATGTAGGATATAACGTATGACGTTATCTACACATAGGATATAACGAATAACGTCATCTACACATAGGATATAACGTACAACGATATGTAGACATAGGATATAACGTATAACTATATGTAGATATAGGATATAACGTATAACGATACGTAGATATAGGATATAACGCATAACGATATCTACATATAGGATATAACGTATAACGTTATCTACACATAGGATATAACGTATAACGATATGTAGATATAGGACATAACGTATAACGATATCTACATATCGGATATAACGTATAACGTTATCTACACATAGGATATAACGAATAACGTCATCTACACATAGGATATAACGTACAGCGATATGTAGAAATAGGATATAACGTATAACTATATGTAGATATAGGATATAACCTATAACGATACATAGATATAGGATATAACGTATAACGATATCTACATATAGGATATAACGTATAACGTTATCTACACATAGGATATAACATATAACGATATCTAGATATAGGACACAACGTATAACGTTACCTACACATAGGATATAACGTGTAACGTTATCTACACATAGCATACAACGTGTAGCGATACGTAGATATGGGATATAACGTATAACATTATCTACATATAGGATGTAACGTATAACGATATGTAGATATAGGATATAACGTATAACGATATCTACATATAGGATATAACGTATTACGTTATCTACACGTAGGATATAACGTATAACGATATGTAGACATAGGATATAACGTATAACGGTACGTAGATATAGGATATAACGTATAACGAAATGCAGATATAGGATATAACGTATAACTATTTGCAGATATAGTATATAACCTATAACGTTATCTACACATAGCATATAACGTGTAGCGATACGTAGATATAGGATATAACGTATAACGTTATCTACATATAGGATATAACGTATAACGTTATCTACATACAGGATATAACGTATGACGATATGTAGATATAGGATATAACGTATAACGATATCCACATATACTATATAACGTATAACGTTATCTACACATAGGATATAACGTATAACGGTATGTAGATATAGGATATAACGTATAACGATACGTAGACATAGGATATATCGTATAACGTTCTCTACATATAGGATATAACGTATAACGGTATGTAGATATATGATATAACGTGTAACGATATCTACATATAGGATATAACGTATAACGTTATCTACACATAGGATATAACGTATAACGATATGTAGACATAGGATATGACGTATAACGATATGTAGACATAGGATATAACGTACAACGATATGTAGATATAGGATATAACGTATAACGATACGTAAATATAGGGTATAACGTACAACGTTATCTACGTATAGGATATAACGTATAACGATATGTAGATATAGGATATAACGTATAACGGTACGTAGATATAGGATATAACGTATAACGAAATGCAGATATAGGATATAACGTATAACTATTTGCAGATATAGTATATAACCTATAACGTTATCTACACATAGCATATAACGTGTAGCGATACGTAGATATAGGATATAACGTATAACGTTATCTACATATAGGATATAACGTATAACGTTATCTACATACAGGATATAACGTATGACGATATGTAGATATAGGATATAACGTATAACGATATCCACATATACTATATAACGTATAACGTTATCTACACATAGGATATAACGTATAACGGTGTGTAGATGTATGATATAACGTACAACGATATGTAGATATAGGATATAACGTATAACGATATGTAGATATAGGACATAACGTATTACGATATCTACATATAGGATATAACGTATAACGTTATCTACACATAGGATATAACGAATAACGTCATCTACACATAGGGTATAACGTACAAAGATATGTAGACATAGGATATGAGGTATAACTATATGTAGATATAGGATATAACCTATAACGATACGTAGATATAGGATATAACGTATAACGATATCTACATATAGGATATAACGTATAACGTTATCTACACATAGGATATAACGTATAACGATATGTAGATATAGGATATAACGTATAACGATATGTAGATATAGGACATAACGTATTACGATATCTACATATAGGATATAACGTATAACGTTATCTACACATAGGATATAACGAATAACGTCATCTACACATAGGGTATAACGTACAAAGATATGTAGACATAGGATATGAGGTATAACTATATGTAGATATAGGATATAACCTATAACGATACGTAGATATAGGATATAACGTATAACGATATCTACATATAGGATATAACGTATAACGTTATCTACACATAGGATATAACGTATAACGATACGTAGATATAGGTTATAACGTGTAACGTTATCTCCATATAGGATATAACGTATTACGATATGCATATATAGGATATAACGTATAACGATATGTGGATATGGGATATAACTTATAACGATATGCAGATATAGGATATACAGTTTAACGATACGTAGATATAAAATATAACGTATAACGTTATCTCCATATAGGATATAACGTGTAGCTATACGCAGAATTAGGATATAACGTTTAACGACATGCGGATATAGGAAATGACAAATAACGATACGTAGATATAGGATATAACGTATAACGTTATCTACAAATCGGATATAACGTATAACGATACGTAGATATATTATATAACGTATAACGTTATCTACATATAGGATATAAAGTATAACGATATCTACATATAGGATATAACGTATAACGTTATCTACACATAGGATATAACGTATAACGATATGTAGACATAGGATATAACGTATAACGATATCTACATATAGGATATAACGTTTAACGTTATCTACACATAGGATATAACGTATAACGATATGTAGACATAGGATGTAACGTATATCGATATGTAGATATTGGATATAACGTATAACGATACGTAGATATAGGATATTACGTATAACGGTATGTAGATATAGGATATAACGTATAACGATACGTAGATATAGGATATAACGAATAGCGTTATGTACATATAGGATATAACGTATAACGATATGTAGACATAGGATATAACGTATAACGATATGTAGATATAGGATATAACGTATAACGTTACGTAGATATAGGATATAACGTATAACGATACGTAGATATAGGATATAAAGTTTAAAGGTACGTAGACATAGGATATAACATATAACGTTATCTACATATAGGATATAATGTATAACGATATGTAGATATAGGATATAACGTATAACGATACGTAAATATAGGGTATAACGTACAACGTTATCTCCGTATAGGATATAACGTATAACGATATGTAGATATAGGATATAACGTATAACGATACGTAGATATAGGATATAACGTATAACGATATGCAGATATACGATATAACGTATAACTATTTGCAGATATAGGATATAACGTATAACGATACGTAGATATAGGATATAACGTATAACGTTATATACATATAGGATATAACGTACAACGTTATCTACACATAGCATATAACGTGTAGCGATACGTAGATATAGGATATAACGTATAACGTTATCTACATATAGGATATAACGTATAACGTTACGTAGATATAGGATATAACGTATAACGATACGTAGATATAGGATATAAAGTTTAAAGGTACGTAGACATAGGATATAACATATAACGTTATCTACATATAGGATATAATGTATAACGATATGTAGATATAGGATATAACGTATAACGATACGTAAATATAGGGTATAACGTACAACGTTATCTCCGTATAGGATATAACGTATAACGATATGTAGATATAGGATATAACGTATAACGATACGTAGATATAGGATATAACGTATAACGATATGCAGATATACGATATAACGTATAACTATTTGCAGATATAGGATATAACGTATAACGATACGTAGATATAGGATATAACGTATAACGTTATATACATATAGGATATAACGTACAACGTTATCTACACATAGCATATAACGTGTAGCGATACGTAGATATAGGATATAACGTATAACGTTATCTACATATAGGATATAACGTATAACGATATGTAGATATAGGATATAACGTATAACGATATCCACATATACTATATAACGTATAACGTTGTCTACACATAGGATATAACGTATAACGATATGTAGACATAGGATATAACGTATAACGATATGTAGATATAGGATATAACGTATAACGGTACGTAGATATAGGATATAACGTATAACGATATCTAGATACAGGATATAACGTATAACGTTATATACATATAGGATATAACGTATAACGTTATCTACATATAGGATATAACGTATAACGATATGTAGATGTAGGATATAACGTAGAACGATATCTACATATTGGATATAACGTATAACGTTATCTACACATAGGATATAACGAATAACGTCATCTACACATAGGATATAACTTGTAGCGGTACGTAGATATAGGATATAACGTGTAACGTTATCTACATATAGGATATAAAGTATAACGATATGTGTATATAGGATATAACGTATAACGGCATGTAGATGTAGGATATAACTTATAACGATATGCAGATATAGGTAATAAACTTTAACGATACGTAGATATTGAATATAACGTATAACGTTATCTACACATAGGATATAACGTGTAGCGGTACGCAGAAACAGGATATAACGTATAACGTTATCTACACATAGGATATAACGTATAACGATATGTAGATATAGGACATAACGTATAACGATATCTACATAGAGGATATAACGTATAACGTTATCTACATATAGGATATAACGAATAACGTCATCTACACATAGGATATAAGGTATAACGATATGTAGATGTAGGACATAACGTATAACGATATCTACATATAGGATATAACGTATAACGTTATCTACACATAGGATATAACGAATAACGTCATCTACACATAGGATATAACGTATAACGTTATCTACACATAGGATATAACGTATAACGATATGTAGACATAGGATATAACGTATAACGACATGTAGACATAGGATGTAACGTATATCGATATGTAGATATTGGATATAACGTATAACGATACGTAGATATAGGATATAACGTATAACGATATCTACATGTAGGATATAACGTATGACGTTATCTACACATAGGATATAACGAATAACGTCATCTACACATAGGATATAACGTACAACGATATGTAGACATAGGATATAACGTACAGCGATATGTAGACATAGGATATAACGTATAACTATATGTAGATATAGGATATAACCTATAACGATACATAGATATAGGATATAACGTATAACGATATCTACATATAGGATATAACGTATAACGTTATCTACACATAGGATATAACGTATAACGATATCTAGATATAGGACACAACGTATAACGTTACCTACACATAGGATATAACGTTTAACGATATGTAGACATAGGATATAACGTATAACGATATGTAGATATAGGATATAACGTATAACGATACGTAGATATAGGATATAACGTATAACGATATCTACATATAGGATATAACGTATAACGTTATCTACACATAGGATATAACGTATAACGATATCTACATATAGGATATAACGTATAACGTTATCTACACATAGGATATAAAGAATAACGTCATCTACATATAGGATATAACGTATAACGATATGTATATATAGGATATAACGTATAACGATATGTAGATATAGGATATAACGTATAATGATACGTAGATATAGGATATAACTTATAACGATATGTATATATAGGATATAACGTATAACGATACGTAGATATAGGGTATATCGTACAACGTTATCTACGTGTAGGATATAACGTATAACGATATGTAGATATATGATATAACGTATAACGTTATGTAGATATAGGATATAACGTATAACGATACGTAGATATAGGATATAACGTATAACGATATGTAGATATATGATATAACGTATAACGATATGTAGATATAGGATATAACGTATAACGCTACGTAGATATAGGATATAACGTATAACGATATCTACATATAGGATATAACGTATAACGATATGTATATATAGGATATAACGTATAACGATATGTAGATATAGGATATAACGTATAATGATACGTAGATATAGGATATAACTTATAACGATATGTATATATAGGATATAACGTACAACGATACGTAGATATAGGGTATATCGTACAACGTTATCTACGTGTAGGATATAACGTATAACGATATGTAGATATATGATATAACGTATAACGTTATGTAGATATAGGATATAACGTATAACGATACGTAGATATAGGATATAACGTATAACGATATGTAGATATATGATATAACGTATAACGATATGTAGATATAGGATATAACGTATAACGCTACGTAGATATAGGATATAACGTATAACGATATGTAGATATAGGACATAACGTATTACGATATCTACATATAGGATATAACGTATAACGTTATCTACATACAGGATATAACGTATAACGATATGTAGATATAGGATATAACGTATAACGATATCCACATATACTATATAACGTATAACGTTATCTACACATAGGATATAACGTATAACGTTATCTACATACAGGATATAACGTATAACGATATGTAGATATAGGATATAACGTATAACGATATCCACATATACTATATAACGTATAACGTTATCTACACATAGGATATAACGTATAACGGTGTGTAGATGTATGATATAACGTACAACGATATGTAGATATAGGATATAACGTATAACGATATGTAGATATAGGACATAACGTATTACGATATCTACATATAGGATATAACGTATAACGTTATCTACACATAGGATATAACGAATAACGTCATCTACACATAGGGTATAACGTACAAAGATATGTAGACATAGGATATAACGTATAACTATATGTAGATATAGGATATAACCTATAACGATACGTAGATATAGGATATAACGTATAACGATATCTACATATAGGATATAACGTATAACGTTATCTACACATAGGATATAACGTATAACGATATGTAGATATAGGACATAACGTATAACGATACGTACATATAGGATATAACGTGTAACGTTATCTCCATATAGGATATAACGTATTACGATATGCATATATAGGATATAACGTATAACGATATGTAGATATGGGATATAACTTATAACGATATGCAGATATAGGATATACAGTTTAACGATACGTAGATATAAAATATAACGTATAACGTTACCTACACATAGGATATAACGTGTAGCGGTACGTAGATGTAGGATATAACGTATAACGTTATCTACACATAGTATATAACGTATAACGATATGTAGATATAGGACATAACGTATAACGATATCTACATATAGGATATAACGTATAACGTTATCTACAAATAGTATATAACGATTAACGTCATCTACACATAGGATATAACGTTTAACGATATGTAGACATAGGATATAACGTATAACGATATGTAGATATAGGATATAACGTATAACGATACGTAGATATAGGATATAACGTATAACGATATCTACATATAGGATATAACGTATAACGTTATCTACACATAGGATATAACGTATAACGATATGTAGATATAGGATATAACGTATAACGGTACGTAGATATAGGATATAACGTATAACGATATCTAGATACAGGATATAACGTATAACGTTATATACATATAGGATATAACGTATAACGTTATCTACATATAGGATATAACGTATAACGATATGTAGATGTAGGATATAACGTAGAACGATATCTACATATTGGATATAACGTATAACGTTATCTACACATAGGATATAACGAATAACGTCATCTACACATAGGATATAACTTGTAGCGGTACGTAGATATAGGATATAACGTGTAACGTTATCTACATATAGGATATAAAGTATAACGATATGTGTATATAGGATATAACGTATAACGGCATGTAGATGTAGGATATAACTTATAACGATATGCAGATATAGGTAATAAACTTTAACGATACGTAGATATTGAATATAACGTATAACGTTATCTACACATAGGATATAACGTGTAGCGGTACGCAGAAACAGGATATAACGTATAACGTTATCTACACATAGGATATAACGTATAACGATATGTAGATATAGGACATAACGTATAACGATATCTACATAGAGGATATAACGTATAACGTTATCTACATATAGGATATAACGAATAACGTCATCTACACATAGGATATAAGGTATAACGATATGTAGATGTAGGACATAACGTATAACGATATCTACATATAGGATATAACGTATAACGTTATCTACACATAGGATATAACGAATAACGTCATCTACACATAGGATATAACGTATAACGTTATCTACACATAGGATATAACGTATAACGATATGTAGACATAGGATATAACGTATAACGACATGTAGACATAGGATGTAACGTATATCGATATGTAGATATTGGATATAACGTATAACGATACGTAGATATAGGATATAACGTATAACGATATCTACATGTAGGATATAACGTATGACGTTATCTACACATAGGATATAACGAATAACGTCATCTACACATAGGATATAACGTACAACGATATGTAGACATAGGATATAACGTATAACTATATGTAGATATAGGATATAACGTATAACGATACGTAGATATAGGATATAACGTATAACGATATCTACATATAGGATATAACGTATAACGTTATCTACACATAGGATATAACGTATAACGATATGTAGATATAGGACATAACGTATAACGATATCTACATATGGGATATAACGTATAACGTTATCTACACATAGGATATAACGAATAACGTCATCTACACATAGGATATAACGTACAGCGATATGTAGACATAGGATATAACGTATAACTATATGTAGATATAGGATATAACCTATAACGATACATAGATATAGGATATAACGTATAACGATATCTACATATAGGATATAACGTATAACGTTATCTACACATAGGATATAACGTATAACGATATCTAGATATAGGACACAACGTATAACGTTACCTACACATAGGATATAACGTTTAACGATATGTAGACATAGGATATAACGTATAACGATATGTAGATATAGGATATAACGTATAACGATACGTAGATATAGGATATAACGTATAACGATATCTACATATAGGATATAACGTATAACGTTATCTACACATAGGATATAACGTATAACGATATCTACATATAGGATATAACGTATAACGTTATCTACACATAGGATATAAAGAATAACGTCATCTACATATAGGATATAACGTATAACGATATGTATATATAGGATATAACGTATAACGATATGTAGATATAGGATATAACGTATAATGATACGTAGATATAGGATATAACTTATAACGATATGTATATATAGGATATAACGTATAACGATACGTAGATATAGGGTATATCGTACAACGTTATCTACGTGTAGGATATAACGTATAACGATATGTAGATATATGATATAACGTATAACGTTATGTAGATATAGGATATAACGTATAACGATACGTAGATATAGGATATAACGTATAACGATATGTAGATATATGATATAACGTATAACGATATGTAGATATAGGATATAACGTATAACGCTACGTAGATATAGGATATAACGTATAACGATATCTACATATAGGATATAACGTATAACGATATGTATATATAGGATATAACGTATAACGATATGTAGATATAGGATATAACGTATAATGATACGTAGATATAGGATATAACTTATAACGATATGTATATATAGGATATAACGTACAACGATACGTAGATATAGGGTATATCGTACAACGTTATCTACGTGTAGGATATAACGTATAACGATATGTAGATATATGATATAACGTATAACGTTATGTAGATATAGGATATAACGTATAACGATACGTAGATATAGGATATAACGTATAACGATATGTAGATATATGATATAACGTATAACGATATGTAGATATAGGATATAACGTATAACGCTACGTAGATATAGGATATAACGTATAACGATATGTAGATATAGGACATAACGTATTACGATATCTACATATAGGATATAACGTATAACGTTATCTACATACAGGATATAACGTATAACGATATGTAGATATAGGATATAACGTATAACGATATCCACATATACTATATAACGTATAACGTTATCTACACATAGGATATAACGTATAACGTTATCTACATACAGGATATAACGTATAACGATATGTAGATATAGGATATAACGTATAACGATATCCACATATACTATATAACGTATAACGTTATCTACACATAGGATATAACGTATAACGGTGTGTAGATGTATGATATAACGTACAACGATATGTAGATATAGGATATAACGTATAACGATATGTAGATATAGGACATAACGTATTACGATATCTACATATAGGATATAACGTATAACGTTATCTACACATAGGATATAACGAATAACGTCATCTACACATAGGGTATAACGTACAAAGATATGTAGACATAGGATATAACGTATAACTATATGTAGATATAGGATATAACCTATAACGATACGTAGATATAGGATATAACGTATAACGATATCTACATATAGGATATAACGTATAACGTTATCTACACATAGGATATAACGTATAACGATATGTAGATATAGGACATAACGTATAACGATACGTACATATAGGATATAACGTGTAACGTTATCTCCATATAGGATATAACGTATTACGATATGCATATATAGGATATAACGTATAACGATATGTAGATATGGGATATAACTTATAACGATATGCAGATATAGGATATACAGTTTAACGATACGTAGATATAAAATATAACGTATAACGTTACCTACACATAGGATATAACGTGTAGCGGTACGTAGATGTAGGATATAACGTATAACGTTATCTACACATAGTATATAACGTATAACGATATGTAGATATAGGACATAACGTATAACGATATCTACATATAGGATATAACGTATAACGTTATCTACAAATAGTATATAACGATTAACGTCATCTACACATAGGATATAACGTTTAACGATATGTAGACATAGGATATAACGTATAACGATATGTAGATATAGGATATAACGTATAACGATACGTAGATATAGGATATAACGTATAACGATATCTACATATAGGATATAACGTATAACGTTATCTACACATAGGATATAACGTATAACGATATCTACATATAGGATATAACGTATAACGTTATCTACACATAGGATATAAAGAATAACGTCATCTACATATAGGATATAACGTATAACGATATGTATATATAGGATATAACGTATAACGATATGTAGATATAGGATATAACGTATAATGATACGTAGATATAGGATATAACTTATAACGATATGTATATATAGGATATAACGTATAACGATACGTAGATATAGGATATAACGTGTAACGTTATCTCCATATAGGATATAACGTATAACGTTATCTACATACAGGATATAACGTATAACGATATGTAGATATAGGATATAACGTATAACGATATCCACATATACTATATAACGTATAACGTTATCTACACATAGGATATAACGTATAACGGTGTGTAGATGTATGATATAACGTACAACGATATGTAGATATAGGATATAACGTATAACGATATGTAGATATAGGACATAACGTATTACGATATCTACATATAGGATATAACGTATAACGTTATCTACACATAGGATATAACGAATAACGTCATCTACACATAGGGTATAACGTACAAAGATATGTAGAAATAGGATATAACGTATAACTATATGTAGATATAGGATATAACCTATAACGATACGTAGATATAGGATATAACGTATAACGATACCTACATATAGGATATAACGTATAACGTTATCTACACATAGGATATAACGTATAACGATATGTAGATATAGGACATAACGTATAACGATACGTACATATAGGATATAACGTGTAACGTTATCTCCATATAGGATATAACGTATTACGATATGCATATATAGGAGATAACGTATAACGATATGTAGATATGGGATATAACTTATAACGATATGCAGATATAGGATATACAGTTTAACGATACGTAGATATAAAATATAACGTATAACGTTACCTACACATAGGATATAACGTGTAGCGGTACGTAGATGTAGGATATAACGTATAACGTTATCTACACATAGTATATAACGTATAACGATATGTAGATATAGGACATATCGTATAACGATATCTACATATAGGATATAACGTATAACGTTATCTACAAATAGTATATAACGATTAACGTCATCTACACATAGGATATAACGTTTAACGATATGTAGACATAGGATATAACGTATAACGATATGTAGATATAGGATATAACGTATAACGATACGTAGATATAGGATATAACGTATAACGATATCTACATATAGGATATAACGTATAACGTTATCTACACATAGGATATAACGTATAACGATATCTACATATAGGATATAACGTATAACGTTATCTACACATAGGATATAAAGAATAACGTCATCTACATATAGGATATAACGTATAACGATATGTATATATAGGATATAACGTATAACGATATGTAGATATAGGATATAACGTATAATGATACGTAGATATAGGATATAACTTATAACGATATGTATATATAGGATATAACGTATAACGATACGTAGATATAGGATATAACGTGTAACGTTATCTCCATATAGGATATAACGTATTACGATATGCATATATAGGATACAACGTATAACGATATGTAGATATGGGATATAACTTATAACGATATGCAGATATAGGATATACAGTTTAACGATACGTAGATATAAAATATAACGTATAACGTTATCTCCATATAGGATATAACGTGTAGCTATACGCAGAATTAGGATATAACGTTTAACGACATGCGGATATAGGAAATGACAAATAACGATACGTAGATATAGGATATAACGTATAACGTTATCTACAAATCGGATATAACGTATAACGATACGTAGATATATTATATAACGTATAACGTTATCTACATATAGGATATAAAGTATAACGATATCTACATATAGGATATAACGTATAACGTTATCTACACATAGGATATAACGTATAACGATATGTAGACATAGGATATAACGTATAACGATATCTACATATAGGATATAACGTTTAACGTTATCTACACATAGGATATAACGTATAACGATATGTAGACATAGGATGTAACGTATATCGATATGTAGATATTGGATATAACGTATAACGATACGTTGATATAGGATATAAAGTTTAAAGGTACGTAGACATAGGATATAACATATAACGTTATCTACATATAGGATATAATGTATAACGATATGTAGATATAGGATATAACGTATAACGATACGTAAATATAGGGTATAACGTACAACGTTATCTACGTATAGGATATAACGTATAACGATATGTAGATATAGGATATAACGTATAACGATACGTAGATATAGGATATAACGTATAACGATATGCAGATATACGATATAACGTATAACTATTTGCAGATATAGGATATAACGTATAACGATACGTAGATATAGGATATAACGTATAACGTTATATACATATAGGATATAACGTACAACGTTATCTACACATAGCATATAACGTGTAGCGATACGTAGATATAGGATATAACGTATAACGTTATCTACATATAGGATATAACGTATAACGATATGTAGATATAGGATATAACGTATAACGATATCCACATATACTATATAACGTATAACGTTGTCTACACATAGGATATAACGTATAACGATATGTAGACATAGGATATAACGTATAACGATATGTAGATATAGGATATAACGTATAACGGTACGTAGATATAGGATATAACGTATAACGATATCTAGATACAGGATATAACGTATAACGTTATATACATATAGGATATAACGTATAACGTTATCTACATATAGGATATAACGTATAACGATATGTAGTTGTAGGATATAACGTAGAACGATATCTACATATTGGATATAACGTATAACGTTATCTACACATAGGATATAACGAATAACGTCATCTACACATAGGATATAACTTGTAGCGGTACGTAGATATAGGATATAACGTGTAACGTTATCTACATATAGGATATAAAGTATAACGATATGTGTATATAGGATATAACGTATAACGGCATGTAGATGTAGGATATAACTTATAACGATATGCAGATATAGGTAATAAACTTTAACGATACGTAGATATTGAATATAACGTATAACGTTATCTACACATAGGATATAACGTGTAGCGGTACGCAGAAACAGGATATAACGTATAACGTTATCTACACATAGGATATAACGTATAACGATATGTAGATATAGGACATAACGTATAACGATATCTACATAGAGGATATAACGTATAACGTTATCTACATATAGGATATAACGAATAACGTCATCTACACATAGGATATAAGGTATAACGATATGTAGATGTAGGACATAACGTATAACGATATCTACATATAGGATATAACGTATAACGTTATCTACACATAGGATATAACGAATAACGTCATCTACACATAGGATATAACGTATAACGTTATCTACACATAGGACATAACGTATAACGATATGTAGACATAGGATATAACGTATAACGACATGTAGATATAGGATATAACGTATAACGATATCTACATATAGGATATAACGTATAACGTTATCTACACATAGGATATAACGTATAACGATATGTAGATATAGGACATAACGTATAACGATATCTACATATGGGATATAACGTATAACGTTATCTACACATAGGATATAACGAATAACGTCATCTACACATAGGATATAACGTACAGCGATATGTAGACATAGGATATAACGTATAACTATATGTAGATATAGGATATAACCTATAACGATACATAGATATAGGATATAACGTATAACGATATCTACATATAGGATATAACGTATAACGTTATCTACACATAGGATATAACGTATAACGATATCTAGATATAGGACACAACGTATAACGTTACCTACACATAGGATATAACGTTTAACGATATGTAGACATAGGATATAACGTATAACGATATGTAGATATAGGATATAACGTATAACGATACGTAGATATAGGATATAACGTATAAAGATATCTACATATAGGATATAACGTATAACGTTATCTACACATAGGATATAACGTATAACGATATCTACATATAGGATATAACGTATAACGTTATCTACACATAGGATATAAAGAATAACGTCATCTACATATAGGATATAACGTATAACGATATGTATATATAGGATATAACGTATAACGATATGTAGATATAGGATATAACGTATAATGATACGTAGATATAGGATATAACTTATAACGATATGTATATATAGGATATAACGTATAACGATACGTAGATATAGGGTATATCGTACAACGTTATCTACGTGTAGGATATAACGTATAACGATATGTAGATATATGATATAACGTATAACGTTATGTAGATATAGGATATAACGTATAACGATACGTAGATATAGGATATAACGTATAACGATATGTAGATATATGATATAACGTATAACGATATGTAGATATAGGATATAACGTATAACGCTACGTAGATATAGGATATAACGTATAACGATATCTACATATAGGATATAACGTATAACGTTATCTACATATAGGATATAACGTATAACGATACGTAAATATAGGGTATAACGTACAACGTTATCTACTTATAGGATATAACGTACAACGATATCTACACATAGGATATAACGTATAACGTTATGTAGATATAGGACATAACGTATTACGATATCTACATATAGGATATAACGTATAACGTTATCTACACATAGGATATAACGAATAACGTCATCTACACATAGGGTATAACGTACAAAGATATGTAGACATAGGATATAACGTATAACTATATGTAGATATAGGATATAACCTATAACGATACGTAGATATAGGATATAACGTATAACGAAATCTACATATAGGATATAACGTATAACGTTATCTACACATAGGATATAACGTATAACGATATGTAGATATAGGACATAACGTATAATGATACGTAGATATAGGATATAACTTATAACGATATGTATATATAGGATATAACGTATAACGATACGTAGATATAGGGTATATCGTACAACGTTATCTACGTGTAGGATATAACGTATAACGATATGTAGATATATGATATAACGTATAACGTTATGTAGATATAGGATATAACGTATAACGATACGTAGATATAGGATATAACGTATAACGATATGTAGATATATGATATAACGTATAACGATATGTAGATATAGGATATAACGTATAACGCTACGTAGATATAGGATATAACGTATAACGATATCTACATATAGGATATAACGTATAACGTTATCTACATATAGGATATAACGTATAACGATACGTAAATATAGGGTATAACGTACAACGTTATCTACTTATAGGATATAACGTACAAAGATATCTACACATAGGATATAACGTATATCGTTATGTAGACATAGGATATAACGTATAACGATATGTAGATATAGGATATAACGTATAACGCTACGTAGATATAGGATATAACGTATAACGCTACGTAGATATAGGATATAACGTATAACGATATCTACATATAGGATATAACGTATAACGTTATCTACACATAGGATATAACGTATAACGATATGTAGACATAGGATATGACGTATAACGATATGTAGACATAGGATATAACGTACAACGATATGTAGATATAGGATATAACGTATAACGATACGTAAATATAGGGTATAACGTACAACGTTATCTACGTATAGGATATAACGTATAACGATATGTAAATATAGGATATAACGTATAACGATACGTAAATATAGGGTATAACGTACAACGTTATCTACTTATAGGATATAACGTACAACGATATCTACACATAGGATATAACGTATAACGTTATGTAGACATAGGATATAACGTATAACGATATGTAGATATATGATATAACGTATAACGCTACGTAGATATAGGATATAACGTATAACGAAATGCAGATATAGGATATAACGTATAACTATTTGCAGATATAGTATATAACCTATAACGTTATCTACACATAGCATATAACGTGTAGCGATACGTAGATATAGGATATAACGTATAACGTTATCTACATATAGGATATAACGTATAACGTTATCTACATACAGGATATAACGTATAACGATATGTAGATATAGGATATAACGTATAACGATATCCACATATACTATATAACGTATAACGTTATCTACACATAGGATATAACGTATAACGGTATGTAGACATAGGATATAACGTACAACGATATCCACATATACTATATAACGTATAACGTTATCTACACATAGGATATAACGTATAACGGTATGTAGACATAGGATATAACGTATAACGATATGTAGATATAGGATATAACGTATAACGATATGTAGATATAGGATATAACGTATAACGGTACGTAGATATAGGATATAAGGTATAACGATACGTAGATATAGGATATGACGTGTAACGTTATCACCATATAGGATATAACGAATTACGATATCCACATATACTATATAACGTATAACGTTATCTACACATAGGATATAACGTATAACGGTATGTAGACATAGGATATAACGTATAACGATATCCACATATACTATATAACGTATAACGTTATCTACACATAGGATATAACGTATAACGGTATGTAGACATAGGATATAACGTATAACGATATGTAGATATAGGATATAACGTATAACGAAATGCAGATATAGGATATAACGTATAACGATATGTAGATATAGGACATAACGTATAACGATATCTACATATAGGATATAACGTATAACGTTATCTACACATAGGATATGACGAATAACGTCATCTACACATAGGGTATAACGTACAAAGATATGTAGACATAGGATATAACGTATAACTATATGTAGATATAGGATATAACCTATAACGATACTTAGATATAGGATATAACGTATAACGATATCTACATATAGGATATAACGTATAACGTTATCTACACATGGGATATAACGTATAACGATATGTAGATATAGGACATAACGTATAACGATAGGTAGATGTAGGATATAACGTGTAACGTTATCTCCATATAGGATATAACGTATTACGATATGCATATATAGGATATAACGTATAACGATATGTAGATATGGGATATAACTTATAACGATATGCAGATATAGGATATACAGTTTAACGATACGTAGATATAAAATATTACGTATAACGTTACCTACACATAGGATATAACGTGTAGCGGTACGTAGATGTAGGATATAACGTATAACGTTATCTACACATAGTATATAACGTATAACGATATGTAGATATAGGACATAACGTATAACGATATCTACATATAGGATATAGCGTATAACGTTATCTACAAATAGTATATAACGATTAACGTCATCTACACATAGGATATAACGTATAACGATATGTAGACATAGGATATAACGTATAACGATATCTACATATAGGATATAACGTATAACGTTATCTACATATAGGATATAACGTATAACGATATGTATATATAGGATATAACGTATAACGATATGTAGATATAGGATATAACGTATAATGATACGTAGATATAGGATATAACTTATAACGATATGTATATATAGGATATAACGTATAACGATATGTAGATATAGGATATAACGTATAACGATATCTACATATAGGATATAACGTGTAGCTATACGCAGAATTAGGATATAACGTTTAACGACATGCGGATATAGGATATAACGTATAACTATTTGCAGATATAGTATATAACCTATAACGTTATCTACACATAGCATATAACGTGTAGCGATACGTAGATATAGGATATAACGTATAACGTTATCTACATATAGGATATAACGTATAACGTTATCTACATACAGGATATAACGTATAACGGTATGTAGATATATGATATAACGTGTAACGATATCTACATATAGGATATAACGTATAACGTTATCTACACATAGGATATAACGTATAACGATATGTAGACATAGGATATGACGTATAACGATATGTAGACATAGGATATAACGTACAACGGTATGTAGATATAGGATATAACGTATAACGATACGTAAATATAGGGTATAACGTACAACGTTATCTATGTATAGGATATAACGTATAACGATATGTAGATATAGGAAATAACGTATAACGGTACGTAGATATAGGATATAACGTATAACGAAATGCAGATATAGGATATAACGTATAACTATTTGCAGATATAGTATATAACCTATAACGTTATCTACACATAGCATATAACGTGTAGCTATACGTAGATATAGGATATAACGTATAACGTTATCTACATATAGGATATAACGTATAACGTTATCTACATACAGGATATAACGTATAACGATATGTAGATATAGGATATAACGTATAACGATATCCAGATATACTATATAACGTATAACGTTATCTACACATAGGATATAACGTATAACGGTGTGTAGATGTATGATATAACGTACAACGATATGTAGATATAGGATATAACGTATAACGATATGTAGATATAGGACATAACGTATTACGATATCTACATATAGGATATAACGTATAACGTTATCTACATATAGGATATATCGAATAACGTCATCTACACATAGGGTATAACGTACAAAGATATGTAGACATAGGATATAACGTATAACTATATGTAGATATAGGATATAACCTATAACGATACGTAGATATAGGATATAACGTATAACGATATCTACATATAGGATATAACGTATAACGTTATCTACACATAGGATATAACGTATAACGATATGTAGATATAGGACATAACGTATAACGATACGTACATATAGGATATAACGTGTAACGTTATCTCCATATAGGATATAACGTATTACGATATGCATATATAGGATATAACGTATAACGATATGTAGATATGGGATATAACTTATAACGATATGCAGATATAGGATATACAGTTTAACGATACGTAGATATAAAATATAACGTATAACGTTACCTACACATAGGATATAACGTGTAGCGGTACGTAGATGTAGGATATAACGTATAACGTTATCTACACATAGTATATAACGTATAACGATATGTAGATATAGGACATAACGTATAACGATATCTACATATAGGATATAACGTATAACGTTATCTACAAATAGTATATAACGATTAACGTCATCTACACATAGGATATAACGTTTAACGATATGTAGACATAGGATATAACGTATAACGATATGTAGATATAGGATATAACGTATAACGATACGTAGATATAGGATATAACGTATAACGATATCTACATATAGGATATAACGTATAACGTTATCTACACATAGGATATAACGTATAACGATATCTACATATAGGATATAACGTATAACGTTATCTACACATAGGATATAAAGAATAACGTCATCTACATATAGGATATAACGTATAACGATATGTATATATAGGATATAACGTATAACGATATGTAGATATAGGATATAACGTATAATGATACGTAGATATAGGATATAACTTATAACGATATGTATATATAGGATATAACGTATAACGATACGTAGATATAGGGTATATCGTACAACGTTATCTACGTGTAGGATATAACGTATAACGATATGTAGATATATGATATAACGTATAACGTTATGTAGATATAGGATATAACGTATAACGATACGTAGATATAGGATATAACGTATAACGCTACGTAGATATAGGATATAACGTATAACGCTACGTAGATATAGGATATAACGTATAACGATATCTACATATAGGATATAACGTATAACGTTATCTACACATAGGATATAACGTATAACGATATGTAGACATAGGATATGACGTATAACGATGTGTAGACATAGGATATAACGTACAACGATATGTAGATATAGGATATAACGTATAACGATACGTAAATATAGGGTATAACGTACAACGTTATCTACGTATAGGATATAACGTATAACGATATGTAAATATAGGATATAACGTATAACGATACGTAAATATAGGGTATAACGTACGACGTTATCTACTTATAGGATATAACGTACAACGATATCTACACATAGGATATAACGTATAACGTTATGTAGACATAGGATATAACGTATAACGATATGTAGATATAGGATATAACGTATAACGCTACGTAGATATAGGATATAACGTATAACGAAATGCAGATATAGGATATAACGTATAACTATTTGCAGATATAGTATATAACCTATAACGTTATCTACACATAGCATATAACGTGTAGCGATACGTAGATATAGGATATAACGTATAACGTTATCTACATATAGGATATAACGTATAACGTTATCTACATACAGGATATAACGTATAACGATATGTAGATATAGGATATAACGTATAACGATATCCACATATACTATAAAACGTATAACGTTATCTACACATAGGATATAACGTATAACGGTATGTAGATATAGGACATAACGTATAACGATAGGTAGATGTAGGATATAACGTGTAACGTTATCTCCATATAGGATATAACGTATTACGATATGCATATATAGGATATAACGTATAACGATATGTAGATATGGGATATAACTTATAACGATATGCAGATATAGGATATACAGTTTAACGATACGTAGATATAAAATATAACGTATAACGTTTCCTGCACATAGGATATAACGTGTAGCGGTACGTAGATGTAGGATATAACGTATAACGTTATCTACACATAGTATATAACGTATAACGATATGTAGATATAGGACATAACGTATAACGATATCTACATATAGGATATAACGTATAACGTTATCTACAAATAGTATATAACGATTAACGTCACCTACACATAGGATATAACGTATAACGATATGTAGACATAGGATATAACGTATAACGATATCTACATATAGGATATAACGTATAACGTTATCTACATATAGGATATAACGTATAACGATATGTATATATAGGATATAACGTATAACGATATGTAGATATAGGATATAACGTATAATGATACGTAGATATAGGATATAACTTATAACGATATGTATATATAGGATATAACGTATAACGATATGTAGATATAGGATATAACGTATAACGATATCTACATATAGGATATAACGTGTAGCTATACGCAGAATTAGGATATAACGTTTAACGACATGCGGATATAGGAAATGACGAATAACGATACGTAGATATAGGATATAACGTATAACGTTATCTACAAATCGGATATAACGTATAACGATACGTAGATATATTATATAACGTATAACGTTATCTACATATAGGATATAAAGTATAACGATATCTACATATAGGATATAACGTATAACGTTATCTACACATAGGATATAACGTATAACGATATGTAGACATAGGATATAACGTATAACGATATCTACATATAGGATATAACGTTTAACGTTATCTACATATAGGATATAACGTATAACGATACGTAAATATAGGGTATAACGTAGAACGTTATCTACTTATAGGATATAACGTACAACGATATCTACACATAGGATATAACGTATAACGTTATGTAGACATAGGATATAACGTATAACAATATCTACATATAGGATATAACGTTTAACGTTATCTACACATAGGATATAACCTATAACGATATGTAGATATAGGATATAACGTATATCGATATGTAGACATTGGATATAACGTATAACGATATGTAGATATAGGATATCACGTATAACGTTATCTACATATAGGATATAACGTATAACGATATGTAGATGTAGGATATAACGTGTAACGATATGTAGACGTAGGATATAACGTATAACGATATGCAAATATAGGATATAACGTATAACGATACGTAGATATATAATATATCGTATAACGTTATATACACATAGGATATAACGTATAACGTTATCTACACATAGGATATAACGTGTAGCGACACGTAGATATAGGATATAACGTGTAATGTAATCTCCATATAGGATATAACGTATAACGATATGTAGACGTAGGGTATAACGTATAACGATATGTAGATATAGGATATAACGTATAACGTTATCTACATATAGGACAAAACATATAACGATACGTATATATACAATATAACGTATAACGTTATATACATATATGATATAACGTATAACGTTACCTACATATAGGATATAACGTGTAGCGATTCGTAGATATAAGATATAACGTATAACGATACGTAGATATAGGATATAACGTATAACGTTATCTACACATAGGATATAACGTGTAGCGATACGTAGATATAGGATATAACGTATAACGATACGTAGATATAGGATATAACGTATAACCATATGTAGATATAGGATATAACGTATAACGATACGTAGATATAGGATATAACGTATAACGATATGTAGATATATGATATAACGTATAACGTTATGTAGATATAGGATATAACGTATAACGGTACGTAGATATAGGATATAACGTATAACGATATCTACATATAGGATATAACGTATAACGTTATCTACATGTAGGATATAACGTATAACGATATGTAGATATAGGATATAACGTATAACGATACGTAGATATTGGATATAACGTATAACGATACGTAGATATAGGGTATATCGTACAACGTTATCTACGTGTAGGATATAACGTATAACGATATGTAGATATAGGATATAACGTATAACGTTATATACATATAGGATATAACGTATAACGTTAACTACACATAGCATACAACGTGTAGCGATACGTAGATATGGGATATAACGTATAACGATACGTAGATATAGGATATAACGTATAACGTTATCTACACATAGGATATAACGTGTAGCGATACGTAGATATAGGATATAACGTATAACGATACGTAGATATAGGATATAACGTATAACGATATGTAGATATAGGATATAACGTATAACGATACGTAGATATAGGATATAACGTATAACGATATGTAGATATAGGATATAACGTATAGCGATACGTAGATATAGGATATAACGTATAACGATATGTAGATATATGATATAACGTATAACGTTATGTAGATATAGGATATAACGTATAACGGTACGTAGATATAGGATATAACGTATAACGATATCTACATATAGGATATAACGTATAACGTTATCTACATGTAGGATATAACGTACAACGATATCTACACATAGGATATAACGTATAACGTTATGTAGACATAGGATATAACGTATAACAATATCTACATATAGGATATAACATTTAACGTTATCTACACATAGGATATAACCTATAACGATATGTAGATATAGGATATAACGTATATCGATATGTAGACATTGGATATAACGTATAACGATATGTAGATATAGGATATCACGTATAACGTTATCTACATATAGGATATAACGTATAACGATATGTAGATGTAGGATATAACGTGTAACGATATGTAGACGTAGGATATAACGTATAACGATATGCAAATATAGGATATAACGTATAACGATACGTAGATATATAATATATCGTATAACGTTATATACACATAGGATATAACGTATAACGTTATCTACACATAGGATATAACGTGTAGCGACACGTAGATATAGGATATAACGTGTAATGTAATCTCCATATAGGATATAACGTATAACGATATGTAGACGTAGGGTATAACGTATAACGATATGTAGATATAGGATATAACGTATAACGTTATCTACATATAGGACAAAACATATAACGATACGTATATATACAATATAACGTATAACGTTATATACATATATGATATAACGTATAACGTTACCTACATATAGGATATAACGTGTAGCGATTCGTAGATATAAGATATAACGTATAACGATACGTAGATATAGGATATAACGTATAACGATATGTAGATATATGATATAACGTATAACGTTATGTAGATATAGGATATAACGTATAACGGTACGTAGATATAGGATATAACGTATAACGATATCTACATATAGGATATAACGTATAACGTTATCTACATGTAGGATATAACGTATAACGATATGTAGATATAGGATATAACGTATAACGATACGTAGATATTGGATATAACGTATAACGATACGTAGATATAGGGTATATCGTACAACGTTATCTACGTGTAGGATATAACGTATAACGATATGTAGATATAGGATATAACGTATAACGTTATATACATATAGGATATAACGTATAACGTTATCTACACATAGCATACAACGTGTAGCGATACGTAGATATGGGATATAACGTATAACGATACGTAGATATAGGATATAACGTATAACGTTATCTACACATAGGATATAACGTGTAGCGATACGTAGATATAGGATATAACGTATAACGATACGTAGATATAGGATATAACGTATAACGATATGTAGATATAGGATATAACGTATAACGATACGTAGATATAGGATATAACGTATAACGATATGTAGATATAGGATATAACGTATAACGATATGTAGATATAGGATATAACGTATAGCGATACGTAGATATAGGATATAACGTATAACTATTTGCAGATATAGTATATAACCTATAACGTTATCTACACATAGCATATAACGTGTAGCGATACGTAGATATAGGATATAACGTATAACGTTATCTACATATAGGATATAACGTATAACGTTATGTAGATATAGGATATAACGTATAACGGTACGTAGATATAGGATATAACGTATAACGATATCTACATATAGGATATAACGTATAACGTTATCTACATGTAGGATATAACGTACAACGATATCTACACATAGGATATAACGTATAACGTTATGTAGACATAGGATATAACGTATAACAATATCTACATATAGGATATAACGTTTAACGTTATCTACACATAGGATATAACCTATAACGATATGTAGATATAGGATATAACGTATATCGATATGTAGACATTGGATATAACGTATAACGTTATCTACATGTAGGATATAACGTATAACGATATGTAGATATAGGATATAACGTATAACGATACGTAGATATTGGATATAACGTATAACGATACGTAGATATAGGGTATATCGTACAACGTTATCTACGTGTAGGATATAACGTATAACGATATGTAGATATAGGATATAACGTATAACGATATGTAGATATAGGATATAACGTATAGCGATACGTAGATATAGGATATAACGTATAACTATTTGCAGATATAGTATATAACCTATAACGTTATCTACACATAGCATATAACGTGTAGCGATACGTAGATATAGGATATAACGTATAACGTTATCTACATATAGGATATAACGTATAACGTTATCTACATACAGGATATAACGTATAACGATATGTAGATATAGGATATAACGTATAACGATATCCACATATACTATAAAACGTATAACGTTATCTACACATAGGATATAACGTATAACGGTATGTAGACATAGGATATAACGTACAACGATATCCACATATACTATATAACGTATAACGTTATCTACACATAGGATATAACGTATAACGGTATGTAGACATAGGATATAACGTATAACGATATGTAGATATAGGATATAACGTATAACGATATGTAGATATAGGATATAACGTATAACGGTACGTAGATATAGGATATAAGGTATAACGATACGTAGATATAGGATATGACGTGTAACGTTATCACCATATAGGATATAACGAATTACGATATCCACATATACTATATAACGTATAACGTTATCTACACATAGGATATAACGTATAACGGTATGTAGACATAGGATATAACGTATAACGATATCCACATATACTATATAACGTATAACGTTATCTACACATAGGATATAACGTATAACGGTATGTAGACATAGGATATAACGTATAACGATATGTAGATATAGGATATAACGTATAACGAAATGCAGATATAGGATATAACGTATAACGATATGTAGATATAGGACATAACGTATAACGATATCTACATATAGGATATAACGTATAACGTTATCTACACATAGGATATAACGAATAACGTCATCTACACATAGGGTATAACGTACAAAGATATGTAGACATAGGATATAACGTATAACTATATGTAGATATAGGATATAACCTATAACGATACTTAGATATAGGATATAACGTATAACGTTATATACATATAGGATATAACGTATAACGTTATCTACACATAGCATACAACGTGTAGCGATACGTAGATATGGGATATAACGTATAACGATACGTAGATATAGGATATAACGTATAACGTTATCTACACATAGGATATAACGTGTAGCGATACGTAGATATAGGATATAACGTATAACGATACGTAGATATAGGATATAACGTATAACGATATGTAGATATAGGATATAACGTATAACGATACGTAGATATAGGATATGACGTATAACGATATGTAGATATAGGATATAACGTATAGCGATACGTAGATATAGGATATAACGTATAACGATATGTAGATATAGGATATAACGTATAACGTTATATACATATAGGATATAACGTATAACGTTATCTACACATAGCATACAACGTGTAGCGATACGTAGATATGGGATATAACGTATAACGATACGTAGATATAGGATATAACGTATAACGTTATCTACACATAGGATATAACGTGTAGCGATACGTAGATATAGGATATAACGTATAACGATACGTAGATATAGGATATAACGTATAACGATATGTAGATATAGGATATAACGTATAACGATACGTAGATATAGGATATAACGTATAACGATATGTAGATATAGGATATAACGTATAGCGATACGTAGATATAGGATATAACGTATAACGATATGTAGATATATGATATAACGTATAACGTTATGTAGATATAGGATATAACGTATAACGGTACGTAGATATAGGATATAACGTATAACGATATCTACATATAGGATATAACGTATAACGTTATCTACATGTAGGATATAACGTACAACGATATCTACACATAGGATATAACGTATAACGTTATGTAGACATAGGATATAACGTATAACAATATCTACATATAGGATATAACGTTTAACGTTATCTACACATAGGATATAACCTATAACGATATGTAGATATAGGATATAACGTATATCGATATGTAGACATTGGATATAACGTATAACGATATGTAGATATAGGATATCACGTATAACGTTATCTACATATAGGATATAACGTATAACGATATGTAGATGTAGGATATAACGTGTAACGATATGTAGACGTAGGATATAACGTATAACGATATGCAAATATAGGATATAACGTATAACGATACGTAGATATATAATATATCGTATAACGTTATATACACATAGGATATAACGTATAACGTTATCTACACATAGGATATAACGTGTAGCGACACGTAGATATAGGATATAACGTGTAATGTAATCTCCATATAGGATATAACGTATAACGATTTGTAGACGTAGGGTATAACGTATAACGATATGTAGATATAGGATATAACGTATAACGTTATCTACATATAGGACAAAACATATAACGATACGTATATATACAATATAACGTATAACGTTATATACATATATGATATAACGTATAACGTTACCTACATATAGGATATAACGTGTAGCGATTCGTAGATATAAGATATAACGTATAACGATATGTAGATATAGGATATAACGTATAACGATATGTAGATATAGGATATAACGTATAGCGATACGTAGATATAGGATATAACGTATAACTATTTGCAGATATAGTATATAACCTATAACGTTATCTACACATAGCATATAACGTGTAGCGATACGTAGATATAGGATATAACGTATAACGTTATCTACATATAGGATATAACGTATAACGTTATCTACATACAGGATATAACGTATAACGATATGTAGATATAGGATATAACGTATAACGATATCCACATATACTATATAACGTATAACGTTATCTACACATAGGATATAACGTATAACGGTATGTAGACATAGGATATAACGTACAACGATATCCACATATACTATATAACGTATAACGTTATCTACACATAGGATATAACGTATAACGGTATGTAGACATAGGATATAACGTATAACGATATGTAGATATAGGATATAACGTATAACGATATGTAGATATAGGATATAACGTATAACGGTACGTAGATATAGGATATAAGGTATAACGATACGTAGATATAGGATATGACGTGTAACGTTATCACCGTATAGGATATAACGAATTACGATATCCACATATACTATATAACGTATAACGTTATCTACACATAGGATATAACGTATAACGGTATGTAGACATAGGATATAACGTATAACGATATCCACATATACTATATAACGTGTAACGTTATCTACACATAGGATATAACGTATAACGGTATGTAGACATAGGATATAACGTATAACGATATGTAGATATAGGATATAACGTATAACGAAATGCAGATATAGGATATAACGTATAACGATATGTAGATATAGGACATAACGTATAACGATATCTACATATAGGATATAACGTATAACGTTATCTACACATAGGATATAACGAATAACGTCATTTACACATAGGGTATAACGTACAAAGATATGTAGACATAGGATATAACGTATAACTATATGTAGATATAGGATATAACCTATAACGATACTTAGATATAGGATATAACGTATAACGATATCTACATATAGGATATAACGTATAACGTTATCTACACATAGGATATAACGTATAACGATATGTAGATATAGGACATAACGTATAACGATAGGTAGATGTAGGATATAACGTGTAACGTTATCTCCATATAGGATATAACGTATTACGATATGCATATATAGGATACAACGTATAACGATATGTAGATATGGGATATAACTTATAACGATATGCAGATATAGGATATACAGTTTAACGATACGTAGATATAAAATATAACGTATAACGTTTCCTACACATAGGATATAACGTGTAGCGGTACGTAGATGTAGGATATAACGTATAACGTTATCTACACATAGTATATAACGTATAACGATATGTAGATATAGGACATAACGTATAACGATATCTACATATAGGATATAACGTATAACGTTATCTACAAATAGTATATAACGATTAACGTCATCTACACATAGGATATAACGTATAACGATATGTAGACATAGGATATAACGTATAACGATATCTACATATAGGATATAACGTATAACGTTATCTACATATAGGATATAACGTATAACGATATGTATATATAGGATATAACGTATAACGATATGTAGATATAGGATATAACGTATAATGATACGTAGATATAGGATATAACTTATAACGATATGTATATATAGGATATAACGTATAACGATATGTAGATATAGGATATAACGTATAACGATATCTACATATAGGATATAACGTGTAGCTATACGCAGAATTAGGATATAACGTTTAACGACATGCGGATATAGGAAATGACGAATAACGATACGTAGATATAGGATATAACGTATAACGTTATCTACAAATCGGATATAACGTATAACGATACGTAGATATATTATATAACGTATAACGTTATCTACATATAGGATATAAAGTATAACGATATCTACATATAGGATATAACGTATAACGTTATCTACACATAGGATATAACATATAACGATATGTAGACATAGGATATAACGTATAACGATATCTACATATAGGATATAACGTTTAACGTTATCTACACATATGATATAACGTATAACGATATGTATATATAGGATATAACGTATAACGATATGTAGATATAGGATATAACGTATAATGATACGTAGATATAGGATATAACTTATAACGATATGTATATATAGGATATAACGTATAACGATATGTAGATATAGGATATAACGTATAATGATACGTAGATATAGGATATAACTTATAACGATATGTATATATAGGATATAACGTATAACGATATGTAGATATAGGATATAACGTATAACGATACGTAGATATAGGATATAACGTATAACGATATCTACATATAGGATATAACGTATAACGTTATCTACATATAGGATATAACGTATAACGATACGTAAATATAGGGTATAACGTACAACGTTATCTACTTATAGGATATAACGTACAACGATATCTACACATAGGATATAACGTATAACGTTATGTAGACATAGGATATAACGTATAACAATATCTACATATAGGATATAACGTTTAACGTTATCTACACATAGGATATAACCTATAACGATATGTAGATATAGGATATAACGTATATCGATATGTAGACATTGGATATAACGTATAACGATATGTAGATATAGGATATCACGTATAACGTTATCTACATATAGGATATAACGTACAACGATATGTAGATGTAGGATATAACGTGTAACGATATGTAGACGTAGGATATAACGTATAACGATATGCAAATATAGGATATAACGTATAACGATACGTAGATATATAATATATCGTATAACGTTATATACACATAGGATATAACGTATAACGTTATCTACACATAGGATATAACGTGTAGCGACACGTAGATATAGGATATAACGTGTAATATAATCTCCATATAGGATATAACGTATAACGATATGTAGACGTAGGGTATAACGTATAACGATATGTAGATATAGGATATAACGTATAACGTTATCTACATATAGGACAAAACATATAACGATACGTATATATACAATATAACGTATAACGTTATATACATATATGATATAACGTATAACGTTACCTACATATAGGATATAACGTGTAGCGATTCGTAGATATAAGATATAACGTATAACGATATGTAGATATAGGATATAACGTATAACGATATGTAGATATAGGATATAACGTATAGCGATACGTAGATATAGGATATAACGTATAACTATTTGCAGATATAGTATATAACCTATAACGTTATCTACACATAGCATATAACGTGTAGCGATACGTAGATATAGGATATAACGTATAACGTTATCTACATATAGGATATAACGTATAACGTTATCTACATACAGGATATAACGTATAACGATATGTAGATATAGGATATAACGTATAACGATATCCACATATACTATATAACGTATAACGTTATCTACACATAGGATATAACGTATAACGGTATGTAGACATAGGATATAACGTATAACGATATGTAGATATAGGATATAACGTATAACGATATGTAGATATAGGATATAACGTATAACGGTACGTAGATATAGGATATAAGGTATAACGATACGTAGATATAGGATATGACGTGTAACGTTATCACCATATAGGATATAACGAATTACGATATCCACATATACTATATAACGTATAACGTTATCTACACATAGGATATAACGTATAACGGTATGTAGACATAGGATATAACGTATAACGATATCCACATATACTATATAACGTATAACGTTATCTACACATAGGATATAACGTATAACGGTATGTAGACATAGGATATAACGTATAACGATATGTAGATATAGGATATAACGTATAACGAAATGCAGATATAGGATATAACGTATAACGATATGTAGATATAGGACATAACGTATAACGATATCTACATATAGGATATAACGTATAACGTTATCTACACATAGGATATAACGAATAACGTCATCTACACATAGGGTATAACGTACAAAGATATGTAGACATAGGATATAACGTATAACTATATGTAGATATAGGATATAACCTATAACGATACTTAGATATAGGATATAACGTATAACGTTATATACATATAGGATATAACGTATAACGTTATCTACACATAGCATACAACGTGTAGCGATACGTAGATATGGGATATAACGTATAACGATACGTAGATATAGGATATAACGTATAACGTTATCTACACATAGGATATAACGTGTAGCGATACGTAGATATAGGATATAACGTATAACGATACGTAGATATAGGATATAACGTATAACGATATGTAGATATAGGATATAACGTATAACGATACGTAGATATAGGATATAACGTATAACGATATGTAGATATAGGATATAACGTATAGCGATACGTAGATATAGGATATAACGTATAACGATATGTAGATATAGGATATAACGTATAACGTTATATACATATAGGATATAACGTATAACGTTATCTACACATAGCATACAACGTGTAGCGATACGTAGATATGGGATATAACGTATAACGATACGTAGATATAGGATATAACGTATAACGTTATCTACACATAGGATATAACGTGTAGCGATACGTAGATATAGGATATAACGTATAACGATACGTAGATATAGGATATAACGTATAACGATATGTAGATATAGGATATAACGTATAACGATACGTAGATATAGGATATAACGTATAACGATATGTAGATATAGGATATAACGTATAGCGATACGTAGATATAGGATATAACGTATAACGATATGTAGATATATGATATAACGTATAACGTTATGTAGATATAGGATATAACGTGTAACGGTACGTAGATATAGGATATATCGTATAACGATATCTACATATAGGATATAACGTATAACGTTATCTACATGTAGGATATAACGTACAACGATATCTACACATAGGATATAACGTATAACGTTATGTAGACATAGGATATAACGTATAACAATATCTACATATAGGATATAACGTTTAACGTTATCTACACATAGGATATAACCTATAACGATATGTAGATATAGGATATAACGTATATCGATATGTAGACGTAGGGTATAACGTATAACGATATGTAGATATAGGATATAACGTATAACGTTATCTACATATAGGACAAAACATATAACGATACGTATATATACAATATAACGTATAACGTTATATACATATATGATATAACGTATAACGTTACCTACATATAGGATATAACGTGTAACGATATGTAGACGTAGGATATAACGTATAACGATATGCAAATATAGGATATAACGTATAACGATACGTAGATATATAATATATCGTATAACGTTATATACACATAGGATATAACGTATAACGTTATCTACACATAGGATATAACGTGTAGCGACACGTAGATATAGGATATAACGTGTAATATAATCTCCATATAGGATATAACGTATAACGATATGTAGACGTAGGGTATAACGTATAACGATATGTAGATATAGGATATAACGTATAACGTTATCTACATATAGGACAAAACATATAACGATACGTATATATACAATATAACGTATAACGTTATATACATATATGATATAACGTATAACGTTACCTACATATAGGATATAACGTGTAGCGATTCGTAGATATAAGATATAACGTATAACGATATGTAGATATAGGATATAACGTATAACGATATGTAGATATAGGATATAACGTATAGCGATACGTAGATATAGGATTTAACGTATAACTATTTGCAGATATAGTATATAACCTATAACGTTATCTACACATAGCATATAACGTGTAGCGATACGTAGATATAGGATATAACGTATAACGTTATCTACATATAGGATATAACGTATAACGTTATCTACATACAGGATATAACGTATAACGATATGTAGATATAGGATATAACGTATAACGATATCCACATATACTATATAACGTATAACGTTATCTACACATAGGATATAACGTATAACGGTATGTAGACATAGGATATAACGTATAACGATATGTAGATATAGGATATAACGTATAACGATATGTAGATATAGGATATAACGTATAACGGTACGTAGATATAGGATATAAGGTATAACGATACGTAGATATAGGATATGACGTGTAACGTTATCACCATATAGGATATAACGAATTACGATATCCACATATACTATATAACGTATAACGTTATCTACACATAGGATATAACGTATAAAGGTATGTAGACATAGGATATAACGTATAACGATATCCACATATACTATATAACGTATAACGTTATCTACACATAGGATATAACGTATAACGGTATGTAGACATAGGATATAACGTATAACGATATGTAGATATAGGATATAACGTATAACGAAATGCAGATATAGGATATAACGTATAACGATATGTAGATATAGGACATAACGTATAACGATATCTACATATAGGATATAACGTATAACGTTATCTACACATAGGATATAACGAATAACGTCATCTACACATAGGGTATAACGTACAAAGATATGTAGACATAGGATATAACGTATAACTATATGTAGATATAGGATATAACCTATAACGATACTTAGATATAGGATATAACGTATAACGTTATATACATATAGGATATAACGTATAACGTTATCTACACATAGCATACAACGTGTAGCGATACGTAGATATGGGATATAACGTATAACGATACGTAGATATAGGATATAACGTATAACGTTATCTACACATAGGATATAACGTGTAGCGATACGTAGATATAGGATATAACGTATAACGATACGTAGACATAGGATATAACGTATAACGATATGTAGATATAGGATATAACGTATAACGATACGTAGATATAGGATATAACGTATAACGATATGTAGATATAGGATATAACGTATAGCGATACGTAGATATAGGATATAACGTATAACGATATGTAGATATATGATATAACGTATAACGTTATGTAGATATAGGATATAACGTATAACGGTACGTAGATATAGGATATAACGTATAACGATATCTACATATAGGATATAACGTATAACGTTATCTACATGTAGGATATAACGTACAACGATATCTACACATAGGATATAACGTATAACGTTATGTCGACATAGGATATAACGTATAACAATATCTACATATAGGATATAACGTTTAACGTTATCTACACATAGGATATAACCTATAACGATATGTAGATATAGGATATAACGTATATCGATATGTAGACATTGGATATAACGTATAACGATATGTAGATATAGGATATCACGTATAACGTTATCTACATATAGGATATAACGTATAACGATATGTAGATGTAGGATATAACGTGTAACGATATGTAGACGTAGGATATAACGTATAACGATATGCAAATATAGGATATAACGTATAACGATACGTAGATATATAATATATCGTATAACGTTATATACACATAGGATATAACGTATAACGTTATCTACACATAGGATATAACGTGTAGCGACACGTAGATATAGGATATAACGTGTAATGTAATCTCCATATAGGATATAACGTATAACGATATGTAGACGTAGGGTATAACGTATAACGATATGTAGATATAGGATATAACGTATAACGTTATCTACATATAGGACAAAACATATAACGATACGTATATATACAATATAACGTATAACGTTATATACATATATGATATAACGTATAACGTTACCTACATATAGGATATAACGTGTAGCGATTCGTAGATATAAGATATAACGTATAACGATACGTAGATATAGGATATAACGTATAACGTTATCTACACATAGGATATAACGTGTAGCGATACGTAGATATAGGATATAACGTATAACGATACGTAGATATAGGATATAACGTATAACGATATGTAGATATAGGATATAACGTATAACGATACGTAGATATAGGATATAACTTATAACGATATGTAGATATAGGATATAACGTATAGCGATACGTAGATATAGGATATAACGTATAACGATATGTAGATATATGATATAACGTATAACGTTATGTAGATATAGGATATAACGTATAACGGTACGTAGATATAGGATATAACGTATAACGATATCTACATATAGGATATAACGTATCACGTTATCTACATGTAGGATATAACGTATAACGTTATCTACACATAGGATATAACGTGTAGCGAAACGTAGATATAGGATATAACGTATAACGATACGTAGATATATAATATAACGTATAACGTTATCTGCATATAGGATATAAAGTATAACGTTATCTACACGTAGGATATAACGTGTAGCGATACGTAGATATAGGATATAACGTATAACGTTATCTACATATAGGACAAAACGTATAACGATACGTATATATACAATATAACGTATAACGTTATATACAAATATGATATAACGTATAACGTTACCTACATATAGGATATAACGTGTAGCGATTCGTAGATATAAGATATAACGTATAACGATACGTAGATATAGGATATAACGTATAACGTTATCTACACATAGGATATAACGTGTAGCGATACGTAGATATAGGATATAACGTATAACGATACGTAAATATAGGGTATAACGTACAACGTTATCTATGTATAGGATATAACGTATAACGATATGTAGATATAGGATATAACGTATAACGGTACGTAGATATAGGATATAACGTATAACGAAATGCAGATATAGGATATAACGTATAACTATTTGCAGATATAGTATATAACCTATAACGTTATCTACACATAGCATATAACGTGTAGCGATACGTAGATATAGGATATAACTTGTAATGTAATCTCCATATAGGATATAACGTATAACGATATGTAGACGTAGGGTATAACGTATAACGATATGTAGATATAGGATATAACGTATAACGTTATCTACATATAGGACAAAACATATAACGATACGTATATATACAATATAACGTATAACGTTATATACATATATGATATAACGTATAACGTTACCTACATATAGGATATAACGTGTAGCGATACGTAAATATAGGGTATAACGTACAACGTTATCTACTTATAGGATATAACGTACAACGATATCTACACATAGGATATAACGTATAACGTTATGTAGAGATAGGATATAACGTATAACGATATGTAGATATAGGATATAACGTATAACGCTACGTAGATATAGGATATAACGTATAACGCTACGTAGATATAGGATATAACGTATAACGATATCTACATATAGGATATAACGTATAACGTTATCTACACATAGGATATAACGTATAACGATATGTAGACATAGGATATGTCGTATAACGATATGTAGACATAGGATATAACGTACAACGATATGTAGATATAGGATATAACGTATAACGATACGTAAATATAGGGTATAACGTACAACGTTATCTACGTATAGGATATAACGTATAACGATATGTAAATATAGGATATAACGTATAACGATACGTAAATATAGGGTATAACGTACAACGTTATCTACTTATAGGATATAACGTACAACGATATCTACACATAGGATATAACGTATAACGTTATGTAGACATAGGATATAACGTATAACGATATGTAGATATAGGATATAACGTATAACGCTACGTAGATATAGGATATAACGTATAACGAAATGCAGATATAGGATATAACGTATAACTATTTGCAGATATAGTATATAACCTATAACGTTATCTACACATAGCATATAACGTGTAGCGATACGTAGATATAGGATATAACGTATAACGTTATCTACATATAGGATATAACGTATAACGTTATCTACATACAGGATATAACGTATAACGATATGTAGATATAGGATATAACGTATAACGATATCCACATATACTATATAACGTATAACGTTATCTACACATAGGATATAACGTATAACGGTATGTAGACATAGGATATAACGTACAACGATATCCACATATACTATATAACGTATAACGTTATCTACACATAGGATATAACGTATAACGGTATGTAGACATTGGATATAACGTATAACGATATGTAGATATAGGATATAACGTATAACGATATGTAGATATAGGATATAACGTATAACGGTACGTAGATATAGGATATAAGGTATAACGATACGTAGATATAGGATATATCGTGTAACGTTATCACCATATAGGATATAACGAATTACGATATCCACATATACTATATAACGTATAACGTTATCTACACATAGGATATAACGTATAACGGTATGTAGATATAGGATATCACGTATAACGTTATCTACATATAGGATATAACGTATAACGATATGTAGATGTAGGATATAACGTGTAACGATATGTAGACGTAGGATATAACGTATAACGATATGCAAATATAGGATATAACGTATAACGATACGTAGATATATAATATATCGTATAACGTTATATACACATAGGATATAACGTATAACGTTATCTACACATAGGATATAACGTGTAGCGACACGTAGATATAGGATATAACGTGTAATGTAATCTCCATATAGGATATAACGTATAACGATATGTAGACGTAGGGTATAACGTATAACGATATGTAGATATAGGATATAACGTATAACGTTATCTACATATAGGACAAAACATATAACGATACGTATATATACAATATAACGTATAACGTTATATACATATATGATATAACGTATAACGTTACCTACATATAGGATATAACGTGTAGCGATTCGTAGATATAAGATATAACGTATAACGATACGTAGATATAGGATATAACGTATAACGTTATCTACACATAGGATATAACGTGTAGCGATACGTAGATATAGGATATAACGTATAACGATACGTAGATATAGGATATAACGTATAACCATATGTAGATATAGGATATAACGTATAACGATACGTAGATATAGGATATAACGTATAACGATATGTAGATATATGATATAACGTATAACGTTATGTAGATATAGGATATAACGTATAACGGTACGTAGATATAGGATATAACGTATAACGATATCTACATATAGGATATAACGTATAACGTTATCTACATGTAGGATATAACGTATAACGATATGTAGATATAGGATATAACGTATAACGATACGTAGATATTGGATATAACGTATAACGATACGTAGATATAGGGTATATCGTACAACGTTATCTACGTGTAGGATATAACGTATAACGATATGTAGATATAGGATATAACGTATAACGTTATATACATATAGGATATAACGTGTAGCGATACGTAGATATAGGATATAACGTATAACGATACGTAGATATAGGATATAACGTATAACGATATGTAGATATAGGATATAACGTATAACGATACGTAGATATAGGATATAACGTATAACGATATGTTGATATAGGATATAACGTATAGCGATACGTAGATATAGGATATAACGTATAACGATATGTAGATATATGATATAACGTATAACGTTATGTAGATATAGGATATAACGTATAACGATACGTAGATATAGGATATAACGTATAACGATATGTAGATATAGGATATAACGTATAACGATACGTAGATATAGGATATAACGTATAACGATATGTTGATATAGGATATAACGTATAGCGATACGTAGATATAGGATATAACGTATAACGATATGTAGATATATGATATAACGTATAACGTTATGTAGATATAGGATATAACGTATAACGGTACGTAGATATAGGATATAACGTATAACGATATCTACATATAGGATATAACGTATAACGTTATCTACATGTAGGATATAACGTACAACGATATCTACACATAGGATATAACGTATAACGTTATGTAGACATAGGATATAACGTATAACAATATCTACATATAGGATATAACGTTTAACGTTATCTACACATAGGATATAACCTATAACGATATGTAGATATAGGATATAACGTATATCGATATGTAGACATTGGATATAACGTATAACGTTACCTACATGTAGGATATAACGTATAACGATATGTAGATATAGGATATAACGTATAACGATACGTAGATATTGGATATAACGTATAACGATACGTAGATATAGGGTATATCGTACAACGTTATCTACGTGTAGGATATAACGTATAACGATATGTAGATATAGGATATAACGTATAACGTTATATACATATAGGATATAACGTATAACGTTATCTACACATAGCATACAACGTGTAGCGATACGTAGATATGGGATATAACGTATAACGATACGCAGATATAGGATATAACGTATAACGTTATCTACACATAGGATATAACGTGTAGCGATACGTAGATATAGGATATAACGTATAACGATACGTAGATATAGGATATAACGTATAACGATATGTAGATATAGGATATAACGTATAACGATACGTAGATATAGGATATAACGTATAACGATATGTAGATATAGGATATAACGTATAGCGATACGTAGATATAGGATATAACGTATAACGATATGTAGATATATGATATAACGTATAACGTTATGTAGATATAGGATATAACGTATAACGGTACGTAGATATAGGATATAACGTATAACGATATCTACATATAGGATATAACGTATAACGTTATCTACATGTAGGATATAACGTACAACGATATCTACACATAGGATATAACGTATAACGTTATGTAGACATAGGATATAACGTATAACAATATCTACATATAGGATATAACGTTTAACGTTATCTACACATAGGATATAACCTATAACGATATGTAGATATAGGATATAACGTATATCGATATGTAGACATTGGATATAACGTATAACGATATGTAGATATAGGATATCACGTATAACGTTATCTACATATAGGATATAACGTATAACGATATGTAGATGTAGGATATAACGTGTAACGATATGTAGACGTAGGATATAACGTATAACGATATGCAAATATAGGATATAACGTATAACGATACGTAGATATATAATATATCGTATAACGTTATATACACATAGGATATAACGTATAACGTTATCTACACATAGGATATAACGTGTAGCGACACGTAGATATAGGATATAACGTGTAATGTAATCTCCATATAGGATATAACGTATAACGATATGTAGACGTAGGGTATAACGTATAACGATATGTAGATATAGGATATAACGTATAACGTTATCTACATATAGGACAAAACATATAACGATACGTATATATACAATATAACGTATAACGTTATATACATATATGATATAACGTATAACGTTACCTACATATAGGATATAACGTGTAGCGATTCGTAGATATAAGATATAACGTATAACGATACGTAGATATAGGATATAACGTATAACGTTATCTACACATAGGATATAACGTGTAGCGATACGTAGATATAGGATATAACGTATAACGATACGTAGATATAGGATATAACGTATAACGATATGTAGATATAGGATATAACGTATAACGATACGTAGATATAGGATATAACGTATAACGATATGTAGATATAGGATATAACGTATAGCGATACGTAGATATAGGATATAACGTATAACGATATGTAGATATATGATATAACGTATAACGTTATGTAGATATAGGATATAACGTATAACGGTACGTAGATATAGGATATAACGTATAACGATATCTACATATAGGATATAACGTATCACGTTATCTACATGTAGGATATAACGTATAACGTTATCTACACATAGGATATAACGTGTAGCGATACGTAGATATAGGATATAACGTATAACGATACGTAGATATATAATATAACGTATAACGTTATCTGCATATAGGATATAAAGTATAACGTTATCTACACGTAGGATATAACGTGTAGCGATACGTAGATATAGGATATAACGTATAACGTTATCAACATATAGGACAAAACGTATAACGATACGTATATATACAATATAACGTATAACGTTATATACATATATGATATAACGTATAACGTTACCTACATATAGGATATAACGTGTAGCGATTCGTAGATATAAGATATAACGTATAACGATACGTAGATATAGGATATAACGTATAACGTTATCTACACATAGGATATAACGTGTAGCGATACGTAGATATAGGATATAACGTATAACGATACGTAAATATAGGGTATAACGTACAACGTTATCTATGTATAGGATATAACGTATAACGATATGTAGATATAGGATATAACGTATAACGGTACGTAGATATAGGATATAACGTATAACGAAATGCAGATATAGGATATAACGTATAACTATTTGCAGATATAGTATATAACCTATAACGTTATCTACACATAGCATATAACGTGTAGCGATACGTAGATATAGGATATAACTTGTAATGTAATCTCCATATAGGATATAACGTATAACGATATGTAGACGTAGGGTATAACGTATAACGATATGTAGATATAGGATATAACGTATAACGTTATCTACATATAGGACAAAACATATAACGATACGTATATATACAATATAACGTATAACGTTATATACATATATGATATAACGTATAACGTTACCTACATATAGGATATAACGTGTAGCGATACGTAAATATAGGGTATAACGTACAACGTTATCTACTTATAGGATATAACGTACAACGATATCTACACATAGGATATAACGTATAACGTTATGTAGAGATAGGATATAACGTATAACGATATGTAGATATAGGATATAACGTATAACGCTACGTAGATATAGGATATAACGTATAACGCTACGTAGATATAGGATATAACGTATAACGATATCTACATATAGGATATAACGTATAACGTTATCTACACATAGGATATAACGTATAACGATATGTAGACATAGGATATGACGTATAACGATATGTAGACATAGGATATAACGTACAACGATATGTAGATATAGGATATAACGTATAACGATACGTAAATATAGGGTATAACGTACAACGTTATCTACGTATAGGATATAACGTATAACGATATGTAAATATAGGATATAACGTATAACGATACGTAAATATAGGGTATAACGTACAACGTTATCTACTTATAGGATATAACGTACAACGATATCTACACATAGGATATAACGTATAACGTTATGTAGACATAGGATATAACGTATAACGATATGTAGATATAGGATATAACGTATAACGCTACGTAGATATAGGATATAACGTATAACGAAATGCAGATATAGGATATAACGTATAACTATTTGCAGATATAGTATATAACCTATAACGTTATCTAGACATAGCATATAACGTGTAGCGATACGTAGATATAGGATATAACGTATAACGTTATCTACATATAGGATATAACGTATAACGTTATCTACATACAGGATATAACGTATAACGATATGTAGATATAGGATATAACGTATAACGATATCCACATATACTATATAACGTATAACGTTATCTACACATAGGATATAACGTATAACGGTATGTAGACATAGGATATAACGTACAACGATATCCACATATACTATATAACGTATAACGTTATCTACACATAGGATATAACGTATAACGGTATGTAGACATTGGATATAACGTATAACGATATGTAGATATAGGATATAACGTATAACGATATGTAGATATAGGATATAACGTATAACGGTACGTAGATATAGGATATAAGGTATAACGATACGTAGATATAGGATATAACGTGTAACGTTATCACCATATAGGATATAACGAATTACGATATCCACATATACTATATAACGTATAACGTTATCTACACATAGGATATAACGTATAACGGTATGTAGACATAGGATATAACGTATAACGATATCCACATATACTATATAACGTATAACGTTATCTACACATAGGATGTAACGTATAACGGTATGTAGACATAGGATATAACGTATAACGATATGTAGATATAGGATATAACGTATAACGAAATGCAGATATAGGATATAACGTATAACGATATGTAGATATAGGACATAACGTATAACGATATCTACATATAGGATATAACGTATAACGTTATCTACACATAGGATATAACGAATAACGTCATCTACACATAGGGTATAACGTACAAAGATATGTAGACATAGGATATAACGTATAACTATATGTAGATATAGGATATAACCTATAACGATACGTAGATATAGGATATAACGTATAACGATATCTACATATAGGATATAACGTATAACGTTATCTACACATAGGATATAACGTATAACGATATGTAGATATAGGACATAACGTATAACGATAGGTAGATGTAGGATATAACGTGTAACGTTATCTCCATATAGGATATAACGTATTACGATATGCATATATAGGATATAACGTATAACGATATGTAGATATGGGATATAACTTATAACGATATGCAGATATAGGATATACAGTTTAACGATACGTAGATATAAAATATAACGTATAACGTTACCTACACATAGGATATAACGTGTAGCGGTACGTAGATGTAGGATATAACGTATAACGTTATCTACACATAGTATATAACGTATAACGATATGTAGATATAGGACATAACGTATAACGATATCTACATATAGGATATAACGTATAACGTTATCCACAAATAGTATATAACGATTAACGTCATCTACACATAGGATATAACGTATAACGATATGTAGACATAGGATATAACGTATAACGATATCTACATATAGGATATAACGTATAACGTTATCTACATATAGGATATAACGTATAACGATATGTATATATAGGATATAACGTATAACGATATGTAGATATAGGATATAACGTATAATGATACGTAGATATAGGATATAACTTATAACGATATGTATATATAGGATATAACGTATAACGATATGTAGATATAGGATATAACGTATAATGATACGTAGATATAGAATATAACGTGTAACGTTATCTCCATATAGGATATAACGTGTAGCTATACGCAGAATGAGGATATAACGTTTAACGACATGCGGATATAGGAAATGACGAATAACGATACGTAGATATAGGATATAACGTATAACGTTATCTACAAATCGGATATAACGTATAACGATACGTAGATATATTATATAACGTATAACGTTATCTACATATAGGATATAAAGTATAACGATATCTACATATAGGATATAACGTATAACGTTATCTACACATAGGATATAACGTATAACGATATGTAGACATAGGATATAACGTATAACGATATCTACATATAGGATATAACGTTTAACGTTATCTACACATAGGATATAACGTATAACGATATGTATATATAGGATATAACGTATAACGATATGTAGATATAGGATATAACGTATAATGATACGTAGATATAGGATATAACTTATAACGATATGTATATATAGGATATAACGTATAACGATATGTAGATATACGATATAACGTATAATGATACGTAGATATAGGATATAACTTATAACGATATGTATATATAGGATATAACGTATAACGATATGTAGATATAGGATATAACGTATAACGATACGTAGATATAGGATATAACGTATAACGATATCTACATATAGGATATAACGTATAACGTTATCTACATATAGGATATAACGTATAACGTTATGTAGACATAGGATATAACGTATAACAATATCTACATATAGGATATAACGTTTAACGTTATCTACACATAGGATATAACGTATAACGATATGTAGATATAGGATATAACGTATATCGATATGTAGACATTGGATATAACGTATAACGATATGTAGATATAGGATATCACGTATAACGTTATCTACATATAGGATATAACGTATAACGATATGTAGATGTAGGATATAACGTGTAACGATATGTAGACGTAGGATATAACGTATAACGATATGCAAATATAGGATATAACGTATAACGATACGTAGATATATAATATATCGTATAACGTTATATACACATAGGATATAACGTATAACGTTATCTACACATAGGATATAACGTGTAGCGACACGTAGATATAGGATATAACGTGTAATGTAATCTCCATATAGGATATAACGTATAACGATATGTAGACGTAGGGTATAACGTATAACGATATGTAGATATAGGATATAACGTATAACGTTATCTACATATAGGACAAAACATATAACGATACGTATATATACAATATAACGTATAACGTTATATACATATATGATATAACGTATAACGTTACCTACATATAGGATATAACGTGTAGCGATTCGTAGATATAAGATATAACGTATAACGATACGTAGATATAGGATATAACGTATAACGTTATCTACACATAGGATATAACGTGTAGCGATACGTAGATATAGGATATAACGTATAACGATACGTAGATATAGGATATAACGTATAACCATATGTAGATATAGGATATAACGTATAACGATACGTAGATATAGGATATAACGTATAACGATATGTAGATATATGATATAACGTATAACGTTATGTAGATATAGGATATAACGTATAACGGTACGTAGATATAGGATATAACGTATAACGATATCTACATATAGGATATAACGTATAACGTTATCTACATGTAGGATATAACGTATAACGATATGTAGATATAGGATATAACGTATAACGATACGTAGATATTGGATATAACGTATAACGATACGTAGATATAGGGTATATCGTACAACGTTATCTACGTGTAGGATATAACGTATAACGATATGTAGATATAGGATATAACGTATAACGTTATATACATATAGGATATAACGTATAACGTTATCTACACATAGCATACAACGTGTAGCGATACGTAGATATGGGATATAACGTATAACGATACGTAGATATAGGATATAACGTATAACGTTATCTACACATAGGATATAACGTGTAGCGATACGTAGATATAGGATATAACGTATAACGATACGTAGATATAGGATATAACGTATAACGATATGTAGATATAGGATATAACGTATAACGATACGTAGATATAGGATATAACGTATAACGATATGTAGATATAGGATATAACGTATAGCGATACGTAGATATAGGATATAACGTATAACGATATGTAGATATATGATATAACGTATAACGTTATGTAGATATAGGATATAACGTATAACGGTACGTAGATATAGGATATAACGTATAACGGTACGTAGATATAGGATATAACGTATAACGATATCTACATATAGGATATAACGTATAACGTTATCTACATGTAGGATATAACGTATAACGATATGTAGATATAGGATATAACGTATAACGATATGTAGATATAGTATATAACGTAAAACGTTATCTACATATAGGATATAACGTATAACGTTATCTACACGTAGGATATAACGTGTAGCGATACGTAGATATAGGATATAACGTATAACGTTATCTACATATAGGACAAAACGTATAACGATACGTATATATACAATATAACGTATAACGTTATATACATATATGATATAACGTATAACGATACCTACATATAGGATATAACGTGTAGCGATTCGTAGATATAAGATATAACGTATAACGATACGTAGATATAGGATATAACGTATAACGTTATCTACACATAGGATATAACGTGTAGCGATACGTAGATATAGGATATAACGTATAACGATACGTAGATATATAATATAACGTATAACGTTATCTGCATATAGGATATAACGTATAACGTTATCTACACGTAGGATATAACGTGTAGCGATACGTAGATATAGGATATAACGTATAACGTTATCTACATATAGGACAAAACGTATAACGATACGTATATATACAATATAACGTATAACGTTATATACATATATGATATAACGTATAACGATACCTACATATAGGATATAACGTGTAGCGATTCGTAGATATAAGATATAACGTATAACGATACGTAGATATAGGATATAACGTATAACGTTATCTACACATAGGATATAACGTGTAGCGATACGTAGATATAGGATATAACGTATAACGATACGTAGATATAGGATATAACGTATAACGATATGTAGATATAGGATATAACGTATAACGATACGTAGATATAGGATATAACGTATAACGATATGTAGATATATGATATAACGTATAACGTTATGTAGATATAGGATATAACGTATAACGGTACGTAGATATAGGATATAACGTATAACGATATCTACATATAGGATAAAACGTATAACGTTATCTACATGTAGGATATAACGTATAACGATATGTAGATATAGGATATAACGTATAACGATACGTAGATATTGGATATAACGTATAACGATACGTAGATATAGGGTATATCGTACAACGTTATCTACGTGTAGGATATAACGTATAACGATATGTAGATATAGGATATAACGTATAACGTTATATACATATAGGATATAACGTATAACGTTATCTACACATAGCATACAACGTGTAGCGGTACGTAGATATGGGATATAACGTATAACGTTATCTACATATAGGATATAACGTATAACGATATGTAGATATAGGATATAACGTATAACGATATCTACATATAGGATATAGCGTATAACGTTATCTACACGTAGGATATAACGTATAACGATATGCAGACATAGGATATAACGTATAACGATATGTAGATATAGGATATAACGTATAACGATATCCACATACACTATATAACGTATAACGTTATCTACACATAGGATATAACGTATAACGGTATGTAGACATAGGACATAACGTATAACGATATGTAGATATAGGATATAACGTATAACGATACGTAGATATAGGATATAACGTGTAACGTTATCTTCATGTAGGATATAACGTATAACGATACGTAGATATTGGATATAACGTATAACGTTATATACATATAGGATATAACGTATAACGTTATATACATATAGGATATAACGTATAACGTTATCTACACATAGCATAAAATTTGTAGCGATACGTAGCTATAGGATATAACGTATAACGTTATCTCCATATAGGATATAACGTATAACGATATGTAGATATAGGATATAACGTATAACGATATCCACATACACTATATAACGTATAACGTTATCTACACATAGGATATAACGTATAACGGTATGTAGACATAGGATATAACGTATAACGATATGTAGATATAGGATATAACGTATAACGATACGTAGATATAGGATATAACGTATAACGTTATCTACATGTAGGATATAACGTATAACGTTATCTACACATAGGATATAACGTGTAGCGATACATAGATATAGGATATAACGTATAACGATACGTAGATATATAATATAACGTATAACGTTATCTGCATATAGGATATAACGTATAACGTTATCTACACATAGGATATAACGTGTAGCGATACGTAGATATAGGATATAACGTATAACGTTATCTACATATAGGACAAAACGTATAACGATACGTATATATACAATATAACGTATAACGTTATATACTTATATGATATAACGTATAACGTTACCTACATATAGGATATAACGTGTAGCGATTCGTAGATATAAGATATAACGTATAACGATACGTAGATATAGGATATAACGTATAACGTTATCTACACATAGGATATAACGTGTAGCAATACGTAGATATAGGATATAACGTATAACGATACGTAGATATAGGATATAACGTATAACGATATGTAGATATAGGATATAACGTATAACGATACGTAGATATAGGATATAACGTATAACGATATGTAGATATATGATATAACGTATAACGTTATGTAGATATAGGATATAACGTATAACGATACGTAGATATTGGATATAACGTATAACGATACGTAGAAATAGGGTATATCGTACAACGTTATCTACGTGTAGGATATAACGTATAACGATATGTAGATATAGGATATAACGTATAACGTTATATACATATAGGATATAACGTATAACGTTATCTACACATAGCATACAACGTGTAGCGATACGTAGATATGGGATATAACGTATAACGTTATCTACATATAGGATATAACGTATAACGATATGTAGATATAGGATATAACGTATAACGATATCTACATATAGGATATAGCGTATAACGTTATCTACACGTAGGATATAACGTATAACGATATGTAGACATAGGATATAACGTATAACGATATGTAGATATAGGATATAGCGTATAACGATACGTAGACATAGGATATATCGTATAACGTTCTCTACATATAGGATATAACGTATAACGGTATGTAGATATATGATATAACGTGTAACGATATCCACATATAGGATATAACGTATAACGTTATCTACACATAGGATATAACGTATAACAATATGTAGACATAGGATATAACGTATAACGTTATGTAGACATAGGATATAACGTACAACGATATGTAGATATAGGATATAACGTATAACGATACGTAGATATTGGATATAACGTATAACGATACGTATATATAGGGTATAACGTACAACGTTATCTACGTATAGGATATAACGTATAACGATATGTAGATATAGGAAATAACGTATAACGATACGTAGATATAGGATATAACGTATAACGATATGCAGATATAGGATATAACGTATAACTATTTGCAGATATAGGATATAACGTATAACGATACGTAGATATTGGATATAACGTATAACGATACGTAGATATAGGGTATATCGTACAACGTTATCTACGTGTAGGATATAACGTATAACGATATGTAGATATAGGATATAACGTATAACGATACGTAGATATTGGATATAACGTATAACGATACGTAGATATAGGGTATATCGTACAACGTTATCTACGTGTAGGATATAACGTATAACGATATGTAGATATAGGATATAACGTATAACGTTATATACATATAGGATATAACGTATAACGTTATCTACACATAGCATACAACGTGTAGCGATACGTAGATATGGGATATAACGTATAACGATACGTAGATATACGATATAACGTATAACGTTATCTACACATAGGATATAACGTGTAGCGATACGTAGATATAGGATATAACGTATAACGATACGTAGATATAGGATATAACGTATAACGATATGTAGATATAGGATATAACGTATAACGATACGTAGATATAGGATATAACGTATAACGATATGTAGATATAGGATATAACGTATAGCGATACGTAGATATAGGATATAACGTATAACGATATGTAGATATATGATATAACGTATAACGTTATGTAGATATAGGATATAACGTATAACGGTACGTAGATATAGGATATAACGTATAACGATATCTACATATAGGATATAACGTATAACGTTATCTACATGTAGGATATAACGTATAACGTTATCTACACATAGGATATAACGTGTAGCGATACGTAGATATAGGATATAACGTATAGCGATACGTAGATATATAATATAACGTATAACGTTATCTGCATATAGGATATAACGTATAACGTTATCTACACGTAGGATATAACGTGTAGCGATACGTAGATATAGGATATAACGTATAACGTTATCTACATATAGGACAAAACGTATAACGATACGCATATATACAATATAACGTATAACGTTATATACATATATGATATAACGTATAACGTTACCTACATATAGGATATAACGTGTAGCGATTCGTAGATATACGATATAACGTATAACGATACGTAGATATAGGATATAACGTATAACGTTATCTACACATAGGATATAACGTGTAGCGATACGTAGATATAGGATATAACGTATAACGATACGTAGATATAGGATATAACGTATAACGATATGTAGATATAGGATATAACGTATAACGATACGTAGATATAGGATATAACGTATAACGATATGTAGATATATGATATAACGTATAACGTTACGTAGATATAGGATATAACGTATAACGGTACGTAGATATAGGATATACCGTATAACGATATCTACATATAGGATATAACGTATAACGTTATCTACATGTAGGATATAACGTATAACGATATGTAGATATAGGATATAACGTATAACGATACGTAGATATTGGATATAACGTATAACGATACGTAGATATAGGGTATATCGTACAACGTTATGTACGTGTAGGATATAACGTATAACGATATGTAGATATAGGATATAACGTATAACGTTATATACATATAGGATATAACGTATAACGTTATCTACACATAGCATACAACGTGTAGCGATACATAGATATGGGATATAACGTATAACGTTATCTACATATAGGATATAACGTATAACGATATGTAGATATAGGATATAACGTATAACGATATCTACATATAGGATATAGCGTATAACGTTATCTACACGTAGGATATAACGTATAACGATATGTAGACATAGGATATAACGTATAACGATATGTAGATATAGGATATAGCGTATAAGGATACGTAGACATAGGATATATCGTATAACGTTCTCTACATATAGGATATAACGTATAACGGTATGTAGATATATGATATAACGTGTAACGATATCCACATTTAGGATATAACGTATAACGTTATCTACACATAGGATATAACGTATAACGATATGTAGACACAGGATATAACGTATAACGTTATGTAGACATAGGATATAACGTACAACGATATGTAGATATAGGATATAACGTATAACGATACGTAGATATTGGATATAACGTATAACGTTATATACATATAGGATATAACGTATAACGTTATCTACACATAGCATAAAATTTGTAGCGATACGTAGATATAGGATATAACGTATAACGTTATCTCCATATAGGATATAACGTATAACGATATGTAGATATAGGATATAACGTATAACGATATCCACATACACTATATAACGTATAACGTTATCTACACATAGGATATAACGTATAACGGTATGTAGACATAGGATATAACGTATAACGATATGTAGATATAGGATATAACGTATAACGATACGTAGATATAGGATATAACGTATAACGTTATCTACATGTAGGATATAACGTATAACGTTATCTACACATAGGATATAACGTGTAGCGATACATAGATATAGGATATAACGTATAACGATACGTAGATATATAATATAACGTATAACGTTATCTGCATATAGGATATAACGTATAACGTTATCAACACATAGGATATAACGTGTAGCGATACGTAGATATAGGATATAACGTATAACGTTATCTACATATCGGACAAAACGTATAACGATACGTATATATACAATATAACGTATAACGTTATATACTTATATGATATAACGTATAACGTTACCTACATATAGGATATAACGTGTAGCGATTCGTAGATATAAGATATAACGTATAACGATACGTAGATATAGGATATAACGTATAACGTTATCTACACATAGGATATAACGTGTAGCGATACGTAGATATAGGATATAACGTATAACGATAGGTAGATATAGGATATAACGTATAACGATATCTAGATATAGGATATAACGTATAACGATACGTAGATATAGGATATAACGTATAACGATATGTAGATATATGATATAACGTATAACGTTATGTAGATATAGGATATAACGTATAACGATACGTAGATATTGGATATAACGTATAACGATACGTAGATATAGGGTATATCGTACAACGTTATCTACGTGTAGGATATAACGTATAACGATATGTAGATTTAGGATATAACGTATAACGTTATATACATATAGGATATAACGTATAACGTTATCTACACATAGCATACAACGTGTAGCGATACGTAGATATGGGATATAACGTATAACGTTATCTACATATAGGATATAACGTATAACGATATGTAGATATAGGATATAACGTATAACGATATCTACATATAGGATATAACGTATAACGTTATCTACATATAGGACAAAACGTATAACGATACGTATATATACAATATAACGTATAACGTTATATACTTATATGATATAACGTATAACGTTACCTACATATAGGATATAACGTGTAGCGATTCGTAGATATAAGATATAACGTATAACGATACGTAGATATAGGATATAACGTATAACGTTATCTACACATAGGATATAACGTGTAGCGATACGTAGATATAGGATATAACGTATAACGATACGTAGATATAGGATATCACGTATAACGATATGTAGATATAGGATATAACGTATAACGATACGTAGATATAGGATATAACGTATAACGATATGTAGATATATGATATAACGTATAACGTTATGTAGATATAGGATATAACGTATAACGATACGTAGATATTGGATATAACGTATAACGATACGTAGATATAGGGTATATCGTACAACGTTATCTACGTGTAGGATATAACGTATAACGATATGTAGATATAGGATATAACGTATAACGTTATATACATATAGGATATAACGTATAACGTTATCTACACATAGCATACAACGTGTAGCGATACGTAGATATGGGATATAACGTATAACGTTATCTACATATAGGATATAACGTATAACGATATGTAGATATAGGATATAACGTATAACGATATCTAGATATAGGATATAGCGTATAACGTTATCTACACGTAGGATATAACGTATAACGATATGTAGACATAGGATATAACGTATAACGATATGTAGATATAGGATATAGCGTATAACGATACGTAGACATAGGATATATCGTATAACGTCCTCTACATATAGGATATAACGTATAACGGTATGTAGATATATGATATAACGTGTAACGATATCCACATATAGGATATAACGTATAACGTTATCTACACATAGGATATAACGTATAACAATATGTAGACATAGGATATAACGTATAACGTTATGTAGACATAGGATATAACGTACAACGATATGTAGATATAGGATATAACGTATAACGATACGTAGATATTGGATATAACGTATAACGATACGTATATATAGGGTATAACGTACAACGTTATCTACGTATAGGATATAACGTATAACGATATGTAGATATAGGAAATAACGTATAACGATACGTAGATATAGGATATAACGTATAACGATATACAGATATAGGATATAACGTATAACTATTTGCAGATATAGGATAGAACGTATAACGATACGTAGATATAGGATATAACGTATAACGTTATATACATATAGGATATAACGTATAACGTTATCTACACATAGCATAAAATTTGTAGCGATACGTAGATATAGGATATAACGTATAACGTTATCTCCATATAGGATATAACGTATAACGATATGTAGATATAGGATATAACGTATAACGATATCCACATACACTATATAACGTATAACGTTATCTACACATAGGATATAACGTATAACGGTATGTAGACATAGGATATAACGTATAACGATATGTAGATATAGGATATAACGTATAACGATACGTAGATATAGGATATAACGTGTAACGTTATCTTCATGTAGGATATAACGTATAACGATATGTAGATATAGGATATAACGTATAACGACATGCAGATATAGGATATAACGTATAACGATACGTAGATATATAATATAACGTATAACGTTATCTGCATATAGGATATAACGTATAACGTTATCTACATATAGGATATAACGTGTAGCAATACGTAGATATAGGATATAACGTATAACGATATGCAAATATAGGATATAACGTATAACGATACGTAGATATATAATATATCGTATAACGTTATATACACATAGGATATAACGTATAACGTTATCTACACATAGGATATAACGTGTAGCGACACGTAGATATAGGATATAACGTGTAATGTAATCTCCATATAGGATATAACGTATTACGATATGTAGACGTAGGGTATAACGTATAACGATATGTAGATATAGGATATAACGTATAACGTTATCTACATATAGGACAAAACGTATAACGATACGTAGATATACAATATAACGTATAACGTTATATACATATATGATATAACGTATAACGTTATCTACATATAGGATATAACGTGTAGCGATTCGTAGATATAAGATATAACGTATAACGATACGTAGATATAGGATATAACGTATAACGATATGTAGATATAGGATATAACGTATAACGGTACGTAGATATAGGGTATATCGTACAACGTTATCTACGTGTAGGATATAACGTATAACGATATGTAGATATAGGATATAACGTATAACGATATCCACATACACTATATAACGTATAACGTTATCTACACATAGGATATAACGTATAACGGTATGTAGACATAGGATATAACGTATAACGATATGTAGATATAGGATATAACGTATAACGATACGTAGATATAGGATATAACGTGTAACGTTATCTTCATGTAGGATATAACGTATAACGATATGTAGATATAGGATATAACGTATAACGGTATGTAGATATATGATATAACGTGTAACGATATCCACATATAGGATATAACGTATAACGTTATCTACACATAGGATATAACGTATAACAATATGTAGACATAGGATATAACGTATAACGTTATGTAGACATAGGATATAACGTACAACGATATGTAGATATAGGATATAACGTATAACGATACGTAGATATTGGATATAACGTATAACGATACGTATATATAGGGTATAACGTACAACGTTATCTACGTATAGGATATAACGTATAACGATATGTAGATATAGGAAATAACGTATAACGATACGTAGATATAGGATATAACGTATAACGATATGCAGATATAGGATATAACGTATAACTATTTGCAGATATAGGATATAACGTATAACGATACGTAGATATAGGATATAACGTATAACGTTATATACATATAGGATATAACGTATAACGTTATCTACACATAGCATAAAATTTGTAGCGATACGTAGATATAGGATATAACGTATAACGTTATCTCCATATAGGATATAACGTATAACGATATGTAGATATAGGATATAACGTATAACGATATCCACATACACTATATAACGTATAACGTTATCTACACATAGGATATAACGTATAACGGTATGTAGACATAGGATATAACGTATAACGATATGTAGATATAGGATATAACGTATAACGATACGTAGATATAGGATATAACGTGTAACGTTATCTTCATGTAGGATATAACGTATAACGATATGTAGATATAGGATATAACGTATAACGACATGCAGATATAGGATATAACGTATAACGATACGTAGATATATAATATAACGTATAACGTTATCTGCATATAGGATATAACGTATAACGTTATCTACATATAGGATATAACGTGTAGCAATACGTAGATATAGGATATAACGTATAACGATATGCAAATATAGGATATAACGTATAACGATACGTAGATATATAATATATCGTATAACGTTATATACACATAGGATATAACGTATAACGTTATCTACACATAGGATATAACGTGTAGCGACACGTAGATATAGGATATAACGTGTAATGTAATCTCCATATAGGATATAACGTATTACGATATGTAGACGTAGGGTATAACGTATAACGATATGTAGATATAGGATATAACGTATAACGTTATCTACATATAGGACAAAACGTATAACGATACGTAGATATACAATATAACGTATAACGTTATATACATATATGATATAACGTATAACGTTATCTACATATAGGATATAACGTGTAGCGATTCGTAGATATAAGATATAACGTATAACGATACGTAGATATAGGATATAACGTATAACGATATGTAGATATAGGATATAACGTATAACGGTACGTAGATATAGGGTATATCGTACAACGTTATCTACGTGTAGGATATAACGTATAACGATATGTAGATATAGGATATAACGTATAACGATATCCACATACACTATATAACGTATAACGTTATCTACACATAGGATATAACGTATAACGGTATGTAGACATAGGATATAACGTATAACGATATGTAGATATAGGATATAACGTATAACGATACGTAGATATAGGATATAACGTGTAACGTTATCTTCATGTAGGATATAACGTATAACGATATGTAGATATAGGATATAACGTATAACGACATGCAGATATAGGATATAACGTATAACGATACGTAGATATATAATATAACGTATAACGTTATCTGCATATAGGATATAACGTATAACGTTATCTACACATAGGATATAACGTGTAGCAATACGTAGATATAGGATATAACGTATAACGATATGCAAATATAGGATATAACGTATAACGATACGTAGATATATAATATATCGTATAACGTTATATACACATAGGATATAACGTATAACGTTATCTACACATAGGATATAACGTGTAGCGACACGTAGATATAGGATATAACGTGTAATGTAATCTCCATATAGGATATAACGTATTACGATATGTAGACGTAGAGTATAACGTATAACGATATGTAGATATAGGATATAACGTATAACGTTATCTACATATAGGACAAAACGTATAACGATACGTAGATATACAATATAACGTATAACGTTATATACATATATGATATAACGTATAACGTTACCTACATATAGGATATAACGTGTAGCGATTCGTAGATATAAGATATAACGTATAACGATACGTAGATATAGGATATAACGTATAACGATATGTAGATAAAGGATATAACGTATAACGGTACGTAGATATAGGATATAACGTATAACGATATCTACATATAGGATATAACGTATAACGTTATCTACATGTAGGATATAACGTATAACGATATGTAGATATAGGATATAACGTATAACGATACGTAGATATTGGATATAACGTATAACGATACGTAGATATAGGGTATATCGTACAACGTTATCTACGTGTAGGATATAACGTATAACGATATGTAGACAAAGGATATAACGTATAACGTTATGTAGACATAGGATATAACGTACAACGATATGTAGATATAGGATATAACGTATAACGATACGTAAATATAGGGTATAACGTACAACGTTATCTACGTATAGGATATAACGTATAACGATATGTAGATATAGGATATAACGTATAACGATACGTAGATATAGGATATAACGTATAACGATATGCAATTATAGGATATAACGTATAACTATTTGCAGATATAGGATATAACGTATAACGATACGTAGATATAGGATATGACGTATAACGTTATATACATATAGGATATAACGTATAACGTTATATACATATAGGATAGAACGTATAACGTTATCTACACATAGCATAAAATTTGCAGCGATACGTAGATATAGGATATAACGTATAACGATATGTAGATATAGGATATAACGTATAACGATATCCACATATACTATATAACGTATAACGTTATCTACTCATAGGATATAACGTATAACGGTATGTAGACATAGGATATAACGTATAACGATATGTAGACATAGGATATAAAGTATAACGATACGTAGATATAGGATATAACGTGTAACGTTATCTTCATGTAGGATATAACGTATAACGATATGTAGATATAGGATATAACGTATAACGACATGCAGATATAGGATATAACGTATAACGATACGTAGATATATAATATAACGTATAACGTTAGCTGCATATAGGATATAACGTATAACGATACGTAGATATAGGATATAACGTATAACGATATGTAGATATATGATATAACGTATAACGATATGTAGATATAGGATATAACGTATAACGCTGCGTAGATATAGGATATAACGTATAACGATATCTACATATAGGATATAACGTATAACGTTATCTACATATAGGATATAACGTATAACGATACGTAAATATAGGGTATAACGTACAACGTTATCTACTTATAGGATATAACGTACAACGTTATCTACTTATAGGATATAACGTACAACGATATCTACACATAGGATATAACGTATAACGTTATGTAGACATAGGATATAACGTATAACAATATCTACATATAGGATATAACGTTTAACGTTATCTACACATAGGATATAACGTATAACGATATGTAGATATAGGATATAACGTATATCGATATGCAGATATTGGATATAACGTATAACGATACGTAGATATAGGATATATCGTATAACGTTATCTACACATAGGATATAACGTATAACGATATGTAGATATAGGACATAACGTATAACGATATCTACATATAGGATATAACGTATAACGTGATCTACATATAGGATATAACGTATAACGATATGTAGATTTAGGATATAACGTATAACGTTATCTACATATAGGGTATAACGTATAACGATATGTAGATATAGGATATAACGTATAACGATATCTACATATAGGATATCACGTATAACGTTATCTACACATAGGATATAACGTATAGCGATATGTAGACATAGGATATAACGTATAACGACATGCAGATATAGGATATAACGTATAACGATACGTAGATATATAATATAACGTATAACGTTATCTGCATATAGGATATAACGTATAACGTTATCTACATATAGGATATAACGTGTAGCAATACGTAGATATAGGATATAACGTATAACGATATGCAAATATAGGATATAACGTATAACGATACGTAGATATATAATATATCGTATAACGTTATATACACATAGGATATAACGTATAACGTTATCTACACATAGGATATAACGTGTAGCGACACGTAGATATAGGATATAACGTGTAATGTAATCTCCATATAGGATATAACGTATTACGATATGCAGACGTAGGGTATAACGTATAACGATATGTAGATATAGGATATAACGTATAACGTTATCTACATATAGGACAAAACGTATAACGATACGTAGATATACAATATAACGTATAACGTTATATACATATATGATATAACGTATAACGTTATCTACATATAGGATATAACGTGTAGCGATTCGTAGATATAAGATATAACGTATAACGATACGTAGATATAGGATATAACGTATAACGATATGTAGATATAGGATATAACGTATAACGGTACGTAGATATAGGGTATATCGTACAACGTTATCTACGTGTAGGATATAACGTATAACGATATGTAGATATAGGATATAACGTATAACGATATCCACATACACTATATAACGTATAACGTTATCTACACATAGGATATAACGTATAACGGTATGTAGACATAGGATATAACGTATAACGATATGTAGATATAGGATATAACGTATAACGATACGTAGATATAGGATATAACGTGTAACGTTATCTTCATGTAGGATATAACGTATAACGATATGTAGATATAGGATATAACGTATAACGACATGCAGATATAGGATATAACGTATAACGATACGTAGATATATAATATAACGTATAACGTTATCTGCATATAGGATATAACGTATAACGTTATCTACACATAGGATATAACGTGTAGCAATACGTAGATATAGGATATAACGTATAACGATATGCAAATATAGGATATAACGTATAACGATACGTAGATATATAATATATCGTATAACGTTATATACACATAGGATATAACGTATAACGTTATCTACACATAGGATATAACGTGTAGCGATACGTAGATATAGGATATAACGTATAACGATACGTAGATATAGGATATCACGTATAACGATATGTAGATATAGGATATAACGTATAACGATACGTAGATATAGGATATAACGTATAACGATATGTAGATATATGATATAACGTATAACGTTATGTAGATATAGGATATAACGTATAACGATACGTAGATATTGGATATAACGTATAACGATACGTAGATATAGGGTATATCGTACAACGTTATCTACGTGTAGGATATAACGTATAACGATATGTAGATATAGGATATAACGTATAACGTTATATACATATAGGATATAACGTATAACGTTATCTACACATAGCATACAACGTGTAGCGATACGTAGATATGGGATATAACGTATAACGTTATCTACATATAGGATATAACGTATAACGATATGTAGATATAGGATATAACGTATAACGATATCTAGATATAGGATATAGCGTATAACGTTATCTACACGTAGGATATAACGTATAACGATATGTAGACATAGGATATAACGTATAACGATATGTAGATATAGGATATAGCGTATAACGATACGTAGACATAGGATATATCGTATAACGATACGTAGATATTGGATATAACGTATAACGATACGTATATATAGGGTATAACGTACAACGTTATCTACGTATAGGATATAACGTATAACGATATGTAGATATAGGAAATAACGTATAACGGTACGTAGATATAGGATATAACGTATAACGATATGCAGATATAGGATATAACGTATAACTATTTGCAGATATAGGATATAACGTATAACGATACGTAGATATAGGATATAACGTATAACGTTATATACATATAGGATATAACGTATAACGTTATCTACACATAGCATAAAATTTGTAGCGATACGTAGATATAGGATATAACGTATAACGTTATCTCCATATAGGATATAACGTATAACGATATGTAGATATAGGATATAACGTATAACGATATCCACATACACTATATAACGTATCACGTTATCTACACATAGGATATAACGTATAACGGTATGTAGACATAGGATATAACGTATAACGATATGTAGATATAGGATATAACGTATAACGATACGTAGATATAGGATATAACGTGTAACGTTATCTTCATGTAGGATATAACGTATAACGATATGTAGATATAGGATATAACGTATAACGACATGCAGATATAGGATATAACGTATAACGATACGTAGATATATAATATAACGTATAACGTTATCTGCATATAGGATATAACGTATAACGTTATCTACATATAGGATATAACGTGTAGCAATACGTAGATATAGGATATAACGTATAACGATATGCAAATATAGGATATAACGTATAACGATACGTAGATATATAATATATCGTATAACGTTATATACACATAGGATATAACGTATAACGTTATCTACACATAGGATATAACGTGTAGCGACACGTAGATATACGATATAACGTGTAATGTAATCTCCATATAGGATATAACGTATTACGATATGTAGACGTAGGGTATAACGTATAACGATATGTAGATATAGGATATAACGTATAACGTTATCTACATATAGGACAAAACGTATAACGATACGTAGATATACAATATAACGTATAACGTTATATACATATATGATATAACGTATAACGTTATCTACATATAGGATATAACGTGTAGCGATTCGTAGATATAAGATATAACGTATAACGATACGTAGATATAGGATATAACGTATAACGATATGTAGATATAGGATATAACGTATAACGGTACGTAGATATAGGGTATATCGTACAACGTTATCTACGTGTAGGATATAACGTATAACGATATGTAGATATAGGATATAACGTATAACGATATCCACATACACTATATAACGTATAACGTTATCTACACATAGGATATAACGTATAACGGTATGTAGACATAGGATATAACGTATAACGATATGTAGATATAGGATATAACGTATAACGATACGTAGATATAGGATATAACGTGTAACGTTATCTTCATGTAGGATATAACGTATAACGATATGTAGATATAGGATATAACGTATAACGACATGCAGATATAGGATATAACGTATAACGATACGTAGATATATAATATAACGTATAACGTTATCTGCATATAGGATATAACGTATAACGTTATCTACACATAGGATATAACGTGTAGCAATACGTAGATATAGGATATAACGTATAACGATATGCAAATATAGGATATAACGTATAACGATACGTAGATATATAATATATCGTATAACGTTATATACACATAGAATATAACGTATAACGTTATCTACACATAGGATATAACGTGTAGCGACACGTAGATATAGGATATAACGTGTAATGTAATCTCCATATAGGATATAACGTATTACGATATGTAGACGTAGAGTATAACGTATAACGATATGTAGATATAGGATATAACGTATAACGTTATCTACATATAGGACAAAACGTATAACGATACGTAGATATACAATATAACGTATAACGTTATATACATATATGATATAACGTATAACGTTACCTACATATAGGATATAACGTGTAGCGATTCGTAGATATAAGATATAACGTATAACGATACGTAGATATAGGATATAACGTATAACGATATGTAGATAAAGGATATAACGTATAACGGTACGTAGATATAGGATATAACGTATAACGATATCTACATATAGGATATAACGTATAACGTTATCGACATGTAGGATATAACGTATAACGATATGTAGATATAGGATATAACGTATAACGATACGTAGATATTGGATATAACGTATAACGATACGTAGATATAGGGTATATCGTACAACGTTATCTACGTGTAGGATATAACGTATAACGATATGTAGATATAGGATATAACGTATAACGTTATATACATATAGGATATAGCGTATAACGTTATCTACACGTAGGATATAACGTATAACGATATGTAGACAAAGGATATAACGTATAACGTTATGTAGACATAGGATATAACGTACAACGATATGTAGATATAGGATATAACGTATAACGATACGTAAATATAGGGTATAACGTACAACGTTATCTACGTATAGGATATAACGTATAACGATATGTAGATATAGGATATAACGTATAACGATACGTAGATATAGGATATAACGTATAACGATATGCAATTATAGGATATAACGTATAACTATTTGCAGATATAGGATATAACGTATAACGATACGTAGATATAGGATATGACGTATAACGTTATATACATATAGGATATAACGTATAACGTTATATACATATAGGATAGAACGTATAACGTTATCTACACATAGCATAAAATTTGCAGCGATACGTAGATATAGGATATAACGTATAACGATATGTAGATATAGGATATAACGTATAACGATATCCACATATACTATATAACGTAGAACGTTATCTACTCATAGGATATAACGTATAACGGTATGTAGACATAGGATATAACGTATAACGATATGTAGACATAGGATATAAAGTATAACGATACGTAGATATAGGATATAACGTGTAACGTTATCTTCATGTAGGATATAACGTATAACGATATGTAGATATAGGATATAACGTATAACGACATGCAGATATAGGATATAACGTATAACGATACGTAGATATATAATATAACGTATAACGTTAGCTGCATATAGGATATAACGTATAACGATACGTAGATATAGGATATAACGTATAACGATATGTAGATATATGATATAACGTATAACGATATGTAGATATAGGATATAACGTATAACGCTGCGTAGATATAGGATATAACGTATAACGATATCTACATATAGGATATAACGTATAACGTTATCTACATATAGGATATAACGTATAACGATACGTAAATATAGGGTATAACGTACAACGTTATCTACTTATAGGATATAACGTACAACGTTATCTACTTATAGGATATAACGTACAACGATATCTACACATAGGATATAACGTATAACGTTATGTAGACATAGGATATAACGTATAACAATATCTACATATAGGATATAACGTTTAACGTTATCTACACATAGGATATAACGTATAACGATATGTAGATATAGGATATAACGTATATCGATATGTAGATATTGGATATAACGTATAACGATACGTAGATATAGGATATATCGTATAACGTTATCTACACATAGGATATAACGTATAACGATATGTAGATTTAGGACATAACGTATAACGATATCTACATATAGGATATAACGTATAACGTGATCTACATATAGGATATAACGTATAACGATATGTAGATTTAGGATATAACGTATAACGTTATCTACATATAGGGTATAACGTATAACGATATGTAGATATAGGATATAACGTATAACGATATCTACATATAGGATATCACGTATAACGTTATCTACACATAGGATATAACGTATAGCGATATGTAGACATAGGATATAACGTATAACGACATGCAGATATAGGATATAACGTATAACGATACGTAGATATATAATATAACGTATAACGTTATCTGCATATAGGATATAACGTATAACGTTATCTACATATAGGATATAACGTGTAGCAATACGTAGATATAGGATATAACGTATAACGATATGCAAATATAGGATATAACGTATAACGATACGTAGATATATAATATATCGTATAACGTTATATACACATAGGACATAACGTATAACGTTATCTACACATAGGATATAACGTGTAGCGACACGTAGATATAGGATATAACGTGTAATGTAATCTCCATATAGGATATAACGTATTACGATATGTAGACGTAGGGTATAACGTATAACGATATGTAGATATAGGATATAACGTATAACGTTATCTACATATAGGACAAAACGTATAACGATACGTAGATATACAATATAACGTATAACGTTATATACATATATGATATAACGTATAACGTTATCTACATATAGGATATAACGTGTAGCGATTCGTAGATATAAGATATAACGTATAACGATACGTAGATATAGGATATAACGTATAACGATATGTAGATATAGGATATAACGTATAACGGTACGTAGATATAGGGTATATCGTACAACGTTATCTACGTGTAGGATATAACGTATAACGATATGTAGATATAGGATATAACGTATAACGATATCCACATACACTATATAACGTATAACGTTATCTACACATAGGATATAACGTATAACGGTATGTAGACATAGGATATAACGTATAACGATATGTAGATATAGGATATAACGTATAACGATACGTAGATATAGGATATAACGTGTAACGTTATCTTCATGTAGGATATAACGTATAACGATATGTAGATATAGGATATAACGTATAACGACATGCAGATATAGGATATAACGTATAACGATACGTAAATATATAATATAACGTATAACGTTATCTGCATATAGGATATAACGTATAACGTTATCTACACATAGGATATAACGTGTAGCAATACGTAGATATAGGATATAACGTATAACGATATGCAAATATAGGATATAACGTATAACGATACGTAGATATATAATATATCGTATAACGTTATATACACATAGGATATAACGTATAACGTTATCTACACATAGGATATAACGTGTAGCGACACGTAGATATAGGATATAACGTGTAATGTAATCTCCATATAGGATATAACGTATTACGATATGTAGACGTAGAGTATAACGTATAACGATATGTAGATATAGGATATAACGTATAACGTTATCTACATATAGGACAAAACGTATAACGATACGTAGATATACAATATAACGTATAACGTTATATACATATATGATATAACGTATAACGTTACCTACATATAGGATATAACGTGTAGCGATTCGTAGATATAAGATATAACGTATAACGATACGTAGATATAGGATATAACGTATAACGATATGTAGATAAAGGATATAACGTATAACGGTACGTAGATATAGGATATAACGTATAACGATATCTACATATAGGATATAACGTATAACGTTATCTACATGTAGGATATAACGTATAACGATATGTAGATATAGGATATAACGTATAACGATACGTAGATATTGGATATAACGTATAACGATACGTAGATATAGGGTATATCGTACAACGTTATCTACGTGTAGGATATAACGTATAACGATATGTAGATATAGGATATAACGTATAACGTTATATACATATAGGATATAGCGTATAACGTTATCTACACGTAGGATATAACGTATAACGATATGTAGACAAAGGATATAACGTATAACGTTATGTAGACATAGGATATAACGTACAACGATATGTAGATATAGGATATAACGTATAACGATACGTAAATATAGGGTATAACGTACAACGTTATCAACGTATAGGATATAACGTATAACGATATGTAGATATAGGATATAACGTATAACGATACGTAGATATAGGATATAACGTATAACGATATGCAATTATAGGATATAACGTATAACTATTTGCAGATATAGGATATAACGTATAACGATACGTAGATATAGGATATGACGTATAACGTTATATACATATAGGATATAACGTATAACGTTATATACATATAGGATAGAACGTATAACGTTATCTACACATAGCATAAAATTTGCAGCGATACGTAGATATAGGATATAACGTATAACGATATGTAGATATAGGATATAACGTATAACGATATCCACATATACTATATAACGTATAACGTTATCTACTCATAGGATATAACGTATAACGGTATGTAGACATAGGATATAACGTATAACGATATGTAGACATAGGATATAAAGTATAACGATACGTAGATATAGGATATAACGTGTAACGTTATCTTCATGTAGGATATAACGTACAACGATATGTAGATATAGGATATAACGTATAACGACATGCAGATATAGGATATAACGTATAACGATACGTAGATATATAATATAACGTATAACGTTAGCTGCATATAGGATATAACGTATAACGATACGTAGATATAGGATATAACGTATAACGATATGTAGATATATGATATAACGTATAACGATATGTAGATATAGGATATAACGTATAACGCTGCGTAGATATAGGATATAACGTATAACGATATCTACATATAGGATATAACGTATAACGTTATCTACATATAGGATATAACGTATAACGATACGTAAATATAGGGTATAACGTACAACGTTATCTACTTATAGGATATAACGTACAACGTTATCTACTTATAGGATATAACGTACAACGATATCTACACATAGGATATAACGTATAACGTTATGTAGACATAGGATATAACGTATAACAATATCTACATATAGGATATAACGTTTAACGTTATCTACACATAGGATATAACGTATAACGATATGTAGATATAGGATATAACGTATATCGATATGTAGATATTGGATATAACGTATAACGATACGTAGATATAGGATATATCGTATAACGTTATCTACACATAGGATATAACGTATAACGATATGTAGATATAGGACATAACGTATAACGATATCTACATATAGGATATAACGTATAACGTGATCTACATATAGGATATAACGTATAACGATATGTAGATTTAGGATATAACGTATAACGTTATCTACATATAGGGTATAACGTATAACGATATGTAGATATAGGATATAACGTATAACGATATCTACATATAGGATATCACGTATAACGTTATCTACACATAGGATATAACGTATAGCGATATGTAGACATAGGATATAACGTATAACGAAATGTAGACATAGGATATAACGTATAACGATATGTAGATATAGGATATAACGTATAACGTTATCTACATATAGGATATAACGTATAACGATATGTAGATGTAGGATATAACGTGTAACGATATGTAGACGTAGGATATAACGTATAACGATATGCAAATATAGGATATAACGTATAACGTTACGTAGATATATAATATATCGTATAACGTTATATACACATAGGATATAACGTATAACGTTATCTACACATAGGATATAACGTGTAGCGACACGTAGATATAGGATATAACGTGTAATGTAATCTCCATATAGGATATAACGTATTACGATATGTAGACGTAGGGTATAACGTATAACGATATGTAGATATAGGATATAACGTATATCGATATGTAGATATTGGATATAACGTATAACGATACGTAGATATAGGATATATCGTATAACGTTATCTACACATAGGATATAACGTATAACGATATGTAGATATAGGACATAACGTATAACGATATCTACATATAGGATATAACGTATAACGTGATCTACATATAGGATATAACGTATAACGATATGTAGATTTAGGATATAACGTATAACGTTATCTACATATAGGGTATAACGTATAACGATATGTAGATATAGGATATAACGTATAACGATACGTAGATATAGGATATAACGTATAACGTTATCTACATATAGGATATAACGTTTAACGATATGTAGATATAGGATATTACGTATAACGATATGTAGATATCGGATATAACGTATAACAATACGTAGATATAGGATATAACGTATAACGTTATCTACATATAGGATATAACGTATAACGATACGTAGATATAGGATATAACGTATAACGATACGTAGATATATGATATAACGTATAACGATTCGTAGATATAGGATATAACGTATAACGTTATCTACATATAGGATATAACGTATAACAATATGTAGATATAGGATATAACGTATAACGATATGCAGATATAGGATATAACGTATATCGATACGTAGATATAGGATATAACGTATAACGATATGTAGATATAGGATATAACGTATAACGATATGTATATATAGGATATAAAGTATAATGATACGCAGATATAGGATATAACGTGTAACGTAATCTCCATATAGGATATAACGTATTACGATATGTAGACATAGGATATAACGTATAACGATATGTAGACATAGGATATAACGTATAACGTTATCTACATATAGGATATAACGCATAACGATATGTAGATGTAGGATATAACGTATAACGATATGTAGACGTAGGATATAACGTATAACGATATGCAAATATAGGATATAACGTATAACGATACGTAGATATATAATATATCGTATAACGTTATATACACATAGGATATAACGTATAACGTTATCTACACATAGGATATAACGTGTAGCGATACGTAGATATAGGATATAACGTATTACGATACGTAGATATGGGATATAACGTATAACGATATCTACATATCGGATATAACTCGAGTAAATAAGTAAATGAACGAATATCGATAATAGAATATAATGCTTAATATGAATTTTACCTGTCTGATTATTTAATACCTTAACTTATTTCACAGTAACGTCATCGACTGCCGTTAGGCTTTTTTCCCTTTATGTACAAACTAATCGATAGTCGAAAACTAGTATCAAAAATGTGTGAATTTAGTCTTAGTTTGTAGAAACTATTAAAATGATAAAAATGGGTATCGTGTTAAATCGTTAAAGACGCGAATTTACGATAAAAATTAAGAAATTGTTCAATTTGATTTTGTTATAACGGAAAAACCGCCTTCTGCAATGTCAAAACATCGTTACCGTTTGATTGACATCCTGACACCTTGTGAAGTTATATAAGGAACACGCAAGTCGAGCGCGAGCTCTTTCGTGCTTGAACTCCGGGAGAGTGAACATCGAAGAAGAATTTAAATATAAGGTAAATAAAGAAAGTATCAAACAATAACATTGAAACTGGTAATTTATAACGCCTAAGCCACTAATTTACGATACTTAAGTAATTAATTTTCTACATTTAAACTATTACTTTATACCTTTGAACCATTAATTTGCAACATTCAGACTATTAAATTATAGCATTCAAACTATAAATTTAATACATTTAAAACATCAATTTACGACAATGGAACCATTGGTTAACAACATTTAAAACATATATCTATAGCATTTAAGCTATTAATTAACAACATTCAGAACAATTATTTATTACATTTAGAACATTAATTTATAACATTTAAACTATAAATTTATAACATTAAGCCAATTAATGAATAACAATTAAAGCATTAATAAACTATCAAACCGTTAATTAACAACATTTAAACCATTACTTAAGAACAATTACAGCAGTAATTTATAATATTTAAGCCATTACTTAATAACAATTATACCATTAATTTATAACAATCCAACCAATAATTAGCAACATTTAAACAACTAATTAATAACATTTAGACTATTAATTTATAACAATTGAAACGTACATTAACAACATTTGAAACACTAATTTATAACAATGAAACCGTTCTTCAAGGAATCAATAATTCTCTCGCTAATAGACTAAAACATCCTTTGATAGATCTTACTAAGAAATACCTAACGGCGATTACAGACAATTAATTCATATTGTTGCAATGCAGACGATATTGAAGAAAAAATGCAATTTTATGTTACAACTATAACGAATAAATTTACTCGTTTAGCTTCAGAGGAATTAAAAAGGTACCTGACTTTTAAGTAAGCATTAAATAAGAATTTTAAATATCGCAGACAGTGATGTAGGTGTTATTCAAGAGCAAAGAACATTTTATTTTGTAATTAGCACGAGTAAATGAACGAATATCGATAATAGAATATAATGCTTAATATGAATTTTACCTGTCTGATTATTTAATACCTTAACTTATTTCACAGTAACGTCATCGACTGCCGTTAGGCTTTTTTCCCTTTATGTACAAACTAATCGATAGTCGAAAACTAGTATAAAAAATGTGTGAATTTAGTCTTAGTTTGTAGAAACTATTAAAATGATAAAAATGGGTATCGTGTTAAATCGTTAAAGACGTGAATTTACGATAAAAATTAAGAAATTGTTCAATTTGATTTTGTTATAACGGAAAAACCGCCTTCTGCAATGTCAAAACATCGTTACCGTTTGATTGACATCCTGACACCTTGTGAAGTTATATAAGGAACACGCAAGTCGCGCGCGAGCTCTTTCGTGCTTGAACTCCGGGAGAGTGAACATCGAAGAAGAATTTAAATATAAGCTAAATAAAAAAAGTATCAAACAATAACATTGAAACTGGTAATTTATAACGCCTAAGCCACTAATTTACGATACTTAAGTAATTAATTTATAACATTTAAGCCATTAATTTATAACATTTAAGCCATTAATTTATAACATTTAAGCCATTAATTTACAACATTTAAGTTATTAATTTACAACATTTAAGCCATTAATGTAAAACATTTAAACTGTTATTTTATACATTTAAGCTATTAATTTACAACATTTAAGCTATTAATTTAAAACATTTATCTGTTATATTATACATTTAAGCTATTAATTTACAACATTTAAGCTATTAATTTACAACATACAAGCTATTAATTTATAACATTTAAGCCATTAATTTACAACATTTAAGTTATTAATTTACAACATTTAAGCCATTAATGTAAAACATTTAAACTGTTATTTTATATATTTAAGCTATTAATTTACAACATTTAAGCTATTAATTTAAAACATTTATCTGTTATATTATACATTTAAGCTATTAATTTACAACATTTAAGCTATTAATTTACAACATACAAGCTATTAATTTAGAACATTTAAGCTATTAATTTACAACATCTAAGCCATTAATTTACAACATTTAAGCCATTAATTTATAACATTTAAATTGTTATTTTATACATTTAAGCTATTAATTTACAACATCTAAGCCATTAATTTACAACATTTAAGCCATTAATTTATAACATTTAAGCTATTAATTTACAACATTTAAGCCATTAATTTAAAACATTTAAACTGTTATTTTATACATTTAAGCTATTAATTTACAACATTTAAGCTATTAATTTACAACATACAAGCTATTAATTTATAACATTTAAGCCATTAATTTACAACATTTAAGTTATTAATTTACAACATTTAAGCCATTAATGTAAAACATTTAAACTGTTATTTTATATATTTAAGCTATTAATTTACAACATTTAAGCTATTAATTTAAAACATTTATCTGTTATATTATACATTTAAGCTATTAATTTACAACATTTAAGCTATTAATTTACAACATACAAGCTATTAATTTAGAACATTTAAGCTATTAATTTACAACATCTAAGCCATTAATTTACAACATTTAAGCCATTAATTTATAACATTTAAATTGTTATTTTATACATTTAAGCTATTAATTTACAACATCTAAGCCATTAATTTACAACATTTAAGCCATTAATTTATAACATTTAAGCTATTAATTTACAACATCTAAGCCATTAATTTATAACATTTAAGCTATTAATTTAGAACACTTAAGCTATTATTTTACAACATTTAAGCTATTAATTTAGGACATTTAAGCTATTAATTTACAACATCTAAGCCATTAATTTACAGCATTTAAGCCATTAATTTATAACATTTAAGCTATTAACTTAGAACATTTAAACTGTTATTTTGTACATTTAAGCCATTAATTTATAGCATTTAAGCCATAAATTCTTAACAATTATGTCAATAATTTATAACCATATCCTCCCATTAATTCAAATTAATTATGCTCTTAATTTATGATAGTTTTGTCATTAATCGGAAGCAACTCTACATTCATTGATTTAAATCAATACCATCAATTCGTAGTGAGTAAATTAAAGATTTATTTTGTTTTATTTAATATTAACGAAATCTTTAAAATCCCTGAAGTCCTATTTTATTTCTATATAGCATTATTTTTTAATTTTAAATACAGTATTTAATTTCTCATTTCACTGTTTCATATGAAACCAGTGGTAAAGCAGAGTGTACCTATTGAGTGTCTATGGATGGGATGTAATTTTCCATGTCTGCTCAAAACCAAGGAAATAACACCGTATTCATGGAATCAAGGAAGCAAGTGCAATTTAATCGAAGGCAATGACATCTCATCATTCATCCACACGCGCTACAATTGGTACCTTGCATGGTTTCTTTTCTTCGATGATAAGTTCAATATTCATGTATGATTACGCGGATCCACGTACTACTGCGATTCTAATTAATTAATTTCAGTACACGCTACTTCTTTGTTACAAAATAATTTTACATCTCTGCTTCCAATGTTTAAAAACTCTTTATGTAAATGGGACCCGAGCGTAGTTACCTCCTCGTGGTGGGTCCCGGTAATTGGTATCGTTTTCCAAATAATAATACACCAATTACTATTTTGAATATTAGTATTATTATTTGAAAAACGATATCAAGCTAAAAACTACTTGAATATAGTCCGGTCTTGATCATCCAAAATAGTTTTGGTGATCTAGACTGAACTAGTACCCCCCCCCCTCCACGGGGGCACCGTTGGACATCGTGGGACATCGCGGGACACCGTGGGATGCGTGCGTTTTAGCCTGAATTAATCATAAGATAGACACCTATGTTATGTGCATTGTAAGCTCATTCTGTACAAAGATACTTGTCCATCTTGGAACGAAAAATAGAAATCTTACCACACTGGAAAAATTGTTCCCACGATTTATCGGTTCACGGTCGCTCAGTTCTTTCAAACTGTCGCGTGGCGTACTCGCTCGCGCGTATTCCGGGTACGTGCGGGTCAACGTGCACTGGACAACTCTTTGGATTCGTAAGTCGCCCCAAGGACACCTCTGTCTTGGTGACTACTCGACGACTGCTCGTCGTTTGTCTCGAATCGCGGGAGTTGTCATCGCGCTGGTGATACCAGTGAATGTGTTGACGCTTGAGTCGCACGTCTGCAATCCTGTCCGATTGGTACTTCGGTACTCGGACAGGGACCTGCATTTAACGTCCTCCGTAATCCTGTTCGGCTCCGCGGGGGTGGGCCCCACTGTTCAGTTGGGGCCTTGCCTTCGTAATCCTGTTCAGCGGCCCCTCCCCGGTGTCCACATGTTCAGTTGGAGTGTGCTAAATTGCAGGCCCACTTGCTGGACATTGGTATTATCGGTAAGTGCCATCGACCGTGATAGGTTTCAAATGACGTGACAGGAATCGAGCGAAGGTCAATGCTTGGGCTTTCCGCTGAACCTTAGGGTTATCTGGTGCACGGGGGCACGTTACGTAGGTTTGTTAGTTCTTTCGAGAGATCGTGATTTCGTCCCTTCCGGCCGCGCTGCGGTTTTTCTTTCGTCGTCTGATTGTTCGAGCTCCTTTTCCATCGGGCTCTTTCGTTCCAAGTTGGACAAATGTATCTTTGATACGGAATGTTGCCGATAGGGCTGCGAATTATTGTACGATGTTTGTACTGATCGATGTAATCGTTGTGTGTGAGATACATGTTGCGTTGTGTGGGAGATAGATATTGCGTTGTGTATGCTTTGTTTTACGTTTGTAAGGATTCGTGTAACTGCTGCGTAGGAGATAGGTGTTTCGCGGTTAGGTTAAATACGAAATAACTATCCCTTTACGCAGGCCCATGATCAAGTAGAGTCAGAGCTCGACATTTTTGCCAATAGGTTGAATGTCGAGACCGATGCATAATGTTAAATAACTCATGGGCGGGTCTCGTGCGTAGTCACCTCCCCGTGGTGAGACCTGGTAATTGGTATCGTTTTCCAAAAATTAATCAGTTGATTAATGTTTGGAAAACGATACCAAGCTAAGAACTACGCACCAGTCCAGTTTTGGTCACCAAAAACCACTAAGAGAATTTTGGATCATCTAAACTGGATTGCACCGTGGGACACCGTTGGACACCGTGGGACACCGTTGGACACCGTTGGACACCGTTGGACACCGTGGGACACCGTTGGACACCGTGGGACACCGTTGGACGTCGTTGGACACCGTGGGATATGTCTTCACTCTGTCAAATCCATTCTGAGCACATTCTGTACAATGATACCTATCTGACTTGGAACGAAATGTAAAAATCTATTCTTCTTTTCCACTGAATCTTGCGGTTATTTTGTGCACGGGAATGCGTCGCGTGAGTCCATTGATTCTTTCGAAAGGTCGCGAACGAACGAGTTCGCGCCGCGATTTTTCTTTCATTGTCTGCTTGTTCCGGCGTCTTCTTGTTTCCCCATTTTTAAGGGAAGATTCTCTCTCGTTACTAACGCTAATCTATTGAGGGCGTACTTTCGGTGGCGTCGTTTCTTAATTTCCTTTTTACTGTTGTGTAAAATTAATGTGGTTTAATTAATACACGTTTATTTAACGATTCATTGAACATTAAGATAATGAAATTAAGTGGTTGTCTGAAACTTTCTGTTTTAATTTCTCTTCAGTCGTCTATTTACTAAATGATACTGTTACTATATTAACTTCTAATATTAGGTTCTTTCGTAAACTTATATAATAAAATTTGAATTTGACAGTGGTTTCATTTAATTATTTTATACATTTGTTTTAATTTCTAGTTATTTTTTGTGTACGTTATTTATCGATAACAGAGATAACATAAAAGTAACAAGGAAAACAAAGAAACAAGGTTTCGCGCGCGTTTGTACAGCATTCTTTAAGTATATTTAATGGCGAACTTTTGAATTCTTGCAAATATTTTCCAATATTTATAACACGCGACTATAGTGTATTAGTGGAATATATATTTCGTATTCGAATAACGAAAATTCACAGTATATATTCTAATTGCGAACAGTATAATTCTTGTAAACGATTGCATTGCATTCACGGTATTCGTAAACATTTGTTCGCTATCGAGAAATAGCTCATAATTTTCAACTAAATAATATTTTTCAAACTTGGTCCAATTTCCTAATAATAATTTTTAAGTGTAAAAAAATAGCAGTATTTTCTAAATAAACGTTAGATAGGAAAAAGAAGAAAATTGTCGAAACGACGTTTCGCTTCTTTTCCACCCCCCCCCGCCCGCCCTTAAACAACTTTATTTTCAGGGAATATTTATGACCGCGCGCAATGCGGTCGTAGAGTCAGTGTTTGCTACGCGATAGTTTCTTTTCAATATTTTAAAATCACGATACTTTGATTAAATTCAATCCAATAATCACACGCGAAAGTAAGAAAATTTTATGAATCAAATTTGTACGCGATATTAGAGTTCTTGTACGCCGATCATAATTTAAGCGGTCGCGGTAAAGTAGTCTTTTATTTTTTTCTTTTTTTTTATATATATTTATTTTTTTGAATATTCGTTTTCGGTATTAGAGTCAGTGCCTCCCTCAAGAGGATGAAGCCTCTCCAGGAGCTCAAAAATGTAAGTAGTTTTATATATTGTATTTCAATTTGTTCTATTTAGTATATATTGTTTGAAATATTGTTAATTATAAAACAAAAGTGATTGATAATGTAGAAAGTTGTAAATGTCCTTTTTAATTGAAATAAAGTCTTAAAGTCTTAACATTAAAGTACAATAAAACTGTCTGATACGTATCAAAAATCACTGAATGTTTTATTCTCGAACAATTTACATACTTATTAGAGTATAGTCTTTATTATTGCTAAAGTTCCATGTTTCTTATTATGTATTAACGATATTAATGATATTTTATGTTTTGTTATAGACATATCATAGCTTCAACTTCTTTGTCTTCTTTTTGAATGCTCCAATGGTGGCTGAAAAGCCAAGAATGTAAGTATTTTTACATATCGTACTTCAATTATGTCTGTTCTGTATATTTTTCTTTAATCACTATCAATTAAGAAATGCAATTCGATTGAAAATTTGGGAGGTTGGCATTTTCTGAGGTTATTCTTTCATTAAAATAGAATAAGTGTTAAAGTCTTAATACCGAATTATGAAACAAATGACTAACATACTTCAGAAATCATTAGATTCTTAATTTTGAGATTTTAAACTTTCACATTAGAGTTTCAGTTTTTATGCTTATCAGAGTTTATTAGATTTTCAATCTTTATTACTACTAAAGTTACTAAAGTTAATAAACCTTCATGTTTCACTATCTCCAACTTTTTAAATAATCAGCAATCGCTCATCGTGTTTTGTTCTGCAACAGATTTCTCGCAACCTCCATTTCCACCACTGGACCTTACACGGTTCCTGCCTGATGTTAGTCTTCCTGATGATATTCCCTGGGATGGCGCAGCATACATAGCAACGTCCTCTGTTTCTCCGCTTCGAACGGTGAGTCGCATGCATTTTTGTTCCTCCGGTCACTCAATCATGTCGTAGGACGAAAGGTCCGAATCGGCACGGGTGACTGGTTGTATTACGTAGAATTTTTTGCGAGCATAGTGACCGCGGGTATTTTTTATACCCGTGAGTAGTAACATTCTTTTTAGAAATTTATTAGTTTAGGATAGGTCTTCTTGCACATCGCGATTATAATAATTAGGTTAAACATATGCACTTGAGAATATATTCGTGTTATTTAGAAATATGCATGTTAATATTCCGTATGAATATTTGCGAATGGCAAATCTACACGAATATACCTGTATGACATACATATACTTGATTTTAAGCAATGAATTGATGGTGACAATATTAAGTCACTTTCGTTGATTTCATTTCGGCTAGAATTTAAAATATGAGCTAAAATTCATTTTTTCCCGTACAAGAATGAAATTTTACGTGCAAGAAGACAGTTCGCGACAGGCAGATCTTTGAATCAAAGCAATAATTTTCAACACTGCTTCCGCAATTTCGAGTATATGCTTTGATAATGAGATCGCCTGAGATTATTTCTTTCTTAGTAATATATTTACAGTCAATTATTCCATTTGATCGAGTCTCAGTCTTTTTCAATTAACGCTGCCTTTTTTGCAATATTAAAATTTTCTTCTGATTTATTAAATTAATAAAATAGAGTTACTTAGTTACTATTAAATTAATAAAGTAGATTTAATCAAAAACGAAGTAGTAAAATATAAAATCAAAGAACGTTAGTCCGTTAAATAAAAATTGCACAAACTAATCATCTTTTTAGATCAGGATTTTCAGGTTTAACCCTTTCCGTGCCCATTGTCAGGATCTCATTCACGTGCCCAGGTGCTACTTGAATGGGAGAAAGACATTGGGCACGATGACCTAGAATTAAGTAATCTAATAATTTCTCAGCGACTGACGATGCGTTAGTGTATCGTGCACGACGTATTTTCCACATTATGTGTGCGTGTTGTTAGGCCGTGGAATTGCGTCGCTTTTTTCATTCGTTAAAACTTCAAATATTAAAAATTTCGAGATATATATCTATTCAATTTACGTCTCGATACAATCACAATTTGTGATAATATCATTTACGCGATTAAGTGTAACCACGCTTTTAATATTGTAATAAATTGTAATAAATTGCAATTATAATTCCAAGTTTATTTACATTTATTTTAACGATATCATTTCCTCAGACGTGTTTTATCACGTTTTACGCAATGGTCGCTAACCTTCGTCAGTCGATTTCAGGAAAAAGGTACGTACCTTAGAGTGTACATGTTTGCTAAGCTCGGGTGTCGGAGGCGTCCCGGGACGTCCTCTCTAGTGTAGGATCTTTGCGCCCGAGCGTTTGTGTGAGAACCGTGGAGTGATTGTGTTGGTGTGCCCGTTTTGCTATTTTTTAAATATAGCGCTAGGTAGGATAGGTAGTATACTTTCTGGTATGTCTGTTAATTGTAAGTAGGTAGGGCCGGGCAGGTTGGCACAGTCTCTGGTCGGGTAGGCACGTTTTCGTGTGACCAACCTGTTTCTGGAAATCTAATTTGAAAAATCGACGGTGAAACTGGCACGAGTAGAGCATGCTCTCGTCTCTGGTTTTGTCTTTCGATTTTTCGAATTTCGCGGTCGTGGTCGCGAGTCGGTTTCGAAACGAACGTTTATTGCTCGAGCACGCACATGCGAGTGGGCAACAATCACCACTGTGATCGTTGGTCAGTCCATGTGCACTCCAATCAGCTTCCGCGGTTTATGTCTTTATTTCACCTTTATAAGTTTTTTCTTTTGTTTGCGATTTAGAAGACTCGAGCTTAGATTTAAGTTTCAGCGGGCATTGCGCCCGAAGAAAGAAGAGGCTATAAGCCGAAGAGGCCCGGCAAACTGCCACTCAAGAGGGCAACTACTAATGGCTCCCCATCCTCTGGGTCATCCAGAGCATGGGAAGTCATTATTGTTACTACTTTGTCACTATGCTCGCTTTTACTATTTGTAGTAGTAGTAGTAGTAGTAGTAGTCTTTGCTTCTTGACCGATGTATATATCGGTCCATCGTCCCATTGGGCAAATCGCGATTTTTCTTATTAGTGTCGCGATAAATTAATTACGGGTTGTATTAGAGTTGCGAAATTACATATCGGCTTTTTATTAGTGTGGCGATAAAATGATTACGGTTTGAATTAGAGTTGCGATAAAATGATAATCGCGTTTGCTTTAGAGTTGCGAATTACGATATCGCGATTGTCTTTTGCAAATTTTATTATGCATATTTAGAATTTCTTATAGAACTATAGGTATCAGAATTTATCCTGTTTTCTATTGTTTCAAATTAGATTATAAAAATGTTAGTTTTCAATTGCAAGTTGCAATATCAGAATATTTGAAGTAGCTTTTTCATATAGTAAATAGTAATTTTCATTAAATTCACTATAAGTTCTATTTATTTTTCCCTTTAGCGTTGCGATAACGAATGATCGCGTTTTCTTAAGTAGAGTTGCGTTTATAAAATGCCCAAACCCTCCGACTGCATTTGTCGGATACTGTTCCTGAATCACATGTACAGCTACAAGAACTGTACAAGTGTGATCATTCATCGGCAACCTCCTAAATGGTTGCCCTGCGATATGTCAGCCCTCCACTCGCGATTTTTCTCATTAGTGTTGCGATAAATTAATTACGGGTTGTATTAGAGTTGCGAAATAACATCGCGGATTTTTAATAGTGTGGCGAGAAAATGATTACGGTTTGGATTAGAATTGCGATAAAATGATAATCGCGTTTGCTTTAGTGTTGCGAATTACGATATCGCGATTATCTTTTGTAAATTTTATTATGCATATTTAGAATTTCTTATACTTACTAAACTATACGTATCAAAATTTATCCTGTTTTCTATTGTTTAAAATTAAGTTATAAAAATGTTAGTTTTCAATTAATTTTATAGTATTGCAAGTAGCAATATCAGAATATTTGAAGTAGCTTTTTCATATAGTAAATAGTAATTTTCATTAAATTCACTATAAGAGTTAGCGTTGCGATATTGTTCCATCGCGAGTTCTACTTATTTTTCCTTTTAGCGTTGCGATAACGAATGATCGCGTTTTCATAAGTAGAGTTGCGTTTATAAAATGCCCAAACCCTCCGACTGCATTTGTCGGACACTGTTCCTGGATCACACGATACAGCTGCAAGAGCTGTGCAAGTGTGATCGTTCATAAGCAACCTCCTAAATGGTTGTACTACGATCCCTCGCTATTAGTGTTGCGTATTGCTTACATACGAGTGCGTAGATTTATACTTATTAGCGTTGCGTCTCAAATTTCGGGAATTTTCAGACTTCTCTTTCTTTTTTTTTTTTTTTTTTTTTTTAATAGTAGATTAATTGATATTGCAGATATAACAAAGCACTCGTCGCGTTTTATTTTATTCTGCTTCATAAATATTAGTAGTAAATTAGCGTTGCGAAACAAGAATATTCAGTTCCACTCTCGGCGTGTTGATCGGGTTTATATAGAGTGGAAGCCAATCGAATTGTAATAGCCCTTCTGGCTACTGCTTTGTTTCTTTTTCAGCGCCCCTTATTAATGCACCCCTTATTACTACGTTTATTACTGAAAATACTGCTATAAGACATACTCCTTTGTCAGCGTTAACGTTACCATAATTGCTAAAAGACAGAACTTTATTACGAATGTATAATATGTATATATATTTACATGTATGAAATTGTGAGCGATTTCATGCGTAACAAAGTATTATAAAGAAATATCTTAATGTTGTTATGAAGGCTTGAAATATTTTTTAAAATTTAATTCATTGCAATTGGAATAAATGCTGGCGATTGTTCGTTCTTAGAATCATAACTTTTAGAATTTTGTCCACCGCGATATTTTCTATCTTTCAACAGTAATGTAGAATTTTATAAATATTCGAATTTCATTTGCACGAAACAAAAGTTTATGCACATATCTTTCGGTTCACTATGTTGCAAGTCATTATGTTGTTGTAGGAAATAACAGGTACTATTAAAAGTTAAAAGACAAAGCAAGTGATTTTATAGTAATCGGGTTTTCTCTCATCTTAGTTATCCCAAATGATCTTTTCAATTTTTAATTCAGTTTAAATTCAATTACTTAAAATTCTTCTTTTCAATGTAAGCCTAGTTTCGATTAAAAGAATACAAATGATTCTCTATATTTGCTAAAATTTATCAATAGTAATTTGATCTATAATGGACCATTATTAGTAGTTTATTTTTCATGTATAAAATGTTTTCGTTTTAAAGATGCCTGTTTCTTTCATATGCCATATCCAGTAAATAAGTTTGTTTCAGATTTATCAATTTACAGAAATCACATTTCAGTTACATATTTGAACATTTCATAGCATATTAAATATGTATCCTAGATACTCAAATGATTTTTCTTTCATTGTCTGATTGTTCAGGTTTCTTCCTATTTTCCTATTTTCAAAAGAAGCATATTGCAGTCACGTTGGAGTATATAACTTTTCGATATCTTCATCAGTTTAGTACAACGAGTCGTATGTCTCTTTTGCAAAACGCTCAATTTTATATGCAGTGTCAATAGCTTCATTTTCCTTCTCTCGTTCCAAGTTAGACAAATGCATCTTTGATACAGAATGTTGCCAGTACGATTGCGAATTATTGGACAATGATTGTACTGATCGATGTAATCGTTTCCGAAGATTAATCAGATGGTTGATTTTTGGAAAAAGACTACATTGATTAGTACAAACATTGCACAATAATTCGATACCAAGCTAAGAACCACGTTAATACAGTGCAGTTTGGATCACGAAAAGCCACGAAGAAAATTTTGGACGATCCAGACTGTACTGCACCGTAGGACACCGTGGGACACCGTGGGACACCGTTGGACACCGTTTGACAACGTTGTACACCGTGGGACAACGTTGTACACCGTGGGACACCGTTGGAAATCATTATACACCGCGGGACACCGTTGGAAATCATTATACACCGTGGGACACCGTTGGTCCAGTGCAGATCCCCAAAAGCCGCGAAAAGAATTTTGAATGATCTATACTGTACTGCAACGTGGGACACCGTGGGACGCCGTGGGACGCCGTGGGACATCGTTGGACGACGTTGGACGACGTTGGACAACGCAGGACACCGTGGGACACCGTGGAACATCGTTGGACATCGTTGGACACCATGGGACGCCGTCGGTCCAGTATAGATCTTCCAAATGCCGCCAAAAGAATTTTGTATGATCTATACTGGGCTCCAACGTGGGACACCTCCGGTCCAGTGTGGATCTCCAAATGCCGCCAAAAAAATTTTGGATGATCTGTACTGGACTGCAACGTGAGACACTGTGGGACGCCGTGGGACGCCGTTGGACACCGTTGGACACCGTTGGACACCGTTGGATGACGTTGGACGACGTTGGACGACGTTGGACGACGTTGGACGATGTTGGACGACGTTGGACACCGTTGGACGACGCTGGACACCGTTGGACGACGCTGGACACCGTTGGACGACGCTGGACACCGTTGGACGACGCTGGACACCGTTGGACGACGTTGGACGACGTTGGACACCGTGGAACAACGTTGGACACCGTGGGACGCCGTGGGACATCGTTGAACGCCGTTGGACACCGTGGGACATCGTTGAACGCCGTTGGACACCGTGGGATGCATGCGTTTTAGCCTTAATTAATCCTAAGCTAGATACCTACGTTAAGTGCATTGTTAGCCCATTCTGTACAACGATACTTATCCATCCTGGAACGAAAAGGAAGAAATCTCGACTCTCTCCCCTCGCTTACCACACTGGAGAAATTATACTCGCGAATTATCGGTTCGCGGTCACTTAGTTCTTTCAAACTATCGCGTGCCGTACTCGCTCGCGCGTATTCCGGGTACGTTCGGGTCAACGTTCACTAGACAACTCTTTGGATTCGTAAGTCGCCCCAAGGACACCGATGTCCTGTTGACTGCTCGATGACTGTCCGACGTTTGGATCGGATCACGGGAGTTGTCGTCGCGTCGGTGATGCTTGCGAATCTGTTGGAGATTCAGTCCTGGATCCGCAGTCCTGTCCGATTGGTACTTCGGTACTCGGCCAGGGACCTGCAATTTCACGTCCTCCGTAATCCTGTTCGGCCCCGCGGGGGTGGGTCCCACTGTTCAGTTGGGGCCTTGCCTTCGTAATCCTGTTCAGCGACTCCTCCCCGGGTTCCACATGTTCAGTTGGAGTGTGTTAAGTTGCCGGCCTATGTGCTGGATCCACGGCTGGATCACCAGCGGATCGCTGGCATCATCGGTCGGCTCCATCGACCGCGACACGTGTAAGTTTCGATCGGCGAAGCAGCAATCGAGTTACGGTCAATTCTTGGGCCTTCTGCTGATCTTTGGGGTTATCTCGTGTACGGGGGTACGTCGCGTTGGTTTGTTAGTTCTTTCGAGAGATCGCGATCTCGTTCGTTTCGGGCGCGCCGCGATTTTTTTTATCGTCAGATTGATCGGGCTTCTTGTTTGCCCATTTTTAAGGGAAGCTTATTGAGGTCATGTTACAGATTATAACTTTTCAATATCTTCAATATGTTATAGTGTCCCAAAAGTAGAGCGCTAAACAGTTTAGTACAGCGACTCGTATGTCCATTCTGCACGACACGAAATGATACATACAGTGTCAGTAGCTTCATTTTCTTTCCTTCGTTCCCAGTTAGATAAATGTGTCTTTGATACCGAATGCTGGCAGTAGGGATGCGAATTACCGTACGATATTTGTACCGACCGATGTAATCATTGTGTGGGATATGGATGTTGCGTTATGTATGCTTTGTTTTACGTTTGTAAGGATTCGTGTAACTGCTGCGTAGGAGACAGGTGTTTCGCGGTTAGGTTAAATACGAAATAACTATCCCTTTACGCAGGCCCATGATCAAGTAGAGTCAGAGCTCGACATTTTTGCCAATAGGTTGAATGTCGAGACCGATGCATAATGTTAAATAACTCATGGGCGGGTCTCGTGCGTAGTCACCTCCCCGTGGTGAGACCTGGTAATTGGTATCGTTTTCCAAAAATTAATCAGTTGATTAATGTTTGGAAAACGATACCAAGCTAAGAACTACGCACCAGTCCAATTCGGATCGCCAAAAGCCACTAATCTAATTGTGCATGATTTAGACTGGACCGCACCGTGGGACACCGTTGGACACCGTTGGGGGATTAGGTTTGGTAACGCAAGAGGGCCGATCACGGGACACCTCCGGCGGGCTACCGGCTGCGGTTGGGAGTGGCCGATGTCGAGGTCGGTACACGGATGAAGTATCTGGGTCCGACTCTCCACAGCCATTGGACCTTTGGCGATCACTTCGAGCGTCTGGTACCATCGGCCGAGGCTACAGCCAACACCTTGGGGCGTCTGTTGCCTAGGCTAGGCGGACCGGGCGTCTGTTGCCTAGGCTCGGCGGACCGGGCGTCGGAGTGCGCCGGCTATACGCCGGGGTTGTACGATCGAGGCTCTTGTACGGTGCTCCGATCTGGGCTGCGAGCGTGTTGGCCAATCGTCGCAGCCTCCTGCTGGTCAGGAGACTGCATCGTACGGTGGCCGTGAGAACGGTGAGAGCGTATCGCACCGTCTCGGCTACGGCGGCGTCGCTGCTCGCGGGTTTCCCCACGTTCGAGTTGGAGGCACTACGGAGTCGCGAGATCTACAAACACCCGCGAGCACCATCGGGAGGGGTGGACGAGGCGGCGGCGGCGGCGGCGGCCCGCTGTGACGCTGTGGCGCGGGCTCGACGAAACCTATTGGATTCGTGGCGGGCCGGTATCGCAACGGGAAACGGCGACCCGGAACTCAGGGTCCTGCCAAACTGGGACGATTGGTTGGATGGCGGCGGGCCCGCCCTAACCTATAGTGCGACAGAGTTACTTACCGGGCATGGATGCTTCGGTGAGCACCTGCACAGGGTCGGACGGGAGGTATCACCGCGTTGCCACCATTGCAACGAGCGAGTGGACACGGCACTGCACATGCTGGAGCACTGACCGGCGTGCACGTTACCTCGCCGCGCCCTCGTTGCTGAGACAGGGGGTGACCTTTCGACGTCGGCGGTGTTCGGTGCGCTGTTGGCGAACGAGAGTAGCCGGAAGGCGGTCGCCACATTATGCGAGCAGGTGATGTCGCGGAAGGAGGCGGCGGAGCGGGTGAGAGAACGCGATTCTCATCCGGAAAGAATGGGTTGTCGGCGGCGGAGTGGGGGACGTGGGCACGACACTTCCAGGCGAGCTCGGACCTCTCCGCCGACCGGTGGGTTTTAGGCGTCGGTCGGTTCGGCGTCGCGGTGCCGCCAAATCGCCTGGTCGGGGAACTAGGAGGTCTTGCACGGCGGCCCGTCGGGGGTGGCGCGATGCGCGGTGGCCGCGTATAACGATATGTAGATATAGGATATAACGTATAACGATATGTAGATATCGGATATAACGTATAACGATACGTAGATATAGGATATATCGTATAACGCTGTCTATATATAGGATATAACGTATAACGATATGTACATATAGGATATAACGTATAACGATACGTAGATATAAGATATAACGTACAACGTTACGTAGACATGGGATATAACGTATAAGGATATGTAGATATAGCATATAACGTATAAAGATATCTACATATAGGATATAATGTATAACGGTATATAGACATAAGATATAACGTATAACGATATGCAGATATAGGATAAAACGTATAACGATACGTAGAAATAGAATATAACGTATAACGTTATCTACATATAGGATATAACGTATAACGATATGTAGATGTAAGATATAACGTATAACGATAAGTAGATATAGGATATAACGTATTACGATATGTAGATGGAGGATACAACGCATAACGATACGCAGAAATAGGATATGACGTATAACGCTATCTACATATAGGATATAACGTATAACGATATGTACATATAGGATATAACGTATAACGATACGTTGATATAGGATATAACGTATAATGATACGTAGGTATACGATATAACGTGTAACGTTATCAACATATAGGATATAACGTGTAACGATATGTAGGTATACGATATAACGTATAACGACATGCAGATATAGGATATGAAGTATAACGATACGTAGATATAGGATATAACGTATAACGACATGCAGGTATAGGATACGTCGTATAACGATACGTAGATATAGGATATAACGTATAACGTTTTCTACATATAGGATATAACGTATAACGTTATGTAGATGTACGATATAACGTATAACGATATGCAGATATAGGATATAACGTATAACGATATCTACATATAGGATATAATGTATAACGATATGTAGACATAGGATATAACGTATAACGATATGTAGACATAGGATATAACGTATAACGATATGTAGATATAGGATATAACGTATAACGATATGTAGGTATAGGATATAACGTATAACGGTACGTACATATAGGATATAACGTATAACGTTATCTACATATAGGATATAACGTATAACGATACGTAGATATAGGATATTACGTATAACGATACGTAGATATAGAATATAACGTATCACGTTATATACATATTGGATATAACGTATAACGTTATCTACACATAGGATATAACGTATAACGTTATCTACACATAGAATATAACGTGTAGCGATACGTAGATATAGTATATAACGTATAACGATACGTAGATATAGGATATAACGTATAAAGATACGTAGATGTAGGATATTTCGAATAACGAGATGTAGATATAGGATATATCGTATAACGATACGTAGATATAATATATAACGTATAACGATACGTAGATATAGGATATAACGTATAACGTTTTCTACATATAGGATATAACGTATAACGGTACGTAGATATAGGATATAACGTATAACGTTATCTACACATAGGATATAACGTATAACGATATGTAGATATAGGATATAACGTATAACGATATGTAGATATAGGATATAACGTATAACGATATGTTGATATAGTATAGAACGTATAACGGTACGCGGAAATAGGATATAACGTATAACGATATATACATATAGGATACATCGTATAACGGTACGTAGATATAGGATATAACGTATAACGATACGTAGATATAGGATATAACGTATAACGTTATCTACATATAGGATATAACGTATAACGATATCTACATATAGGATATAACGTATAACGATATGTAGATATAGGATATAACGTATAACGATATGTTGATATAGGATATAACGTATAACGATATGTTGATATAGGATATAACGTATAACGATATGTAGACATAGGATATAACGTATAACGATATGTAGACATAGGATATAACGTGTAACGTCATGCAGATTTTGGATATGACGTATAACGATACGTAGAAATAGGATATAACGTATAACGGTACGTAGATATAGGTTATAACGTATAACGGTATCTACATATAAGATATAACTTATAGCGTTATGTAGATATAGGATATATCGCATAACGATACGTAGATATAGGATATAACGTATAACGATACGTAGATATAGGATATAACGTATAACGTTATCTACATATAGGATATAACGTATAACGTTATGTAGATATAGGATATAACGTATAACGACATGTGGATATAGGATATAACGTATAACGTTATGTAGATATAGGATATAACGTATAACGACTTGTAGATATAGGATATGACGTATAACGATATGTAGATATAGGATATAACGTATAACGATATATAGATATAGGATATAACGTATAACGATACGTAGATATAGGATATAACGTATAACGATATCTACATATAGGATATAACGTATAGCGCTATCTCCACATAGGATATAACGTATAACGTTATCTACACATAGAATATAACGTGTAGCGATACGTAGATATAGTACATAACGTATAACGATACGTAGATATAGGATATAACGTATAAAGATACGTAGATGTAGGATATTTCGAATAACGAGATGTAGATATAGGATATATCGTATAACGATACGTAGATATAGGTTATACGGTATAACGGTATCTACATATAAGATATAACGTATAGCGTTATCTAGACATAGGATATAACGTATAACGATATGCAGATATAGGATATAACGTATAACGATACGTAGATATATAATATAACGTATAACGTTATCTACATATAGGATATAACGTATAACGTTATCTACACATAGGATATAACGTGTAGCGATACGTAGATATAGGATATATCGTATAACGGTACGCAGATATAGGATATAACGTATAACGATACGTAGGTATAGGATATAACGTATAACGACTTGTAGATATAGGATATGACGTATAACGATATGTAGATATAGGATATAACGTATAACGATATCTACATATAGGATATGACGTATAACGATACGTAAATATAGGAAATAACGTATTACGACATGTAGATATAGGATATAACGTATAACCATATGTAGACATAGGATATAACGTATAACGATATGTTGATATAGGATATAACGTATAACGGTACGTAGATATAGGATATAACGTATAACGTTATCTACACATAGGATATAACGTGTAGCGATACGTAGATATAGGATATAACGTATAACGATACGTAGATATAGGATATAACGTATAACGTTATCTACATATAGGATATAACGTATAACGATACGTAAATATAGGATATATCGTATAACTTCATCTACATATAGGATATAACGTATAACGGTACGTAGATATAGGATATAACGTATAACGTTATCTACACGTAGGATATAACGTATAACGATATGTAGATATATTATATAACGTATAACGACATGTAGATATAGGATATAACGTATAACGATACGTAGATATAGGATATAACGTATAACGTTATCTACATATAGGATATAACGTATAACGATACGTAAATATAGGAAATAACGTATCACGTTATATACATATTGGATATAACGTATAACGTTCTCTACACATAGGATATAGCGTATAACGTTATCTACACATAGGATACAACGTGTAGCGATACGTAGATATAGGATATATCGTATAACTTCATCTACATATAGGATATAACGTATAACGGTACGTAGATATAGGATATAACGTATAACGTTATCTACACATAGGATATAACGTATAACGATATGTAGATATATTATATAACGTATAGCGACATGTAGATATAGTATAGAACGTATAACGGTACGCGGATATAGGATATAACGTATAACGATATCTACATATAGGATATAACGTATAACGATATGTACATATAGGATATAACGTATAACTACATGCAGATATAGGATATGACGTATAACGATACGTAGATATAGGATATAACGTATAACGATATGTAGATATAGGATATAACGTATAACGACATGCAGATTTTGGATATGACGTATAACGATACGTAGAAATAGGATATAACGCATAACGATATGTTGATATAGGATATAACGTATAACGATATGTTGATATAGGATATAACGTATAACGATATGTAGACATAGGATATAACGTATAACGATACGTAGATATAGGATATATCGTATAACTTCATCTACATATAGGATATAACGTATAACGGTACGTAGATATAGGATATAACGTATAACGTTATCTACACATAGGATATAACGTATAACGATTTGTAGATATATTATATAACGTATAACGACATGTAGATATAGGATATAACGTATAACGATATGTAGATATAGGATATAACGTATAACGACATGCAGATTTTGGATATGACGTATAACGATACGTAGAAATAGGATATAACGCATAACGATATGTTGATATAGGATATAACGTATAACGATATGTTGATATAGGATATAACGTATAACGATATGTAGACATAGGATATAACGTATAACGATACGTAGATATAGGATATATCGTATAACTTTATCTACATATAGGATATAACGTATAACGGTACGTAGATATAGGATATAACGTATAACGATACGTAGATATAGGATATAACGTATAACGTTATCTACATATAGGATATAACGTATAACGATACGTAAATATAGGAAATAACGTATCACGTTATATACATATTGGATATAACGTATAACGTTATCTACACATAGGATATAACGTATAACGTTATCTACACATAGAATATAAAGTGTAGCGATACGTAGATATAGTACATAACGTATAACGATACGTAGATATAGGATATAACGTATAAAGATACGTAGATGTAGGATATTTCGAATAACGAGATGTAGATATAGGATATATCGTATAACGATACGTAGATATAGGTTATAAGGTATAACGGTATCTACATATAAGATATAACGTATAGCGTTCTCTAGACATAGGATATAACGTATAACGATATGCAGATATAGGATATAACGTATAACGATACGTAGATATATAATATAACGTATAACGTTATCTACATATAGGATATAACGTATAACGTTATCTACACATAGAATATAACGTGTAGCGATACGTAGATATAGGATATATCGTATAACGGTACGCAGATATAGGATATAACGTATAACGATACGTAGATATAGGATATAACGTATAACGTTTTCTACATATAGGATATAACGTATAACGATACGTAGATATAGGAAATAACGTATAAAAACATGTAGATATAGGATATAACGTATAACGTTATGTAGATATAGGATATAACGTATAACGACTTGTAGATATAGGATATGACGTATAACGATATGTAGACATAGGATATAACGTATAACGATATGCAGATATAGGATATAACGTATAACGATACGTAGATATATAATATAGCGTATAACGTTATCTACATATAGGATATAACGTATAACGTTATCTACACATAGAATATAACGTGTAGCGATACGTAGATATAGTACATAACGTATAACGATACGTAGATATAGGATATAACGTATAAAGATACGTAGATGTAGGATATTTCGAATAACGAGATGTAGATATAGGATATATCGTATAACGATACGTAGATATAGGTTATAAGGTATAACGGTATCTACATATAAGATATAACGTACAGCGTTCTCTAGACATAGGATATAACGTATAACGATATGCAGATATAGGATATAACGTATAACGATACGTAGATATATAATATAACGTATAACGTTATCTACATATAGGATATAACGTATAACGTTATCTACACATAGAATATAACGTGTAGCGATACGTAGATATAGGATATATCGTATAACGGTACGCAGATATAGGATATAACGTATAACGATACGTAGATATAGGATATAACGTATAACGTTTTCTACATATAGGATATAACGTATAACGATACGTAGATATAGGAAATAACGTATAAAAACATGTAGATATATGATATAACGTATAACGTTATGTAGATATAGGATATAACGTATAACGACTTGTAGATATAGGATATGACGTATAACGATATGTAGATATAGGATATAACGTATAACGGTACGTAGATATAGGATATAACGTATAACGTTATCTACATATAGGATATAACGTATAACGTTATCTACACATAGGATATAACGTGTAGCGATACGTAGATATAGGATATAACGTATAACGTTATCTACACATAGGATATAACGTATAACGATATGTAGATATATTATATAACGTATAACGACATGTAGATATAGGATATAACGTATAACGTTATGTAGATATAGGATATAACGTATAACGTCTTGTAGATATAGGATATGGCGTATAACGATATGTAGACATGGGATATAACGTATAACGATATGTAGATATAGGATATAACGTATAACGATACGTAGATATAGGATGTATTGTATAACTTCATCTACATATAGGATATAACGTATAACGGTACGTAGATATAGGATATAACGTATAACGATATGTAGATATAGGATATAACGTATAACGATATGTTGATATAGGATATATCGTATAACGATATGTAGATATAGGATATAACGTATAACGACATGCAGATTTTGGATATGACGTATAACGATACGTAGAAATAGGATATGACGTATAACGGTACGTAGATATGGGATATAACGTATAACGTTATCTACATATAGAATATAACGTATAACGATATGTAGATATAGGATATAACGTATAACGTTATCTACATATAGGATATAACGTATGACGATATGTAGATATTGGATATAACGTATAACGATATGTAGATATATGATATAACGTATAACGATATGTTGATATAGTATAGAACGTATAACGGTACGCGGATATAGGATATAAGGTATAACGGTATCTACATATAGGATATAACGTATAACGATATGTAGATATAGGATATAACGTATAACGATATGTAGATATAGGATATAACGTATAACGATATGTTGATATAGGATATAACGTATAACGATATGTTGATATAGGATATAACGTATAACGATATGTAGACATAGGATATGACGTATAACGGTACGTAGATATAGGATATAACGTATAACGTTATCTACACATAGGATATAACGTATAACGATTTGTAGATATATTATATAACGTATAACGACATGTAGATATAGGATATAACGTATAACGATATGTAGATATAGGATATAACGTATAACGACATGCAGATTTTGGATATGACGTATAACGATACGTAGAAATAGGATATAACGCATAACGATATGTTGATATAGGATATAACGTATAACGATATGTTGATATAGGATATAACGTATAACGATATGTTGATATAGGATATAACGTATAACGATATGTAGACATAGGATATAACGTATAACGATACGTAGATATAGGATATATCGTATAACTTCATCTACATATAGGATATAACGTATAACGGTACGTAGATATAGGATATAACGTATAACGATACGTAGATATAGGATATAACGTATAACGTTATCTACATATAGGATATAACGTATAACGATACGTAAATATAGGAAATAACGTATCACGTTATATACATATTGGATATAACGTATAACGTTATCTACACATAGGATATAACGTATAACGTTATCTACACATAGAATATAACGTGTAGCGATACGTAGATATAGTGCATAACGTATAACGATACGTAGATATAGGATATAACGTATAAAGATACGTAGATGTAGGATATTTCGAATAACGTGATGTAGATATAGGATATATCGTATAACGATACGTAGATATAGGTTATAAGGTATAACGGTATCTACATATAAGATATAACGTATAGCGTTCTCTAGACATAGGATATAACGTATAACGATATGCAGATATAGGATATAACGTATAACGATACGTAGATATATAATATAACGTATAACGTTATCTACATATAGGATATAACGTATAACGTTATCTACACATAGAATATAACGTGTAGCGATACGTAGATATAGGATATATCGTATAACGATACGTAGATATAGGATATAACGTATAAAGATACGTAGATGTAGGATATTTCGAATAACGAGATGTAGATATAGGATATATCGTATAACGATACGTAGATATAGGTTATAAGGTATAACGGTATCTACATATATGATATAACGTATAGCGTTCTCTAGACATAGGATATAACGTATAACGATATGCAGATATAGGATATAACGTATAACGATACGTAGATATGTAATATAACGTATAACGTTATCTACATATAGGATATAACGTATAACGTTATCTACACATAGAATATAACGTGTAGCGATACGTAGATATAGGATATATCGTATAACGGTACGCAGATATAGGATATAACGTATAACGATACGTAGATATTGGATATAACGTATAACGTTTTCTACATATAGGATATAACGTATAACGATACGTAGATATAGGAAATAACGTATAAAAACATGTAGATATATGATATAACGTATAACGTTATGTAGATATAGGATATAACGTATAACGACTTGTAGATATAGGATATGACGTATAACGATATGTAGATATAGGATATAACGTATAACGGTACGTAGATATAGGATATAACGTATAACGTTATCTACATATAGGATATAACGTATAACGTTATCTACACATAGGATATAACGTGTTGCGATACGTAGATATAGGATATAACGTATAACGTTATCTACACATAGGATATAACGTATAACGATATGTAGATATATTATATAACGTATAACGACATGTAGATATAGGATATAACGTATAACGTTATGTAGATATAGGATACAACGTATAACGACTTGTAGATATAGGATATGGCGTATAACGATATGTTGATATAGGATATATCGTATAACGATATGTAGATATAGGATATAACGTATAACGACATGCAGATTTTGGATATGACGTATAACGATACGTAGAAATAGGATATGACGTATAACGGTACGTAGATATGGGATATAACGTATAACGTTATCTACATATAGAATATAACGTATAACGATATGTAGATATAGGATATAACGTATAACGATACGTAGATATAGGATGTATTGTATAACTTCATCTACATATAGGATATAACGTATAACGGTACGTAGATATAGGATATAACGTATAACGATATGTAGATATAGGATATAACGTATAACGATATGTTGATATAGGATATATCGTATAACGATATGTAGATATATTATATAACGTATAACGACATGTAGATATAGGATATAACGTATAACGATATGTAGACATAGGATATAACGTATAACGATACGTAGATATAGGATATATCGTATAACTTCATCTACATATAGGATATAACGTATAACGGTACGTAGATATAGGATATAACGTATAACGTTATCTACACATAGGATATAACGTATAACGATTTGTAGATATATTATATAACGTATAACGACATGTAGATATAGGATATAACGTATAACGATATGTAGATATAGGATATAACGTATAACGACATGCAGATTTTGGATATGACGTATAACGATACGTAGAAATAGGATATAACGCATAACGATATGTTGATATAGGATATAACGTATAACGATATGTTGATATAGGATATAACGTATAACGATATGTTGATATAGGATATAACGTATAACGATATGTAGACATAGGATATAACGTATAACGATACGTAGATATAGGATATATCGTATAACTTCATCTACATATAGGATATAACGTATAACGGTACGTAGATATAGGATATAACGTATAACGATACGTAGATATAGGATATAACGTATAACGTTATCTACATATAGGATATAACGTATAACGATACGTAAATATAGGAAATAACGTATCACGTTATATACATATTGGATATAACGTATAACGTTATCTACACATAGGATATAACGTATAACGTTATCTACACATAGAATATAACGTGTAGCGATACGTAGATATAGTGCATAACGTATAACGATACGTAGATATAGGATATAACGTATAAAGATACGTAGATGTAGGATATTTCGAATAACGTGATGTAGATATAGGATATATCGTATAACGATACGTAGATATAGGTTATAAGGTATAACGGTATCTACATATAAGATATAACGTATAGCGTTCTCTAGACATAGGATATAACGTATAACGATATGCAGATATAGGATATAACGTATAACGATAGGTATATATATAATATAACGTATAACGTTATCTACATATAGGATATAACGTATAACGTTATCTACACATAGAATATAACGTGTAGCGATACGTAGATATAGGATACATCGTATAACGGTACGCAGATATAGGATATAACGTATAACGATACGTAGATATAGGATATAACGTATAACGTTTTCTACATATAGGATATAACGTATAACGATACGTAGATATAGGAAATAACGTATAAAAACATGTAGATATAGGATATGACGTATAACGATATGTAGACATAGGATATAACGTATAACGATATGCAGATATAGGATATAACGTATAACGATACGTAGATATATAATATAACGTATAACGTTATCTACATATAGGATATAACGTATAACGTTATCTACACACAGAATATAACGTGTAGCGATACGTAGATATAGTACATAACGTATAACAATACGTAGATATAGGATATAACGTATAAAGATACGTAGATGTAGGATATTTCGAATAACGAGATGTAGATATAGGATATATCGTATAACGATACGTAGATATAGGTTATAAGGTATAACGGTATCTACATATAAGATATAACGTATAGCGTTCTCTAGACATAGGATATAACGTATAACGATATGCAGATATAGGATATAACGTATAACGATACGTAGATATATAATATAACGTATAACGTTATCTACATATAGGATATAACGTATAACGTTATCTACACATAGAATATAACGTGTAGCGATACGTAGATATAGGATATATCGTATAACGATACGTAGATATAGGATATAACGTATAAAGATACGTAGATGTAGGATATTTCGAATAACGAGATGTAGATATAGGATATATCGTATAACGATACGTAGATATAGGTTATAAGGTATAACGGTATCTACATATAAGATATAACGTATAGCGTTCTCTAGACATAGGATATAACGTATAACGATATGCAGATATAGGATATAACGTATAACGATACGTAGATATGTAATATAACGTATAACGTTATCTACATATAGGATATAACGTATAACGTTATCTACACATAGAATATAACGTGTAGCGATACGTAGATATAGGATATATCGTATAACGGTACGCAGATATAGGATATAACGTATAACGATACGTAGATATTGGATATAACGTATAACGTTTTCTACATATAGGATATAACGTATAACGATACGTAGATATAGGAAATAACGTATAAAAACATGTAGATATATGATATAACGTATAACGTTATGTAGATATAGGATATAACGTATAACGACTTGTAGATATAGGATATAACGTATAACGATATGTAGATATAGGATATAACGTATAACGGTACGTAGATATAGGATATAACGTATAACGTTATCTACATATAGGATATAACGTATAACGTTATCTACACATAGGATATAACGTGTAGCGATACGTAGATATAGGATATAACGTATAACGTTATCTACACATAGGATATAACGTATAACGATATGTAGATATATTATATAACGTATAACGACATGTAGATATAGGATATAACGTATAACGTTATGTAGATATAGGATACAACGTATAACGACTTGTAGATATAGGATATGGCGTATAACGATATGTTGATATAGGATATATCGTATAACGATATGTAGATATAGGATATAACGTATAACGACATGCAGATTTTGGATATGACGTATAACGATACGTAGAAATAGGATATGACGTATAACGGTACGTAGATATGGGATATAACGTATAACGTTATCTACATATAGAATATAACGTATAACGATATGTAGATATAGGATATAACGTATAACGATACGTAGATATAGGATGTATTGTATAACTTCATCTACATATAGGATATAACGTATAACGGTACGTAGATATAGGATATAACGTATAACGATATGTAGATATAGGATATAACGTATAACGATATGTTGATATAGGATATATCGTATAACGATATGTAGATATAGGATATAACGTATAACGACATGCAGATTTTGGATATGACGTATAACGATACGTAGAAATAGGATATGACGTATAACGGTACGTAGATATGGGATATAACGTATAACGTTATCTACATATAGAATATAACGTATAACGATATGTAGATATAGGATATAACGTATAACGTTATCTACATATAGGATGTAACGTATAACGATATGTAGATATTGGACATAACGTATAACGATATGTAGATATATGATATAACGTATAACGATATGTTGATATAGTATAGAACGTATAACGGTACGCGGATATAGGATATAACGTATAACGTTATCTACATATAGGATATAACGTATAACGTTATCTACATATAGAATATAACGTATAACGATATGTAGATATAGGATATAACGTATAACGTTATCTACATATAGGATGTAACGTATAACGATATGTAGATATTGGATATAACGTATAACGATATGTAGATATATGATATAACGTATAACGATATGTTGATATAGTATAGAACGTATAACGGTACGCGGATATAGGATATAACGTATAACGATATCTACATATAGGATATAACGTATAACGATATGCAGATATAGGATATAACGTATAACGATACGTAGATATATAATATAACGTATAACGATACGTAGATATATAATATAACGTATAACGTTATCTACATATAGGATATAACGTATAACGTTATCTACACATAGGATATAACGTGTAACGTTATCTACACATAGGATATAACGTGTAACGATACGTAGATATAGGATATAACGTATAACGATACGTAGATATGGGATATAACGTATAACGTTATCTACATATAGGATATAACGTATAACGTTATGTAGATATAGGATATAACGTATAACGACATGTAGATATAGGATATAACGTATAACGACATGTAGATATAGGATATAACGTATAACGTTATGTAGATATAGGATATAACGTATAACGACTTGTAGATATAGGATATGACCTATAACGATATGTAGATATAGGATATAACGTATAACGATATATAGATATAGGATATAACGTATAACGATACGTAGATATAGGATATAACGTATAACGATATCTACATATAGGATATAACGTATACCGCTATCTCCACATAGGATATAACGTATAACGATATGTAGATATAGGATATAACGTATAACGATACGTAGATATAGGATATAACGTATAACGATATCTACATATAGGATATAACGTATACCGCTATCTCCACATAGGATATAACGTATAACGATACGTAGATATAGGATATAACGTATAACGTTTTCTACATATAGGATATAACGTATAACGGTACGTAGATATAGGATATAACGTATAACGTTATCTACACATAGGATATAACGTATAACGATATGTAGATATAGGATATAACGTATAACGAAATGTAGATATAGGATATAACGTATAACGATATGTTGATATTGTACAGAACGTATAACGGTACGCGGAAATAGGATATAACGTATAACGATATATACATATAGGATATATCGTATAACGGTACGTAGATATAGGATATAACGTATAACGATACGTAGATATAGGATATAACGTATAACGTTATCTACATATAGGATATAACGTATAACGATATCTACATATAGGATATAACGTATAACGATATGTAGATATAGGATATAACGTATAACGATATGTAGATATAGGATATAACGTATAACGATATGTTGATATAGGATATAACGTATAACGATATGTTGATATAGGATATAACGTATAACGATATGTAGACATAGGATATAACGCATAACGATATGTAGACATAGGATATAACGTGTAACGACATGCAGATTTTGGATATGACGTATAACGATACGTAGAAATAGGATATAACGTATAACGGTACGTAGATATAGGTTATAACGTATAACGGTATCTACATATAAGATATAACTTATAGCGTTATGTAGATATAGGATATATCGCATAACGATACGTAGATATAGGATATAACGTATAACGATACGTAGATATGGGATATAACGTATAACGTTATCTACATATAGGATATAACGTATAACGTTATGTAGATATAGGATATAACGTATAACGACATGTAGATATAGGATATAACGTATAACGTTATGTAGATATAGGATATAACGTATAACGACTTGTAGATATAGGATATGACCTATAACGATATGTAGATATAGGATATAACGTATAACGATATATAGATATAGGATATAACGTATAACGATACGTAGATATAGGATATAACGTATAACGATATCTACATATAGGATATAACGTATACCGCTATCTCCACATAGGATATAACGTATAACGATATGTAGATATAGGATATAACGTATAACGGTACGTAGATATAGGATATAACGTATAACGTTATCTACATATAGGATATAACGTATAACGTTATCTACACATAGGATATAACGTGTAGCGATACGTAGATATAGGATATATCGTATAACGGTACGTAGATATAGGATATAACGTATAACGATACGTAGATGTAGGATATAACGTATAACGGTACGTAGATATAGGATATAACGTATAGCGTTATCTACACATAGGATATAATGTATAACGATATGTAGATATAGGATATAACGTATAACGATATGTAGATATAGGATATAACGTATAACGATATGTTGATATAGTATAGAACGTATAACGGTACGCGGAAATAGGATATAACGTATAACGATATATACATATAGGATATATCGTATAACGGTACGTAGATATAGGATATAACGTATAACGATACGTAGATATAGGATATAACGTATAACGTTATCTACATATAGGATATAACGTATAACGATATGTAGATATAGGATATAACGTATAACGATATGTAGATATAGGATATAACGTATAACGATATGTAGATATAGGATATAACGTATAACGATATGTTGATGTAGGATATAACGTATAACGATTTGTTGATATAGGATATAACGTATAACGATATGTAGACATAGGATATAACGTATAACGATATGTAGACATAGGATATAACGTGTAACGACATGCAGATTTTGGATATGACGTATAACGATACGTAGAAATAGGATATAACGTATAACGGTACGTAGATATAGGTTATAACGTATAACGGTATCTACATATAAGATATAACTTATAGCGTTATGTAGATATAGGATATATCGCATAACGATACGTAGATATAGGATATAACGTATAACGATACGTAGATATGGGATATAACGTATAACGTTATCTACATATAGGATATAACGTATAACGTTATGTAGATATAGGATATAACGTATAACGACATGTAGATATAGGATATAACGTATAACGTTATGTAGATATAGGATATAACGTATAACGACTTGTAGATATAGGATATGACCTATAACGATATGTAGATATAGGATATAACGTATAACGATATATAGATATAGGATATAACGTATAACGATACGTAGATATAGGATATAACGTATAACGATATCTACATATAGGATATAACGTATACCGCTATCTCCACATAGGATATAACGTATAACGATATGTAGATATAGGATATAACGTATAACGGTACGTAGATATAGGATATAACGTATAACGTTATCTACATATAGGATATAACGTATAACGTTATCTACACATAGGATATAACGTGTAGCGATACGTAGATATAGGATATATCGTATAACGGTACGTAGATATAGGATATAACGTATAACGATACGTAGATGTAGGATATAACGTATAACGTTTTCTACATATAGGATATAACGTATAACGGTACGTAGATATAGGATATAACGTATAACGTTATCTACACATAGGATATAATGTATAACGATATGTAGATATAGGATATAACGTATAACGATATGTAGATATAGGATATAACGTATAACGATATGTTGATATAGTATAGAACGTATAACGGTACGCGGAAATAGGATATAACGTATAACGATATATACATATAGGATATATCGTATAACGGTACGTAGATATAGGATATAACGTATAACGATACGTAGATATAGGATATAACGTATAACGTTATCTACATATAGGATATAACGTATAACGATATCTACATATAGGATATAACGTATAACGATATGTAGATATAGGATATAACGTATAACGATATGTAGATATAGGATATAACGTATAACGATATGTTGATATAGGATATAACGTATAACGATATGTTGATATAGGATATAACGTATAACGATATGTAGACATAGGATATAACGTATAACGATATGTAGACATAGGATATAACGTGTAACGACATGCAGATTTTGGATATGACGTATAACGATACGTAGAAATAGGATATAACGTATAACGGTACGTAGATATAGGTTATAACGTATAACGGTATCTACATATAAGATATAACTTATAGCGTTATGTAGATATAGGATATATCGCATAACGATACGTAGATATAGGATATAACGTATAACGATACGTAGATATAGGATATATCGTATAACGATACGTAGATATAGGATATAACGTATAAAGATACGTAGATGTAGGATATTTCGAATAACGAGATGTAGATATAGGATATATCGTATAACGATACGTAGATATAGGTTATAAGGTATAACGGTATCTACATATAAGATATAACGTATAGCGTTCTCTAGACATAGGATATAACGTATAACGATATGCAGATATAGGATATAACGTATAACGATACGTAGATATGTAATATAACGTATAACGTTATCTACATATAGGATATAACGTATAACGTTATCTACACATAGAATATAACGTGTAGCGATACGTAGATATAGGATATATCGTATAACGGTACGCAGATATAGGATATAACGTATAACGATACGTAGATATTGGATATAACGTATAACGTTTTCTACATATAGGATATAACGTATAACGATACGTAGATATAGGAAATAACGTATAAAAACATGTAGATATATGATATAACGTATAACGTTATGTAGATATAGGATATAACGTATAACGACTTGTAGATATAGGATATGACGTATAACGATATGTAGATATAGGATATAACGTATAACGGTACGTAGATATAGGATATAACGTATAACGTTATCTACATATAGGATATAACGTATAACGTTATCTACACATAGGATATAACGTGTAGCGATACGTAGATATAGGATATAACGTATAACGTTATCTACACATAGGATATAACGTATAACGATATGTAGATATATTATATAACGTATAACGACATGTAGATATAGGATATAACGTATAACGTTATGTAGATATAGGATACAACGTATAACGACTTGTAGATATAGGATATGGCGTATAACGATATGTTGATATAGGATATATCGTATAACGATATGTAGATATAGGATATAACGTATAACGACATGCAGATTTTGGATATGACGTATAACGATACGTAGAAATAGGATATGACGTATAACGGTACGTAGATATGGGATATAACGTATAACGTTATCTACATATAGAATATAACGTATAACGATATGTAGATATAGGATATAACGTATAACGATACGTAGATATAGGATGTATTGTATAACTTCATCTACATATAGGATATAACGTATAACGGTACGTAGATATAGGATATAACGTATAACGATATGTAGATATAGGATATAACGTATAACGATATGTTGATATAGGATATATCGTATAACGATATGTAGATATAGGATATAACGTATAACGACATGCAGATTTTGGATATGACGTATAACGATACGTAGAAATAGGATATGACGTATAACGGTACGTAGATATGGGATATAACGTATAACGTTATCTACATATAGAATATAACGTATAACGATATGTAGATATAGGATATAACGTATAACGTTATCTACATATAGGATGTAACGTATAACGATATGTAGATATTGGACATAACGTATAACGATATGTAGATATATGATATAACGTATAACGATATGTTGATATAGTATAGAACGTATAACGGTACGCGGATATAGGATATAACGTATAACGTTATCTACATATAGGATATAACGTATAACGTTATCTACATATAGAATATAACGTATAACGATATGTAGATATAGGATATAACGTATAACGTTATCTACATATAGGATGTAACGTATAACGATATGTAGATATTGGATATAACGTATAACGATATGTAGATATATGATATAACGTATAACGATATGTTGATATAGTATAGAACGTATAACGGTACGCGGATATAGGATATAACGTATAACGATATCTACATATAGGATATAACGTATAACGATATGCAGATATAGGATATAACGTATAACGATACGTAGATATATAATATAACGTATAACGATACGTAGATATATAATATAACGTATAACGTTATCTACATATAGGATATAACGTATAACGTTATCTACACATAGGATATAACGTGTAACGTTATCTACACATAGGATATAACGTGTAACGATACGTAGATATAGGATATAACGTATAACGATACGTAGATATGGGATATAACGTATAACGTTATCTACATATAGGATATAACGTATAACGTTATGTAGATATAGGATATAACGTATAACGACATGTAGATATAGGATATAACGTATAACGACATGTAGATATAGGATATAACGTATAACGTTATGTAGATATAGGATATAACGTATAACGACTTGTAGATATAGGATATGACCTATAACGATATGTAGATATAGGATATAACGTATAACGATATATAGATATAGGATATAACGTATAACGATACGTAGATATAGGATATAACGTATAACGATATCTACATATAGGATATAACGTATACCGCTATCTCCACATAGGATATAACGTATAACGATATGTAGATATAGGATATAACGTATAACGATACGTAGATATAGGATATAACGTATAACGATATCTACATATAGGATATAACGTATACCGCTATCTCCACATAGGATATAACGTATAACGATACGTAGATATAGGATATAACGTATAACGTTTTCTACATATAGGATATAACGTATAACGGTACGTAGATATAGGATATAACGTATAACGTTATCTACACATAGGATATAACGTATAACGATATGTAGATATAGGATATAACGTATAACGAAATGTAGATATAGGATATAACGTATAACGATATGTTGATATTGTACAGAACGTATAACGGTACGCGGAAATAGGATATAACGTATAACGATATATACATATAGGATATATCGTATAACGGTACGTAGATATAGGATATAACGTATAACGATACGTAGATATAGGATATAACGTATAACGTTATCTACATATAGGATATAACGTATAACGATATCTACATATAGGATATAACGTATAACGATATGTAGATATAGGATATAACGTATAACGATATGTAGATATAGGATATAACGTATAACGATATGTTGATATAGGATATAACGTATAACGATATGTTGATATAGGATATAACGTATAACGATATGTAGACATAGGATATAACGCATAACGATATGTAGACATAGGATATAACGTGTAACGACATGCAGATTTTGGATATGACGTATAACGATACGTAGAAATAGGATATAACGTATAACGGTACGTAGATATAGGTTATAACGTATAACGGTATCTACATATAAGATATAACTTATAGCGTTATGTAGATATAGGATATATCGCATAACGATACGTAGATATAGGATATAACGTATAACGATACGTAGATATGGGATATAACGTATAACGTTATCTACATATAGGATATAACGTATAACGTTATGTAGATATAGGATATAACGTATAACGACATGTAGATATAGGATATAACGTATAACGTTATGTAGATATAGGATATAACGTATAACGACTTGTAGATATAGGATATGACCTATAACGATATGTAGATATAGGATATAACGTATAACGATATATAGATATAGGATATAACGTATAACGATACGTAGATATAGGATATAACGTATAACGATATCTACATATAGGATATAACGTATACCGCTATCTCCACATAGGATATAACGTATAACGATATGTAGATATAGGATATAACGTATAACGGTACGTAGATATAGGATATAACGTATAACGTTATCTACATATAGGATATAACGTATAACGTTATCTACACATAGGATATAACGTGTAGCGATACGTAGATATAGGATATATCGTATAACGGTACGTAGATATAGGATATAACGTATAACGATACGTAGATGTAGGATATAACGTATAACGGTACGTAGATATAGGATATAACGTATAACGTTATCTACACATAGGATATAATGTATAACGATATGTAGATATAGGATATAACGTATAACGATATGTAGATATAGGATATAACGTATAACGATATGTTGATATAGTATAGAACGTATAACGGTACGCGGAAATAGGATATAACGTATAACGATATATACATATAGGATATATCGTATAACGGTACGTAGATATAGGATATAACGTATAACGATACGTAGATATAGGATATAACGTATAACGTTATCTACATATAGGATATAACGTATAACGATATGTAGATATAGGATATAACGTATAACGATATGTAGATATAGGATATAACGTATAACGATATGTAGATATAGGATATAACGTATAACGATATGTTGATATAGGATATAACGTATAACGATTTGTTGATATAGGATATAACGTATAACGATATGTAGACATAGGATATAACGTATAACGATATGTAGACATAGGATATAACGTGTAACGACATGCAGATTTTGGATATGACGTATAACGATACGTAGAAATAGGATATAACGTATAACGGTACGTAGATATAGGTTATAACGTATAACGGTATCTACATATAAGATATAACTTATAGCGTTATGTAGATATAGGATATATCGCATAACGATACGTAGATATAGGATATAACGTATAACGATACGTAGATATGGGATATAACGTATAACGTTATCTACATATAGGATATAACGTATAACGTTATGTAGATATAGGATATAACGTATAACGACATGTAGATATAGGATATAACGTATAACGTTATGTAGATATAGGATATAACGTATAACGACTTGTAGATATAGGATATGACCTATAACGATATGTAGATATAGGATATAACGTATAACGATATATAGATATAGGATATAACGTATAACGATACGTAGATATAGGATATAACGTATAACGATATCTACATATAGGATATAACGTATACCGCTATCTCCACATAGGATATAACGTATAACGATATGTAGATATAGGATATAACGTATAACGGTACGTAGATATAGGATATAACGTATAACGTTATCTACATATAGGATATAACGTATAACGTTATCTACACATAGGATATAACGTGTAGCGATACGTAGATATAGGATATATCGTATAACGGTACGTAGATATAGGATATAACGTATAACGATACGTAGATGTAGGATATAACGTATAACGTTTTCTACATATAGGATATAACGTATAACGGTACGTAGATATAGGATATAACGTATAACGTTATCTACACATAGGATATAATGTATAACGATATGTAGATATAGGATATAACGTATAACGATATGTAGATATAGGATATAACGTATAACGATATGTTGATATAGTATAGAACGTATAACGGTACGCGGAAATAGGATATAACGTATAACGATATATACATATAGGATATATCGTATAACGGTACGTAGATATAGGATATAACGTATAACGATACGTAGATATAGGATATAACGTATAACGTTATCTACATATAGGATATAACGTATAACGATATCTACATATAGGATATAACGTATAACGATATGTAGATATAGGATATAACGTATAACGATATGTAGATATAGGATATAACGTATAACGATATGTTGATATAGGATATAACGTATAACGATATGTTGATATAGGATATAACGTATAACGATATGTAGACATAGGATATAACGTATAACGATATGTAGACATAGGATATAACGTGTAACGACATGCAGATTTTGGATATGACGTATAACGATACGTAGAAATAGGATATAACGTATAACGGTACGTAGATATAGGTTATAACGTATAACGGTATCTACATATAAGATATAACTTATAGCGTTATGTAGATATAGGATATATCGCATAACGATACGTAGATATAGGATATAACGTATAACGATACGTAGATATAGGATATAACGTATAACGTTATCTACATATAGGATATAACGTATAACGTTATGTAGATATAGGATATAACGTATAACGACATGTAGATATAGGATATATCGTATAACGATACGTAGATATAGGTTATAAGGTATAACGGTATCTACATATAAGATATAACGTATAGCGTTATCTAGACATAGGATATAACGTATAACGATATGCAGATATAGGATATAACGTATAACGATACGTAGATATATAATATAACGTATAACGTTATCTACATATAGGATATAACGTATAACGTTATCTACACATAGGATATAACGTGTAGCGATACGTAGATATAGGATATATCGTATAACGGTACGCAGATATAGGATATAACGTATAACGATACGTAGGTATAGGATATAACGTATAACGACTTGTAGATATAGGATATGACGTATAACGATATGTAGATATAGGATATAACGTATAACGATATCTACATATAGGATATAACGTACAACGATACGTAAATATAGGAAATAACGTATTACGACATGTAGATATAGGATATAACGTATAACCATATGTAGACATAGGATATAACGTATAACGATATGTTGATATAGGATATAACGTATAACGGTACGTAGATATAGGATATAACGTATAACGTTATCTACACATAGGATATAACGTGTAGCGATACGTAGATATAGGATATAACGTATAACGATACGTAGATATAGGATATAACGTATAACGTTATCTACATATAGGATATAACGTACAACGATACGTAAATATAGGATATATCGTATAACTTCATCTACATATAGGATATAACGTATAACGGTACGTAGATATAGGATATAACGTATAACGTTATCTACACGTAGGATATAACGTATAACGATATGTAGATATATTATATAACGTATAACGACATGTAGATATAGGATATAACGTATAATGATACGTAGATATAGGATATAACGTATAACGTTATCTACATATAGGATATAACGTATAACGATACGTAAATATAGGAAATAACGTATCACGTTATATACATATTGGATATAACGTATAACGTTATCTACACATAGGATATAGCGTATAACGTTATCTACACATAGGATATAACGTGTAGCGATACGTAGATATAGGATATATCGTATAACTTCATCTACATATAGGATATAACGTATAACGGTACGTAGATATAGGATATAACGTATAACGTTATCTACACATAGGATATAACGTATAACGATATGTAGATATATTATATAACGTATAGCGACATGTAGATATAGTATAGAACGTATAACGGTACGCGGATATAGGATATAACGTATAACGATATCTACATATAGGATATAACGTATAACGATATGTACATATAGGATATAACGTATAACTACATGCAGATATAGGATATGACGTATAACGATACGTAGATATAGGATATAACGTATAACGATATGTAGATATAGGATATAACGTATAACGACATGCAGATTTTGGATATGACGTATAACGATACGTAGAAATAGGATATAACGCATAACGATATGTTGATATAGGATATAACGTATAACGATATGTTGATATAGGATATAACGTATAACGATATGTAGACATAGGATATAACGTATAACGATACGTAGATATAGGATATATCGTATAACTTCATCTACATATAGGATATAACGTATAACGGTACGTAGATATAGGATATAACGTATAACGTTATCTACACATAGGATATAACGTATAACGATTTGTAGATATATTATATAACGTATAACGACATGTAGATATAGGATATAACGTATAACGATATGTAGATATAGGATATAACGTATAACGACATGCAGATTTTGGATATGACGTATAACGATACGTAGAAATAGGATATAACGCATAACGATATGTTGATATAGGATATAACGTATAACGATATGTTGATATAGGATATAACGTATAACGATATGTAGACATAGGATATAACGTATAACGATACGTAGATATAGGATATATCGTATAACTTCATCTACATATAGGATATAACGTATAACGGTACGTAGATATAGGATATAACGTATAACGATACGTAGATATAGGATATAACGTATAACGTTATCTACATATAGGATATAACGTATAACGATATGCAGATATAGGATATAACGTATAACGATACGTAGATATATAATATAACGTATAACGTTATCTACATATAGGATATAACGTATAACGTTATCTACACATAGAATATAACGTGTAGCGATACGTAGATATAGTACATAACGTATAACGATACGTAGATATAGGATATAACGTATAAAGATACGTAGATGTAGGATATTTCGAATAACGAGATGTAGATATAGGATATATCGTATAACGATACGTAGATATAGGTTATAAGGTATAACGGTATCTACATATAAGATATAACGTATAGCGTTCTCTAGACATAGGATATAACGTATAACGATATGCAGATATAGGATATAACGTATAACGATACGTAGATATATAATATAACGTATAACGTTATCTACATATAGGATATAACGTATAACGTTATCTACACATAGAATATGACGTGTAGCGATACGTAGATATAGGATATATCGTATAACGATACGTAGATATAGGATATAACGTATAAAGATACGTAGATGTAGGATATTTCGAATAACGAGATGTAGATATAGGATATATCGTATAACGATACGTAGATATAGGTTATAAGGTATAACGGTATCTACATATAAGATATAACGTACAGCGTTCTCTAGACATAGGATATAACGTATAATGATATGCAGATATAGGATATAACGTATAACGATACGTAGATATATAATATAACGTATAACGTTATCTACATATAGGATATAACGTATAACGTTATCTACACATAGAATATAACGTGTAGCGATACGTAGATATAGGATATATCGTATAACGGTACGCAGATATAGGATATAACGTATAACGATACGTAGATATAGGATATAACGTATAACGTTTTCTACATATAGGATATAACGTATAACGATACGTAGATATAGGAAATAACGTATAAAAACATGTAGATATATGATATAACGTATAACGTTATGTAGATATAGGATATAACGTATAACGACTTGTAGATATAGGATATGACGTATAACGATATGTAGATATAGGATATAACGTATAACGGTACGTAGATATAGGATATAACGTATAACGTTATCTACATATAGGATATAACGTATAACGTTATCTACACATAGGATATAACGTGTAGCGATACGTAGATATAGGATATAACGTATAACGTTATCTACACATAGGATATAACGTATAACGATATGTAGATATATTATATAACGTATAACGACATGTAGATATAGGATATAACGTATAACGTTATGTAGATATAGGATATAACGTATAACGACTTGTAGATATAGGATATGACGTATAACGATATGTAGATATAGGATATAACGTATAACGATACGTAGATATAGGATGTATTGTATAACTTCATCTACATATAGGATATAACGTATAACGATATGTAGATATTGGATATAACGTATAACGATATGTAGATATATGATATAACGTATAACGATATGTTGATATAGTATAGAACGTATAACGGTACGCGGATATAGGATATAACGTATAACGATATCTACATATAGGATATAACGTATAACGATATGTAGATATAGGATATAACGTATAACGATATGTAGATATATTATATAACGTATAACGACATGTAGATATAGGATATAACGTATAACGTTATGTAGATATAGGATATAACGTATAACGACTTGTAGATATAGGATATGGCGTATAACGATATGTAGACATGGGATATAACGTATAACGATATGTAGATATAGGATATAACGTATAACGATACGTAGATATAGGATGTATTGTATAACTTCATCTACATATAGGATATAACGTATAACGGTACGTAGATATAGGATATAACGTATAACGATATGTAGATATAGGATATAACGTATAACGATATGTTGATATAGGATATATCGTATAACGATATGTAGATATAGGATATAACGTATAACGACATGCAGATTTTGGATATGACGTATAACGATACGTAGAAATAGGATATGACGTATAATGGTACGTAGATATGGGATATAACGTATAACGTTATCTACATATAGAATATAACGTATAACGATATGTAGATATAGGATATAACGTATAACGTTATCTACATATAGGATATAACGTATAACGATATGTAGATATTGGATATAACGTATAACGATATGTAGATATATGATATAACGTATAACGATATGTTGATATAGTATAGAACGTATAACGGTACGCGGATATAGGAAATAACGTATAACGATATCTACATATAGGATATAACGTATAACGATGTGTAGATATAGGATATAACGTATAACGATATGTAGATATAGGATATAACGTATAACGATATGTTGATATAGGATATAACGTATAACGATATGTTGATATAGGATATAACGTATAACGATATGTAGACATAGGATATAACGTATAACGGTACGTAGATATAGGATATAACGTATAACGTTATCTACATATAGGATATAACGTATAACGTTATCTACATATAGAATATAACGTATAACGATATGTAGATATAGGATATAACGTATAACGTTATCTACATATAGGATATAACGTATAACGATATGTAGATATTGGATATAACGTATAACGATATGTAGATATATGATATAACGTATAACGATATGTTGATATAGTATAGAACGTATAACGGTACGCGGATATAGGATATAACGTATAACGATATCTACATATAGGATATAACGTATAACGATATGCAGATATAGGATATAACGTATAACGATACGTAGATATATAATATAACGTATAACGTTATCTACATATAGGATATAACGTATAACGTTATCTACACATAGGATATAACGTGTAACGTTATCTACACATAGGATATAACGTGTAACGATACGTAGATATAGGATATAACGTATAACGATACGTAGATATGGGATATAACGTATAACGTTATCTACATATAGGATATAACGTATAACGTTATGTAGATATAGGATATAACGTATAACGACATGTAGATATAGGATATAACGTATAACGTTATGTAGATATAGGATATAACGTATAACGACTTGTAGATATAGGATATGACCTATAACGATATGTAGATATAGGATATAACGTATAACGATATATAGATATAGGATATAACGTATAACGATACGTAGATATAGGATATAACGTATAACGATATCTACATATAGGATATAACGTATACCGCTATCTCCACATAGGATATAACGTATAACGATATGTAGATATAGGATATAACGTATAACGGTACGTAGATATAGGATATAACGTATAACGTTATCTACATATAGGATATAACGTATAACGTTATCTACACATAGGATATAACGTGTAGCGATACGTAGATATAGGATATATCGTATAACGGTACGTAGATATAGGATATAACGTATAACGATACGTAGATATAGGATATAACGTATAACGTTTTCTACATATAGGATATAACGTATAACGGTACGTAGATATAGGATATAACGTATAACGTTATCTACACATAGGATATAACGTATAACGATATGTAGATATAGGATATAACGTATAACGATATGTAGATATAGGATATAACGTATAACGATATGTTGATATAGTATAGAACGTATAACTTTACGCGGAAATAGGATATAACGTATAACGATATATACATATAGGATATATCGTATAACGGTACGTAGATATAGGATATAACGTATAACGATACGTAGATATAGGATATAACGTATAACGTTATCTACATATAGGATATAACGTATAACGATATGTAGATATTGGATATAACGTATAACGATATGTAGATATATGATATAACGTATAACGATATGTTGATATAGTATAGAACGTATAACGGTACGCGGATATAGGATATAACGTATAACGATATCTACATATAGGATATAACGTATAACGATATGTAGATATAGGATATAACGTATAACGATATGTAGATATAGGATATAACGTATAACGATATGTTGATATAGGATATAACGTATAACGATATGTTGATATAGGATATAACGTATAACGATATGTAGACATAGGATATATCGTATAACGGTACGTAGATATAGGATATAACGTATAACGTTATCTACATATAGGATATAACGTATAACGTTATCTACATATAGAATATAACGTATAACGATATGTAGATATAGGATATAACGTATAACGTTATCTACATATAGGATATAACGTATAACGATATGTAGATATTGGATATAACGTATAACTACATGCAGATATAGGATATGACGTATAACGATACGTAGATATAGGATATAACGTATAACGATATGTAGATATAGGATATAACGTATAACGACATGCAGATTTTGGATATGACGTATAACGATACGTAGAAATAGGATATAACGCATAACGATATGTTGATATAGGATATAACGTATAACGATATGTTGATATAGGATATAACGTATAACGATATGTAGACATAGGATATAACGTATAACGATATGTAGATATAGGATATAACGTATAACGACATGCAGATTTTGGATATGACGTATAACGATACGTAGAAATAGGATATAACGCATAACGATATGTTGATATAGGATATAACGTATAACGATATGTTGATATAGGATATAACGTATAACGATATGTTGATATAGGATATAACGTATAACGATATGTAGACATAGGATATAACGTATAACGGTACGTAGATATAGGATATAACGTATAACGTTATCTACATATAGGATATAACGTATAACGTTATCTACATATAGAATATAACGTATAACGATATGTAGATATAGGATATAACGTATAACGTTATCTACATATAGGATATAACGTATAACGATATGTAGATATTGGATATAACGTATAACGATATGTAGATATATGATATAACGTATAACGATATGTTGATATAGTATAGAACGTATAACGGTACGCGGATATAGGATATAACGTATAACGATATCTACATATAGGATATAACGTATAACGATATGCAGATATAGGATATAACGTATAACGATACGTAGATATATAATATAACGTATAACGTTATCTACATATAGGATATAACGTATAACGTTATCTACACATAGGATATAACGTGTAACGTTATCTACACATAGGATATAACGTGTAACGATACGTAGATATAGGATATAACGTATAACGATACGTAGATATGGGATATAACGTATAACGTTATCTACATATAGGATATAACGTATAACGTTATGTAGATATAGGATATAACGTATAACGACATGTAGATATAGGATATAACGTATAACGTTATGTAGATATAGGATATAACGTATAACGACTTGTAGATATAGGATATGACCTATAACGATATGTAGATATAGGATATAACGTATAACGATATATAGATATAGGATATAACGTATAACGATACGTAGATATAGGATATAACGTATAACGATATCTACATATAGGATATAACGTATACCGCTATCTCCACATAGGATATAACGTATAACGATATGTAGATATAGGATATAACGTATAACGGTACGTAGATATAGGATATAACGTATAACGTTATCTACATATAGGATATAACGTATAACGTTATCTACACATAGGATATAACGTGTAGCGATACGTAGATATAGGATATATCGTATAACGGTACGTAGATATAGGATATAACGTATAACGATACGTAGATATAGGATATAACGTATAACGTTTTCTACATATAGGATATAACGTATAACGGTACGTAGATATAGGATATAACGTATAACGTTATCTACACATAGGATATAACGTATAACGATATGTAGATATAGGATATAACGTATAACGATATGTAGATATAGGATATAACGTATAACGATATGTTGATATAGTATAGAACGTATAACTTTACGCGGAAATAGGATATAACGTATAACGATATATACATATAGGATATATCGTATAACGGTACGTAGATATAGGATATAACGTATAACGATACGTAGATATAGGATATAACGTATAACGTTATCTACATATAGGATATAACGTATAACGATATGTAGATATTGGATATAACGTATAACGATATGTAGATATATGATATAACGTATAACGATATGTTGATATAGTATAGAACGTATAACGGTACGCGGATATAGGATATAACGTATAACGATATCTACATATAGGATATAACGTATAACGATATGTAGATATAGGATATAACGTATAACGATATGTAGATATAGGATATAACGTATAACGATATGTTGATATAGGATATAACGTATAACGATATGTTGATATAGGATATAACGTATAACGATATGTAGACATAGGATATATCGTATAACGGTACGTAGATATAGGATATAACGTATAACGTTATCTACATATAGGATATAACGTATAACGTTATCTACATATAGAATATAACGTATAACGATATGTAGATATAGGATATAACGTATAACGTTATCTACATATAGGATATAACGTATAACGATATGTAGATATTGGATATAACGTATAACTACATGCAGATATAGGATATGACGTATAACGATACGTAGATATAGGATATAACGTATAACGATATGTAGATATAGGATATAACGTATAACGACATGCAGATTTTGGATATGACGTATAACGATACGTAGAAATAGGATATAACGCATAACGATATGTTGATATAGGATATAACGTATAACGATATGTTGATATAGGATATAACGTATAACGATATGTAGACATAGGATATAACGTATAACGATATGTAGATATAGGATATAACGTATAACGACATGCAGATTTTGGATATGACGTATAACGATACGTAGAAATAGGATATAACGCATAACGATATGTTGATATAGGATATAACGTATAACGATATGTTGATATAGGATATAACGTATAACGATATGTAGACATAGGATATAACGTATAACGATACGTAGATATAGGATATATCGTATAACTTCATCTACATATAGGATATAACGTATAACGGTACGTAGATATAGGATATAACGTATAACGTTATCTACACATAGGATATAACGTATAACGATTTGTAGATATATTATATAACGTATAACGACATGTAGATATAGGATATAACGTATAACGATATGTAGATATAGGATATAACGTATAACGACATGCAGATTTTGGATATGACGTATAACGATACGTAGAAATAGGATATAACGCATAACGATATGTTGATATAGGATATAACGTATAACGATATGTTGATATAGGATATAACGTATAACGATATGTTGATATAGGATATAACGTATAACGATATGTAGACATAGGATATAACGTATAACGATACGTAGATATAGGATATATCGTATAACTTCATCTACATATAGGATATAACGTATAACGGTACGTAGATATATGATATAACGTATAACGATACGTAGATATAGGATATAACGTATAACGTTATCTACATATAGGATATAACGTATAACGATACGTAAATATAGGAAATAACGTATCACGTTATATACATATTGGATATAACGTATAACGTTATCTACACATAGGATATAACGTATAACGTTATCTACACATAGAATATAACGTGTAGCGATACGTAGATATAGTACATAACGTATAACGATACGTAGATATAGGATATAACGTATAAAGATACGTAGATGTAGGATATTTCGAATAACGTGATGTAGATATAGGATATATCGTATAACGATACGTAGATATAGGTTATAAGGTATAACGGTATCTACATATAAGATATAACGTATAGCGTTCTCTAGACATAGGATATAACGTATAACGATATGCAGATATAGGATATAACGTATAACGATAGGTATATATATAATATAACGTATAACGTTATCTACATATAGGATATAACGTATAACGTTATCTACACATAGAATATAACGTGTAGCGATACGTAGATATAGGATATATCGTGTAACGGTACGCAGATATAGGATATAACGTATAACGATACGTAGATATAGGATATAACGTATAACGTTTTCTACATATAGGATATAACGTATAACGATACGTAGATATAGGATATAACGTATAACGATACGTAGATATAGGATATAACGTATAACGTTATCTACATATAGGATATAACGTATAACGATATGCAGATATAGGATATAACGTATAACGATACGTAGATATATAATATAACGTATAACGTTATCTACATATAGGATATAACGTATAACGTTATCTACACATAGAATATAACGTGTAGCGATACGTAGATATAGTACATAACGTATAACGATACGTAGATATAGGATATAACGTATAAAGATACGTAGATGTAGGATATTTCGAATAACGAGATGTAGATATAGGATATATCGTATAACGATACGTAGATATAGGTTATAAGGTATAACGGTATCTACATATAAGATATAACGTATAGCGTTCTCTAGACATAGGATATAACGTATAACGATATGCAGATATAGGATATAACGTATAACGATACGTAGATATATAATATAACGTATAACGTTATCTACATATAGGATATAACGTATAACGTTATCTACACATAGAATATGACGTGTAGCGATACGTAGATATAGGATATATTGTATAACGATACGTAGATATAGGATATAACGTATAAAGATACGTAGATGTAGGATATTTCGAATAACGAGATGTAGATATAGGATATATCGTATAACGATACGTAGATATAGGTTATAAGGTATAACGGTATCTACATATAAGATATAACGTACAGCGTTCTCTAGACATAGGATATAACGTATAATGATATGCAGATATAGGATATAACGTATAACGATACGTAGATATATAATATAACGTATAACGTTATCTACATATAGGATATAACGTATAACGTTATCTACACATAGAATATAACGTGTAGCGATACGTAGATATAGGATATATCGTATAACGGTACGCAGATATAGGATATAACGTATAACGATACGTAGATATAGGATATAACGTATAACGTTTTCTACATATAGGATATAACGTATAACGATACGTAGATATAGGAAATAACGTATAAAAACATGTAGATATATGATATAACGTATAACGTTATGTAGATATAGGATATAACGTATAACGACTTGTAGATATAGGATATGACGTATAACGATATGTAGATATAGGATATAACGTATAACGGTACGTAGATATAGGATATAACGTATAACGTTATCTACATATAGGATATAACGTATAACGTTATCTACACATAGGATATAACGTGTAGCGATACGTAGATATAGGATATAACGTATAACGTTATCTACACATAGGATATAACGTATAACGATATGTAGATATATTATATAACGTATAACGACATGTAGATATAGGATATAACGTATAACGTTATGTAGATATAGGATATAACGTATAACGACTTGTAGATATAGGATATGACGTATAACGATATGTAGATATAGGATATAACGTATAACGATACGTAGATATAGGATGTATTGTATAACTTCATCTACATATAGGATATAACGTATAACGATATGTAGATATTGGATATAACGTATAACGATATGTAGATATATGATATAACGTATAACGATATGTTGATATAGTATAGAACGTATAACGGTACGCGGATATAGGATATAACGTATAACGATATCTACATATAGGATATAACGTATAACGATATGTAGATATAGGATATAACGTATAACGATATGTAGATATATTATATAACGTATAACGACATGTAGATATAGGATATAACGTATAACGTTATGTAGATATAGGATATAACGTATAACGACTTGTAGATATAGGATATGGCGTATAACGATATGTAGACATGGGATATAACGTATAACGATATGTAGATATAGGATATAACGTATAACGATACGTAGATATAGGATGTATTGTATAACTTCATCTACATATAGGATATAACGTATAACGGTACGTAGATATAGGATATAACGTATAACGATATGTAGATATAGGATATAACGTATAACGATATGTTGATATAGGATATATCGTATAACGATATGTAGGTATAGGATATAACGTATAACGACATGCAGATTTTGGATATGACGTATAACGATACGTAGAAATAGGATATGACGTATAATGGTACGTAGATATGGGATATAACGTATAACGTTATCTACATATAGAATATAACGTATAACGATATGTAGATATAGGATATAACGTATAACGTTATCTACATATAGGATATAACGTATAACGATATGTAGATATTGGATATAACGTATAACGATATGTAGATATATGATATAACGTATAACGATATGTTGATATAGTATAGAACGTATAACGGTACGCGGATATAGGATATAACGTATAACGATATCTACATATAGGATATAACGTATAACGATGTGTAGATATAGGATATAACGTATAACGATATGTAGATATAGGATATAACGTATAACGATATGTTGATATAGGATATAACGTATAACGATATGTTGATATAGGATATAACGTATAACGATATGTAGACATAGGATATAACGTATAACGGTACGTAGATATAGGATATAACGTATAACGTTATCTACATATAGGATATAACGTATAACGTTATCTACATATAGAATATAACGTATAACGATATGTAGATATAGGATATAACGTATAACGTTATCTACATATAGGATATAACGTATAACGATATGTAGATATTGGATATAACGTATAACGATATGTAGATATATGATATAACGTATAACGATATGTTGATATAGTATAGAACGTATAACGGTACGCGGATATAGGATATAACGTATAACGATATCTACATATAGGATATAACGTATAACGATATGCAGATATAGGATATAACGTATAACGATACGTAGATATATAATATAACGTATAACGTTATCTACATATAGGATATAACGTATAACGTTATCTACACATAGGATATAACGTGTAACGTTATCTACACATAGGATATAACGTGTAACGATACGTAGATATAGGATATAACGTATAACGATACGTAGATATGGGATATAACGTATAACGTTATCTACATATAGGATATAACGTATAACGTTATGTAGATATAGGATATAACGTATAACGACATGTAGATATAGGATATAACGTATAACGTTATGTAGATATAGGATATAACGTATAACGACTTGTAGATATAGGATATGACCTATAACGATATGTAGATATAGGATATAACGTATAACGATATATAGATATAGGATATAACGTATAACGATACGTAGATATAGGATATACCGTATAACGATATCTACATATAGGATATAACGTATACCGCTATCTCCACATAGGATATAACGTATAACGATATGTAGATATAGGATATAACGTATAACGGTACGTAGATATAGGATATAACGTATAACGTTATCTACATATAGGATATAACGTATAACGTTATCTACACATAGGATATAACGTGTAGCGATACGTAGATATAGGATATATCGTATAACGGTACGTAGATATAGGATATAACGTATAACGATACGTAGATATAGGATATAACGTATAACGTTTTCTACATATAGGATATAACGTATAACGGTACGTAGATATAGGATATAACGTATAACGTTATCTACACATAGGATATAACGTATAACGATATGTAGATATAGGATATAACGTATAACGATATGTAGATATAGGATATAACGTATAACGATATGTTGATATAGTATAGAACGTATAACTTTACGCGGAAATAGGATATAACGTATAACGATATATACATATAGGATATATCGTATAACGGTACGTAGATATAGGATATAACGTATAACGATACGTAGATATAGGATATAACGTATAACGTTATCTACATATAGGATATAACGTATAACGATATCTACATATAGGATATAACGTATAACGATATGTAGATATAGGATATAACGTATAACGATATGTAGATATAGGATATAACGTATAACGATATGTTGATATAGGATATAACGTATAACGATATGTTGATATAGGATATAACGTATAACGATATGTAGACATAGGATATAACGTATAACGATATGTAGACATAGGATTTAACGTGTAACGACATGCAGATTTTGGATATGACGTATAACGATACGTAGAAATAGGATATAACGTATAACGGTACGTAGATATAGGTTATAACGTATAACGGTATCTACATATAAGATATAACTTATAGCGTTATGTAGATATAGGATATATCGCATAACGATACGTAGATATAGGATATAACGTATAACGTTATCTACATATAGGATATAACGTATGACGATATGTAGATATTGGATATAACGTATAACGATATGTAGATATATGATATAACGTATAACGATATGTTGATATAGTATAGAACGTATAACGGTACGCGGATATAGGATATAACGTATAACGATATCTACATATAGGATATAACGTATAACGATATGTAGATATAGGATATAACGTATAACGATATGTAGATATAGGATATAACGTATAACGATATGTTGATATAGGATATAACGTATAACGATATGTTGATATAGGATATAACGTATAACGATATGTAGACATAGGATATAACGTATAACGGTACGTAGATATAGGATATAACGTATAACGTTATCTACATATAGGATATAACGTATAACGTTATCTACATATAGAATATAACGTATAACGATATGTAGATATAGGATATAACGTATAACGTTATCTACATATAGGATATAACGTATAACGATATGTAGATATTGGATATAACGTATAACTACATGCAGATATAGGATATGACGTATAACGATACGTAGATATAGGATATAACGTATAACGATATGTAGATATAGGATATAACGTATAACGACATGCAGATTTTGGATATGACGTATAACGATACGTAGAAATAGGATATAACGCATAACGATATGTTGATATAGGATATAACGTATAACGATATGTTGATATAGGATATAACGTATAACGATATGTAGACATAGGATATAACGTATAACGATACGTAGATATAGGATATAACGTATAACGTTATCTACATATAGGATATAACGTATGACGATATGTAGATATTGGATATAACGTATAACGATATGTAGATATATGATATAACGTATAACGATATGTTGATATAGTATAGAACGTATAACGGTACGCGGATATAGGATATAACGTATAACGATATCTACATATAGGATATAACGTATAACGATATGTAGATATAGGATATAACGTATAACGATATGTAGATATAGGATATAACGTATAACGATATGTTGATATAGGATATGACGTATAACGATACGTAGAAATAGGATATAACGTATAACGGTACGTAGATATAGGATATAACGTATAACGTTATCTACACATAGGATATAACGTATAACGATATGTAGATATATTATATAACGTATAGCGACATGTAGATATAGTATAGAACGTATAACGGTACGCGGATATAGGATATAACGTATAACGATATCTACATATAGGATATAACGTATAACGATATGTACATATAGGATATAACGTATAACTACATGCAGATATAGGATATGACGTATAACGATACGTAGATATAGGATATAACGTATAACGATATGTAGATATAGGATATAACGTATAACGACATGCAGATTTTGGATATGACGTATAACGATACGTAGAAATAGGATATAACGCATAACGATATGTTGATATAGGATATAACGTATAACGATATGTTGATATAGGATATAACGTATAACGATATGTAGACATAGGATATAACGTATAACGATACGTAGATATAGGATATATCGTATAACTTCATCTACATATAGGATATAACGTATAACGGTACGTAGATATAGGATATAACGTATAACGTTATCTACACATAGGATATAACGTATAACGATTTGTAGATATATTATATAACGTATAACGACATGTAGATATAGGATATAACGTATAACGATATGTAGATATAGGATATAACGTATAACGACATGCAGATTTTGGATATGACGTATAACGATACGTAGAAATAGGATATAACGCATAACGATATGTTGATATAGGATATAACGTATAACGATATGTTGATATAGGATATAACGTATAACGATATGTTGATATAGGATATAACGTATAACGATATGTAGACATAGGATATAACGTATAACGATACGTAGATATAGGATATATCGTATAACTTCATCTACATATAGGATATAACGTATAACGGTACGTAGATATATGATATAACGTATAACGATACGTAGATATAGGATATAACGTATAACGTTATCTACATATAGGATATAACGTATAACGATACGTAAATATAGGAAATAACGTATCACGTTATATACATATTGGATATAACGTATAACGTTATCTACACATAGGATATAACGTATAACGTTATCTACACATAGAATATAACGTGTAGCGATACGTAGATATAGTACATAACGTATAACGATACGTAGATATAGGATATAACGTATAAAGATACGTAGATGTAGGATATTTCGAATAACGTGATGTAGATATAGGATATATCGTATAACGATACGTAGATATAGGTTATAAGGTATAACGGTATCTACATATAAGATATAACGTATAGCGTTCTCTAGACATAGGATATAACGTATAACGATATGCAGATATAGGATATAACGTATAACGATAGGTATATATATAATATAACGTATAACGTTATCTACATATAGGATATAACGTATAACGTTATCTACACATAGAATATAACGTGTAGCGATACGTAGATATAGGATATATCGTGTAACGGTACGCAGATATAGGATATAACGTATAACGATACGTAGATATAGGATATAACGTATAACGTTTTCTACATATAGGATATAACGTATAACGATACGTAGATATAGGAAATAACGTATAAAAACATGTAGATATAGGATATAACGTATAACGTTATGTAGATATAGGATATAACGTATAACGACTTGTAGATATAGGATATGACGTATAACGATATGTAGACATAGGATATAACGTATAACGATATGCAGATATAGGATATAACGTATAACGATACGTAGATATATAATATAACGTATAACGTTATCTACATATAGGATATAACGTATAACGTTATCTACACACAGAATATAACGTGTAGCGATACGTAGATATAGTACATAACGTATAACGATACGTAGATATAGGATATAACGTATAAAGATACGTAGATGTAGGATATTTCGAATAACGAGATGTAGATATAGGATATATCGTATAACGATACGTAGATATAGGTTATAAGGTATAACGGTATCTACATATAAGATATAACGTATAGCGTTCTCTAGACATAGGATATAACGTATAACGATATGCAGATATAGGATATAACGTATAACGATACGTAGATATATAATATAACGTATAACGTTATCTACACATAGGATATAACGTATAACGTTATCTACACATAGAATATAACGTGTAGCGATACGTAGATATAGGATATATCGTATAACGATACGTAGATATAGGATATAACGTATAAAGATACGTAGATGTAGGATATTTCGAATAACGAGATGTAGATATAGGATATATCGTATAACGATACGTAGATATAGGTTATAAGGTATAACGGTATCTACATATAAGATATAACGTATAGCGTTCTCTAGACATAGGATATAACGTATAACGATATGCAGATATAGGATATAACGTATAACGATACGTAGATATGTAATATAACGTATAACGTTATCTACATATAGGATATAACGTATAACGTTATCTACACATAGAATATAACGTGTAGCGATACGTAGATATAGGATATATCGTATAACGGTACGCAGATATAGGATATAACGTATAACGATACGTAGATATTGGATATAACGTATAACGTTTTCTACATATAGGATATAACGTATAACGATACGTAGATATAGGAAATAACGTATAAAAACATGTAGATATATGATATAACGTATAACGTTATGTAGATATAGGATATAACGTATAACGACTTGTAGATATAGGATATGACGTATAACGATATGTAGATATAGGATATAACGTATAACGGTACGTAGATATAGGATATAACGTATAACGTTATCTACACATAGGATATAACGTATAACGATATGTAGATATATTATATAACGTATAACGACATGTAGATATAGGATATAACGTATAACGTTATGTAGATATAGGATACAACGTATAACGACTTGTAGATATAGGATATGGCGTATAACGATATGTAGACATGGGATATAACGTATAACGATATGTAGATATAGGATATAACGTATAACGATACGTAGATATAGGATGTATTGTATAACTTCATCTACATATAGGATATAACGTATAACGGTACGTAGATATAGGATATAACGTATAACGATATGTAGATATAGGATATAACGTATAACGATATGTTGATATAGGATATATCGTATAACGATATGTAGATATAGGATATAACGTATAACGACATGCAGATTTTGGATATGACGTATAACGATACGTAGAAATAGGATATGACGTATAACGGTACGTAGATATGGGATATAACGTATAACGTTATCTACATATAGAATATAACGTATAACGATATGTAGATATAGGATATAACGTATAACGTTATCTACATATAGGATATAACGTATAACGATATGTAGATATTGGATATAACGTATAACGATATGTAGATATATGATATAACGTATAACGATATGTTGATATAGTATAGAACGTATAACGGTACGCGGATATAGGATATAACGTATAACGATATCTACATATAGGATATAACGTATAACGATATGTAGATATAGGATATAACGTATAACGATATGTAGATATAGGATATAACGTATAACGATATGTTGATATAGGATATAACGTATAACGATATGTTGATATAGGATATAACGTATAACGATATGTAGACATAGGATATAACGTATAACGGTACGTAGATATAGGATATAACGTATAACGTGATCTACATATAGGATATAACGTATAACGTTATCTACATATAGAATATAACGTATAACGATATGTAGATATAGGATATAACGTATAACGTTATCTACATATAGGATATAACGTATAACGATATGTAGATATTGGATATAACGTATAACGATATGTAGATATATGATATAACGTATAACGATATGTTGATATAGTATAGAACGTATAACGGTACGCGGATATAGGATATAACGTATAACGATATCTACATATAGGATATAACGTATAACGATATGCAGATATAGGATATAACGTATAACGATACGTAGATATATAATATAACGTATAACGTTATCTACATATAGGATATAACGTATAACGTTATCTACACATAGGATATAACGTGTAACGTTATCTACACATAGGATATAACGTGTAACGATACGTAGATATAGGATATAACGTATAACGATACGTAGATATGGGATATAACGTATAACGTTATCTACATATAGGATATAACGTATAACGTTATGTAGATATAGGATATAACGTATAACGACATGTAGATATAGGATATAACGTATAACGTTATGTAGATATAGGATATAACGTATAACGACTTGTAGATATAGGATATAACGTATAACGATATGTTGATATAGGATATAACGTATAACGTTATCTACACATAGGATATAACGTGTAACGTTATCTACACATAGGATATAACGTGTAGCGATACGTAGATATAGGATATATCGTATAACGATACGTAGATATAGGATATAACGTATAACGATACGTAGATATAGGATATAACGTATAAAGTTTTCTACATATAGGATATAACGTATAACGGTACGTAGATATAGGATATAACGTATAACGTTATCTACACATAGGATATAACGTATAACGATATGTAGATATAGGATATAACGTATAACGATATGTAGATATAGGATATAACGTATAACGATATGTTGATATAGTATAGAACGTATAACGGTACGCGGAAATAGGATATAACGTATAACGATATATACATATAGGATATATCGTATAACGGTACGTAGATATAGGATATAACGTATAACGATACGTAGATATAGGATATAACGTATAACGTTATCTACATATAGGATATAACGTATAACGATATCTACATATAGGATATAACGTATAACGATATGTAGATATAGGATATAACGTATAACGATATGTAGATATAGGATATAACGTATAACGATATGTTGATATAGGATATAACGTATAACGATATGTTGATATAGGATATAACGTATAACGATATGTAGACATAGGATATAACGTATAACGATATGTAGACATAGGATATAACGTGTAACGACATGCAGATTTTGGATATGACGTATAACGATACGTAGAAATAGGATATAACGTATAACGGTACGTAGATATAGGTTATAACGTATAACGGTATCTACATATAAGATATAACTTATAGCGTTATGTAGATATAGGATATATCGCATAACGATACGTAGATATAGGATATAACGTATAACGATACGTAGATATAGGATATAACGTATAACGTTATCTACATATAGGATATAACGTATAACGTTATGTAGATATAGGATATAACGTATAACGACATGTAGATATAGGATATAACGTATAACGTTATGTAGATATAGGATATAACGTATAACGACTTGTAGATATAGGATATGACGTATAACGATATGTAGATATAGGATATAACGTATAACGATATATAGATATAGGATATAACGTATAACGATACGTAGATATAGGATATAACGTATAACGATATCTACATATAGGATATAACGTATAGCGCTATCTCCACATAGGATATAACGTATAACGTTATCTACACATAGAATATAACGTGTAGCGATACGTAGATATAGTACATAACGTATAACGATACGTAGATATAGGATAAAACGTATAAAGATACGTAGATGTAGGATATTTCGAATAACGAGATGTAGATATAGGATATATCGTATAACGATACGTAGATAGAGGTTATAAGGTATAACGGTATCTACATATAAGATATAACGTATAGCGTTATCTAGACATAGGATATAACGTATAACGATATGCAGATATAGGATATAACGTATAACGATACGTAGATATATAATATAACGTATAACGTTATCTACATATAGGATATAACGTATAACGTTATCTACACATAGGATATAACGTGTAGCGATACGTAGATATAGGATATATCGTATAACGGTACGCAGATATAGGATATAACGTATAACGATACGTAGGTATAGGATATAACGTATAACGACTTGTAGATATAGGATATGACGTATAACGATATGTAGATATAGGATATAACGTATAACGATATCTACATATAGGATATAACGTACAACGATACGTAAATATAGGAAATAACGTATTACGACATGTAGATATAGGATATAACGTATAACCATATGTAGACATAGGATATAACGTATAACGATATGTTGATATAGGATATAACGTATAACGGTACGTAGATATAGGATATAACGTATAACGTTATCTACACATAGGATATAACGTGTAGCGATACGTAGATATAGGATATAACGTATAACGATACGTAGATATAGGATATAACGTATAACGTTATCTACATATAGGATATAACGTATAACGATACGTAAATATAGGATATATCGTATAACTTCATCTACATATAGGATATAACGTATAACGGTACGTAGATATAGGATATAACGTATAACGTTATCTACACGTAGGATATAACGTATAACGATATGTAGATATATTATATAACGTATAACGACATGTAGATATAGGATATAACGTATAACGATACGTAGATATAGGATATAACGTATAACGTTATCTACATATAGGATATAACGTATAACGATACGTAAATATAGGAAATAACGTATCACGTTATATACATATTGGATATAACGTATAACGTTATCTACACATAGGATATAGCGTATAACGTTATCTACACATAGGATATAACGTGTAGCGATACGTAGATATAGGATATATCGTATAACTTCATCTACATATAGGATATAACGTATAACGGTACGTAGATATAGGATATGACGTATAACGTTATCTACACATAGGATATAACGTATAACGATATGTAGATATATTATATAACGTATAGCGACATGTAGATATAGTATAGAACGTATAACGGTACGCGGATATAGGATATAACGTATAACGATATCTACATATAGGATATAACGTATAACGATATGTACATATAGGATATAACGTATAACTACATGCAGATATAGGATATGACGTATAACGATACGTAGATATAGGATATAACGTATAACGATATGTAGATATAGGATATAACGTATAACGACATGCAGATTTTGGATATGACGTATAACGATACGTAGAAATAGGATATAACGCATAACGATATGTTGATATAGGATATAACGTATAACGATATGTTGATATAGGATATAACGTATAACGATATGTAGACATAGGATATAACGTATAACGATACGTAGATATAGGATATATCGTATAACTTCATCTACATATAGGATATAACGTATAACGGTACGTAGATATAGGATATAACGTATAACGTTATCTACACATAGGATATAACGTATAACAATTTGTAGATATATTATATAACGTATAACGACATGTAGATATAGGATATAACGTATAACGATATGTAGATATAGGATATAACGTATAACGACATGCAGATTTTGGATATGACGTATAACGATACGTAGAAATAGGATATAACGCATAACGATATGTTGATATAGGATATAACGTATAACGATATGTTGATATAGGATATAACGTATAACGATATGTAGACATAGGATATAACGTATAACGATACGTAGATATAGGATATATCGTATAACTTCATCTACATATAGGATATAACGTATAACGTACGTAGATATAGGATATAACGTATAACGATACGTAGATATAGGATATAACGTATAACGTTATCTACATATAGGATATAACGTATAACGATACGTAAATATATTAAATAACGTATCACGTTATATACATATTGGATATAACGTATAACGTTATCTACACATAGGATATAACGTATAACGTTATCTACACATAGAATATAACGTGTAGCGATACGTAGATATAGTACATAACGTATAACGATACGTAGATATAGGATATAACGTATAAAGATACGTAGATGTAGGATATTTCGAATAACGAGATGTAGATATAGGATATATCGTATAACGATACGTAGATATAGGTTATAAGGTATAACGGTATCTACATATAAGATATAACGTATAGCGTTCTCTAGACATAGGATATAACGTATAACGATATGCAGATATAGGATATAACGTATAACGATACGTAGATATATAATATAACGTATAACGTTATCTGCATATAGGATATAACGTATAACGTTATCTACACATAGAATATAACGTGTAGCGATACGTAGATATAGGATATATCGTATAACGGTACGCAGATATAGGATATAACGTATAACGATACGTAGATATAGGATATAACGTATAACGTTTTCTACATATAGGATATAACGTATAACGATACGTAGATATAGGAAATAACGTATAAAAACATGTAGATATAGGATATAACGTATAACCTTATGTAGATATAGGATATAACGTATAACGACATGTAGATATAGGATATGACGTATAACGATATGTAGACATAGGATATAACGTATAACGATATGCAGATATAGGATATAACGTATAACGATACGTAGATATATAATATAACGTATAACGTTATCTACATATAGGATATAACGTATAACGTTATCTACACATAGAATATAACGTGTAGCGATACGTAGATAGAGTACATAACGTATAACGATACGTAGATATAGGATATAACGTATAAAGATACGTAGATGTAGGATATTTCGAATAACGAGATGTAGATATAGGATATATCGTATAACGATACGTAGATATAGGTTATAAGGTATAACGGTATCTACATATAAGATATAACGTATAGCGTTCTCTAGACATAGGATATAACGTATAACGATATGCAGATATAGGATATAACGTATAACGATACGTAGATATATAATATAACGTATAACGTTATCTACATATAGGATATAACGTATAACGTTATCTACACATAGAATATGACGTGTAGCGATACGTAGATATAGGATATATCGTATAACGATACGTAGATATAGGATATAACGTATAAAGATACGTAGATGTAGGATATTTCGAATAACGAGATGTAGATATAGGATATATCGTATAACGATACGTAGATATAGGTTATAAGGTATAACGGTATCTACATATAAGATATAACGTACAGCGTTCTCTAGACATAGGATATAACGTATAACGATATGCAGATATAGGATATAACGTATAACGATACGTAGATATATAATATAACGTATAACGTTATCTACATATAGGATATAACGTATAACGTTATCTACACATAGAATATAACGTGTAGCAATACGTAGATATAGGATATATCGTATAACGGTACGCAGATATAGGATATAACGTATAACGATACGTAGATATAGGATATAACGTATAACGTTTTCTACATATAGGATATAACGTATAACGATACGTAGATATAGGAAATAACGTATAAAAACATGTAGATATATGATATAACGTATAACGTTATGTAGATATAGGATATAACGTATAACGACTTGTAGATATAGGATATGACGTATAACGATATGTAGATATAGGATATAACGTATAACGGTACGTAGATATAGGATATAACGTATAACGTTATCTACATATAGGATATAACGTATAACGTTATCTACACATAGGATATAACGTGTAGCGATACGTAGATATAGGATATAACGTATAACGTTATCTACACATAGGATATAACGTATAACGATATGTAGATATATTATATAACGTATAACGACATGTAGATATAGGATATAACGTATAACGTTATGTAGATATAGGATATAACGTATAACGACTTGTAGATATAGGATATGACGTATAATGGTACGTAGATATGGGATATAACGTATAACGTTATCTACATATAGAATATAACGTATAACGATATGTAGATATAGGATGTATTGTATAACTTCATCTACATATAGGATATAACGTATAACGATATGTAGATATTGGATATAACGTATAACGATATGTAGATATATGATATAACGTATAACGATATGTTGATATAGTATAGAACGTATAACGGTACGCGGATATAGGATATAACGTATAACGATATCTACATATAGGATATAACGTATAACGATATGTAGATATAGGATATAACGTATAACGATATGTAGATATAGGATATAACGTATAACGATATGTTGATATAGGATATAACGTATAACGATATGTTGATATAGGATATAACGTATAACGATATGTAGACATAGGATATAACGTATAACGGTACGTAGATATAGGATATAACGTATAACGTTATCTACATATAGGATATAACGTATAACGTTATCTACATATAGAATATAACGTATAACGATATGTAGATATAGGATATAACGTATAACGTTATCTACATATAGGATATAACGTATAACGATATGTAGATATTGGATATAACGTATAACGATATGTAGATATATGATATAACGTATAACGATATGTTGATATAGTATAGAACGTATAACGGTACGCGGATATAGGATATAACGTATAACGATATCTACATATAGGATATAACGTATAACGATATGCAGATATAGGATATAACGTATAACGATACGTAGATATATAATATAACGTATAACGTTATCTACATATAGGATATAACGTATAACGTTATCTACACATAGGATATAACGTGTAACGTTATCTACACATAGGATATAACGTGTAACGATACGTAGATATAGGATATAACGTATAACGATACGTAGATATGGGATATCACGTATAACGTTATCTACATATAGGATATAACGTATAACGTTATGTAGATATAGGATATAACGTATAACGACATGTAGATATAGGATATAACGTATAACGTTATGTAGATATAGGATATAACGTATAACGACTTGTAGATATAGGATATGACCTATAACGATATGTAGATATAGGATATAACGTATAACGATATATAGATATAGGATATAACGTATAACGATACGTAGATATAGGATATAACGTATAACGATATCTACATATAGGATATAACGTATACCGCTATCTCCACATAGGATATAACGTATAACGATATGTAGATATAGGATATAACGTATAACGGTACGTAGATATAGGATATAACGTATAACGTTATCTACATATAGGATATAACGTATAACGTTATCCACACATAGGATATAACGTGTAGCGATACGTAGATATAGGATATATCGTATAACGGTACGTAGATATAGGATATAACGTATAAAGATACGTAGATATAGGATATAACGTATAACGTTTTCTACATATAGGATATAACGTATAACGGTACGTAGATATAGGATATAACGTATAACGTTATCTACACATAGGATATAACGTATAACGATATGTAGATATAGGATATAACGTATAACGATATGTAGATATAGGATATAACGTATAACGATATGTTGATATAGTATAGAACGTATAACGGTACGCGGAAATAGGATATAACGTATAACGATATATACATATAGGATATATCGTATAACGGTACGTAGATATAGGATATAACGTATAACGATACGTAGATATAGGATATAACGTATAACGTTATCTACATATAGGATATAACGTATAACGATATCTACATATAGGATATAACGTATAACGATATGTAGATATAGGATATAACGTATAACGATATGTAGATATAGGATATAACGTATAACGATATGTTGATATAGGATATAACGTATAACGATATGTTGATATAGGATATAACGTATAACGATATGTAGACATAGGATATAACGTATAACGATATGTAGACATAGGATATAACGTGTAACGACATGCAGATTTTGGATATGACGTATAACGATACGTAGAAATAGGATATAACGTATAACGGTACGTAGATATAGGTTATAACGTATAACGGTATCTACATATAAGATATAACTTATAGCGTTATGTAGATATAGGATATATCGCATAACGATACGTAGATATAGGATATAACGTATAACGATACGTAGATATAGGATATAACGTATAACGTTATCTACATATAGGATATAACGTATAACGTTATGTAGATATAGGATATAACGTATAACGACATGTAGATATAGGATATAACGTATAACGTTATGTAGATATAGGATATAACGTATAACGACTTGTAGATATAGGATATGACGTATAACGATATGTAGATATAGGATATAACGTATAACGATATATAGATATAGGATATAACGTATAACGATACGTAGATATAGGATATAACGTATAACGATATCTACATATAGGATATAACGTATAGCGCTATCTCCACATAGGATATAACGTATAACGTTATCTACACATAGAATATAACGTGTAGCGATACGTAGATATAGTACATAACGTATAACGATACGTAGATATAGGATATAACGTATAAAGATACGTAGATGTAGGATATTTCGAATAACGAGATGTAGATATAGGATATATCGTATAACGATACGTAGATATAGGTTATAAGGTATAACGGTATCTACATATAAGATATAACGTATAGCGTTATCTAGACATAGGATATAACGTATAACGATATGCAGATATAGGATATAACGTATAACGATACGTAGATATATAATATAACGTATAACGTTATCTACATATAGGATATAACGTATAACGTTATCTACACATAGAATATAACGTGTAGCGATACGTAGATATAGGATATATCGTATAACGGTACGCAGATATAGGATATAACGTATAACGTTTTCTACATATAGGATATAACGTATAACGATACGTAGATATAGGAAATAACGTATAAAAACATGTAGATATAGGATATAACGTATAACGTTATGTAGATATAGGATATAACGTATAACGTTATGTAGATATAGGATATAACGTATAACGACTTGTAGATATAGGATATGACGTATAACGATATGTAGATATAGGATATAACGTATAACGATATATAGATATAGGATATAACGTATAACGATACGTAGATATAGGATATAACGTATAACGATATCTACATATAGGATATAACGTATAGCGCTATCTCCACATAGGATATAACGTATAACGTTATCTACACATAGAATATAACGTGTAGCGATACGTAGATATAGTACATAACGTATAACGATACGTAGATATAGGATATAACGTATAAAGATACGTAGATGTAGGATATTTCGAATAACGAGATGTAGATATAGGATATATCGTATAACGATACGTAGATATAGGTTATAAGGTATAACGGTATCTACATATAAGATATAACGTATAGCGTTATCTAGACATAGGATATAACGTATAACGATATGCAGATATAGGATATAACGTATAACGATACGTAGATATATAATATAACGTATAACGTTATCTACATATAGGATATAACGTATAACGTTATCTACACATAGAATATAACGTGTAGCGATACGTAGATATAGGATATATCGTATAACGGTACGCAGATATAGGATATAACGTATAACGTTTTCTACATATAGGATATAACGTATAACGATACGTAGATATAGGAAATAACGTATAAAAACATGTAGATATAGGATATAACGTATAACGTTATGTAGATATAGGATATAACGTATAACGACTTGTAGATATAGGATATGACGTATAACGATATGTAGACATAGGATATAACGTATAACGATATGCAGATATAGGATATAACGTATAACGATACGTAGATATATAATATAACGTATAACGTTATCTACATATAGGATATAACGTATAGCGTTATCTACACATAGAATATAACGTGTAGCGATACGTAGATATAGTACATAACGTATAACGATACGTAGATATAGGATATAACGTATAAAGATACGTAGATGTAGGATATTTCGAATAACGAGATGTAGATATAGGATATATCGTATAACGATACGTAGATATAGGTTATAAGGTATAACGGTATCTACATATAAGATATAACGTATAGCGTTCTCTAGACATAGGATATAACGTATAACGATATGCAGATATAGGATATAACGTATAACGATACGTAGATATATAATATAACGTATAACGATATCTACATATAGGATATAACGTATAACGATACGTAAATATAGGAAATAACGTATTACGACATGTAGATATAGGATATAACGTATAACCATATGTAGACATAGGATATAACGTATAACGATATGTTGATATAGGATATAACGTATAACGGTACGTAGATATAGGATATAACGTATAACGTTATCTACACATATGATATAACGTGTAGCGATACGTAGATATAGGATATAACGTATAACGATACGTAGATATAGGATATAACGTATAACGTTATCTACATATAGGATATAACGTATAACGATACGTAAATATAGGATATATCGTATAACTTCATCTACATATAGGATATAACGTATAACGGTACGTAGATATAGGATATAACGTATAACGTTATCTACACGTAGGATATAACGTATAACGACATGTAGATATATTATATAACGTATAACGACATGTAGATATAGGATATAACGTATAACGTTATCTACACGTAGGATATAACGTATAACGATATGTAGATATATTATATAACGTATAACGACATGTAGATATAGGATATAACGTATAACGATACGTAGATATAGGATATAACGTATAACGATACGTAGATATGGGATATAACGTATAACGTTATCTACATATAGGATATAACGTATAACGTTATGTAGATATAGGATATAACGTATAACGACATGTAGATATAGGATATAACGTATAACGTTATGTAGATATAGGATATAACGTATAACGACTTGTAGATATAGGATATGACCTATAACGATATGTAGATATAGGATATAACGTATAACGATATATAGATATAGGATATAACGTATAACGATACGTAGATATAGGATATAACGTATAACGATATCTACATATAGGATATAACGTATACCGCTATCTCCACATAGGATATAACGTATAACGATATGTAGATATAGGATATAACGTATAACGGTACGTAGATATAGGATATAACGTATAACGTTATCTACATATAGGATATAACGTATAACGTTATCTACACATAGGATATAACGTGTAGCGATACGTAGATATAGGATATATCGTATAACGGTACGTAGATATAGGATATAACGTATAACGATACGTAGATATAGGATATAACGTATAACGTTTTCTACATATAGGATATAACGTATAACGGTACGTAGATATAGGATATAACGTATAACGTTATCTACACATAGGATATAACGTATAACGATATGTAGATATAGGATATAACGTATAACGATATGTAGATATAGGATATAACGTATAACGATATGTTGATATAGTATAGAACGTATAACGGTACGCGGAAATAGGATATAACGTATAACGATATATACATATAGGATATATCGTATAACGGTACGTAGATATAGGATATAACGTATAACGATACGTAGATATAGGATATAACGTATAACGTTATCTACATATAGGATATAACGTATAACGATATCTACATATAGGATATAACGTATAACGATATGTAGATATAGGATATAACGTATAACGATATGTAGATATAGGATATAACGTATAACGATATGTTGATATAGGATATAACGTATAACGATATGTTGATATAGGATATAACGTATAACGATATGTAGACATAGGATATAACGTATAACGATATGTAGACATAGGATATAACGTGTAACGACATGCAGATTTTGGATATGACGTATAACGATACGTAGAAATAGGATATAACGTATAACGACTTGTAGATATAGGATATGACGTATAACGATATGTAGATATAGGATATAACGTATAACAATATATAGATATAGGATATAACGTATAACGATACGTAGATATAGGATATAACGTATAGCGATATCTACATATAGGATATAACGTATAGCGCTATCTCCACATAGGATATAACGTATAACGTTATCTACACATAGAATATAACGTGTAGCGATACGTAGATATAGTACATAACGTATAACGATACGTAGATATAGGATATAACGTATAAAGATACGTAGATGTAGGATATTTCGAATAACGAGATGTAGATATAGGATATATCGTATAACGATACGTAGATATAGGTTATAAGGTATAACGGTATCTACATATAAGATATAACGTATAGCGTTATCTAGACATAGGATATAACGTATAACGATATGCAGATATAGGATATAACGTATAACGATACGTAGATATATAATATAACGTATAACGTTATCTACATATAGGATATAACGTATAACGTTATCTACACATAGAATATAACGTGTAGCGATACGTAGATATAGGATATATCGTATAACGGTACGCAGATATAGGATATAACGTATAACGATACGTAGATATAGGATATAACGTATAACGTTTTCTACATATAGGATATAACGTATAACGATACGTAGATATAGGAAATAACGTATAAAAACATGTAGATATAGGATATAACGTATAACGTTATGTAGATATAGGATATAACGTATAACGACTTGTAGATATAGGATATGACGTATAACGATATGTAGACATAGGATATAACGTATAACGATATGCAGATATAGGATATAACGTATAACGATACGTAGATATATAATATAACGTATAACGTTATCTACATATAGGATATAACGTATAACGTTATCTACACATAGAATATAACGTGTAGCGATACGTAGATATAGGATATAACGTATAACGTTATCTACACATAGGATATAACGTATAACGATATGTAGATATATTATATAACGTATAACGACATGTAGATATAGGATATGGCGTATAACGATATGTAGACATGGGATATAACGTATAACGATATGTAGATATAGGATATAACGTATAACGATATGTTGATATAGGATATATCGTATAACGATATGTAGATATAGGATATAACGTATAACGACATGCAGATTTTGTATATGACGTATAACGATACGTAGAAATAGGATATGACGTATAACGGTACGTAGATATGGGATATAACGTATAACGTTATCTACATATAGAATATAACGTATAACGATATGTAGATATAGGATATAACGTATAACGTTATCTACATATAGGATATAACGTATAACGATATGTAGATATTGGATATAACGTATAACGATATGTAGATATATGATATAACGTATAACGATATGTTGATATAGTATAGAACGTATAACGGTACGCGGATATAGGATATAACGTATAACGATATCTACATATAGGATATAACGTATAACGATATGTAGATATAGGATATAACGTATAACGATATGTAGATATAGGATATAACGTATAACGATATGTTGATATAGGATATAACGTACAACGATATGTTGATATAGGATATAACGTATAACGATATGTAGACATAGGATATAACGTATAACGGTACGTAGATATAGGATATAACGTATAACGTTATCTACATATAGGATATAACGTATAACGTTATCTAGATATAGAATATAACGTATAACGATATGTAGATATAGGATATAACGTATAACGTTATCTACATATAGGATATAACGTATAACGATATGTAGATATTGGATATAACGTATAACGACTTGTAGATATAGGATATGACGTATAACGATACGTAGAAATAGGATATAACGTATAACGGTACGTAGATATAGGATATAACGTATAACGTTATCTACACATAGGATATAACGTATAACGATATGTAGATATATTATATAACGTATAGCGACATGTAGATATAGTATAGAACGTATAACGGTACGCGGATATAGGATATAACGTATAACGATATCTACATATAGGATATAACGTATAACGATATGTAGATATAGGATATAACGTATAACGATATGTAGATATAGGATATAACGTATAACGATATGTTGATATAGGATATAACGTATAACGATACGTAGATATAGGATATATCGTATAACTTCATCTACATATAGGATATAACGTATAACGGTACGTAGATATAGGATATAACGTATAACGATATGTAGATATAGGATATAACGTATAACGTTATATACATATAGGATATAACGTATAACGATACGTAAATATAGGAAATAACGTATCACGTTATATACATATTGGATATAACGTATAACGTTATCTACACATAGGATATAACGTATAACGTTATCTACACATAGAATATAACGTGTAGCGATACGTAGATATAGGATATATCGTATAACGGTACGCAGATATAGGATATAACGTATAACGATACGTAGATATAGGATATAACGTATAACGTTTTCTACATATAGGATATAACTTATAACGATACGTAGATATAGGAAATAACGTATAAAAACATGTAGATATAGGATATAACGTATAACGTTATGTAGATATAGGATATAACGTATAACGACTTGTAGATATAGGATATGACGTATAACGATATGTAGACATAGGATATAACGTATAACGATATGCAGATATAGGATATAACGTATAACGATACGTAGATATATAATATAACGTATAACGTTATTTACATATAGGATATAACGTATAACGTTATCTACACACAGAATATAACGTGTAGCGATACGTAGATATAGTACATAACGTATAACGATACGTAGATATAGGATATAACGTATAAAGATACGTAGATGTAGGATATTTCGAATAACGAGATGTAGATATAGGATATATCGTATAACGATACGTAGATATAGGTTATAAGGTATAACGGTATCTACATATAAGATATAACGTATAGCGTTCTCTAGACATAGGATATAACGTATAACGATATGCAGATATAGGATATAACGTATAACGATACGTAGATATATAATATAACGTATAACGTTATCTACATATAGGATATAACGTATAACGTTATCTACACATAGAATATAACGTGTAGCGATACGTAGATATAGGATATATCGTATAACGATACGTAGATATAGGATATAACGTATAAAGATACGTAGATGTAGGATATTTCGAATAACGAGATGTAGATATAGGATATATCGTATAACGATACGTAGATATAGGTTATAAGGTATAACGGTATCTACATATAAGATATAACGTATAGCGTTCTCTAGACATAGGATATAACGTATAACGATATGCAGATATAGGATATAACGTATAACGATACGTAGATATGTAATATAACGTATAACGTTATCTACATATAGGATATAACGTATAACGTTATCTACACAAAGAATATAACGTGTAGCGATACGTAGATATAGGATATATCGTATAACGGTACGCAGATATAGGATATAACGTATAACGATACGTAGATATAGGATATAACGTATAACGTTTTCTACATATAGGATATAACGTATAACGATATCTACACATAGGATATAACGCGTAGCGATACGTAGATATAGGATATAACGTATAACGATATGTAGATATAGGATATAACGTATAACGATATGTTGATATAGGATATATCGTATAACGATATGTAGATATAGGATATAACGTATAACGACATGCAGATTTTGGATATGGCGTATAACGATATGTAGACATGGGATATAACGTATAACGATATGTAGATATAGGATATAACGTATAACGATACGTAGATATAGGATGTATTGTATAACTTCATCTACATATAGGATATAACGTATAACGGTACGTAGATATAGGATATAACGTATAACGATATGTAGATATAGGAAATAACGTATAAAAACATGTAGATATATGATATAACGTATAACGTTATGTAGATATAGGATATAACGTATAACGACTTGTAGATATAGGATATGACGTATAACGATATGTAGATATAGGATATAACGTATAACGGTACGTAGATATAGGATATAACGTATAACGTTATCTACATATAGGATATAACGTATAACGTTATCTACACATAGGATATAACGCGTAGCGATACGTAGATATAGGATATAACGTATAACGATATGTAGATATAGGATATAACGTATAACGATATGTTGATATAGGATATATCGTATAACAATATGTAGATATAGGATATAACGTATAACGACATGCAGATTTTGGATATGGCGTATAACGATATGTAGACATGGGATATAACGTATAACGATATGTAGATATAGGATATAACGTATAACGATACGTAGATATAGGATGTATTGTATAACTTCATCTACATATAGGATATAACGTATAATGGTACGTAGATATAGGATATAACGTATAACGATATGTAGATATAGGATATAACGTATAACGATATGTTGATATAGGATATATCGTATAACGATATGTAGATATAGGATATAACGTATAACGACATGCAGATTTTGGATATGACGTATAACGATACGTAGAAATAGGATATGACGTATAACTGTACGTAGATATGGGATATAACGTATAACGTTATCTACATATAGAATATAACGTATAACGATATGTAGATATAGGATGTAACGTATAACGTTATCTACATATAGGATATAACGTATAACGATATGTAGATATTGGATATAACGTATAACGATATGTAGATATATGATATAACGTATAACGATATGTTGATATAGTATAGAACGTATAACGGTACGCGGATATAGGATATAACGTATAACGATATCTACATATAGGATATAACGTATAACGATATGTAGATATAGGATATAACGTATAACGATATGTAGATATAGGATATAACGTATAACGATATGTTGATATAGGATATAACGTATAACGATATGTTGATATAGGATATAACGTATAACGATATGTAGACATAGGATATAACGTATAACGGTACGTAGATATAGGATATAACGTATAACGTTATCTACATATAGGATATAACGTATAACGTTATCTACATATAGAATATAACGTATAACGATATGAAGATATAGGATATAACGTATAACGTTATCTACATATAGGATATAACGTATAACGATATGTAGATATTGGATATAACGTATAACGATATGTAGATATATGATATAACGTATAACGATATGTTGATATAGTATAGAACGTATAACGGTACGCGGATATAGGATATAACGTATAACGATATCTACATATAGGATATAACGTATAACGATATGCAGATATAGGATATAACGTATAACGATACGTAGATATATAATATAACGTATAACGTTATCTACATATAGGATATAACGTATACCGCTATCTCCACATAGGATATAACGTATAACGATATGTAGATATAGGATATAACGTATAACGGTACGTAGATATAGGATATAATGTATAACGTTATCTACATATAGGATATAACGTATAACGTTATCTACACATAGGATATAACGTGTAGCGATACGTAGATATAGGATATAACGTATAACGATACGTAGATATAGGATATAACGTATAACGTTATCTACATATAGGATATAACGTATAACGATACGTAAATATAGGAAATAACGTATTACGACATGTAGATATAGGATATAACGTATAACCATATGTAGACATAGGATATAACGTATAACGATATGTTGATATAGGATATAACGTATAACGGTACGTAGATATAGGATATAACGTATAACGTTATCTACATATAGGATATAACGTATAACGTATAACGTTATCTACATATAGGATATAACGTATAACGTTATCTACACATAGGATATAACGTGTAGCGATACGTAGATATAGGATATAACGTATAACGTTATCTACACATAGGATATAACGTATAACGATATGTAGATATATTATATAACGTATAACGACATGTATATATAGGATATAACGTATAACGTTATGTAGATATAGGATATAACGTATAACGACTTGTAGATATAGGATATGGCGTATAACGATATGTAGACATGGGATATAACGTATAACGATATGTAGATATAGGATATAACGTATAACGATACGTAGATATAGGATGTATTGTATAACTTCATCTACATATAGGATATAACGTATAACGGTACGTAGATATAGGATATAAAGTATAACGTTATTTACACATAGGATATAACGTATAACGATGTGTAGATATAGGATATAACGTATAACGATATGTAGATATAGGATATAACGTATAACGATATGTTGATATAGGATATATCGTATAACGATATGTAGATATAGGATATAACGTATAACGATATGCAGATTTTGGATATGACGTATAACGATACGTAGAAATAGGATATGACGTATAACGTTACGTAGATATGGGATATAACGTATAACGTTATCTACATATAGAATATAACGTATAACGATATGTAGATATAGGATATAACGTATAACGTTATCTACATATAGGATATAACGTATAACGATATGTAGATATTGGACATAACGTATAACGATATGTAGATATATGTTATAACGTATAACGATATGTTGACATAGTATAGAACGTATAACGGTACGCGGATATAGGATATAACGTATAACGATATCTACATATAGGATATAACGTATAACGATATGTAGATATAGGATATAACGTATAACGATATGTAGATATAGGATATAACGTATAACGATATGTTGATATAGGATATAACGTATAACGATATGTTGATATAGGATATAACGTATAACGATATGTAGACATAGGATATAACGTATAACGATATGTAGACATAGGATATAACGTATAACGATACGTAGATATGGGATATAACGTATAACGTTATCTACATATAGGATATAACGTATAACGTTATGTAGATATAGGATATAACGTATAACGACATGTAGACATAGGATATAACGTGTAACGACATGCAGATTTTGGATATGACGTATAACGATACGTAGAAATAGGATATAACGTATAACGGTACGTAGATATAGGTTATAACGTATAACGGTATCTACATATAAGATATAACTTATAGCGTTATCTACACATAGGATATAACGTATAACGATATGCAGATATAGGATATAACGTATAACGATACGTAGATATATAATATAACGTATAACGTTATCTACATATAGGATATAACGTATAACGTTATCTACACATAGGATATAACGTGTAACGTTATCTACACATAGGATATAACGCGTAACGATACGTAGATATAGGATATAACGTATAACGATACGTAGATATGGGATATAACGTATAACGTTATCTACATATAGGATATAACGTATAACGTTATGTAGATATAGGATATAACGTATAACGACATGTAGATATAGGATATAACGTATAACGTTATGTAGATATAGGATATAACGTATAACGACTTGTAGATATAGGATATGACCTATAACGATATGTAGATATAGGATATAACGTATAACGATACGTAAATATAGGAAATAACGTATTACGACATGTAGATATAGGATATAACGTATGACGATATGTAGATATAGGATATAACGTATAACTACATGCAGATATAGGATATGACGTATAACGATACGTAGATATAGGATATAAAGTATAACGTTATCTACATATAGGATGTAACGTATAACGTTACGTAAATATACGAAATAACGTATTACGACATGTAGATATACGATATAACGTATAACCATATGTAGACGTAGGATATAACGTATAACGATATGTTGATATAGGATATAACGTATAACGGTACGTAGATATAGGATATAACGTATAACGTTATCTACACATAGGATATAACGTGTAGCGGTACGTAGATATAGGATATAACGTATAACGATACGTAGATATGGGATATAACGTATAACGTTTTCTACATATAGGATATAACGTATAACGATACGTAAATATAGGAAATAACGTATTACGACATGTAGATATAGGATATAACGTATGACGATATGTAGATATAGGATATAACGTATAACTACATGCAGATATAGGATATGACGTATAACGATACGTAGATATAGGATATAACGTATAACGTTATCTACATATAGGATGTAACATATAACGATACGTAAATATAGGAAATAACGTATTACGATATGTAGATATAGGATATAACGTATAACCATATGTAGACATAGGATATAACGTATAACGATATGTTGATATAGGATATAACGTATAACGGTACGTAGATATAGGATATAACGTATAACGGTACGTAGATATATAATATAACGTATAACGTTATCTACATATAGGATATAACGTATAACGTTATCTACACATAGCATATAACGTGTAACGATACGTAGATATGGGATATATCGCATAACGATACGTAGATATAGGATATAACGTATAACGATACGTAGATATAGGATATAACGTATAACGTTATCTACATATAGGATATAACGTATAACGATACGTAAATATACGAAATAACGTATTACGACATGTAGATATACGATATAACGTATAACCATATGTAGACGTAGGATATAACGTATAACGATATGTTGATATAGGATATAACGTATAACGGTACGTAGATATGGGATATAACGTATAACGTTATCTACATATAGGATATAACGTATAACGATACGTAAATATAGGAAATAACGTATTACGACATGTAGATATAGGATATAACGTATAACGATACGTAGATATGGGATATAACGTATAACGTTATCTACATATAGGATATAACGTATAACGATACGTAAATATAGGAAATAACGTATAACGACATGTAGATATAGGATATAACGTATAACGTTATGTAGATATAGGATATAACGTATAACGACTTGTAGATATAGGATATGGCGTATAACGATATGTAGACATGGGATATAACGTATAACGATATGTAGATATAGGATATAACGTATAACGATACGTAGATATAGAATGTATTGTATAACTTCATCTACATATAGGATATAACGTATAACGGTACGTAGATATAGGATATAACGTATAACGATATGTAGATATAGAATATAACGTATAACGATATGTTGATATAGGATATATCGTATAACGATATGTAGATATAGGATATAACGTATAACGACATGCAGATTTTGTATATGACGTATAACGATACGTAGAAATAGGATATGACGTATAACGGTACGTAGATATGGGATATAACGTATAACGTTATCTACATATAGAATATAACGTATAACGATATGTAGATATAGGATATAACGTATAAAGATATGTAGATATAGGATATAACGTATAACGATATGTTGATATAGGATATAACGTATAACGATATGTTGATATAGGATATAACGTATAACGATATGTAGACATAGGATATAACGTATAACGGTACGTAGATATAGGATATAACGTATAACGTTATCTACATATAGGATATAACGTATAACGTTATCTACATATAGAATATAACGTATAACGATATGTAGATATAGGATATAACGTATAACGTTATCTACATATAGGATATAACGTATAACGATATGTAGATATTGGATATAACGTATAACGACTTGTAGATATAGGATATGACGTATAACGATACGTAGAAATAGGATATAACGTATAACGGTACGTAGATATAGGATATAACGTATAACGTTATCTACACATAGGATATAACGTATAACGATATGTAGATATATTATATAACGTATAGCGACATGTAGATATAGTATAGAACGTATAACGGTACGCGGATATAGGATATAACGTATAACGATATCTACATATAGGATATAACGTATAACGATATGTAGATATAGGATATAACGTATAACGATATGTAGATATAGGATATAACGTATAACGATATGTTGATATAGGATATAACGTATAACGATACGTAGATATAGGATATATCGTATAACTTCATCTACATATAGGATATAACGTATAACGGTACGTAGATATAGGATATAACGTATAACGATATGTAGATATAGGATATAACGTATAACGTTATATACATATAGGATATAACGTATAACGATACGTAAATATAGGAAATAACGTATCACGTTATATACATATTGGATATAACGTATAACGTTATCTACACATAGGATATAACGTATAACGTTATCTACACATAGAATATAACGTGTAGCGATACGTAGATATAGGATATATCGTATAACGGTACGCAGATATAGGATATAACGTATAACGATACGTAGATATAGGATATAACGTATAACGTTTTCTACATATAGGATATAACTTATAACGATACGTAGATATAGGAAATAACGTATAAAAACATGTAGATATAGGATATAACGTATAACGTTATGTAGATATAGGATATAACGTATAACGACTTGTAGATATAGGATATGACGTATAACGATATGTAGACATAGGATATAACGTATAACGATATGCAGATATAGGATATAACGTATAACGATACGTAGATATATAATATAACGTATAACGTTATCTACATATAGGATATAACGTATAACGTTATCTACACACAGAATATAACGTGTAGCGATACGTAGATATAGTACATAACGTATAACGATACGTAGATATAGGATATAACGTATAAAGATACGTAGATGTAGGATATTTCGAATAACGAGATGTAGATATAGGATATATCGTATAACGATACGTAGATATAGGTTATAAGGTATAACGGTATCTACATATAAGATATAACGTATAGCGTTCTCTAGACATAGGATATAACGTATAACGATATGCAGATATAGGATATAACGTATAACGATACGTAGATATATAATATAACGTATAACGTTATCTACATATAGGATATAACGTATAACGTTATCTACACATAGAATATAACGTGTAGCGATACGTAGATATAGGATATATCGTATAACGATACGTAGATATAGGATATAACGTATAAAGATACGTAGATGTAGGATATTTCGAATAACGAGATGTAGATATAGGATATATCGTATAACGATACGTAGATATAGGTTATAAGGTATAACGGTATCAACATATAAGATATAACGTATAGCGTTCTCTAGACATAGGATATAACGTATAACGATATGCAGATATAGGATATAACGTATAACGATACGTAGATATGTAATATAACGTATAACGTTATCTACATATAGGATATAACGTATAACGTTATCTACACAAAGAATATAACGTGTAGCGATACGTAGATATAGGATATATCGTATAACGGTACGCAGATATAGGATATAACGTATAACGATACGTAGATATAGGATATAACGTATAACGTTTTCTACATATAGGATATAACGTATAACGATACGTAGATATAGGAAATAACGTATAAAAACATGTAGATATATGATATAACGTATAACGTTATGTAGATATAGGATATAACGTATAACGACTTGTAGATATAGGATATGACGTATAACGATATGTAGATATAGGATATAACGTATAACGGTACGTAGATATAGGATATAACGTATAACGTTATCTACATATAGGATATAACGTATAACGTTATCTACACATAGGATATAACGCGTAGCGATACGTAGATATAGGATATAACGTATAACGATATGTAGATATAGGATATAACGTATAACGATATGTTGATATAGGATATATCGTATAACGATATGTAGATATAGGATATAACGTATAACGACATGCAGATTTTGGATATGGCGTATAACGATATGTAGACATGGGATATAACGTATAACGATATGTAGATATAGGATATAACGTATAACGATACGTAGATATAGGATGTATTGTATAACTTCATCTACATATAGGATATAACGTATAACGGTACGTAGATATAGGATATAACGTATAACGATATGTAGATATAGGATATAACGTATAACGATATGTTGATATAGGATATATCGTATAACGATATGTAGATATAGGATATAACGTATAACGACATGCAGATTTTGGATATGACGTATAACGATACGTAGAAATAGGATATGACGTATAACTGTACGTAGATATGGGATATAACGTATAACGTTATCTACATATAGAATATAACGTATAACGATATGTAGATATAGGATGTAACGTATAACGTTATCTACATATAGGATATAACGTATAACGATATGTAGATATTGGATATAACGTATAACGATATGTAGATATATGATATAACGTATAACGATATGTTGATATAGTATAGAACGTATAACGGTACGCGGATATAGGATATAACGTATAACGATATCTACATATAGGATATAACGTATAACGATATGTAGATATAGGATATAACGTATAACGATATGTAGATATAGGATATAACGTATAACGATATGTTGATATAGGATATAACGTATAACGATATGTTGATATAGGATATAACGTATAACGATATGTAGACATAGGATATAACGTATAACGGTACGTAGATATAGGATATAACGTATAACGTTATCTACATATAGGATATAACGTATAACGTTATCTACATATAGAATATAACGTATAACGATATGAAGATATAGGATATAACGTATAACGTTATCTACATATAGGATATAACGTATAACGATATGTAGATATTGGATATAACGTATAACGATATGTAGATATATGATATAACGTATAACGATATGTTGATATAGTATAGAACGTATAACGGTACGCGGATATAGGATATAACGTATAACGATATCTACATATAGGATATAACGTATAACGATATGCAGATATAGGATATAACGTATAACGATACGTAGATATATAATATAACGTATAACGTTATCTACATATAGGATATAACGTATACCGCTATCTCCACATAGGATATAACGTATAACGATATGTAGATATAGGATATAACGTATAACGGTACGTAGATATAGGATATAATGTATAACGTTATCTACATATAGGATATAACGTATAACGTTATCTACACATAGGATATAACGTGTAGCGATACGTAGATATAGGATATAACGTATAACGATACGTAGATATAGGATATAACGTATAACGTTATCTACATATAGGATATAACGTATAACGATACGTAAATATAGGAAATAACGTATTACGACATGTAGATATAGGATATAACGTATAACCATATGTAGACATAGGATATAACGTATAACGATATGTTGATATAGGATATAACGTATAACGGTACGTAGATATAGGATGTAACGTATAACGTTATCTACATATAGGATATAACGTATAACGTATAACGTTATCTACATATAGGATATAACGTATAACGTTATCTACACATAGGATATAACGTGTAGCGATACGTAGATATAGGATATAACGTATAACGTTATCTACACATAGGATATAACGTATAACGATATGTAGATATATTATATAACGTATAACGACATGTATATATAGGATATAACGTATAACGTTATGTAGATATAGGATATAACGTATAACGACTTGTAGATATAGGATATGGCGTATAACGATATGTAGACATGGGATATAACGTATAACGATATGTAGATATAGGATATAACGTATAGCGATACGTAGATATAGGATGTATTGTATAACTTCATCTACATATAGGATATAACGTATAACGGTACGTAGATATAGGATATAAAGTATAACGTTATTTGCACATAGGATATAACGTACAACGATGTGTAGATATAGGATATAACGTATAACGATATGTAGATATAGGATATAACGTATAACGATATGTTGATATAGGATATATCGTATAACGATATGTAGATATAGGATATAACGTATAACGATATGCAGATTTTGGATATGACGTATAACGATACGTAGAAATAGGATATGACGTATAACGTTACGTAGATATGGGATATAACGTATAACGTTATCTACATATAGAATATAACGTATAACGATATGTAGATATAGGATATAACGTATAACGTTATCTACATATAGGATATAACGTATAACGATATGTAGATATTGGATATAACGTATAACGATATGTAGATATATGATATAACGTATAACGATATGTTGATATAGTATAGAACGTATAACGGTACGCGGATATAGGATATAACGTATAACGATATCTACATATAGGATATAACGTATAACGATATGTAGATATAGGATATAACGTATAACGATATGTAGATATAGGATATAACGTATAACGATATGTTGATATAGGATATATCGTATAACGATATGTTGATATAGGATATAACGTATAACGATATGTAGACATAGGATATAACGTATAACGATATGTAGACATAGGATATAACGTATAACGATACGTAGATATGGGATATAACGTATAACGTTATCTACATATAGGATATAACGTATAACGTTATGTAGATATAGGATATAACGTATAACGACATGTAGACATAGGATATAACGTGTAACGACATGCAGATTTTGGATATGACGTATAACGATACGTAGAAATAGGATATAACGTATAACGGTACGTAGATATAGGTTATAACGTATAACGGTATCTACATATAAGATATAACTTATAGCGTTATCTACACATAGGATATAAGGTATAACGATATGCAGATATAGGATATAACGTATAACGATACGTAGATATATAATATAACGTATAACGTTATCTACATATAGGATATAACGTATAACGTTATCTACACATAGGATATAACGTGTAACGTTATCTACACATAGGATATAACGCGTAACGATACGTAGATATAGGATATAACGTATAACGATACGTAGATATGGGATATAACGTATAACGTTATCTACATATAGGACATAACGTATAACGTTATGTAGATATAGGATATAACGTATAACGACATGTAGATATAGGATATAACGTATAACGTTATGTAGATATAGGATATAACGTATAACGACTTGTAGATATAGGATATGACCTATAACGATATGTAGATATAGGATATAACGTACAACGATATATAGATATAGGATATAACGTATAACGATACGTAGATATAGGATATAACGCATAACGATATCTACATATAGGATATAACGTATAGCGCTATCTCCACATAGGATATAACGTATAACGATATGTAGATATAGGATATAACGTATAACGTTATCTACATATAGGATATAACGTATAACGTTATCTACACATAGGATATAACGTGTAGCGATACGTAGATATAGGATATAACGTGTAGCGATACGTAGATATAGGATATAACGTATAACGATACGTAGATATAGGATATAACGTATAACGTTATCTACATATAGGATATAACGTATAACGTTACGTAAATATACGAAATAACGTATTACGACATGTAGATATACGATATAACGTATAACCATATGTAGACGTAGGATATAACGTATAACGATATGTTGATATAGGATATAACGTATAACGGTACGTAGATATAGGATATAACGTATAACGTTATCTACACATAGGATATATCGTGTAGCGATACGTAGATATAGGATATAACGTATAACGATACGTAGATATGGGATATAACGTATAACGTTATCTACATATAGGATATAACGTATAACGATACGTAAATATAGGAAATAACGTATTACGACATGTAGATAT